>JAECWU010000379.1:12500000-13750000 GCA_018150985.1 Chymomyza costata | reverse complement strand
TTGATTATGACAATGTCTCGTATATTAGGCTTTTCTTGTAGCTGTCGAAATGCCTCCTCAACATAACTAATTGTTCGAGGAGACTAAACAAGATGATTTTTAGTTCAAGACAATTATCTTTTTTAAAGTTGTACAAGATGCTTACCCTTACTGGAGAATTTCTGCGCATTTTACTGTTCTCTAAAATTAAGAATTACAAAAACGTATGCGTTTATAATCAAATAACACACATTGAAACCAGACCCAATTTATAAATAGCACGCATAAAAACCACAGCTTTCATTAATTTTTTTTTTTTTTTGTGCTGTAACCAGGTAACGTTTGTTTTATGGGTTAGTTGGTCAACTGTGTCTTATATGCACATATATGCACTACTGAACTTTTGTTATAAAACTTAAGAATTGTTTATATTTCAATAGTCCATAATCATTTTCATTACATAACCGCCACAAATACCACATTTTTTCGTTTTACAAAATCAAACTACAAAAAAACGGTCTTTAAATTGCCGCGCTGCCAACTTTCAATTTTTTGCACAAAATACCAAATTTATGTTTTTTCGTGCAGTTAGCAGTCTTTTAATCGAACAAACATTTGTGGAGTTGTAATATTAGTAAATTTTAGCCAAATTCTCAGTAATTATGGTCAGCACATCAATAAACATAAAAACAAACAATTATATCTAAATAATATCATTGCAGTCTCAAGAAGTCGAGGAAACTCTTAAGCGTATTCAGTCGCATAAAGGCGTTGTAGGCACAATTGTTGTCAACAATGAAGGTACGCCTAGCTATGTTAAATATTGACGCATTACTAATCATAACTTATAAGGTATTCCGGTTAAGTCTACGTTGGATAATACAACAACGGTGCAATATGCTGGTCTGATGAGTCAGTTGGCCGACAAGGCACGCAGCGTTGTGCGCGACTTGGATCCGTCGAACGACATGACATTCCTGCGAGTGCGCTCGAAAAAACATGAAATAATGGTGGCACCTGACAAGGACTTCATACTCATTGTTATACAAAATCCAACTGATTAGGCAATAGCAGCTTTATCTGAAATTGTGTCCTTTCATTTAACTTTATATATATATATGCGTATGTATTTTATTTGTACATGGAAAGCAGCTTGAAGCAATTATACATATTTAAGCGTATTGCTAGTTTCAATTTGGGCATAACAAAGCGCTGACATCATTATTCAAGAGCAGTTGTCAATAAGCAGCTTTGGTTATTTATTTTAGCGCATTATTGGCGCTTGCATAGAGCTTTTATGCTGTTTGGCTGCTCAGTTAACTTTAAAATGTACAATTAATAAACAAAAACTCTGTTTAGCTAGCCAAAATTGAATTATGTACATATTTACATGCATATGTTTATGTTTGATTTTTTAATGCTGCCAGCAGTCTGTTTACTTTTCGATTACTTTAAAAATCGATAACAAACATATGCATTTTATAAAGCTCTGTTTGTTATAAAATTATATTCACTATTTTATTTAGGCTAAGGCCAGCTTATACTTATTAAAGCTTTAAACACATTTAAATGATTAATATATTAAAAAAAACTTTTTATAAAAAAACGTTTTAAGTGTTTTTTAAGTAAGTATTTTTTGTATTCTTGCTGCTTATAAAAAGTAGTATGTTTTACAGAGCAGCTTTGGCGGCATTTCGTTGCTACACGCATTCGGTCACACTGAAGCCTCGTTAGTTGGGGCGTCTTTTCACCTCAGAAGTTTTAGTAATAATCAAATAATCAAAAAACAAAGTAAATAATTTTTTGCAATAAAATAAAAAACTAAAATAAGGTAATTCCGAGAAAAACCCAGTGTATATGTGTATTTTGTAAAACAACAACTGTTCCATTTCACTTAAAAGGTAAATGGAATGGGCGTGCAATAGCAAGCTAGTAAAGAAAATGGCGTAATCACGCACTCAGCAACAAAAAAAACGCAATCTACAATCCAATCAGCAGCAAGTCAAAGTCTGTATAATGCTGGAAACGCAAAAAAAATCAAAAATTATTTTTTATAAACGTGCAATTAATCAAGTGATATGAAAAACTAAAAAAAAAATTATCTGTGAAAATGCCAACGTGATTTTGCTGCGCTGCGTAAGCACTTTGTGTAAATTAAAAAAAAAAAATGTATATATGTATGTATATAAAGAATGAACTGAAAAAAAAAAACTTACTTCGTGTATCATATCGTCCCGTTGTTCGCAAGCACAAGCAATTTTCGATGATTCGTACAAAGCGATGAACATATACTCTGGCTGTACATATGTATAAATATATATTTACATACATATGTACGTATATGCATGTATATGTACTTTCAATATCGACGAAGGCATCACACAAACGCGCATACGCATACGTATGCACCTAACACGCACGTTCGTATATATGTATGAAGCCACACAGTACACAGTTTGTACATATGCACGTACATATATGAGCTTGCAGTATATAACAAAGTTCAGCACAAATGTATGTAAGGGCAGGCTCAATTTATAAATAAGAAGCATGTGCTGCACTGCACTGCCACTGAGCTGCTGCTGGTGCTGCTGCACGCAGCGCAAGGGATTTTATTACATACTCTACAGAGGACGTACGTTTATATTTTTGGATATTTACATGCATACATGTATGTACGTACATATGTGTACGGCGAGTGTCTGTGTGTGTGTGTGCGACGTAATGGTCGAGTGCAACGCAAACGCGACGACCCCGTTGAAAAACAACGTAAACGGAATTCACTGCAGCATGGCAGCATCAGTTCAATCCCCCCCGCAAAGCGTTATCCGTAAAATATTTAACGCATTCCACCAAATAGGGTTTCACCCAACAAACACGTATATTGGTATATTGACCCAAGGCACAAAAAGCACAGTGCTGACCATATGAACATTTTCACCTTAAAAGTGTTTTCTGTGTAAATTTTACAGTGAATTACCCGTGTTCCACGTAAAGCTTGGACTTTGCGTTGCCATACATAAGTATAGTATGAATCATTTGGCAAAACAGCATATGGAAATGGACTTGACGTCTTAACTTTTAAACACAAAACAGTTCCTGACGTCAAGCTGGTCATAATGACTCAACTAACTTTGTTAGGCAAAATTTTAAAGCAACTATGTTTTGAAGAAACCAAAACCCTCAAGCTTATTGTTTTTACTTGTGTATATGCTGCCTCTAAAAGGCACCAGTTATCGTCCAGAATGTAATTGGCAAATCATTTAAAGAAAAAAAAACGCTTCAGTTGAGACCCTCAAACATGTTCGTCCTTTTACCCCCCTGAAGTTTTTACTCCTATTATCGAAAAGCAATCAACTCTAAGCTGAAATCTTATCAAGAAAGTAAGTAAGTGAGAGGTTCTGCCCATTTGACGCTGTCACGATTTCCACATAGACTAAAAAGTTTTGTCTATCGATTTACACCATTTAATCATTAAGCTCATGCATTTCATAATACTTTCTGCAATATGCTGTATAACATAAAATAAATAAACGAACCCTTCGATCCTTGAGGGGACAACACAGCAAATTTTTAGCCCCCATCATTTTGTGCTCCCTTTCGATGACAATCGACCAGTTTTGCTGCAAGCACAACAAGGATTTATTTATTATCCATATACAATTACAACCCGACAGATACACAGACTAGCGCATACATACTTTTACCCGGATGTCCTGCAGTTTTCTTTCCTTTCTAATGTAAAAGGGCTTTCAACCCTGCTATGCGGACATGTTGAAAATTTAAATTAATTAACGCTGTATATGCTGTTGGAAGCAAATCTCATATACATATATATGTACAGCAAATAATTGTCCTAATTTTAATCCAATCATATACCTACAGTGGGTACAATGTAAAAATACCAACGACGCGATGTGAACATAAAAATGCACATCGTTTAATTTTTAACTTAAAAAACAAATTTTTGCGTCCGGTTCGGCCATGTACGTGCGTCGTCAAATAATTATTTATACATGTGTCTGTACGTATGTATATATGCATATGAAGCATGGAACTACTACAGCGTTATCAGAATATTTATTAAAAACGAAATTAAAGTATATGCTCGTAACAGTGGTAAGAAATATGACATGACAAAACAGAATACGGAAATTTTTATACGAATAGACGTTTCTATATCAGATTTTTTGCAATTTTGTAAAACGCCAAATACTGCAGATTAAGCATTACTCTATGTATACCACTAAAAGTTTTATAAAATATATTTCTTAACGATAACTAAATGTTATTGAGTCTGAGCCTCCTTTCAACACACAGTTAAACTTTCCTATAACAAACTTCTCTACGAAGATTTTTTTTTGCGTATTACGAATTCTTTCAATGATCTCATTATAACAATTTTCTGTATAACAATTTTAGCTTATAACGCAGCAATATTCTGCTCTAGTGCAACTAGAGAACTAAACCTGTCTCAACCGCAGATCCTATGAACCTCTAGACGAACTTCTCTATTATAAACAAACTCCTCTATTAAGAATTTTCTTATATTTTTAATTTCACACATTACGAATTCTTTCTTATACAAAATTTCTATGCAACGATTTTTCATTATAACCAGTTTCAACGTGAGACCCTATGAACCTACAGTCCAACTTCTCTATGACGAACTACTCCACTTTTTTTAAGTACGCTGATATTGCAACAAATTTCTGTATAATCCGTTTTCATCATGACGAACAGGCCCAACGAGAGGGGGGGAAGGGGGATTCCCCCGGGCCCTGAGTTTTCTCAGGGGCCCGGTGTAATTACTGTCGTCAGTCAAGCTAAAGGTGCAATAGAGGGACCGGTACATTTTCCCCCCGGGCCCGGGTTTTCTCTCTACGGCCGTGATGACGAACATATATTTAGCTTCCGCGTTCGTTAGAATATATTTGCTTTCCATAACTTAACCTGTTTCAACCTCAGATTCTGTGAACGTACTGACAAACTTTGCTATAACGAGCCCCTTTTATAAGAAATTTTTCCATATTACGATTTTTTTTTAAGCACACTGCTTTTATGATCATATTATCAGAATGCTGTAAAACTAGTTTTTATTAAAACGATCCAATATTCTGCTTAATTCAGATCTCGCCACGAAAGAGTTCAACTAAATTTTTTTCGAGATTTTGATCTTGATCGATTTTTAAAACAATTAAGATAAGTTTCGAGAACCAACAGAATTCTAGAGGTAATATTTATAATATACTTTGGAAAGCTACACTGGTACCATAGGTTAGGCTAGGTTAAGTAGGCAGCTCAGTTAACTGAGATCACCCAGAGACCATGAGGTCCATTGTGTTGCCTAATTTGAGAGAAGGAAGAAAGGAGTTGGCGAAGGGCGGGGAAGGGAAGGGAGGAGGATCAGAACTGTAGGACATCCCTAATCAACTAAGACTCTCCTATTGCAAAACCATTTTGAGGATTCGACAAACGCAGCCAGGTCCGCAATGGGCACATAAGCCAAACTACCCAGATCCTGAAAGAACGGTTTGCCCAGAAACTGGGTTTGTCTTCTTAGCGCCGGGCAGTCGCACAGCTGATGTTGGATGCTTTCTGTCTCCGCAGCTTCGGCAGAAGTCGTGATGGGGAACATGCAGCCTCTCAGTCATGTGGCCAATACAACTCATACCACCATCCTGGTCCTGTTTTTATGAAAACGTACACTGGGACCCTAAGCATCTATTGTGATCCCTTCTAACTTTAGAGCTTCTCATTGTTTGACATCATGCATCGAGATTTTATAACTGCCAAAAAGGAAAGCCCTTCAGACAGCAACGTCACACTTAGTAAGTACGTGTTGGTGAGGATTTCTCCTCAATCCCACAGAACCTATATGATGCCATTTTACAGTCAGTATTCTAAGGGATTTTTTGTTGCCCTATTGGGAGATTTTTATCGAAGCTATTATAATTATAGCAACCAAGGTGTTTTTTGGCTTTCAGTAGTCCAGCCTTGCCGAACCAATTGATTCTCGTCTGGATCTTTCCTCTTTCAAAGAAGTTTCCATGGTCACCTCATCAACTGCTTCTTGTTCAGAAGTGCACAGGGAGGCAACTAAATGATACTTTATTTTATTGCGCTAGATGGTTAAGTTTGGCTCTAGTTTCCTAGTTCTACAGTTAATATTCACATAATATTTACTATCAAAGGTCTGATAACCTTTTATTGTTATTAATAACTAAGCCGGTTTGGTTTCTGAACGCACCACTATCCATTCAAACCAAACCTTTTTGTACCCTGTACCTTAAGGTACAAAGAGTGTATCAAGTTTGTGCAAGCTGGAAACCCCAGACTAGAGAAATCTATGTAGACATGGCCGTAGGCCTGTCGAGAGGGGAATGGGGGGGGGGGGATTCCCCCCGGGCCCGGAGTTTTCTCAGAGGCCCGGTGTAATTACTGTCGTACTGACTTGATTCAAGCTAAAGGTGTAATAGATGGGCCGGTACATTTTTCCTCCGGGCCCGGATTTTCTCTCTACGGCCCTGCATGGCCGTCTATCCGACCTAACGAATAAACGCCTAGATCTCATTGATCTTAAGAGGTAGAGCAATCAAACTTTCAAGTTAGATACCATATAATGTCACGGCTACAAGTTTTATTTTTCGATATTATATAGCTTCTATAGAGGTATTTCAGAGCACCACGAAAAAACAATTCAATAATTCGTTTTTATCTAAATCGTTTGAGTGTTCTTTCAGCCCCCATAGTACCGATTTTTTAGGCTGGGTTTTTTATGGCGATGGTAAACTTTTTAGAATTCCCAATCGTTTTACCAAATTTTATCATAATCAATTCACTATATAATAGTGAAAAAAAGTTTTTAGGGAAAAACCCGCTTGTAATAAAATTCGGCATTCTAAAATCTTTTGGGAGTAACTAAGTAGTAATCCGATTTGGATCGAAATCGGTCTATTTATTTACATGTTGAGTTAGTACAGAGTGTCTCAGAGTCGTCTGCTCCCGACTTTAACGTTCGCCATTTTTAAACGCTAGCAATTTTGATTAGATACAACTCCCTGAAATTAAGTGTCTCATATCTCTCACGTGCCATTAACACAACGGTTATCTCTCTGCTTAGATACCCGGTAGTAAGCTGGAAACCAACAGAAGCTTGTGAATCGGGTGATATTTTGAACAAGAACTTGCTCCCTGTTATAAGGAATAGAGATTCCATTCCATTAACATAATGTATTCGGAACTCTCTTTTAGAGATAAAAACCTTCTTTAAATTCTGTTAAATGGGTCTTGCTTAGGGTCTTAATTATAGCAAAAGTGTAAAAAAAAATGGTCAAACCAGTATGAGATAAATCTACCTGAACTTATAATAGGGGTTAATAGCATACACCCCAACAACGAAAGCAAATCTTTTAAAAACAGTATCTTAGCCAGCGAAAGAAAAGAAAAACAAGTAAAAATACGTATGCTCCAATATACGAAGCCCAAGCATTCACATAAAAATTGCAAAAATTCTCAGATACCGAAATTTCAACGTACCCAAAAACAATACAACAAAATTTTTGTTTGTGTATATTTGAACTCATTTTTGTGTTGAAAAGACGAAAGGCACCGACCAATGTAGTCTGACGAATTGGGACTACCGCTGGCACAGCAAAATATGTATTTACTTTTTTGCCAGAGACTTGAAATCCGAGTACTTTGAACATCTGTTCAGAAATGCTGTACGAGAGTAGACAACAACTTGCTAAGGGATATAACCAACGACAACAGATTTCACCAAAAAATATTGAATATGTGCATTCATGTGTGTAGAGTATGTATGTTTGAGAAGAGTATGCATGCAAGCCTAAACTGTAAGTACATACATACACATATATAGTATTGTTTTTATACATAATTGTTATAAGGGACATTTGAATGTATGCGTGTAACTGTAGCTGAAAACACACAATGCAAAGTGTGAAACAAGACTCTTTTTCACATACCTGCTTTATTTTATTCCAGGTAAATTGACGTAGTCGACGCCTGAATACCCAAAAGCAGCAGCGGCAACAACAAAATATCGACAGCAGAGAGGTACGCAGAATAAAGAAACAAGGAAACATTTGCACAGCAACCAACAACGACGACGACGACGACTGCAGCGACAAGAAAAACCACTTCAACAAAAGAGGATAACATATTGGAAGAGCCAGCGTACACACACACACACAGATACTCGCCAGACCAGCCACACAGATAAATACACACGCGCATACACAGATACACAGAGCCGTCGTCATCGGTGGGAAAGTAAACCGACATCTTTTTACGACGTCGCCCCTCACTCTGACAGAGCAGGGAGTTTTGCAATCAGAAGACGTCCGTCGACTAACCTCTACTCGAAAACGCTTGTGTAGAAGCCGTCAGCCCTTTTTGAGTCAATCTTTCAGTTACACTCACGCACACAAACGCGCGTACACGTCGTACAACGTGTATGCTGCGATTGACAAGTGAGTAGTTATAAAACACATCAACCAAAGAGCTCTGAAGAGCGTGAGAGCACACGTGGAGCGACAGGTTGCAGTCGTTGCTCAACTCGAGCCACGGACGCACAACGTTTTTGGTCGGATTGAGCACGTTCGTGAAAGCGCGTATGCGTCTACGCGTGCGTAATCGGCTACAACAACAATAACGCAAAAATAACTATACTATTTACTCGCAGAGTTTGAGTAATTTTGCAAGCTAAAGCTTGCTAAGCTCCAAACGATCGCAAATTGCTGAGAGTTTCCACACACGCACACACAACAACAACAGCAGAAAAACGAAAGACTCGAAACTTGCTGTAATAAACCTATATGTGCAAAACAAGCGCGTTTTCGAAACCTTTGAAACTGCTGCGAAGGGCAAAAAACAACAAAGTTTGTGCTTGAAACACGCAAAGCTAAAATAACTGCAACTAATTGAAGATACGGCGTACACACATAAGGCACTTCCAATGAAAACCTTAGTGCTCAGTCCCGACGACTTGCAGAACTTTAACAAACTCATTTATGATCCAAAAGCAGCTGCGCAGCTGGCAGCCAGCGCGGGTGCTATTGGTGCAGCAGCAGCTGCTGCAGCGGCCGCACATGGACATGCCCATGTTGGCGCTGGAGGAGGCGCCACCGTGCAATTGATGGCCGGTGGCGTCACAGTAGCGCCCACAGCTACAGTCACTAGCACAGCCAATAATGCCAATAATTTAATGGCACTACATTATTATCTAAAACATCCTGCCAGCTATGCCAGCTCGCATCAGGTGTCCACAACAGCAACAACAGTAGCCTCCACACATGCGCAACAACAGCAACTGCTAGCGCAATCGCAAACACAGCTTAAACAGTTGCAACTCAAGCAGCCGACCATACATCAACATCAACAGCACATTAGCTACCATCATCATCATCCCTATTATCAACAGCAACAGCCACCACCACAGCTGAGCCATACAGCACACAGCAGCAATCTCCACAAGAGCCAATCCCAGCCACAACAGCAGCAGGCTCAGAGTCATTTACCTGTGCATGCACTAAATCAAAATTCAAACTTTTCGGCAGCCAGCTCAAGCACGGGCGGCACAGCGTCCAGTCATGCGCCCACACAGCAATCCAATGGTTCCAGTGTATCCCCCACAACGATGCCACGCGCTGCGCATGTTGCCAATGGCAACAACAGCACCACAATAGCTGCTGCAGCCAATGCGCTATTGCGTGCCACAGCAGCAGCTACTGGAGTTAGTGCTGCGGTGGGTACTGGCACAGCCGCTTCAACGACAGCGTTATCAACCTCATCATCGTCGTCGTCCGCGTCATTAAGCTCCTCATCCGCCTCTGCTAACTGTGCCAAGAAACTGAAAACAGAGCCTGTGCTATCACAATACAATCAGACAGAGCGACTAAACTTTGCCAACACTTATATAGTATGGAGCGAAGAGCACTGGCGGCGCGTCATATTCCATGATGAGCGACGGTTTAATCTGGATGGACCGGATGGTTTTTCCTATTACTTTCACGATTTGCGCAATTATGAGCGAACGTTGTCACAGCGACCGCGCGGCAACTCGGTTTATATATACTTAATGATATGCGTCGGTGGTGCCATACATCTCGAGGTCTCGACCGCCAAGCAACGGCCCGAGTCCTGCATTGAGGCCATCATGCGTGAGCGTCCAAGTATTGTTAACAAACTGGGTGGCAGTACAGAGTTTGTGCTGCAAGATCATAACTGGATGTCACATGCGCTGCCTACAGCGCAGGAGCTGCTTAATGCGGAGGGACTCAAAACACAAAAGTGGCCTACCATTGCGCATGATCTGAATATAATGGAGAACATTTGGGGTTGGTTAATACGCGAGGTCTTTGACGGCGGCCGCAAATTTTCACGCAAGGATGACTTAATATTCAGAATCAAAGAGGCGTGGTCACGATTGCCCCTAGATCTGATTACAAACCTGTACAGCACATTGCCGGAGCGTATTACCGAGCTGTACTATACGCAAGGTGTCTACACGAATTGTTGACAACAGTTGCGCGAACTATTAAGTGGAGAGCATGTTGCGAGCCACAAGCATAGGAGTAACATACTACAGACTAGGCTGACAGTAGAAGCAGCTACCTTGTGGAAGATGCTAACAAATGCGGCCATGTTTGTGCGTATTGCTCTCTAAGCAACCAAGTACCTAGAGGCTTGCACACGCTCTCCAGAAAAAAGAAATATATATATTTAATAAAACGCGCAGTTTTCACAACGGTCATGCTAGCAACAGACCAGCCAACACATTACTGCAGCGCTCCTAGTGAAATTGCGGTGTTCCTGATGGACTGTACGAAATTAGCTACGAAACTTTTCATATATACATTTAACTTAAATTTTTGTGTATAGCTTTAAGATGTGTGTGCAACAACAAAAGAGAGCAAATTTCGTTTGTCAACTGAATTAACTGCAAATGCCAATTATCGTTATATACTTTTTTAAAAACAAAAAAACACATCGCATTATCTAAGTACATATGTTTTATATATTTTTAAAACAGGCACGCGTAGTGTGCGCTTTGTAATTAATAATTTTCATGCGCCTACCATAGGTTTTATATAATTACTTTTAAGTTTATATAATTTTAGTTGTCGTTTTTGTCTTAATTAGTTGCAACAAATTATGATTTAAGCTAAAGTTCTTTTTTGTTGATTGTTTTAAATTTAAACATATTGGGAAAAAAATACGAAGTTAAAATGAGATATGCGAACAAATTAATTGCAAAGCGAGAAACTAAACCTGTAATTAAAGTATTATTTTAAGGCATAGTTTGTTTGTTGTAGCAATGGTACAGAACAACAAATAGCAGCAGAAGAAAATAAACGTAACATATGAAATTGTTTACGCAGAAGTATCGTCGTAACTAAATAATTATCAATGTAATTAAAACATATTAAAACTAGAAAAGCAAGAAAAGCAAATTAATGTTAGTTTAAGTTAAAAAACTAAGCCTAACTAAAGAAAAATAAAATCATGCTGAAAAAGAAATTCCCAATAAGATGACTACAAATGCATGAAGCCATTTTCCAGAAATCATAAACGTAAACAATAAAAAAAAAAAAGAGTTGGTCAGCCCGGAGCTACACTTACTTTTTTCCGTCACTGGACAACTAAGCACTCGAAAAAGTTTCCTAGTGTTCAATAACCTCAAAGAATAGAAGGCAGTCAAAATGTATTGCTTATATATAATAAAAATAGCGTAAACTTACTTAAAATATAACGAACTGAACAAATTGCAATGATTATTATAAAACGAATTGCAAACTAATTTTCTTAAACATGCTATGAAAGTATATCCTTTGAAAGAAACTAAAATTGATTTGGAAAAAAATTGTGATTTTTCTTTTATTTCGCTTCTGCAATAAACTCAAATGTCAAAAACAAAAAAAAAACCAAGTAAAAAATGCAAAAAAAAAAACTTAACTTTATGCATACATTTACAACGGAATTATAGTAATTAATAAATAAAATGCAATTACAAATACCAATAAAAACTACCAGCGAATACGTAAAAATTTAACGAAACTGTTTTATTTTTTAAGTTGGAGGGCTCTAAAGCTAGACAACTATTTTTTCCGAAAGCAAGTTTTTCAAATTTTCGTTTCTGACCGAAATTACTTTACAAACTGTATCGTTAAAGCGTCAAATCCGCATCAAGATCTGATTATTTGCAAGAAGCAGATAAATTATTTCTGCACGAAGCTTAAATTTATGTATTATGATAGATAATAGATAATTTGAATGATTCGAAAAAATCCTGCACTGTTACGGACCGATAACTGAAAAGAAAGAGAAATCTTATGCAAAAAGCCGGAAGTAGCAAGAAATCTAATTTTCGACAACCGACTAGATTGTCGAGTACATATATACCAAATTGATTGAATGTGGTTAGGGTGATATATTTTGTTTTAACAAATCGAGTGTTGTCTCAAACTTTGAAAGAAAAGCGAGAGAACTTTTGAGGTAAGGCAATTTAAGATACAAATGCTAAAAAAAAACTATAATCAAAAGATTATATATCTTCAAGATAAATTTGTAGCCAAGTTAATTGATCAAAAGGATGTTAACAAAACAAAGGAATTTGCGTAGACAAAGTAACACAAGCTGACATTTTTTTATTTAAAAATGTGTACAGGTAAAAATACACTATTACTTATAGCCAAATACAAAGTATATAATGCGTTACATATGGTATGTATGTAAAGGACACAAAAGTGCGTTACCTGTGCATATATATATTTATAAAGTCAGACTAAAACCGTCTTGACTGTTTACAAAAGCATGCAATAAACTGCTATAGGCACTTTAAATCTGTTGCGTACAAAATAATATGGAATAAAAAGCTCTTAAGTTATCTAGATCTTAACACATTTACGAATGTTTTGTGCACTTATGGAAATACTGTTTGTTAACTTTAGTGAATCAATCACTGTATAATGCTACGCACACAAGCAGGACTGCAAAAAGGCATATTCTGCTTGACACAAAATCTTCCTCCAATTAGCGACTTGTTGCACCCATTGCCTGCACACACAAAGCACGTTCCATGCCAGTGAATATCGCCCCAAGCTACGCCTTGATCCGCGGGACCAATAGGTAACTGACAGTTTTTGCATGCCACTGCAAAAAACTTGTCGTAGCAATTTAAGCACAATGGCATGTTGGATTTCTCATCGGGTATATACTGTTGGCCGGCTAAGGGTTCGTCACAGTGGTAACAGCAAAAATGCTTTATGTGGAAAGTTTCGCCCTCGGCGGCAGTGTATTCCTTGGTAAAAATCAGCTCGTCACAGGCTTTGCAGCGTGGTATCTTTAGTTTAATGGCCAAATCGCGACCACAATAGACCTGGCCATGATGGAAGAAATACACCAAATCTGCCAGCAGCTCACGACAGGTGTGACACTTAAAGCAGGCCGGATGCCAGGCGATTTCCTTACCAGCACGTTCAGCTTTAACAGCCACTTCACCGAAACTTATTGGTAAATTGCAGTCGCGGCAGCTAACCAATGGTGCAGCTGCGTTCGACCCAGTTTTATCATCTGTAAATTGGAGCGTTACAAATAATATTTGTAGTGTAAGCAATATGCTTACCTTTAGGCACATTTCCATCGCTTAATTTCAGCTGCTGAAATTGTTCAGGCATTGCTGCACAATTTGGATACATGTTCATGTCCTCAATGCCTGGTATGGTTGTAAACTTGCCCAGACCAGCGTTAATGTCTTCGCAGCCATAGCCGGGTGTCGATGGTTTGGAATGAAAACCGGAATCATTGCTATGCGAATTGCTTAGATCACCTTTCGGTGTAGTGCCATAGGCAATGTCACCAGCTGCATTGGCCATGTCTGCAAACACTTGATCTATTTCCTTAAGCAAATCATCATCGTTTAGAAGCCAATCCTGCACTTGTTTTAAGGGAGTCAGCAAGTGACACTTATCGTGTGTTATGCCTTTGTCTTGTAATGACTGGAAAAGGCGTCCATAATACGGCGCATTAGCTACTGCAGAGTGCAACATGTGCTTATCGACGCCCAAGTTTTCTATCTGTGACTTGACTCCAGAACTTAAGCCGCGCAACTGGTTTAGATTGTGTGTGGCAGCTGGAGCTGTTGAAATTACTACGGCTTCAGGAGCACGGCCCAATCGCACAGCTTGCAGCGCATGCTTTAGCGGTTCGGCATTTACTATTTGTGCAAACACCGGATCCTTTTCATAGTCTACATTCGTAGGCAAATCGCAGTCATAGACAACAGTTGTAACGTTGCCGAATTTAACGCGTCTTATAGGCGTATCTTGACGCATTTGCATGCCAAAACGCGCCTGGACTGGATTTTTAAGTGGTAGCGGCGAATTGAAAGGTGTGGGCAAGGGAGAGTTGACATAGCTTTTTAAAGGCGAAGATAGTTGCGGCTGATGACATATCTGGTTTATTTCAGCTCTAAACTGTGGATTACTTGTATATTCCTTGCGAAACTCGGCAATGGGTCCCAGCATAGGATCTCTAGAGATGTTTAGGTTTTTGTCCTAAAAAAGCAAATGTTGTTTTAGTGGCGTGGTATTTTCAACAACAGTAAGTGTTGCTTACATTTAAAGTGCCAATAATTTTGTCATAGATTACTCCATGAGTAACCAAACTTTTGAGAGCTGGCTTACTAATGCCCAGTAATTTTTCCTTTGTCTTAGCAGTTAGTGGGCCATGTTCTTCAAATTCCGAAGTTGAGTCTGTCCATGGTTCTGTGCAGGCCATAAATAATTTGGTTTGCGTGTTCGGTGGCTGTTGGCTTGTCAATACATTACAAAGCTTAGGATTGGAGAGTAGCTCACTAAGAGTAGTATCGGCAATAGGCGTTATGCCCAATGCTTCTGCAGCCCTTGCATATTCCGAGCTAATGCTTGCTGTTTGAGGAGCAATATGCTCTACATTACCATACAATAAAGTGCCCACACGTACAACTGTGCCCTGACCTACACATTGATCACGTAATTTGTGCACATATTGTTGAAGCTGTTGTGCTTCTGCTTCCGTCAGATTGTCGCATAGGGCAGCATCTAGATCATGAGGCGGTACCTGGAATTCCAGTTGTTGTTTACGTTTGTGCGCAGCGTCGCTACCAGTCACAGGAATTTGTGCTGTGCCCAGTTTTTCCATGTAATCAGAGACAACATCTGGCGCAGCATTAGGCGGCACCCATTCCAGCTGCACAGGCTGGTTGGCCAACGTTTTAATTTTAATGACTGCAAATTGGCACATAAGTTATGTTACACATACTTAAATAATTTAAACAACTTACAAGCAGGCTTTGCGCGTATTTGGCCCAATATTTCAAATTGAGCCCAGCCAGTAGCATCATCATCATTGCATAAATGTTGATCTTTGCGGCACTTGCAGTTACGGCAAACTTTGCGCCAAAAGTGCAAATCCAGGCCTGGACACTTATCCAAGCACTCGGAGCAGGGTGCGCCCGCGCCAGATTCATGTCCCAGCTTGGAACGTTTTAAAAGTTCGCGTCTGCTTTCGAGTTTTGATAGCCATTCGGGTGCGGCTGGAGTTTCGACGCATGAATTGGAGTTGTTGTTGGCGCTGGACATGTTGTATATTAAAAAAACAAAACAAAGATGATTAAGAACACTATCAATAATAAAGTATCTTTTATCAGAGCAAAATGTGGTGTTTTCATTAACTAAACTGTCATTGTTTAAAATTAAGTTTTTGTAAAATGCAATGTTGACTAATAGCGCTGATTGTTTCTTGCAAATTAAAACGAGTGTGGGGAAATGTACATATGAGAACATATTTAGAGTGTTGGTAAGGTTTGTTTGACTTTTTTTTTTGAAAATACAATCGACAAGCAGGCTTTTAAAATGGAGCTAAAAAATAATTATTTTGTTACATAGTGTTAATATTTTAAAACATACAGTGATTAAATGAAATACGTCATTTAAGTATTTAGCTTATTTTTGATTATTTTGGCGCCTAGTCTTCTAATAACACGCCGAACTTATCGATTACAATATATTTTGAAACAACACAACTGCTCAGCTGTTCGAGGTATACAACAACAAGAGCGCTTTCTAACACTTAGAATTTACGACGTTTGCCAGTTTTTCCACCACGAAACATAAACGCATACAAAATACATACTTATAAATTTTCCGAAATACATATATTTCCTAAACTGTCGATTAAACAAAAATAATAAATATTTGGCTGCTCTATTCAAAATGTGCAAAAATATAAGTGAATAAACAAATAATTGTTGCGTCTATGGCTGGCAAACAGTTGCAAAACAAATTGAGATTAATAATAGTGCAACATATTTAAATTTATTAATGGTAACGATCTATAATTATGTTTTATAAACATTCTTTTATAAAAAATAAATTAAGTGCATAAGTGTTTATTTGCAAACTTTTAATAATGCACATTAGAAATACGAATACAGAAAAAAATAGGTGAAAAAAAAACTGCGTCCCACGGCCCACAGTGAAAAGTGAAAGTGCAGCAGGACAGACTAAAGAGAACGGGTAGCGGTAAAAAGCGATTAGGAAGAGGAGTGCAGCAAAAAAGCGGTGCAGTCAAATTTTAGTTTAAGCAAATAGCTTAAAATGAAAGTGTCATAAACTTTTAAAAATATTTAAAATAATTCAATTATTTGCAAATTAAAATGCAAAAGAGCGTCCCACAATTAAGCTTTAAATTCCCTTTGGTGGTTGTTTTGTCGGGTTGTAAACTATCTGCTTGTGTGAGTGTGTGTATGCAAGCAATTAAAAGAAATAAAGAAAAAAAATGGTGTTTAATAAGCAAAATGCGCGAAATACATATATATGTACATATGTACATTCCTTTAACTTAAAGATACCTTATTTAGGAAAACATATTTCATCTGATTTCTACTGTGTGTTTATTAAAGAACTGTTTGCACTGCCTTAACCAAAACATTGGAGATTTTAATTCAGAGTTCAGAACTTTGGGAAACTCTCTTCAAGACAATCAGCTGGAATGCGCATTATATGCCTACCTATAGCACCGAAGAAGTCACCTTCAGCCTTCCTAATCTTTAACAAGCTCGGGAGAGTGAGGTGGGCGCTTGCTTTATACGAAGGCGGCAAGAAGTTGAACACCTTAAGCCTAGGAACTTTTAATACCACTGGCACTGTATGCACTAAATCTTAGCTTATCATCGAGCGTAAATAATAAAAAGCTTTGCTCATAATCCATAATACCATGTGGCTCTGTTTTTAAGTTAAAATGCCATCAACTAATCACTCAAATGTGAAATTTTTATATATTAACATACACCACATTTTATATTAAACCACATCTATGGTTCTATTTTAGATATCTCCATTGGGTTACGACTCTTATCTATAGTTGTTGGACAAAATATATTTTGCAATCACAATCGTATCCTCCAATTTGGTTCCAATTTAAAAGCTAAACTTTAACATGACGGAAAAATACGACGGCAATGGTGACTACGCCTCGTACAATGATGACGACAACGAGTATAGTGGAAAATCTCGCAAGAGCGGTTCCGGACCACATAATGGTGACAACTCCACACACGATCATCATGGTCTTCATGGAGGCGATGGCAATGCTGTGCAAATAAATGAAAAAGCCAACGAATATATAAGAGATTGCATGGCCGAGCGAAATCGCATGGATCGCAAATTTCCAATAGGCGAGAAGCTTTTGGAAAGCGGTAAGCGGAACTACATTAACATAATTATTGCATTGAACTTGATTGCATTTTATTTTTGATTCTAACGCAGAGATTGAAAAAGTGCAGACCACGGGCCGCATTCCCTCAAGAGAGCAGAAATATGCTGATATTTACCGAGAAAAGCCACTGAGGGTTTCGCAGCGAGTATTAGTGCCCATACGCGAGCATCCAAAAGTAGTTGAAATACTGCATCTGATCTCAATCTTTTTTACTAAACTTAATATGGTTTTAACTTTTGCAGTTTAATTTTGTGGGCAAGCTATTGGGTCCGAAAGGAAATTCCTTACGTCGGCTACAAGAAGAAACGCTCTGTAAAATGACAGTGCTCGGACGCAATTCTATGCGGGATCGAGTCAAGGAAGAGGAGCTGCGTAGCTCGAAGGATCCAAAATATGCTCATTTAAATAGCGATCTACATGTGGAGATATCTACAATTGCTCCACCCGCAGAGGCATATGCACGAATAGCCTATGCCATGGCCGAATTGCGCAAATATCTGATTCCTGACAGCAACGATATTATAAGGCAAGAGCAATTACGTGAGCTAATGGATTCGACAAGTTTGAACGACAACGATGGAAAAAATACTTTTAAGAAATTGCCGCATATACAAAACAGCAATGCAAGCGGTAATTCAATGTCCAGTTCTAGTGGTGGTGCTGTTGCTGGTGGAGGTGGAGGAAGCAGCGGTGTTGGAAAAAATTCCGTGCATTATGGTTATAGGTAAATATTCGAAATGCTGGTAAACATACTGAGTTTGCTGACTCTGTTTTCAATACTTCAGAGGCCCCCAACAATCATCTTTTAGTAAAAACGTGCTGGCGCCAAAGCAAAAAGTCATGTCTATTTTGGAAAAAGCGAGAACTGCAATGGATGAGACCTACGGGTAAGTTTTACCAGTTATAACATGAGAGCGAACTTGGATATTAATCAAATTTTATAAATATATTTATTTGTATTCAATTTAGTCGTGGCTTTGAAGATGCTATTGGCTATGATCCGCACCAGCCGTACGACAACTATTCATACGGCTCACACAGCTCGGGACATGGTCATGGACCCCACGGACCGCCGACAGGTATTCTAGGTGGTGTTGGAAATAACACGGGTGGTGCAAGGGGTGGTCACTACGAATCGCAAGACTACGAATCGGATTACGGCCGGCGAGAATACTATCAGCATTCACCAGGATTTGGAGGTCAGTTTGCACAATTATGCAAAATATCTTTATTGTTTAAACTTTTTTTTTTACAGGTAGCAGTGGCATAGGCAACAGTGGAGTTCAATCCAATCCAAACAGTGGATCTGGGCGTAGTCATGTTAATAGGTGAAATTTGCTGGGCTCAAGTTATGCAACACATAATAATACATCCGGGGGGCGTAATACGGCAAACTTAAAAACGAAAAACTATAATGTGACAATGCAATCTCAGATTGTTACCAATAACTCGACGTCGTCAGGCCAAAGTTATAAATCAGACGAGTCTTATAATGACAAAAATACAAATAGTTTGATAAGAATGCAGCAGCAGCTAACTAATGTCACCCCAATTAGCAATAATAATTATAATGACATTGGCAACCACTCAAAGGTAACAAAAAATGCTGCTGATATTGTTAGTATTCACAACAACAACAACAATACTGAAAGTAATTATGAATTCTTAACGTTAAATCGACAGCAACAACAACATACACAAAACCCACATCAAAATCTCCCACCGCAGCTATCAAACCACAACAACAAAAACAATAGCAACTCAATCGATGTGACTATGACAACTTTTTCAATATCTTCTTATACACTCAACAAAATGGATACAAAAAATAATGCTACAAATGGTACAGCTTTTTTGGTCCCGAGTAACAACCACAACAGCAACGATACACTTAATAACAAAAACAACAGCACAACTGCAACTGCGCCCAATATGTTATTATTAAGGTATTAAAACTAACATTTATAACAGCAATTATGCAATATTGAAGAGTAATAACGTTCGTCCTTTTTATTAATAATTACCTTTATTCCGTGCAAAACATAACACTTTTAAAATTAATAAGGATTAATAGCAATGCAAATAAGTTAAACTTGTAAACAGTTAAATTCTACAAAACAACAATATGTTGTTGTTTTAAAGCTTGCCTAAACTATAATAGTATAAACTCTTTTGCATTGCCGTATATCTACATGAAAATACATTTTAATTTTTTTCAAACCGCTTACATTCTCTTACAGACCTGCAAATCCCACGCTTCATATTGGTAAAATACCATTTTTACCAGTCCAGTTTATCTGACTATGAACAATAAAAACGACTACAACAGAAACAACAGCAACAACAACAAAATACAAGCAAACATTACAAAAACTTTGTACACACAAATGCATAGGTTTAGAGGAAAGAAAGGATATTTACAAATGATACATATATACTATAACTCAAGATATATATACATACATATACATGAAGAGCTACGGATGCAAATAGAATTGGGTCTACAAAAACAAAACAGAAAGAAAAAAACTAAGTTATTATACATACTTCGCTGATAGTTGATGAAGCGGGCCGCAAGCCGTCGTATAGTGACAGATTTTTTAAAACTATATTTACACAGAGAGCAAAAATCTATAAGATATTAAAAAGACCGCAGAAATTGAAAATTTTTTGAATATATTAATAAATATTCAAATAAACTCAGCTAAAAGTTGAGTAAGATATAAAAAAAAAACTAAACATTAATATAACTGTTTATGGCTTATGCAAAGGGCGTAAATCTTTGAGATTAAAATACACAAAATTAATAAAGTTATTTAAAAACTTATATAAACTTAAATTAAACATAATACAAAGGGCACATCTAAAATCATAACTTTATTTATGTATACATATATTTGATAAAATATAAAAAAAATAAATATATATTATATAAAATATTTACAAAATATAATAATATACATAAAAACTAAAAGTAAAAACTTTACAAACATATTAAGCAAACAAATACAAATAAAACATACCAAGCAAATTACAAATAATAATTATAATACATAATAATAATCATACAAATCAAATAACAATATTAATACAAATACATTTAAAAAAGAGTATGCAACATATTCATTCAACTATAATAAATAATATTTTTAAAATATTGCGCATGCAAAAATATTGTGAGAATTGGTCCATAAATAAAATGTGGATAATACAGCAATTGATTACTTTAAAATATTATTAAAATCATAAAAATATCCATTTAATAATAAAACGAAAAAGCTAAAAACAAACAAAACAACTTAAGCAAATACTCAAAAATAATTATATTAATTAAAAAGATATATTGTACTTATATAAATACTGTACACACTTAAACAAACACAAGACTAAAGACACATGAATACTTAAAAAATACAATATTAAACTAATAAAAGCCTACTAAAGTTGAAAAGCGAAGTTTAAGCAAAGCTCAAAATATTTTAAATGCATATTTCATTTCGCATATTAGTTTTTACATACCAAATATTTTTAATGTTTATGATTGTATATAAATTGTGGTACGTAAGAGACTTCAAAATTCATTTATTTACATTCTATTTTGGTTATTAAGTTAATTATACATACAAATGTATTAATGTCGACAAGCAAACACACATTTTTTGAATTATTAAAAATTATAATTATGTAATAAATCTAGAGCGAATTTATATTACCAATATGCTGTGCCAAATGTAATTTCTGCGCGTGGAATGTTACAATTTTGACGTAAAACAAAACATTCTTATAACTATTATACATTATTATTATAAAACCAATATTTGCAAATGTTGGTAACAAGCAAAGCTATTAAACTTAAAACATATTATATTTTAATTTGAATACTAAGCAATTATACTTTACCCTCTCAAACGACTTCAGTTTTAAACATAATATTTTCATACTGCTGTAGTCAACAACAAACAAAAAAATGTAAAAAGATATATTATTTGTAAACAAATAAGAATATTTTGTCCAAAAAGCATATTATTGCATTAAAAAATTAAACTTGAGAAAAAATTATTTATAATTACTATGTGAACGTTGAATTGTTGAAAACAATTAAAAATCTAGTTTAACAAAAACAAAATAAAACACAGATAACAAAATAAGCTCCTTTATTAAAAAATATATATTGTTATTAAATAAACCATACTGAGTTATTTAAGAATTCAAAATAAAATTAATAAAACAGATTTAACATGAAATCCAAAACAAAATACAAATTATCTATTGATGACAACATTTTAATAATTACTTATTATAAAACAAAATGATAAAAGTAATACCCCGCCCTAAAAACAATAAATATACAAACATTATTAACAATTAATGTATGTACAATTAAATTAAAATTAACAAGAATACTAATAAATATATCTAATATATATGATAACATCGAAACATGTTTTCTTTTTGTAATGAACGGCTTTTAATCATACTAAATGTAAAAAAATTAAAATGTATCTTTAATTTTCGTAGAATGAGGTCTAAATGTTGAGTATCAGTTTCTTTTTTCAACACGAGCTAGGCTGTTGAAAATGATACTGCACAACCTATCAAAGCCGTAAAAGGGTTATTTACTAAATTTAGAAATCCTCTAATAGACGTACCTAGATAAAGTTTTTCTGTTATCTATCCAAGCAATCCTTACGCGTTGACTGTTGTTATCAGTTAGCGGAGGAGCAAATAGAAAAACTCCGAGGTTGCCGATTACTGAGCGATTCAGTCATGATGTGAAATCAGATGAGTTCTTGTCGACTTTATGCAAGAGCTCTCTCGGGCTCTAGACGCACATTTTGCAGTTGATCACATTGCGTAATTTGTTTAATCTTTTTAAAAAATAGATAATTGTTTGTTTAGGCCTTTAAGCAGTTCGGAAAATTTCGCGCGGAATGACAAAACTTCATATAAAAAAAAAATCCCATTTGGGACTTTTATAATAAAACGTGGATTTCAAATAGAAGTTATGGGATTAAAAAAAATGTATGCGAAAAAAATGATTAAGATGACAGTACACGCCACAATATATCATATTTTCGAAGGGTCCACCCAAAAAAAGATAAATTTTTAATTTATTAAAAAAAATCAAGCTTAACTCTTATTTTTATATATATATATATAAAAATAAAAACTATGAAATGAGAGTTACATATTGATTTAAATTTTAAAATCGCAAATTGTTAATTTTTATTTTATAATTTAAAAATAAAAGTGTACGAAATTATTATTTTTAAAATTAAAAATATTAATATTTCTAGGACATATTGAAAGATATTTGATTATAATTTTCTGGGATCTGTAATATTGATTCATAAAGTACATTTGAAGCATCTATGAAAAGTTATTTAAAATCAATTTTTTTTTATTTTCTATTTTTTTATTATACATGTAGAAAAATAATAGTTAATTGATACACAGGTCTACAAATACCGGTTTCATGTCAGTTGTTGAAAAGCTAAGGGTTATTTCCGAAGTAATTTGCTGCGTAGAATCCGAAAGTTTTTTAGAGTCCTCAAGCTCTATAAAATCAAAATCAAAATAATCAAAATCTGTTCAGTACAACCAGAGATATTTGCTTTTAGGTAGACACTTTTTTCTTAGTTTCGAAAAGTGTTTTTTTCGAAATATTTCGAAATCCGTTCGGAAACGAGAAAAACATGTTGAGGATACATTTTGCTGTAAACTAGTGTAATTAATTACACAGGTCAACATGGTTTAGTTGTTGGAAGGCTAAACTTCATTTCCGAAGAAATTTGCTGCGTAGAACCCGAATCCGGGGTCGGAATTGGCGCATCACGTCAGGATTTTGAGATATTTGAGGTTATACACCCGAAAAACAGCTTTTTTTCCCTACTTTTGAGGTTATGTACAGGGTGCAAAAAAAAGTTTGTGGTCTGTCTCTTTATTGCTTTAGTACATGTCTTACCCTTTCATTTAAGAGAGGCTTAATGCAAATGCTAATGACGTCGAAGGGATATATTTCGTAACTTCGAATAGCCATAACTTTGCTAAAAAAAAAAAAATTGTAAATGATCTCTTGAAATCTTGAATAAAACAGTAAGAGTGCTTACTGGAGAGACAGACCGAAACAAAATTTTACACCCTGTACATAACCTCAAAAAAAAGGAAAAACGCCGTTTTTCGGGTACATAACCTCAAATATCTCAAAATCCCGACGTGTTGGGGCAATTCCGACCCCGGATTCGGGTTCTACGCAGCAAATTACTTCGGAAATGCCGCTTAGCCTTCCAACAACTAAGCCATGTTGAGCTGTGTAATTAATTACACTAGTTTACAGCAAAATGTAACCTCATCATGTTTTTCTCGTTTCCGTAGTAAAATGGCACGCTTAATACGAAAATGAAGTCAAAAAATTTTTTCTTGAAACGGATTTCGAGATATTTCGAAAAAGCACTTTTCGAAACTAAGAAAAAAGTGTCTACCTAAAAGCAAATATCTCTGGTTGTACTGAACTGATTTTGATTATTTTGATTTTGATTTGATAGAGCTTGAGAGCTCTAAACAACTTTTGAATGACAAATTTGGTAACGATATCTTTATAAATAAATGAATTATTCATCTAAAATTTTTGGTTTTTCAAACAAATTAACATTTCTCACTTTTTACAAAAATACTTGGTATTTCCAAATTTTTTCTCCGATTTTCAAAAACAACCACTCATTTTTTTCGGAATCGATCAAACTTTACGAGCTACCAAAAAAAACTGTATGAACATTTTTTTTATTTTTGAAAAATGGTTTTTTCGAAATATCTCGAAGTCCGTTCCATTAAAAAAATTTTTTGACTTCATTTTCGGATTTAGCGTGCCATTTTACTAAGAAAATGACGAAAACATATTGAGGATACCAAAATTTTTTAAAATTTGTAAACTAGTGTTATTGTAGCATTTTTATATCTAGGTCAATATTTGTTAGTATTTTTTAATTTTAAGGCCTATACGCAGTTCGAAAAATTTCGCGCGGAATGATAAAACTTCATATGAAAAAAAAATCCCAAAAGGGATATCCCAAATGGGATTTTTTTTTTATATGAAGTTTTGTCATTCCGCGCGAAATTTTTCGAACTACGTAGACCCCTTTAATGAAAAAAAATCAATAATCAGTCATTATTTTATGATTTTTATTTAAATAATTGTAAGAGTTACGATCCCTGATAAAAATTAACAATTTTGTATGATATGATAGATTTATGATAGATTTCCAAACATTTTCAAAGTTTTGATACCCAAACACATTTAGTTGAAGACCATATTTGTCTTAAAATGCGATTTAGAGATTTCAGTAAAGTTACAATTAGTTCTTCTATTGCGATCCCACTTTTTTAATAGCCCTTATAATAATAGATATGTAAAAAATGTTTCAAAGTAGAGAAAAGGAAACAAAAATTGAGTTCATGAGTGGATCTAGAAGGAAGTCCTTTTGTTAAGTTTATGTAGGATTTTACTTCAAGATATTTTTCTGGATCCCATAACAGATTGATTCATCTCAATTCTCTAAAAAGAAGTCCTTTTGTTAAGTTTATGTAGAATTTTACTTCAAGATTTATTTCTGGATCCCATACAGATTGATTCATCTCAATTCTCCTGATCCTGAACAAATATTTGTGTTTCTTTGACCAACACTATCGTGTTCTTCATGAAAAATACGTTATTTATTATTTTTATTATCATTTTAATTCTATGAATAATTTTTGTTTTATATTTTAAAATTGCTTCACAATATTTGACTAGAGTTAAGTTTCAAACTGCAATTAAAAAATAAATTACTTATAATACAATTTCCAAGCTCGATTTGGTAGAGCTTTCTTTAAGCTGCATCTACACTACCCAAATAATACATATTGAATAAGAAACTTTTGTCATTTTTGTATTATTAAATCATCAAATTTTACTTAAATTTCGTAGATTTTTTTTAAATCGTGTAAGTTTGACTTACATAGTGAAAAATAACTCAAACTTCTAATCGAATACTAAACAAATTCAATATGTAGTGTGAACGCAGCATAAAGTGTGTAGTGTAAGCACAGCTTAATGCAAATTTTTGTCTTTGATTAATGTATAAGCTTATTGAGTTTTACAACAAGCTGACTAGATGGATTCAAATGGTTTTATAGATTTATCTGGAGTCCAAAAATGGTTTTTACAAGTGCTGTTAAAGCTGTCCCAGCTTATACCAGAACTCCAATCTACGCATCCAAATGATTTTAAAGTTAACCCAGCTTTAACTAGGACTCCAGCACTGCATTACTTTGGCCCACCAGTTTGCCCAATAGGGACTTGTAGAGCTCTGAGTCTGTAGCAACACCTTCACTTTGCAGAAATAAAAGTGCTTCACGTGCGCACATAGCAAAACCCAGCGCCTCTGCATTGCTGCGCTGATTAGCCGCTTCAAAGTTGGCAGCCACTTCAGCGTCCAGTCTCGCCTCATCTTCGTTTTCTGAATCCAAAAATCCACGCTCATCTAGATCATGCTCAAACGCATCTAATTCGGCTTGAAGTTCCATAATTTTCTGTAGTGCTTCATATAAAATGCTATTCGTGGACGCACTAGACGCACTTGCCGGCGACTCCGCAGACTCCAATTCTATGCAATGTCGTTTTTCAGCCGTATTTTGCTCTGGCAAATCTTCGTTTACTAAAATCTTGGATTGATCCTCCCGCTTGCGCTTCATTATAAGTTTGCGCGACATGTCTAAAGCGACTATTTTTGTTTATTGATTAAATATGTTTTGCGTAGCGTTTCCAGCGCAACCGTAGTTCACCTGGCGATCACAACCACTAAACGCCGAATGTGCAACCCTGCGCAGCACGAACTGTTGCAGCCTTCCTGCACGATCCTGACAGCAAAAACTAACCCCAAAGCAAAGCAACAGCAGCAGGACTAAAACAGACAAGCGGGAATAGGGGATGTTCCGCTTTTGACAACAAAAAATTGTTGCAGCTGTTTCGATTCTTCATTTGCTGGCAGCTGAAGCAGGAAGGCAACAGGATACAGCAGGATATTGTGTGCAATCGGCAATCAACCCTCCGCATATCTCGCTCTAAGTGCATCAGAGGCATATGTATTATCTGCTCTTGCTATGTTTTTCCTCGCCCCTGTTGTCTCTTTTGCTAGCCATAAGGCAGAGGCCAGCGCAAACGTTGTGACATGTTATTTTGGATAACTGCTTTGGCGGTACTCACTAACGTATTCTCTATAAAATATAATAAAAAAATAAAAAAAAGTAGGAACTAAAATTTCTTCATAATAAGTATGCTATTTTTTTAATACTCTAATTTTAGGTTCACTTTTTTGTATTATAAGAACTTTTGTTCTTAATGTGTTTTTCGAAATGAGTTTCGAACTCCATTTAAAATTTTGCATTTTTATTTCAAGTAAAACTAGATTTTTCTTATTTTAGGGTATTTCTACTTATGATCAGGTTTTCGGACTTATTTGACTGTCTTTGTTGTTTTGTTTCGAATTTAAATAACAAATTTTGATTCTCATTTATAGGCCCATACGCAGCATGCAAAAATTTCGCACGAAATGTCAAAACTTCATATAAAAAAAAATCCCAAATGGTAGGAAATTTTTTTTTATATGAAGTTTTGACATTACGTCGAAATTTTTGCATGCTCATCCCAAATGGTAGGAAATTTTTTTTTATATGACATTTCGTGCGAAAATTTTGCATGCTGCGTATGGGCCTTAAAGTAAAACTGAATTTTTCTTATTTTAGGTACACTTTTTCCCAATTTACGAATGTTTTCTCTATTTGAACTTATTTTAAGGACACAATTATTTTTAAAATTCGTTTCCCAAGATTGCGAATTCTTATTTTAAACTTTTTGAAAAATGTTAAAGATCGTACTCTTTTAGTATGATATTTGAAATTCATTTTCTTTTGCAAAAATAGTTCAAATTTCCAAGCTAGGAATAATGCGATTAAATTCGGCTTCGAATTGTCTCGTGACAATGATGATTTTGTAAAAGTAAATTTATAGTCTGCCACGCCTACTGCATAAATCCCCATTGATAGCTACATATATAGCGACAACAATAAACGAATAGGATTAGGTGCCTATAGAAGGGTATAAAGGTATTCGTCATTGCTTATTCTGTGTACAATTAGCATTTGCAGCTGGCACGCTTCGCAGTCTTATCATTTTTATTAAAACTCAGCAACTTTTTTTGGTATTGCTTTGACCTGTAATGTCCGTAGATTTTCCGTAATCAATACTATAGAAACATCCTTAGATATAGTATGTATGCAACGAGGATCTAGCTTCAAATGTTTCTACTCTAGTCTCTAGTCAGGGCCGTCGGGAGTAAAAGTACAAGCCAGATGTCTAATCGGGCGGGCCCTTTAGTGATTTACAAATCTACGGGCTGTTTAGAAAACTCCGGTCCAGGGGGGAATCCTCTCGTTTGCACCACGACTCTGCAGCTCTTTTAACAGAATTTTAACCAACAAAAAATATTATTGTTATAACTTTTATTTTACTTACTTGCTTTTTTTTATATGATAAGGAGAGGGTTGTTTAGGTTTCAGAAATATTTTACGGTGTGTCTAAAATCTTTTTCAACAGAATTTTAAAACAGAGGAAAGTTTTACTACGTTATAGCTTGCTCATTTTTTATTGCTTAAAGGCCCATACGCAGTATGCAAAAATTCCGCACGAAATGTCAAAACTTCCCCATTTGGGATATCCCATTTGGGACTTTTTTTTATATGAAGTTTTGTCATTCCGCGTGAAATTTTCCGAACTGCGTATAGGCCTTAAGATCTAAACAAACCAATTTAAACAAAAATGATAACGAGATATAAGGTTTACTCAGCAAATTCGATATTCGGTTGCAGAGGTCAGAGACAGGCCTGACGAGAGGGGTGGGGGAAGGGGGGATTCCCCCGGGCCCGGAGTTTTCTCAGGGGCCCGGTGTAATTACTGTCGTACTGACTTGATTCAAGCTAAAGGTGTCATGGAGGGGCCGGTACTTTTTCCCCCCCGGGCCCGGATTTTCTCTCTACGGCCCTGGTCAGAGCACATTATCTTTATGCTTTTGGAGTCGCTGAGCTCGAATCCAAGGTTCAAAAAATTCCAGCACATCAAGATTTTAGCATAACCTCAAAAACACCCTTTAAAGGAGGTATTTTGTAGGATATTTCAGAACCCTGACGCGCCTGGGTTTTTAGACCATAAAACCAGAATCAGCGATTCCAAAAACATAGAAAAAAACATCATCGGTCATACGGACTTGAAAAAGATTTGCATGCTGTTTTTAAAGGTTATATTTTTTGGACCTCCGACAAAATATATAAGAGTAGCACTGTCACATAAAAAGTTTAGACCTTTGTTTTTTCTTGTGGGCCGTTTTTATTAATAGATGTCAGATCGGCTTAGATCAACTTTTTCGAAAATCGTTAAAAATAATAAAATATTTAAAACCCGTGAAATATGTTTTTTTTCACTCTTGTGTTTAATATGATATTAAGTTGAAACACAATGTTATGGCAGCTATGAAACTTTTAGCAAAAATTTAGATACGATCAGGAAAATTAATATACACCTGATAAACATCTGGAAAAATAAACTTTACAAGCTGAGTCATATAGATGCACTTGTTTCATCGGCACATAGTGTTATTTAGGTACTAAAATTGATTATTCTGGGTATCTGTCTATTAACTGATGATTACTGATTACACGTAAATAGTGACACGCTCTGGTAGCGATTGCTGCCCCTTGCAGCTGATAAGCCCCTGCAGATGATGTTAGCAAAATTTTGATTCTGATATTAATATTGTAAAAATAAATCAATGACAAACGGTACATATGTATTTCGTTGGTGTTATTTATTAAAGCCTTTGTCTTTATCTCAAAACTCGTAACTAATCAATCGTATATGATGCCGAAAAAGCCACGCGCTATCGTAATCAGTTACTTTGGCTACGAACCAATAATATCTCTTATAATGGCTATTTAGAATTTCTTTAGACCAGTTTGCCAGCGGATCGGGTGGTGAAAGCACGCATTTAAAAAAGCACCATAAAATTGTTAGTGAAAGCAAGGTATTTCTTTAGAAATTCTTAAAAAAGTGCAAGATAATCGCGAGATTTACGTAATTTTGACAAAACTTCGAAAAGTTTACCATGTAAATAGGCAATATACCGCCTATATATGTCATTCTATAATGAAAATAATACAACACTTGTATTCCAATAATCAAAAAAAAAAAAAGTAATATGTGTTGCTGCAGATAAGATTTTGTATGATAATTTATTGTTTGGTACTTCTTGCTTTGATTAAAACCAAATTTCGCAGTAAGGGACACTGTGTTAGTTTAGTTGGATCGGAAACTCTGTTCAAGTATCAATAAAAATAAGTACTGATAAACGTATAATACAACAATATTTCTTGCAATTTTTGCCAGAGACCAACTTACTGTATTTGTTTTACACTCATAATTATTTGCAGCATTAAAATGGCCAAGTTCTGTTGTATGTCCATTTTAATGGTGCTACTTGCTCAGCGCCTTAACGCCAATCCGATAACTCGCCGCGCTGAAGTAGCAACTGAGTTTATTATTCTTCATAACAATGATATGCACGCGCGTTTTGAGCAAACTAATATAAACAGTGGCAAATGCACGCCAGAGGAGTCCAATACAGATCAGTGCTACGGCGGTTTTGCTCGTGTGGCTTATGAGTACGTTGCACTTTATAGATATTTTTGGCATAACATTAAAATTACACAATCGTTTTCAGGGTACGAAAGTATCGCGAAGAGGCGCAGAAAGGTGGTACAGCTGTAATCTATCTAAATGCAGGTGACACCTATACGGGCACACCTTGGTTTACAGTGTTCAAGGATAATATTACCACGGCTTTTTTGAATAAACTAAAACCCGATGCAATTGTAAGAAACTGCGCAATGCTTTAAAGCATTTAGCTTGATCTAGCCGTATTTTCGACCAATTATTTCTTATAGTCTTTGGGTAATCATGAGTTTGACAACAATGTTGAAGGTCTCATACCTTTTCTTGATAATGTGGAGTTTCCCGTACTTGCTTGTAATCTGGATTTGGCCAAAGTTCCAGAATTGGCTGCCGCTAAGCATTTGCAGAGCTCTACGACACTTGACGTAAATGGCATCAAAATTGGTGTAATTGGTTACATAACACCGGACACCAAAAGCCTTGTGGAAAAAAACAATGTTGAATACAACGAAGAAATTAATGCAATTAAGTAAGTATACTTTTATTTAACTAATTTGGTAATTAAGTTAATGTGTTTAGTACGTTACCGATATTAAGTCGTATTTGGGGAAAAATGCACGTGTCAATCTATAATGCATATTAAGTTTGTGAAAGTCCAAAATGTATATTATATAGAGAAGTAGATGTCGCAGACCCCTCAAAGTATGATAATATTGATTATAAAAGTCGATATAGACATGTGCGTCGGTATGTTGCAGCAAAAAATTGCTGGTTTACGCCTCGGGCCCGTAAACTTGAAGAAAGCATTAAACATTTCCTGATAGAATAGGCGCTGTACTGGCTATACATCAGTCGAAATGTACCGAGAATACAGTATCCAACAATAGGCATGTAAATAGAATCCACCTTGGTAATTGTTTAAAAACATGTTTATAATGATTTATATTTAAAGTTCAAAACATATACAAAAGAGTAGAATAAAATTTAGAAACACAAAAAAATAAAAAAGTCTTAAGCTCAAAGTTAACTTTGTATATAAAGAGAAAATGTTTTTGTATAATGCAGACTTCTAATCAAAAAATTACACATTTTGAGCTACCCTTTGTCTTTGCAAAGATGCGTTTTTGAAAATTCGCTTTTTCTGCAGTTGAATAGCTCTGCGCAGCTGCTCAAGCGCTCTTCCCGAGCTGTTGACATCAATAGCTTCTGAAATTAGGGAATGCCGTAAAGCACGTTTGCTATATATAATATTTTGAAAATTTGTATATGCTACCTAAAAGTGCACCATAGAAATGTTCCACATTTTTTAGCGCCTTTTTGCTCTGCGAGCCCTCAATGTTGTACGCCATAACTAACTCATTGCTCAGAATTTGCCTCAAGTTTTTTAAAACACCTTCGGGCTGCATTATATTCCTCATAGCTTTTACCTATAAAAAAAATAATTTTATCATTAAAATAAGTTCACAAAACCCAATACGTTTTTACTTACACATACTGCTTTATTGCCCTTACTTATCATTTCATCCAGCTGGACAAGTTCCTCCTCATTCTGTATAGGAAATTTGTCTTGAAGCGTCTCGCTCACAGTATCCTGACGCAGTAAAGTTTTAATTATAGCACTTTGTTCAGTTACTGTTTGTGTTGTGACTTCCAATTGACCTTTAAAAATATGTTTTATTGGCACTGTATGGAATATTAGTTATAACAAGCATCATACCGCGCAATAGTTTCACTTCAATATTTAATGAATCTGTTAATTACAAAAAAATCTCAATTTAATTTAGATCGTTTTGCAAATGTAAGTTAACTTACCAATTAATTGGCATTGGATCTGCATAGTCTCTGAAAATGAATAAAAAATTAACAAGTATGTAAAATGAGCTCTGCGCATTCTAAAGCAAGCTTACCGTGCACTTTTTCGAACTGCATGTTCATAAGCTCTATAATAGGTGCCTCATGGCTTGTGTTTTCTAAAATCGAATCAACATTGTCTTTGCAAGTTTTTATAAAAATTAAATTTTAAATAAGTACTAACCAGGCTCATCAAAAGAGTTTTCTTGCTGATGCTCTTTTAAAGCTTCGATTAATTCTGAAACACAACTTCGTTTGGGCTTGTGCTTGCGATGCCAGTCTTTAATTTTTTCATTTAAACTTATATCGGGTTCATTAATTTGAAATTCCAAATCTTCATATTCCTCTTTGATTTCAATGGCATCATGGCTTAGCTGACATGCCGCAACATTTTCCATTTCAACTTTTTCAGCATTTTCCATGCGCCTGAACTTCGTTGGCACTACTTCTCTTTCTAGTTCCTGCAGCCGTTTGCCAGCCATTACGCTTTTTTCCTTAGTTACTTAATGTTTTGCCAGAAACTTATTTTAATCAAATTTTTTGTTTTAATTATTTTACGCGTTTTTAATATTTAGAACATTAATATCACAATGCACGTTGTTGCTACAAAATAAAGAAACAAAAAGCACAGACAGAAAACACAAAACGGATTTGCTTTGTTTAGTTATATTTGTTTTCTTACACTCTGCCATGCACCGAGAACGTTTCGCGCTCTCCCTTTTCACTCTCACACACACAAGCAAACAAAAAACGAAATAGCGCCTCAACCTCAATGAAACTACTTACCAGTAAGCAGTCCGGTGTGTACTGAATATTTATTTTTGCCGCCACCTTACTTGCGCTCAGCGCTCACGTAGTTCATACATGCGATTATCGATAATTTGTTTTTAATCGATTGCGCTGGCACAAAACAGTACTGGAAAATAAAATATCGAAAAAATGCGCGCTTAAAGCGTAGCTGTGTTTAATCATTTTGTTTATTTTTTATTAGCGCTGAAGCAACCAAGCTAAAGGCTGAAGGCGTCAAAATTATTATTGCATTGGGTCATTCTGGCTACAAAAAGGATCAGGAAATTGCCAGGAACTGTCCGGATGTGGACATTGTTGTTGGTGGACATTCGCACTCTTTCCTTTTTGGAGATGAACCTGTACCTGAGACAAATGATTATGATGATAGCGATTCTGAAATTATACGTGGCCCATATCCCACAGTGGTGCAAAAAAGCGGAAAAGCTGTGCCTGTAGTGCAGGCTTATGCTTACACTAAATATCTAGGAAAACTGCATGTGCAGGTATGTTTTGATGTCTTTACTGCCTCCTGTTGGGATTTTGTTTTTATATATGTACATATTTTGTAGTTTGATGCAGATGGCAACTTGATTGAGTTTGATGGCACGCCCATACTCTTGAATGCAACTATCTCTCAAGAGGATGATGTTTTAGAGCTGCTTGAGGTGTATCGTCCAAATATTACAGCTTTAGATACGGAAGTATTGGGCTACACCAAAGTGCATCTCGAGGGTGGCGATATTTGTCGTTTAAGAGAATGTAACCTAGGAAATTTAATAACCGATAGTATGATATTTGCGCGTGTGCTAGAGAACCCAAGCAACGATTTCTGGACAGATGCACCAATTGCCATATTGCAGGGCGGTGGTATGTATATAATAAATGTCAAAATAACTAAAATACAAATATTTGTTTATAATTGTTTTATTTTTTAGGCATACGCAGCTCCATTAGCAAAAATTCGAATGGCTCTATTGTCGGCACTGATGTGTTGACTGTTTTGCCATTTGAAGATAATTTCTATGTTTCAAGAATTCGGGGCAAGACTTTGCGTAACGCTCTTGAACATTCCGCAACCATAAGAACATTAGACTCTAATGGCGGATTTCTACAGTTTTCCGGACTACGTGTGGAATATAACTATGACAGACCTGAGGGACAACGCGTGGAGTCCGTTCAAGTTCGCTGTGCTGAATGTAGCGTACCCAGCTACAGCATTTTGGACGATACTGCCTTCTATAATGTAATTGTGCCGCAGTTTTTGCTTGAAGGCGGCGATAAACATGTGCTTATTGAAGAAGACGATCCAGTTACCATACTTTTGCAAAAGAATGATCAAGCTACATTTACCCAATATCTGCAACAACACCATTATGTTTATCCAGAACTGGAAGATCGTATTGTCATCAGAGGTGCTTCAGCGACCATCGTCGGATCAGTAATATTAATTATGATTGCGTCCTTTGTCACGCAATTGTTCCATTAAAGTTTTAAAATAGACAAATGTTTACATTAGGGGTTGCATGAGAGATTTAATAAATATAAAATTCTTTATATTTGCTACAGTTAATATGTACATGCGTATCTTATAAAAATTATTTGATTTTATGTTCATATATGTAAAGCAAACACGTATTTAAAAGCTTATTCCAGTAAGTTTGCAAAATCGAACATTTGATCATTAAATTCAAACTGTCTATAAAAAAAATTATTCTGGAATAGTTTTTTTGACAATCCCAATCAAATGATGTTAACAACTTAAAAAAAAAAACAAATCATTCTTACTCCAATTCTTCATTTGAACAAAAATCGTATAAAATTTTAAATTTTTATTAAAAGAAGCATTTGTTTAATTAATTCATAGTTAGTTAAAAAGCTATTTTCACAGATTTTATTGATTTAAAGTTCATTTTCTATAAATAGATTAACATCACCAAGATTTCTTTTTGATTTGTTAACAGCCGAATCATTATTGTGTTTCTTAAAACGGAGGCCGACTCTGAAAAATCAACAATCAGTGTTTATAAGTCAACGACTTAAACTTTTCGAAATAAAAACACTTACATCCTAATTGAAGGCACATCGCTAGTGCTTCTGTCCTTATCCGAAGCCTTTGCCCTTATGTACCGATGTTTTATATCTACACCGGTGTGCTCAGCCTATATATAAAATGAAAGATTAGAAGACTAGTAAATCAAATATATAAAATAACTTACGTCTCTCATATTGTATGTTATCACTAAATTGTTCATAAAGCTTTCATAAAACTCTGGATATAAATCCAGAACATCTAATAAATCATCTCTATGTATCTTATGAATGTCACAATATGTTAAGGCTCGAACGACTGCATTGGATTTTCCAAGTGTAGGATACAAGCAGGGGTTCTCCCCAAATATGTCGTTTTTGCCTAGAACAGACAATTTTAGATAGTATTATAGTTCAATCTGTTTTTCATTAACGTATTTATTTATTGATTTACCTAGTATAATAAGCATTCCCAGCTCCCGCTGAATTTCTATTGAACCTCTGGCTATAAAGAACAAAGAAGTAAGTACATCTCCTTTATGAACAAGAACATCTCCGGGCGGTGCATGGGTTGTTTTGAATCTTAGTGAAAAAGCTCTGCAATAAGTAAATTTAAATCAATTTAAAAATGCAGCTTAGTAATAATTATAATTATCTGGTATTTTAGACAGAAGAATCTGTATTATATAAAGCATAATTTGGGGACGCTGTATTTGAGTGTTGCAAAGTATTTCCAAATGAAGCAACTCAAAGCAATCGCTTATGAAAACTTATTCGGAGTAGTGCTGGAGAAAACATCGATGATCGAAGTTAAAAATCTCTATATATCGTTTTTGGCCAACAGAGATGTTTCTCCAGCACTTCTGCACTCATCAAATGGGCGTTTAGTAGTGCTAGAGAAATTTCTCTGTTGGCCAACATCGATATATAGAGATTTTAAACTTCGATCATCGATGTTTTCTCCAGCACTAATTCTGAGTAATCAAATCCTTCTAAAATTTGAACTCTGAGCTCGACTATAATTTCTAAGAAATAATGTTTAAAATAGGGCGGAATTCTGTAAGATGTAAAAAGATTCGGAATATTCTATTATATTACTTACCTGAGACAACCTGGACTAGCGCCGGAAAATGCAGAACATGTCGTTAATAAATTTCTGTTTAAATGCAGGCAAATATCCGCTTGTAGACACTCTGGAAATCCTTTTAGTAGAGAATTCATATCGATTCCATTGGTATAAGTCCAAGAGTGTTGAAAATATTCTTCCAACCTTTGTCTAAGCGGATTTGGTATCTATTAAGCAAAAATTTTGTGTCATTTGTTTGAACAATATAATACTACAACGAAATTATTTAATAAAAGTGAACCAAAAAAATTAATCATTTTGAAAACCGCAAGGCCAAGTTTGCAAGTGCATTTTATGTTATATTTCGTAAACGATAACTTTAATATGAGTGAATGGATTTTGCTAAAATCTTTGCAAATCTACAGGGCGCATGATAAGATAACACAAAAATAAATGTCTTCAAAAAGCACACGACTTGGCCTTTAAATTGGTGTATATAAATTCAAAATGCCAAATTTGTATTTATTGTTTCTTTGACTTTGTGCTTATCTTTGACAATATTGGGCCAATATCGTAAAGACTTTGTGTTTTTAAAAGCTCTCGACATACCCTTTTGATCTGTGTACCTACTTCCAAATCCAATAGTGCCGGCTTATACGTCAGCTTTGTGATTTTAACTCTTGCGCAAATTGCGAAAAATCTAAATTTTTCAATTTAACAAAATTGAAAATGCAACTAATTGCCATCGTTAATACTTTAAACTTAACATGCCATGATATTTCAAAACGAGTTCATAAATACGAGAGTTATACTTTATTACAAGTAAGTTCCTCCAAAATAAATTTGAAACATAAATAATAGCCTAACGAAACTTTTCTTTAAAGATATTCAGGCCTGTTCACGTTCTTACTTTATTTTTGGCGAATTGGAATTCGCAAATTTTGACTGAATTTCCTTTTAAATGTTCCAATGGATTTCCATAAACTCCCTAAGCGATTAATGTTGTTTTTGAGGCAGCAGCATGGTATAAATATCTAATTCAAAGAGGCTTTCAAAATTATGTGGATATAAGTATAAATGAATATAAGTTAATAAAAACCGAAATCGAAATTTTGAATTTGGGGTTCTAGCCGAAAACAAGTAATCAGGTCAAGCGTGGGAAATTCATTTCCGCAAAATTTGACTGATAGCAAGAATGGGAACAGGCCTGAGTGCAAAATTTCTAATAACAAACCTGGTGAAATTGTATAAACTCTCGAACTCGTAGCATTTGTGTGTGATATCTTGCAGTACCCGAATAAAGTCTTTGTATTATTGCTGACACATTTCCAAATATGCTCGCATACATAAGAGCTAAAATTCAGAAAAGATTTAAATGTGTGCTATAAGCTCTGTTCACGCAAGGATAGTATATAGAGTCCTAAGAGCCTATATCATTAGTTTGATTGTACCCTAAAGTGAACAGGGCTTTAGTTTAAAAAAGCCAAGCGTTTATATCTTACGTACATCCCACCAGCATTACACAAATTGTAAAAATCTTTTCCGCATCTGTATTTGGCGCTACATTTCCAAATCCAACAGATGTCAAGGAAGTAAATGTAAAATACAAAGCTGTTATATATCTAGACTAAAATGGAGAAAAAAAATTGAAAATACCATTAAGAGCGATTCAAGGTTAAACCTTTTTATAAAGCCTTACTTTTATAGATGGGCCGCCAGTTTTGTTTTCAAAATATGGCTCTTGGGTGTCATAAGCCAGAGAGTGTAACCAACCAACATTTTTTGTGAGCATCGATTTTTCAGCATTTCCAATAGCGTACCTGGTATATTAATAAATGAAAAGTAAGGAAGCTTTATTTACAAACAGCTTAAAGCCAATCTTAAAGTATTTCAATATTCAAAAACTGGTTTTTGATAGATAGGTCTCATGGGGTTTATATGATTAATCTGTTTTAATAAGCATTACTTGAGAACTATAAAAAACTTAGCATCGCCTTTGCTTATGATATCGTGTAATCATCAAATAAACTATGTCTCTGGATTCTGGATACCCCTATAGCAGCTAGACAAATTAGGTAGCATAATATAACGCCAGTGACATAATAAAGGATATATGTATTTACATATGTATGTATCTCTGAGATCTAGGCGTTTAAGCGGATAGGCAGATAGACGGACATGTATTTAGGTAACCTTGAGGGCTCTTCGACATCTCTATCTCAATCGTATTATATACTTTCTGCAGGGTAAACTATTTTTATATAATTATTGTGCCGTGGTTTTATTTGTATTGTAATGGTTTTCGATAGTCGCCCAAACTTATTTATCGATAAAAAGTACTTAGAGTTGTCACGTTTTGGAATTCTGCTGTATTCTTTTTATATTTTCTTATATTTGTTTTAAGAAACAATTTCACCTTGTCAGGATTAAATGCATAATGTCAGTGCTGCAGTTAGTGAATAAAAAAAGTACTCACCATATGCATGCTAGCCAATGTGCAATCAGTACAAAAGTAGCCATTAATAGGATTAAAACTGCGGCTCCATATTCCGAATATCGATCTATTTTACGTGCAACCCTTACAAGCCTCAGAAGTCTAGCTGTTTTCAATAGTCCAATTAATGTTGTTGTCTAAAATGAAGCAAATAAACCAGAATAGAATTTTATCACAATGTTATGCTACAAAGAAGTTTATGTAGGTATATAAATAAAGCCATAAAGTTTTGGAATAATAATTGTTCAAAATTTTCTCAACGTATTTGAGAGATTATAAAGTCGAATTATAATACAAAAATGTATAATACAATTTTTCTTTTTTTTTTTAAACATTAAATACCAACCAAATATAGCTAAAAGATCAGCAATAGTTATATTGCTGTCTATCAAAAGCCTATTTAGTGTTTTCATTTTTAATTTTTAAATACTAACTTGCGACAAGACTATTTAAAATTTTTTTTTAATATTTTGAAGAAAAAAAAATGTCTCCGGTAATAGTAATATTTCTTATTTACGAAACATCCAGGATGGTTGTTCATTACAAAATAGTTCAAAATAAGTAACACGATTTTTTTATTTTTTTTTTTAAGCGAATTGATATTTTATTTTTTATTGTTTTGCTTTTTTATTTATTTACAGATATATGGAGCAAATCCGGTAATATAGAATAAAATTGGAGGGAATTTTAGATAAATTAAAAATGTTTATTTTTTGTAAAGCTGTATAATAAAAATAGATTTTTTTACGTTTAAATCCCAGTCTCAGTTGAAGCCCTATGTAATTAAAATATTTATAAAATAGCCACAAATTGTAATTAACCATTATTAAACTTCAAATACGCATCATAAATTAAATTTTACCACTATTTGTGTTGAAAAAAAAAACTTGGTACAAAACCAACAAAAAAGAAAAACTCGAAATTCTTTAAAACATATAAAAAAACACATACTACAGCTGTAGCGTTATTGAGTAATTTTATAAGTTAATGCTTAATTAATATACTTTAAGCTCTAAAAACGCCTGTTACACATAATTATCTATATGTATGCCTAATTACATAAAATTTTCATTCTGGCAGGGATTACTTTACTTTCTAAATATTTCACTTAACTTGTACAAAAGAAAATTTTTTACAGAAACTAGTGCTTCGATACTTTTGCGTACATTGACTTAATTAATTAATTTTTTTTTAAATAATAAGGCATAATGATCATTAGCGGACATTTAATACCTCTTCATTATCCAAGCCAAGCTGTAAAATATTAGACATATTTAAAAACAAATGTTAAATACACATACATATATAGAGATGGCAAAGTTTAAAAAAGTAATCGATAAAAAATTTAATAATTGAAAAAATTGCACAGTATCAAATTCGTATGGAAGCCGCTGTACTGAAAGTGCTCTTGTTTGTATGTTTCTAAGAAGCCAATCATTATGCATTGAAAAAATAGCTATAATTTGCTTGGACAAGTTTCTTCTGCCTAAAACGTCTTAGTCCTAAACATACCAAGTGTAAATTGTAAGATTGTGCTATTATAAGCGTGCACAAACTTAAGCTACCAACAATTTGCTCAAATATTATAAACTATACTTTTACTACTAGAAACCTCCTTGTTTACATTCTACTTAAACTTATTACTTATATTGTAACTAAGGGCGGTATTTTAAAGCGCATAAAGTTTATATATATACAAGCTTAAACGTAACATTAGTTGAAAATTATTATAAAAGCGCAAAAAAAATGGGATTATAAATCGATCAAAAGCAATTTGTTTTATGAATTGCTAATTTATAATGTAGCAGCTGATTTAAAATTTGTATTATTAAGGGCACGTTTCTGAACAACAATATAAAGTTTTTTTTTTTAAATTTCGCTTGCACAAAAATTTACTAAGACGGTGCTGCACTTTTTGTCAGTGCGGCCAAATTAAAAACAATGCTGCCAATTAGCTGGTTTTTCTGTTTTGATAATTTTGAATTAAAACTGAAAAATTTTTTGCGTTAACGTTTTCACATAACAGTTGAAATAGATTTTTTGGCGTTTTTCTCCACTATGAACACAAGCAAGCCAGAACAAACAAAAAAACAACAAGCTTTTGACTCTATGAAGTCATTAAGAAACGTGTCCTTGGTATTATTAAAACGCTTTTTCTTATATCAAGTAAATAATAATAAATTTAGTATACCCATATACATAGCTATGGAACCATTTGTACAACTAAAAACCTTTAATTTAAAAGTGTATGGTACATTGGTCACTTTGCTTTCGGAGTCCCACTCTTGTGCGTACAAGATTTTTTGATGGTTGTATGTATGTCTTACCTCATCTGTGTCACTTCCAACTAAAAGCAAGTCAAATGGAACAGCCGCCACCAAGTCAATTAAAAACCATCCACTTAAATAATGCACAGCTATGCGACCTGGATGTGATACAACTTCATCTTGCCCGTTTACAAAAGTTGTCCGAAAATTTATCAGAATATCGACAACGAATGTAACATCCACTAAAAACAAGAATTTTCAAACGGCAATAAATTTATAGTCTAAAATTGTTAACAATAACTAAAAAAAATTAACGTTTTTCAAACTACTCACTACGAGATGAAGAGCAACTTGTATAAAAAAAAAGATTATTGTTATTAAAACTTCAAAGGGAAGCGTTCTACAATAGCATACTAGTACACCCCAGAAGAGATAGTATATATAAGAAAAATATAAAAAAAAGAGCAAAATGCAGTCAATCCTAAAAGCAGTTAATTAAAAATATATAGCGAGCAGGGAACAGAGGCATCTAGCATATCAGTGAACTACAATACTCCAAGTGTTCTGTTAATAGATCCAACCAAGTTTTGGCTGTTATTAGATGAAAGTTAACTTTATTTACAAGTTGCTTACTTACCAATCAAATCAATTATAACAATAGGATCCGAATTTATATATTTGCTATTACGTCTATGATAGTCCGGTTCTCCAAGAAGAAACGCAGCTACGTAGGGTGTAAATATTGCAGTGTACATAACAAGTAACAATATTATCCAATCCCAAACTGCTTTAAATGGGGAGTAGTGTAATATTGTCCATCTATGATACACGCTATTTTGAAATTTGGAATCGTGAATCGCTTTGCTTCTTGTTGATTGGCCCTGACAAAGAAGACACGATGCAAAACAACAAAATCAAAAAATAATTTAATCGAAATTTATCGATTTTTTATTACTATTTAATTAAATCGGAACATGAATAAGAAGAGGATTTAAAACATTAGCAGGAAGAGGCAATCGGTTACAAAAGTTATGCTTAGTACTTATTTCTTTTAGAAATTTTGCGTCTGATCCAAGACTGAGTAATAAGAAGTTGTAGAAGGAATATGGAAGCACAGAATGGTTGTCGGCAACAACTGTCTTCTTGAAATGTACGCACAACGACTAGAGCGTCGGTGTGTTCTGACTTAAGGATAAGCACCAACTATCGTGGCTGAAGTCTTTTTAAAATGTTATACAAGATCCTTTTACATTTATATACAACGTCCTGTCAATTTTGAATGTCAGAATGGTAATGGTAACCTCTGTTTCGGCGAAGTGAAGAAGGCCTAAGCGAGTAAAAGGTGCCTGGAGAGATAGGTGCCACAACCCAGAAACGATTTATTATGGCGAATTATGAAAAAAAGGAAAGGCTCTTAAAAGCAACAAAAGTTGTTTTCAAGCAATAAACCAACGGTGGCTAATGCAAGCTGAGGTCGCGAGAAAGTATAACCTGGCAGCAATCTGCTCTGCTTGGACTTAGGTTCCAAGCTAACTAATTTCAACAAACATACGCAAAACATTTTTCTTTTTATATAAAACTTAAATTCAAAATTCTCTTACCATTTCAACTGGATCTTCTAATATAACATCATTGGGTCCAAGCAGGGCTTCCTTATCCAAAATTTCATCAGTTATGGTATTAGTATGCATAGATTTTTCCTTGCAATTAGGTCTAAATGTATTGTACATACTCTCATAGGCCGTATCCATTTGATTACTACTAATGTTAGTACTCTGGAGCTTCTCATTATTATTGTCATGCGAAAAGATTCGCTTAAAATTACCTTTTGTCGAGCTCACATCATAACTCTGATAGTTTAAGAATATCTTTTTTCTATAGCACTTCATGCATGCGTTGGTACTCTTGGTACTACCATTGGACTTACTTTTTGTCAGACCAAATTTACTACTTTGTTGTTCAGTTTGAGATGTCTTGCCATTGAGTAAAGTATATTGTAGGCAATCATTATCATGTTGATTTCTATTATCACAATTAATTTGCTGCTCTTTCGTTTTCATACGAAAAATTCGCTCATTACCAGTGGACGATTTTACTTTATGATACATTAATGTATTATGTTCAGTAACACTTTTGGAAAACCTAGTTATATTATCTGTCTTATCATCGAACATAGTTGCGTTTATCAGTATATCAGAAACAAAAAGTTGTTTTTTATCAATTTTGTTTATTTTGCACATTAGAGCGAAAAGTTCCCTTTCAACGCACTTATTAACTTTTGTACTACAATTCCGATTCGACTCCTTCAAGCTTAATTGTTTTATGCATTTTTCATAGGGTAGTGAGCCAACATTATTGTTTGATATATACAACTCACATTGACGCACAATTTTATCCAATTTTCTTATTTCATTTAATTCCACACAAGATTTGTACGACATTTTTATAATCTTAATTAATAAAAAGAACACAAACAATTTAAATGTTAAATGTACTTAATATATTTATTTAAATTTGCTTTTTATATTCAGTAGCAATTTAAAGTGGAATTTTCGGAAACCCACTTTCAACACTCTTTTGTTGTGACTAAAATATTTAAGGTGTAAAAATCAATAAAACCCTACACTCTTGTTCGTAAGTACGTAAACTTGCATTCGTGTCGGTAACAGATGTATTCCCCGTGGAACTTCGTAAGTGGCATATACGAAGGTAAGACGATGCGGACTTCCCGCTTATTTTAAATTTTTACTATATATAATTTTTGTTTTTATTGCGATACTTATTTGTTTTTAATCAAACATAAAAAAATGATTCTTATGCTTCTTATGTTTCCAGCCACAACGTCAGTGCAAAGCTAGTTATACTTGCTAGAGAGATTTAGGCAGTTATCCTAAAAAATTTCACACATTGCAGACTTCTTTCTGCCATTTTCATACCTAAATATGTCCTAATTGGCTTAAAAAACTGAAGCTAAGACGAGGCAATTGGATATTGCCCTATAATGGACACAAGCGGAGCGCACTAGGAGCTGTCTGTCTAACATTCTACATACCTTTAGCTTTTACCATCATATTGAATCCACTTTAAATGGGTACAAAAAGAGAGAGCAATACATACGTAAGTTCCATCTTTTACATTCGGACTTACTCATCTGTATCAAGTTCTACTGCTGCTTTCGTCGAAATAATTTGGTTTCCAATGTGGGACAGCAGTTACGGATCTAAGATTTCAACATAAGTCTCCATGTGTCGCAACGCAAAAGGATTACAAATTTTATTTATGTATTTGATGAACCGCCTAACATCCCCTAAAACTATAGTAAGGATTCAGGGTAATCAATAGAAATTGATATTATTTGGCTTAATTCACATTTAACATCAAATCAACTTTTCAAAGACGTACAAAACAAGTTTTTGGCAAAGCAATTTCAACTGATAGTAAAAATTCTTTTGTTAAACTTATACAATTAAATCGAAAATGTACATACAAGATATATTTATATTAAATTTTTAGTTTATTTTACTATTACATATTTTAGTACTTATTACTTATGTGAGTAATTATTTACTGTGGCTTTCTAAGTAAACTGTTGCATTATCTACACCTAAAAATTGATGTATACTTAATGATGACAACATTTTCATTTGTCCCTGATACAGAACGTCATATATGATTTTTTCCGCATACATTGCTTGTGAAGCATCCATAGAGCGTAGCTTGTGAGCAATTATTTTGCCAAAACTGGTAAATTGATCATCCAAATGGCTATCTGCACTTTTTAATGCCAAAGACAGTAGCCGCTCCAAATCAATGGTCGATATGTCTGCTTTGAAAAACTTTCCTGAAGAAGGTACATCATTATCATCAGACACTTGAGAGGAAGTCTGAGAGGACAATCTTTTTCGACATTTTTGCTTTATCTTTCCTTTGTAAGCGGCATTTGAATTAGGGGTATCCTCTACTGACTTTCTTCTGCTCGTTATGAGCACATTATCCGAAGGTGATACAATTTGTATTTCCTTCATGGTAGAAGCACCAGAATTGTTGTGATTATGATTAGCATTGACTGTTTGTATTATGTGTTCAGGTCCGGTTTCGGTTTCCTCAAATAAATTGGTGCAAAATTCTGTTGTGCTAGTGCTGGGTGACAATTTGTTGCTTTCGCTTTGTTTGACTTGCTTGGATAAGCTTTCCGCATCTGACAATTCCTCAGATTGTTCAGTCTGCGCCAAAGATGCATTGTTTTCAGCGTAGCTTGATTGGGTTCTTGGAATTTCGCGTTTTGTCTTTTTATCAGGAATTTCCTCGTCTTTTAAAAACATAAGCGACTCAAAATATCTGCGCTTGGGGCAATATGGCTCATTATTATCGCCCTTCTTTTTAACTTCATTATATTTTCTTAATTGATGACGAAATGCACAACGCAAATTGTTTATCTTTTGCTTCGTTCTTTCAACATTGTACAGCTCTCCATGTTTGGTGGCCACCGAAATTAGCTTCGTGTAGGCTTCTTGCCGTCTTTGCCTGTTTCTGAAGTCTGCCGAGTCCGCTTTCCACAAACATGGGTTGCTTCGATATTCCTCTATAAAATCGTCAATAAAATCCATAATATTTGTAAACTAAACGCTTAAATACTAATTATATGTGTTTAAATAGAAAACGGCAACAACACAAGGAGGTATGTACGCCAAGATAGCAGCGCAACTATAGATCGGAACAAAATGAGAAAGGAACATAAAACAAAAAACATATATTCGTATAAAACAGCTTGTTATCGAATATAAGAAATTATAAAAATTGTTAATTGTATACATTTTTAGTTAAAATATTTTTTGATATATTTTTGTGTTGCTAAAAAGTTACAATTGCAAATATTTAATAATTAAGCTGGTTCTTGTTTTTGAAGTTTTGTTTGTAAGAAATGTTTATTAACCTAAAAACGAATCAATCTCCACTGTTTTTATCATTGCAATAATGCGTTTTTTTTTGTAATAAATTTTATCTAAAGGTATCAAAATTTGTAGAAATTTTAAAATTATTTAATTTTAGCTACAAAAATAAAAAAATTTATTTTATTCGATAGCAGCCAACTATACAATTTTGTTCTTTCGATAGTCGATTAGAAGCAACATTCCACGATAAACAGAATCTGCAAAAACTATAATTGTTAAAAAAAAAAGAATTAAAATGAGTGGGGCTCACCGTGAGGCAATTCAAAAGCAAATACATCAAGATTGGGCCAACAGAGAATATATTGAAGTAATTACTGCCAGCATAAAGCGAATTACTGACTTTTTGAATTCCTTCGGTAAGAAACAATTACATGCATATACATATGTGCATGTATGCGCACATACATATATCAGTATATAAGCGTTTAGGCACATATGCATGTCTCGACAAATTGTTTATAAATAAAGTTAAATTGTTACTACTTACGTACACATATGCTTAAAAAGACGTATGGTTTATTTCGTACATAACTACGCCAGAATATAACCATTAAATATTTTTGAATGATTTGCTTGCTTAATAGCACTAGTTGTATACGCAAATTTAGGGCGTATTTTGAAAACTTTGTCATTTATAACAACTATATATTATTGAAATATAATTTATAGATATGTCCTGTCGTTCTCGTTTGGCTGTACTCAATGAAAAACTCACAACGTTGGAACGACGCATAGACTATTTGGAAGCATGTGTGACTCAAGGAGAAACATTAACATAAAAACCTCCTTTTTATAAAGAATAAAATATTTGTAAGGATTTTCGTTAGTAGCTTTTTTATATAAGTATTTCTTATACGTAATAAATAAAAATGTATTGTAGCACAGTAAAAAAGTTCGTGATTCATTGCTGTGACTTATGCCTTATCTAAACCAAGCTCTGAAATATTCATAGCTGAAAGATACAACAAAAATAATAATAATGCAAAGTACACACATATCTGTATTAAGGCGTTGCAGCCGAAAAATGTATTCACAACGCAGTAGACGTAAGGATTTATAAATACGTACTCGACATTCAGTCATCCACGTTGAACAATAAGAATAAAACGAACTTGCTACATATTAACATTGATTAAATTATTTAATATTATAACAATAATTTTTATAATTGCATTGGATGAGTAGTTATTAAAATGGATTGGAGCAAAGTATTGACAAGATAGTGTACATATTTTAAATTTAACATAAGCCTCCCTCTTCTTCTTCGTCGTCGTTTCTGCCGGGGTCCTGAAAGGAAAAATTATGCAGAGTTACTGTTTAATTAGTATGTGATTTTGCAAAGTTGTATATCACAAGAATCTATTGAGCGTATAAGCCATTGATACCAAAAGCTTCGAAATGTTTATAAAATCTTACTAGTTTGTATAGACTTAACCGGTTAAGAGCGCACACATAAAAAGTTATATTTTAGAAACACTAACTTACACTATTATCTTTCTTTGCCACATTTAAGCTTTTAGGCAATGGAATGTTTTTGGCTAAAATTGCGTATTCGACATCCATATGTCTTATAAATGGAGAGGCCAACATTTTTGCAGCTAGTTCTGCATCTTGATCATCGAAAGCTTGTAATAGTGTTTGCAAAGTAGATACTTCTTCACGTTCACAACAATTTCCCCACTCCTTAAATGCCTTCTCTGCTTCCACCGGGTCACCACGACCCAATTGCACCAATACCAATGCAACAACTAAACGTCCAATTTGACCATAGGATTCATTTTGTTGATGCAAGCCCATTTCTTTGCGTAAAGCCAGCGCTGCTTGATCGAACCTTTAATAATTTTAAGTAAAATTTATATTGCGTTACTTTAATGTAGTTCAATGTTACTTACATTTTCAACTTGACCAAAATTCTGGCAACTTTTGATGCATATTCTGCAGCCTGACGCGTAGAATCTTCAATCTGTAAATATAATAAACATATTGTATTGAGAAGTAAGGTCCTTTCTATATGCATTTAAAAACGTTTACCATTATGACTTCTAAAGCATGTTGATAAAGACGTAAAGCGACGTCTGGATGTTTCTGTTCAACTACTTTAGCTGCTTTATCCAAAGCAGTTGCGGCAGCTTCAGGAGAGCCATGCTGCTGATATAAGCTGCAAGCCTTATTAGCACACGCCTCTATCTCTGTCAACTTATTTTCATCTTTTAGGATTAAGATTATCTGAAAAAATACGTGTTGTTTATTAGTATGGATTTTAAACAGTAAAGTTTGTCCACGGGGAAAGTGGAATAGTTATTTATTCGAATTGACAAACAATTGGTTAAAATTTCTTGTTTCCTAGGTCTTATGTTATTCGAGATCTAGGTTTTCATACTGTCGGACATGTTTTTATTGTATTGCGAAAGTAGTTATGGTTTCTCAGGTCATAGGGTGTAGGTTTGGGAGTATAAACTGCTTACCTGTTCATAAGCTCTTCCGGCATGGAACCAGGACTTGTTATTTTTGTAACACTCTATAGATTTCATGAAACATTCCTTGCTTTTTTCGAATGACTTCGCTATTCGATAAGCAGTACCTGAAATAATTGTATAAATATTTCATTAAATCACGATTGTATACTATAAGAATATTCTCAGACCGTCATCAGCTGTGACTGTGTATGTGTAAATATGCATATGTTTGTATATGCGCATAAATAAATAAATACAAACAAGCGTAATCAAAGATGTTCACGTTTTATCTGTGAGAAACAAAAAATTTGAGTGAATATGGTTATCTATAATTATTGCGATTCGATTTTTGTTAAATGTGCCTACATTTATATACTATGTTATAAATACCTGCTTTAAAATATATACCTGCTTTAGAATATTCATCAGCGGCGCTATCATAATCAGGTGCCCACTTTAGAAGTGATGTTTTCAAGCTATGAAATTTCAAACGTTGCTTATCAAGGTTTGAATAAGTATTTAAATTACTTTTACCTTTTTTCTGCTTGTCTCACCAGCTCCTCAGCTTCAGCAATTTTTTTAGCTGCAACGGCCATCTCTTCATAAATTTTTTGTTTTGTTTGGAAAATCAATATGTATGTGTATGTTGTTGCATGACCAGTTTTCAGCTAGCTGGGAACGGTGGAAAAGGAACACTATGGTAATGATTTTCAATTATGATTTGTCAACACAGCGACTACAAATTTGTCGCCTATCGAATAGACAAACAAATTATGTTTTATATAGTAGAGGATTTTAAAATTATTTTTAAATGTTAGTGTAAATTTTTCAAATTTAACTTTATAAATGGATTTGTTTTTTTTTTTATAAAACTTCGAGGCCACACCAGCGATTAAATTGGGCAAACAACCACAGCTAAACAGCTGTTTCTGTTAAGATTTGAAACCTTAAATATATGCCGCACATAGTGCAACGAAAAAAAAATAAGTAAAAATCATAAATTTCTCAGCCATTCGTTAGTCAGAGCCTTTGTTTTTTATAGGCAGTAGTCACTTGGTTAGCAGCTTTATTTTTTTGCAGTAGCGGATTGCCGCATCAGTTGATATTATTCTTGTTGTTATGAACTTTATACTGATTTATTGGTAGATACTTACGGATACTTGAAAACACAACTAATTTTTTCGAAAAATTGTATTAATATGGCAAAAGATTTTATATCTAAAAAGCGACGTTGCTTTAAAAAGGCTTGTTCTGTTCTGATTCAAAAACTATACTTTTTACATATATACTATATCAGTCGTTAATGATTTTATTAACTTACAAACGTTTTCTTACATATAGCGGTCAAGTTGTTTACAACACAAACTTTACAAACGTCTTACATTAATTATTTGAGGCAATCATTTAAAATTTTTAACTCCAAACTTCTAATAAATTATCAAAGTAAAGAAAAATTTATGTTCGAGTATGAGAGTTCATAATATTCGAACCTATATAATATATTGGTTCCGCCGAAGGCTTGGGAAAACGACTTAGATAGCGTTCAAGGCGTAGAAACTTAATTGATATTAAACGCTTGTCGAACCACCATCCATTCATTTCGTTATGAACTATTCCAGCGTCTGCTTCACTAGCACAACGAAGATAGACGCAACAGGACTGTGTGTCTAGTTGAACATCGACTATTTTGCAACGCAAACCGACCTTTTCAAAAATGGCTTCCAGAATGGATTGTCTCAAGTTTGGATGATTGACTTCCGTCGAATCAAACATATGTCTTATTTTTAAGCATGGTGTCGGAGGGTTGGCAATTTTATTTGAGTTGTCGAATGCAGGACTTTGCCATTTTTTGCTTTGAGCCACATCCTTTTGTTCAACTTTTTCAGACCAAGACATAGTACGTAGTTGTTCTCCATTGCGCACAACAACTCCAAATAGTATGCGATGATCGTTGTCCTGCAGTTGTTTGATAGCTTTATTCCAAGCAGGCAACATCTCAGAAAGTTTGTTTGAAGGCAATAGCTTTTTCTTAAGCTCGTTTATTGTAATCTCGGCATTCTCGGATTGTGAGCTCAGGTACATTAATTCATTTATTATGTCCTTAGTGAATTGTTCAACCACAAACAAATGTTTTCTTTTTTTAGCACGATAGTAATTTAGCAAGTAGTATATGGCCAGGCAACTTAGAACTATAATAATAAGTGCACCAATTATTGTAAAGAACTTTCTCATTTTCTTTAAAACGATACAATTGAGCGGTAGATTGGGTTGAATTAACTCAAATGATAAAGGTTCTAATGCATTAGCATATCTTTGGACAGCGGTTGGATCGTTGGTCATTTGAATCATCCATTGCGGGTTTTGCTTGATTAAATATTTTGCCGCTGACAGTTTACTTTGTAAATTTCCCACTTGCATGTTACTATTGCTATTAAGGGATTTCAAGAAATCGCTTAACTCAAGTGTTGGACTGAGATTTGCATTTTTACAGTGATGCTGCCAAGCAAGATCATTTAGTTGTTTCAAAAGCATTTCAATTATGTACAAAGCGCTCTTCAGCATTTCATTACTTATACAATTGTCGTAAGAACTTAACGAAAAGTTTCCATCGTCCTGTTTGCAAATTTTGTATTTTACAATTGTTTCATCCAGTGGGCTAAGGTCAAATCTTTTTGCAACATAAACGGTTGTAATTATTGCCAGAAAGATTACTAAAGTAGCGATGAGCACTTGTGGTATTATATATTGATTAAACTCTGGCTTTTTAAAAGAGAATTTCCAGTCAGATAGCTTAAAGCGAGTTGTGTTGCCATTTCTTAAAGAATCCCTTGAAGCTTGAGTTACATATGCACCTTTTGAGTTAAACTTGCGCTGAATTGTAGTATCACGAAAGCTAAGCAGTCTGTTTACTACGCCACCATCCGAAGTATTAGGCATTCCATTAATATTTACATATGAATTTGATGTATCCATTGGACAAGCGATGGGGCATATTTTGTGATATGTGTTTGATGTGTTTAATGGCTCGCAATCATTGTCATAATCTGATGTGGAAACAAGTGGAGGAGCGTACATTCTTGAAGTTGATGCTGGCAGCGTATAGTGACTTGAGTCTAGGTTCGAATATTTGTTTGAGTTTGTACTAATTTTGAAGTCATTATTATTATCCAGGTGTCCGTAGTTGTGTGTTGGTTTTCCTGGTGAAGGCGCATAGTCAAAGGGCGTGTCTTGCAAGTCTTTTGAATAATATACATAGTTTGATGATTTCCGCCTTTTTAACTTTTCACTTTTAATGTGATTCTTTAGTTTTTTTATAAGAATATTTCTGGTGGTTTCAGTCACTGGAGTATTTGGAAATCCATTTTGAATAAGTTTATTGTGCAGTTCCCGGTCGCTCAAATTATTCAAAGATTCAGTAGACATATTTTCCTGGAAGTAGAAGAAACATATAATATATAAAATTTGTGCATTGCGGTAGAAAAATATCAATTAACAAAATTAATAGCATTTAAATTTTATGTTGCTGCTCTTGTAAACTAGATTGTGTAGAACATATACATTGATATGTATGTGTGCATGTACATACACATGTATGTATATAGGTATGTAAAAACATGCAGATGCAACATAAGCATTTATAAATAAACGTCTCAGTTGCCTGCACTATTGACATTATTATAAATAATAGTTGTTATGTATTCGCGTATACTACCTTTTGATTTTTTCAAGTTTTTGTTATTAAGTAATGCAACGAAACTCAATTTATTTATTAAAATAGAACACACAATTTTTTTATTCCAACAACATGGCTGACAGTCACAATTTTATCGAACAGTCCAACCGATAGACCAACTACTTTTCGAATAGCGGCAATCGTATTTTTTTTTATTCAAAACTGATTTTATTTTAATTTTGTTTGTTCAAAAGTCATTTGATTTTGTTTCTTTCAGGTATACTCAGCTGAGTTTTTTTGTTCTATAATTTTTGTTATTTTATCATAAAAAGGCATGATAGGAAACAAGTTTGTTTGTTATTATACCGTCGTTGTCGTTAATTTTGAATTTTTAGCAATTTCTCAAAAGAAAAAGGAACCATTCAAAGAAATATTTCTTTTATGCCAAATCGAAGTTTTGGTTTAGGGCTAGTTTCAGCTTCAAGACCGTTTTTCACGTTTTGAAAGACTAATCCAATATAAGTTCGCCAAAGCTGCTTGTGGCAGTTTTCTCAACAGAAATTTTTACGAAGACTTTAGACGCAAAGCGAGTCCAATAGGCAAATGTCAATACTCTCAAGCTTGTTTAAAACGGTTAAGAGGTGTGCAGCACGGGTCTCAAATTTCCAATGGATTATGCAGAACTGATTCTTAAAAATTGTTTGTTCTATTTACTATTGTTTTCTAAACATATAACAACAATAGTGTATTTCCTAAAACTTTTAAGCTTTATTTAGTTATTTTTACATGCAAGTATGAAAATACATATGACAATATAGCGAAGTTTGCAATTGGTTTATGAAATTCTATTGCGATACAATTGGGCTCTTTTTATCTATATCAGCTATATTCGAATTGTTTTGCGGTGGAGCTCCATTTCCAGGACTAGCTGGAACAGCGTTTCTTTCAATACTCCACGGATTTGAGCCTGAAATTGGGGAATCTGCATGACCAAATCCAGTGTGGTTGTCATGCTCAACGGGGTTTGTTCCATCGTATTGCGTGTTCTCCAAGCGTGTGATCAGCCTCTCATCTTCTTCACCAAATTCACCGCCCATTAATGTCGGTTCACCAACTACCATCACATCTTGCGAGGACAGAGAAAAGCTAGGTCCTGAAGGCGATCTTTTTTGATTTGTAACAGGTGGTGTGTTCGCATTGTTACCACCACCAGAATTAGAGCCTTTCCGTTTGCGCCGCTTGTTAGGCGGTCGTTGGGGGTCCTTTTTTCCCGGGGGAGCGACCATACGTTGCCATTTTTGAAATAAAGTTGTTTTTAGGCAGTCGCGCGGACTAAGTGCATACGCCTTATGGCGCGACATGAGTTCCTGCATTGGCTCAAGTATGACGCACAATCGTAAATAATTTAATGTAGAGTTTGTTATTCCCGCTCTGGTTATATTCTTGGTTATTTGATCAAGCAGCATTGGATCGGGGGGAAGTGATGTGCCAATTACAGATCTTGGAATAAGTTCTCGGTGTCCCTTTATGGTCATATGCCAGGATTTAATGCGCATATAATCGTCATACATGAATTCCAAAATCAGTCTCGCATCCGCACAAACCTTTGTAAAGAACGGCTTTCCATGTTGAGTTATAACAGTGCACTGATCACAATCTAATGTTATAGACGTGTTGTGAAACGATTCCTTAGCATGCTTCAGTTGAAAATACAAATCTGATACGCCGCCCTCATATATGCTACGGAAAAATCGTGGAATTAATGTTCGCCCAATGGTATAACGTTTTGGTCCATCCTCTAAGCAAAATAAAATTGTCAATCGAGCATCATCTTCAAAAAACTCGGTTGTAAAAGAGTCCCACCAGCAATTGTCGCTTTCTTCATTGCGCTGCTGTAACCGTTTGTTCAATTCAAACACTCGATGCTCCGTGTGGCTAAAGTATGAGTTGTGTCGTCTGAAGCCTTGATCTATTCTTTCCATTTGCTGAGGGCCACCCATCATTGGGTGATTACCGCCGTGGCCAAATGGAGAGGCTGGTGGTATCGGATTAAACTGGCCGCCAACTCCAAAAACTGTAGGCGATGAAAAATGGCCTTGTCCACTATTAAAGGGTGTACCTGAACTGGCTGGCCGACTAAACTGACCCAAGCCAGACGACGGAGATCCAAATGGTCCGCCAACTGGTCCATTAAAATTTCCTGAATTTGCAGATTGCGAGTAATTTCCTGGTAAATTTTGAGAACCTACAGGACCGGGCGTTGATGATCCAGAAGGTGCAGGTGAAGAGGTATATTGAGGCGTATTTGATCCGGGTTGATTTGCATTTTGAAAAACCATAGACTGATTTCCAGCAGGAGATGACTGGCCAGCTTGTGGATAGGGATTGTTGCCAGAATTATATGGCAGTCCTCCTTGCGAAAATCCGCTTTGATTGCTGCCGTCTGGGTTAAGATTTGACGAGTTCGAGGTTGCCAACATGGATGCGTTTTCATTAACTCCTTTCCAGCTGCCGTCGTCAATATTTGATTGAGAAGTCATCGTATTTCCAGCATTCAAACCTCTACGATTCATCCCTACTTTGTTATGCTTAATAACATTCGACTGAGCCTGTAAATTTTAAGATCAACAATTTTTACTTAGTTTTAATAAGCACACATTAAAATATTTGTATTCTAGCAATACAAATCCACATTCACATACACGCACACATACACATAAATATGCGTGTACAAACATAAATGTCGACTTAAATCAGCTAGCCAATTTTATTTTTTAATTAAGAAATTGGTAATATTTTTTCGACAACTATTTATTATACAAATCACTTACACACCTTTGCAAAAATACATAAATTAATATAATATTTTAAGAAATTTCCAAAACACTTATGTATCTACAAATCATGAAAAGTGATGGGACATATAACGATAACTATGCCTTATCGAAACAGGTCTTAATTGTGAATGAGATACGTTCATACGAGACGATTTGAACAGCAATATATGACCAGGGTCGTGTCGACATATGTCAGGTGAAAACGTTTGGTAAAATTCGAGTTGCTAGCTAAAAACAATTATGTTCTAATACTTTCTACAAATGTATAACCATATTCTTGTTAACATTTTTTTTTTTATCAAATGCGCCAATCATAAAGATACTAAAGGGGAGTTAAAAAAAATTGGTAATTTTGTACCCCTTGGTTACTGGCTGATTATTTCCTCAAAAGATATTCCTGGTGGTATTGTTCAAACACGAAACACATTGGTATACAATAGTGTAATTTTGAGAAGCCTCAAACTCGATATGATAGATTTAAAAGACCAAATGAGAATTTTCTATTTTATTTTACAAGTAACAACAAATTTTTAAAATCAGTTTTTATCAAATCTGTTTAAAACATTTAAGCTTTGGGATGTTTCAACTGTCTCCAAATGTTTTATAAGACGATACAAAGCGGCAGCCTCCTTAATTTTGCTAAATCCCACGCAAAACGCTTCGATTTCAATAAACAACTCCTGGGAATAAAAAATAATAATAAGAAAGCGTTAACAAAACGCAAGTTAAATCAAGCAGTTTACAAATTCAAAGTTTATAAAAGTACTTTTACTATTTATAACAACAAGCGCTTACCTTCACATTTACAATTTTATTTCGGATCAAGGACTGAAGAAAAACACATACTAATCGAACTAGTCGGGATTGCATATACTTATCCTTTACAGTTTCGCAAGTGGAAATACATTTACTAATGTATAAATGTATAAATTCAGTCGGCAATGGACCTGATGTTGTTAATCTGAAATATATTTGAAATTTTAATGCACAAAATAAGGTTAAAAACTAGCGCTCATTTTGGAAGTCTGAAATGCGTTTTCTAATAGTGTGCCGACTGTTTTATAAAGTTGGCGTTTTGCTTTCCTATTTGTTAACGACGGGCTTAAGCGTTTTAAAAATTCCCAAGGCTGCGTTGAAATTTCCTGACTGAGAAACCAATTTCTCTTCAGATCAAAGGTCTTTGCCACAAAATAAAGATCACAGAACTGAATCGAACAAGAAACTCTACGAGTAAATTGACATACTCAAGCAGTATTACATCCAAAGGCATTTTTTTTTGTGGGAAAGTTGTTGAAGGAAGACGGCGAAGTGGCAATCCATGCGTTCTCTGCAGTATCAGGAAGTCAACGCACTAGCTATTGTACTAGCAAGAAATGGAAAAGGCTTGCACAAAACAGAGGCGCTTTTAGTTACGCCACATCAGTCCGTAACTCAGTAACGGACTTAAAATATGAAATCAGATTTAAGGTAGCGCATTTCAGTCGACCGTCATGGGATGAAAATTAAAACGAGGTTCCGCATTCCGTCTCCTTACCGATTTACGACTTCCATGGAGTGTAGTGTTATATCCATATTTACTAATACATGAAAGTACTCCGTTATATCTGTGGTCAACATCAATCTTAAGAGTATCTCAATTGAAATAAGTGGGTTATTCTCCACTAGTTGAGGCAACTAAAAAAAGACAAAAACTTATAAGATTTACATGTGCGAATTGAGGCATTATTACCATGCGTTAAATAATGCATTGTCAAGTCAACAAACAAATTGTTTGATAAAAACTTACTTTTGCTGGGGTCAAGCCATATTGATGTGCTATGTTTCGATTCTGTTTAAGCAAATCATCAAATAAAATTTGTTGGTCCTGAAGACTAAGCGGCTGAATAAATGCCTGTTCGATTAGATGCTTTGTGTTGGGCGTCACATAGTTTGATTTATCGTACGAAATGTTAATACTTTCGTTGTTTGTAAGATTAAACCATAATAGTTCATTTTCAAAATCCAACAATGGAGGAGCAATTGACATAAACATGGTGTTTAATATGTCATGAAATTTTACAAATGCCAAATAGTTTTACTTAAAACACAATTGTAAACAAAAAGGCCCACACACACTATACGATTAGTGTTCGATAAATGATAAATAAATATACCATTTGTATATGCACAATTTTTAAGTGGCTTTTTTGCTTTAATATATTGTAATTTTTATAACTTTTATTCTTCACTTTTTGTGTATATTTTACAAATTAAAAAAAAAAAAATTTTTGTAGCACAATGCGGCACAACTTTTCGATTTTGATATTTTTTTGTTTGATACCAAAAAAAATTTATCACTTATCGATGTGTGTTTCGATTAAATATTGCAGCCGCCTACAACTACAGACAAATTTTGTCGCGTCGGTGCATAATAAATAATTACAATATGGATCGGAGTAAGAATTCGGGCTCCAATCGAGCACCTAAAAAAGCTATGCTTGGTGGTGAACTGTTTGCACTTGGCACAAAAAGTAGTCGCGAAGATACAAAGTCAAAGATAATGCCTATTAAAGGCATACCACCTTCCTCCGAAAGAAAGAGGGAATCATCAAGTAGCCTTGCCACCACTTCCAGCAAAAGATTTCGTGTGAACATGAAAGACTCGGATAGTGATACAGCCGGAACAGGACAATACGAAGTGTGGGAGCAATTGGCTACAGATAGCGATTTATTAAACTTAATTGAAAGCATATATATTGCTATTGAACAAAATGATAATGAGACAGTTGTAAGGTTAATATGTGGAGTTTTTAAGAATCTCACATCTACAGCGTCTCGTGGTAAAGTGGACAATGTAGCCGTGCTAGCGCTTATGTATGTGGCAAAGTTGCAGCCACATTTCTTCTGCAATGATGTTGTGACAGCTGCACTGTTATCATTTTTGCGGCGTGATGTCAACATTAAAATGCGTTATAGCATTAATTTGCATATATTGTTTACAAATCTGCTGGCAAGGGGCTTTGTTGATGTTCCACAATGGTCAGATTTATTCTTACGCACCTACATAGAAGATGCAATAAACGAGCGTTTTTGGACAGACAACGAGTATTGTGCTCCGTTCGTTAAAAACATCTGTTGCGCTTTCAAGACTCGAACACCACCTGCAAGTTTACTATACTGGGATATGAGCAGCACATCAGTTGCCTCAGGCCAAGCCACACATCGTGATAGTGTTACTGTCGATGACGATTCAGGAGACAATTCCACACAGAGCATGGATGCAAGTCCCTCCATAAATGCCGACTTGGAACAGGCTGCTGATGCTTTATGTGCAGTGAAGCGCAGATTTTCAGATAGTACTGTTCAAAAGTTGGTCAGTGATGCCATCAAGGATCAGCTGAACAAAAGACAGCAGCAGGACAATTATACAAGAAGCTTTCTTAAATTTTTATGCACAACATCTGGCATCGCTGAAGTACGTTGTCTTAGTATTGCCCGCTTGGAATTATGGATACACAATGGCAAACTTGTTAAATTTGCACAGCAACTGCTTTCCTACATATGCTTTAACATAAAAGGAAAAAGTGCGCAAGACAACGAAGTTTTGCTGATACTAGTCAAAATGCGCTTGAAAACCAAACCGCTGATTAATCATTATATGTCCTGTTTGAAGGAAATGATATATTTACAGCCCGATATATTGAGTACCATTATGAAACTGGTTGTACAAAATGAACTTTCTAACACCAGAAATCCGAACAACATGGGAATGTTAGGTAGGTATTTTATTGTTTGCATTTGTGAATTGCTGATGCTTAAAATAAACTTTTTTTTTACAGCAACTATGTTTCAAACTACTCCAGATCAAAGTGCTGTTAATCTGGCTTTAATTTACCAAGAATTTCTGCTACAAAGAGATGACTGCCTGCGCACCTTACGTGTTTTTCTGCGAGAACTCGTGCGCATGTTAAGATTTGATATCAATCTTGTCAAATTTTGCAAAAGCTTTCTAAGCGCAAGGGATGAGCTTACGCCACAAATCGAGCAATTCGAATATAAAGAGCGAATGTTTCATTCTATGGTAGATATAGCGTGCCTCTGCATGTTTCTATCAGCTACACCGCAAGCACGTGAAGCCAGTTTATCATTAAAAACTAATCGGGATGTAAAAAACAATCAGGCTTTGATAAAACTATACAATCAAATGTCACAGATACAACTAGATGCTGTTTCGTGGATGTACGAAGCGGTTCCAAGTATTTTTAAAATACAAAGCGTTGAGTATAATCAAGCATTGCATAAAATACTCTTGCTAGATACAGCTGAACAATATTCTCGTTCAGACCAATGGCCTTCTGAGCCAGAGAGAGGTGCCATATTACGTATAATATGCGAAACACCAATTCACGAAGAGACTCTGCTACGTATAATATTAATTGGCATAACAAAAGATATACCATTTACAATTGCAAACACCTTTGATATATTATTGCTTGTCATAAAACGTGTTTCTGGCATGAAGGCAACAAATTTTCCAGCTGTGCAAGCAAACAAATTTGACATTATTGATTTTCTATTCAGCATGTCCGAATATCATTATCCCGAAAATATAAAGCTACCCGCGGATTACGAACCGCCTAAACTGGCTATAATTGCCTTTTACTGGAAAGCATGGCTTATTTTGTTGATGATTTCAGCACATAATCCCTCAACATTTGGAGCCTTTTGCTGGGATCACTATCCTACTATGAAAATGTTAATGGAAATTTGTATTACCAGCCAATTCAATAATACCGCAGCCACTAAAGACGATTTGCAGGTATGTTTCCAATAGCTGAATATTTTTTTGTTAGCTAAATTTTAAACATTACAGATAGCAACCGTTGAGCGGGATCATATTTTGCAATTTGAGACATATTTGGCTGCACAAGCATCGCCACTTGCAGTAATAACTGAGGAAAATGCCATTTTGATACCACAACTTATGCTAATGGATCCAATGGGCGTTCCACGTAAAGTGCCTAGCTTAGTTTTGGAGCAACTTAAGTTTCTTAATCAAACGTACAAGCTGGGACATTTGTTTTGTCGTTGCCGTAAGCCAGATCTATTACTAGATATAATACAAAGGCAAGGCACAACACAATCCATGCCCTGGCTATCAGATTTAGTGCAAAATAGTGAGGGAGATTTTAGTCATCTGCCGGTACAGTGCCTGTGTGAATTTTTACTTTTCAATGCGCAAAACATAAATGAGGAAAATAGTCGCGATGCGGAGTTAGTTAATTTTCTAAGAAACCTAATAATGGACGCAAGTTGTAATCACCAAACCGTCTGCGAGGTTTTGGACTATATATTTCGACGCTTGTCGTCCACAGTAAAACAGTCGCGTATAGCTGCTTTAGCTGGCTTAAAAATAATATTTAAAAATGCTAGTGAATTGGAGAATGAATGGCTGCTCAAGTCAATTCAGCAGATACCACATTTTTTGGAAGTTAAACATTTTATTATACCGCAGCTGCGTGCTGCTTGCCAGGTTGAAAATAATCCGGAACTTATAATGGCATACATACAGTTCATTACTGCACATACACTCAACGATCCTGTCAACGAAATGGTAGATCATGTTATTGATATGGCACAATTAATAGTGGAGCGCAGCACTATGTTTCAACATATTATTATTTCCCAAGAGGACTATGATTCGGTGCCAGATAGAAATCGCATACAAACACTTAAATGCCTTTTTGTTATGTTTAACAACTATATTATCAAATTACGTGAATTTCATGAGCCTTATGAATGGTCGGAATATCCTGATCTGTTAATGGTGCAGTTTGATGATGGCGTTCAACTGCCTTTACATATAAACATTATACACGCATTTATTATACTGCTTACATATTCAAACAGCAACATGCCGGAATCAATACCTATACTTGATTACTGGTTTCCACCCGGGCGACCTACACCTGTAGCTTTTTTGCCAAATATGCCGCAGGAGCCCATGCAGCTTTTGCCTGACTGGCTTAAATTAAAAATGATACGTTCCTCAGTAGATCGTTTGATAGAAGCCGCTTTGCAAGATCTAACACCAGATCAAATAGTACTTTTTGTACAAAATTTTGGCACGCCAGTGAACTCCATGTCCAAATTGTTGGCTATGCTTGATAAGGCAGTCTTGGAGCAGTTTGATTCTGTGAAAAATGCTATACTGAACAAAGCATATTTGGCGCAATTAATTGAGATACAACAAGCTCGTGGAGCTAAATATGGGCACTATACCGTTCAAGCACTAGATCTGCACTCACATTCTCAAACAGTGCCCGATTTGCCTAAAATTGATGTGCAAATCTTGGAAACCGTACATATTGACGACTATCAAGCTGATCCATTACCGAGTGTTAATGAACGCTTTGTGGCAAAAGACATAGTGCAAAGCATCATCAGAAATCCGCCGCACATAAAACTATCGAGTAATCAATATCGTGACATAATTCATACATTTTTAGATCAGCATATACATCCAGGTACACCGAAATTTGATTTTCTTGCTGCTATATTTAGTGCTATGTCTATGATGCCGTTTGATGACACACTCAACAAAAGTCGACTAACCAGCACATTCTTCCGGACATTTTTCAGTTGCACTTTGCAAAAGCAATTTCCCAATATTATGACTAATAAGAAATTTGGCACTTTAAAGCATTTAACAGATCCTCAATCCATATATAATACACAATTATATATTGATAGTTTGCTGCTGATGCTTCGGAACTCGAATCAAATGCATTTCGGCAATTTTAAAACACAAATCGCACCGCAGCAAAAGAAGACCATCATCAAGGATATAATTCAAAGCTTTAATCATATAAAAAAAGGACATAGTCTAAACGACAACGCTTATAAGCACATACTTTTCCATAATGGTTTGTTTATTGATTGGTTAGCAGAAGTGGATCCTGAAATAGTTGCAACACAGCTCTTGAAAGAGAAAATGCTTTTTTCCAAATCATGCAGCGAATTTCGTTTTTATCTTTTGTCGCTGATAAACCATCAAACCAATTGGCAAACAATTGAACGTATAGCAGAGTATCTATTTACAAACCAACATGCTAATTACGATTACGGTACGGTGCTAAGTTATTTCGAAGCACTTACCACTAATCCCAAACTTTGGAAAGGTCGCGAGAAGTTTATTTCAAAAAATGCTCAACCGAATTCCTTGTTTGTGCTTAAAGACTCTGAACTAGAACCGTTTACACACTTTATTTTACAAGAAGGCTTAAATGCCATCAAAAACAACGGCTCGAACTATGACTTTAAGTTATGTTCACGCATGAATCTTTTATTTAAGCTAACCGAAAAGAATAAGAGCTCTCTAGTACAAGTTGTGGAGTATGTACAAAATAGTTCAGTCCCGGATACACTAAAACTTCAGGTGCTGCAGCAACTGTATATAATGTATCCATGCATAAAGTTTATTAAGCTAAGCAAAGCTGGAGAGTCCACCTATAAGCTGCAAACCTTAAAAGGTGGCCATGTGGATAAAGTATCCAATAACTTAATAACTTGCTTGGGTAGTCTTACAGCTAAGAAAGATTTCGAGACATTATCCACCGATACGGAGCTTTTAATACGCAAACTGGCTGCTTCACATCCCACACTTTTTTTGCGACAACTAAGCGTGCTTTCATCCGTCATGCAGGGCAGAGCACAAAACAGCATGAAAGCCTTAAGAGAAGAGCATCATTTTCAGCGTTTTGTGCAAATTCTGCGAACTTTGGAGCTCTTACAGCCCACAATTTTCGAAGATGTTTATAAGAACGAAATACAAACCACGCTTTCTTGCTATTTTACATTCTTCAAGCATCACAGCTCAGTCAAAGAGGCCTGTCAAATGCTGATTAAATTTGTGCAAGTTCTACAATCCTATATAAATGTTAATCCTTCAAGCGCCTTGCTCTTTCTGGAACAGTACGTGGGCATATTAATGGAGCTAGCGGCCAAGTATACTTCCATAGCCAAATTACAAGTACTTGTACAGGCCATTACGCTGCTGCAACACAAGTCTAGCATATCTTCTGAACTGGATGAAGAGGAAGTAAAATACGAGTACGAATTAGACGAGCATGCGGATGTTAAGGCGTCTAACAAAATAGCTACAAATGATATTGAGCCTGTAGAGAGCAACTTAAGTCAAGTGCCAGTGGATGTGGGCGGCAAAGGTATGGCATTCGGTTCATACAACAGATCTAATTTTGAAGACATATCGCCACACTTTCTGGACTTGATTAAAATTATAAAGCAGTCAAATATAGAAGAAGTGGTTTTAGGTCCACTACAAGAACTGGAATGCCTTACGTCCAAACGTTTTGTATTTTTACATGATCTTTTTGAACGTTTATTAGATCTTATTTTTTCACCAAGTGCACAAATCCGCTCGATTGCTTTTATTATTTTAATAAGGCATTTAAAACACAATCCCGGAAATGCAGATGTAAATCGTTGTACTTTAAATGCTTATATACAATGTCTGCGTGATGAGAACTCCTCTGTGGCAGCCACTGCTATAGATAACTTGCCCGAAATATGTGTATTATTGCAAGAGCATGCTATGGAAATCTTATCTATAGCGTTTTCCCTTGGCATTAAATCGTGCCTGAATACAAGCACTCAAGTGAGAAAAGTTCTGCAAACATTAGTGATCCAACAAGGATATTAGAGTTTTTAAGACCAACTGCAGCAACTGATAAAATATGTTATTTTTTTAACTTTGTTTTAATTAAATTTAAAGCCGAAAATGTACATAATTTTTAATAAAAGTGTATTTTGAAGCGAAACTGGAATGCAGCGACTTAAAAGATTTGAAAAAGTCAAACTATAAAAAAAACAAAGGCAGAAAAATTAGCAATCATATAATTCATAGTTATACTGTTTATTTTTTTTATTTATGTTATTTATGACAATAATTGAGTACATTACAATACGACTTAGGCATTTTGATATTTTCTTATCAACATCGCCCAAACGTCCGGATACCGAGTTTGTAAAAATGTAGTGAGTTTTTGAGCGTTTTGAGCTTGCTGTGGTGAACAATTTCGACATTTTCTAGTTATAACTTCGGGAAGAGCAGCTAAAATGCACAAAATGTATTTCTTTTGAATTTTAATTTATTTGAAAATAATTACTTACCTTTTATCTGTCGTCCTAACTGGTCGCAAGGACTTTTTTCAAGAATACACATTATTTGTCGACTCACAATAACTTGATTATTTAAAAGTTTATTAATATTTTTTTCATCTGCATGGACTTTTGATGAAAATAAAGCAAACAATAAAATAATATATAAAATAAAAAAATTAATTCGAATTGCAAGTTTCATACTAAATTTCTCTTGTTTATAAAATACAATTTTTGCTTCGTACTGTTTAAGCTGTCTGTGCGTTTCTGATGGAAAAAAAAAGGATGTTCTATGTTATCTACTACATATGATTATGAGCATGCGCATTATTTTTAAAGCACAGGGTGTATAAATGTGTAGATTTCTGATAGAACGCAAAATGTAATTAGTTTAAGTAAAGTTATATTGCTGAAAACATAAATAAACTTCAAAACAGACGCTCAAAAGGGACTCAAGCTAAAATTTTCTGTGGCTGCAGGAAAAATGGCAGTTTGGTTCAACACAACGGATGCTGCGGCTTTAAACATAGGGTCACACTAAAATATGTCTGCTAACGAGTGGACAGCTCTTTGGGTTTCGAAGTTTTTCTTAATCTGGCAATGCCGTTTATTTGTATATACAACAGCTGTTTTATTCGTCGTATTTATAAATTATTTTTTTCCAGTTTCGAATTTTGCAGTTTTTACGACGAATTAAAAAGCGGAATTTAAAAAAAAAAAAAAAAACAGCTGCGGCTAGTCCAATGGAAACGCCCATAGTAGTGCCTTTGCGACTGCTACATACATAAGAAGTGGTTGACGATTTGAAAATGAATTTTTGTAATTATGGGCTACCACCACCTGCTTGTTTCGCCCACCAAACAATGCGGTAGTCAACTTTCGTATAAAACCAAAAGCTTCACAAGTTTAATTTAATTTTTATCAAACTGTTGATTTTGTTATTTTGAACCAGTACTGATGTCGTGCTTTTTTAATTTAATCAGATCACGAAACGAACATTAACATAACTTTTAGCACTTCGGAACTAACCCTGAAGCAGATAAATTTGGGCTCAGTTCCATAATACAATATTTATAAAATATTTCCAGTCAATCAGGCTGGATTGGTGATTAAAAATTTGAAAATTAAGACTATCTCTGAACCAGATCAGTTATGGGCTCAGTTCCATAATACAATATTTATGAAATATCTCCAGTCAATCAGGCTGTATTGGCGATCAAAAATTTAAAAATTGATACTAACTCTGAACCAGATAAATTATGGACTCAGTTCCATAGTACAAAATCAAAACAAATTATAAAATTTAAAATGTATAGTTTAAGCAAAAAAGTATTAACATATTTTCAAGCATTCAATTAACTTATAAATTCTATCAGATGCTGTACAATTATTTTATTCAAATAGCTAAAACATAGTGTAATAGACTATTGACTTACAACAGTTGTTCATTACAACACCTGTAGGAACTCATCAATATACCTATAAAAACCGTCACATAGTTTACGCGGACGTTTCTTAGCAGCAAATAAAACAATATAATAGCACCTATTATGTATTTTCAAAAATATATACTCTGTAAAGATTTTGTACTAATTGATTTTTGAATGTCTTATAAATGCTTTTGGTTGACTTTTGTGAGTGGCTTTATAGGGACTCGCAGGTCTGTGCAATTTATTTTAATTTTTTTTTAATAAATCAGCTATTTAATTTTAAAACCTTTTTTTATGCAATATATTTTGTTCTTTTTGTTATTTTTATTGATTATGCTGCGAGTATTCGGTACTATTCATATTTTTTATTGTGTCCAGCCCTGTTTTTTAACCATTTTCAGCTGTCAAAAACAAAATGGAATGAAACAACTTGCACATCATTTTGCATACGTTGGCAGCACCATACCAAAAAATAATGGACACATCTTGAGAAGGTCGCGAATGTTTAGGTGAAAAGAATTTAAACAAGCAAACGTGTTAATTACCTAAATTTCTGCGCGTACTCAGTAAAGTTTTATGGAATATAATACCGAGTTGTATACGGCTACGCATTGATTTGAAAGGTTTGATTATTTGCTATACATATGCGACATTCGTTGATATTAACAATGGCTTATTGATTTTAGACAAAAATTTGGATTCATTATCGAACATATCCATATATGTAGAAGAAACGGTGGATCATGCACTCTCAAGGACAGGGACAACCCTCGCAGCCGCAATCCACGGCACATTCCTTGTTACAGCAGCAGCAGCAAACGCTCGTATCAAATAATAATACGGTTATAAAACTAAATGAACCCCAAACCTTAACGTCTGTCGGTAAGAATACACCTCATACATAGCTTGCTCTTGTGACGCATACATACACATACTACACAAACATCTACGCATACTCTGCACGCACACATGCTCAGTACGCTATTATCCAAGTATAAAAACAGTGGAAATTTCCTTCAACTCTATGTGTATAACAGATACACATATGCATACATGCACACTTATGTATGTGTTTGTGAGTTTTTATATGTACATTGAATGCATTTACGATTTTAAACAAAATACGCGTTAGCATAAAATATTTTTGGTATACAATTAAAATTCTGTATATTATAATTACTTTTCTCTAGGTTAGCATATAGTTAGCATTTTAAAAATTTGGACATTCAATAATATTTGTTTTATAATCCGGCTTTATGTTTTATTTAAGATTTGTTGTATTATTTAAATATTTTTTACTTTTTAAAACTTATTTTATTTAATTACACTTAGACGGGATATTATGTAAAGTTATGATTTTCTAAAATTTAGTCTTATTTTTTTGGTATAAAAAGGAGTCAGATTTGTTGCTGTTTCTTTTTGATTTTGTAAAATCCTTCTTGAAAAAGTAAAACAGATAGAAGGATTATGTCTACGACTAGTTTAGACACTTAACTCGAAACTTAAGAGCAATAGAATATGTATAGTAATTATTTTCTATTAATGCGTATTGATATTGATTGCTAACATTAAAAATAGACTGCCTAAAGGAGTTCCAAGCTTTGAAGATTTATTTTTAAGATTACCTTATTAATATAATTGACTTCTACCTTTTGGAGCCGATATAAACCTTAAGTGGCATAGGATGTGCCGGGTATTAATCGTTTACGTTGAAAGAAGACTGCGTAAAAGAGTTTTAAGAATGAGTCAGCTTATGAAAAGTACAAAAAATGTATACCTAATGATTGTTACTTGGATGAGTAACTTACCAACTTGAAAATGAATGCTACAAATATTTATATATTAAGATTAACTTAAAACAACAACAACTGCATGCATTAAACCATTTGGACTTGGGAAACGCTAATGCAAACACATACGAAATACCACACTTAATATCATAATATATCTATAATGATCGTTGTATCGTTGCTAGGATTACTGGAACTGGCTCATCGGGAATATCAAGCTGTGGACTACGAGAATGCTGAAAAACATTGCATGCAATTATGGCGTCAGGATAGCACCAATACGGGTGTCTTATTGCTTCTATCATCGATTCATTTCCAATGCCGACGTCTTGATAAGTCCGCGCAGTTTTCTACGCTGGCAATAAAGCAAAATCCAGTTTTGGCTGAAGCTTATAGGTAAGTTTAAGTACAGTTCGGTTTGTTTTTTAAAGGCAACAGCTGTTCAGATTAGATCGGCTTGATACTAAAACAGCTGTTCTTATACAAAACAACCAACAAAAATCAGGGTTGCAAAGTAAAAAACAACTTTTTGCAACTTTTGGTTTTTATATTATTTATTCCTTGACGTACAGTACATATCACAATTTAGTAAAAAAAAAATACAACAAAAATGTAATACATAATATATGTCACTCCTGGTCGGACCATAGGGCGGATTTCGTTTCTTGAGTAAGGTATTTTCCGGTTGGGTAACTAGCCCTACGCCGGCCTCGATAGCCTAGCGGCAGTGCACTAGACTATCATCCCAGAGGTTGTGGGCTCGAATCCCACGTTAAGTCATGGTCCTGCACTTTTCACTTTTTCTATTCCCCTAATTTTTCCTGTCTAGTCTATATCCTTATCACTTACTCCCATTATCGGTATCACAATGGGCCTATTCTTGGCCTAAGTGGGACGCTAAGTCCCAACTGCCGCCCTCACCTACTAGCCCAACGCAAGCCATTTTAAGGTCGGTGCGGCGACCGTGATGGTTTTATAATGGAGTGGGCCTTCTCCGGCTTGTGTGCGGCAGGTATTTCATTTTCCTTCTACCACCCATGTCTGGGAGGCTTTCCCCTATACGCCACCTTTGGGACGCGCCCTCTAGGGATTACAAGCTGCGCCGAGGGATTATTTATGGATCAACAAAAACATTCTATAATTTTGCAAATCTTTTTAAAATAAACAATTGATCAATTTGATAAAATGTTCTAGATAAAAACAGAAGTAATTTATTGCCAGAATTTAAAAAAAATTCTGCTAGCAGCGATTCCCTTTTTAAATGCTTGATTTGCATTATGTATAAAAAAAAATATAAGTATGTTATTTGCTTTGTCTGCATAACTAATTTAAAAAATACTCTTTTTCAGTAACTTGGGAAATGTTTACAAAGAACGAGGACAACTTCAGGAAGCATTAGATAACTATAGGAGAGCTGTTCGTTTAAAACCTGATTTTATTGATGGATATATAAACTTGGCTGCTGCATTAGTAGCTGCCAGGGATATGGAGTCCGCAGTTCAAGCATATATTACAGCTCTACAATATAATCCCGTGAGTACTGTTGTATGATATTTGAAATATAATGCAATCGATCTTCTTTGTAATTTATTACTTATGCTTTTTTGTTGATCTTTTGTTTTTCAGGATTTATATTGTGTGCGCAGTGACCTAGGAAACCTTCTTAAGGCACTTGGTCGTTTGGAGGAAGCTAAGGTTAGTACGAATAAGTACAATTAATAAGCGAAAAGATTTCACTGAATCATCAACGTGTTAGAAAATGGTGAACAGGCCAAGCCGAACTTCTGTTTTGTGCACCTTTTGGTTTATTTTAATTTACACATACATAGAGCAAGAATATTTAAAAACATTTGTTAAAAAACAAACAATTTAATCTATCGCTCAATGATGAATATTTGTAACATGCGCACGTTGTTTAACTTTTGCATATTTGCTTTTTTTCAGGCTTGTTATTTGAAGGCAATCGAAACTTGTCCAGGATTTGCCGTGGCATGGAGTAATTTGGGCTGCGTTTTTAATGCGCAGGGAGAAATTTGGCTAGCAATTCATCATTTCGAAAAAGCTGTTACCCTCGATCCTAACTTTTTAGATGCATATATAAATCTAGGAAATGTACTGAAGGAAGCCAGAATATTTGACCGGTTAGTACATAATCATTTAATGTTAATTGTTATAGTATATAATGATAATACTTGTCCAAACGTGAGTACAAGTATCTTTGTGCATGTCTAATGCGATTGCGTGCAGTCTTACAACCTTTTTATAATTGTTACAAACCATGAAATTCTTACTAGGCGCTTTTTAATGGAGGTACGATGTGTACAGAAGGTTGAAATCTAGCGTTACGTAAAAAGGGATTCAGGTTTTTTTTAATGTCAAATGTTGAGGCAAAAGTGTTATGTTTTACAAAATTAGTTCTTAAGTGCGTAAGTAAGTATTTGTCGTCATTCAAGGTTTTACGTGTACTCAGAAGTTTTCAAACTTACAGAATACAGATTTTAACCAAACTGTATGTGACCAGGGCCGTAGAGAGAAAATCCGGGCCCGGGGAAAATGTACCGGCCCCTCGATTACACCTTTAGCTTGAATCACGACAGTACGACAGTTATTACACCGGGCCCGGGGGAATCCCCCCTTTCTCACCCCTCTCTCGTCAGGCCTGTATGTGACCATATATTTTTTTTGCTTTATTAATTTTTTTTGAAAAAGAGAGTTGTTTGGAGAGAAAACTGGATGTACTGGTAGTAGTGTGGAATCCTAACCAGTAACCCATCTCGAAACTTTTTTTTTTATGTTCATCTATTCCAACGTCACTTCTAAGCCACTTCTTATAGTTTGACAAGTGAGGTATCGTTGTACGCGTCTTGATCGACGGCTAGATGTCAATTGTAAATTAAATATGGCGACCTCAAGATGACCTTAGGTCATGAATATAATTTTTTTTTAACGAATCAGTGTTGCTTTTGAAATAAATAAGCTTAACTAGTATATTTCTATATATAGATATACACATATGGGTATATTTCTATATATAGATATACACATATGGTTGGCTCGCGGCTATATATAAATCATCATCATCATCATCACTAGCTTTACGGTCTTGGGCAGACCATAGCTTCCGCAACTATTCCTCTCCATGTTCTTCTAACGAACCCTGCATTCCTCCAGTTCAAGACACCAAGAGAACGAAGATGATTTTCCACTACATCCAGCCACCTATTCTTTGGACGTCCACGTCTTCTTCCAATCGGCTGTCTGTGAAATGCTTTGCTGACCGCTCTGCTTTTAGGCATTCTACTAAGGTGGCCTAGTCATCTTATACGTTGACTTTTTATGAATCGGATCAGATTTTGTTGTTGTACCATTGCTTCAAGTTCTTGATTATATCTTATTCGGTACAACCATCTTCTAATCTGACATATAAAGGCATCTTATAAATGAAATCAAAAGTTTTAAGTTTTTAAAACCCAAGTTATAGGGCCAATAAACTAGACTATAGTTCAATAAGTCTCAAACCAATATATTTTGAAATGCTGACAATTATTTAATGATTAAGACTGCTAATTATCTGACAAGGAAGTTATTCGAATTCAAACTATACTATGTATCTTGAAAAGATACAATACAGAAATATAAATAAAAGAGAGCAGAACGTTCAAAGAAAGAAGTTTTCTTAAAACAAATAAAAATTCAATTGAAAAACATTTCAAATATACGAATTGTTTTTGACAAAGAACAGATTTCCGACAAATGCAAGAGCACACCAACAATTAAATATTTTTTGTCAAGGTCAAGTTCGAAGACTTCTACATATACTACATACATACGTTGTAATAATAATAGGAAAATTTTGAACATTAAACATCGATATTCCAAACATTGAATTTTCGACAAATGTAAAATATTCAGATATTCGAATATACCTAAAAATATTATTGCGCTCACATATGTTTGCACGTTTTGCTTTGCGTCATTAAAGGTTAGAAAAGCAAGACTAAAAATAAAATTAATAATAATTCGTGTGAAACGTTTTTCAAGTATTTAAAATATTGTATACATATTTGAGGTTTTATTCCGCAGATATCATTCCAAAGTAAAAGTAATGAAATAAATTCGAATAAAATAATCACATAAAATAGCAGCACTTGAATTAAAAAAAAAATATATAGAGCTAAATGTGTACAAACGTATATCAATGTCAAGAATACGCATTTAGAAAACCATGGACTGTCAATGTGTGGTCATTTACACAATTGTCCGTATACACAGTGCGGATGAAACGACCGTGAATAGATACCTAACATTGAATGATACTAGTGGCTGGCACTGCATTTTTTGTCGCATATTTAGTCGGTTATTGTATTTTTGGAAAAGGTAAGAACTTGAACAGAGTTCTTTAGAATTAATAGATTATATGATTGTTTATAAATGGCATAAATTTAAGAAACTTGTGCAAAACAACAACGAATAGACGTGTATTAAAGGAAAAGGTGATGATAATAACCCAACAAAAACTTTAGTTTAAAATATCTATTACTTTATAAACAAATTTTATTAGCTTATTTTTAAATACAATTTGTATTTTCAGAGCTGTTGCTGCTTACTTGCGTGCTCTAAATCTTTCGCCCAACAATGCCGTGGTACATGGAAATTTGGCATGCGTGTACTATGAACAAGGACTTATTGATCTGGCCATTGACACATATAGGCGAGCAATTGAGTTGCAACCAAACTTTCCGGATGCATATTGTAATCTAGCAAATGCTCTTAAAGAAAAAGGACAGGTGTGTAGCATATCAAGCATGTTCCCATTTTGCATTTAATTTAATAAGTTAAAGTTTAAGGGGACTAATTATTATTAACTACTTCTCGTTAAATAGATGCTTGACATATTTTTACACGATGAACTAAACTACACTTTTAAGAAGAAGCATGCACTTACAATTTCTGTGAAAATTTGAGCACAATCTGACTTTTTATAAGCAAGTTTTTATCGTCCGCAGAAATTGCCCAAAGATAGGCGCCAGTTTTCCATGAACTTCTTCGTTGGAATGAAGTTTCAAGCTAAGCGAGCGTGGGCGTTTTTGGGGAATATGGTGAATATGAAAGCAATATCCCGGCCTTCTGGCTCTCCTGATGATTTATTAAATAATAGGCTCTCTTTAAGAAATCAAAATTCCCTTTCGTCCGCTGTTCAAAAAAAATTGCTTGTTTACTAATGATTCGCTCAAATTTTCACAAGAGTAGAGCTGAAGCTTATCATCTTATCAAACAAAGTTTTCAGATCAGGAGCACTTTTTATAACAACAGTAATTAAATGTTTGAAAATATTAAAAGCCCTAATTATGGCTGACATTGTACGTAGAAATAAAGTTTTTGGTTAAATGTTTACAAGTACATCATCCGATTTTGCAAAACATAGCACCCAGCCATATTGGAAGCTCATTGAGCTTAAGCATAGAGTTTATTATTGGTTTTTGTTAAGAATTTATGGCGCTTAAAGTGACTTTTGTGTACCACCCAACTGACTGGTTTTTAGATTTTGATTTCAGTTTTGTACTTTACATAAATATATTAACTGGTAATATAATATTTTTCTTTATCATTTCATGCTATTAAAATGCTTTTTCTTTCATTATTCCACAGGTCAAAGAAGCTGAGGATTGCTATAACACTGCATTAAGACTATGCTCGAATCATGCAGATTCGCTTAATAATTTGGCAAATATAAAACGCGAACAAGGATATATTGAGGAAGCTACACGTCTATATCTTAAGGCATTGGATGTGTTTCCAGATTTTGCTGCGGCACATTCTAATCTGGCATCTGTATTGCAGCAACAGGGCAAACTAAAAGATGCCTTAATGCATTATAAAGAGGCAATACGAATTCAACCAACATTTGCCGATGCATATTCTAATATGGGAAACACATTAAAAGAATTGCAAGATGTTAGTGGAGCGCTACAATGCTATTCCCGAGCTATACAAATAAATCCAGCTTTTGCCGACGCACACAGCAATCTGGCAAGCATACATAAAGATTCGGGCAATATTCCAGAAGCTATTCAATCGTATCGCACAGCTCTAAAGCTAAAACCAGATTTTCCGGATGCATATTGTAATTTGGCACATTGCTTGCAAATCGTTTGCGATTGGACAGATTATGATGCACGCATGAAGAAGCTTGTGGGTATTGTTGCTGAACAGCTCGAGAAGAATAGGTTACCATCTGTGCATCCACATCATTCGATGCTCTATCCGCTGACACACGAATTCCGCAAGGCAATTGCAGCCAGACATGCTAATTTGTGTTTGGAAAAGATACATGTTCTGCACAAACCACCATATAACTTTGCAAGAGAACTACCTAGTGACGGGCGTTTACGCATTGGTTACTTAAGTTCTGATTTTGGAAATCATCCTACCTCACATTTAATGCAGTCTGTACCAGGACTACATGACCGCTCTAAGGTTGAAATCTTCTGCTATGCTCTTAGCCCTGACGACGGTACAACCTTCCGTTATAAGATCAGTCGTGAATCGGAACATTTTGTGGATTTATCTCAAATTCCGTGCAATGGTAAAGCTGCTGATAAAATTTATAATGATGGCATACACATCTTAGTTAACATGAATGGCTATACTAAGGGCGCGCGTAATGAAATTTTTGCATTACGACCTGCTCCTATACAAGTTATGTGGCTAGGTTATCCTGGTACAAGTGGTGCCAGCTTCATGGATTATATAATAACTGATGCAGTAACCAGCCCTATGGAGTTAGCTAGCCAATATAGTGAAAAACTCTCATATATGCCTTACACTTATTTTATTGGTGACCATAAGCAAATGTTCCCACATCTCAAGGAGCGCATTATTGTTGCCGACAGCAAGCAATCCTCAGTTGCGGATAATGTTGCAGTCATAAATGCCACAGATCTATCACCATTGGTTGAGAGCACAGACGTTAAGGAGATCAAAGAGGTCGTCAATGCCCAGAAACCGGTTGAAATTACACACAAAGTAGCTGAGCTACCAAATACTACACAGATAGTATCAATGATTGCGACTGGACAAGTGCAAACATCTCTAAACGGCGTCGTTGTGCAAAATGGCTTGGCGACTACACAGACGAACAATAAAGCCGCCACTGGAGAGGAAGTTCCACAGAATATTGTCATTACAACACGTCGTCAATATGTATTACCAGATGATGCTATTGTCTACTGCAACTTTAATCAACTATATAAAATTGACCCACAAACATTACAGTCTTGGGTAGCAATATTAAAAAATGTGCCTAAGTCAGTGCTATGGCTATTGAGGTTTCCGGCAGTTGGCGAACAAAACATAAAAAAAACTGTCAGCGAAATGGGTAAATATAATTAAACGTATATTGTGTGTTTTTATTAAACTTTGGTGTACTTTTTAGGCATATCTCCGGATAGAATTATATTTTCAAATGTGGCAGCAAAGGAAGAGCATGTACGTCGTGGCCAGTTAGCTGATGTATGTCTTGACACCCCATTATGCAATGGGCACACAACATCTATGGACGTCTTATGGACGGGCACACCAGTTGTAACACTTCCTGGTGAGACCTTGGCATCCAGGTAAATATTTGAATCTAATTTAAAACTTTCAATTAACTAACTTTACTTCTTTAATTTTCAGGGTTGCAGCTTCACAATTGGCTACCTTAGGTTGTCCAGAGCTAATCGCACGCAGTAGAGAAGAATATCAAGAAATCGCTATACGATTAGGAACTGAAAGAGAATATCTGAAAACACTAAGAGCAAAAGTATGGAAAGCTCGCGTAGATAGTCCATTGTTTGATTGCTCCCAATATGCCAAAGGTTTAGAAAAATTGTTTTCGCGAATGTGGGAAAGATTTTCACAAAATGAACTTCCCGATCACATCTCTGCAGTGTCTGAAAACTAGATTATTGTCAAAAACAAAAAATACTTTACATATATTATGAAGACTTCGTGACATGGTTCTAGATTGGAGACTAGGCCACAAGATTAAGATTCGGAAATGCTTTGAAGTTAGATCTTTTGCGATATATATGTTACATGTATACCTTAACTTTTTTCTGAATAAGAAAACAATTAGAATTTAAAACTTAACATGTTTTTAATTGACATACTCCTATATATAATTTTTCGGATGTTATTATATTAGAAATAAATATTGTCCAGTTGCGATGAACGTGGGAAATATGGGACAAATATATGATATAGTGTTTACTACAGTAGATCATTAAACGTTTTTTGACTGTGTTGAAATGATCATGGAACTATGTATTCGAATGCCTTGGCTTACAATAAATATACGATAATGCGACAGTTATGAGTGAAATAAGCTTAGGAACGTGGCTGAAAGCTTGCTGCACACCGCTAGAGCTGTTTGACCCAAATTACCCTTTTTGCAACCAAAAAAAAAATACAATAAATTTCAACAAGTTGCCGTATAATATTATAGCTTATACAGCTTTTATTATGTGTATAACAATTATTCTGGAATACGCGTGTTACAATTACCGTGATACATTTTTATTACACCCTCGCAACGGAAATATGCATCGAAAATGTCGCTGTAGCCGTGATCTTTCCACCAAGTGCAAAGCTGTCGATTCCATATACAATCTAGTCTGTATATAAGATTTGGATATTCATATCCTAATAAAGTAAAAAAGTCTTGGTCTCCAAGGTGCCCTTTAAAAGAATATTTGGTTACCAGGCGCTCTATTTCGTGTAGCGTAAGTTTCTCAATATATGTTTGCGAATCTCTTATGCGATTTAAATGCAGTAATACTACCCCAGAGTTAAGGCCAGGGTAACCATGCCGTATATGCATATGTTTGGGTGGCTCTCCCAAAAGGCGCTCCTTGTTCTTGGCAAACTGCATGGGATAATATGGGTTGCCAAAGTTAGTTTTTGGATAACGCACACGATACCGATAGAGTATATGACGATACACTGGCGTTAATTCTGGGGCTAATCCAAATAGCTGCTGTGGCTGGAAATGTTCAAATTCGGCAAATAATTGTCGAACATCTGAACGAAAGACTATATCACAATCAAGCAGAATGGCACGATTAAGGCTGGAATCCGCTATGCGATGTAAACCAAGTGATAAAAAGAACAAAGGATCGCTGTAGTACGAATTCGGTGCTGAACTAAAAAAAGGTGATAACTTGGCTGCCAAATCTTGTATTATACTTGAGCAGACTTTTACATCGTATATTGTGTATATCACTGTTCTTCGGAATCTCTTGATTTGACGCTGAAGTGTGTCCAACACTGATGTTTCACTGTTCTTATCAGTGATAATATGCAAATGAAGTTGGGCATTGCAGTTCTTAAGTAAACTGTGTATGAACAAATCAAATTTCATATGTAGATGATAGTTTTCTCTGGTGTATATAACAAATATGTTGTAGTCTGATGTATATCCATTCGATGGCGAACTTAACTCCAGATGATTGGAAGAATAATTCAATAAATAATGCGATGGCTTAATGGCCTTGTTCATTTCTTTCGACATTTCCATGAGATCAAACTTTATTGGTTGCTGCTTATAATTATTATTAGTATTATGCTTAACTTCGTTGGATCGGCTAGAAAGGAATGCTGACCAAACCTTCTTTTGAAATAGCAAGTCCGAGTTTGCAAAAACTATTAGAACACACAGGCAAATCAGTATAAGTAATATCACCAGCTTTCTAGGCAATCTGCAACGTAATATGGCCCACTTTTTAGGTTTTTGCCGCACAGAATTCCTGCGGTTCACAATTAATGTTATATTTTCTTGCTCCTCCAGCAAATGGGATTTGCACTTCGTGTTGTAAACATTACTGACTGGAAAAGTCTTATGTTTTTGTATTATATTATTAAATTTGAGCTTTTCCATGTTCTTGGAATTGTCGTTGCAGCTACACCTAACAAAATAATTCAAATATTTTGTAAATTCAAGTTGATACAATTTGTAACTTGCGCTTAGACATAACTATTTTATAAATTTTGTCCTATTTAGCATACATATGTCGCTAAAATACACTAAATGGAAACTTTAGCAATACAAATACATAGTACATGTTGACTAGCATTAAGTTATAAGCTAAATGTCACAAATATAGTATTTAATTTTATTTATAGATAAATCAATACTGAATTAACTTTTAAAAGTAATATTATGTCAAATGTCAATTACAAACAGTATGACCGTATGTAATTTCTAATGTTTTGTGCTCTACATCTACCGATAACGATAAGCCCATTAATCGAGCGACATTTATGTGCTAACAGTTTCACTCGATTATAATTTGTTTATTTGTTTTGCTATTAAAATATGATTTTAAAAACATACGTTACATAAATTTGGCTCAAAAACAAAATAATTAAAAATAATTTAATAAGTATGGTTTTTACTGTACTTTTTGTAGCTCGGCTAGTACATTTTTTAACATGTTTTAACAGAGCTGTTAATTATTGTTGCCAAAGTTTGTTACACAAAAGTAACTTTTAACTTATATATCTTAAATCTTTGTCTGCTTTAAGTTGCACACATAGTTTTAACAATTTACGCGTTTAATTTTACTGCTTTATTGCTTCCCAGCTGCTTATGTTTACATTTCGATTGAGCCAATCAGGTTTATAAACGATCTTCTAGCGCGTCATTGCCTTTATACCAATTGCCGGGAGTTGGTTTCAATGTTTACATGTATCGTTGTATGAGTATGTTTTGGTATGCATGTACACAACTATCTTTGCGCTTAACCGATACATGCTTGCATTTGTAAATGTAACTTTCTTTTTTGAAAAATATAATAAACAATTTGTTAAGACGTTGTTTTGGTGCAGCATTCTATTTAGATACGTTTAAATTAAGTGCGACATGGAAGTCCATTAGTATCACAAAGATAATCATTAAAACTTATTTATTTTTGCATAAATCACAACAATGTACATGTGTATAGTAAATAAATAGAATCATTTGTAAATCTTGTTCTGATAATGTGCAATAGTTATTTAAAAACATAATACAAAGGCTTTCTTTTATTTAGTGTAGAAAGACGTATAACATGACAACATTCAATGGAATGTGCGACTTAAATGGCATTTAAGCTGTTTATGGCCTGTAAAATTGCTTTTGGCAAAGGGGATCTTAGCTTGATAACTTAAATCAAACGTTGAGTGGTTTTAAAAGTGCTTATTTTTTATACTACAAAAAATAAAAGTTTCTGAGAAGCTTAGAGCGGCCACGCCACACCTTTTTTTTTTGCTGATACAGAGGAACCCTAATTACGGTATGGCTAGAGTTTAATCCATGTATGTACTCAACCGAGATATACTATAAAATCTGTTGTTGCCTTTTTAGGTCAATCTATAAAAATGGATTACTTTAGAAGTGGAGCTGTAACTACTTCTACGGAAGATGCTTCACCGAACTTAGAGCTGAAAACACCGGTAACAAGTCCAGATGGTTAGTAGAACTAACTTATGCTTCAGCGATTCCTATTCTAAAATTTAAATATCAATTGTATGCTTTTTTCAATTAGACGCCTACACTGTCCAACAGGCTATAAATATTTTCGGTTTTGGTTGGTTTCATGTAAAGTTGTCCTTGTTGGTAGGACTCTGCTGGATGGCAGATTCTATGGAAATGACTTTGCTAAGCATTATCGGACCGGCCATGTACTGCGAATGGAACATAACAAAATATCAACAGGCAACCGTGACAACAATTGTATTTCTGGGAATGATGTTAAGTTCAACATTTTGGACTCAACTTAGCAATCGATATGGGCGGAAATCCGTATGTATTTAAGGTTAAAATAATTTGCTAATGGTATTTACAATATATTTTTACCTTATAGGCACTGACATTATGTGGCGTACTTTTGGTATTATATAGCATATTAAGTTCCGTGGCGCCGAGCTATGCTTGGCTGTTAACACTAAGGGGACTCGTGGGTTTCGCAATTGGATGTGTGCCACAGTCGTAAGTTGAGCTTTGAAGTATTTTAAAAAGACAGGTCTGTTTCCGTTCTCATAAGTTTTAAGGCCCATACGCAGAATGAAACATTTCGCACGGAACGTTTCATTCTGCGTATGGGCCTTTATAAAAAATATGCTACTTTAAACTGCTTTAGAAATAACCTTAAAAAGTTTTTATACTATGGAAAGTTATATTTTAAGTACACAAAAATACTTAAAATGAAAAAAAGTATGCTTAGTGATCTATAGTTAGGGAATATAATGAAAATTTCAGAAAAGTGCTCCAAAGTGAGAAATGGCACAACAATTTATTGAATTGGAATTAATTTTTAATTGATCAAAACATTCTTTTTATTTAACTTAGTGTCACATTATATGCCGAGTTTTTACCTACAAAGCATAAGGGCAAATGCGTCGTTTTAATGGACGTAAGTACAAAAAATAATTAGTTATTATTTGCTCTGTTAATATAAGCTACAATTTGTGATTTATCTAATTTGGAGCATTGTGTATTTTATTTTCGTTTTCTTTAGTGTTTTTGGGCACTGGGAGCTTGCTTTGAAGTATTATTGGCATTAGTTGTTTTCCCTTATTTGGGATGGAGAGGACTTTTAAGTTTATCTGCAGCACCATTATTTATTTTTACCGTTTTATCTCCCGTACGTATATCATATCCTTAGAATAATTTTTTTTTATAATTTTGTAATATATATTTTTAGTGGCTCACGGAATCAGCACGTTATCATACTTCTAATGGACGACATGACAAAGCTGTTAAAGTTCTTGAAGTGGTTTGTTTTGTTTTATAACTTTTTTTAAACTTAAAATTTTCTTATGTTGAGAACGTAATGGCTGGGACTAAAAGTGAACATTTACTGTTCATTCATTCATCGATAACGATTGCGACAAAAATTATCGTTACGGATCCCGATTGCAAGCTTTGATCATCAAAAATCGTTCGCCTAAGGACAAATTTTTGTCTCAGTGAATAAAAAGTCAATTTTATTCTTGATTTCAGATAGCGAAAAACAACAACCGTCACATGCTCATCGGGCGTTTGGTAGCTGATGAGGAGCCCAGCGCCACTGCAAGCTTTCAGACACTTTTGAAACCAGATCTTTGTCTGACAACTTCTCTATTATGGTTTATTTGGCTTTCTTGTGCTTTTTGTTATTATGGACTTGTTCTTATAACCACAGAGCTAATGGTCGCTCGTAATATGGAAAATAGTAGTAACGGCGAATGCGCTACATTCTCTACTTCAGATTTTATGGACCTACTCTGGATTACTTTGTCTGAGTTTCCAGGCATATTGATCACTACTGAAATAATTAAACTTTTTGGCAAGAAGAAAACAATGGTTATACAATATCTAGTACTTGTTTTATGCGTTCTGGTATTGATAACATGCACAAGGTAAAATTCTTGATATCATCAGCTTAACTCTTAACAGTAGTAAAGCATATGTTTTTTCTAATATTTTTCAGTCGTTTTTCAATCTCTGTTACATTATTTATTGCAAGAGGCGCTATATCTGGAGTTTTCCAAGCGATATACATATACACACCGGAAATATATCCCGCTTCACTAAGATCTATTGGAGTTGGCGGATGTTCGGTACTGGCTCGCATAGGTGCCATGATTACTCCATTTGTTGCAGAAGTGGTGATGCAGAATTCCAAGTGGCAAGCTTTATCCACTTATGGAATAGTTGGATTAATGGCGGCTGTGGCATGTGCTATGCTACCACGTGAAAATCTAGGCTACCATTAAAATTTGTCTCAAAGAAGCTATATCTGTAAACATAAACGATAATCGTTTTCAAATAAATTGTGAAATATCAAAATGAAATGGACTTTTCTGTGATCCGGTTTCCCAAGCTCTACGTTAAGGCTTTTCTAGGCGGTTATTGACAACTGGTTGGCAAACTCTAAATGTTTGAATCGGATCAGCAAGTGCTGTGATATATAAGCAGTTCTCTGGACGGACCATAGTTCTTCTTTGCGGAAGCATTGCTATATCAATTTTAAATTTACTGATTGGTGGTAGGAGTTGTAATGGGGCACTGCACCATAGGCCTAATGGCTGAGAGGATGCACGTCCCAGCTACGGAGATAAGGAGGAGACAGAAAGCATCTAGCACCTGGTATGTGATTGCCCGGCGTTTCTTAAAAGACGAACCTTGTTTCGGGGTAAGCCAATCTGATAAGAACTGGGCAGTCTGGGAAATGTGCCTATTCCGAATCCTCAAAATGGTTCTGCAACGAAAATGACTTACGCTACTAGGCATGCCCACTAGCTTTAACCGTCGAAATAACCCTTCCTTTCTCATTCTTCCCTTACACAATTAGGCAACACAATTAGACAACACAATTAGGCAACACAATTAGGCAACCTCATGGCTATAAATTTGTCAGCTGCATTTTCGCTGTTCAGCAGTGTTATCAGCTTTGTTGTGTTTTGAAGAATATGCTCCTTTGCCTATAGCGCAACTTATCGATAACTTCTAATGAGTATGAATACAAATTTATCGCTAAATAGTAAATTTAAAGTAAATTAAATTAGATTATATTATCGACACTTAGTGAAATTGCTACATACGTTTATGTTTCAATTAAGTTTTTTTTTTTTAAATTGTAGTTTGTCTTTTTAAGAAAAAATCAATTTCTCTTTGTAACATTTCACAGTGATAACTTTATTTGAAAATCACAAATACTTTCTAATATAACTACACGCATGCGTTAATCGTAGGATTATTGATTTTTTTTGTTATACATATGTGAATTTTGTTCTTGTTTACATTTTGCTAAATATAAACCTTTTGTTGCAAAAAAAAAAAAAAATTCAATGTCTAAAGTAAAGGAAAATAAAATATTTACAATGGAACCAATACAAGATAAAAGTAATACAAAATTGTTTCGTTATTTATAGAAAGTTTTTTATTTTTGTTAAATTATAGCATTATAGCATATTTCTGCTGAATAATTATATAAAGTTTAAATATGTACAGGCCAAATATGCAAAAGTGTTAATGCGCGAATGAAAAGTCTTTTCTGTACTACGATTAACGCTTAAAAATTTTAATAAATAACCATTATTATTAAAGCTTTTTTGTTGTTGTAAACAAAACATTACACTAAATTGCTTTTATTTTTTCAACTTTAAGCTGATAATACGTCCTACGGCTCGCGCTTTTACCATCCAAAATCGAGCATGTTTCAATTGATGAGCTCCAACTCGCTGAACAATCCACCGCCGAATTTACATGCTTCGAAAACAATTAATCCCAATAAAGCTGTATTTACCATTGATGCAAATACAGGCAAAATATTTATAGTCAATAATAAGGCCTGCCAATTGCTGGGCTATACTTCACACGAGCTACGAAACAAATCCTTTTTTGATTTGCTAAACGGAAAGTCGGAGAGTCAGATCTCCGCTTTAGCGGAAATGCAAATTGACAGCGATGAAGGTATTGTAGTGCTACTCAGTGGTAAAGTTATAGAAATGAATACCAAAAATAATAGTAAAGTGGTGGTATCACTTTGGATATGTCAAATTGATAATGAAGGACGTAATATTGCGGTGGCTGAACCCGTTCAACGACACATATGCCAGGTCAGCATAGATCGTTATGGCGTAATTACGTCGGCAGATGCAACTACAGCAACCATATTTCTCTATGATTCTGTGGAGGAAATTATAGGCATTGGCATAACAACACTTATACCTTTTATAAAACTACCGGAACCAGACAGCAAACATATTGCCAAACATCTACGCAAGCAAAAGGCCACAGGACGTACCACGGATAATGTCAAGTTTCCGCTTTGCTTAATTATTACGCCATACGAAAACATGTCCCTAGAATGTGCAACAAGTAATGCTGCTTTCAATATAACCATTTGGGTGTTTCAAAATCTTAGTGGATTGATTGTAGTCGATGAGCTGGGCAATATACAAACTTGTAATCAGCCTTTTTCCTTGCTTATGTTTGGCTATAGTCAAGAGAAAATTACAAACATGCATATTTCGGCTATACTACCAAATTTTGGCAAAGATTTGCCGGAATATAAAAGTCCCAATATATCGAATGCATCGATTACCAGCAACGAATGGGAGCCGGACTCTGATCCTTTTATTTTGGAAACTGAAAATTCACTGCAGTCCAACAAAAAATCTTCAAGTACAAAACTAATGGAGCAAGCAAATGACACTAAAATTGCTGAACCATGTTGCAGTTGTTACCAAATAGTCAATAATGGCACTAAGCTGGAGCAAGTTATGCCCGAAAGCTGTGATTGCGCGCTAACAGTGGAAGATGTGCTGACACCGGTTAATAACATAGCGAAAAACTTTCCTGCAAATAACTTTGAAGAGTCTCAAAAAAGTGAGCTGGAATTTGATTTTACGAAACCCTCCAACATGACTGCCTTGGACTCCATGGCAAGCACGGCCAGCCTTTCTTCAAAGCTTCTGAGCTGTGCCGATGGCAACTTCATAGGAGAGGCTATTCATGCCGACGGCACTGTCATCGATATCTTATACTCCGTATCGGTGCAAATATTGCCCTGCTGTAGCCGTGTTTACTGTATTTGGATTTGCCGCGATCCCAATACGCGCTTCGACAGCGAAAAGTATACTAATCTTACCTTGACTTTTAATAGCATGACCAGCACCATAGAACCTTCCTTGGGGCAGGTTATCAAAAGTACTGCGGCGCAAAATTCCAGCCAACCCAATTCTTTATCGCTTATGTCCAAATGTGAGGATGATTTGGTTTCTGGCGAGGGCGAGTATAGTAAACACTATACCTCTATAAGGCAAATTGGCAAGGGCGCTTACGGCTATGTTAAAATGGCATTTCGCAACTCGGATCGTCTCTTGGTTATAACCAAATTCATTTTAAAGGAGAAAGTTTGTCCACAGTTTATGGTTAAATCAAGTGCAGGCAAAGAAATACCCATAGAAATACATCTACTGCAAACTCTAAAACATCCAAATATTGCTGTAGCTTTGGATGTTTTTGAAAATGACTTGTACTATCAGTTGGTCATGGAGAAGCACGGTTGGGGCATGGATCTGTTTGAGTTTATAGAACGCTGCTGTCAACGACGTCCCATTATGGATGAAAAACTGGGCAGCTATATATTTCGACAAATTGCCGACGCTGTGCACTATTTACACGAACAAAACATACTACATCGTGATATAAAGGATGAAAACATTATTATTGATCAAAATTTTAATATAAAATTAATAGACTTTGGTTCGGCTACATATATGGAAGAGGGTAAATATTATTCCACATTTTATGGCACTACAGAGTATTGCAGTCCGGAAGTTTTAGCAGGCAATAAATATGCCGGACCCGAGCTAGAGATGTGGTCGTTGGGTGTTACATTATATGTTTTAATGTTTTTTGAAAACCCATTTATTGATGTTGAAGAAACGCTGAAAACAGATGTACAAATTCCTAATAAAATATCGGAGCAACTGCAGCATTTATTAGTTTCTATGTTAAACAAAGATCCAAAATATCGTTGTTCAGTTAAGCAATTAATAAGCGATCCTTGGATAACACAAGAAGTTAACCCAACGTTATTTAATTTTTCGTGGATTGTACCCTGCAAACCGTATGAAGCAAATCCAGACACATTTTTTTCTGGTAAATTATATTCTAGCACATCTGTATTGTCTACAATTTCGCCACAAGGTAGTTGTTCTTTAATTGAGGAAGCATCTATAATAGACAGCGATGAAGAGAAATCTTTAACGCATCGAACCGGCGCGGACTTATTGGAAAACGATGGTAAGTTTTTATAACTAATGTTTTATAAATATTTTTTAATAAAAAGCTTTAAGAAAGCTGAATACATGTTCATTTTAATATTGTAATCACTGGTATTACCTGTAATTTTGTCATTATGTACACTTTTTTTATTTATTTTAGTCTTTTAAATATATGTAATTCAAAGAAAGAAGAAAAGCGTATTTTGAGCGCCTATTTGACCATTCACAATGACGGCAAACAAACTTTTCGATAGTTGCGATCGCACTGCCAACTTATTTAATCGATAGTTATGGAGTGAGATTTTAAATATCGCTTCAATTAATAAAAATTGAATAATTCATAACATTAAAATTTGCAAGAACTTTGTTATAATTAGAGCATAATATATTTTCATTTTTATTTATAGACAATCAATATGGAAATGAAAGAAAGGTTGAAAAACGTTATATAGACGGCTTGGACGGTCTGAAACGGAACGAACAAATATACTTAGATCGCGCACCGCTGCCAGGAGCAATGTCAACTTCAAAGAATATTTTTAATTTGCACCCACTGTCATCATCCAATACGGTCAATCATTGTTATCTGCACGTACGCGATATCGGAAATAAGCTATCCAGTTCGCAATCTGAAAATAATATTTTTCAAGACAAGTTAAAGCCCAACGTACCGGCCTACGATATTGTAAGCCTATACGATTTGAATATAACAGAGCCTAGGCTACATCGCAAATTGGTGGATCACTCGAATTTGCATATAAGCTGTGAACAACTACAGAATGCATCGTTACATTAGAAAATTATAACAACAAGTCCGTCAGAACATTTTACTTTATAGTTTGGTCGTTCATTGAGACTATATAAGTTGCTGTTGTAGTTGTAATCCTAAACCAAAACTAAGTTGGTGTTAAAAAACTTTAGCTTTTTTTTTTTTTTGTAATTAAGTCAATCTGAAACAACGTTACAGCTTTAAGCAATACTTTTTAATAAGTCAGTAGGTCAATAACTGGGTTTTATTTGTAAATTTAAAGTTTATATATCCTTGCGGGCAATTCGATTGTTCCTATGGCAGCTGAATTATGTCCAAATATTTACAAAAATTAGCTATGAAGCTGCAAGGATATAAAATATCTTTTTAAAAACAACTTTATATTTTAACACATTTCATTATAATTACACGAATAATTAGACACTCACAAGGTAGCCTTAAGCTGGTGGAAACACAATAAATTTTAATGTATATATGTATATGTCTGCTTTGTTACCGGTAAAAAAAAAATTGAAACTTTCTTATCGAAAGCAAAATATTAGATCTAAAAAAGGTTAGTTCCTTTAATGTAAATATGTTTGTAAATGTGTGAATAACTGTTATAAATTGCTGCATACAAAAAAATACAAAAATGAAAAACAATTTTTTTATTGAATTAACATATATTTTGAAACTGGGAGCATATTTTTGGTTGTCTTTTAGCGCGCTTATCAACGAATAGGTATAATTATTATATCCGATATTTTTAAAACTAAGAAATTCATGCATATTCCCTGTTTCGATTAACTGAATTGATTAAAAATTTATCGATCTACAAGCTAACGTTACAGAAACGATTGACAATGAGTCACGATCTTAGCGGCTTCGATTATTTGCTTCTGTTGCATTCCATATTCCAGTTACGATGAAATACTGAATGAATACAATGTAATTCACAGCTAAATAACATTTTAATAACTTCACTAGTATTCAACAGCAAAAATACATATGTTGTAGACACATATAAATCAAAACATGCTTAAATATTTATGTACATCATATGTATAAATATTGCTTTTTCTATAAATTGCTCTAAAATATTGCGCTTGTGTCTTGATAGTTGCGATCCCAGTAGCCTCCGCTGTACAGCCAATCATCTTTCTTATTATTGGACTCGTCACAATTTTTAAACCATCTGCAGAATACAAAAAATGTATGTAAATAATGGTTGCAATAAAGAGGATGTATGTAATATATATATACCTTGGTTTCCATTCTGGTTCGTTGCGGTGTTTTCGTTCTTTTCTTGTTTCCCTTTGTTTTTCTTCTAAGCGTGTTTTTTCTTTTGAAGCGCCTTCTAAGTCGCCATTTTCCAAGCATAATATATCAGGTCGTAAGCGTGAATCGGTAGGACAAAGTGTCTTAGGTGGTTTCATATTAATATCCATTGCATTCAATTGCATAGCAAAATTTGTAAATTGGTAGTACTTTAGTAAAAGATAAAAATCTATTAGTTGGCTTTCGTAAAATTAGCTTAAATGACTCACATCTTCACAATTTTCAGGCCTAGGCTTGCAGCTCCACATTAAAACTGAATTTGGTATATCTAAGGAATAAGCGGACTCACTTTTAGGTATACCACCTTCTATTTCTGGTGGTGGGCCGTTGTCATTCTGAAAATGAAATATTGCAATTTATATTTTATGTCATTATTTGGTATTAGGAAACTTACATCTTGTATAGATAAACTTCGGAATGAGTTTAACTTGAAGCTTTGTAATTTGGAAAACATTTTTTTTGGAGTGCCTTCCACGTCGCTAATTTTCTTCTCTTCCTTTAAATATTGTTCATAATCCTCAGCTGGACAACATTTTATAAATTCCGTCCATTTACCATATAGAAAATATAAATTCCTTTTTCTAAAAAGAATTTATTGTTTAGCAAAATAAACAACGGCTTTTAAAGCACATTACTTTGGATCCTGAATAAATCCTTCAACTCTATGTAGATTTTTTGCCGCTGAACCAGATGACTTAAAAGTTAATAGCGCCATATGTCCAGTGGAGTGGTTTGTAATTTCCATAGACCCATACTGTTCAATCCAGAGTTTCCCAACAATAATATTATGGACACAACAATTTACGTTAGACCAAGTGTATGTTTCGTTCCATCTTAAAATATGTAAAACGTGACGTTTTTTAAAAATTCATCATTAATATCTTGTAGTGTCTTTTGCAGAACAAATAAATTGTTTTTTTTTTAAATACTATAAGCAGTTTTCAATGGTTTGCAAACTACTTGAGTTAATGGTAATACGTATGAAATTACTTGGGAAGTTGAACGGTGATGGTGCCCTTTGGTTGAATTTCAACGCTTTTTCCCCAGAACTTAAGTTTTGGGTTAATCGAACCATAAAACTTAAAGTCGGAAGATTCAGCATGAAACGCGGATACAGGTGGATGATGAGAAACCTGTTCACAAACAATTCGATAATCATCTCTCTGTAGCTCGTATGTTTCTCCAAGCAGAGGATTAAAAGGTTTTCCAAGTCGGTCCCAGTTGGCCGCTAATGCTGATACGGCGAAAGCTGCAACGATCAAGTAACAGATCAGCACTCCACTTTGAAAAACTAAACCAAAAAAAAAAATTGTTTCTTCTTACATGCCACATATTTCATTCTATCTTCTGGAGTTTCCTGCTGTGCAGCCTGAGTTAAAAGTTGTGCGTATTCCATGTATTCACATAATCTTTGTAGGAAGCTTAAAGGTTCATTAAGTATAACCGGCATGGTAATCTTACTTAAATCTTTTCCAATACAATTCTTAAGTATAGCCCATATACTGACTTCTTTACGCGAGATCATTGGAGCTGGAAGTTTGGTGCTAAAAAATTGTAAGTACATGTTTGTTGTTATCTTTGATTGAGTGATTGATTAAAGTTCAAATAAAATTCAAAAGCAGCTATTAGTAGCATTATTATCTAGATTAATCTATATATGTTAATTTGTATTTTAACTGCTTTCAGCTTTTATAAACATGTCTGTCATTTAATAATCTAAAAAAAAGGCTTAAAGTTTATTAATCAGGAAGATAAGCATTAAAAGGGTTAGTCACTTTGAGTAAATAAACCTTCAATTTAGATTCCGGTTGATTTGTTACTCACAAAATATTTTGATAAAGCTTTTTCATCACACTTATAATTAAAATATATATCAAAAGAATATTTCCACTTACCGTTCAGGTGTTTTATATTTTTGTGCCATTTTTGAATTGCTAATGTATGAACTGAAAGTAAGGGAAAATGAATTTTATTCAACTAGAGCGGTTATAATTCGCATACATATGCTAAACTACATGTGACCAACTTTCCCGAACAAATGTAATTCTAAACATTTTTTTTTTTTGCACTAATTTAACGTTGTCTTTAATTGACGAATGAAGTCTCTTGAAAGAGTAAGAGCGTATGTATGTACACAAATGTATATAGATGTAAACATAAAGAGAAGCACAAACTGTTGTTTGCAAAATTTGAACGTTTTAACGCGTTTGTTTAACAAAAGAATATTTGTTATACTTGCCTTATGTACTCTTAAATTTGGTTATGAAGATTTTGTACTATTTTACTTAATTATTTTAGAAGTATTACAAATAAAAATAAGTTTATGTAGAGACGAGACGATACTCGACACTAATCAATATAAATTGATAAGAAAGCTTTTACAAGCTCACCGTAAAGCTGACTGATAAATGTTGATACAAATGCTTTTGTTAAAATATCGATTATATATTCATTTTTTTTGTGTGAAAAACAACACTTAAAGTTCGATAGTTATCGGCCTATCGATGCATAGGAAATACAACCAAAACAAAATTTTAAACCAAGCGGTTATACCTAACAGCAGCCAAGCAGACCAATGTTAATTAACATTCTGTAACGGCTAATAAGCGTAGAAGAAAAAGCATTTTAGAAACTGTAGTTATTCGTCTGCAATGCATATTATTTTGTTAAAAAAAAAGTAATTAAATTTTAGCTATTGAATTGAATTTTTATTGATAAAAAAAACCAAGGGAGTAAACTCAATATACTCATTGTACGAGCATTATATTGCATATTGTACAGAAATAAATTAATGAAAATTGAACTATTTCTTAGAAAACTCTTGAAAATTGAGGATAGAGAATAATCACATGTAAACAATTTTATTTTTGGTAATTTTTCTTATTTATTCGAACGGGTAAGTTTCCTTGGTAATCTGCGTCTCATTTATTTATCTTTCGTTCAATTTATTTTCCCGAGCACTTTTTTTCACAAGAAATAATTCCAACTTTGTTGGTGCATATGCATTTAGGGTTTTAACATGGATTTAACTAAAAAGTGGTCAGCAACTCCTCTTGAATGCTGTTAGAGCGCAGAAGCTGAGTGGGCGTAGGTCCTCCGCCCAGCGATGACAAAACCTTGGATGAAGTGGCTGCAGCATTTCTAAGCTCGTGATACTCATCAGAGAACACCTGAAAATAGTTTAATAATAAATAATAATTCAGGCAAAAAATTGTATTTATATTACCTTCAAACGGCTGCCAAGGAACAAGGCTCGCTCGCGTTTCTTAACCATATAGTCCGAGGTCATAAGCCACCTGTGCTCCAAGCAATCTTCAGTGTAAGGACGTTTTCTGTAAATTTGAAGCATAATATGTGTCATAAAGTTGTTGTATTTATATTAATGTATAGTCGGTTACTTACGATGCATGGCGTTTGAATATTAGCATGATGAAACGTGTCGCTTCAGGCGTAACTTCCTTAAAAAGATTTTCGAATCTATAACGAACAAAGGATATATTTTGCTTTGTTTCATATTCATCAGCGCCACGGAATGCACTGGTTCCAGATAGCAGTAAATAGGTTAGCACACCCAATGACCAGATGTCACTTTGTGGGAAGATAGGTTCATCATTTACCATCTCAGGCGACTGGAAGTCCAGCATGCCACAAGGTGTTATTTTTGCACCCAATTTATTCACTTTCTTGGCACAGCCAAAATCTACCAATTTTATTTGTATAGAACGTACAGAAGCCATTACGACATTATCGGGTTGTATGTTCAGATGACAATAGCCACGCCAGTGTAAATATTGCAAAGCATCCAAGAGCTGTGTAATGACCGAAGCCACCATTTGCTCTGTATATTCATGACGACTGCTAAAGTAGGTCAAAACATCAGCTCCTTGTAATTTTTCCATAACAAATATGGCTATTGGTACATTCAGAGGTTTGTAGGCCGCAAATAGAGCGGGAATTCGTTCATGACGTAGTGTTTTAAAACTGTCAAATTCAGCAACTACAGCATCCTCATTTTCGTCAGTAACTTCAAATATTTTAGCGACAACAACAGTGTCTGTTGATTTTTGTATGCCCTTGACAATGGTACTAAATTCGCCACGTGCAATCTCTGAAATGAAACTATATTTGTCGCTAACAGAGACATCTGTTACCCAGTTTGGTGGCTCCCTTTCGCAATGATAATCAGTATGCACACGTTCTTCTTCCGGTAGAACTTCTTGGCCATTCTCGGTTAGCTGCTGTAAATGCTTCATAGCTTTGGTAATATGAATTTTGGGTGCGTCTGCTGCTGATGTGGTTGCATTTACGGGTATGCCCATTTCACTCCAGCCTATGCGGTTTCTGGATGCCAGCCTAAATTGATATTTAGTGTTGGCTTCTAGTTCGTGCAACAGATAAAACTCATGATCAATATTATCAGCTACTGTTGTCCAAGCATCGCTATTATGTAGCTTGTATTGCAAGCTATAGCATAGCACTGGAGAGTGTCCATCGTCGCGTGGTTGCTTCCATCTAAGCAAAATTTCGCTGCCACTGCTGGCGGATATCTCAGGCGAATCCGGTGCATCTGGTAGTGTTGCAACTACAATGCGGCATCTGGCTACAGTTTGGCCAACTTTATTTCTAGCCACCGCCTTGTAAACACCAATATCGAAATGCACAGCTGGCTCAAAACGCAATATAGAGCGACCATCTTCGTCATAAGTAATTTTGATTCTCTTGCTTTCCGAAAGCACCATATCATTTTTAAACCATTGCACGCATGGTTTAGGATCGCCAACTGCAAAGCAGTGTATGTGAGCCGGCTGGTTGTCAGTAATCGCTATATTTTGAGGTTTCTCTCTAAAGAATGGTGGATATCCATCACGCTGGGTTTCAATCATAGCATCAGCTTCGGTGTACTCATCCAAACGCGGTCCCAGCTCTGTACGTAGACGCCTAATAGAGTAGGAATCGTTTGCAGCATACATGCTTATGCGACTTCTAGTTCTTTCGTCATCGATTTCTTCATCCATAATATCAGTAAAGCGACGACGTTCGCGAATTACCGGTAGCTAGAAATGGTAAAATAAAATTTAATTTTTAAATTAATAGGAAATCAAATGGCTAACAAGCCAATAACTCGCAAATAAAATTGATTGAATTGAATCGAACTTCGATCTTGCTAAACATTTCTGAGTAAACCTAACCTAACAGATTTACTTACCGACCAATCCACAGAATCATTAAGAGCAAATGATGGCGAACGTCTGTGAGCTACCTTCATGTATTCACGTAATCTGACAGGGAAGTTAACATCACGCAATTGCAGTAGATATGTATCAGGTCCATATTGATAACTAAAATATAAAATCGAAAAATATCAATTGATCAGATTTTTTTTTCAAAATATGCCAAAACTTACTGGCTTTCTGATTGAATAAGACCCAATTCGTAGTCGGGATGTAAAAACTTAGAAACAACTTCTTCTCGTTTGGCTCTCTTTCTTGGTTCCGGTAGCGGTTCGGGTGTACGTTCAGGTGTATAACCATGACCAGGTGGATAAACCATTTTGGATGGATGCTGGAAGCATCCACTAAGGCGACGTCTACGGAAGTAATTTTTACAGGAAGCATTTGCATACCAATCTCTAAAGTGATCATAATAGTTTCTCAAGCGATCGGTTCCAATTTGATATTCATCATCATAGGATTTGTGGTCTAGCATAAAGAACCATGGATGTTTAAGTGCAGTCTTAACATCCATGCGCTCTTCTGGACTATATAACAATAAGCGACTAATAAAGTCACGACCATCTTCAGAAATATGTGTCCAAAACTCGTCCTTGAAGTCCCAACGACCTTCGCGTATTTTAGTTAAAGTTTCTCTATCATCAGCTCCTCTGAAGGGATTACGGCCACTAAGCAGCACATATGTTATAAGACCAACAGACCACATGTCATGCGAAAAGCTAACGCCTTCTTTGTTGACAACTTCTGGAGACACAAACTCTGGCATGCCATAATCCAATGTAGACAAATTGTGTCTATTTATCTTTCTTGATAGGCCAAAGTCCGAAATCTTGATGTAATCGCTGCCCACAATCGAAATTAACAAATCTTTTATCTGTAATTATAAAAATATTTAAAAAAAACTGTTAGCAAATTCTCTTAAAAGTGCAACATACCGTTAGGCCCATATGACCCACGCCCAATTCATGCATGTGCTCCAAACCCCAAAGAGTTTGTCTTATGTAATTTGCAATATCGCGTTCGGTGTAATAGTCCCGTCTAAGCAAGGTATCTCTAACAAGTTCTCCACCAGCGGCTAGTTCCATGACAAGTGTTATATTACGATCAGTTTCATAAGCATCATAAGGACGGATAAGGTTCCGATGATTAAACATGTTCATCATTTCCAGCTCATTCAACATAAATGGACGAAGCTCTGGTTTGCCGTACATAATCTTAGCGGCGTAGTTGTCACCCGTAGCACGCTCCACTGCATGATAAGTGATACCTTGTGTGCCACGACCCAGCTCATCGCCAATATCATATTTATCCTCGTAGCGTAATTGCTTAGTACGCACATATGGATGTCTACCATAGGTCTTGTATATGTATTGATCCTCATTTTCTTCAATATGCACAGTTACTGAGGTGCTAATGGAACCAGCAACGTTTCTAGCACTAATGGAATACAATCCTCCATCTTTTATAATAGAATCATGTATTGAGAGCACGTAAATATCTGGATCGAAAGAGTTCATCTAAAAAATACAAAAGTCATTTATATTTTATTGTTAAAAGTGGCGCACTTTATTTGCGTCTTACCTTAATGCGTGTAGTGTCTGCCAAAAGTTGCCAATCTTTGTACCAGCGTATTTCCGGCAAGGGAATACCCACAATACGAGCTTCAATACGACCATTTTTGCGTGCCATTATAAACGTTTCATCAGGGCGTTTCAAAAACCTTGGATATTCGGCAACTTCAAGTCTGACTCTTTGTCTGGCTTCTCCATGTTCATTTGTGGCAACTGCCTCGTACCAACCAACATCGCGATCCAGCATTCTGTTTAAATAATACGACAATAGTAGGTACAATTAATTAAAATAATAAGGAATCAAGGCGTTACCCAACTACAAAGCTTTATGCAATTTTCATTAGCATTCCCTGGATTAAGACTTACTTATTAATAAAGAGCGTTGCTTGTCCATTACGTGTATAGCTGTAGTCAAATCTGCCGCCTGGTTCGATCAGCATATCGTTGAAATAATATGTCATTTTGGGTTTGGGATAACCATAAACAAACCACATTAATTCAGTATTGTGACCCTTGACACCATAGCTTAATTCGTTTTCACGCAGCAAAAATCTAGTAATAAAAAAAGTAGGAGACAAATATTAAGTAGTAATAAGTAGTTGAAAACATAAAAAAAAATTAATTAATTAAATAATTACTGTGGTGCCTGGGCCAAGCCATCATGAGGAGGACGTTCTATATCGAAATCTTTCGGGAAATATGGTGAAGTTTCTGGACGGAAGTCTGTGCCAGGTGGCAGATAGGTGTACGTTTTTGGTGGATCTGGGATCAGTTTTTGTCTTTAAAAAACAGAATTCGTCAGTTTGATGTATATATAAAGCAGAGGTCCAACTACCTGTATGTTTGAGTGTATGGGCTAGGATCGCTTACACCAAATTTATTTTCTACGCGCACCCTAAATCTGTAATCCCTGAATGGCTCTAGATTTCGAATGTCGCAAGCGCAACTGCGTATTCCAGTTCTGAGTGTACGCCAATCGCCATCTGGTAGATCCATCATTTCAATCTGCAAACATTGTTCATCAGTTGCTGCCTAAATTGTACAAATTTTCTAGTATACCTGATATGTAACAGGATAACGCGGAGTCAGTGGTACGGATGGCTTCCAGGAAAGCAGCAGCTGGCGATCAGTCATGCGCGATATTATAGGACCTTCCGATAGTGGTGGTGGAGCACCAGTTTTTTTGTATTTCTTGAAATCTGTAAACTGATCTCCCAAAGGCTTGTGCTGACTGTCCAAAGCTAGAAAAAGTGCATGTTAATGTTTTGGAGAAAGCGACTTTATATGTAAAACACTCACAGTCGAAAAATAGCTCGGCATGGCATATATCATCGCCGTGTGGATTGTAAATGCGACAGGAATAACGTCCCACATCATATTCATTTGTATCTTTAATGGTTAAGCGTAACAGACCATTTGGTTCTACATCAATCAAGAATCTATCAGATGGGAATAGTTTTTGATCATTCTTAAACCATTCCACCTCCGGTTCTGGATAACCAGTAGCACAGGCCGTAAATTTGGCAGCCATGCCTGGGTAGACATCGCAATCTCCGATTTTCTTAAGGAACACTGGGGGCTCGGAGCGTGTGTGCTTTTTGCTTTAAACATAAACGTAAAGTAAGTGTATTTTCATAAAATATATTTAAATTACTTACATATCGTTTACAATATCCAAACGACCTTGAGTAATATCCTTGCCTTCTCTATTACTGGCTATACATTTGTAAACACCATGATCACCTTTTTCACAATTGTTGACAGTTAAGACATGATGGTCTCCATCATGCTTTATGGTATACTTTGGAGATTCATTAATAGGTTTGTCTTGGAAGAACCAAGTAAGCTCTGGATATGGTACGCCTGAAACAGTAACTGGAATCTTGGCATTATTGCCAAAAACTTGCTGCGAGTCCGAAATCTTTTGTGTAAAAACTGGTGGCTTGTACACCTTTCGAACATTCGCATTGCAGGATGATGTATCTTCGCCCAGCGGATTGGCTAGCAGACAGCTGTAAGTGCCCGAATCAGCGGTTTCAGCTGGTTTAATGGTTAAACCTATATGCTTTCCATCACAGGTCATAAGCACGCGTTCATTTGGCACCAACGGCTCACCATCTTTGCTCCAAATTGCTTCAGGCATTGGATTTGCAATAAACGGTGCAGATATTTTTAGTTCCTGACCTTCGTCGGCATTTACATCGCGTAGCGCTGATACAAACTGAGGAGCCTCTTCTGTGGCTGTTTCGTCAGCCTTTGGTGCTACATATAGTTTTGCCTTAGAAGCAACAGAACCTTCAGGATTTGTGGCTATTACTTCATAGAGCCCAGAGTCTTCTGGTGCAGTTTTTTCTACAATAAGGCTTTGACTATGATCGGGGTTTTCTAAAATTGCAAAGTGCTTATTATCAGGCAATATTTCATGGCCATTATGGAACCATTGTAGTTTCGGTGCAGGATATCCAATAACTTTTATATCCATTTTAACCGGGAAGCCTTCAACACTTGATGCATCTTGAAGTTCAGCTACAAATGTAGGCTTGGATTCCCTGCTGACAATTTCAACTTTGGAGACACCCTCGAGTTCACCTTCTCTATTTACTATGGCACATTTGTAAATTCCAGCATCTTGAGGTTGAACAGCTTCAATACTATAAAATAGGATTATAAAAAAATGTTTAATTTTAGAATGTTTTTACTATAATTCATCAAATTTACCTCAAACCGATTTGTCCATTGGGATTGTTAATAAAGTTTATTTCCGGACTAGGACGCAAAAGCATGCCATCCTTGTACCACTTTATTTCAGGAGCTGGGAATCCAATAACTTGAGCTTCTATATTCAATGGTTCTCCAACGGTGACCTTCTGGTTCTCGATAGGTTTCAGGAATTTAGGATGCATGGCCTCAGCTAGTTTGTTTAAAAATTTATATAGATTTTTAATTAAAATTTAATAAATTAAGAGCTTAAGAAATATATATTTACGTTTGACAGCCACGGCACACAACGCCACTTTCTCGCCATGAGGATTTGAAATAATCAATTTGTAAGCGCCTGAATCATTTGGCTCACAATGATCAATTTCCATTTTGACTATGCCTTCTGGAGTTGTTGTTACTTTTACTCTAAAAGAAAAATTTTCAAATGATAAGATACAAGCTGGTTTTTTGGTTCTTTAACTCTTATGTCACTAAACTATCAGACTTACCTTTCGCTGGGTTTAATTTCATCGCCATCCTTGAACCATTGCACAACTGGTAGGGGACTTCCATCGACGGCACACTCGAGCACCAAAGGCTCGCCCTGCAGTACTTCAAGCGCATTATCAAGCTTATTTATGAAACTTGGCGCCAGCGCAAGCAGACCCAACTTAAATGGCGCTTTTGTTACACCTGTTTCATTTTTGGCTACACAAGAGTACTAAAATATAAAAAAAAAACAAAACTTTAAAGTAAATTATGATATCTCGAAGTAGAGCAGAAAACCTTACCTGTCCAGCGTCACTTTCTCTAAAGTGAACAATTTCAAAAGTGCTCTCAATTTGATCCGATCCTTTTTTAACGTTCTCTACAGTATACAATTTTGCCTGCGTTGGCTTTGCTCCTTCGAAATCAATGGGTTTATCATTTTTAAACCACTCTATTGAAGGCATTGGAACACCATGCGCCAAGACTTTTGTTGTTGCTCGTTTGTAATCATGAATGCTCTGGTCCTCTGGTGGTACAATAAACGTGGGCTTCTCAACTATAAACGATAGACTTTAGTTTATGCTATGCTGCATAATAATATTAAAAACAATAGCATACCCAGCACATTTAGAGCGAACTCCTTCGTGGTTCTTCCCTCACTGTTAACAGCGGTTATGGTATATTTACCACTATCGTTTGGAGCTACTGCTTGGAACAGCAACCTATATTTATCACCATCAACATCAGCAATAACTTCACAGTTCTCATTATTGCAAAGATTTTCATTGCCCCTGGTCCATGTTACCTTTGGTTTTGGATTTGCAAGTACTAGCGCATCGAAGCATATTGAATCACCTGGCATACACTTTTGATCTTGCAGACCAGATATTTCCGGTTTTGAAAGCACGTCGATCCAACCGATTGTTGCCATTTCACCATATTTATTAGTGACCTTTAATTCATATCGTCCCGAATCCTTAATGTCAGCTGTTTAGAATTGTTGTAGTTGTTTAAAAAGTGTTTTTAATTGTTTATATATTTACAAAAACATACCATCTACAATGTTCAATGTGCAGGTATACTGCTTTAAGCCATTCTCAAGTTCCTTCGATTCCACCTTTAACTTAAGCGTATCCTTTTCTTTTAGTGGTTGCCCATCCTTAAGCCAAACCATATCAGGAGCAGGATCTGCTGTAAAAACTATGGGCTCAGTCACAGTGTCTCCTTTGTTTACTTTAATGTCACGCAATCCTGAACCTTTGATAAGCAAAGGCTTGCGATACTCTGCCACATCTACAAGTAAATAATTTGAATTAGTTTGTGTTCAAGACGCAAATATAAGACGAGTTTTATTTTACCTGAAAGTGAAAGTACGCCTTGATGGCTTTTCTCTCCGCATTTGTTTGCAACAACTACCTTATACTCTCCAGCATCAACCATGTCTAAGGACTTAATTTCTAGCTTGTAGTGATCCTGCAAAAGACTTCGTTTTTATATCTAAGCTTTTATTTAGGTAAAACTAAAAACATACCCCATCGACAGAGATTGCTGTGTGTTTATCCGGAGTTAACGGCTTACCGTCATGATACCAAATAGCTTCGGGCTTCGGAATACCCTTGGCAATAACTTCATATTTAAGTGGTACAGACTCAAAGCTATGAGTTTGGAAAACGTCGACGTGCAATATTTCAGGAACCGCTATAAAAGCATTTAGGCATTAATTATGCAATTTTCTTATAGTTTTGTGCTCTTTTTTATTGTATTTACAAAAGTATATTTACTATGTACAGTTTCCAAAATTGGTTTTAGAATTTTTGGAATAATTCTTTTTAGAATTCAATGTTTTAATACTATACATCCTTGTAGTTTTAGTTCATACACATATTCGTTCCATTGATGCTACACATTCAGGTACAACATATATTCGATATAAAGTTCAAAAATCGGTGCAATAAGTTTGAATGTATCGATTGTTACAGTGCGATCTCAAGAAATGTTAAAGAAAAAAGTTAGTAAGATATGCAAATGAAAAGTCAAAAAATCAAGATATTTAGCTTAAAACTAGAATGCAATAAGTTTTAGGAAATGGTATTAAGTGTTACATGCTCAGAATTAAAACTGAAAATGGAAATGATAGTTTAATGTTTAGAAAAACTTGAAAGTTTCACAAGCAGAATAGAATATCATTGAAAATTCATTTTGTATACCAAGTAATAATTGAACGTTTAAAACACACACGTATTTCAAGCTATCTCACACTTAGTTCTTGAAACGATGCATAAATGCACAGAAAGCCCCACAAGTGTCATAAAAACTTGTATATTATGTTTCTTGTAAGTAATAGACACAGGTATGTACAGTGTTCGTTAATAGAGTATTATTATAGTTAATTTTAGAGAATATGTAGTATAATCATGTAGTTTACCCCCTTCTTCAGGTTGTTCAGTTGTAGCAATCATAGTTTTTGTAACAGTTTGTCCCACTGTTAAGGAATCATTAGCTAAATAAAAATTTTAATTTAAAATCTTGTTAATCAAAATTGTGAAGGTATCGTTAAAATACAAAAAAAAAGGATTGGATTGATATCTGTAATAGTTCGTAATTTCTATAAATTCAGTTTTAAGGGAAACACTTATACTCAATAATACGTTTGCTATGAGGAACGTACGTTTTGTTACCATCATCTGATATTTCTTCTTAGACCATATATAATAGTATTTGGATTGTTCGATCAATTTTTGAGTACTTACTTAAAATGGCAATTTTACAAGAAGAAGTGGTTTCCCCAATAAAATTTGCAGCTTTGACCTCATAGGTGCCAGCATCCTCAGTTTTTGCCAGATTCAGTGTTAGATAATAATTTTCAATACGTTGCGAATCACGAGAAATTTTTATGCGTGCGTCAGCATGAATTTCATGTCCATCTTTAAACCTAAAATGTGAGAATGTGTAGAGTTGTATTCGAGATAATATTACTTTAGAAGTGCCTTTTTAAGAAAAAAAACTTCATATATGGTCACACTGAGTTAAATTCAGGCTTTTAACTTTTGAGTGAAGCTTTTTTCCTGCTTATTGGCACAATGATCTTAATAAAAATTTACCATTTAACATTCGCTTCAGGCTCGCTGTATACTTCAACTTCCAGTGTAAATGCATCGCCCTCCTTAACTTCCATGTTCTGAAGTCCTCTTCTTATTTTGGGTTTACCTGAAATACCACATTGCAAATGATTTAATCTCTACTATATCAAAATATACTTACAGTTCACTGTCACAACGCAATTGTCTTCCAATTTTCCATAATCATTCATAATTTTGCAAGAGTAAGTTCCTTGCATATTTGTTTGTACTTCATTAAGTATTAGCTTAAAGTCATTGCCTTCTTCCACACGACGGAACTCCTTTCGTTTTTCATCAATTTCAATGCCGTCAATAAACCATTTAATTTGTGGACGTGGATAAGCATCTATGCCAATTATCAATGCGGTATTACAATCACCTTCCTTAACGGTAATGTTTTGTAGCTTTTTGGTAAACTCTGGGGTGCATTTAATAAGTAGATCTGTTGAACTAGTTGCGGAGCCATGTTCGTTTACAGCCTTTACGGAGTATTTGCCAGCATCCACGCGAGTAGCTCCAGTGATTTTTAAGGTATATGCATTACCATCTGAGGAAACGCTATACTTCTTGTCCTTCAATTGAATTTCAGTTTCCTCATGATACCAAATAAGCTTGGCTTCCGGATATGCGTCAATCCTAACTGTCATCTGAACTGTTTCCTTTTCGCCATGAATATATTCACTTTCAAAGTGTTTGACAATTACGGGCTTTGACTGCACCGTGCAGTTCCAATACTCTGATGTTTGGCTTATGTCATTTGTGGCTCTAATTGAATAATTGCCAGATTGCGACAACTTAATCTCGGAAATTTCTATAGAAACTTTTTCCACACTCTTGCCAATAGAATTTGTTGTTATTTTTACATTGGATTCACTTTCTATGTTCTTGCCATTATTTGTGACAGTAACAGTTGGTTGTGGCGAACCTTCCACTTCGATTTCTATTTTTACTGTCTCTCCAGCAGAGCAGACGACATCCTTCACTTTCTTGATTTGTGGTGGTGCTATGTATAACAAAATAGCGTTAATTATTTAAAAGTATTATTTAACTTGTGTTTTTACCTTTAACGACCAAACTGATGGTAGCGGTATCTTGACCCAGCTCATTTACTGCCTCGATGGTATACGCACCGGCATCTGATGTGGCTACATTCTTGATGACCAGCGACATGGTCTCGTCATCCTCGTACAAAAATTTGTGTCTATCATCCACTTCAATAACTTCACCTTCATGCTTAACAAGTACAGCGGGTTTGGGGAAGCCTTTGCATTGTAGCTCCAATATGGCAGAGCCGCCAATGCTTGCGTTTGCTTCGCGGTGTTCAATTATTAACGTGGGCTTCTCAGGTTCCCTGTGCAGGGTCTGTATAGCCCCCTGCACAGAAAGCTCTGCGCTACATGATATATTTCCCGTTGTAGTCTGTGCAACGCACGTATAAATACCAGCATCCTCTGGCTTAACGTGCTGGAATACCAGCGCTAGCGAGTCTTCGTCTTCTCCGAAAAGCACTTTAAATCTTTCTTCCGGATCAAAATCTGCGCCATTGCGTTTCCAAGTAAAGACGGGTTTTTCGCCAGCTGGCAAAATTTGACCACTAAGCGCGCCAAATGGATTTCTATCCTCTTAAAAAAGAAACATACACAAAAAGTTAAATTACAGCCAGTTTAGCCAAACTTATATGTTTTACCTATAGTTGTAGCTGTGGCTTCACAACTGGCTTCACCATGCTTGTTGGTAGCTTTGCACGAGTAGACTCCGGCGTCTTCTTTTTGCACCTCATCAATAACTAGTTCATAGAAACCTAAGTAGTCCTTGTCTCTAATAATTTTGATACGATCACTGACTTCAAGAATCTCCGTTCCGTCCTTATAGCTTTAAAAAAAAAAGAGTATAACATAGATGTACATCATAATAAGCTTATCTTCGAACTTACAATTTAACACGCGGCTTAGGATCGCCCTGTATCTTTATCATGAAACGGAAGAGTGTATTTTCAATCATCTCCGCATCCTTCAGGCTGACTAGGAAAGCCGGTGCTACATTTGTTTGGGTTTCATCATGGCCTGAAGCTAAAAATATCCTACTGTTAACAAATTTTTTTGTTTGCTAATTATCAGTTTACCTTGTCCCACAGCAAGTTGAGCCGACAGTGTAGTAGCCTCAGTTGCAGATTGAGCGCGGATGGTATACGTTCCACTATCTTTCTCGCTATAAAAAAAGTAAAACAGTTTATTAATGAAAGCACTGACTACATTTTCGACAAATAAACTAATAAAACGGAGTTACTTTCAAATTCAAAGTGACTTCAAGTGGACCTAGAAACTGTTACCTGCAGTTTTTGATATCCAAACGGTATGAATTCATTGCAGCTTCGGTTTGAATAACTCGATCTGCCAGAGGGTCTTCTAAAGGCTTGTTATCCTTCAACCAAGTCACCAAACCAGGCTTTTCTTTAAATTGAATCTCAAAATGTGCAGTCTCTCCAGCTGTAAGAAATTACATAAATTTTTTATGTAAATGCTATAATGCTCCTTTTACTTACGTTCCACGTGCACGCTTTTCAACATTTTGACTACAACGGGCTTGTCAACCGAACGCAATGATTGCTCCTCCAATTGACGTGATGCTGAACGCCTTCCTAAAGTCGACTCTGCACGGGAAAACGAGGCGCGACTCTCTGCACGACTTTCAGCACGACTTTCTGCACGACTTTCTGCACGACTTTCTGCGCGACTTGCCACTCGACTTTCTGCACGACTTTCGGTACGTCCCGTAGATAAAAGAGACGAACGTGCTTCAATGCGTTCTAATGCACTTCTTTCGCGTCTAGAACTTGTACCATATTGATGTGTATCGGAAGTGCTATCATAGGAGGTACCCCTGTTATAGTCCCTGGTACGCGAGCTCGCTTTAGGGAATTATCAGAAAATAATATTTTGTATATTAATTAAAATATATATGAGTGGTAACAGATATTGTTCCTAAATAATAGGTGAATGTCATTAGGGTTGACCAATTAACTCAAAGCCATTTGATGTGCGTTTTTCAAAGCACGCAATGAGCTTATCTTAAAAACAGGACAACCCCAACGAGATGCGCCTATTTAACAAGTTTTGGATAAGGGCGGGATATAATTACGGGATATCAGCTCTAGTGTTGAAATGACATGTGGAAGGAGCATAAGGAATAGCTTACGCATATTATTGACATAAATTAAAAGGTGTTTTGTGCTTCAGCAAATGACATTAAACACATGAAACAATAAATACAAAAAAAAGACACACAAATGGGTCTAAGACATACGGATACATTACATTTAAAAATTTCCACTCAAAGGATTTCGGTTTGCTAAGTACAGTTTAAAAAGAATAAACATATATTAAAACATTTGGACTGCACGCTGATATGCTCAATTAGACAAAATTCCTTTCCTCATATACATATAGTATGTTACAGCTCTAGTTGTTTGAGAACTTACTTTCATAACGACGCCTGGAAGCCACTGAATAGCCGGAATAGTTATCATCCATCCCGCCAACGCTTTGGCCTCTGACTTCTAGATCTGCACTTGGCTCTCTGAAATCGTCAGCAATGGACTCAGTATAATGTGCCTCTAGTTCACTAATATTTACAGGTTCCTCAACAATCTCGTAAATGGGTCTTTTTGTTTTAGTAGGTGGATTAAATATATGAAGAAAGTCGCGTGCTTTTGCCTTTTTAACAGTATCTTGAGCATATTTAGTAGAATCGGTTGATTTTAAAACTGTATTCTTAATGCTACGTATTTTTTGCTTAGCATTACGAAGTGACGTATCAGAGCTGGATACATCATAGATGCCTTCGAAAAAATTTTGCGTTTTTTGCTCTAGACTCTCAGTATGGACTAGAACACGTTTTATAGTAGGTGGCGGTAGCGGAGGAGGTGAGGGTGGACGAGCTTTAACAATTAGTATTTCAATAGTGGTTTCATATGAAATGAGCGGAAGCGGTTGAAAGAAGCCGGGCATTCTACGCGAGTGCGGTGGCATAGGCGGCGGTGGTGGTCCACCTGCAGGCGCATAGAAGCCCGTGTTGCTATTAGTCGTTATACTACCAAGTGCAGTGTTCCACTGGGTTAAAGAAGCATTATCAGTTATATTAGTATTTTCGGTATAGCCCTGTCGAGTTTGGGTATTTTTCTGCGTGCTATCACTATCCTGCAGGGATTCATTATAACCAACAATATCTTTAAGTTCAATGGGTTTATGCTTAGATGTAGTGCAAATGTTATCATTATCTATTGGTTGCTCGATTTTAATTTGTGGAATCAAAATGCATTTATCTTCGTTGGTTGCTATAACATCTTCTGAGTTCTTACCAGCACTTGCTACTTCAGTAAATTCTTCAAGTTTGGTTTCTTGCTCAAGAACCAGTTCTGCGTTGCTTATGGTTGTTTCTGTTACTTTCTGAACTTGCTGGAATTCGCTGGCAGCCGTACTTACATGTTCTTGTACGTCAACAGCAATCGTTTCTTTTATTTCTTCAGCTACTTTTACAGGAATGGTAGTATTTAAAATTTCAGTTTTTTGTAGCACAACTTTTGGTTTCTCGACTGAAATTTCCTTTGTTTCTAAAGTTTCTGCTACTTTTACTGATTTCTTTGTATCTTCAGCAATTTTTTTAGTTGTTGTGCAGTCTTGAGTTCTTTCGATTGACGTTTTCAAGTCGCTCTGCTGGTTTAATTGACGTTTATATAACTCTATGGATTCTTGTTCAAATCTAAGTAGCTCCTGTTGCTCCAACTGCAAACGTTCTTTAGTTTCCTTGCTTAAAAAGTAATTCTCCGCTACATCCGAAGGACGCACAGTTGAGTTTACTTGATGAGCTTCGGCTTTTTGCGGTAAATGTAAGAGTAGTTCGTTTTCGGTAGCAATTTTTGTAGAATCTATTTTAATATCGTCTGCAAGATGCTCTTGTAATGTAACTTCCTGATTTGCATATAAGCGAATTTCATTATACCATATAAGATTTGAGTCTTCACCGTGTGGCTTAATACGTATAGGCAAGTTCGAGTTCTCGTTGTCCGTATTGTTTGCTATGAGTATCTGTTTTTCAGCTAATATATTATCAATCTTGCAAAGCGGCAGCTTAACAATATTTTGCAAAATAAATACAGAACGACTTTCAGATATCTTGCGCACTTTTGTTATCAATATTCTGGATTTAAATAAAAAGCAATAACGCTCGTGTGTCTTTCCGTCCTTATCGATAAGTGTGCACCACTCGTGACGCAATATTCTGCCCAATTTATATATGTTGCCTCTGTATCCCTCAATGCTAGTAATAAATCTGTTATCATAAGCTCTACTTGGAACACTAAGCATGAGCTCTAAAGCCTTTTCCAAATCTCTAACATTTTCTTTAAGACTTTGTGAGTATTTAAGCAAATCCTGCGAAATAAAACATATAAATTAAGTTTAATTATGTTAAATAAAGCCGGTATTAAAACGCTGCTCGTTTTGTACGTACATGTAGACTGTAATATTATCGTTTATATGGAGCAGTACTTTGGTAAGCATTGAGATGAAGTGATTTGATACTATTATAATTTATAATGTTTGGTGTATCTTGTGTGAAAATGTTTTGTTGATTATATTGATAGTAGTTGTGAATAAATAGGCCAAACCTTAAACAGAAGTTGATAGTCGTTTATTCTTTGAATAGGTAGTTTAAGATGTTCAGATAGAGATTTTTCGTCACCAAGTTTTTTCGAAAGTTCCTAAAAGTATACAAAATAAAGTTTGTACAAAAAGCGTTGTTAAACAATTAAATTGGTTACAGCTTAAAGCCTTAATATATACTATACTAGTATGACTATAAACTTTTTTGTTTTTTTAATTGGTACAAAAAATCGAAATTGCTTTGCAACCTTGACTATCGTGTTCGATACGACGATAGTTGATACCGATAACTAAAAGTAATTGATGGCACAAAAAGAGGACACAAAAAGGAAACATAAAGTCGGAATAAAAGCAATAAACTATTGTACAAATGTTTCTTCATTAAAATTCGACATTAAATAATTTATTGTAGTAGAACTACATAAGTATGTATATACCATTACAATCACGTCTATTTATTTCATAAGAAAAATGTGTTAAGAATTAAGACAGGCGCCCTTTTATTACTTATTGGGTAAGTAAGTAGTTCAGTTCAGTGCATTGCCCAATTGATAAGCAGACATTCGGACTGCAATTTGTTTTTGGAAACGAAAAACAAAAAAATTGCTTTAACGCTGACTCAATCCTGGCGTGAAAAAGAAACTAGTAAGAAGTCCTAGGTAAGTAAGTCATCCCTGGTCAGCTCTCGAACAGCGTTACCTGTGGCATCACAAAGGGCCTCATTGTGCCTACGTGCGTCTGGGCTGTTACAAGACAGGCCCCCACTATAACCTAACCTAACCTAGGGCAAGTGCCAAATTCAATAATGTGTAAATATACATATTTACATAAAGTACATATTTCAAAATAAAGCATTTACATTAAGCAGTAGATGATATATTAAAATATATAATAACATATATAAGAGCAATAAAAAAGGAAGATAAAGCAGGTCGTCTACTAAGACTTCGTTGTCCACATACGAAGGACTTATAAGGACGCCTACGTTAGGTTCTATATAGAAATACTTTTTTAATTGTTGTGTAAAACTTGAGTCCGATGTATGCAGAAATTAGTAGCTTTAGTTCAAACAAATGATTCCCTTTTGTGTAAACAGAATGCCGAAACAAACAAGCATCTAACGAAGAAGGCTTGCAGTTTTTGCGCCCGTTCTCTAATCTCTTTTCAATTTTTGTTGTTTTTTTGTATAGACATTTATGTTATTATATGCATAATTAAATATTCACAATTTTTATTAATTTAAAGAAGTCGGAACCAAAGCAACTTTAATCGTATTTTTTTATATACAAACAGCGTTAATCATCCAAAAAAATGTTTAACAGCAATTTTAAATGTAAACCACAACAGTTTTCGCATTTTTTTTTTATTTGGTAGCCTCTGTGTTTAATATCTATAACCGAAACAAAAAAAAAATCTCTAATGCTCTCTAGAAGCTATTTTTGGAAATATGTATCCCACCAAAACACATTTTCATGTAAAATGTTGCCAAGACGAGAACATATAACTCGCCCTGTCAAAAAGTTATAAGATCTCATATAGAGCCAAGCTTCTAACTCTACACGCCCTAACTCTACAAGGTCTAACTTCACAAACTCTACACCTTAGTCAAAATGTGTGGCTTGGCCGTTCGTTACAAGAACTATTGTATAATAGAAAAGTAATGAACAGTGAATTAATTTTTCACCTTACGCCTATGTGAATGTAGCGAAATGGCCAAGCCATATATTTTGACTAAGGTGTAGAGTTTGTGAAGTTAGACCTTGTAGAGTTAGGGCGTGTAGAGTTAGAAGCTTGGCTCTATATGAGATCTTATAACTTTTTGACAGGGCGAGTTATATGTTCTCGTCTTGGCAACATTTTACATGAAAATGTGTTTTGGTGGGATTTCATTTCTTTTTGTAAGTTGTTTGTAACAAATTTTTTTTTTATTTTTTTTTTATTTTTTTTAAATTTTTATTTTTTTTAATAATAATTTATAACAACAAGGAGCCTCTATATATATGTATATATCTAGGGGCATCAAGTTTCAGTTCAGATTACCCCTCTAGCGCAGTGGTTGGCACGGCCCTATCTCTGGCGCATAGGCTAAGGCGACGTCGACACACTTCATGTGTTATACACAAAACGCATGCATATGTGCGTGCTTTTTGTACCTACTACTAAAATTTTTTCTGCCGCAGTGACGTATTGCGGCGCTGACGTTGCTTGACGTCAACAACAACAACAACAAGAGCCGAAGCCACGCACCATCAACTGCGTGTTTGTTGCTGAGCAACGTACATACAATACATACGCAAAATAAAAATGTGAGTGTATTTTGTGTCAACCACTGCTCTAGCATCAAAATTGAAAATTGCAGGTCTCATACAAACTTGCATCACCAAGTTTAAGGGGTTGGGGGATGAAAGTTACAAGTTTTATAATTTTTTTGTTGTTTGTGTGCTAATACTAGCTTACATACAAAATTTCAGCTTTCTAGGACATTGGGAAATACCTAAGAATTTTGATGATCATCAGTGACGAAATCAGCGTTTTTTAGGTATCAATAAAATCTAAAGTATGGGAGCTATGCAATTAAAACTTTATACGTTTACTAAGTCCGCTATTTACAACATATCCCGAAAATTTTGTTGATCTAGCATAATCCTAACCAAAGTTATAAGGGCTCAAAATAACGACGAAGCGCTTCGAGAAAAGGTAGGTAGTGCCCTTACGCTTCGCTTCGCTTGGCTCGTCTTGGCGGGGGCACTACCGTGCCACCAGATGTTTGAAAAATTCACTTGTTGCAAATGTACATATTTAAATTTTCGTATAAGCTTATGTGAAGCTGTTCATAGATACACATGCAAATTATATACTATTATATGTGTGCCAAATGTGTCTTTCTTTTTTCTATTTAGTGTATTAAATAAATAAAGATATACATATTCATTTTTAGTTAATCATTTATTCAAACGCGCTATGCGCTGTAGACTGTAGATACATGAGAACGACAGCTGTCATTTACTTAAATAAAGTAAAGGAAGTGAATTTCCTTGAAATTGAATTGTCTATTGACTAATATTGATTTTTGTTTATGCCACAGCGTGTATATGTATATATTCCAAAAATATATCGGCACTATATATATTCATATATACAGTATATATAAAATTGTACATGAGTTAATATATAATAAATGTACATATATAATTGTATATAGTACATATATAATAATTTATTGCATAACTGCATAGCAGCCTAAATTATTACTTATAATTTGACAAAATATATTTATTTAATGCACATAGTTTAAAATAATTCACTAGCATAACATTTTTACGAGCACATTTATTAATAAAACTGCTTTTAAGCACGTTATAACTTATTTATTTAAGTGCACAGTTTTCTGCAAATCATATTTCAAGTACCTCGCGAACAGGCAAAAACGGCCACGTATTCAAAAAATCAAAAAATTATTAACCCGACACGACCGCCAACACAAACCGAAAGAAACTAAAAGACGCAAAAGCTTTAAAATTGCGAGACGTCTGATTTTAAAAATAAGTCGCTATATGCAGCATACGCACAATACATATTCGTAAAATCAGTGAACGTTTTGACCATCAATATTTTACAAATCTTGGAAAAAACAGAATTTATTTTTTGTTTTCAAAAAATTTAATTGCATACATTAAATAGCTAATAATTTGCTAAAGCATTTAATATTTTTAACAAGTAATAAATTTGCGACCTAATTCAGATCTTCTTTGCACCTAGTAGGTACTATATGTTTGTCTCTTTTACTTCTAAGTAGCACGCATCCGTGATTTGAAAGGATTAACTTCTGTTTGGGCTATCGAACTTTCGATTTAATAATCTTAATTATTCGATTTATTTGCAAATAATATTTGGAATTTTCCGCATGTATGCTATTCAGCGGAAAAATCACACCTGAACAACCCGCCCACTAAAATAAAAACAGATGCTACTTTTTTTTTAGCTGGATGCAAGCGCTATGCTGCTATATATTCTTAGTATATAAGTATTTCTAGCCTTGCCCTTGAAATAATATTTATGTGCACCTTGAAACATCCATCATAAACTATTCAAATGTGTTTTTAACACAATTTTCATTTTGAATGTAAGCAATTTCAATGATATACCACTTCCATAGCTATATACATTTCTACTAACGTGTGAAAATATACTCTCAAAATGGTTCAAGCACGGGCTATAAAGACTTAAACAATTTACTAAATTTTTGCTAGTTTTTACTTTTACTTTCTTTTAAGATATCGATCTGCCAAGGCTGCCAAACGTATCGACAAAAAGTTATCGAACTACTACTTCACTTAAAACTAGTTATCACAAATTGTTTCAACTAATTCACTTACCTTAAATAAATTTTGACATTCTGTACTGGAATTGAGAAACTCCTGTGCAAAAGACTCATTTTGGTAATAGTTTACATGTTTATCAAAATCTCGTTCGAGTCGTAAAAAAGTTTTCGCTACCATATTAGGTTGAGTACTATAGCATTTTACGCCCTCTTTAAGCACCCTAAAATGATTATATCAACGATTAGCCATATATTCGATCATTTTTAGTTATTTTAGTCATACATATTGTGAAACTCCGCAATTTGTAGAAAGTTGCAAAAAATTACATCTTTATTATCTCGCAATGCTCTTGGTACGGTGGGACTGTCAAAAGCTTTTAGATAGTTATCCACAACATATTGTAAATCCTTTGCAAACTCCTCTTCAGTTTCAACAAGCTCCCTAAGTATGGTTCTACCAAAATGTTAATGGCGGTTTAATAAAGTTAAGAATTAGTATTTTATCTGGCGTATAACAAATAAAGCTCAATTATGCATACTTTTTTCTAAACTCAGGATCCACATTATCCTTGCCATTTAAGGCAGAAGAGTTAGCGTTAAACTCTAAAATGTCCATTGGTACCCAACCTTCTTTTGGTTTATCGCCGCTATCAAATATTCGTACAAAACATCTGAAAGTACAAAATAGTAATACCTTATATTCAAAAATTGAGGGTTTACTTTTTTTTTTCGCTTACCTTTTCTTATCCGAATCTTCTGTACTTATAAGTTCAACCAAATCTCCACGCGCAACACTGATTGAATCGTTTGTCAGAGCTTTGAAGTCTTGACTTACAAATAAAACGTCCAAAACCTAAAAAACAAAGCAAATCTTTATATGTCTATATTAATTTGTATTATATAGGGCGGGCCATCTGCTGCTGTGTTTGTTAAACACTCATAATTAAGAACATCCAAAGTGGATGCTTTTCGACATATGTCAAGTTCAAAAGTACTCTATTTTAGTCATGGATCGTTTAACAAACGAACAACGCGTAAAAGTGGTACATTCTGAAAAAATCATAGTTTAGGCCAGCGACGATGAATCGCCGAGAACATCAGCGCGCCATCTTTCGCAAGAATTACACCTTGGTAGGACCACTTTGCGTTGAGTTTTGCATGCGGATCGGCATTTACACGCTTACAAGATTCAAATGAAGCAACAATTGAAGCCCACGGACCATTATCAGCGGCGCTTATTCGTTCGGGGAATGAGAGCAGCCAGATAAGTTTTCGTCAAATAAAAGTCATCGAAAACTACGATATACGATACGGCGGCCATACATAGTTTCGAACTTACATACAATTACCCATTTTGTTTGAAAATATACGAATAAAATGTAATTAACAAACAAACCAAAAGATGGCCCACCCTATAGAATATTATAATATTAATTACTATATACCCTGCACTTTTCTTAATTCTAAGTGTTCATCCGAATTTGAGGCGCATAAATTTTAATGCTTTTTTTTTGGCAACTATGGGTTGTTTTTAGTGGGGCTTTTCATTTTTGGCTGCAGCTACCGAAGTTCCCAAACGATTTTAATATTGTGGCATGTTGGATGGGTTTGGGACTGTGCCGAGTTGCAAATTTAGGTGGTAAATAGTTCAAAACAGTTGCGGGAGACTGGAAGGTAGCATCCTCAAAACTTAAAATCACTTTATGAGTTAAAGCCCACACCTTCCTACATACCAATTTATATAGCTGTAGCTGCTTTACAAACATATTTACCTAAAGATCGTTTTTAATGGGGCTTCATTTTTGCCAATTACTCCCAAAGTTCCAAAGGAATTTCAATAACATAGGTTTTCGGAAATCTATCGAATGATTTTTTTTTTATTTTTCGCATTTTTTCCATACAAAATAAAGCTGAAGTTTTGCAAGTATAAAATATATAGCGCTTTGAAATTATTTGAGGAAGGAAGGGAACGTGTCAGAAGAAAAAAAAATGTAATACAGTCGAGGCGGTACCCGGCAGTGTAATACCCTTTACCTTTTTTCTCGAAAAAAATTTATTCTTCCATATTCCTTCTAAGAACTTTCCAATTGGATTTTTTTGTACAGAACGATATTTATACCTAGAAGTTCCGTAAATTTTTACCGATTTTGATGAGAATCGAAAGTTACCTCAAAGAAGTTATTTAAAGTTTATGCCGTAAGTTTAAGTGCATATATTAAGGGGTGTGGGAGAAAACATCGATTGGGGGGTGGGCGGTCCGCATCGATCAGATTTGGATGTGGATTTGTTCATACACCCACATGAATAAGACAGACGGACGGACAGGCGGATATGGCTCAATCGCTACCCGAGGTTACGCTAAGGGTTTTGGTATAAGGGACTTGGGTTCTGCCACGCCTCCTTCTGTCCGTTACATACGTTGCACAAATCTAGTTTACCCTTTGAAGGGTATAAAAATAAGCTGGCTGGTCTCATAAGGGTCCAAATATCCGGATCGAGGCGCTCATTCAGATGGACTATCGGACGGGCACGTCTAGATCAATTTTGTTTGTGCTCCTGACTATATCGGAGCTAACTTTAGGGGTCTCTGACTTCTTCGCTATGTTTCATATATTAATCAAAATTCTCGTGTAAAAGTTGTAATTTAGCTTTAAATAGTGAAAATATTTTATATGCGATCAAAATATTGGTATGTGTGAAGCACGCATATATTAAAAGTAGCTTTTTCTGAGACCGATTTCGCTATGTTTCTTGAAACAGTAATTTTTGTCCGAATTAATGAGATTATGATCTGGAGAAAGATCTGGAAGGGCTACCAGATCTATTGACCGGGGTTGTTGGACAACCTGGATTCTCCCTGGGTCCGTAATCTTTAAATGGGCCGCAGATGAAAAAAGGCATTACAAATTTAAATTTTTCTGTAAAACATAGCGCGCAACGGTCCCGTTCTTTTCTCTTTTCGGCCCTTGGGACTTTTCATCTTTAAACTGAAATAAAATCTTGTAAAACGAGCTGGTCTACCAGACAAAAATATATAATTGGCAGCCAACGATCAGTATGCATGTGTGGCTATTCTAGCAACCCACAGGGCAACCAACAAATGCAATCTAAAGCTACACCAACGCACTCATACAGCTAAGTGCCTCTGCTATTCCCCTGCAGCATGTTGCTAAAAACTAATTACTTTTTGTTGCCTCTGTTGAAATTATAGACGCTTGAAAACTAATTTTGGTACAAATATTTTTTTGCATCTTCTTTTTCGTACATTCTTGTAATTTGAAGTCTAAACATCTTATTCTTGTATTAAGATTGCAAACTTTTGGATTTGCATAACCACTTATGACAAGAGCAGGGTCTTCAAAAAATCACAGATTATCAATGCCAAGTACACTACAGCTTATGCTCACTAACTATGGCTTAGTCTCTCTCCTTGAATAAATGTTTTCTATCTACTTCTATGTATTGTATAGTTTGCATACAACAACTTTATTTGATAATATTTTATTATTCACTACTTTTCAGAGTGTGATATTTCGGTCGTCAGATTTTGATTTTTTGAGCTTATTTTTGTTTTATATTTCTTTGGAGCTATAGTTTATAGTAATAAAGCAAAACGACTCCTTACGTTTTATATTTTTTTTAGTTTTTATTATCAAAAATCCAAAAAACTAGTTGAAATTTTTAGTTTATCGATTATTGTGTCGTCACATATTCTATAACCAGCAGATAAGCAAGGCGCTTCCAACGATACCTCATTTGTCAAATTATGATGTTCGGTTTAGTAGTTATGAACGCACAGATGAACACATAACTCTCCTTTTGTTTCGCCGTAGGCGGGAAAAATATTGAAAATTTAAAAAAAAAAAACAGATATTTTGGAGGGTAGCCTGCTTGCTAGCATAATGAATTCCGGTTTTATAGATAAAAGACATAATGCTAAGCAGGGGCCAGCTGAAAAAGAGTCGGGAACGGATGCAGTTTTGTTCTCAGTTAGATTTCTGACTCACTAGTTGAAAATGTTAAAAAATGCTGTAAAGTATTTTTTTGTATTCTGCGTATAGGCCTTTAGCAAAGCTTGAAAATGTTCATATCCCATTCGGGATTTTTTTTTTACATGGCTTTGTCATTCCGTGCGAAATATTTTGGTATTCTGCGTATAGGCCTTTAGCAAAGCTTGAAAATGTTCATTTCCAAATGAATCGCGAAACTTAATCAAAGGAACGTCTTCAAGAAACCATCAGGACCGAAAAAAATTTTTGTTTAAAACTAGGTAAACATTTTTTGCAGAAACTGAGCATACCCCTTAGCCATGCCGTACAGGGTAGAAAAAACATAATTTGTCATTACCGTATACTACAATATAAATATTTAAAGTGCAAAATATTAAAAAAAAATAATTGCGAATGTCAATGGTGAACGAAAAAGAAACCGGAAATACCCCCCACGCAAGACCGGGTGTTTTGTTAGTAAACAAAATTTTGATATATACAAATCTGCTTAAATCTATGTGCCTTAATCTATATACCCGTCCGCTTGTTAGATTATATATTTTAATTAAAGCAAATACTGTGCAATCTATGTGTTACAAATGTAGATACATGTATATATATACAGATGCCTACTTCTAAAAATACATTGGACTTCCGAAATATATGCGCATAAAAGCTTTAAGCACGAACCACTTTTAATTTTAATTAATCACTTACATACTTAAATATATATCGAAATTCGCATACAATCAAATTGTATAAATCATAATGACTTACAGAACTCATATTTATTTCTTTGTAGATGTTACGACTTTTTTCAGTTTACACTGGGGAAACTTGTTTTTTTGAAAGCATTTTATTTTATTTAAACGGGAGAGTGCACAAAACTAACACAGTCTACACATAGTATGTGTACGTATTGCATAATAAATTACTGGGTAACTCGTGGGTATTATTTATTTGAAATTTTCTTTTTTTTTTAAGATGCACATAACACAAAATAGTTTAAAATCTGGGTAGATCTTGTAACACTTTGTTATTTCGAACGCAGTGTGGACACGAATATGACACAGCCAAATCGGAATTAAGAAAATTATTTTATTTCAATTTAAACTTAATTGTTGAATTTTAAAAATAGCAATTTAATGCACATTATTTTAGATTCGACTGCAACTAAACAACTGCGCGACTGAACAAAATGTACTGATCGATATTTACTGATCACAACAATAGTTTTCTGGCGGAATCGTTTCAGATTTTAAAATAAAAATAATACAAATGCACTTTAGCATGCATACTCGTACATATATGTTTGTATTTATGCATGTACTTACACATATAGCTGCATAAGTACTCTATATATTTATATTTGAACTAAGTGTATGTATAGTACGCTCACAACCCTAGAATGTGTGCCTTATATATGTTGCGCATAAATAGATGATTTCGAATGCGAAATGTGTATAACATGTAATAAAATTTAGTTTATTTGTGTTTAATTATATTAAACATTATGGGATATATAAAAAAAAAAAAAAATTCGCATATTTATACCCTACAATTGGTTTATAAGGGCTATATTAATTTCATGCAAAATCTTGTTATACTACATAGAGTGGAATTATGCTAAATCAGGCTGATATTGTTAAGTGTCTTGAAAACACGGCTTCTATCTTAAGAGGTGGGATACTATCGATGGCACTATCGATAGTATCGATAGTTTCATTTTACGGATACTATCGATGGTTTTGTTCGATATATCGATAGTATACTTTTGTATGTAAAAAACTTTTTTGACAGATCAACGGACAAAAAATTGGCAACATGTCAAAAAAAATACCAAACCATGTCGAACCTTTTTTGACCATCCGACGCTTTTAGAGTCACCAAAACCGATGGGGACCATACAAAATTATTTAAAATAGTCAAATTTTAATAAAAATTCTTCACATAAAAAACCAAACATAGATGCCGCATTAGCCTTAATGATTGCCACAAACGTCCAGCATTACCGGAAAGTAGACGACTTTGGCTTCCGAAATTTCGAATTTCATAAAATTCGTGTTGGAAAAACAGAAAAAATTATCTCTAAAAATTAGGTAGCCAGTCAAAATTTAAGTCAAAATGCAAATCCTAACTGGGATCCGACTGTGTTGCACTACAAAACTTGGTTTACAAATGTTTTGGCACTCCTGCCACTTCTACTGAAATTGAGATGATGGATGGGATGGATGTTCAGTAGAAGTAGCCTTATAGTATTGGACATAAGGACCCGACTGAAACCTAGAAATGCCGACATATTGGTCCTCTAACAGAATTACTACTTGTTGAATAGACAGTTTTTGAAGATGTTATTTTAAAAGGATCTCTTTTTAGACTGTCATGAATAAAACGTTTCTATTAAAAATTTTGAAGTACTCGTTTTGTAAGTATTACAATTTTCACCACTTGCTCTATGGTACTTATTTAAAGAATTTGCCCTTTTTTGTGTGCCATATTTCACTTTGTTCGATAGTACTATCGATAGTATCGATAGTTTAAACTATCGAAGTCTAAACTATCGAGTGGTGACACTATCGATAGTATCCCACCTCTATTCTATCTATCTGTTCGGCTGTATGAACAAAAGGATTTCGAAGGCTTTAAGTGTTATAAGCCCCAAGCGACTTTGGTATACGCTGTACCACCACATTGCAATTAAATCCGGTACATTGCTTCTTATTTGGTAAATTTGGCTACGATAACTTCATAAACACACGAAGCAAAACAAATTTTGCACCACAAACGCTTTTTTTTTTTACCGATTTTGATCAAATTGATACGGCGCTGGGAAAATTTAAAAGACATCCGAATGCCAAATTTTGATTTATTTATAAACAGCCAAGTTATTCCCTAACAACGTTTTTTTTATCGATCGGACCGATATGGCAGCCATTTAATTAGTCAACTGATATTGATTAAATTTGGTACAGTGCTGGGGTACTCTAAAAAACTTCACTTGACCGATCGGTCCTATGGGATACCTGATATAGTCAACCGATTTTTATAAAATTTGGTACAGTGCCGAAATTTTTTTCAACGTCCTTTGAAAAACTCCTATGGGAGCTATATAACCTCGATATCTAACTTGTCTCCCGAAGAATAATTAGCGATCTAATCTGAAAGTTTGGTTGCTCTAGCTCTGAGATCTAGGCGTTCATACAGACGGACAGACGGACATGGGTATATCGACTTCTCTAGTAATCCTGATCATACTTTAAGTAAATTTGGGAGTTTTACGATGTCTCCTTCTGTATGTTACACACATTTTCTGCTTGCACAAACTTAATGTACCCTATATAGCTCGACTTCTCTAGTAATCCTGATCATACTTTAGGTAAATTTGGGAGTACTACGATGTCTCCTTCTGTATGTTACACACATTTTCTGCTTGCACAAACTTAATATACACTAAATACCATAAGCTACAGGGTATAAAAACTTTTTCGGACTATGGTTTTTTTTTAGAGACGCTTCCCCTGGGTATACCAATCTCCCTTGGATGCCAATTTTATTGACGTTTGTGAAGAATATGCAGTGACCAAAATGTATTTGTATGTTCGCGAATTCAAGCAGCGACCTGTCGTGGTACAGGGTATCTTAGAGTCGGGAAGGCACGTCTGTAGAATTCTCAATTCGATAAACACTGTTCAAAATAAAAAATGTAGAATTCATTTTTATGTGGATACGTGTACCCCAAAATCATAATAGAAGACCATGCGGTGGTTGGATTGTGAAGCACGTAAGGGGCGGCGCCCCCTAGTCTTTGGGTCTATCCGACATTAATGCACAAAAAATCACTGTAAAGAAACTTAACAAGCGAGTTCTTTTGGTAGATTCTAATTCTCTCTTAAAAAAAGTTTTAAGTAATGATACCTACATATTTAAAACTATTTAATACATTATATAAACATTTAAAGAAAATTTCTATAAACTTGAATATGTTTATCTTTAATACTTTCCATTTGTTCTAATGCCCTTTTATAATCTATCTGTCCTTTCAAGAAAACTGTTTTCCATAGAGCATAGCTCAAGAGACACTTAATGTATCCTAAAGACAGCTGCTTGAGCAAAACAAATTCTTTTCTTTTTCATATCGTTTTCACATTTTGTACCAAAAAATTTTTAACTATTTTAAAATTTTGCATATTTAGGGGTATACGCAGTTCGAAAAATTTCGCACGGAATGACAAAACTTCATAAAAAAAAAAAAATTCCTTTTGCGATATCCCATTTGGGATTTTTTTTATAAAAATATTTTGTTTTTGTTGTTAACACCAGATTTAGTTAATAAAGATATATTGTTCTCATGCTGACTAAAATTTATTAACATATAATCAAAAAAACAAAAATTAAAAATCTATTTAATCTACATTAATCGTTTTCGGTATCGGCATCATCGTCATTATCATCTTGGCCTTCGAGCTCCTCGTCCTCGTATAAATGTTTCTCTTCGTCGCCCTCAGGCTTTTTCTGTTTGCTAAGAAGCCAGTCCTGATAGGCTTTTTCCTCTTCTACAGTAGGATCACTTTCCTCTATAAAGCTCACTGGACCATGTGGATATTCTTCTTGCATTTCTGGTAAATGTTTAAAGGGCATATTACGTGCAAAGTACTTATGACCCCAGCCTAAATATATTGAATCACAGACATCTTCGAATAAAAAAGTATAAGCACCGGGCCAAACGTTGGACTGCATTATTAAAACTCGTTCTTTTTGATTTGTATATTTGCTGGATAGATGTGCTTGCCAGGGCACTGTTAGTTGATCAGTTGTATCATTTGCACACGAGCTCAATATGTTTGGACCAATTTCTGGTCCGTTAATATCTTCATTCATGCCCTCTTCTTCACCTTCTTCCTCACCTTCTGATTCATCTTCCTCCTCCTCACCCTCCTCTTCCATTTCTTCTAAGAGACGCATTTTCAAATAACGTGCCAATGCTTTCTCACGCTCTTTGCGTGCCTGCTCCTCATCAAACCATACTATACGACCCTGATTCAAAATGTTAGGTCGGATATGAACCCAGGCCACAGGAGTTGCCATTACGCCTACAGATTCAACAACGTAGCGCTCATTTTTAAGCAGCATAACATCATTATCTGGATTTTGAAAAATAAAATGAGATCATAGCATTAGTGTTATAAGAAATTTATGTGCTTAGAATTTTGATCTATATTGATAACTTTCTGTAAGTTGAAGTATTCTCTGCTCGTCTAGGTTAACAATAAGCTCCTGATTGAGTACAGTGTACTCTACCACTTATCTTTCCAATAAAACGAAAGACGTTAGATTGATAATTACCAACAATTTCGTCCTCCTCTCCCAAGTGTTCTTCTTCTTCCTCTTCCTCCTCTTCTTCATCATCATCTTCACCTTCGTAAAGTCGCTTCTCTCTCCTTGTCATCCGTCTATAAAAGCCCTGAGGTGCTATCAGAGTTCCAGCAGTTATACGCGCAATTGTCGCACGTAAATAATGCTTTTCCTTTCCGGGAAAACAGGGATATGCCAAAACGTTGGCCTCCAAATCACCTGTAAACATTTTTTTGATATGTCGTGAAACGATAATTTGTCTGGGTGTAACAATCGGCAACTCAATCCAATCTTCATACAAAGAGTTCACCACAAAGTATGAATAACGATTACAGCCAAGTCCAATATATTCGGGCGGTATATCGTAAAATTCGATTTCTTTTGTCAAAGGAATATCTGCAGCTTTTGGCATTTTGGCCAGTTCATCGGGTGCATAATTTTCCCAGCCATAAATACCAGGCGTAAGCTCCGGTCCAATATGCGATGGTGTAGGTCTCTCCTCTGCATTTGAGCGCATTTGAAAAGGAAGCTGCTTCTCTCTTAGCTCTTCTTCCATCATAGTCAAACGTGAGTTTGTTTCTTCGCGAGTTAGCGAGGCTTCCACTATATAGTAAGATGCTTTAAGACCATTTATGCAACCCCAAAAACGGCATTGCATAATAGACGGATGTGTCTGTAATCTGTTCATGGCACTGGCTAGTTGAAAAATGTCATCACTAGAAATGCTTAAGCCGCATTGGTTCCAGTAAAACTGTAGCTGTTGTACTCTTTCGTTAAAAGTTACAAACTTGCGCATAGTATCATCAATTGGTAAATATAATTCTTCATTCAAGATATTTGCATCCTCTTCGTCAAGGTGTTCTGCAGCAACAGGTAGATCTTCACCCTCTATGGCATAGGGCAGCTGTGCAGAAAAAAAAATTGTTAGCCTAGAAGTATTCTTAGCTGAGTTCGGGATTTTTGATAACCTTTAAGGAGAGCATAATTTGCTTGGCAATGGCATAAAAACGACTCGTTTCATAGACGGCATTGGGCGGAAAACGCTCGGGAAGATGAAACTTTTGCTCGCGCACATTTCTACTAAATTCTTCAAAAAAATCTATCACATTTGGTGGGCGTTCATCGATAACACGTTTTATAACATCACTTATATGATCAAATCTGTGGAGACAATTATTTTTATGGTTAGCATTCATATTGTTCAAAGTACTGGTAAGCTTTGAAGTTCTAGGCGTATTATTATTATAAGGTCAACCTAGTGTCAGAAACATGCTGTGGTAAGCAATTAACACTTACAACTACGCTATAATCGAACTTACCTAATCAAATAATTTTTTTTTTTGTCAGAAGACATTTGTTTTAGGGGAAAAACTTATGTCAAAAGTCATTTTTTAGGAGTAGAAACAATACCGCTTTTTAATGGACATGTGTGAAAACAGAAAACTACAACTACACTACTACACCAAGCAGAACTGAGGGCTATAGAGACATTGCGCCAACAAATGGGAACCTCAGAATTTCGTCCGCGCCCCCATCTGTCAGAGAAATTGGCAATGCAATAAAGAAGTAAAATGCAACAGGGCAGCTGGTGAAGACGGCATACCAGCCGAACTTCTCCAAGTTGACACCCAGCTGATGGCGGAAATATTGCACCCACACTTCGCTTGCATATGGGAGAACGAGAGTGTTCCAGATTCCTGGAAAAGCGGAATCATTGTGAAGCTGGCCAAGACCTTAGTGACTGCAATAATTGGAGAGGAATAACATTGCTCAATACGAGCTACAAAATACTAGCCATATTATTGAACGAACGCCTTTAGGAAAAAATTGAGCCAACAATTCGAGATGAACAGGCAGGATTTAGACCACACAGGAGTTGCGTAGACCAAGCAAATACACTACGCATAATTACCGAACAGGCTGTGGAATGGCGAACTCCGCTGTACCTCCTGTTCATCGATTTCAAGAAGGCTTTCGACTCAGTATACAGAGCGGCAATATGGCGAGCACTTGCAAGGAAAGGAGTACCATTCAACATCATAACAATAATAAAAGCGATGTATGATGGTGCCGACCTGGCGGTACTACACAGTGGAAGAACAAGTTTACCTTTCCAAACGAACACCGGTGTTAAGCAAGGCTGTCCTCTATCGCCTCTACTCTTCAACATTGTGGTCGATGTGTTCATGAGAGAGATATGCAAGTCCAAGCGTGGCATCACGTGGAGCTTCACCAGACACCTTGAAGACTTGGACTAGGCGGACGACATCTATCTGACCTCTCATAGACTATGTGACATCCAGACCAAAGTTGATGACCTTGTGAAACTAGCCAGCAGAGTCGGGCTCAAGATTAACGCAGCAAAAACAAAAGCAATGGGCTTCAATCACACCAGCCAAGGAAACATCACCATAGAAGGGAACCCAATCGAGTTCGTCGACAGGTTCCCATACTTTGGCACCATTATCTCCAGTAGTGGTGGTGTTAGTGAAGACGTTTCAAGCCGACTCGCCAAAGCTCGATCAGCATTTGGGAGACTATACCGCATATGGAGAAACGGGCAGTTAAGCCGACGCACAAAACTGCGAATCTACAATGCATGTGCTAAGTCCATACTGCTATACGGCAGCGAGACGTGGTTGATGACAGGAAGAATTGTGCAACAGCTGCAGGCTTTCAGCAACAAGTGCCTCGAATTATATGTGGAATATTCTGGCCAAACAGAATATCAAATGCAGAACTGTGCCGCATCACTTATGAGTCCCTTATCCACCTCCAAATCAGGAAACGTAAATGCACATGGATAGGTCATGCTCTCAGAAAAGAAGCAAGCAGCATTGTTAGGATGGCACTAGAATGGAATCCCCAAGGAAGCAAACAAGTAGGACGACCAAAAGCAACCTGGCGCGGATTGCCCGTTCAGAACTGGCGCAGCAAAACATACCATGGGTTACAGCCAAACAAATAGCGCAAAATAGAGTTCGATGAAGCGCTCTTGTAGAGGCCCTAAGCTCCTAAGAGGAGTAAAACAGAAAAAAAAAAAAAACTTGTTAATAGTAGCAACTATTGTACCAGCTTATTTTTGGACTTCAAGAAAAATTGTCTTGTTCTTTAAAAGAAATAAGACTTCTTTAAATCACGTCTGTTCTGTTCGTCCCGGTTTTGCAAAAGAAACCATGCGCATGTTTTGTTAACTCATGAATTCAGAATGTCTAGCTCCCGATTGTTTCGAGTTCGTAAGACTAATAGACCATACTTCTCTCTTTTTAAAAACTTGACCTCTAAATTATTACCACTTACTGCCTATTTATGACTCAAAACGCCAACATATAACTTCAAATTAAATACTTACAAGCTATCCCCACTCAATGTGCTATGTTGCTGCAAGATGGACTTGGCAATGTTGAGCTCATAGCCGATATTTGGTGGTTCCATACGTGTTGGTTTTTGATTGGATTGTGAGTCAAATGCAGCCAGATTTATGGTAGTAGATGAAGACGTAGTCATCGATGATGGGAATGAATTGGAAAACTGTGTACATGGACCGGCCTTCTCTTCTGATTGCTCCTCCACTTCTTTTTTCTCCTTCTTTATTTTTTTGGTTGGACATGATGGTAGAAGGCCCGATAGAGAACTTGTCGTTGACCCCAAAGACAAGTCGCAAATTGGATCATTGCCATCCATGGCGATAGGAATTTTGTTTTTCCGTTGATAGAAATGTAATATAATATATTAAATACAGCTTATAAATTTGCATGTGACTATTTAAACCAAGGCTATCGGAATTTAAGTTCTGACAATGACATTAAATGCAAAGTAGTTTCAGAAAAGTTGTTACCTGATAAGTTATGCCACAAATATATTTAGAAAAAAAAACACGAGCTTAGCTTAGATTATTTCTATATTGGTTTAAAACTGCATATCACTTTGGGGAAATCACTTTTATTGAAATGCATACAAACTTAATATTTAAAAAAAAAGTATGCAAATAATTTTTATAAAATTTTTAAACGTCTGATTATTATATTTAGAATATGACAGAGGGTTCACCTAGATTTTGGAGACCACAAGAGCTACATACACAAAAAAAATGTTGTTTAGCGATTTTGTAGTTCATTTCACGCTCTTCAATTTTTTTGAGAATTCTAAAAACTTTAAAGGTAAAGAAAAAGATTTTGGATATACTTGTTGTTAAATTTTTGAACGATAACGATATTATTATATTTCGGATCTTGTAATCTTTTATCACATCGCTTTCAAATTTTTTAACTAAAAGAAAAAATTTGTTAAATTTTTTGTTTACAAAATATGCCTTGTCAAAGAAAAGTCTATCTACTTAATTACACTAGTTTACACGAAAAATGAACCATGGTAAAAAGTGTTTTCTTGGGTAATTTAGGGACGAGAAACACGAAAATTACCTCTTTTTTTTTTCTTAAGCATCGTTTTTCGAGATTTTTTTGAAAAACATGTTTTTGGTCACTTTTTTCAGTTATTCATCAATATCTCGAGAAAAATTTGTATCGACATGAAAGACAATTAGATCTAGTGCTAGACAAAACATGAGGTTAAAAGAAGCGGGGCGCTGGAAAGAAAGAACCCATGGCCATGGAAGCTTATTAACGAAACTAACGCACAATCTCTCGGAAAAGACTGACTGTATTGTACCAAAGATGATATTCAACAGAAATTTCACTACCCTTACGGAAGGATTGGACTACGGGATCTTTGCTAAACGATTTCGACATCACAATCTATACTGATGGCTCCAAAATGGATTGCGGTGTCGGAGCAGGTATATATTCCGAGAGACTAAACATAAAAAAGTCAGTGCGCCTCCCCAATTTATCCAGCGTCTGCCAGGCTGACTACACATTCAAAAACAACATCGCTATTCTGTCGGATAGCCAGGCTGCGATTCAGGCCCTGAACTCAGCCGTCACAACCTCCAAAATGGTGGAACAAAGCAGAAAAAGCCTCACCACCGTAAGCGAAAGGCATAACGTTACTCTAATCTGGGTCCCGGGACACAAGAAATGGATCTGCCATGAGTGAAGCTCTTGCGGAACCGGCGTTCACACCAGGACTGGTAGATCCCTATAGCCTAAATACAACCTTAAACAAACAACATCGCTTATAAACAGGAATAGGAAAGACACCTCTAGACTGGTGGCAGTCATCACTGGCTTCAGGCCTCTTGGAGAACAGGCGGCCAAAATGAGGCTACCCCACAATATCCACTGTCACTGTTGTAACCAGCCAGAAGAAAAAGAAACTGCCCTTTATTTTCTTTGTAAATGCCCTGCTCTTTGAACGCAGAGAATGGACACCCTAGGAAAGCCGCTCTTCAATGAACTGGGAGAGCTGGCGGAAATAAACATCAACGACCTCCAGAGGTTCCTAAACCGCACGGACTGGATCTAACCGAGCTGTCTACACAAACAACCAACAAACGAGTTGGAAACGAGGATGTGGCAACAAAATGGTGCGAAAGCGCTAGTTGGGCTCATGGACTGAGCTACCACTTCAACCAACCAACAGCTGCATACAAATTTGTGAAGACGTTACTGAACGCAAATGAAAAACTTTGAGTTTGAGTGTGATTGAGTAAAGATTCGAGCTTCCGTAACAAACTAGTGTTATCGATAACACGATAAATAACCGAAATTTTGGCAAAAAATTAATGAGGTAATATTAGCTATTACCTTCATCACATGCAAAATGAAAATCAAAGAGATCGATTCGAAAAGTGACGCAAACTTACCCGAGTAAAATTACGATTAGATTTTAGTAGTTCGTAAGCTAAATCTGGAGTAGAAAAATGATCCCATATTTAGTTGTCAAAACAAATTTTTTGGAAAACGAGTTCCACTTTCCTAGTGATATATTTTATGCACAAAAAAGGCGGATTCTTAGCGCCGGATGTAAAAAGTGTTCAAGAACTAGTAGGTATCAGAATAGATGCAATAGTTGCTGAATGAACTAAAATGTTAGAATGGTTCCCATAAAATGTCACATTATGGGCAATATTAAAGACAAGCTCTGTCTATACTACAAGGTCGTTAATCACTTTGCTTATCTGAGTCATGGCTCGGCAATTGTTCAAAACAAACAAGTCGTAAACACGCATTTACTAACTTTTGTTTTTTTTTTATGAATAAAACTTATTCTTTTATGAATAGATATCGTATTTATGAAGCAAACATGTTATTACACGCAATTATAAGACCCTATCATATAAAATTGCACTTGACCGTTTTATACATTTTTCAATGTATAGACACTGTATAAGTATGTGAAGATGCTAATATATAATAATAAAGGTCACTAACAATTATTTGTAATAACATATACTTCATAAATATTCCCATACGTCAGTGGGTACAATACACACAAACACACACTTAATATATAGCATATATATTTAAGTAAATATGAATAATACAGGCAATGCACACACAGGCATACAAAGTAGATATTATCCAAATAAATATTAATGTTGACTTTTAATGGCAACAAAATGAGTTTTATCGAACTGATTTATCCCAGACATTGCTTTTGAATTATTTAGCTTTATAATTACGTAGAAAATACACTGAAAGAAAGTTAAAAAAAAAATGAATAGTGCTGAAAATTATTTATTTTTAAAGGCCCATACGCAGCATGCAAAAATTCCGCACGAAATGTCAAAACTTCATATAAAAAAAAAATTCCCTTTTTTGGGATATACCATTTGTCATTCCGCGCGAAATATTTCGAACTGCGTATAGGCCCTAAACTAGAACTTTTATTTATTTTAATGAAAATTCAACGTTTTTACTTAATCTTGGTATTTTTTAGAAAAAGTTCATTTTTGTAATTCCATTTTTGTACAATTTAATAAATAAATACAAATAATAATAATAATAAAGAAATAAATTCAATCCAATAAAAAAAAGTTTTTGAATGAAGTTCTAACCACCTTTTAAGTAATGGCCCATACGCAGCATGCAAAAATTCCGCACGAAATGTCAAAACTTCATATAAAAAAAAATATCCCAAAAAAGGGAATTTTTTTTTTATATGAAGTTTTGATATTTCGTGTGGAATTTTTGCATGCTGCGTATGGGCCTTAACAAATAAACTAACTATAAATACTATTTTTGAGTTATGTATTTTTTAAGTTAGTTTTCAGAATGCTACTGCATTCAATTCCTTTTTTTAGACAATTTTTTCGTCCGATTTAGCACGCTTGAAAAAAGATATATGATTGAAATTTTAAAGAAAAATAATTTATTGACCTAATCTATTTGAAATTTAGTTAGGGAACTCCCTCTCTAGTTTACTTTCATAACAGCATAAGGATTTACTTCATGTCGGTTTTTTACACGGGTTTTTCTGGAACAAATCTACCTTGTAAAAACAGAATTAGGTGTACTTTTTAGAAAATGTTTAAAAAATTGTTGACTAAACTTGAAGAATTTATATAGTTCGTACGCTGGCTGCCGACTATGCATCGACTTGGATTCAGGGTTGGCTCTGTGAACCCAACGAAATATCTCAGTTTCTATCACCCTGGATACTCGAACCGAATTTTTTGGGTCTGCCAATAATGTATACCTTAAAGGTACTCATATATGTATTGTCATCTCAACTTTACCAGAACAAAATGATATGCACCAATTATATCGACGTACCAAGGGGAGCCCCAGCCATAATGCCATAGCCACTGTGCAATGGAGCTAAATAGTTTTGTGTTAGGACTGACACTTCATGCTTATACAGCTATTAATAAAGTGTGAAAAGGGAAATTAACATAGCCAGCAAATTTTAAAACCAATAGAAAGTAAATCGATGAAAATCTACATTGCGACAAAATAATTTGGAAGTAACTTAATAAGTTTCTTATTGCAATTTTTTTAGTTAAGGATTTATTTCAATATTCCAGATTAGCCAGAAAACATATCATTCAATATTATATATTCGGTACTTGTTAAGTGTGACCAAAGAATATAAAACTAGTTCTATATTCTTTGATTCTATTAGCCTATTCACACTGGGGCACATCTAACATCTTTTGTCGTAGATGTTACGTATTTCATCTGTCAGCCTGTCAAATCTACATTGCGACAAAATAATTTGGAAGTAACTTAATAAGTTTCTTATTGTAATTTTTTTTATTTAAGGATTTATTTCAATATTCCAGATTAGCCAGAAAACATATCATTCAATATTATATATTCGGTACTTGTTAAGTGTGACCAAAGAATATAAAACTAGTTCTATATTCTTTGATTCTATTAGCCTATTCACACTGGGGCACATCTAACATCTTTTGTCGTAGATGTTACGTTCATCTGTCAGCCGGTCAATATGGCAGCAAGATGTTAGATGTTGTCAGTGCGAACACCTTTTTCACATCTTCAAAAAATCCCATGCGTTCCGCTAAGATGTGCTCAGTGTGAATGGGCTATATGTTGTTCTATATTCTTTGGTGTGACCAAAGACAATATTACATCGTTATATTTTTTTTTTTTGTGTGACCATACTTTTCTGTAAAGGCCCATACGCAGCATGCAAAAATTTCGCACGAAATGTCAAAACTTCATATAAAAAAAAAACCCAAATAGTGAGACATTCCGTGCGAAATTTATGCATGCTGCGTATGGGCCTTAAGTCGCAATTTGTGCAGCTTAAAAAAGACATTAAATTTTTGTATGTTTATATTTAAAATAATATAAATGGTCATAAAGGCGTACTGGCGCGCAATTAAGCCAAAGAAAATTGGACCCGGTTACACAGAGCGGATGAAGGCACAACATTTGAACTGTGCAACCGTACAAAATTCGTATTATATGACAGTATAGTGAATTATTAACGCTGGAGTTCAAAAATTCTTATAGTAGAAGATTGCTTGCCATATGCACTGCTGCAAAAAAAGTCAATGCGTGAAATTTGTATTCTTAATTAACATTGCATTTAAATATTCTTTTAGTAAAAGATTGTTTGCCATTCACCCTGCGACGGCAAAATGTATTGAAAGTTTCAGATTTTGTGAGCACTTCAAACTGGGATCAAATTTTTGGCAAAAAGTCAAGAAATGCATGTACAGAGCTGCAACTTGGTGAAATTGATAATGATAGCACGCATAAAATGTAACTAAACATTTCTTTCCGATCTGGCCGAGCATGTCCTACCTCAAACATTGCGTATACGTATTTTTTCAAGACTCAACTTTTAATTGCTGAAAATTTTCGAATAAAAATGCGTGTAGTTATATTAAAATATAACTATAGTACATTTTAATAATATTTATTTATATAATTGGTGATATATATTAATTTGAATAAAAGTAAGTATATATATCCCCTTTTCTGAACGGCCTTACTGACCTCTCCAATCTCTGTCCCAGGGATATTGCCAGGTTCATTGAACTTTCAGGCTGGATCAGCAATATTAATATTAATATTAATAGTCATGCCTGTTCCTCTTCAGAGCTGACCGTGGGCTGACCATAAATACCTGTATACGCAGTTATAAAGACATCCCTGGTCGGCTCACTTACAGCGTTACCTGTAACATTACGAAGGGCCTCATTGTGCCTAAGTGCGTCTGGGCTGTTCCAAGACAGGCAACCACTTTAACACTAACTTAACCTAGTATATATATACATATGTATGTATGTATATTCCCATGGCCGTAGAGAGAAAATCCGGGATCGGGAGGAAAAATGCACCGACCCCTCTAATACACCTTTTTTGAAATACGACAGTAAAAACGCCGGTCCCCTGAGAAAACTCCGGGTCCGGGAAGAACGCCCCCATTCCGACCTCGCTCTTGTCGGGCCTGTATATTCCTATAACGAGTCAAATTTTAATTTTTTTTGTAATTATGAAAGTTTTTGATCCACGTTTATGTTGTACCAAGGAATTTGTTTTACAATGTAGTCTAAAATGGTATTTCAACTTATTTTTATAACGACCCAAACATTTCACAGGGTGGCGTTTCTGAACTCAAACATTCCTAAAATTCATGAAATTTAAGGAGCATGACCATAATTGGCCAAAAAAAAACACACTTTAAAGAGTGTTTGGAAATAATTAAATATTGAGCGAAAGTTACTTTTTACTTTTTACACAGAAAGCTAGTGTTTTGGTTAAGTTTTCTATTTATAAGGGATTCCACAGGGGAGTGTTCTTGCCCCACTTTTATATACCCTCTTCACCATGGACATGCCGCACTCCATTAATCCATCCATCCTAACGGCCACTTACGCTGATGACACTGCGTTACTATCCTCGGCCACTAACGTCCAAGAAGCTGCTGATGGCCTGCAGATGGAACTGCTGAAAATAGAAAAGTGAGCAAAACGTTGAAACATTCAACTGAATGGAGACAAATCCTCATGCGTTCTGTTCATGCGAGATCCTTGTCCGCCGCTTATCATAAATGGGGCCACAATCCCATTTAAGAGCTCTCATTCGTATCTTGGAGTTCATCTGGATAAAAAACTTTGTTGGGTATATCCCAAATGGGATTTTTTTTTATATGAAGTTTTGTCATCCCGCGCGAAATTTTTCGAACTGCGTATAGGCCCTAAAAAAGAAAATGCTTATTCATCAGAGTTTGCAAGCTAATTTAAATTGAAGGGTTGTCAACACAATACTTTTTTTTTATTTATGGCTTTAAGAAAATATAGCTTAAATAAAGATATTTGCTCATGAAGATTCAAACTTTTTTCCAAATATTTTTAATTTCGAAGCAATTTAGATTACTTTACGAATTTTGACAGATAAATCCGAATCAGAGGTTCAAAAAAACTCTGAGATAACCCTCAAGAATACTATAACATTTTTTTTCGATTTATCTGAATCTGAGGTCTAAAAATATCTAGCTCGTCAAAGTTCTGAGATAAATTTTACAATAAACTGTTTAAAGGTGTTTTTGAGGATTCAGCGATGCAAACATACATCTAGTAAACATGGTCTGAAATCCGAACTCTAAAATCGAATTTTTGTAAAAACACAAGATGTTTTTCGCTTTCTTGTGTCAGACGATATTTTTCTTTTGTTTGTCCTTGAGGATTTTTTAGATTATTTCACAACCCTGCAGTGCTGGGGTTTTTTCGAACTCGCATTCAGTTTCAGCGGCTCAAAATCCATCAGGGTAGCCTTGTCACATATGAAGTTTACACGACTTTTCTTATTTTTTTTTGTGTGCCTGTGCTATTGGCAGCCATACTCATACATAAATATGTTAAATATTATTTAATATTTATATACACTTATATCATATCAGTCAGATCTTTATCTGTCGATTTTTTTCGGTGCATCTTTTTTTCATCATATTTATATGTGCGTTGCACAAGTTTAGTGAATTAGTCACTCACTAAACGATTAAAAAAATATTACTTAGTTTAACTAAGTTGAATAATAATACATATAACATACTTAGCAGTTCAACTTCGACTACGTTTTCCAGCGAAATCTTGTGTTTGCGTTTTAAAGTCTAAAGTTAACAACTAGATACGACTTACTACATAGTACATACTACACCTACCGATCAATCGTCAGCTGGGTATAAAAGCAAGCTTAATTGAGATATTTATCAGTTAGTTTCAGCTTGTGCATTGATTCACAACAAGTTTTTTTCGTTGCAGTGATTTTTCGATTTGTCTCTTTTAAAAAAATATATTCAAAGTAAGAGTGTTAAAAAAGAAAAAAAAAAAAATTATGTGTAGCAATTTATTTAGCTACACATATTCATGAGTAAATGTTGATTAGTCGTTTGCGAACCTTGTTTTGAAGGTCCAAAGCGTTGACACATTTTCAAAATAAAGTCAATGCGTTGGAGATGCCTTGTTTAAAATGGCTTGCTTTGTGGCAGGTCCAGAAGCTTGGCATTTGCCTAAAAGTGCACAAACTGCTAAATAGCTTATTTTAATTCTAATAACATTAGGAACAAACAAAAATTGTGTTTAAATATTTGTGATTTTGTGCATATCTAAACACATTTGCATACATATCTAGACCAACAAGTGTCAACCGCAAAAATATACATAAGTACGCAACTAACTTGACGTAGAAATTCCAGATTGTGTCTATAAACTTATATAAATGTATAATATATATATTTGTATGCATATATATAAATACTATATATAAAGACATTTGCACAACCAAATGAGTCGCTTGAATGATCTTGTTGCGGCCTTTTTGTTTATTAAAATCTTGGACCTTGAAGTTATTATGGCATGTGCAATAACAATATTTAACATTAACCTGGCCAACATTTTGTAAGCCTTTTTTATAATAATAATTGTTGTTAATTAAACAACTTGCCCATCCGTATCCGATACAAATTTAAATCCCAGTAGTGGAATACTTACGACAGTATTTTTTATACTCCCTATATCAAGAGTGATAATAATTTTAAAATAAACAACAAAAAGAACCAATACAACGCTTCATAGCAATCCATTGAGGCACAAACACTATTTAGAGAGAGTTAATTAAGCTGCACATCGACTTCTTTGTATACCTTAAAATCCAAGTGTATTTTTTCGTTGGGATTGACAACCCTATAGCAAAAACCTTAGTAATTTTTTAAAAGTTACGAAACAATTTTACAAGAATTTTCTTAATGCCAGTGGTCTGAAACTGAAAAAGACTCGAAAAAGATCTTTAAAAGTGTGTTTTAAAGTTAAGTTTTAACACAGCGTTATTTGTTTTTGTGAGCTTAAGATAGATATATGCAAAAGATATGTATATCTTTAACATACTACACTCTTCAGACTGCAAAAGTTCTTACTTTACATACACAAGTTTTTCAATGAAAATTATAATATATGAACCTAGTTTTTGGGGTATAAAGTATTTTAAACGCGTCGTCTGTATTAATAAACTTATTTACGTTCCTTTATAAACAAAAAAAAACATGAAAACTTAAATACTTTGCTTGAAAAAAGCTTAAATTTTGTCAGATCTTAATTTTAACATCCAAAAATAATAATAGTACATACTAATAAATGTCTCTCATACACATCTAACAGATAAAGATGAAACTCATTCTCCTAACCCTGGCTGTGATCGTAGCTGTCTCTGCTGAAGAGAAGTACACTACCAAATTTGACAACATTGATGTCGACGAGATTCTAAGATCGGATCGCTTATTTGCCAACTACTTTAAATGCCTACTTGATACTGGAAAATGTACACCCGAAGGCAGGGAACTAAAGAAATCTCTACCAGACGCACTGAAGACTGAGTGCAGCAAGTGTAGTGAAAAACAAAAGGCAAACACTGATAAGGTCATCCGTTACATAATAGATAATAAGCCCAATGAATGGAAACAGTTGCAGGCTAAATACGATCCCGAGGAAGTGTACATAAATCGTTATAGAGATCAGGCCAATAAGGCTGGTATTAAAGTCTAAGCAATTAAAATATAAAACTGTGCTGGTTTAAGCTGGGCGTTAAAAATGTACATTTATCGATAAATAAATAACTCACAGTATAGGATCTGGAATAAAAATTATTTTTTTTCAAACAAACATTTAGCTATTTTGTTTTGGGGTTGCAGCATGGGCTTTAAAAATTGTGCAGACTCAAAGCAATTGAACGGGCAGCACATAGCTTAGAAATTCAAGCCAAAGCTTGAAAACAAAAGAAATGGTACTTATCTTATAAAAGAAAATTGATTTCTCGTAGTTGTGTACAAAAATATATAACTGAAACCAGCTGCTACGAGTAACAGAAATGCTTCCATATATATATCGGATTTTATTTTAAAAACAGCTTCCACATTCAAAGCTCAAGCTATCGATCGTTCAAAAGTATCGAACTTTGAAAACTTGACAGTTATCCAAAAGCACACTGATCATTTTCAGCTTTAGTAGAATTTGATCGCACTACTTTGAACAATTTATATCTTTGCCAGACAGACAGCAACAACAATTAAAACAGCATATTTCTGTAAATTATCTCATAAGTTAAATTATGAAACAAACATAGTTAAGGAATATGAAACATTTTATTTTATTGAAATAAAGAAAACTATGGTAATAAGGTGTAATCACATTTTCTAATGGTTGCATATAGATTAAGTGTTTATGTACAAATTATTTTTACTAATTGCAAATAAAATTAAGCTAAAACAGCAATCACACGTTTATTGTACACGGCTTATAAATAGTATACGTACATTATATATTAGCAATTAAGTGTTATAGCTATACTTATGTATGTAATGCTAAGATTTTACACTGCAATATTTTTTTGTTTAAATACATATAGTATATTTTTAAAATAACCTTAAAAAACCCATAAATTGTATAGCAATGACTTGAACAACAAAAACAGTGATTAAATCTTTGTGAGGACATATTTAATATTAATTTTTCTGATTAATAGCTGTAACATTTTCCAGTACAGGACGATTTGTTGACACATTTTCGGGTATTAACTTTGGCTAAAAAATTGACGGTTTTTTAGTAATAGTTATAAACATGATATTTAATATATTTACCTCAGCTGTAAGAACTTCTATTTTACTTTCGGGTGTGGCTTTTGCAACTTCACAATTTTTGCACATGCTCTCCATTTTGCTAGCAAGGTTACTATTCATGTCTTTAGCCGCTGAAATCTGAGTAAACAAAGCTTTTCAGAACCATTGTTTTAATTAAACATTGTACAAACTTACATCTTTTTCCATTTTAGCCATGGATTCTTCAAAAGTGTTTAATTTTTGCTTATATTCTGGCCAACTATTGCTTAAAGTGGTTACATGTGATGTAATATTCTCTGAGCGATCCAATAAATCATCTAATTTTGTCTGTAATTTAATAAAAGTCTTTGTTGCTACTTGAAGTCATGTAAGCTTATTGTATTTGGTTTTACCTTGTGCTTTTGCAATTCCTCTCGTTGGATTTTCGTTTCTTGACTAAGTGTGTTATTTACGTCTTTAAATTCATTAGCCAGCAATTGTATTGCATTAGTTAAAGTATGATTCACTTGCATGATGTCTTCCGTGAAATTGGCTGGCATAGTTTTAGGTTGCTGCATCGTTGTATTTAACTTATTCTGTAAACACAAAAACTTTTGTCACACGTTCTATGATTAAACAACAAAAATTACCTTTAGCTCTTCAACTTCGTGTTCTATATTCTTTTGTGTCTCTTTAAACTGGTTGTAATGTTCCTTAATGCCATCTAAATCTGTTACAACCGCCTCTAGTTTGGCTCCAAAATCAGCGACCAACTTTTCCTCCTTGCCATAATTTCGTTGTGCATTTATCATCACTTCCAGATTACTAAAATTCGTACGCAAATCTTCTACACTTCGTTGTAGCTCATTTATACGCATCTGAGCCATACTTTGGTTTTTAATAAGGAATGATGAAGTCTCATGCCACTTTTGTAGCGTGTCAGGAAAGTTTTTGCTCAATGCAGACACTGTTAAACAAATAAGCATATTTAAAAAATAAAATATATGTATGTAATTTAGTTAAAAAATATCTTATGGCATACCCTCTTCAATTTTTTGGCGATAATCGTAGAGCTCTTGTCGTAAATCAAAGTACAGCCAGTACAGTATGGCTACAAATAACGCACTGGTGATGCCAAAGAGCAAAGGACCACACATTTGAAAAAACACATTCTTTCTGTGTATGCGACGGGTCGAACCAGAAACATTTGTCTGAAAGGTGCACAATTAAACAATTAAATATACCTAAGCTCAGGTATGCAATGTACACAGGTACATATTATGTGTAGATATGTACATATATGTATGTAAATACATATACTATATACAAAAGAGTATCAATTTTTGTTTCTTTACCCATGCATAATCCTCTTCAGGATCGTCTGTGGATACCGACAGTAATTTGTCCTGTAAATGAGTGCCTCCATGTATATTACGACGTGCAGTACGTCTTGTTAAGGAACGCGCTATTAAAGCATCCAATTCTCTTCGTTTTTTCATTTTCTTTCCTCCTCCAGCGCGTAATGGAACTTCAATTCTATGAGCACTGTCCATTGTTACACGAATACGTACTTACAAATAACCTTGACTTTTTAGTTTCAAATTTAAAGCACATATAATTATAGTTAATGTAGTTATTTTCATACTCTAGCAGACCAACCATCAAATAAATACAAATGTTTTATTCTTGGGGTGGTCACTGCCACTGCCACAACCTATACTTAAAAAAACTTCCCAACTGCGCATGATCAAAAAATAATAAATGATAAATGTGTTGATTGCGATACCAGGTAGTGCTTCTTCTTATTCTCTTCAAAATTTGCCATTCACAGGTAATTTCGTAAACTTGTGAGTTGTTTCGTTACGTTCAGCACTAGTTCAATTGAACGGATTACCAAATTGAGCCATGAAGAGAATTTAACAAGTTTAACTTCAATATGATTTGTACAAGACCTCAACTTTAAAAATAAAAGGCGATATCAGCTTATTTTTCTACTTTTGAGTTTAGCTTTTACCTGCCATTTGTAAAAAGTTACCTATAGGCATGATGATTAGCGATATCTACTAAAACTAAGCAGTCAAAGTCAAGTGCAAGTATATATGTATAATTGGTTTTGCTTTACGTGGTATAGCAATACTCTTGAAAACCTTTTTAATTCAAGATGGGAAAAATCACAGCGATCTCAAACATATTCACGAAGTTCGCTTACAGCTAAAGTTATGTTTATCAGTTGGTTTGAGAACAGACTAAAAGAAATTTCCGACTTAGCACTGTATTATTTTCAAAATTGTACACCTTTTTTTTCGTAAAAGAACTTCAAAACTAAAAACATAAGCAGCTAAAAGAAAATGAGACCACCATAAATAAGAAACGTTAACATATTAATTAAGCAGTAGACCTGTACTGTTTTATACTTAGTGTCCATGGAAGATTGATAAGTTGAACTTTAAGCTTAATATTGCTTATTTACCAATCAAAATTTGTTAGGCCCAAAGGCAGTAAAAAAAAAGTTAGTTTTATCATAACTGAACCTTAGCACTACGTTGGCGTAAGAATATGGAATCAATGTTGGAAAATACGTCACTGGCTTTCCTGGCAGCATCAACTTTAAAATGTAATCCTCTTAATGCATAGTAATCCACAAGCGGTCTAGTTTGTTTATGATAAGCTTCAAGACGCTTTTTCAGAGCTTCAGCATTATCATCGCTTCGTCGCATCAATGGTTCGCCGGTAATCTATAAAGGGAAAAGTTTTAATTTTATAATCTTATCGTTTCTTGTTGGCGCACCCAACACTACTTACGTCATCCTTCATTGTTACTCTCGGTGGTGCAAATTCTTCATGATAAGATCTTCCACTTGCTTGATGTATTAAACGGCCAGTTATGCGGCGAACCAATAGGTTATCATCAATGGCAAATTCAATAACAGCGTCCAAGTTCGACTTTCTCTTTTCAAGCAATGTGTCCAGCTGTGTTTGGGTGAAAAATATGTTAATATAATGTCCTTGCGCAAAAACAATCATCATACCTTTTGGGCTTGCACAACGGTTCTGGGAAAGCCATCCAAAAGAAATCCATTCTTGCATTCCGGCTTGTCCAAATTTGAATCAATCATGTTTACAACCAGTTCGTCAGACACCAATTTGCCTTCATCCATAACTTTTTTTAATTCTGCGCCCAGCTTAGAACCAGAGGAAATTTCGGCTCTTAGCATGTCACCAGTTGAAAGATGGCATACGCAAAATTTCTCTTTTAATAAAGGAGCCTTAAAATAGAAATTATGTATTTAATTTATTGTAATCAATTGACCTCTACGATAAAAAAGTCAAAATACATACACACGTATATATGTATAAACTACATGTACTTTATTAACAACCTTCGATCCCTGATAAACCAATAGCTTGTATGGTTGTTTAGTGATGTTTTTGGTGGCTCAACTACCTGTTGAGCCATATGCACACATATTGTTATAGAATTTTTTTGGCAAAGGATTTTAGCCATGGCCTTGTACATGCATATACACAAACATACATACGTGGTTATGTTTGGGCTATGTAGTGTGGCCACATCATAATTATATAACAAGCTTACCTGCGTGCCTTTGCCGGAGCCCGGCGGACCAAGCAGAATGGCATTGATTCCTGTATTTTCAGCTTCATAGCGCTGCACAGGAACTGCTACATTTGGTGCCATTTTTATGAAACAATCTTTAAACTGTGTTTAATTGATTTCTCTTATAATCATTGCCTGATAGCATTAAATTATAGCGAGGAATTGAAGGTTAATAGGAATGCGTGAAATGAAATGCAGGGCTGGCAGATATGTATTTTTAAGAAACACCCTGTGAAGAAATTGATATATCGACAAAATTATTGTTGCAAAACATCGATATACTTTAGATATTTATTTACTTAACGTTTTATATCATATAAATTATGCTTGATATAAAATGTAATGTATATATAGATAATTAGTTGAAAAATATAAAAGCATTTATATCAAGAAAGCAATGCATAACAGGCTTTCTTGCTTCATTAAAAAACGTAGTTCACTCGTGATTTTTGAGCCTTGGCACTAAAATTCAGTCGTATTATTTATTTAAATAAATGCTTTTTTTTGTTATGCGTCTAAGATTTATTTATTTGTTTTATTCTACTGATATAATTTGTTTTTTTTTTTTATAAGTGCTGTTTGATAAGTTGGATTTTATGCACAAAATAAAAAAAAAAACAGAATGGAAATCCCAAGCGAAAAATTGTATGCAAAAATAGCAAAGGCGTAAATATTGTAGACTTTTAAAAATACATTTATTTGCTAAATAATACAGCATGGGCATACATATATAAGCTAAGAACTAATGAACAAAATTTACTGACTCCGTTCAGTAGTTGCAGTTCAATTGAACTTATTCTTATAGGAACTACACAACTCTATTTCTTAAGCTAAGCCTGCATTAACTTGTGGCATTATACAGAATATACAATTATCGTTATTTTTATTTAACGTACTGCATTCAAGTGAAAAAAACAAAAAACTGTAAAAAATAAAAAATAAAGTTATTGTGCAGCTGCCTAGTTTATAGATTTGGCCATAAACCCGCAATCAGACTCATGTGTACATACACACATATGGATTGACGCACATACTACGCATATAATAGAAAATATCTGGGTATATTTTTCACAAACATATTGTTAATATGACGCGGCAGTTGGTGTTCCCCTGCTATTGGATGCTGCTTGCTTTAAATGTAGCAATAATTAGTGTTTATGGCTTAACAAATCATGTTAAATACGGAGACAACTACAATGAGCAAGAAAATGAGCTGGATAGTGATTATTCAAAGGATACCATAGGAAGATTCCCCTTCCTGATGCCAGCGGTTTCACCACAACAGGTAAGAAACAGATTTATAATTTTTCTTATTTAAATAATTCATAATTTAAAAAAAAACAAATGAAACCTAAATTACTAACGTATAAAATTGAACACCCACGCACTAATTAAACGTTTCTAACGTATGTTTGCCAATTACTACAAATTACAGGCAAAAGTTTGTTAAAAGAATCCTTACAGCCGCTTACAGCTTTTTATATAATTTTAGAATAAATTTAGTTTGCTACAATTCTAACAACATGCTTAAACCACCTGTTTTGTGAAACAAATCGATTTTTTATGAAAGTAAAAATTTTCTGTTTGTCTTCTAACAGCTGGAACTAATATTTAATTAAGCTATTTTATTTGCCGAGTGTTTATTAATGTTCTTTTGATTATTAGAAGTGAACGATGTTATGCAAGCATTTGAATTTTTCGAGCATGCATGTTATTCATTTTTAAAAATTAGCAATATTTTGCACCAAATCCAGCGAGCACCAAGTCCAAACAAGATCATTTTAAGCGTATTAAATCATCTTGAACTTTTTCCAAAACAGTTTTGGAGAAATTACAATTTAAATTGTAAAAATTGCCATTTGAAGTCATTTAAGTCGGAAATCAAATTATTTAGCTTTTTTTTATCATATTGTAGTATCAATAAAAATTCACGTGAATCTTTAATCTTAAGTACGCGACTTTCGCTTTTTTTTCCAGTTTTCAACCGAAAAAAGCTAAGCAAAATCTGTGCCTAGTTTTCTGATTGTTACTTTTAATAATCTAAGTTTAAAGCCAAAAATAAATTTTTGGGAAAGTCGGACAGCATAAGCGAACTTCGAGTGACGCACTTTGCCACAAATTTTCAATCTTCTTATCTTCTTTTTGAAAAACTATAAACTTTTAACTTATTCCTTATTTGTAATTATTAAATATACATTTTTTTTTTGCATTTTAGCCGGAACTGTACTTATGCACTCCAATAAAAGTTGATCCCACGACAACGTATTACATAGGTTTGTTTGACAGCGTGTTCAAATTTAAATAGTACTTAAAAATATCTATATTTTTTTTAAACAGTTGGATATGAACCAAATGCAACGATGAATACAGCCCATCACATGTTAATTTATGGATGCGGTGAGCCGGGAACGAAAAAATCAACTTGGTTAGTAAAATGCGATTTTAATGCGAACTTACCGAATGTACTACGAACTGAACTTCTTCTATTGCTCACGTCTTCTATTGCTAAAATTCAAATGGAGGCAGAAACTGTCTATATCACGTGGCAACGTGCTATATTGTAGTGTGCTTATAAGTTATAATAAGTTTATAGATAGCTCGAACCCAGGTCCAGTTTTAGTTATACGTCAGTTAACGATTAAGCATATGTTAAGATATTCAGGCAGTTTCGTGCGAATAATCGAAAGGATTGTAGAAACTATCACCATCCATCAATTCCGCATCTCATAAATCTAAGTCCTAGCTAAGAAATTTTCTAAATGTGACTGGTCACAATGACTGTAGCACCAATTCCGAATCAAAAACAAAGACAATTATAAGTAGGTACTTACTGGTATAATAATAATTTCCCTGACTGACTATTTTGTCAGTAGCGCCTAGGTGGAGCATGGGGTTCTCTATTAATAACTGTGCGAAGAGAACAGATACCTACAGTTTATTTAGAGATTAGCGTCATTTTGGTAGCAATGCCAGTGCGAGGCAAATAAACCAGTGCTTCTGCGGGGAATCGAAATACTGAACATCGGCTTGCATAGCGAGTACCACTACGCTACCAATGGCCAGACTGACTGACTACATTTTAAACACTAAATATTTTTTTTATTGATATAATAACTACATTTTAAAAATTCAATTTTTTAACAGGAACTGTGGAGAAATGGCACGCTCATATGGTGACGAAGCTGGCAGCCCCTGTGGAGTACACTCTCATTCCCAGGCAATTTTTAAGACATTTAAAAATATGTGTTTTCTATGACTAATTGATGTTATATTTAATATAGATTTTGTACGCCTGGGCAAGAGATGCGCCAAAACTAGAGTTACCCGATGGCGTTGGCTTTAAAGTTGGCAAGGGTACGGATATAAAATATTTGGTGTTACAAGTGCATTATGCGCATGTTGATCGTTTTAAAGGTAAGAAGACACATACACATAACTCTTGTGAGTATTAATAGCTTATGTTCTTACTTGAAGATGGTTCTACCGATGATTCCGGCGTATTTTTGCAGTACACAGAACAACCGTAAGCAAGCGTTTATAGGCGTAAATGAGCTACTTTTACATTACTTGTTTTGTCTTTTGCAGTCTGCAAAAATTAGCTGGAGTACTGCTGCTGGGTACGGGCGGATCGATTCCACCGATGGCAGTGGAGCATATGGAAACCGCTTGCGAGATTGAAGAACAAAAAACTGTATATCCATTTGCTTATCGTACACATACGCATGGTTTGGGAAAAGTGGTATCGGGCTATCGCGTACGTACCAACGACCGTGGTGTTCAGGATTGGACATTGCTTGGAAAGCGTGATCCTTTGACGCCGCAAATGTTTTATCCCATCGAGGACAAATCGCCGATCTTGTATGGTGATCATGTGGCCGCCAGATGTACCATGCAAAGTAATCGTAATCGCTTTACAGAAATTGGGTATGATTTTGTTACAAATTAATAATACTAGAAAAATGCGCTAATATAACTTTTCCTTAATAGTTCAACAAATGAGGATGAAATGTGCAATTTTTATCTTATGTACTACGTGGACCATGAAGAACCACTAAAAACGAAATATTGCTTTAGTAAAGGACCACCTACATATTACTGGTCCAATCCAGATACGGGTCTACACAACATTCCAGACAGCGAAGCGAGCACTTTGTAAATCCCTAACAAACAAAAAAAAATATCATTTTGTGGCAAAAAAAGAAACAAAACTGATGTATACTGATAAGAATATCAAATGGAAAATACGCATATAATCAATGTTGAACGTCATATTGTATGTTATTATGTATGTATGTACTTTATATTTATTGTGTAAATGTATGAATATTCCATACATATTATCTATGACCTCTTCGTGATGTACCTTTGTAAATAGAAAAATCAATGTAATTTATACCAACCGACATGATTTGAAAAAACAAATCAAAACTTATCTCAACTGCTTCTCGAAACCAGTCATATTATAATATGTATAAATTAATGCAACATAAAAAAAAGAAGCGAGATAATAATTATAACAAACTCCTAAGAATATCGACAAAACGTAATCTAACTATATCTTTGGTCTTATCGTTTAACTTATTAAAACTTTGTTAAACTTTTTAAACAATTAAGTTCCATTATACACAATTGGAAAATAGAAAATATACAAAATCTTGTAATACTTTACATATTAAAACCTAAAAGACTTCTTATGTCCATTTAAAATGTCAACATAAAGAAACTGTAACTATGAATTACAAAAAAAATTTTAACATTATTTAACGCATATTTGTTGTTTATGTAGAAATCTGTACTTATGTATTAAACAAAAAATGCACTTCACAAATGAAAAAAAAGAAATTGTTCGTTTTTATGCAAAGCATTTTATTTTTCATTTATATATGGAATTTATATATGTATTTTTATGTATGCATGTATGTGTATATATAGATATATATTTTGGTGTATAATTATAAAGGTATAAACATATTAATTACAATTTATTATACAAAGCTTAAATATTTTCTCACATTAGATTTATCGCTCACATTTTGAAACTCGAAAACTCGTATCTGTTAGTATTAAATTCTAAATGACTGCCAGTTGGCTGAGGTGGTAAATCCTCATAAGCTAGGAGAGCTCCGTTGATATCATCATGTTCGCCGAAATTGAGATCATTATATATTCCTATAACATTTCCGATGTAATCTTGGCCTACATATGATGTTGTATTCACTGTATTATCCGGTTCAGCCAGTGCCGTAGTATTACAAAAACCACTTTGCGGCGAATGCGTAGATGCTAGAATGCTACATTCACTATCTTCAGTTGTCGTTGGAATTGTCGTGAATTCGTCAGTTTGGAATGTATGCCCACCATCGCCACCATACGGAAGCGTACTATTGTGTATTTCAATGTTCATTGTGACAGTTCTCGGTTGCAGTTCATATGCGGGCTGATGCGCAGAATTCTCCCCAACACAATCTTCAAAGCACTCGTATGCATCTGAATCTATATGGGTATCACCGTTTGTGTTCAGCTTTGTATAGCTGAACGTATATGGAGGTACTTGATGGCTGGCTGAATGCAAGTTGGCATCGTGTACAATGTTTTCTTCAGAGTCAAAAACATCTTCGGTAAGTTGATTTTCGATGGGATTATTGTCTGTATAATTTGATTCAGATTTTATGCTATTCAAAATGTGATTATTGAGACCATTGGTTGTATTCATCTCTATCAATGAATCTTCATTGTCCGTTGCAGTACCAAAGTATGGAAAATACGCAGATAGATTTTCTTGCGAATTATTGGGATCCATATCGACTATACTGCCCAGTAAATCTGTTGTGGTATCAGCAGTTAACTTTATATCGCAATTATTATTACTATTTGTGCTTGGAGGTGAAAATTCATTTGATTGATAGTCCATAAGATTAGTAGAGCTGAGTACAATATCGACAGAGTTTTGCTGATGCGGCGGCGTTTTAATAGTGCATTTATTTTTAAGGCTTTTATCACCAGAATCGTTTCGCGAACGTTTTGGCGTCGAACCATTTTGACATGTAGAGGTAGATCTTTTGTGTTTTCGACCATTGGCGGCAGTAGATGTTCCATTAAGTGAGGCAAATGCCGTTGAATTGTTAAGTGTGTCATTTTTGTTTTCAATATCTGTATCCGAAGTTTTTAAGCTGCCTCCAGCAGATCTTGATTGCTTCTTTTGAGGCTTGTACTTATAATTTGGATACTCTATCAGATGAAGCTTGCGTAGCTTTTCCGCTTCAATTATATATGGCTGCTTATCGTCTTTACTTAATTGCTGCCAACGTCTTCCCAGTTCTTTTGATATCTCAGCGTTATGTAAATCAGGCGTTCTCTCACATATCTTACGTCGCTCCATTTGACTCCAGACCATGAATGCATTCATTGGTCTTTTAATATGGCCAGGAGAATGTTTCTTAGTCTGCAAAAAAAAACGAAAAAATAGAAATGTATAAGATGTATAACTTTTTTTTGTAAATTGATTTTAAGATTTCATAGGTTTAAGGAATAAACATGCGTTTTACGAAAGTCGCAAAATTATGAACTTTACGAAACAGTATGCAGAATCGCTTAATTCCGACTATTTTTATTCGAAAAAAATTTAACTCTAGCTTTGGCACAAAAAGCTTTACTACAACTACTTTGGCTTTCCTGAATAAAACTTGATTTGCGTTTTTGATTTAAGGCCCATACGCAGTTTGAAAATTTTCGAACGGAATGACAAAACTTCATACAAAAAAAAAAAAAAAATTCCAAATGGGAAAATTTTCGAACTGCGTATGGGCCTTTAAGCTTTCCTAGAGACAGATTAAGTCACCTTGCTGACTCTCGTCACTGCTTAAAGTTGTTGCACAAATCTATACGCTATTAACTATCTATATGTATATAATATATATATATATAGTATATTTAAACCCATTTTTATTATTTGTCTAACATTTTTCAAAGATATAATAAATACTGCCGTATACGTAACTAATACTACAATCTAAATATTTGCGTATACGCAACTTTCTAGTAAATTATAACGTAAGCAGATGAAGATGCAAAAAAATTTCAATTCAAATTCAAATTGAGTCAGCTATCCGAATACTCGAGAGACAAGGGTGGCCAGACGGTGTCTTCAAATCACTGCCGAAACAGCTACTAAAGCGAACGTACAAGATTCAGTGTAAGTGCCAAATTGAATTTTTTATCCATGTTTTCAAAATCGCCTTTACCGATAAGTTTAAAATTTACCTCACTTATTTCTTTGTTCTCCAGATGAACAAATTTATTTTTATTTTTTGGTTGAATAAACATTTAATTTCAACTTACGACATTTTTCGAAATTTCAAAATTTTTCAAATTGCTTCAACTTTGTTATCTACTTATGCTCCCATATTGTTCTTTTTTTTCAGAAGATCCAGTGACGAGCTGCAGTCATTTAGGCGTACCCCTTTACTTTTTTCGACTTCTCATAAATTTGCTGTACCCCACGTATTTCTCAATATTTATTTTTTTTTATCAATAATCTTAATATCTGGCATACAAAATTTCTAAATAAGTTCCAACTAAGCCTGCTTCTTCAAAGTTTTTAAGAAACTTAGATAATTCGAGGGGGTTCCTAAAAGTAAAATATTTACAGTGATATCCTGAAACCTTTTATAGAAATGTTAAAATTCACGTTCATACGTTAGATAATAAAAACTCTTACTCACAGTTTAAAAATTTGCAGCCTCAATTACTTCCAAAGACTTACAATTTTATAAACGTTACAAGCGACTTAGTCCATGGTTGAACTAGTCTAAATAATTTTATTTAAAAGAAAGCGTCGATTATAATATTTCCTGAACAATAATAAAAAATTTGTAATATAGTGAAATTCTTTCAGCAGGCTCCTCTCTAGTAGCTCTCTAGTAACTTGACTATTTTCGTAAAAACTAAATGGGGTCTTACTTGCCCACTCAATAGAGGTATTTTCAAGTTTATAGCAGAGGCACGCCGCGCTGAGATGTTTTGCACTTCGGATTCGGATTCAGTTATTCTAAAAACATAAAAAATACATTGTCGGACACCTATAATTAGGGATGGGCGATAGTACATCGATATATCGGTATATCGATATTCTTTCTTTGGCAGTCGACTATTTTGTATCGATATCAATGTGCGACGATATATCCGACATCGATATTTTCCTCCGATACTGACGATATTTACGAATTGGGCGCAAAAACTAAGCATGCAAGGTGGAATGGCCACTTGACAAGTGCCACTTTTGTGTTTACATTGAATTATTTATTCGCGACGATATATCGATATTTTTGTCGATATATCGATATTTTGGTCGATATATCGATATTCCATATCGATTTCAATCGATGCACATCGATATAGAATATCGATATCCGAGTACGCGATACCCATCCCTACCTATATTAAAAAAATATGTTTTAAAGCCAAAAAAATAAAAATTGATTTGAAAAATGTGTGTGTTTTTTTGAGTTTATTTCAGAACTCCGACGTGCTGGAGTATTTTAGACATCGGAATCAAGTTCAACGGCTCAAAATCCATAAGCATTGAGCCTGGCTATTTAAAGCAAGCGTCGATGCATCAAAACTGTTTATAAATCTATCATAAAAAATCAAATCTCTTTAGCAAAGTGTCTATCTGTTTGTTTACAACATTTTTGTAGGTATGTATTTATTTATAAACAAAAAATAATTATTTTTTAATTTTTTCTTAAAAACCACTCATAAAAACTTGTACATTATTGATAATTTATCTAATTCGTATAATATGTAAATATTAACAACAGCAAATAATAAATATATTTTTACTATATGCGACGTGACGTTATGGTTTTGTATTTTTTTTTTTTTTTTTATAAAAAACAAACAGATAAAGCTTTAAAGGAACCAACACATACTACGCTCTTATGCACATACCTAGATACATACATACGAACAAACGTAAATAGCAGCGCTTATGTGTGTGTGTGTGTGAGAATGGGTATGTGCACTTGTCTATATTATTGGCAACTTTTGAAGTTCAATGTCCCTCGCCAAGGTTAATAAAAATGCTCTTAAAATGAAATTTGTATGTATGCGCTATTGTGCATATATATGCATGTATAGGGAGTATTGTGAAATACTCTATACAAAAAAATAGATTACACACCTATTCAATTTTATAGTAAATCAACAATTTATAAGATTCATATGTATGTATGTGCATATGTATATAAAGTATATGCATATAAAAACACGACAGGACTTGCAAACAACACACAGATACTCACAAGCATACGCACACAGCCAGACACACTCACACACACGCATATTCGCTGTCTATGTAATTTTGCAATGATGACGCGCCATTCGGTTCGGTAGACGAAATGGCCGAAGTGAATAACCGTTTTATGTACACAAAGAGAGACAGAAAAATAAGAAAAAAAAAAACTATTAATAGCGTTAACTCCGACCTTGCAGCAGTTCGTGTACCTCGTGAGGTTCAAGAACTTCGACACGCTGCCACCCTGCTTCAAAAAGCAACGCAACGCAAGGCAACATCAACAGACTTTTGGCCAAAAATTGTATTTGGCCCGGAGACGGGTGCTTTGGAGTACGGACGGAGACTAGATGCTACAACGGCCGTTGGCATTGCCCTTGCTACAATAACAACAAAAACAGTTTCGGTCGCGGTTCTGTTGCTCTCCTCAGCGTCGTCGTCTGGCTTTGGTTTTTTTTTTTTTCAAGTCTCATAAGTAGCTTGACTCTCACTCACGCACACATACAACAGTTTAGAGCAGACTTATTCGTATCCGTAAGTAAAAGTGTAGAGGGGGGCCCGAATGGTTTGTTTTTGTTTTTTTTTTTGGAGTGCTTTTGGGTTTTTGCATTTGAACTGTGAATAACTGAAACGTGTTGCAGATATTTCTAAGGTCATTTGTCTCTTCGAACGCCCGCATGCACGCACATACATATATACATTAGTACATACTTACAGACATACATAAAAAACCATACATTTGTATGTGCGTATCTACATGTGCTCGTTCAGAGTTCGACGAGTCGCAGTAGTCAACCACGCCTGAGTAAATTAAATATACAGTGCATTAAAAAAGTTAAGACATAGGCTTACTTTTTTTTTTTGAAATAATAAGCAAAAAATTTAAAATTTTATTAAAAACAAAAGATATTTCTACTTGATTTAATAATACTAAATAAATCAGAATTACATTCGTAGTCCCAAGCGTAGAGCCTTTAAACGCATTAACAAAAAAAAAAAAAACAGTAGGGTCCATGACCGAAGATTTAAAAGCCAAATAAAAAAATGTTCTAACTTGTGTTGTTGGAAAAAATATTGCAAAGTTATTAAGGGTTTCGAGCTGTCCTCACGGCTATGCTTGTAAGGCTATTTATTGGCTACAAAGCTTAAAGTTATTTTTAAGAACATTTTCATTTTATCATTTTTTGATATATTACATTATCATTATTTTTTAACAACAACCAGTGAAATATATGTATGCATTAAAGTTAATAATATTAAAGAAGAAACTTATGTTTTTTTTTAAATAAATAGTTTATAAAAAAAATATTAATAAAAGATTTGAGGTGTTTTTGAAGTTTGACTAACGTCACGCCCTATACTCAGACTAAAATTAACTAAATTATTTTAAATCATACAAAAAAAAAAAAAATTGTATAGCAAAAGACTTGTCTTATTCACAGAAATTTTGCACTTTGTAAGCCATGCCAAACTTGCTTATATCTTTTGATGCATAGGACCGATTATTGTAATTTTTTTACTAAATATAGCACTATTTTTTTTTTAAAAAAGGTATATAAAGTAAACCACTAAGGACTATTTAGTGTATGTGTGACTGCCCCCAGGGGTCAACCGGTTCAACCTATATAAAGTAAGTAAAAAAATGTATTCTTTCCATTTTTTTTGCTGCATTTTGTCGTACCAAAGTAACGTCACGCCAAAATGGAACTGCCCGTATATATAAAAACTATTTTTTATAGCTTAACTGGCCAAAATAGTGTTCATACATTAATTTTAAAGGCAACATTTAATTGAAAACGAAAGATATTTCTATTAATTTAATTATAAATAAATCGCATTTTTTTACATAAAAAAAAATTTAATAAATAAAATTTGGAGTACAAAAAAAAATATATTGAAATCCTCTTTTTTATTTTACTATCATTATTTAAAATATAAAAAAATGAATTTTTATTTATTTATTTTAAGCAAAAAAAAAATTGAATAAATAATTATAATAAAAAAAATAAATTTTTTTTATATTTTAAATAATGATAGTTAAATAAAAAAAGAGGATTTCAATATATTTTTTTTGTACTCCAAATTTTATTTATTAATTTTTTTTTTATGTAAAAAAATGTAAATGTTTATTTATTTATTTTAAGCAAAAAAAAAAATTAAATAAATATTTATAATATAATAATTATAATAATAAAAAAAAAATAATTTTTTTTTATATTTTAAATAATGATTGTTAAATAAAAAAAGAGGATTTCAATATATTTTTTTGTACTCCAATTTTTTATTCGAATTTGAATGCTCACAAATAAACAATGCCGTACAATTAAGTGATTAAAAATTAAAAAAAAAATACCTTTGACGTTAAACGAAATCTTACCTACAAATTGACAAAGCCTTATAAAGGACTGTTAAAATTCTATAAAAACTGGTTAGCGATAGTAGAGGGTCTACCAAAAAATATACACTACGCTTTCATTGCAATTATTTAAAAGTAATTTCATCTTTAGCAAAAATACACTTTGAAGATATTTAATTACAAATAAAAGACATTAATCAACTTTACCATTTTTTAAAATAAAAAATCAGAAAACTCGTTTACAACTTTACAATTAAAAAGTGTGCCTTAACTTTTTTAAAGCACTGTACATATGAGCGATATACGCAATTGCCGTTCACCGCCGACTCTTGATGTCTCCGCTAATCATTCCAAGTAACACCACGACATATTAAAAAATAACAACAACAAAAAACTAAGCAAGGTCATTGTACTAAGAATTCGTCTGTGTGCACATAGTATGTATGTATACATACCATGCATTGGCTATTTGTACATTTCCTAGATAAACGCATATATAAAAGCTCAGATAAGCCTTTGTACTTAATTAAATGTCCTGAATTGTAATATTTTATAGTACAAAACGACAATTTAATCTAAGATATTAAATAAAGATAATTGCATACATACATATGTACATACACATACAAGCTCAAGCTATGCGTATATGCAATTTTTTTCAAGCAGCTATCGAAACTGCGACATAAGTCTATGAACTCATCAAAACAAAATACATTAAGGGGCTTCCTAGTATTATTTTGTAGCTTTCATATCTCAAACTTTAGATTATGAGATATTGTGAAATTCACCTAAATAACAAGCGTTTATAAAAATAATCTTATTAAGGCTCAAGATATGTTTTTGCGAGCAAAAGTTGTTTGCTTTACTTTTGAGATAAGGGCAATACATTTTCATATTTTACATAAATTTTAATGACAGGGGATCAATGGATAAAGTCATAAAAACATATATGTATGTGTGTAAAGATGAAAGCCTTGGTTTATAGCTACTTCAGTACAAAAATTTGTATGTACGTGATATTTATAGATACATTTCGTTTCGCTACTAAAGCACACTCAAGTTTTTTGTTATTTCTTTTAATCTTTAAAGCGTATGAGTCAATTTCCCAACGTTTTCATATTATGCGCAATGCAATCTTGAGTTACAATCTAGCACATTTTAATGCCATATAATAAATGTTTATTTTCAGTACCGATTATTAACGCAACATAGAAGTCTCTATACAAATTTTATGTTAATGTGAGAAATATTTTCCTACAGTTCCTTAAAATAAAGAACAAACTTTAAATGTTTTTTTTTCTAAAGGCCCATACGCAGCATATTTTATATAAAAACTTCATATAAAAAAAATTTCCCTTTTTTGACAATTCCGCACGAAATGTGAAAGCTTCATCTAAAAAAATTTCCCTTTTTTGGGATTTTTTTTTTATATGAAGTTTTGACATTTCGTGCGGAATTTTTGCATGCTGCGTATGGCCCTTAAACCAGAACATACAACTCGACGGATTGTAAATATATGTATAAAGGTATGACATTTTAAAAAGCACAACTATTTTTACAACAATGTGTTTTTGAACCTCGGATTTGAGCTCAACGGCTCAAAATCCATAAAGGTAGCCCTGCCACATGTAAAGTTCAGACCACTTTTTGTGGGCCCTATCATTAAACACTGCATATCTTAAAACAACTAACTATTTATTTATATAACTATAAAGTAAATTTAATGTCTGAATCATAAATGGCTTGTAGCTAGAGTCATGAAGGCAATTTATAAAAAGCGTCGCTATTCAAGTGAAAAGGAGTGTATTGCCATTTTAAGTATGTATAAAATTAGTTCCTTTGTTGTTATTGCATGCGTATGTTTGCATATAAATGAACCCCCCTCTATGTAATTACTCGTTTACAAAAGACTAGAACGTAAATGTTTTCCGTTTTGGTTTTTTTTTTCATATTTATGTACCAATGTCAAAAATTAGCAACAAAATTAAATCTAATCTTTATATAAAACTTTATCAGTCATAGGTTTTGTTGACCTTTCCTGCCAAAATACTGTTAGCTTATACACTTATCTAGTTAGAGGTGTGTTTATATTTCTATATACAATGTAACCATATGCAATTGTGGTTGATATATGTATATACATGCTTACATATGTATGCTTGTTTATATAAAAACAAGTTACATTTTTCTCTTGGCTATATTGAGGCTACAAGATACTCTTTATCTTTCGATTTTTTCGCATGGTTTTAAAAAGATTGACGCTAAAGGCGTTCCTGAGTCCAGTAAAAAATCTTAAAAGTTCGCAATGACGCCAGACCCTGCTCTCCCTATTTATACACCCTAGCTGCCGACAGAAGTTATTTTGAAGCATTTACTTCACCTTGAATGGGATTGTTCTAAAGGCAGTTTTCTGGCTGCTGGTATTTTTTATGTATATAAGTTGAAATCAAATTTTGGAGCGCTAACTTCAAATATTCTAGAATATTACTCAGACGCTACAACAAAAAAATTTAGCCCAACACACTTCGGTGTGTAAAAGCTTTAAAATCATTCGATTGTTTGCCAAAACAGGCCCCATCCCTGTCTGCCCGCCTTAGTTAAAGCCTACATCATTAATGCCACAAATTTTTTTTGCGGAAATTGGGTTCAGGTCACCGACCCGACTGATTTCAATTTTATAGTATTCCAAACGAAGCATCAAAATGGGTACGGACTGTGCTGTGGTTTTAAAAATCACAGCCTTAGTTGTATGGATCCCTAAAACTCTAGCGTATCTTGTAGCACAATCGAAAAAAAAAAACAATCTTTAGGATGCAAATGTATCTGCAAAATGTTCAGTTTTTATGTGAGCTATTATTTTTTGCTTTTTTTTGCACAAATATAATATACTCCTTGTACGTAGAGTATACAGGGTATAAAAAAATATATGTAAGCGGTCACGCACACCCTCTCGTGCATAATGCACTTGTATAAATACATGCATACATATGTATCTAAATATGCATACATGTATATACATGCATGCAGAGTCATACTTTTAAACTATATGCAATATATCTTTATATAAATAGTATATTTGTATATACATATGCATATGTATAGTATATGCGACTTACTTGAGTTGCATCCGAGTACGGCGTGCTTGAATTTACACGAACGCGTGCAGAACCAAAGACCAAATTGTTGCTTCCAGCCATCGTCAAATCGTCATCAGTTGGAGTTGTGCTTGTTGTTATTATTGTATTTGGCGTTGAGGTACATTCGTTGTTGTTGTCCATGTTGTAGTTGTTGTTTTTTTTTTTTTTTTTTTTTTTTTAGTTGTATATAAAGTGCAATGCAACAGGCACGGCACAGCCTTTGAATGAATGAGTAATAGCTGGTGTTTAGTTGTTGTTGTTGTTGCTGTCTCAGTTGGTAGACGTCGTGTGGGCGCAACAAGGGGTGGGGTGTGTTTGAGTGGCAGAGTTGTTGGCGTTACTTTTGTTAATTATTTATCGTACAAACTTTAAAAATATGATTTAAAGTTTGTGTTAAAATTGTTTCCTGAGTTGTTTGTTGTATTAAATTTATTATGCCGTATAAAAGCGTATTTAAACATTTTTAGTTTTTAACATAAGTCCAATTATGCATATAGTTTGTAAATTGTATTATATATGTATGTATGTGCTATATATGCTTATTGGCAGTTTTAAGCAATTTGTAAAATCCTATGTACATATGTATGTACGTTGATTGATAGAATCGCAGTCGTTGGAATATTGCACTTTGTATGTAGTATATGCGTCGTTTATTATATTACTTTATAAAACAAGACTACGGCGTTTACACATGCATATGTTTTGTATATACATACATATATGTATGTATCTATGTGCACATGTACGTATGTATGTATAGCGCTCAAGGTGAAACTGGTTCCTTGTTTTGTGTTTGCATTGCTCGAAGACTCACGTTCGCGACGCGTCTGTGGTAAAGCGATTTTTTGTTGTTGTTGTTGTATGTATTTTTTACAAGGCTTATATGTTTGTATTGTATATACAATATATGCATGTGCTAATGTTGCACACAATTACGCAGCGTTGTATGTGCTTATATTGTAATAAAATTCATAAACTTTTATGTATAAAAACTTAGTTTAAACGCTTTAAAAAACACGCATCAGTTTGTTCATTGCGTACTTGCACTAATAAACACAATACGACATAATCCGGACGGACGGTTTTTAAAAATTGTTGCTGTTGTTGTTGCTTTACAATTGCAATTTTGAAACGCTCACGAAATAGTTCAACGATATTCACAGTACATAATTTTTGTTATTGTATTGCGCTGTTGTACGTGTGCATATGAATGCATAATTTTTTACACATGTATAAGTACGTGTATCTTTATATATTGCACTCGTATAAGCATGCATATAATTACATATGTATGTAGTATCAGCAGGTTGCCTGTCGATTACATTAGTTAGAATAGTTCAACTATGTGCGACTTTGATTTTAAAAACACACACACACACACAATATATACTATATATATATATATAATTTGTTGTTCTAAATAACGTTTAAAAATTTTACGCACTTCATAGATTAAAAATATATTTTGTTTTTTTGTTTTTGTTTACGCCTTTTTATTTTAAATTTATTATTTATTTACACACTGCGACGCAGCTTTTAGTAATTTTTTGTGTTTTAAAAATTTCAAATTGGAAGCTCCGCGTTGTTGCACGAATTTTTTCAAATGGCAGTAACGCACCAGCAGCAGATCAAAGTCATTTCTTCTTGTCCAGACCAACGGCGTCCAGCAATTGAGTCCAGAATGCTAGCCAACGAACTTGACGCGAGACACAGACGTGACGAAACCAAAACGAGGCGATATGTACGAGTAAACGAATGCACGAGCAAAACGAAACGAAAACGAATAAACTACGCAAAAGATATTTTTCTTATATTTTTATTTTTGTTGTTGTATATATGCACACACCATGTATATTTATTTGTATATTGTATTTATTTGTATATGTTTGTTTCCTTGTGCGCGGCTGTTGCTGCCGTTGCTCACTGCTGACTGCTGATCATCCACAGCTGTTCAAGTGAACTGGCTTTGCAACCCATAGTAGATACGCGTGCATACATACAAGTGTGTACACACACACACATACACTCGCACACAAAATACACAAATTCACGCACACAATAAAATCCAAACTTTGTGTGCATGCGAGCAGCCATACACATGTACGTATGTATGTTTAAACGTGAATGTGCACGATGAATATAAACAGTAGCGTAGTGCGGGTACCATACCCGCGTACGCGTTTATTCGGGCGCTATTTTTTGTACAGTTGTTAAAGTATGGGAATGGGGATCCATTGAATCAAAACCATGTCTGAAGTGTGAAAGCGAATGTATGTACATATATTAAAACAAATCGTCACATAACAATATGAGGTAGCATGAGACCATCGAAAAGAATACAAACAATTGTGATAAAATGAAACACATAAGTATATTTAGGGGAAGTACCCAAATTACGTGAGGCAATTTTCACAAGTTTTTAACACCTCCGCCCACCACCCCCTCGGTGACTAACCGTAGTATATGGACACCCCTCTTTTGTTGTCACGTGGTCATTGAAAAAAATAAGTAAACAAAAAGTTCAACATTTCCTAAAAAAACTAAGAAAACTGAGTAAAAGAGTCATTCGACTACGTGACAAAAACCTAGACCCTCCCCACACCCACCCCCCTAAACGGGTCACGTAATTTGGGTACAGCCCCTAAATATACTTATGTGTTTTTTAATGTGTGTTAACTGCTATGTAATTAATTTTATTTTGTTTTAATATTAAATTCATTATATATAAAATATACAAAACATATTTTTGTTTTTAATATTATTTACTATTTTGTTAACCATTTTTAAAAAATACATTTTTCGTAAATAATACATAAAACATACGGGAGCTAACTTTTTCTTTTCAAACAAAAATTGAAAAAATTTTAAGCTAAAATACATAGTTAAACTTTTGTTTCAAATTTATAACAAACTACTTTTTGGCAATTGCATTTTGTACCCTTGATCCGGCCCTGTATTGGTCTCCTGCCTTGCATGAGTAAGAGACCAGTATGAAAACATATACAAACACACAAACATGATAGCTGTGCCTGTGTGGTGTGTGGGCAAAAATTGAGTATATACAGAGCGGCTGTGAATCAGCTGTTCAGTTTGTATTAATCATATGGTAGTGTGATATGGCTGGTGTATGCATATAAATATAAATGTATATATGTATGTATATGTCTCTTGTATATACAAATGTTTCGACTTCCCCATCTGCTGTGTTCGCATGTATATGTGTTTGTATGTGCATGACACAGCGAATCATGTGTAATTTTTCTTATACATAAATATGAACTATGTACATACACATGTACATATGAATTTTCAAAAGAATAAAATCTTGCCTATGTAAAAACGTGCATTCACATTTCATATAGATTATATTTTAAAATCGTTTTTAATAATATTTATACAATTTCCTACAAGTTATGACTAGTTGCTTTATCAAAACAAAATATTTGAATAATTTACGGCGCCCTTGCAATTCAAACCCTATCAGTTTATTGTGGCATACAATAGCTCTGAAATTTGTTTTTATCTGTCGATTTTAGCTCAAAGTTCAAAATAATAATAATTATGTCCACTACATACTTTTTAAATATATTTGGCGTGAATCATAAATAAAAAAATGGCATGTTCCAGTATTAATAAACTAAGAAGTCATCTAGATTAACGTCTTTTTCAACACTGCAATATTCGATATATATTTACACATTTCGATATTTATTTATCGAGATAATTAAATCGGTACACATTGTGCATAAACAATTTGTCATTTTGTGCTTATGATGGCTGCATCTAATCAAAACATGCGTTTGTGGTCACCAATATTAAACAGCATTGTAAGTATTAAAAATTTCGGCATATAACTTGATTTGCGTTTAATCTATATGTATTCTCCAGCCTAGTGAGCCTGCGCAGGCCGAAGATTTTTTGAATAATTGTCGGCTTCTAGATGATACAGGCGGCATAAATACTTTAAATACTATTATTGATTTGGAAATTGCGTCCTCTGTGCGAAATTTCATTGTACCGAAGTTTTGGTCACATTTTCATGTGCACGGACAGCCTATAGAGCAATCGAATGAAAAGGAGCAACTACCAGCTGCAACCGATCTCAAGGACAAAAACTCATCGTTTTTCAAGTTTATTGAGGCTGTAAATGAATTGCATGCCAGTTATCAATACTTGCAGCAAAAAAAAGACCAATTAAAACAAATTTGCAATAGTGTACCCGTCTCGGCAAGCTCTCAGCCTGGCAAATCAACCAAGAAAAATGCAATAAGCACTTGCATGCGTGATGCTCTACTTGCGCAGCTACCACCAACGTTTTGCAATGTTGTTGGTGCTTTTTATGCGGTACATTTTCGACTTTTTACTAAAGAGGATTATCAGGCTTCGACAACGATGGGTGAGTTTTGTTTTCACCGCCCCAGTACATTTGCGGTTTCGTAAACCTTTCTCTTTTATTTCTTAGATTCCGAAGTGCTCAGTGATTTGCCTTGCAATGGCTGCAGTCAGCAAGTTGAGCAATGTAACTGCGAAAAACTTACGGAAATGGTTAATGAAACCAATCGTAAACTGTCCGAGTTGAGCCTAATAGACCGTCTGTCCGGAAGTTCCTTAACAGCATTAATTAAGCTCAAAATTAAAGAACACATAAATGACACTTGTCTGGGAATTTTTGATAGAAGCCAACTGAAGGAACTGGAGACGGTAGAGAGCTAAGCACATATATAAAAGTTATGTGCATTAACATTATATACTTACAGTGGCTAAAAGACGTTATAATGTCATGGCTAACTAGCATCTTTACCGGTGGAACAGACACTAATAATCCAGCTGATGCGGATACTCTCGCATCTATACAAGGATTTAAAGTAAAATTGACGTATTATATGTACGAAACATTTGCGCAAAATGTAATTAGTCAATTTTTTAGTATTATTATAGGTAAGTTCACTTTTTGCACTGGTGTTTCAAAAGATTAACATCCGAAAACGATATCTAGATTATCCCGATTCAATACCTGCAATTGATGATTTGAAGATTTGTATGGAAAAAATTGATATGAGAGTGCAGCTAACACAATCTCTTAGAGATTCCTTAGAAGCTAAAATTTTGCACCCCGGAGTCAACACTATGGATATATTAACAGGCTATGTAGCAGCCATTAAATCTATACGTCACCTAGATAATACTGGAGTTATTTTAGAGATGGTAACAGCTCCCATTAAGGAATATCTAAGAAAACGTAACGACACAGTTAGACGAGTTGTTACAGGCCTCACTGAAGAAGGTCCAACAGATCTCTCTGAGGAGTTAGCCAAAGGTGAAACTGAGAAAAACAGCAAAGACAAAGGCAACGACGAGCTAAGTAATTGGGAAAACTGGGAGCCCGATCCATTTGGAATTGATCCAAGTGTTTTGCGTAAAAATAATTCCAAAGTTATGAGATCCGCGGATATTATATCAATGGTTGTTGATATATACGGCAGCAAGGAACTGTTTATGGTTGAATATAAAAACTTGATGGCCGACAGGTTGCTTTCCCAGCTTGATTTTAATTCAGAAAAAGAAATACGAAATCTAGAGTTACTTAAAATTCGTTTCGGCGAATCACTTTTACATAGTTGCGAAGTCATGCTTAAAGATGTGAACGACTCAAAACGTATCAATGCGCATATCCATGGTGACGTCAGTAGTAATGAAAGTAAGCTTGTTATTACAAAAGGTTAAAGCTATATTTATAATATTTTATTTATAGATAAATTGTTTGAAATCTCAGCTCTAATCATATCCGCACAATTTTGGCCGTCCTTTAACAAGGAAAGCTTACAGCTACCTGAGGAAATTGAAAACGAGTTTAAAAAATACACAAAAGCCTACGAGTTTTACAAAGGAAATCGCACACTTAATTGGCGGACTGTCACCGGACGCGTTAATATTGTCATTGAAATCGGTGATCGAGTAATGGAGATGACTGTGGCACCCACGCAGGCTGTAATTATATATCATTTCCAGAACAAGTGTACGTTTTAGTTTCTTCTTACTTGCTTTACTGTCAAATTTTAGTTAGTGCGCTTGTTTTATTTCATCTTATCTTTTAATACATTTATTTTTTCCTTACAGCTGAATGGAGTTTAGAAGAACTTAGTGCTCTTATAAAAGTTCCTCCATCTGCACTAAGGCGTCGCATAAGTTTTTGGCAAAACCATGGCTTAATTTCCGAGAAACAGCCAGGTATTTTTACGCTTATCGAAAAGGCGGCTGAGAAATCACAATTTGAGGAGATGAATGTGACTGAAGCCGATGAAGAGGACTTGGAGTCGGCCATGGCTTCCGCTAGCGATCAACGCGAAGAGGAGCTACAAGTACTTAAAATTTAAAGGCTTTGTTTTAAGATTCTGTATTATTAATCTATTAATTTTATTTTGAAGGTATTTTGGTCTTATATAGTTGGCATGTTAACAAACTTGGACTCAATGCCAATTGATAGAATTCATCAAATGTTGAAGCTCTTTGCCTCTCACAGTGGAGGTGTCGAATTTACACAAGACGAATTAAAGCATTTTTTGCAGCGCAAAGTTCGGGAGCATAAGCTGCTGTTTTCTGGTGGTGTTTACCAGCTAGCAAAATAAAGTAAATAAATGAATATAAAATTCTGTATTGTCACTTATTTCTCTGAATACTAAATACTCTCCTTAATCAGCATTAAAAAATATTCTAAATATTTAACGACCTTATAATATTCTACTGGCTATGAATTTGAAATACTTTATCGAATATATTTGTGTCTATGAAATCGATTTATCAACCCTAGTAATGCAACACTACGATAAACTTTTTAAAGCAACTCTGACATAAGACACCAACACAAACACAATTTTTAACACCAAGGTGAAAAGTATGGAATTAATTTTGATAAAATCGTGTGAATTTTTACGTCTATTTACTCAAAAATTGTTTATTTCCTTGTGTATTGTGCTATATAACATCACAAAAATCCAAATTAATAAAATTTTAATAAAAACTAAAAGGACAAAAACATTGCACCCCCTAGAGAGCGAACAGCGCACACATAACCGTATCAGAAATTTCGCCACTACGTTTGGCTATTGTTTCATCTTTGACTCATATGTGCATTAAAAAGATCAATAATGAAATCCAAAACAGCATAAGTATGTCTGGGAATTCTATGACCAGCAACAAAATGAACGTCCAAAAGTCATTCTATAAGTTCAATTGTTGTCTGAATGGATCTACAAAGTATTCTGTACATGAGCCTGATGGGAGCGTTGCTTGACTGTCTGTCCTTAGTTTTACGTTGGTTCGCTAAAATGAGTGCCCCAAAATACGAGCATTACCGAGCGCCAACACAGCGTCATACGGATGCCTTTTGGAACTATAGAAATATGCGAGAGTCTAAAAAATCGGATTTGTTGGTGCCTCAGGAGCAAAAGGGGACAGGAACCATTATTCTGGACACGATGAATCACCAGGAACCACTTGCCGCCATGTATTCTTTTCAATTCATGGCCGATATGGTCAACAAAGTTCATACGGCCTTGAACCAGTGCACAGTACCTGCAAATACGGCTAGTGCCCCTGTTGGGGGCGCAGATTTAAATGCAATGAACGGCTTTAAGCAGTTTGGCGATAGTACGTTTTGCTACTTCTTCATTGATATGCAAACAGGATCTGAAATGCCGAGCAGCAAGCTGAACTCTAGTCACACTTCGTCCAATGACAGCAATAATAATGCAGACGACGAGCTGTCAATACCATCTTCTTCAGCTGTTTATAAAAATCCCGCGTTTCATAAATCACCATTTGAACGCCAACGTAGCATTTCTGAATGCAGCGATGACAGTTTTATATGCTTTGAAGATGACATAAGCCAAGATGACGACGTTAAATCTGACGAAGAAAATGATCTAGATATCACAACAGACTATGAAAGTAGTTCGGCACAAGGAAAGAAGGTACTTAAAATTTTAATACGCTGTAATGTTGTCCAGTTTTATTTACTATCTTTTTTTTATATATGTAGGTACGCTTTAACCTAAAGCCTAAGATTCATGTCATGCACGCCTGGGATTATGCATATAGAGCAGCGCGTAAGGGCGATTGGCAAGTGCACGCCCGGGATCGCGCTAGATTTAAGCAACGTATTGATCGTCTTGCAGTTATATTAGACCCCATTTTGAGTTCCAATCATCGACAAAAGGTCTACAACGATAGGCTTTCAAATGTACAATAGTGATACCTTAAGTTTAAGTATATACATTTTTCTTTTGATGTACAGTCAAAATTAGTTTACATTAAGTACACATTTTGAAATAAGCACAATATGTTTGAATTTATGTTCATTGTAGTATTTAGGTAAAAAAAATAAAATTATATGGATTTACAAATGAAAAAAAGTGAAGCATTACATAGTCAATAAAATAAAATATTAAGGAATGCAGTATGAAATATTTGTTGTTTTAAATAATCCAATCTAAGAAATGCTCTTAGGTTAAAAAAATATTGCATACAAAATTAATTGAAATTTCAGTTTCCGTCATATTGCATACATATATTAAATTAAAACGGTAGGTATTTCTTTCATACAAACTCAAAATCCAAAAATCTATACTTCCGGCTTAAATAGGTGTAAAATATGTTTATAGAGCTGATCGTATCGTAGCAGTTTTTTTTTTATAAGCTCAAATCTATGGCTAAGTTTTGCTACTGTGAAAAAAACAAAAAACTGGCGATAAAAAACATAGATTTGAATTATCCCAATTAAATATGTTTCGAAAGCTAATTATTAAGGCCCGTTTATTTTTACAAATTTATCGTATATTAAAATAAAGAGTTGTCAATCTTCATTTAAATTTATTTTGTATACATATTATAAGTTACATTAGTAATTCAGCTTAGTCTCAGAAATAATATTGAGGAACTGTACACTTCACCAAATTATTAAATAGAAAAAAGAATAACTCAATAATTTGGTAAACTAATTATATCCAGGAATTCCTTAATTGTTGTACCTGGAAGAGTAAGTTCTAAAGTATACATGCCTTTGATTACTTGACAGATTACAAAACAAATATGTCTTGTATTTAGTTTATTTAAAAGGATTCTTGCACGCAACGAAAATCAAAATCATTTAATGTGCTAGGCATAATATGCACCGTAGAAACTTTTTAAAAAACATCTTAGACAAGAAGTTTGTCAAATCATGCAATAGGGCAATAACAATATAAGTGACAAATCGTGTTCCTGTGTATATTATCTGTAATATTTATTTTGTGGACCGTTCTTTTAAAACTTACAAATGGTCCAATTATAGCGGACCATGCGCTAATAAACTAATTTTATATTTTCTGGCTTGACTATATTATTTCATTAACTAATATTTTTACATTTGATTATTATTAAGTTACGAATTATTGAACATTTTAAACATAAGTATTTATATTTTAAATCATTTTTGAGGCATAGGTTACGCACTTATAATCAACACAAGTACATGCTACTAGCTGAAAGTACAATACTAAGGACATTTTCATATCTTTGAGAGATAAATGAATGATGCAAAAACACAATGCGAATTTAAATCATTATTCGTTTCAGTGAAAAATACATACACAAATCAAATCAGAAATCAAAAGGGCATTGGAACTACCGCATTTTTAAATGCGTTTGCTGGTGTTTTTTTAGATGATCACTACGTACAAAACGTCGACAACATTGAGGACACGCATATGGCTTCTCTCCAGTATGCGTACGTATGTGCCGGTTTAAATCATCCTGCCTTTTAAATCTTTTGTCACATTCACGACAGTGAAAAGGACGGTCGTGTACAAATTGTGGCATACCGTATGTGCCTGGTCCATCCTGGGGCGGTAGCTGGGAGATAGTATCAACAATTTGCTCGCTTGGCTCATATTTAACATCAGGCTTGGTGTTCGTATTAAAGCATGACGATAACTGACTTTCAGTTTCGCTTGGTACAATTTGATATTTGTTGCTATGTTCTGGTCGTTCCAGTTTAATTTTAAGCGGCTTATGCTGATTCATTTGTAGTTGCTGGCTTTGATTTGCATCGACACCGCTAAGTACAGCCATGAAATGCAGACCATCATCGTAATCCATACATGGATTCTCATTGACTTCCCCGTCCGACTCTGGTTTAGGTCTTGATGAATTTTTTTTATTCCTTGAACTGCTAGGTGTCAAACGTTTAGTAGTGCTGCCACTACCGCCGGTGCCTTTCATTTGTCTCTCATGTGTGGCCAAATGTTTTGTGAGATGATCACTCCGCGAAAATTTCTTGGTGCACTGTACACATTCAAAGGGTTTTTCACCCGTATGTGTACGCAAGTGACGATTGAGCTCATCAGAGCGCGTGAAACCTTTGCCGCACTTGGGTTCACTGCAAACAAAGGGTTTGATGCCTGTGTGCCAAGTGAGATGTGAACGCAAGTGTGAACTTTTGCCATAGCTTTTTGTGCAGTTTTCATAGGGGCAAACAAATTTGCGCTTGGGATCAGGTGCTTGAGGTGATGCCATCAGTTTGGCATTAGGCATAATGCGTATTTTACTCTGGGGCATATCTAATGGTTCCTCGTGTAATGGGTCCTCAAATTGGTTTAGGTTAGTCTTTATCTCAGTCGGTTGGTGAACATTTTCGAGATCCAATGGCGTATCATGTTTGACATCGTTATAAATTGTAGAGGCTCTAAGTATGACATCCCGCCCCCGTTCACTGGAATGGGTACCACCACCGCCTATTGTCGGAAATGGTGGTGGTTGCATTGGCTCTGTAGGCGTTAACGTTGATGTCGTCAGCATTTGGGGTGTGGGCGTGATTGGTATTACTTGCGACATTGCGTTGTGTGTGTGCTAATTTGGCTAACACACAGGTTGCTGTAATAAATTTTTTTTTTTACATTTATTGTGGTTTTGTTTCATTTTCACTTTTAATACATACCGATATTAAGTTTTTGTGTAGTTTTTAAGGTAATTGTACTTTTAGTGGGCGTCGGCCGCATTTATTTATATAAAAGTGGTCCCTCGTCACCATAGCCAGACGGAAAGTTACTCTTTAATAAAACTTATTTATTTTCGCATGGCTTACAATTAAAGAAAAAAAACAAAGACTTATTTATTTTGACTTGTATTTTCGTTTTCGTCGCTTAATTTATCCCAGCTAGCATTAGTTGCGTTGAAATATATCGATTAGCTCGATACATACTCTTTCAATATATCGATAGGAAACAAAAAGTATATCGCTAATCGTTTTAATTACATTTTTGTACAACAAAAATAGTTTTCTAAAGATTGGAAACAAAGTTTACCATTAACATAGAATTTATTATTTTTAAACAAATATGGAGCATAATATAAGAGATTCCAGAAAATATATGAATTTTAAAGTCTAATCTTAATTAAATCATATTCGATAACAGAGCAATAGATAAACTAACAGTCTGTGCACCTGCGTGACTTCCTAGACTTCTTTTATAAGCAACAAAAGCAAAATATGCATAAGTACTGCCGTCCAAACCCTTTGCTACAATGCAATACTAATTTTATACTTGCTTGTTTTTACAAGTATTCAATTATTAATTAATTGCAATTTAATGTATGTATAACATTCATAAATATATATGCACAAGATAAAATCTGACGGTATAAGATTAATTTGATCTGAAATTTGTGGTTACAGTACCATGTTCTTATCCCTTAATGCTGAGTAACTTAAAATGGGGCACAGCGTATATCTTACGGTTACTACGTCAAAATTTTAGATCCTTTATAGCTTGCGGCAAGTCTGGCAGTTTTATGTCTTTAATTTGCTGTGAAATGTTCATGCTTTTAACTGCATTAACGGCGCGCGCTGGAGCCGCTGATATACCAGCTTCTTGCTTGATCAGCTTGTTTTGTTCTTCGATTCTGGCCATAATGTCACTCATATTGGTTTGTAAAACCATTCCGCCCATTACTAGCTCAGAGAGGATATGATGCACATCATCAGCATGAAAAATTAAATCCAATTCGCAAACATTTTCGAAACATTTGTCTAATGTTTCGACAAATACTTGTATTAAGTCGAGAATGCCCAACTCACTCTCTGACGAATCCACACAAAATACAAAGTACAACGTGGCATAATGGCGATATATAAGTTTGTAATCCGATCCACCAATTAGGCTATTAAATGGAAAAAATTATTATTAACTTCAACTGAAATGTATTTTTGCAATACTTACGTGCCGCCTTCAAGAAAGTTGCAAACATTGTCGTCGCGCTTCGAAACAAGCTGGAATGTCTCTTTTATTATTTGTTGTTGAAGACTTTCATCCTGTAAAATCATTTGTATTATAAATGAAAATAAGTCTTTTAAGAAATACAAGCTTAGAAGAGTAAACCTACTACACGCACGAAATACATATCTACCTTACATTTCACACAATGCAGATAAAAATGCATATGTATGTTTTTTAAAATTCTATTAATTTATGCACTACTTACAAAATATTGGTAAAATTTTGACAGCCGTGGTTTGCCATGATTGTTAAACACTAATATCGCCTTAATCATTTTATAAGTTTCTTCATGTATTTTTAATTTAATCTTGTAGAGGATCTGCTTTTATTAAATAAAATAACTTTTTCTTTACAAAGTAAACAGCACTCGGAATTTGTTGCAGCTGTTTATAAAGAAAGAAGCAGAATGTGAAAGTAAAAGTGATCGAAAACCAAGTATCGATTTTCATATCGAATCGTGGAACTAGTAGTTCTTTTAAATTATGGCTCACTCAATTTGAGTGCATATTTCAATGAATTAACTCAAACTGCATAAGTTTACATACTGTGCCATTCTTACATGAATATGTGTGTCGCAAAAAATCTGTATGCGTATATTAAAATTATCAATAAAAGTCTCTTAAATCATTTTTAGAGGGGATATCTTTGCTCTTGTTTATCTGTATACATATTTCGTTGCTCGTTCTCGAGGGTAATCAGCTAAGCACACTAAGCATGAAAAGCCAAAATTGGTATTCCATGACATTCGAAATTGGGACTATAGAAAAATGCTTGTACCTCATCTTAGCATATTACGTTGCTACCTAAAATCAAAGAGTATATACTAAAGAGAGGCGTAAGAACGGCCGTTGGCGTTTGAACGCTATTAACATATTCTGAGCCAGAATGCCGGAATGTTAAAGTTGACTTTAACATTCCGGCATTCTGGCTTAAAATGTTAGCTGGTTGGTGTTTGCATATGAGTAAAGAGGATGGAAAAAAACCGAGAGACGCTGTCTGCACTGCTCTAAGCTGTTAAGTGGAGCTGTGACTTGTGCCTGTGTGCGCACAATGTAAAACAGATCAGTAGAATGGGAGGCGATAGATAAATACTCTTTTTCGTGTTTTTCGCCATTTATGCATGCATTTGTTAGTGTAAAAGCAAACGCGATTGCAAAGTGTCATAGCAGCCACATATTAAGAAAGGGTATGAATGCCTAGAAACTAAAAATTTACAAATTTGGTTGCGGCTGAATTTGTGGAAATTGCCGACAGCCAACAACGAAGTTTAGAGCCGAGTTCAATTGCAGTACACGAGAATTGTGTGGGCTATTTTTAGATTTTCCTTTTTAACTCTGCCCGCCCGCACACTTCTTAGAGAGTTTATAACGTCTTTGGGCTGCCGGCCTTGGCTAATTATAATTTTTGACTTCTTTCTTTTTCGCTATTTAAATTAGTTAGCCATTTATTTTTTGCCGTTTTACAAAATTAACTTTGAATCATTTTATATGACAATTTTAGGGAAATTAATTTTTTAATTGCAAGTTGCATTTGTTTAAAAACTGATTTGGTGCAACAATGCTAAAAAAACAAAATAATTGTTTGTTATATTTTTCTTAAAGAACCCAAAAATTGTAATGAAGTTTTAAAATACTTGCGTGGCAAAACAAATAGCCGCCGGCAAAATATCCTTTCCTTTGCTCTATCAAAATTGAATTTGCCGTCCCAAAAATCTATACTAAAACAAGTATATGAAGTAACAATACTTTTAGTTATGAAAACAAATTACAGTTTAGAGTCTAAATTGTAGACTTTTTTTTTTGCAAAAATAGGCCTTTCGCTTTTATATGAAAAAATTGTTTCAAAAACGAAAAAAGCTAAAAGTACATATTAATCCTTTTTTTAAAACATGAAGTTTTATATTCAATTTGCTGCATACTATTAAATGATTTGCTATTAGAGTTAAAAACTTTTAAAAATCGTATAAGTCGAAAAAATGTAGTTAGTTCTCTCTGATGTAAATGCAAGTACATAATTCTGTTTGTGTGTGCACGCCGCAAAACCGTTCAACAGTATGCAAGTCGCTAGGAAAATACCCTTTTTACTTTTTATGTATCCATTTGTTAGTGCAAGGCAAACATGGTTATAAAATGTCATACAAGTCAAATACTTCGAAAGGGTATGAAAGCTCGAAAACTTAAAATTTATAAATTTGGCTGATGCTGAAAATACGCAAATTGTGTCAAACGTTTGTTCTGCGAGAGAAAATCAGGCGCGCGACTTAAGCAAAGCAGCAACAATAAAAGCAAGCTGTACAACAACAGCAGCAGTAACAAAAAAAAGCAGTTACAAAGCAAATAAAAAATTAACTGTTTTTAATTTTATTTATTTAATTCTATCATAATAATTTGTATTATATTTATTATTATTATACAATTATTATCAGATTACGCAAAATTACAAATAAAAAAGTTTAAAAAAATAAATAAATGAAATAAAAATAAAACTATTTTTATTTAATTAAATAGTTTTAGTAATTGCCTCACTAATATTATGTGTCCAATGATTTTAATCTTATGTTAAAAATATGTATATATTTATATATATGTATGTATGAGCACATGTATATTTATATCGTCTCAAAATGCTGTGGGTGAAAAACACCCCCCATGCACCGCACACATCCACAATGCCAAGCACACGCAGCGGTTCCATACACATGCACACATGCACATGTTTCCAGCAAAACAAATGTAACCAGCACAACTTAACAGCTTAGAGCAGTGCCGACAGCGTCTCTCGGTTTTTTTCCATCCTCTTTACTCATATGCAAACACAACCAGCTAACATTCTGAGCCAGAATGCCGGAATGTTAAAGTCAACACCTAACATGACTTTAACATTCCGGCATTCTGGCTCAGAATAATATAGCGCGCAAACGTTAACGGCCGTTCTTACGCCTCTCTTTAATATATACTCTTTGCTAAAATTTCAAGGTAATTTGAGTGACATATATTTGACCTGATATTTTTGAAAGATATCGATACCCTTCTTGGCGACAATCAAGTACAATGAAAATTAAGTAATATAATTTGATAGCATTGTTATCGATGACACCTCTACTAAACCCCCCAACGTGTGCAGCAAAAGGAAAACAATATTTGTTTTTTTTTGTATTATGTCTATTATTGCTCCTTTATAATGAACATTTTAAACAATGTAAATTTTAAATGCAGGTACTGCTGGAAATACTTACCTTAAACATTTTATTTAACGTCTTTTTTTAATACAATTACAGTGTTAGCTCAGTACTCAACAAAGAAGTTAAACAATATGGGAAACAGTTTATGTTTGATCAGAGTGAAGACACATCTTGGAGCTCTAACGAGGTATACAAATGTCTTTATTTATTAAATATTTTAATTTGTTTTAAAATTTCTTATTTTTCGGTAACAGGGAACTCCACAATGGATAAGTCTATCTTTTGACGAACCGCAATTTTTTAGTTCATTTTGCATACAATTTCAAGGTGGTTTTGCGGGGAAAAACGCAACCATGTCAGTGTATTTGAGGGATGGCGCCTTAACATACGAAGAAACTTTTTATCCAGAGGACATAAACTCTCTTCAGCATTTTAAATTAAAGGACCCCAGCTGTACACAAAGTTGTTCAAAAATTGTATTTGTTTTTGATTCAAGTACAGATTTTTTTGGAAGAATAATTATCTATAAGCTTCAATTATTAAAGTAACTTAGTAAAGATTGCTATTAGTCATTGGTATGGCATGAATAACAGGAAGGTTCTAAACCGTCAACTCAATGTGGGCGTCACACATACAAAGATTTTTTGGCGCTGGTGTGTTCTAAATTTTCTGTACAAACAAAGGATTTTAATAGCATTTATATGTATTGAATTATTGAAGTGGAGTTTGCACAAATATCTTCTTTTGTACGACCATGGTTATGCTGAGTGAGTTTTTAAATCTTTAAGTAACTAATAAATTTTCAAAAACTTGATCGTGTGGAACTTATCTGCTTCACTTCGCATACATATGCAAACAAATGTTAATTTTAGACCAACACAAATCTTATTGTTTATATGTTTCTCTGATTTGACGTTTTTAAATTCGCGCAATGCGAATGTTCACTGTCGACTTTCAATTAATCGATAGCAGCTTATTGAAATGCAGCCAAAGTATCGATGCCGATGGTTTTCAACGACTCTAAAATTACTTTAAAAGACGACGACGACACAGTTTCTTGCATAATAAACTTTCAAAGTTCAGATTATTTCAACAAGTGAAAATTTATTTCATAATGCAGTGTCCCTTTTTAAGCAGATTTAATTCCACCTATATACGCAACTATGCCGAGGTGTTGTATCAATCGTATGGAGCTTACTGCCCTGTTATTGGGAAAAATGTTCATGTGGCTGAACAGAAATTGCCAATAGCTGCTTCGTTGCCATTTTCCACAAGGTCATATTCGACTTCTTCGTTGAAGGAAGGTAGTCATGTTGGGCATAATGAAAAAGGTGGCCGGATCCATGATAATACTGTGGCTGAGCCTAACAATTGTTTTCCATATGAGAAATTTTTCAACAATGAAATAATGAAAAAGAAACGAGATCACTCCTATCGAGTTTTTAAGAGAGTTAATCGTTTAGCTGGGCCTGGACTCTTCCCGCATGCACTCGAATATTCGTCGAACAAGGAACGGCCAATAACCGTTTGGTGCTCTAATGACTACCTTGGAATGTCTGCTCATCCAAGTGTAAAACAGGCTGTGCAGGAGGCACTTGAAACGCATGGATCTGGAGCAGGAGGAACACGAAATATATCAGGAAACTCTATACATCATGAACGACTTGAAAGAAAACTTGCGGAGCTCCATCAAAAAGAAGCCGCTCTACTGTTTACTTCTTGTTTCGTGGCCAATGACTCGACACTTTTTACGCTAGCAAAACTTTTACCCGGATGTCAAATTTTTTCGGATGCAGGCAATCATGCCTCTATGATACAAGGCATCAGGAATAGCGGTGTTCCAAAGCATATTTTCCGACATAATGACGTCGATCATTTGCATAAGCTACTTAAACAATTTGATAAAGCCACACCGAAAATTGTAGCATTTGAGACGGTGCATTCCATGACTGGTGCGATTTGTCCACTTGAAGAGTTACTGGATGTCTCTCACGAACACGGTGCTATTACTTTTATTGACGAGGTTCATGCTGTGGGACTGTATGGTGATCATGGTGCTGGTGTTGGTGAAAGGGATGGTCTGCTACCAAAAATGGATATAATATCGGGGACACTGGGCAAGGCGTTTGGTAACATAGGTGGCTACATAGCTGGAACGAATAATTTAGTTGATATGATACGATCTTACGCTGCCGGGTTTATATTTACTACATCACTGCCACCGACAGTACTTTGTGGAGCGCTTGAAGCTGTTAATATTTTAGCTTCAGCGGAAGGTCGTCAATTGCGCAGTTTGCATCAAAGGAATGTTTCATACTTGAGAAGTTTGCTAAAAAGAGAAGGTACATTAATATTTTTTATTTTAAGCTGAAATTGTTTCACTTGATATAATCGTTTCTTTTTATAGGTTTTCCAGTTGAGGATACACCTAGCCACATTCTACCGATTAAAATTGGCGATCCTTTGAAATGCCAGCAAATCTCGAATATACTAATCGAACAATTTGGTCATTATATACAAGCTATAAACTATCCAACTGTTGCACGCGGCCAGGAAAAGCTACGCTTAGCCCCAACACCTTTTCATACCATCGAAATGATGAATACATTGGTTACGGACTTGAAAAAAGTTTGGGAAATATTAGAGCTCTCTACAAACGTACCACTAAATCCAAGCGGCTGCATGTTCTGCAACACCAATATCCATCACGAAAACTGTCCTGATCTACTAGAGTGCGCCATTCCAAATTGTCCCCGGTTGGCAATTTCTGTAGCTGCATAATCATTTAACGTTTTCATTATATTTTTATGCACAACTTAATCAAAACTAACAATTGGTAATGGTTTTAAAAACAAAAATTTAATGTATTGGTATTCACAAAGTGCATTGTAAATGCATACATGTATGTGCTTATAATATACTTATGAGTATATTTGCTAAAACAAAATAAAATCAATGGTTTGTGTTTCTTGAAAACAGTGTTTGAATATTCATAGGCATAACCTTTAACATTAAAATAATAAAATTAGCAAGTTCAGCATGAACTTATTACTCAACTCCAAAAATCACGTGTTGATTTCCGTTTTGCATATTTTGTTATCACTTTTGCTTTACGCCATTTACTTATCAAATATATAAATATATTTCCATATAAAACTCAGCCCAAATGACTAGTGTGCACATAACCTAGCCCACTATAGTAGATAGCATAACTTTAATCAGTACAACGCTTGCAGGGGGTTTTGAAATATACGCATCTATGTTGGAACACAATCATTTGACAAAGCCAAACTTGATTTTGTCGAATCATCATGAGTCGTTTTAATATAAAGACATTTGGTTCGCCTGCTCAAATCTTTCAAATTTGGTTGAAGGTTATTTTTAATTAAATAATTTGATAATGTACTTTAACTCTTGGGGAAACATTTTTAATAAACATGACACTGCATTTGTTCCAGTGTTTTGCAAAAATTGTCTAATAGTATTGACGAGCACTTTTAATAGTTGCCATTTCATCATATCACTTTGAATTTCATTATTTCGTTCGATTCTCTGAAAAGACATGTTTGTTCAAAGTTATAAATTACTTTGTATTTGCTGAATTTCCCTGTCCATCTTATCTGGTTTCGAGCCTGCATTCCAGCCAAACTTCGCATTAATATTACGGGTTTACCAATTGAAACTCTGCTAATTCATAATTTTTTTATTTTTGCAATTTTTTAATTAATCTTTACGAAATTGTTTTCATCGATAATTCTGAATATATTTTCACGAAAATGAATTAAGTTTTCCTTAAAGTAATTACTGCTTTCGCTGTGCAATTTCGTCATAACCGGCTTTATATTTTCAATTTGAGCAGTTTCGGACAAATCAGCAAAATAATGGAGCTAAAAAGAAATGGGAATAATATGATAAATGTAAACAAGATGAAATATACAATCGATTTCTGATATCTTGAATCGATAAAACAAATAGTTTACCTGATTGGGTCCAAGAATATGAGCATGTCGTTTTCTGAAACCCTTTTCCCAATGCTCTCGCATTTTAGTTTCCGTATCCCGGCGCATTTCTTTTTCGGTTGGCAATTTATTCGTACCAGAGTAATAACTAAACACAAATCGTGCTTGAATATCCATCATTTGAGAGGCGCACACATAAAATGGTAAGCCTATTAGAGCCATAGAGGGATCTCGAATATTGATGCACTGCTTGTATAGCGGCTGAACGTAATTATCTTCAACATATATGCCTGTGTCAAGACTTAAAAAGGGAAAGGCATATTTGTAGCCGGTACAATAAAGTAGCGTATCAAATTCTTCGTAGGACCCATCCATAAAATGTGCACCTTTCTCGCTAAGCTCCTTAACGTCCGGTTTCGTAAGCACATTGTCAAAAAACTGCGTTTTGGCAGTTATTTTTTTGCTGTGATGACTAAGCATAACTCTTTTGGCAGATCTGGATATTATATTGGATAAATCCATACCACTGGGTCCTGCTCCAATAACCAATACAGTTTTGCCTGCAATTCATGAGTTGTAAATTATTTAATAAACTTTTTAAGTAAAACATTACAAATACTTGCCTTCAAATACAGAACTTCTTTTGAAATCATGACTATGCATATATTCGCCCTTAAATTTATGAGCTTGAGGTATATCTGCATACATTGGCGTATGATAGTGTCCACTTGCCACTAAAACATTGTCAAAATAATGAAACTGCATTTGATTTGTTGTAAGATCCTTTGTTATCACCTTGAATGATAGGGTTTGGCTTGTAAGCCAAAGTATATTTAGTTGATAAACATTCAAAACACTTACTTGCCAAAATTTTCCTTTTTTTAGAATTCGTATAACATATGTATTGAATTTTATATATTGCTTTAGTTTAAAGTGTTCTGCGTATTGATTCAAAAAATCACAAATTGTTTCCGATGCCACATATGAAGCCTTTTGTTCTTTGTCAATTTGAAAATCGGGGAAGCCCATGATCTCCTTGGGTAAATTGGTTCTACAAAACAGCGTAAATAAGTACGAATGTTTTATAATTTCGATTATAAGTTGAGTGTGTATAGATTATGTGAGTTTGGAAAGAAAGTTAATTATACAATTTTATTCATTGATTCGGATTCTGAAGCTCAAAATCTATGATCGAATAATTAATTTGCATTATACGCACCAACATTTGCGGGTGTCAGAGAAAACATAGAACTTAATAAATGCAGATAAGTGTCCCTAATGAAGAATGAATAGTTTAGTGACTTAGCATAACTCTTTCGGTAGATCTGTATATTATGTTGGGAGAAACCATACCACTTAGTTCTGCTCCAATAATCAAGACAATTCGTTAGATGAGAGTTATTAATTTATTTTAATAGATTATTTGAATTATTATTATTTTACTCATGGTCTCAAATAGAGTACTCGAAGTGGCTCAGGGGTCTCAAAGTTGTAACTTTCTGAAGATTTGAGTTTCGCCTTTCTATTTTTTTTATGGGGCTATGGCTTATATGAAGTACGTTCACATATTCACATAATATTTCTAATATACAATAAAATTAAGATTTCAATTAGAGTCCATATATATAATTGCGTGACTTTCATAACAAGTTTTTACTGCTTCGATGTTTACATACCCTGTGCCCTGCATCCTGTACATTTGTGCAATGCACGTAACAGAAGAAGGCGTTACTGGCCTCTCTTCTTTGCACTGTCCCAAAGTTTTACTCTCTGTCGTTATGGCAATACTTTTGTATGTTTGAGAATTACCAATATATGTTTCTTCTCACAACCCCTTCGCTCCTTAGTCTTAAACACGCTTACAAACTTAATGTGTCGTCGTTACAAGACTTGATGCAGACTTTTATTTTTTTTTGAAGAAACTGAGTGTAGGGTATCCCACTGATTGATATTTTTTGTTTTTACTTTTTATCGCAGAATGATCAATATTTATTATCACGAAAAATCAACAATAATATTTTTTTTTTTAATTTTTTTTAAATATTGCGGTTCTCTCACAACAGAGATTGGGCACTGCGACCTGAAGATCTATTGTACCTAACCCATTCTTTTAGGACAAAAGACCATCTGCCTTCCTTATGAAGAGCAGTAAGTCTTTCGTTGGGATTCGGCGTAGCTGAAACGGGGTGATCCGTTCAGCTCCCAAATGTGTGACATCAACAATAATTTAAACTAAGGAAAAAAACTAAAACTGATTACAAATTTCCGAAAATAACATTTGAAGAACGTTTTAGTACAAATAAACTTATTTACATCTGTTTCATAAATCTTAAAAACGCGACGCCGGTTCTTGAAGAACTTCTCTCGGTGTTTCTTACCTTAAATTTGTATACATACTGCTGTGCACATCAATTCCATTACGTTGTCCGGTTTCCTCCGTAAAAACCCATGTGCCTCCGATTTTATTGGATAGCTCAAAAATAGTTGGCTCAAAATTGTGGTCTAAAGCATGTCGGGCGCAGCAAAGACCTGCCGTACCAGCACCCACAATACATACTTTTAATGGTGTCATGTTGTAAGTTATAAAATAAAATTCAGCACCGTCAGCTCTATTAAATTCAACCGCACGTCGTTTCTTTGATATTGAGACTGAGCATCTGGTCGTATTTAACGACGATTTGTGACATTGATAAGAGTCACCTTTTTTGTTTACTTTCACCTGTGCAGGCTGATACGAACAGCTGTCTATGTATGCATGTATGTAGTAGTATATGTACTTAAGCTACTTAAGAGAGGGGCAACTGCAGATTTTTTAACAATTCGATAAATTGTTTTTGTCAAACAATCATTTGATTCTTGTGGTCAAATCTTCAATGTTTGGTATGAAGTTTTATTTTATTAGTATAATTTTATAATATGCTTTATCTCTTGGTGTGATTTCGTTTTGGATAATTTCTTTTGGTATTTGGTATAATTTCTTGACCACTGCCATATTTGGACCAAATAATCATTACTTTGTGTTTGCTTAACTTCCTTGTTCATCTTCACTGGTATGCAAATCGTATTTGTTTTTAAAATTTTCATAGCTTCTATCTTTTAATCCAATAATTCAAGTAAATGCAGCTGAGTATAAGTAGGGTTCTATGAAAATCTTCAAACTGTTCGATTGAAACGTAGACAGACATCTATTATAAATTCCAATTCATTCTTCGTTTTATACCAAATAATATCCTTATGACTCATAAGTTATGAGTTATGAACAAAAAAAGAGCGGTCTATAAAATGCATTAACCCTTACTTAAGTTTGCAAACAACTTCAAAAAGTTAAATGTACCAAAGCAAATTTGAAGGTCGTCATCTCGATTTTTTCGTCTTTTTTTTATTTTAAAAATGTTTCATCCTTTATCTACTTATAGTTAACTTCTAACAACGTATTAATTAATCTTTACGAAATTGTTTTCATCAATAATTCTAAATATATCTTCACGAAAATGAAGTAAGTTTTCATTAAAGCAATTACTGCTTTCATTGTGCAGTTTTGTCATAACCGGCTTTATATTTTCAATTTGAGCAGTTTCGGACAAATCAGCAAAATAATGGAGCTAAAAAGAAATGGGAATAAAAGAATCATATGATATATATGAATAAGATAAAATATAGAATCGATTTCTGATATCTTGAATCGATAATACAAATAGTTTACCTGATTGGGTCCAAGAATATGAGCATGTCGTTTTCTGAAACCCTTTTCCCAATGCTCTCGCATTTTAGTTTCCGTATCCCGGCGCATTTCTTTTTCGGTTGGCAATTTATTCCTACCAGAGTAATAACTGAACACAAATCGTGCTTGAATATCCATCATTTGAGCGGCGCACACATAAAATGGTAAGCCTATTAGAGCCATAGAGGGATCTCGAATATTGATGCACTGCTTATATAGCGGTTGAACGTAGTTGTCTTCAACATATATGCCACTATCAACACTTAAAAATGGAAAGGCATATTTGAAGCCGGTACAATAAAATAGCGTATCAAATTCTTCGTAGGATCCATCCACAAAATGTGCACCTTTCTCGCTAAGCTGCTTGACGTCCGTTTTCATAAACACATTATCGAAAAATTGAGTTTTTTCAGTTATGTCTTTGCTGTGGTGACTTAGCATTACTCTTTTGGCAGATCTGGATATTATGTTGGATAAATCCATACCACTGGGTCCTGCTCCAATAACCAACACAGTTTTGCCTGCAATTCATGTGTTGTATAATTAAATAAGTTAAGAAAAACATTTTTTAAATAAGTACTTGCCTTCAAACACAGAACTTCTTTTGAAATCATGACTATGCATATATTCGCCCTTAAATTTATGAGCTTGAGGTATATCTGCATACATTGGCGTATGATAGTGTCCACTTGCCACTAAAATCTTGTCAAAATAATGAAACTGCATTTGATTTGTTGTAAGATCCTTTGTTATCACCTTAAATGATAGGGTTTGGCTTGTAAGTCAAAGTATATTTAGTTGAAAAACATTCAAAACACTTACTTGCCAATATTTTCCTTTTTTTAGAATTCGTATAACATATGTATTGAATTTTATGTATTGCTTCAATTTAAAGTGTTCAGCGTATTGATTCAAAAAATCACAAATTGTTTCTGATGTCACATATGAAACCTTTTGTTCTTTATCAATTTGAAAATCGGGGAAGCCCATAATCTCCTTGGGTAAATTGGTTCTACAAAAAATTGTTATTATTAACAAGGATTATTTTATAATTTTTATTATTGAGTAGGGTTGTACGGATGAAAGAAAATATTGATAAAAAAAACGTTTACAATTCTCAACTGGCTTAAGCGATAGTGTGTACATGTCCTTTAGTTTTGTTCATAAATTGCTGCAGTATTTGAATTTATTTTATTACCAGTGAAAAATTTGATTTTGAAATTTTGGTTCTTTAATCGACTACTTTCATGTCTTTGTACAGTAGTTCTATATCCTTTGATGTATGTTATCGATTTGAACAGTGCTTCAAAATGCACGAATTATCGAGAACATTAAGTTAAACCAAGCCTAGTTTTGTAGGCGTTAGAGGAACTAGAGGACGTGTAAACAACTTTTTAGTAGCAAAAAGCTAAATGAATAAAAAATATCAAAAACAGCTTAGTAGCTTTGAAAAATACTAAAAATTAAAAAAAAAAAAACATATCTTCGACATCACACCTTGGATCTTGTATATTTATATTCTCATAAAGCTTTCTGAACAATAGTGTGACAAATTTTAATATTTTCCAGCTGGGAAACTCTTTGGCTTCTTGTCTCATTAGGTGCCCAGATACTACTTAGATTTTTGTCACAAGCGGCTGTAATTCACTAGAGCATTTCTTTACCAAAGGAACAGTTGCGCAATAATATTAATGATGGTTAATATTCATGATTTTCTGCAAAATTTATTTAATGTTTGGGAATCCCCCAAAATATGTTTTACTGTTCTCAACGCTATGAAATTTAATTAAAATGCATAACAAAAAATGATTTGAGATAATATTATACGTTGTACGGAGAGCTACAACCTATGTGAGTTTAACTCAAGCCAATATCAAAAAGTTTTTGTATTGTCTTTGGCTTAACTTTTTGCTACAGAAAAATAAGCTATGAAGAAGTTTGTTATAAAGAGAATCAAGTACGAATAAACAGTGCACTTAAAAAATGGGCATAGAAAAAAGTGTTTTGTAGTAGACAGGAAAGTTTGGATGCACATATTTTGTTTAGAAAGATAAGATAAGATGTACTGCAGAATGTTATTTCGCTGTCAAAATTGCCAAAAAAAGCTTGTATTATCTGATAACTAGTTTATTAACTCGAAGAATGAACAAAAATATAAATCTTATTGAGGAAAAAAATATAAGCTGATTACAAAATTCCGAACTAAGATTCGGATTCTGAATTGATATTACTTATTGCACGCGCAACAGCAACAACTGAAGCAAGTCTCCATACAAAAAAAACTTATTTGGAGATGTTTCAGAAATCTTTTTTTGTATGTATATGAAAAGCGCGAAGCCGGATCTTGAAGAATTTTTCAAGGTTACTAATTTTTCACAGGTGACCCGTTTTCCTTACCTTAAATTTGTATACATACTGCTATGCACATCAATTCTATTACGTTGTCCGGTTTCTTCCGTAAAAACCCATGTGCCACCGATTTTATTGGAGAGCTCAAAAATAGTTGGCTCAAAATTGTGGTCTATAGCATGTCGGGCGCAGCAAAGACCTGCTGTACCAGCACCCACAATACATACTTTTAATGGTGTCATGTTGTAAGCTCTAAAAAAAAAATGCGCCACTGACAGCTCTATTAAATTCAACCGAACGCTGTTCTATTTAAATTGGGACTGAGCATCTGACCGTAATTTACAACGATTTGTGACATTGATAAGAGTCACAGTTTTTGTTTATTTTCCCTTGTACGGGCTGATATGCACAGCTCTATATACTATATAGCCACTTTAGAGAGGGGCAATTGTAGACTTTGATTAATGTAATCTGTGTGAGCTCGGAAAGATTCTACTTTTGAGAAGCTTATATTTCCTGTTTTAGGTGTTCTATCAGCAAGACGTTTTTAATTTTCGTGATTTGCAGGTCAGCATAAATTGAAAAAATTGTAATTATCCAATGGGCAGATTAATTGAATTACGGCTGTAATTATATCTTTAATAGATACCTATATATGTAATCGATATGTTAGGATCTATTGTAAACTGTTGTGAACTAAAATCATTGTAATAAAACTAAGAAACTGACTCGGTCAGACGCAGTAGCCATTAGCGCCTTTTATTTGAGATTCCATTCCAAACTGCGCTGCAGAGTTGCGGATTCATTTCATCTCACTTATTTTTACTTTCAATATGCTAATTAGCGAAAAAATTATGAGTACACTGATAGAAAAAAGTTATGAATTAACGATTCAAGCTTTTTTCGTAAACAGTCTTGATTGATCTATGATTTTTCAAATCAGGACCCAAAAAATCTTAATTGCAATTATTTCAACTCGAGAAAATCTTAAAATAAGCAGGAAAAATATTTGAAATCGTGACCAAAATATAAATATCGTTCTTTGAAAAATCTTGAACTAAGATTTTTGTGGCTTTGTTTAAGAACATACTAGTATTGTTTTCGTTTCTTCAATGGCAGGGCTTCTTTTGAGCTAAATAAAATCTTAAAGAAGAACGATCAACATTAAAATAACAAAAAGAAAAGTAATATATAAAATCGTGAGCTTAATCTTATCGGATTTTCAATAAACTTTAAATAATATTCTAAAAATCTGAAAATAAGATTAAAATAACATCTGAAAAAGTATACAACCGTGAGCAGAATCTTATCGGATTTCAAACAAACTTGAAATAATATTCTAAACATCTTAAAATAAAACTTGTTTTTTAAGTACTAAATTTTTATTATAAAGTGTTTTCCAATAAGAGGTGTTATTTTGGTATTCAAAGAAAATGGCAATTTTTTGAGATAAATGATCGGATGTTTATTTCATATAAAGAGGAAGGTATGCCGTTAATAATGAAAAACAACATCAACCACGACCACGCTTACAGGACCATATCCTTTTCATGAAATTTTCCATAACCAAATCGCAAAGTGGCTCCCCTATGTCCTCGATAGCCTCACGAATTCTATCTTTGAGGTCTTAAATCGACGCTGGGCTGTTGGCGTAGACCGTATCTTACACGTGGCCCCAAAGGAAGAAGTCGCAAGGTGTTAAGTCACAAGATCTCGGTGGCCAATTGTGATTACCTCTTCGAGAGATAACACGGTCCGGAAACTTTTCCCGTAAAAGAGCAATGGTTTCGTTGCTTGTGTGGCACGTAGCGCCGTCTTATTGAAAGTAAACGTTGTCCAGATCGGTACCATCCAACTCCGACCATAAAAAATCATTAATCATCTCTCTATAACGCAATCCATTCACCATAACTGTTGATCCAACCTCATTTTCGAAAAAGTAAGGTCCAATGACCCCGCCGGACCATAAAACGCACCAAATAGTCACACGTTGAGGATGGAGAGGCTTCTCAACAATAACTCTTGGGTTTTCCGAGCCCCAGATGCGACAATTTTGCTTGTTGACGTAGCCACCGAGGTGGAAATGGGCCTCATCAGTCAAGATGATTTTTCGATGGCATTCCGGATCATTTTCATGCATTTCAAGGACCCAATCAGCAAAGACACGACGTTGTTGATGATCGGCCGGCTTGAGTTCTTGTGTTAACTGAACTTCATAAGCCTTAAGACCCAAGTCTTTATGCAAAATACGGTTTAATGACGTTTGTGGAAAACCCAATTCCAAAGAACGACGAGGAATGTACAAACTTGGGTTTTCTTCAACAATTTGGGCTACAGCAGCAATATTCTCAGTTGTTCTTGAGCGACGTGGCCGGGTTTTATTCTTCACATCACTAACTTGTCCCAACAGCTCGAATTTTTGCACCAATTTCTGTATTGCGGTCCGACAAGGTGCTTCACGACGACCCAAAAATGCTTTAGTTTTGCGAACTGTGACTGCAAGATTTTCACCATTTTTATAGTGAATTTTAATAATTTCAAAGCGTTGTTGAAGCGTGTTTCGTTCCATTTTTAGTAATGGCGTAGTTTCTACTTGTCAAATGTCAAAGAATAAAAGCTTCAAAAGTGACAGCTACCGAAATACCGGGTGATTCAAAATAACACCTCTTGTTGGAAAACCCTATACAAAATCTTAATTTGAGAACGTTTATTATGTTTAAAGAGTTTATGTTCCAGTTTTAATAAAGAAATGTCAAAATGCATAACAAAAAATGCAAAAAATCTTAATTTAAGAATTTTTTGGTCTTAATTTAAAACTTTGAGTCTTATTTTAAGAATTTTTGGCTTAAGAATTTTTGGTCTTGTTTAAAGTTTTAAATTTTTTTTAATTCAAGAATTTTTTTCAAGAACATTTGCTCTTTTTCAAGAGTTATAATATTTATTTGAGAGCTTTTGATCTTAATTTAAGAAATAAAGTTACAAAAACTTAAATTAAGATTTTGATTTTTTTTTTTATTAGTGTACAGTGCTATAAAATTTCTTTTAAACGGTTTACATTCAAATTTTTAAAAGCTCAATCAACTGTTGAAGCAAGGAAGTTGATTTTTCTTATCGATTGGTTATTGTGAATCAAAATATCGCTCTTGAACCTTTGCAGCTGATAAACTCTCAAAAGTTCGATAACTGTCATACCTTTTATGCGCAGAAATGCAAAAATGTACTGTTACGCGCAGAAAAAAATCTATTATGAATACAGTATTCATATGTATACACAAGTGTGTGCACGTGTACGTCATAGATGCCTATACTCATGGTTGCGGTTTTTTAAGTAAATACTTTATTTACAAAGAAACATTTATAAATATTTCAATGCAAAAGCTTTGTATTGTTAATGGCTAGTGACATTAAGTTTAGAACTCAAGTTAACAGTGAAAAATTGCCTAAACAATGAAGAAAATTTGCATATTGCTAAAACTCTTGTGTAAGTTTTGCGTGTAATACTCACCTGGTGACTTTTTCAATGTCTTTTATTGTTTCTGACATGCATATATAATATATATATATATATATTTTTTTTTTAGGAAAAATCGATACAAATTCAACACAAATATTGAATGTACGACAAAGATAGGCATTAACAAAAATTAAAAGTTCATACGAATTGCTTGAAAAAAGGCAACAAATTAATAATGTATGGACTTAATTCTTTAAATTTAAAAAACAGCGTAAGTAACTGCAGCATTAAAAATATTATTTAAAAAACTATATGATATTAAATGCTTTGTTAAACAATTTTTGTTAGTAAAGGCTCTATTTTAGCTTTTATTAATTGAAATTATTTTTGCAACAAAGCTCTTAACGAGAATTATGGTTTTTTTAAAACTTATTTTTTAATTACAGAATCAACGCTTTCGCCTTCGTGATATTGATAATGAGCAAATCATGTCTACTTTTGGGAATATTGGACATTCTTTAAATATAGCTGTTGAAAGATTTATAACGATTGGAGAAATAATTGCAGAGGAAAATATTGATATAAAAGGAGAGATGTATGAAGCTGCAAAGGAAGCGAGAGATGCTGGTAAGTTAAATAATAGTGCACATTAAAACAAAAAAAAACAATGTGTTTTTCGATTTTCCACTCAAAAAAAAGCTTTGAGTGCCGAGCTTGGTTTCAAAAGTTTTATTACCAAACAAACAATGCCCATAAATGTTTTTTCGATTGATCTGGGCTATCGAGGCTATATGCATAGTCAACCGATAACAAAATTAATAAATACTTTCGTAAGCTTAATACAATTTTAAAAGGATTTACATAACATTTCAAAACAATCATAAAGCCATTTAAATTTGTTCAGACAAATATCTGACTAGAAGTCATGTAATAGCATGATTCATTATACTCGATATAAAGAATATTTTATCAGCCCTGTTTTCATCTTAAGAGCTAAATAATTTGAATAGCCAAGTCAAGCAAGAAGCCAGCGGCTTGCTTGGAGAGGGAGTTCTTGCCTGAAGAATAATTTAAACAAAAATTTTCTAAAAAAATAGGCACAATTTTTTAATCTTTTTATATGCAACTGATCTCGAACAGCGTTACCTGTGGCATCACAAAGTGCCTTCGTGCGTCTGGGCTGTTCCAAGACAGGCAACCATTTCAACCTAATCTATATGCAGCTTATAACGTATATTCCACCATTTTTAGGTAAATCGATTGAACGCCTTTGCGATGTCTCACCAATGATGGGCATGGAGTTACGCTACCATATAGAGCCTTTAAAGGATTATGGCGCTATTGTATTAGCTGCTAGATCTCTACTCTCCTCTGTAACCAGAATACTATTGCTGGTGGATATTATTGTTGTGAAAAAACTATTGACGGCAAAAAAGAGAGCTTCTGAAAGTTTGGAAAAACTAGAGTCAGTAATGAACTTTACTGAGTTTGTTAGAGCTTTTTCCGTTTTTGGAACCGAAATGATTGAACTAGCGTACCTTACGGGCCATCATCGCAACTCATTCAAAGAGGAACGACGACGTGCTCAAATGTTTTCTGCAAGACAAATTCTCGAAAAGTCTATATCCATTTTACTGACATCATCTAAAAACAGCCTGATACATAGCGATTGTGTTATAGTAAAAGAAAATCGGGATACTGTGTTTTGTCAGATAAGGCGAGCCATGGATCTAATACATTTCGTTGTAAAGGATAGCATATTCGAGTCTGCAAAGCATATGCCTTTTGAGAAACATCGCAGTAATCCCAACTATGAAAATGAAAGCATCTATACCACAATAAAGAGAATTATTAATCTTATAAAGAAGTACAAGCTCCAAATGAACCACTATGAGGGCAACAATGAGGGCAATAATAATTCAGATGCTTATTATAATTTATTTGATGACGAGCTTTGTGCTACAAGTGATAACTACTATGAGGAGAAAAATCGAGGCGCTGTTGTGGGTGGAGTAGCTGCTGGTGGCCACAATACGAATTACAGAACGTATGCCAACTATGAGAGCATGGATTTGAGAAGTGAACTTGCTTTGGCTTTTGACAAACTATTTGAAAAAGCTCACGATTTTACAGACTCACCGTATATAAGCCACGATCATCGGAAAAATATTCTTACCTATTGCGATAATTGCAAGCTTGAGTTTAATGTATACGCCAATAGCTATATGAAAGATCAACATGAGAATATTGCTGGAGGCGTGCAGTTAAAGGGAAACGAACCAGAAATGGGAATGTTAACTAGTTTAGAGGAATTGTGCAAACAGCTGGTAATTTCTGTTTCCAGTCAAATTGCGGACTTTAACGAATCTATTAAGACATGCACAAAACTGGTAAAATCTTTTCATGTTCTGGCCACAACTCACGATCTTGATAATCTTAATCAGCGTTCGAGCAAGTTTCACGATTGTTGTGATCATATTTTTGACATCTGCAAGCTATTGCAACATATCGCACCTACAGAAAGACTGCAAGTTCAAGCTAAATGCTTAGCAATTAATTTAAGGATCTACGGACCTCAGGTGTTTATTGCTGCAAAGATTTTATGGAAATACTCAAATAGCAGTGCAGCCAATGAAAATTTTGAATCATTTTCTGACATGTGGAAGTGGTTAACAAATGAGATTTCAATGGTTGCCAAAAAAATTCTCGTCTCGGTAAATACTCCGAAAAATGAAAGAGAAACGCAATTAGAAGTGAGTGTTGGTATTATCTATAGTCAAAAACGAATGCATGTCGCTCTGAAACTTTTTCGTATTCATATCGTACAAATACTTATTTCAGAAATGTGAAACTACAATAAAATCTTCAAAACCTTATGTACCTGGAACAGATGATGGAGAATTGGTGGAGTATACTGGCGAAGAAAGTAAAACCAATGGAGAGAACAGCACATATCAATCAAAATGGGGTGACGATTTGTCTGAGGATAATGACATATTAAAAAGAGCTAAAAATATGTCTGCAATGGCTTTTTTAATGTATCAGTTTACTAAAGGCAGCGGAACTTTGAGAACTACGCAGGATTTGTTTACACAAGCTGAATATTTTGCAGAGGAGGCAAACCGGCTTTATAAAGTTCTCAGACACTTTTCTTACCAAGTAAGTCGTTAACGATGTTTTGTGAAATTTTCTAGGTGCTCAGTTTTTTGGAATAAATGTTGATAGGTTAGTAAATGCTTATGATTTTAGCAACTGTAATTCCCGATTACATTAACCAAAAAGGTAAATAGTTAATTTGGAAAAATAAATTACGACGCGACATAAAAATTCCATAGAGATTTTATAAAACAATATTTTAAAGAAAAACTAAATAAAAAATAACAAAGATGTAAAATTTTACGCTGAAATGGCCAATAAAGGCTGAAAACACAAGCAACTCTTCCTTTCGATTTCGATAGATAAACGATAGCTGATGTCGATAGCCGGGCGATAAGAAAAATGGTAAAGGCGGCATACTGAGACTAGACATGTGTTTTTTAAACGATTTGACGATTTTTTATGCCTATTGTTAAAACAAAAATTATATAATTTCAGGTTCCTGCAAGTGATCATAAAAAGGATCTATTAAGTATTTTGGATAGAGTTCCGACTTTTGTACAGGCGCTTCAGTTCACAGTTAAAGATCATACTGTTGGGAAAGCCGCCACTTTTGTCAAGGTCGATCATGTTATTCGAGAAACCAAAAACCTCATGAATGTCATTAATAAAGTTGTGTCAAAATGCTTTGAGTGCGCAAATAAGGTAAATAACAAATTAAAATTAGTTTAATTATACTAAAAAGCTTTTCAATGTTTCAATTAATTATTAACTCTTATATTTTATTTATGTATAATGATTTTGTTAATAAGATAAGAATTGTATATAAATGTTTAGATTATAATTATGCATGAAAATAAGCAAATCCTTGGAAATATTAGTTGAAACAGTTTTATTTATTGTACTCAAATGATTTAATTATGTATGTTTTTGAGTAGATTTATGCAAATATATGTGTACATATACAAGTAAACTTATTTTTTAAATTTATATTCGCATGTGAGTACTTAATATGTGTTCTCAAGATTCTTTTGGTAACAAAATAATAAGTTTGATGTTTTGATACATAAAAAGGAGAAATTTTGATGCGGCATGTAAGTTATACGAGGGCTTTTTAATTTTACTTGAAACTTGACAACATCAAGGTAATTTATATATTTAAAATAATAATTATTAATATTTTGATTTTGTTGTGCATTGTGCCAAAATATGTTTGTCTACTTATAATGTTATTTTAGCATATGTGTTTCATATCATCTTATAGTAAAGATTATGTTTTATATTTATAAAGTACTATGTATTTATTAATATCCTTTGAAGCCTAAAAGTTTAATTGGAACATAACGTCATCTTTTATTATATCTTTTATTTTAACATTTTATTAACAGTAACAAAATTTAAAATTTTATAACAAATTCATAACAAAATTTAAAAAAATATGCTGCAGAATTCTTCTAAGTGTTGAACTTGTATTATCGTTTGTTTTCCCAACCCTAAAAGCGACTTTTTACATCACTAAAAATTTATTTGTTGCACCGATATTATAAGTTTCTTAAGATACTAATTCTATGTAATTGCTTAATCATTTTTTTTCAGTACAAATTAAATTTAACTGGTATTAGTGGAGGACTTACTTCCGGCTCTATGCGTGGGGAGGAAAACATGGCTGGTGGAATGTGTGACTCCAAGGGCACGACCACAAGCAGTGAAGGCAGCATGTGACAGTACGGGATGGCTCGAAGAGCCAAGGGTGATGCAAGAAGAACAAGAGTATCATTTTTATTATTTTGATTCTATACGTTTTATTTTGTTTTACATGTACATCATAAAATGATTTTTGTTAAGAACAAAGCTAAAAAAAAGTTCTAAGATAAGGAATTTATTTTGCATTTGCATACAAATTTATAAATCAACTTGTGAGTTTATTTTTGAAATCACAAAAAAACACAGAGCTTCAGGTCCTACGCTTATGGAAAATGTTGTTTTAAGCCAGGCTTAGTATAATCATTTATATTGGAAATATAAAAACTCGAAAGATAGTTTTACAAATCTGTGCGTAAATAGTTTGAACCAACACAAACCCGATGAGTGTTCGGCAAAGAATGCTGACATGTATTATCCAGTTTGGCTATGGTTGATACAATCTTAACTTGTTTTTTTTCCTCCTGTTTTGTTAGAAATATGTCGGTTTGCGCTATAGCATCTTTGGATTGATTAATATCCTTAAAAAATAAAATATCAATTGCAAAAACACTGGCGCAAATAAAAGAAAGTGTGCCCAACGCATAGGCATAAGGCAAAATATCAGCTGGCAGTTGTTCTACCGTTGAGAATATAAGCAACCCTGCAATAGACAATATAAAAAAATTAATTCAATAATGACTGTGCCGACATTTAAGCAAACAAATGCTATAAATATAATAATTTTCTGACAATGATAATCCTTGCAAAATTTATAAAAAAACTCAATCAAAAGCTTGGATCTTAAATTAAGCTACAAAATTAGTAATGTTATTAAAATCATAAACGCAAAACATTTTTTATGTTAGTAATTTATATTTATTAAGTTTAAAAGTATATATTGTTATAAGTACAAAAAAAAGTAATACCTTCTATAGAAAAAAATATAGCTCCGAATGCCAGGAAAAAATTTTCGCAAGTATGATAGTTAGAGTTTTTTCGAATTATTCTGAAAAGAAAGTTGATTATTTTTAATAAACATAATAATTGGAAATATTTGTAATAATTTAACTACATAAGCTGCATTCATAAAAAGTAAATTTGAAAATTACATAAATATGTACTATTTATATTTATAAGATAGACTTTTAACGTAATAAGTTCGAGCTTGAAAATATATGTGTGTTTTGGGCCAAGCGCCTATTTTTTATAGCCTGTACTATTTTCATAGGAGTATAAAAACTTTATACAAAAATAAAAATTTGACTAAACATCTTGTATGTACCAATTAATCGAAGCTGTCTTTATGTACGTCTGTTTATTAAAAAAAAAAAAACCATTTACAAATTTGAGTAAAATTTGATCAATTCCTTCGGAATTTTTGAAACGAATTTTTCAAAAATTGTCCAAGCGAATTTTCTGTTTAAAATTAAAAATCAACTGAAAAACTATTTATAGTTCTAAAGCAGCCAATGATAATTTATTTCTTATATGTAAATTCTCTTAAATTCAAAAAGTAAATAATACTATTTTATTATGTAATCAATCAAATACATTTTTTGGTTATCTGCACAAACAAAAATTACCCATAAAATATCTTAATTTTTTCAAATCCCTCTCACTAAAATGTTTTAAAACAAATTGGTACATTTATACTCCCATAGTACAGGGTATTTTATAGTCGGGACTTCCCGGCTCTATCACATTACTTGTTTCTGTTTTTTAGTACTATAACTATTTGTATGAAGTATAAAGTGTAAAAAACAAAAAGCCTAGAAACTACACAAGTTTAATTTGGAACTACTATATAAAATACTTATGTGTATTTAGGAAAAAAGGAATTCTATGTAGTTTACGCTTACTCAGTTTTTATTCAATTTCTTACCTTGTAAACAACAAAACTGTTGTGATAAATGTGTACCCAATAAATGTAAGTTCACTAAAATCATCTGCTTCATTTGACCATGCAATGTTGTTCAAGAGTCTCCATTCAGATGAAAATTTTTGATTTCTCACAAAAACTCTTTCAGAATGTTTATCCGATAATTTCTTTACTATTACACATGTTATGGTTAAAATCTGTTATCAAATACGAAGAAATAATAATTTTTCGTAGTTTGTTTTGTAATTTATTTACGCCTGGTAAATGTATTAATATTGTAATAAAGTGTATATATAAAATATAAAATCAAAACATATCATATTTAATTTTAAATTAAACACAAAATGTGTAACAGTATATTTTTTTTAAAACACATAAACGATATATAAGAAGTTACTTGTATGTACGTATTATATGCATATAAAATACAGCTCGAAGCACTACTTACAAGTTCAAGAACTTTTAAAAAAATGCTTAATGCTTCTTTCATTTTGTTACTAAAGTATTATGTGACAGCCAAAGCTTATGTAAACACCAGTTGGGTTATATTTGTTAACTAAAAATTGTTTAACGACAATAACTACTACTTCTCACGTGCAAACGCAAGCTGCAAAAATATAAATCTTTTTGGGAGATTTTACAGCATGTTGCAGTTCACAAGTTCATTCGTAAAACAGTCTATGAAGTTTGTTTTGTTATAAACAATATGTTTATGAACAAACTGTGGACTATATTTTTTTTTAAATAAATGCGATTAGTTTGGAAAAAGTACGAGTTAAAACTGTCATCTCAGTTAAATAGTTTATGTACACAAGATGTATGCTTGCTTTGATGGTACGCAAACTTTTGGAACTTAGTGTAAATTTGTTTGCTGGGAAAATTGTTGTTTGCTAAACTAATGTTCTTAACCTTGAGTTAGAATCAAGCTTACTTATTTTTGGATAGGTAGGTATAAGTGGTTGCCTTACGACACACCTAGGCCTGTAAAAGGCCCGTTGTGATGCCACTAGGGATAGTGTCTCTACTCTCCTGATCCTCTCTGAGCCAACCTCTCGATTTAATAAACGAACTAATCTTATTTATTCTGATTCTTGCGAATTCAGTAACATTCCCAATAAGTTCGGAACCCACTGTGTTCAGTCATCTCCTGCATAGTGCCATGCATCCATACAGGAGATGCTCCACTGTTTCCTCCTCTTATACTTCCTGACAACTTCTACAGTAGTCAAAATGAGACACCCCCAATCTGTTAGCGTGTCTACCAATAAGACAGTGTCCAGTAAGAACCCCTATCGTTGCTCTCACGTCCTGTCTACTCAGTTTTAAAGGCTGCTTTGTTCTATTTAGGCTCCATTGTGGCCAAGTTTTCCTGCTAGTTAAACAGGTTCCAGTTTGAACCCATCTATGATTCGCATCATTAGTGATATGCCTCTCGATTAATAGTTTGCACGTTGCTAGCGCCATTGGTAGTGCCTCGCCTGGCTAACTCATCTGCCCTGCAATTGCTCTACCTACCTACCTATTTTTGGATACTGAAATAAAGATTCTCAGCCGAATAACATTGGCTAAAAATTTCATTCTTAGGATTAAGCCGGCAGACAGATTTTTTATTGTCTTCTCAAGCGGTCATGACAATCCACTGGATGTTAGTCAATGCCGTCACAGAGGTTTTCAATAATGTAGAGTACTTCCTCCGAGAGCAATTATGCTTAACTTCAATTTTGACCTTATAAAAAAAATATTGTTTTTTTTTGTGGCCTTCTTCTTCCCTTTATGTCTATTCTGTACAGAATTCTTTATTCTGCCTACATTATCATTTAATCGATTATAAAAATATGTATGTATGTGTGTATATAAAGATTTAAATTGTTTTTTTTTATTGTTGTCTTGTATCGATTTCGCCATTCTTTACAAATATAAATTTCATAAATTAACTGATTTATAAACATAAATATATATATTTATTAAAAAAGCTTAACATTAACTATCTAAAGCTGTTACTATTTGGGAACATATTTTAAGAAGCGCAGCTCATGCGATAGCCACATAGCGAAAGTTAAAAGCATCAACGAGCCGGATTGATGAGCTGTAGCCAGGGGAACTGGCACATAATTCAGCAATGTAGTCACTCCCAAAGTAGCTTGAGTCCAGGCCATAGCTGTTACTGCATTAATAGCCCATTTTGCACGTTTTGGTAGTTGGCTACGTCTGGTTATAAGCCATAAGACAGTGGTCAAGGAAACCGTTGTTATTCCCAAGATGCGGTGATTAAATTGCACCGTTGTAGGATTTTCTGTGATATTTGTTTGAATAGGTTCGAACTTGAAGAGATCATCTGGTATCCATTTATCGCCCATTTTTGGAAATGAGTTATACACTAAACCAGCATCCAGTCCAGCGACAAATGCACCAGAAATGGCTGTTAAAAATACCATGCCTTTAGTTAGATGTGTCAACATTTTAACATTTACAGTTCGTTTGACAGTGGATATAAATTTTTCCGGTGGAATTAGTTTTGTCAATGAATTGGAAAGAAAAAAAGTATATAGAACAAATGCTGCAGCCAAATGGGACGCAAGTCTATATTGTGAAACACGCGGCACATCATTAACATCCTGAAATCTGTCCTCTAGACCAGACTTAACCATATACCAGCCCATAAGACCTTGCAGTCCAATTAATGTTCCCATAATGACAACACTTTTTTTGGTTTTAGGGCAAAAGTAGCCTTTTTTCCAAAAATAAGCTGCCGGTATAAGAAAGAAGGCACCAATTGCACGACCCCACATTCTATGTATATACTCCATCATGTATATAAATTTAAACTCCTCCAAAGTTATTGAAGCATTTTTACTGAAAGAAAACCAGAATTATAAACTAACGTATATTCTGGAGTATTCGTAATAATATACACTTACAGTTTAAACTCGGGATACTGTTGATACTTTTGAAACTCCTCAACCCATTCCGAATGATTTCGGGGCCTATGTTCACCCATTAATTTCCAGGTAACCATAGACAGTCCAGATTCTGTAAGCCTTGTGACGCCGCCTACAGTATGAAATGCAATATACCTATGTTTTGAATACAAGTACATTTGCTATCTTACCTAGACCCACTGCTACAGCAACCATTCCTCCACATCCTAGAAACCATTTGCCCACAATTTTGTCGGTTTTTACATTAGGTACTATTTTCTGTGTGATCTAATAAAAAATCATTTTGTTTTTTAAATTAAATCAAATAATTGTATAATTTTTCTACATACTTGAGTTTCGCCATGTGTAATAGAATGCGATTGGCGGCTTAGCAATCTTAAGTTTGACACTTTGGCTCTTTGGGTAATTAAGCGCAGCATTGCAATGTTAAATATATCAAATCCTCTTCTTAATCAATTAAGTATTATACAAAAATGACAAGAGAATCTTAAAAGCAACACGATAATACAATTTTAATCATTTCTTTAAGACTGCTATACACGGCAAAACATTGCATTTAATCGATAAAACTTAAGTAAGACTTTAACCCTTAGCAGGTACACTTATTTATGGTCAATTAAACAGATTTGAAAATGATTTATTTATTTTATATGCAGTAAAAATCATGCACTTATATATGTATGTACTAACTACATTTATTAATTTTACTATTTAATACTAGTTATTGGAATAAAACAAGAAATCGAATCAATTTATCGATATTTGCAAGTCGTGACGTGTAGAGCCTCCACAAGCATGCTACATGACTTTTTTGAGTAAACAAAATAGTTCTTCATTTGCTTGAGTCTTTAAAAAGTTAGTAGCTGTCTTATTATTATTATAAAATTATAATTTATTAATTGTAAACAGGAATAGTTGAACCAAAAATGGTGGAAGTACTTAACAAGCAATTCGACAAGCTGCGAGAAACAATAGACGATATACTTGAAATAAAAAATAATGTACGTATCGAAAGCATTCTGCTTAACTGGTTAAAATTTTAATTAAAAGAAATTCGTGTTTATTTTTTTAGGGCGGCTCTTTGGATCCTAAAAGAGTTTCAGCTGCTTTAATGTTTGTAGCACTAAAACACTCCAATCGAGATGTGAAACGCAAAATAAAATCCGGACGCGATGAGCTGCACTTGGAAAAATCCAAGGTGGACTTAAGCCGACTGCAATTGCAAAATTTGTTATATGAAGTTAGTCATTTGAAGAAGGAAACTGTAAGATGCAAAAAGTTTAAAAGTCGCGATGCCAATTTAGAGCTTTTATCAGATGAAGAGTATTCAAGCAAATTTGCAAGTGAGGATGAAAAAGCAGATTTGTCAGCACACAAAAGACACCTGCAGCGCTTAGAATGTGAATTACAGCTACGAAAGGCGCTTGATAGTCAATATAGCTCCTTGCTTACATCTAAACAAGATCTATTACAAGAAAACCTTAACCAGACACAAAAATACACTTCGTTTGCTCCCGCCTTGCGCACTTTGCTGGAATCAACAAAACCCTTACACGATGCATTGCAATTATCCTTGGATGTTGAGTGGAAACTTGGCTCCGTAGTGAAATATTTACCAAAAGCTTTGTATCTGCTATTTATAAATATGCAGTCGTTTCAGCGAGTTAATGAAGATTTTTCATTTAACGCTGAAGTTATTGGTTACGAGAGCGATATACAAATGCAGTCTTTGCTCATGGACAAGGAAATAGCTGCAAAGTCCAAAAGCGAGCTGCCGAGCCGACGAAATTTCGGTGATGAAAATGAATCGCCCGAAAACACTACCGATAATGTAACAACAACACGCATTTTAGAGCCACATCCTTTGCATGTACAAATAACTGTGGGTTAAACAAACTATTTATATCGACACAATACTTATATCCATTTTTATTTAAAGCTGAAAAGTTCTGACAACTTGTATCAATTGGTGCTATCAATACGTTATTGGTCGCGTCTTAATTGCGTTACAGTGCGTGCTCAGTTGCGGAACTCTAATAACACAATCATGCAGGGGTAATATCTTAATTAAGCAAAATTGAATTCAATTAAAATACAAGTCTCTTAAATTTAGAGAAACCTATTTTGTGCAAAACATACTGGATCACCTTTATCCTAATGACTTGGGCAATGAAGTTCCAATTCCGGGCATACAATACCAGGTATTATGACGAACTTAAAACACACAAGCACATTATATACTGAAGATATTATATTATTTAGTTGCAGAATTTGAATATAACAGACTGCATTGATTTTCTGATAAACAACGAATTTGGAAAACCATATGGCTGGTTGCAAAGCATGTGTTCTATACCTATAGTCACGAAGTCGATGCATTACAATCACGAGCTTAATTTACAAAGTTTGACGCGTCAGGTTATAAACCGCATAAAAAATCGTTGGCATGCTTGGTTAAAGCTAACTCAGCAAATTCGCGGCCTTACGTACAAAGACGTCGATTTGTGCACGCTTAAAGAAAACATTTATCAGGCGGGATTGTCCTGTAGCCTGGTCCAATGGACGGCTATAACAATGGACGAATTTCAAAACCAAAATTCAGATGCACTCAGCATCATGGAAGACAAGAAATACATCAACTACAGTTCTTATCGCGCTGTAATTGTAAGAGGATCTGCCAAAATGGAATGTTTTATTCGCATACCAAGTAATTATCCATTAGAAATGCCACTTTGGATTTTAAGCATACATTGGAACGGCTGTCATACTTCCAAAAACAATTCCGCAATTAAGGTAAGCTGTTTCATCATAATTTTTTATTATGTTATATTCTAATTGATACTTATTGCCAGATGATGGAGTATTGGACCAATTCATTGCACCCAAAGAGTTTAGAAGCAAATGATCGCATACTATACTCTCAACTCTTCCGTACCATTTATAGTTTTGATATATTTCTTGAAACGGAGGGATCTATGCAGAGCGCTGTGGAGTATAACAAGGAAAAGCCTTATATTAGCGCTTTTTCCAAACGTATACGCTTGCGTCCTTATAAGTATGTAAAAAAAGGATCCGTGTTCTCATTTAAACAATAATAAATTTGACTAGGGCTTATATGCAACAGCTCCGCTGGCCAAGTTTATTTCTATTAATTATTTTACAATAAATACATTAAAAATTACGTTTTATACGTGACTGAAAGTAATCTTTTGCGACGCAGTTGCAGCAACAGATCCTGCAGGTAAGGGTGAAGCCGAGCTGTTGTCAATTGTCTCACGATTTTCGTCCGGCATAACTTTGTCAACAACATGCTTAAAAATAAGACCGTCAGGGCCTAGATAGCACACCGAATATCCGTCGTACCAAGCTTCCTGGTCTTTAAGCACCTCTTTTAATTGCCATAGTTTGTATTTCCAAAACTGAAACATTACTTTCAGCCCAGATATTCCTCGAACTCGCCAACGTATGCGCACAGTATAATCCTCTTGATGCTTTGTAATTTTTAGTATTTCAAATTTTACATAGGCATATTTGAGATGTCCTACTGTACGTAAAATGGCAATTTGTTTAACATAATGATATAGTCCCACTGTGTGTTTGCCTGAGATATTATTTTGAAATATCAGATTGGGACTGTAAATGGAATAATCCAGTGGATTCACAAATAAATTGGGTAGCGTGTCTTTCAGTACATTAAAGGCGCGCTCTAAATCTTCATCCCTTTTTTGCTGTTCACTGGAGTTATTTAAACCAGGTGCGCTTTTTTGCGCAAACTTTGTTGCATGCTCACACTTCACCAATGGGCTTATTTTGTGTACCTCAGTGTTATAAAGCCGCAGAGTCAACGAAGGCAATTTTTCACATGTCGTCGATATTCTTATCCAGTGGTTTTTGCTGGCCGCTAGATTTTTAAAATTACGTACTACTTTCGCCAACGTCATAGCTGACATTCTGATATTTTAAACAAAATATCCTTATTCCTAGTTTATTTTCCTCGAATTTATTTACTTGTCTGCGCAACAAGAAAAATGCCGGTATTGCACTTTATAAAAAATGTCAACTGTTTTAATTGTAAAGCACAATAATTTTTTATGTTATTAATACATAACGTAGAATAATAGGTTCAAAAAAGTTTACTTGAAGTTTAGGTAACCAAAAATGAAATTCTACATTTCAGCGCAAACCATATGTTAAAGCATGTGTTAGGCAATTTCAGTGTTGAAAATCATATATAGTACCTAGTCGAACAATCGATAATCAACACTCGATAAATAAATTCATGTCGTCAGTAAAACATATGATTTTCTTTTTGCCTATTGTTTCTGAAATTTCGTATTATATATAATATTCCACAACATGTCTAGATTTTTAATATCCGCACGCAGATTAATGCCTCATGTAAGTACCATTAAATTCATATATAAATTAATTTGTAATATTTACACACACAATATACAGAAAGATTTTCTGCATGCCGGCTCTTACATTTCGGCGCAGGCCTGTCCACGCAGAGGCAAAGCCTCAACTCCTATGAATTCAGTTGTTTTGTTTGTTCCACAGCAAGAGGTATGTTGAATAATGATACGATTACTTTGATTGCATAGTTGTTTGTTGTTTTAACAGGCTTGGGTAGTGGAACGTATGGGTAGATTTCATAGAATTCTTGAACCGGGATTAAATATTTTGGTACCTATTGTGGACAAAATTAAATATGTGCAAAGCTTAAAAGAAATTGCCATAGATGTTCCAAAACAGAGTGCTATTACCTCCGACAATGTCACTCTTAGCATTGACGGTGTGCTTTACCTACGAATAATTGATGCTTACAGAGGTTTTTTGAATTATTTTCGAAATTTAAGTTTTCTTGTTATAAAAATGTTTTTTTAACGCAGCTTCTTATGGTGTTGAGGATCCAGAGTTCGCCATAACTCAACTTGCCCAGACTACAATGAGATCAGAGCTGGGTAAAATGTCAATGGATAAAGTTTTCCGTGAAAGAGAATCACTTAACGTTAGCATTGTTGATTCAATAAATAAGGCTAGTGAAGCTTGGGGTATTGCATGCCTACGATACGAAATCCGTGACATCCGTGTACGTAATACAACTAATTATAAAAAACTAGGATCTGTTAATATCTCAATTGTATTACTAGCTTCCGTCAAGAGTGCACGAAGCCATGCAAATGCAAGTTGAAGCCGAAAGAAGAAAAAGAGCTGCAATTTTGGAGTCCGAAGGCGTGCGTGAAGCTGAAATAAACGTGGCTGAGGGCAAGAGAAAATCGAGAATTCTTGCGTCAGGTATGTTTCTGCTTAAAAAAATATAAATCCTTCCTATGATTAATGTTACTGAGTTTACGCATGCAATTATTACAGAAGCAGAACGGCAGGAAAATATTAACAAGGCTAGCGGAGAAGCGGCTGCCATGATTGCAGTTGCTGATGCCAGGGCACGCAGCTTACAAGCAATAAGCAAATCTTTGGCACATTCGGTAAGATGTTTGTAATTTAATTTTATTTTGCACATTGGTCACAAAACTAATTTGAAAAAGCTTAAGAAGCTAAGGCAGTAGTACTCTTCGACTTAACTTTTTTAATTTTTCGGCTCTTAATAATACAATTGATTGCTTATTTTAACATTGTTTTCTTTTTCAAATAATTGATCGAGCATAAAAGTTATATATTAGGTACTAATAGAAAAGCGTACATATTGATTTCAAATCTACATCTCTCTCAAAACTAAAATGAATAACGAAAAATAAATTATTTGGGCTGCAGGTCGTAAATAGCTGCGAAACCGTAGAATATACATATTGACACAGTTATGTACATTTTGTGGATCGTTAATATACTCTTATATACAAGTTTGTTTCCTTCTCGTTGAATAAAAATGCTTAATCGACAAGCATTTGCGTGATAAACTGTTTATATTTAATTTTTGCACTTTTCGTTAAGAAAATGCATTCGTAAATTTGGTTTATTTACACTAAACTGTTTGTTTTCGAACAGGCTCATTAAGTAGAAATATGCCATTTAGTTATAGGAGACAAATTGATTAACTCATTGTTGATAACAAAAAGAATTCAATTTAGAGTAGATAAATTATATCATTTAGTTTCAAAGATGCAGCTAGTCGATTATCATTACTTTACTAAACTATCGCTAATAAATTGCATACATACTTAGTTTATTTTTAAGTTTTCAATCGTATTTATTTATTTTTTTTTTAATTTTTATTTGCTAAACCTTTTTGAGGTAGTTTGCACTTAAAGCTACACAAATATTTTGGTATTTCTGATTTGGAAAGTGGTCTTTCAGGCGGTCTTCTAGTAATTTGCCATCCAATTACGATTGGACACAACTAGTGTTCTCGGGTCTATCACAAATGCCCTTTTGTGCATTAAAGTATTTGTCACCACAGCTGAGTTTAAGTGTTCTTTGGTGACGGCATACGTAGTAATCATTGCAGCGTGTTGGTGAGGCCAACATAAAACCATCCGGTTTGCCTAAGCATTCAAGTTGTACTTCTCCCTTGGAAGAACCTTGAGAGTTTTGTTGTGCGACTTGGGCTTCAATAAGAATACGATTCGGTCGGGGAAGTATGGGGCGGCGATTAGATTGCGCGGCAACACCGTTGCAGGCAGTAGTTACCTCTACGCACGGAGTAGTAGTAATGCAGGGTGTTGTTACAGTAACTGGTTCACAAGGAGTAGTTGGAGGCTCGCAGGTGGTAGTAACTGGTTCACAAGGAGTAGTTGGAGGCTCGCAGGTGGTAGTAACTGGCTCACAAGGAGTAGTTGGTGGCTCGCAGGTGGTAGTAACTGGTTCACAAGGAGTAGTTGGAGGCTCGCAGGTGGTAGTAACTGGTTCACAAGGAGTAGTTGGAGGCTCGCAGGTGGTAGTAACTGGCTCACAAGGAGTAGTGGCTAAGGGTGTCGTAATTACGCAAGTGGTAGTTGTTCTTGTCGGAGCTGTAACTGTGGTAGTGGTGGTCGTAGTAGTTGTGCAGGTAGTAGTGGTTGTTGTAGTAGTCGTGGTTGTTGTGGTGGTTGTAGTAGTAGTCGTGGTTGTTGTAGTAGTTGTGCAGGTAGTTGTGGTTGTAGTAGTAGTCGTGGTTGTAGTAGTGGTGGTCGTAGTAGTTGTGCAGGTAGTAGTGGTTGTTGTAGTAGTTGTGGTTGTTGTAGTAGTCGTGGTTGTTGTGGTGGTTGTAGTGGTGGTTGTAGTTGTAGTTGTGGTTGTTGTAGTGGTGGTCGTAGTAGTTGTGCAGGTAGTAGTGGTTGTTGTAGTAGTGGTTGTTGTAGTAGTGGTTGTTGTAGTAGTGGTTGTTGTAGTAGTGGTTGTTGTAGTAGTGGTGGTTGTAGTGGTGGTAGTTGTGCATGTTGTAGTGGTTGTTGTAGTAGTCGTGGTTGTTGTAGTAGTTGTGGTTGTAGTCGTGGTTGTGGTAGTAGTCGTACAGGTGGTAGTGGTTGTTGTAGTAGTTGTGGTGGTTGTAGTAGTAGTTGTGGTTGTTGTGGTGGTGGTTGTGGTGGTAGTTGTGCATGTTGTAGTGGTTGTTGTAGTAGTCGTTGTTGTTGTGGTGGTGGTTGTTGTAGTAGTCGTTGTCGTTGTAGTAGTGGTTGTTGTGGTGGTGGTTGTGGTGGTAGTTGTGCATGTTGTAGTGGTTGTTGTAGTAGTCGTTGTTGTTGTGGTGGTGGTTGTTGTAGTAGTTGTCGTTGTAGTAGTGGTTGTTGTAGTGGTTGTTGTTGTAGTAGTTGTTGTAGTGGTTGTGGTAGTAGTTGTGCAGGTAGTGGTTGTAGTTGTGGTGGTGGTAGTAGTCGTGGTTGTTGTAGTGGTGGTTGTAGTAGTAGTGGTTGTTGTAGTAGTTGTCGTTGTTGTGGTGGTAGTAGTCGTACAAGTGGTTGTTGTAGTAGTTGTAGTTGTTGTTGTAGTGGTAGTAGTCGTGGTTGTAGTAGTCGTCGTTGTTGTTGTTGTGGTAGTGGTTGTTGTAGTTGTTGTAGTGGTAGTAGTCGTACAAGTGGTTGTTGTAGTAGTTGTCGTTGTTGTTGTAGTTGTTGTAGTAGTTGTAGTGGTAGTAGTCGTGGTTGTAGTAGTTGTCGTTGTTGTTGTAGTGGTAGTAGTCGTGGTTGTAGTAGTCGTCGTTGTTGTTGTTGTGGTAGTCGTAGTAGTTGTGCAGGTAGTAGTGGTTGTTGTAGTAGTCGTCGTGGTTGTTGTAGTGGTAGTAGTAGTAGTAGACGTGGTTGTACTAGTAGTCGTGCTTGTTGTTGTTGTGCACGTAGTGGTTGTTGTAGTAGTAGTAGATGTAGTTGTTGATTTTGGGGTTGTTGTACTAGGTGTAGTGGTATCACAAGGAGTGGTAGTAACATCGCAAGGCTTGGGTGTTGTTGCGACAGTATCACATGATGGAGTTGTCGTCTCTCCAGAGCACGGAGTGGCTAATGGTTCCGCTGCTTTCTCATACGCTAGAACAGCAAGGGAGTCAACAATAACACCTTCACTACATCCTGGATTGTAGGTCACGCAACTTCTTGTTTTTAAGTCATAGTATTTGGGACAACTAAGTTGTTTTGCAACCCCATCCTGACATTCGTAGAACTGTGAACAGCTTCCGGGTACGAATGTCCGTACACCGTTGTCCTTACCACGGCAAAATATTTGGCCATAAAGCCGATTATCTAAGCTGGCACCATTTATGCTTGCAGCAGCAACGATCACCAGCAAAATTAAACCTAGCAAAACACATTAAATGCATAATTGTCGTTTGTTTTAGAGGGCTTAAAGTTCACCTTACCAAATATATTTCGCATTTTGGAATTTTAAGTTGTGTTCCGGCCACGAAATGGTTGGTACTATACTGCCAAATAGTTCGGAGCATACCTTTTTATATTATTGAGAGAGTCTGCTTTTCCTATTATATTCTAATTAACAATATATCAATTTAGATATCAAAAATGACAAAAAGATTTTTATCGCACAGCATCTTTGCCACAGCATGCTATATTTTTTTTTTTTGCCAGCTATCGGCATTTCTATGTACTATACATACACATTCAGTGTAAATTATATACTAGCTTTTACACTCTTCGGCTTTTAAAATCTTAAATTGTCAAAACATTTATTGAGAAGCAATCAAAATTCTATAAATACGCACTTTTATTGTTGCAATCGTGTAGTATTGATAAGACTGCATTTTTATAATTTTGAATGTCGGAACAATCAATTAATTAAAATATAGTATACTCGGTAGTATAGTGTATTAATGATTTTGTTTCTATTTTCATAGGACGGCAAAAATGCAGCTTCTTTAACCTTAGCTGAGCAGTATATTGCAGCATTTCAAAAGTTGGCCAAAGCAAACAACACCATGATTTTGCCAGCGAATCCTGGAGATGTCACTGGACTTGTAGCTCAAGCATTGGCAGTGTACAACCAGGTGTCCAATTCAAGCCAACTCAACACGGAGTTTAAAACGGAAATACCAAAAGGCGCAAATTGCTTCGATAAAAATATGGAGTTAATCGATGACAAAAAAAACTCTAACATGGATATTGAATAAAAAAAAATTGTTTTTAAGAATGAAATGGTTTTATTTGTATGTTCTAAAGGAGAAGATGCAGAGATCAAAATTTATATTCAAGAGATAACAGACTTTTGAATAAGAATTAACATTTAAGAGAGCATGCGGTAAGTCAACGGTTTGTTCCAAATTAATGGTAACTAGATTTGAATTTTTCATCTGGTCCTCCTATACAATAAGTCAGAGCCATTAAGTTTGAATTTAAATCTTCAGATGGCGAACAATTATTGTAGAAATAATTTATCTGAGATTTGCAGGTACATATTATAAAAATTCAAATAAATTCTTTCACATCAAAGCACTATAATGTAACTTAATTATGTATTCCTTGTCTTGTTTTGAAAGTCTTGCCTAATTACTACAGTGCCTTGTCATTAAAATCAATAGTAAACAAAAACATTTTCATTTGTTGCATCATTGACTTATTGAGAATCTTGAGGATGTGTTGTGCCGATGCTTTCCTAATTTGCTTCTTCGGCAATCTTGTGCTCTGTAACTGGTGAATTGTCATAAATGTTATTAACCATCAAGCCGCAACTGTTTTCAAGGTCCGGGGAACCGAAAGGCAACTGAAGAACCGGAATTTTTAATTAAGTTGAAAGACTCTAAAATTGAATCCTCATCATTGATCGAAGGTACGAAAATTGCGTTTGCGTCATTATTGTTTGAATCATTATGTACCGTAAGTCTATTTTATTTTGAACTTAGATTTTCCGATGGATTCACATGTGACAGTTATGGTATGTACGAGTGTTAAGGTGGGAGCCCACCATGGCAGTGTGTTGAATCCTATGCTGTTTAACATCATCATCTCCTACTTGTTAAAACAAATCGGCGACGAAACTGAAATATCCCTCCTTTACGCAGATGACATTGTTCTGGATAGCACCAATATCGTAGCCCTGCAAAATGCTGTATCAATTTGGGATACGATATTGACGGATCATGGACTGTAAATAAGCGTAAAAAAGACAGAATCCAGACAGATCCAGAAAGACCAAATCCGGATGTCTATATAGGCGGGGAAAAATACCTAGGCTCAGTTGTAAATAGCGAAGCTACATACGATTATGACATCAAACAACGAACCAGTGTAGGGTGGATAAAGTGGCGAGAAAACTCTAGCGTTTTCTGCGACAAGAAAATGCCACGGAAATTGAAAGGCAAGCTGTATGCGACAGTCGTTAGACCCGCACTCTTGTATGCGTACGAGTCTTGGACAATGTACAAAACGTACGAGAGTAAATTATCTGCGACTGAGATGAAAATGCTAAGGATGACGGCGGGTGTGACCAAGCTTGATCACATTAAGAGCAAACACATCCGAGGCAGCCTGTTTGTTAAAAAGCCTATCACTGGACGCTCAAAGTATGTCAGATGCGTTGGTATTGCGCCGGAGAACCCCGCTAAGAAGGCTATACTTACCGTAGTTCCAGTTAACGGCCGTAGGGCAGGCAGACCGAGAAATACGTGGATCGGTCAAATGTAAAAACATCAGCAACGAATGGGTCTCAGCGATGACATGATCCAGGATCGGAATGCCTGCAGACGAATGCTGAGATCGCATACCCACACCTCATTGGAGCATAAGCGAGTCCGAAAAGGGGTAAACAAGGGTTTGTGACAAGATGGTATGTACGACATTCATCGGTTTCTGGAAAGCTTGTGTAAAAACTGAGCTGGAAAGTTACGCCCAATATCCATGACTTCAGATTCACTTAAATTTCGGAATTTTCTGCAACCAAAGCTTATTACTTTGCAGACAAGATGTACTTTGTAGACGCACATGTACAATAAAAATTGATTTTCATTCCGAAAAAAGTAAACCCCGAAAAGAAGAGTGCCCTTATTACTTTGGGGATCACTGTTTGCAATGCTAGAAAGTCAGAAGTAATGAACATCAAAAAATCTTTTGAGCTAGGTTAAAACCAAAATCAAACAGTTTAAATATTATTCATTTATTTTTTTAAAACCTTTAAATTATTTAATCAAATAAAAAATACAGTTTTCGGCGTGCCGAAGAGATGTCCATCGATTTTGAAATTTGAAAGCGTTGACTAAGAAAATGCGCCAACAAAGCTGCTTTAGATTTGAGCTTGGCCTCTTTGTGTTGGATTTCCGAAGAGTGCTTCTCGTAATTCCTGCAAGAAATTTTTTCGTCAAACGAAAGATACTATACGCATTGTAAGAAAACACGATCTCCTCTATTCTCTTTCATGCTCTGTTCAAAAAATTGTTGCAACAATAATACAATAAATTTACAGACAACTCTTTAAAATTAATAATAGACAGATAGCATAGATAGCATCTACATAAGGCTTTTATTTTGTGAACCATGATTGCAAATAAAATTTGAAAATTGTTTTTCAAATGTAACAAAAAATTACGAATAGCTACAATATTAGCTGCTAATATATAATGATAATCTAAGAAGTAGTAAGTTAGTAGTGCTGGAGAAACATCTCTGTTGTCTGTCGATATATAGATATTTTAAACTTCGATCATCGATGTTTTCTCCAGCACTACTAAGAAGCATTTACTATTGGTTGAGTAGAGTAGCAGAGGTTTGGCTGCACTTCAACAACTTATATTTTTTCTTTATTATTACCTACATAATACACAAAAAATGATTTTTTCTGAAATATTTTGTTTCCAACTTTCGATAGGATTTCGCGGAAATGTATTTTCAGCATCCTTTCCGATATGTCGATTTATTATGGCAAATTAGATAAAGATAAGAGATAAAAAAAAAACGTAATACACTTGGCTAGAGTTACATACAAACTACCCAGACTTTAACCATTAATTAACTCTTTAATTAATAAAAGTTGTTATCAGAAATTGTTCGCCAAGAAGTAAACCAACACAGGCTCCAACTAAATTTATGAATGGCCTGGTAGCCCGTTACATGGCCAAATCCTTAAATCAAGTGCAAGCGCCAGTTGAAGTTCAGGAACTACAAGTCAGTCTAAATCCGCTGCGTGCATTAGGCATTATCAGCAGTAAAAGCTCCTGTGTTCCTAGATCTAGTATTGGATAATGAAGAGGTAGTCGTATATGTTCTGCAAATAACCGCCGTACCAGACAACTATCCATGGATTATTCTATGGTACAAAATATGATAAAGCAGACTGTAAAACGACTCATGGCATCGCTTAAATTGACCCTTCTAAATCCTCTAAATCGCTCTGCTGTACAAACCGACTTCATGAAACGTTGGAATGTTCGCTTTAATGGTTCGTCTGATAGGTCAAGCGTAGCAAAGTTTATTTATCGTGTTAATCCCTTACTGATGAAACCCTTGTGGCCTTCGGTAGCGTAGTGGTAGCGTACTCGATTTACAAACCGAAGGTCGGTGGTCATCGCTAGCTCAAAGACGCTATTTGCCAAAGAAAATCTATATTAATTGAAGACACCGCCGTTCGGATTCGGCTATAAACTGTAGGTCTCTGTTCTCTTTGAACAGTTATTAATAGAGATCCCCATGCCCCGCCCAGGAGTGACTGACAAAAATTTTCAGTCAGGGAATTATTATGCTAAATGAAACCCTTGATAGTGAGTGGTATTGCAAGCAAGTCGATCATTGCTCTTCGTCAGCAATACAAAGATTATCGTTGAGATTCATGGCAAAGGAACAGATTAGGTCACGTAAGCAGAAGCCTGATGATGTTTTTCGTCTTTATAATTCAATTGCTTCTCTAATGGACAAGTCTTCAATTTGAATGTATCCCAAAGAGTTGCTGGAAATACTTAAAAACAAATCTTTCTTCATTCAGTGATTTCAGTTGGCCATTTCGTAGATTAGTTCAAATATTTTAAAACCTTACGTGCGAATTAAACGCTTCTCCGAAGTTGGAACCTGCGGATGCAATTAAAAATAAGAGGCAGAATATGGCTGCTGCAGCTCTTTTATAGCTACCGATTTGCAATGACCACAAGTTGGTGGCGATAGCTTGACAAACCGTGGACATATTACACTTTTGGTGCCAGATCAAAATTTTTTTCTCGCATGGGATATTTTTTTCCAAAAAGGTAAAGAGCGAGCAAAATAGATGCGAAAAAAAGACATAATGGCACGGCTATTGCATTACTACGCCCAGAACCTAAAAAGAGAAAATCCGGGCCCGGGTGGAAAATGTACCGGCCTTCTATTACACCTTTAGCTTGAATCATTGTGTTTTGTAAGTACGTCAGTAATTAAAACGGGCACCTGAGAAAACTCCGGGCCGGGGGGAATCCCCCTTTCCCACCCCCCTCTCGTCGGGCCTGACAACGCCCCTTAGGATCTATTGTGCTCTCCTCTAGCCCTTGAGCTTCTCAACTAGTCCAATATGCGAGACAAACTTCATTATTTGCATTTCTTTTGCCCTCCAAAAAAGGATATCCTTCTTCTGTTTCCACTTCAGTTTTACAAAGCCTTCATATGCTTCACTTTTCGATACACATGTTTCTCAGTTATTTCCTGCGTCAGCAGCTAAGAGAATGAAATTTCCTTCTCTTTGGCCAACAGTCCATTGAGTAACTTAAGCTAGTTCCATAACAATTGGGATATTTCCATTAACCTATTCAAGTAGGTACCGAAAAGTTGCTTGGCTTGGCGTAATTCAGCCGTGCCGATCTAGTCTGTTTTCTCGAACTTACCTGAGCTCCCATGCGAGAGCTCCGTAGGTGAGCAACGCCCTTATGACCATTAGATACATATAGCCAGAGGATAATCTTGGAAATTGTACCCATAATGAATGCGGATATCCTTCTAAATGTGTATACGCAGCATGCGAAAATTCCGCACGAAATGTCAAAACTTCATATAAAAAAAAAATTCCCTTTTTTGGGAAATGTCAAAACTTCATATATAAAAAAATTCCCTTTTTTGGGATATTTTTTTTTATATGAAATTTTGACATTTCGTGCGGAATTTTCGCTTGCTGCGTATGGGCCTTTAAGAGCAAAGCCAGAGTTTAATGTACGCAAAAATCCAGGATCAAGTTATATGCCAATTATGTTCAAAGAACCTTTAAGCTGAACTGAGAAAAGCGTTAAGAGCTTATCTTTAAAAACTTTTCGTCAAACATTGTCTCAATTCGTATATAAAGCTGAAGTGTCTTGTACCTCACTTTTGAAGCATATTAAAGTCGTCTTGAAAGATTTTATTTCTTTCGACGATTTCTTAAACAAAACTACATCCATATATTGCAATTGGAACTACTACTATGTAAAACATTTCATACATTTTTTTTATATAAGCCCCATAACATAAGTCAGTAGTAGTTTATTTAATCACTAAACTAAACCAAAACGAAGCTAAAAATCATAACGAATGTCACCATATGCTCCCAATGGACGTATGTTTGCACAAATCTTGAACAAACCACTCCCTGTTTGTTTGTATGAGAATTTACCACAAATTATTTCAAATATGGTGCAAGTGACGCAGAAAGGAAACCCAATTCAGTGGCTTTTAATGGGTGCTTTGTGTTCTAGCTAGTTCGTAATAAAATCAAATGTCATATGGGGACTATCATCACCCTGTTTGTTGGTTGCATAACGAAACAAAGTATAAAAGGCAGAGCCTTTAAAGAAGTTTTTGCAATTCTTTCAATTTCACTGTCAGTGCTCGTATTGCGGACGTTTCTCGTGGGTCCAAAAAACTAAACTACTTACTGGTTTTTATAAAAATGAATCTGTTAATTGTACTGACGATTCTTGGAATATTTTCTAACATTATTGGAGGAACGCCAGTTGATGTGAGTATGGTGTATTTAAAAATTATAAAATTTGAAAATATGCGGGTTTTTCAAATGTGAAGGTAGATGGGTAGGTTTATCCAGGTTACTCCAGATTTTTCAGAAATTTTTGCCAGCCTTAATTTAGTGGCTTATCTGGAAAAATTCGGCCCTACCTTAGTTAAGCATGCGGTATTGTTGCATCTTAAAGTTGGAATTAAAATCGAATTACGAAATTTATGTTTTCAAAGCAATATAGCAGAGTTTCACAAAATACTTAACTAATATAATGCAAATAGTAGACGATATATTAAAAGAAAGTCAAGAAAATAACTTACACAGGTCAACGTTAAAAAACAGATCGAACGAAAATTTATTTGTTGCGGTCACAAGCCCGAAGTTTTCTGGGGACGCGTAAATTCAAAAAACAATGGTTTTGTGTAAAGTTGACAAAACTTAGAAGAAAGAATGGATTTTCGATAAAATCATCACAGAATTCTTACTCGTTAATCACAATGGGCCCATTTACTCTCGACGGGTCCTTTTTGGTGGAAATAAAATCAAGTTTTATGAATTCTTTGTAAAGTTAGGCATCATTTTCAACTAACCTCATTTTTTAACCTCAAAAATTGTAAAATTTTTTAATCACATACTCGTGTCTCACAAAAACCCAGTACCGTCGAGAGAAGAGTAGGGCATTTGGGTAGTGACTATCGTCCGACCCTAAGAAAGCTTTTTACCAAAAAATTTATATGCTTAATTTTTTTTAAAGTCTATGGGATCCTTTAGAGAAATTTTGGTCCAGTTGATATCACCACTTTCCCCACTGCCTCTATCGACAGGACTGCAAGTGCCTGTGTCTTGGAAAATCGAAAATATTGTTAAACAACACTAATTTGCAAAGTAAATACTTATTCCCTCATTTCAGAACACTTCAAATGAAGAGTTAATGGATGGAAAATACCTTTGTGGAGGTAATTAATTTACTCGCATAAATTAATACAACAGTAAGACATAGTGCTGTAGAAAACATCGATGTATCGAAGTTTAAAATATCTATATATCGATGTTGGCCAACAGAGATGTTTCTCCAGCACTTCTGCACTCATCAAATGGGTGTTTAGTAGTGCTGGAAAAGCATCTCTGTTTTTCAACATCGATATATTGATATTTTGAAATTCGATACATCGATGCATCGATGTAAGACATATAACAACAATACATAACAGGCTGGTATAAATGGGCTTAGGACTTATTATTTTTATACAATACCAAACATGCATAAACTTTACATAGTTAGATTCTTTTTCGCAGCTTTATTTAAATATCTTGATGCCGATAAATTAGGTACACTAGCTAACAAAAATAAACGATTTTAATTTTTTTTTTAACTTTACTTTTAATTACATTTTTATTTTTACGCTATTTTATTATTTCTTTATAATTAACTTTAATGTATAATTTTAATTTAAATTAGACGTTTCAGCACTAAGGTTAACTGACAGCTACAACGACCCTTATATTAACGCAGATTCTACTAAAATCGCAGTCTTCAATGAGTTCCACAATATGTTTCTTAAAACTTATAAAATCTTCAAGCAATTGCTAGCAAGAAGAAATAGCAATGAGAGGCTACCAGAAGAAATTTCCAGAATTTTAGGAAAACGCAATCTAGACAGCATTGGAGGAGGGCATCTTATTAAAAGGATGAACGAACAGAAATTGTAAAGAAATTTATTTTTTTTTGTTGTTATCTAACTTCTTAACGACGACCCATGCTAAAATATTTAAAGATCATGAATTAAATTAACTATAGTATAAGTGTGCACTTTCTGGAAAAGTTATTTTAATTATTGTTTTCTGTATAATTTATTAAAGAAATGTCTTAAATTTATTAATACCTAGTTTATGTAATATAAATAATAAGCTTTGAGTTGTATATCTATTTAATTTACCTTAAAAAGTTTGGAGCGCGATACGTGAAAATATGTTTATCTATAGCGCAACGTCATGCATTTTAAAACGTCAAGGAAAGCACTGTAAGTACGTGTGAAGAAGTAAAGGGGCAGATCCATAAGAAATTTCGACGGCGTGCTCACTGTCAGTGTGATTTCTTACTCACTACTTTGAACATATTCAAAATTTGTAAGAAACTCTAAATCTTATATTTGGAACAAGTAGGACTAAACACTTGGATACCTTTCCCAACGTTAAAAGTTAAGCTCTGCAAGTGATCTCATATGCCTTGTATGCATTGTTCCCATTTTTACTTTTGATAAAACTTAAATTTTTTAACGTTGAAAGTGACGTCAGCAAAATGCTATAAAAGATTAATTCGATGCGATTTAAAATTCAACAGCTATGGACATAAATCAGTCAGAGCGAAGTCCGAGGCAGGTAAACAAAAGTTAATGATTTGCAGAAGATTTCATTCTGTCTTGAAACTTTTATAGTGTAGATGAAATTCTTCTACATGGTTGAACACATTACAACTGCAGATAACGCACATCTTGCAGAGCAGGAGAGGGATGTAAGGCGTAGACGACGGAGCAACCAAGACAACAACAGCTATCAAGACTTAGAAGTTCAGCGATAAGAGCTAGCTACGAAGGCAGCACAGAGAAGACACAGGGCTTAGGTGGACAGTAGTGTTGGAGAAAACATCGATGTTATACCGATGCAACGATGTATCGAAGTTTAAATTATCTACATATATATCGATGTTGGCCAACAACAGCTATCAAGACTTAGAAGTTCAGCGATAAGAGCTAGCTACGAAGGCAGCACAAAGAAGACACAGGGCTTAGGTGGACAGTAGTGCTGGAGAAAACATCGCTGTTATATCGATGCATCGATGTATCGAAGTTTAAAATATCTATATATCGATGTTGGCCAACAGAGATGTTTCTCCAGCACTACTAAGCACACATTTGATGAGTGCAGAAGTGTGAAGATGCATCGGTATAGCATCGATGTTTTCTCCAGCACTAGTCGACAGATCAGAGAAATCTTAGAGTTTAAAATTGCAGAGCAGAAGAGTGAAACATTGCGTAGATCGCAGAGCAAAAACGTTGAAGATGTTAGACGAGAAGAACAAGTAAAAAACACTTTGCGTAAAACACAGCTCAGAGAAAACTTGCAGTTAAGGACTGCAGAGCTGGGGCATGCGTTGATCGCAGAGCAGAGGGCTTAGGCGGGAAGAGCAAGTAGGGAATACAGGCTAGGCAGGTGCGGATCTAGGATTTGGTTTTGGGGCGGGTTCTTCACTTCGAAGTGTATATATATCAGAGCTCGCAAAAGACTTTCAACCCATTTTTTTAACTTTTGGGGGGGGGGTCCAAACCCGAAAACCGACCCCGTGGATCCGCCACTGAGGCTAAGGCGGACCCAACATGAAATTTAGTTGAGTAGGCAAGAGATACAATTAATAGCAGAAGTGCAAGAATACAGTCACGCCACGTTAATGAGGAATGGACATCTTAATTTTTATACCCTGTACCTATAGGTACAAAGGGTATATGTACTAGATTTGTGCAATGTATGTAACGGCAAGAAGGAGGCGTGGCAGACCCCAAGTCCTTTATACCAAAATGCTTATCATAACCTCGGGTAGCGATTGAGCCATGTCCGTCTGTCCGTCCGTCTGTCTGTCCGTCTGTATGAACACCTAGATCTCGGAGACTATAAGAGCCAGAGATACGAAATCAGCTTTACCAGCTGATGCGCATATTTCCTCAGAAGATCAAGTTTGTTGAAACATGTCAATATCTTTCCCCGTTCCCACGTAGCAGAGTTTCGCGGTTTTTAGCTAAACCGTTTAATATTATAAATATTATAATCTGAAACTTAACAGAGCGATGCGTTGTGGTTACATGCATCTGTGTGTCAAAAATAAACAAAATCGGACAATTACAACAAAAGTTATAGTCTAAAATGTAAAAATTTCACCTCCCCTCGCCTATAAACTGCGTCAATATTTGACTCTACGTAATAATAGTAACAAATGACCTAGAACCACCAATTTTGGTAAGCTGATTCATGTGCCTCTTATGAACAAATCACATCCAAATTTTAACAATGCGGCCACCCACCCCCTGCAATCGATTTACCGTGTTTTCTCCCACACCCTTCAACATATCCCCTTGAAACCTTCCCCATAGACTTTAAATAGCTTCTTTGACGTAAATTTCGATTCTCATCAAAATCGGTTAAAATTTCCGGAGCTTATTGGTATAAATATCGTTTTGCACCAACAAAAAAAAAGTTCCAATTAGAAAGTTCTTAGAGGAAATATGCAGGAATTAAACTTTTTTCGAGAAAAAAGGTACAGGGTATTACACTGTCGGGCACCGCCTCGACTGTATTACATTTCTTTCTTCTGAAGCCGTTCCTTCGCTACAGCAGCAGCAAATGGAAATAATTAGAAAGCTAAATTATATGTATGCAGCTCCTGTGTTAGAAAGAGACGTCCAGGCAAAAGATTAGGAGTAGCTAATGCTCCAGGTGAAGGACAGTGACCTCTGGATATGCTCTTAGATTGTGACTCAGACGGATTGTCTTTTTCCACCAATTATGCTGGGATTAAGAGAAAGTGTACGGAGAGCTACTCAAAAATAGTAAGATCAGTGTTAAGAAACGTTGATAGAAGAGGATGTATGTACAATAGATACATAAATTATTTTTTGTTTTTTTTGCAATGGGAATAAGAGAAAAAGTAACTTCTGGCTATAATAATGGGGATATTATGGTCTGGATGATATCAATTGAATAATGAAAACCGTACGGGGGTTGGCGTGCAAAGCACGCAGGCGGCTGAGCCCTCTAGTTTATTATGCAAAAGTGTAAATATTTTATTGTTTATTTTATTTATTTAGAGCTACACAAAAATAGTTGGCTTAGAATTAAGAAACTTTGATAGAAGAGGATGTATGTAGAATAGATAAATTATATTTTGTTTTATTTGATTTGCAATGGGAATCAGAGAAGAAGAGAGTTCTGGCTATAATAATGGGGATATTATGGTCTGGATGATCTCAATTAAATAATGATAACGGGGGTTGCCGTGTGAAGCACGCAGGCGGCGGAGCCCTCTAGTTTATTTTGCAAAAGTGTAAATATTTTATTGTAAGTATAGTACTCATGATTGCTATTTTATCGAGTAGTTGAAAAGATGCGCAAAAACTCAACTAGCCAAAGCGTGAATACCTATCTTATTGGCTTATGAATTGAGTTTCTTTCCTTATTCTGTAAATCAACATTTGACATGTTCGCATCCTACGCCATATTGGTGTTAACTCATCTACTTAAAAGTAATAATTTCTTTGTTTAGTAAATACTTGTTTTATCCATTTACATTTTTTAAAATTCAGTTTATTTACTTACTTTTTTGTTGAAAATGCCGCAAAAAGCGTAATTTGCTATATTTTCTCCTCAACTCAACAGCTAGAAACTAGAAGAGGGTTTGGGTTGAGAGATAAAACTCAGGCCTGTGTATTTTGTTGTTGAATACCCTAAACGTTTTAAAAGTACAGGTCTACAAAAAAAGAAAACGTAATTTCAAGACTTTTATAATTTCGCTTTGATAGGCGTACATTTTTTCCCAAAAATCTCAAGTTTTAGGGTTTAGTTATACAAAACTTATAAGCAAATGTCATCTGATTTGCATCGATAACATCTATATAGAAAATTTGAAAAAAGGATTTTGTAACTAGATAAAAATCGGCAAAAAAATAACTTTCGATTGCGAGAACGTTTGCTCTCTTGAAATTAAGAACATTTTTGCGACGCGCGTTTGAGTCATTCACAACAATTAATACCAACTGAGGAACGTCTTTATTTTATTTAAAAAAAGCATTTAATTTGTAAAATTATAACAGCTTAAGCTAGTGTGGTTAAACATTGGTTTGCAAAATCGTTTTAGCATTAATGTCCTAAACTAAGTAAGCAGGACCAAAAAACATTCGAACGTCTTTACATTTTAATGCATTGTACTTTATAATACATGTCTAAGTTTATTTTTAACTACTACTTTTTGTCTGTAAGCTGGCCTTAAAAAGTATGAAGGACCCTTTGTTCTAAGGTAAGATAATTCCAATGTACTGTATAAACTTATCACATTTACAACTTTTAATAGAATGATATCCGCTGCAAGTGGGCAAACCCTGGGATGTGTAGCTTGTGGTCAGCCTGATTATAAAACCATATACAATTTGAAGCGTTGCTTGAACGGTGTAGCATCCGGAAAAGCCGCCAACAGCCATTATGGAGATTTAATGCCACAAATTGCACGAATGGAACCCATTTACAACAAGGATGTCTGGAGTAGCAAAATCAAAAAGAATTTTGATGAAATTGATAAAGCCTCTGCCAGTTTTAGCATATTAAATCAACTTGTCTAGTGATACTATCTAAAGATACGAATACGGATGTAAAATACATAACCTAAACCGAAAATGCTTCATGTCAAGGGAATAAACTGTACAACCAATTGTAAGAAAAATGTAAACTAATTAGAAATAAAACAATTCCAATTGATAATAACTTGTTTATTTAGTTTATTTTTGTTTAATGTTGAGTTGTGAAGGGTCATACCAGATCTAAATGCAGCGATTTTTGTTTTTCTTTTAATCAAGGGACTATTTAAATACAAATTACATTTGATAATTATATTTAAAACAGTAATTCATTAATATTTTCTTTACTTTAATAGTTGCATTACGGGGAATAACCTATAACAATTCATATTGACGAAGGTGCATCCTTTGTATAATGTCTCTACAATCATTAAAAACTCTCTTTATGTTTTCTGTATCAACGGCGCATGTAAAATGTGGGTAGCAGTAGTGTTTACCATCTCCACTTGCAGTTGATATACGCTAAAAAAAAAAGCACAAGAGAACTATGATTAGCTTTTAAAAATGTACTTGCAACATTTAAGAACTTACCAAAAACTCGTCTCGTATGAAATATTTTGCTCTTATAACTTCAGGGTCATCATTGGATTCCATTATTGCGTCACCTTAAGGCCAATGCAAATGATTTTTAAAATTTAACTGAATAAAGTTTTATTTGTGTGTTACTCACTTGGCGTTTGGTATTTGTTAAACTCGGAAAAATATTCCGACAGTTTACTTTTTCCAGCCTTAATTTTCTCTGCTAACAAATCTTGCTTATTAAGAAATAGTATGATAGAAATCGTGCGAAGCCATCTATAAAGAAAATTATAAATAAAAAAAGTGTTAAAAATGTAACGTTTGCACAAACTTTATAACTAACCTGTTATTCCAAATACTCTTAAATAAATCCAAAGATTCTCGAAGCCGATTTTGAGTAGGGTCTTCACGCAAAACCATGTTATAACTTGAGCATGCTGTTACAAATATAATAGCAGTGACATCATTGAAGCATTGAATCCATTTTCTGCGTTCATCTCGCTGTCCTCCAACATCAAACATGCTATAAGCAAAAACAAATTATTAATAAAGTTGCTTTTTATTGTTTATAAACTTAATACTTACTGAAAATTCACTTTGTCAACTTGAAATCTTGTCTCAAATATTCCAGAAGTCAAAACACGGCAACGTAATATATCTTGCTCATTTGGTGTATAGTTTGGATTCTTAATTGTGCTAACCCGATCTAAGAAGCTAGAAGTTATACAAAATATAACATTAATAACAAGTATTTAATTAAAACTTTAAAATTATATTTCAAAAAAGTTATTTTAACTACTTAGCTTAGCTTTTAAAACTATATATTCTTTATATTTGATAGCAGCAGGATATACTGGCAATATTTTTTTATTCAAACTAGGGCTAGTACTTTTGTAAAGCTTTAAAAAGCCAAACCTTTTCCATTTTGCGCCATATTTTTTTAATGATGATTTTATTAAACAGCGAGTTTTAAATAAATTGTTTTCAGTTGTTGTTTCCATACGCTTTCAGACAGGCAAGATTTATACATTTATCAGAAAATTACGTTTTAGATGCACATAAGTTAATTTTAAAACTTAATATTAGTTAAAGATATAAGAGCATTATAAACTGCTTCATCCTCATCCCGATTGGATTTGCTAGTCATTTGGCATTGTAACGTACTAACTATAGTATATAAGAGCGTTAAACATAAGTAAGTTTTGTTCCTCTTCTGAAACTATGGTTCATTGCATTCGCATCGGAAATCTATGAGCGAGATGACTTAAAAATTCGTTATAGCTGCCAGATCATCCGTACATTGAAGGCAACAGCAAACTTTTAACCCTTAAGACAAGTTCAGCTAAATACACATAAAAAATATATTCCTCCGTAGATGATTTCCGAAGAATTGTGCATAAGTTAAAGCTCGTTGTGCACGTCTTCTTTACATATCCGTCTTTATTTATTATTTTGGAATGCTTAAACGCCTGGTTAGTCACTTTTATCTCAGAAGTTTTGTTTGTCTCAAGCGGATTAACTAATCTTTATTAAGAGGTGAACGGCGTTGTAAAATTTTGCGTTACTCAGATGAAATTCTGCTTTTAATATCTCTTTCTTTTTTACTCCATAAGTATTTCGCTGTTTGCAGCCAATTCTTGTACTATATTAAACTAAAACTTGCAGAAGCTATGGGTCGTATTTATGTGCTAGGGTATTACAATAAACCAAATCGGATAAGTTATGTTGCGATGAAAGTTACAATTTAATTTAATTCTCGTTCACCTAAAAACAGCAACATTGAAGTAATTTAAGTATAGAATCGTGAGTGACTAATAATCAAAACTATGTTGATATTTTTTTCAGAAAAACACCCACCTTTGCAATCGATTGCCTTGTTTGCGCCACACCCTTTAACATATAGATTTTAGACATAGCACGATTTCTCAATGTTCTCTATGACGTAGATAGATCGCTATGTTTCGAAGCTCAACTGATGCTATGGCCTTTAAGCTTTTATTTATCCCTTCAATAATAAACTTGGCAATTTAAAAATGCTTTTAAAACTACATGCACTTTTAAAGTGTTCGAGAATAATAGCTACAGTGTATGCCACTGTTGGCAGCGCCTTGGCTAAGCCACTTAGTTAACGTACAATTGGTTGTCTTTGCTAAAGGTTTTGAACAAATCTTTTTTAACATAAAACTCGTAACACATATTTTTAGCGAAAAACTTACTATTTTGCACAGTCAATTAATTGATATTCATTTGACCTCTCATAGGTTTGAAGAACTCCTTTGTCTTTCCATAGTTCTTCTGTGTGTTCATAAAATTCAGGAGGATAGTTAAAATCCGGACCTAAAAATTTTAAACGAAAGATATATATGTTTAGAATATTTTTGAAAGTTTTAATATTGATTCAAAATTTTAGTTTAAGAATACGCTGTTATGGCTTGTTGTTCTTACTTGACGCATAATCCTGAATATACTCCACCCTGGGTTCATTTTCTTTTTTTTCTAAAGCTACAGGTGGATTAAGAGTGCTCATTGCTCCAGTAATAGTCTAAAAAGAAAAACATAATGAATTAAAATATTTCAAATGTTTTCTGGAGTAATAAATTTGGTTAGACAGTTTTTAGTTATCACTATCTTCGTTCTGTTTCTTATAAACTTACCAATATAGCATCTCGAATATTCTTTTTAATATCATCAATTTTCTGTTTTTTCTCTGTTTCAGAAAATCCGTCGACATGTAATATTCGCATCTGCTTGACTATAGTTGATTTACCGGACTCACCAGCTCCCAGTAGGAGCAACCTGTGCGTAGCTCTATAGAGCTGTTTATCCTTTTGCAATTGCCGTGATATTGCATCGCTTCGGCGCTTTTGACTTTTTGAATCCTCTGAATTCACATCCGACTGTTTTGAGGTTGGGGACCCAAAACAACCCATAGCAGCCCAAGGTGTCCACCAACACGCAGCTCGATTTTCTTGGTTGGCGTCGGGTGACTCGGCGCCCCTGGCGTTTTCTCCGTTTTGCTCCAGTATAGCTGAGTTTCTCAAATTGATACACAATTTCTATATGTAAATCAATTTCCTCAATCTCAGTATTCCCAATAATGCCGTATTTATTTACACCTAAAAAGAAAACATGTTTATGTATTTTATGTAAAACACTTAAAAAAAACAATTTTAGATATAATGCAGTAAAGCTAATTGAAAGCCAATTGTTTGTCTATCTGTTAAAGTATATAACGAAACTTACAATATATAATGTATGTATGTGTATGCTATAGTCCAGCAATTTTAAAAGAAAAATTTGTGTACATCGGTCGCCATTTGCTGAAACATTTGATAAATAGTATTTCTTGAAATTCGAACTTGGTACGCCTTCTTAACATTATTTTATCCAGATCTATTAAGCTTAAATAATCATTAAGAAGAGTCACATCAGAGTGTGCCAAAAATCTCCGTACAAAGCTTCAATCGAAAACTCCGAATTTCGGTTTAAAAAATGGAAGGTTTAAAAATGTGGATGTCGGAATGAAAGTCAGTTGAGAGATTTTTGTCACACCTACGCTGTGAAACAAGGTGTAACAAGGTGAATAATAAAAAAATTCAATGGGGGTGTTTCACAAATCTCTACACGGTTTCGCTTCATTTTTTTTAATGTCTTACGAAAAATTAGCCGGATTTAATTTCTAACACATAAACTGATGGTTTAAAATGCTGTTGCAAGAGATTTCTGTCACATCATTAAGGTCTTGTCTTATCCCAATTATTTTTAACGCCACTACATAACCCTCAAAGTTGTTTTTGTGCTTTAAAGTTATATTATATAATATAAGCTAAAGAAAAGACTTTCCAAGCCTAGAATAATGCTTCTGAAATATTAGAAGATTAAGCTTCTGTTCTGAAATTCGGTTTAAATTTATATCAGTAGTTTCAAGTAGATTTCCGTCTCACCACTTATCCAACGTGTTTTCAGAGCAAATATTCAAGATCTAAGTTTACACTGTATGTTTGGATTTCTATTGCAGTTTTGAATAATAATTTTTTTCATATTTATTAGAATCAAGTTCAAACTTGCTGGGAAAAAACGAATTATAAAAAGTTGCCATATTTGCTACTCAGTTAGTGCAAACAGCAGTTGAGATACACATAGTACGTACGTACGTTCCATAATAGTTATACAATTTGCTTAAAATTGCAAATTTATTAACTGCTAAATCATTGCTAAAACTTCACTTTGGTCAACACAAAAAAAAAAACAATAAATTGCGCCAAAAAAAAAAAAACAACAAAAAAGTCAAAATTTATAAGTTGAAATACATTAGTGTAACAGGTGAAGAAGTGGGTGGGTGGAAATTTACACATACACACACTCACACACACACACAAATGTATATAGATACCAAATATAATTTCTTTGCAAAGCCAGTATGTAGGTAATAAAACACATATATACATATTTGTGTATACACATACGGCAGATCATATTTGTTGGATTATAGGAGAAAATTTAATTAATTTTCAACGTTGAATATACATATATATGTACATACATTTGTGTGTATTTTTAATCTACAAATTATGCATATTTATGTCCACTAGAAATACTTTTACTGAAGATATACATTTTTATGTATGTATGTATTTAAATACATATTATATGCGTGTGCGTGTATTTGTGTATATATAAAATATAATAGATAAATATGTATGTATATTTATATGTAGGTATATACACATTTATATATATATATACATATAGAGCCAGAGCCATCTACATATCTATATAAAATTATATGTACACGGAGGTGTACAGCGCACATACATAAGTATGTAAATAGTTTTTTTTTTTTTTTGTCATGTATACACTCACATATACATACGTACATGTATAGAATCGCAAATTTTTTTTTTTTAATATTTTTTTAATACATATCCGCAACACTCCTCTATATTGTGCACAAAATTTTTCTAATACATATTTTTTGAGAACGAGTAAAAATATTCTTTTTACTTCTGCACGAACGATTTTTCACTTGTTTTATATTGGACAGGAAATAAGAGACGCCGAGTACAACCGTAATACCTGTATGACACCCATATACACAAAATTTTGAAAATTATTTGATAAGAATTGTTATTCATCACGAAACTCACGATTACATTTAAAACAAATTTTCAATAATTAAATATGTATGTAAAAGGAAAAGCATTTCTGGAGTATAATCGAACCAGCAGAAAAGTGTACAATTTGATTGAGTACATAGTCACTGCAACTTTCCAACAACACATTTATGAATGTACAACATTCTACACAGCTGGTTGTAGTTTTTTAATTAAGTGAATAGTATTTTTTTAGTTGCCGTAACATATAATAACAATAACTACTTACTAACTCAAACTCACACATTAAAATTGCACTTTTTCATTGGCATACATGTACATACATACATATACATACATACCGAATTTCAATTAAAATTCTATCGAAAATATCCAAAAATACCGAAAAGTCGACCACAACTTTGGTATTAATCGATTATACTGTATAAGACCAAACAACAGAGGTGCCACCTTACGTATTATTGGCATGAACTGTGAACTAGCGCACTTGGTCGAACTTTGTTGTTTTTTTTTAAGGGTTTGTTTACCAATTTTGGCACAAATCGGAGTTTTATCAATGAACGTTGTATTGCCAAGTTTATTTAAAGTTGTATTTAGTGCATAAAATATATTCAAGTCTATGCCACAGTCAGGTTGAAAATAATTTTTAAAATAACATAAGCTCGTGGATACGTAAATAAATTCAGTTGGTCCTCATTATATCTGACTGAACACTTTTTAAATGTAAATGAAACAGATATTTCAAGATGGTTTAGTTCTAAAGCCAGATCCGCACAGCTTACAAAAACATAAGTGTGCTGAAATTTCGTTAAATTATTTGTTGGCTACTTTCGATCGTACTTAAATTTTGAATCGTCACTTAGTGAAGTGGAAGCATCTCATGCAGCTTCTGGATCACCAACCCTATAAAATTTCATAAAAATGCCAAATTTCTACACATAAACTTACAATAGAAAACGCAAGTTTTACTTTTTATAAGTAAATTGTATCGAAAATATTTTTTTTATTAAAAACTTTAAGAAAGAAATGCCAGTTCCCCTTTATTATAATAAGATTCAAAAGCAAGTCAGTTTACTTAAAATAACTTTGAATCAACTTTTCCAGCTTAATTGTATCCACGGCAAATTTCCTAATGCCATCCGAGAGTTTATCATTTGCCATGGCATCTTCGTTCAGCAACCAACGGAATGTGCACTCGTCAATAGGAATTTTTTCAATTTCCTCCAGTTTAGCGTTACTCTCCGTTAAATTTGTAGTAATCACATCATTTTCATTTTCTAGCTCTTTTAGCAACGTTGGACTAATAGTTAATAAATCGCAACCTGCCAAAGCTTTAATTTCGCCCACATTTCTGAATGAAGCGCCCATCACCAAAGTCTTGTAGCCGAATTTTTTATAATAATTATAAATGCTCGTTACGGAGATTACACCTGGATCCTTTAAAGGTTCGAATTTCTTTGTATCGGTGTTGGCAACATACCAATCCAAAATGCGACCAACAAATGGAGATATAAGCGTTACTTGAGCTTCAGCACAAGCAATGGCTTGACCCAATGAAAACATTAAGGTCAAATTACAGTGCACAGAATGCTGTTTTTCTAAGATTTCGGCAGCTTTTATGCCTTCCCAAGTAGAGGCCAGTTTGATTAGAATGCGCTCTTTATCAATGCCCAGGGATTTGTATAAGCCAATTAATTTCAATGCCTTCTCAACACTCTTCTTGGTATCAAAAGAAAGACGTGCGTCTATTTCAGTGGATACCCTTCCAGGAACAATTTTTAAAATTTCGCAACCAAACAAAACGCATAGATAATCCATAGCTTCTGCCACTTGGCTCTCCACAGATCTGAAATTGTTTATAAGGGAATACATGTAGAAACAGGCAAATTATATTATTTTTAAAAGAACTCCTATGGATTGTAATTTTATGCTTCTTATTTGTTTTATATAAATATAAAACATACCCTTTGGTGTTTTTTCCATAATCTACGGCCTTTTTTACCAAATGCTGATAGCGCTCCATGGTGGAAGCTGTCAAAATCAGGGAAGGGTTTGTTGTTGCATCGGTTGGCTTGTAAATGTTAATTGCTTAAAAGAGATAAATATACTATAAGTGAAATGTATTAGGGCCGCAACTCCATATATTTCATGAGTCTTATCGCTTTGAAATATCAGCGGTCGTGACTATGTCAAGTAAAGGTCAAACTAAAGTCGGTTTGACTTTCGTTTTTGCTTGCTTTTTTGACTACGAATTGCACAGCAACAGGTTGTTTGAATATCCAATTGTGCATTTTATTGGCCATGTTCAGCAAAAAGGTTATACAAATTTTTACAACCAATGATATATGACTATATGATATATGAGAATTTGACTTTCAGACTTGCAAAAATGCAACTTAAATCCATGTGAGCTCACATTTTTCATTAATTTTTGTGAGCCTGTATCAAAACCTTAGCAATTTAGTAGGAGGCATTGGCCAATTTAACGCATATGTATGTACATACCCTCAAAATCACCGGTGTCGGCTACAATTGTAGTGACCTTTTTTAATTGTTCCAAGACAGACATCTTTTGCTTTTTTGCGGTATGATTACTCTCCATATCCAGACTTAAAAAAAGAAACTGCACTAGAAATAAGTGTGACTTAGTGGTGTCAAAACAGTATCGATTGACCGATTTCTTTTATTAATACATCACCGTGCAAAATCGAAAAAGGATGAATTTAGCTTTTTCGGCATTTTCTGCATAAGGGAAAATTTGAAATTTTTATGCTTAATTACCAAAAAGTTATTAATAAAAACAAAACGAAAACATTTTTTTTTTTTATAACATAGCTGAAGGCCTTGTTTTGGCGACAAACCCTTTATAATTCAGAATTAACTTCTACTGTATAATTATATAAATAAATAAATAATAACAAATTCAACTTATTTTATATAAATTAATTTTAAAGGATTAGCAAAAGATGACATTACTGTGCATTAAATCCGAGTGTCTGTGAGATTGTTTGATTGAACCGACTAAATGCGGGAAGTTTTATTCAATCTTCAATTTGAAGAAAAATGCGGCTGAAGGTCATCGAACGCTGTGTGAAGCTTACCAAGCTCCATCGATTTCAACATGTGAATACTGGATTCATCGTTTTAAAAAGGTTATTTTAACACCAAAGATAAAGACCGTCCAGGACAGCCAAAAATATTTGAAGATCCATGTAAAATGCAGAAATGCAGAATTTTTAGTTGAAAAACTTGGGAATGATCCAAAAGCTTTGATATTGTGTGCTGTATGAATTGAAGCCAAGCGACCCTGAAAGGCGTTTGTTTATGTGTGAAATGCTGCTCGTATTGTGACTGTTGATAAAAAGTGGACCTTGCTCCTTGTGATTACTATTTGTTCCGATATAGGATTTTTATGAAGATACAAAAAAATGGGTCGATTCGTGGATAGCCTTAAAGAATCTACAAATTGCATGAAAGATGGGAAAAAGTAGCGGCAATGCAATGTAAAATACATTGTACCGATTTTTCACAATAAAGCTTCAGGTAAAAAAATCGTTTAAAATAAATTTATAGGCCATCGCGTGCATAACATTTTACTTTAAAACTTATCAAAACACTTGCTTGACCGTGCTACAAGTCAACCCAAAACAAAAATTTTGACTCGCAAAAGACTAGTGTGAGCCTACCTTTTGGGTAATGATAATCGATAAACGATTGTTGTAGTATATAAAATTGTTATCGCCATGTGTTTAGTTTAATGAGCACAAATGTTTATTTTTTGAAAAAAATAAACTTAAAAAATGCGGGGAAAGCAAAGAAAAAACTATGCTAAGGCAAACAGCCGGCCACCATTACGTAAAAATGAAAAGTTTGCAAAAAACAAAAGTTATATCCAGAGGAGCAAGCAAATGGAGGAATTGCAGAGAAAAACTATTCTGGTGCGGAAAACCACAGCTGACAGAAACCAGGAGATGGACACCGCACTCGATCTTTTGCCATTACAAGATGACAATGAAAGCGCATTTTATGAGCAACTTGTATCTGGATATCAATTGAAGACAGGTAAGAATAGTTACCACAAACACCCAGTTACCGCACTAGATCACATGGCAGAAAAATGTTTATAATAAAAGCTAAAATATGACTTCTGTTTTTAGTATTTTCATCGCCAAGTATCCTAACAAGTGTGTCAACTGTGTCTACCAAATCCAATTCAGATGAATTACCAGACAATATCAACATTAACAAACATGACATCTCGGAAACATCTGCGCCGGAATTTGAGGTGCATAAAGTGTTTGCAGAACATTTCAACTTTAAGCTTGATGTTGATAATGTTGAAGATATTGTTTCGAAAGAACTTATATCTACAACCTGTAGTTGGGCTGAAATTGGTGATTTCAAAATTGAAAGTCCTAAACTTAGCATCAAGTCCGTGGATTACAGTCAGCCACCAAAGTCCTTAGGGGCAGCCGATTTGCAGAAACTGGGCATAAAAAGTAATTTGTGCGCCAACATTACTAGTCCGCTAACAGCTTTACAATCGGAGCTCTTTAGCTTAGTGTGCAACTACCAGGATTTATATTACCCCAATCGCACACATGACAATGCGGAAGAAATACGTTATATATACTGCCTGCACGCATTAAATCATTTGTTAGTAAGCAGATCACTTATTTTACGTAACAATGAAAAAGTGTCTGCACTGGCCAAGTTATCAAATTTACCTCCCAGCGAAGTAGCCATACCCGATAAATACAGGGACCAAGGTTTAAAGCGTACAAAAGTGCTCATTGTTTTACCTTTTCGAGATTCTGCATTCAGAACTGTGAAGATAATGGAAAATTTACTTTTCGTAAAGCAAAATGGTATGAAAAACCTAAATGTAACTATAAATATAATTAATAATTGTATTATTTCTAGGCAAAAAAAATGATAAAAATGGAATTGCGAAGTATGAACGTTTTGTTGAAGAGTATACAGGAAACAGCATATATTTTCCAAAAACCAATCCAAAGCCTTCGGACTATGAGCAAACGTTTAGCGGAAATACAGATGATAACTTCAAACTCGGCATACGCTTTACGAAGAAGTCCATATCTTTATACGCTGATTTAGACACGTCTGACATAATAATTGCTTCGCCATTGGCGATACGCATGCTTATAGATGACAAAAAGGATTTTGATTTTCTTAACTCAATTGAACTGCTGATTATAGATCAAGCAGAGCTATTCTTAGCGCAGAATTGGGAGAATTTGATATATGTGCTAGATCATTTGCATCTGCAGCCACAAAAATTTCCTGACACAAATTGCCAACGTGTGCGATCTTGGTGTCTCAGCGGTGTACAACGATACTACAGACAAACACTACTATTTACATCACACGAACTTCCTGAATTTCGTTCTTTACTAAGCAGTAAATGTGCCAATTTTCAGGGAAAAGTACGCACTACAAATGTCATCAACTCTGGCGCTATACGAAATGTGCTCACACCTATACAACAGATTTTCCAGCGCATCGATAATTGTAACATTGAAACAGTTTTTGAAGATCGCTTTGAATTTTTTGTTAAAGAAGTGCTGCCAAAATTTACTGCGAGCGGTCATTGTTTTCTATATGTACCCAGCTATTTTGATTATGTGCGTTTGCGAAATCACTTTATAAAGGAAATGATCAGTTTTGTGCAAATCAGTGAATACACTAAAAAGGAAAAGATTTCAAGAGCAAGGGACATATTTTTCCATAGCGGCGCATCTATTTTGTTATATTCGGAAAGAGCACACTTTTTTCGCCGAACTCGCGTTAAGGGCATACGTCACTTAATAATGTACCAACCACCCAACTATCCACACTTTTATTCGGAACTTATAAACTTAATGCTCGATTTCAATCAGAATCCACGTGACGGACTTCAAGATTCAATGAGTGTCACGGTACTCTACACTAAATATGATTTGCTCAGTCTAAGTAATATTGTTGGAAGCGAAAACGCTGTTAAATTAACTAGGGGCAACAAAAATTCATATTTATTTTCAACTAAAACGTAGCAGTTTTTTTTAAGAGCTAATTTCCTTAAGTTTATTGGCATATAATAAAAAAAGATTGTGTATATATAGTAGTTATATATGCATGCCTGTGCAAAAGTAAATATCTAAATGAACTAAAGCTGTGTTTTTAATCAAAGACAACGAATCTTTTTTTTTTTTATTAATAATAGTGTAACCCGTGAGACCTAAATTTGCTGAAGCTCAAAAACTGTCAAAAGTGCTTAAAATATTTTGATGCACTTATAATGAAACCTAAATGCTATTTTTATACAAAATGTGTGTACCTGAATTATTCATATCTTTCGTTCCGAGTATATGCTAATAGTATATTATAAAACCTTGTATGCATAACATTTCAAAATAATACCATAGCATTATTTAGGCATTGTTGTCTTTATTTTAGCATAGTAGCAAGTGTTAAAACATAAATCTCACATCAAGGAATTTCATGCTAATTATATTATACTTATGTTGACATAATTACATAAATATGGCAAGCATTTGTTAAAATGAAATTTTCGAAGGTGAACTTTTCATTGCTAAACCAAATAACAATTGTGTGTACTTATTAAGAATAATATCATACTTTAAAAATATGCCCAAAAACTATGAACTTTGCAAAAAAAAACTAAATTTTTCATTGAATATTAAATTCATGCAGCTAGATTTGGTACTCAAAATTTGCGCCCGAATAGAAAGACAAACAGGATTTAATAGTTTGCTGTCATCTTCATTTTACATTGTATTACATATATTTACAATATATATTTGCATATACATAAATTGTCTTTATGAGTTCTTACTGGCTTTCTTCAGCTGAGTATATGTACATACATATGTATGTGCATATATCCAACCAGGGTATCGTCAAAACGAAAATAGAATTCTCTCTCGCAATAAGGAAACATCCTTGACCGTGAAATTATTTTATCCAGCAGTGTATTATACATTACATTATACAGTTGGACATACGTGCCATAACCACTTATGAGTAATAATTAACCACAAATATTACATTTACCTCATTAAAATTATGCTGAAGGCCATTTATGTACTTTTGCATTTATGTACTATATAAGTACATATCGTAGCTGCAGAAACATGTCTGTTCTCTCAGGTATAGGTACGTTTCTTTCATTTATACACTTGCATAAGCATACATATGTTAGCTTTGTCAACAGCATCGCAATACGCTCGGGAAGCCCACATATGCTATCTCGGACTCCATATTGACAGCAGCCTCACCTGGGCCTAACACTGCCATAGTGGCGGCAACCTGCTTAACTGAGCTAAAAAAAAGTCCATCCTAGACAAAGAGCGGTGGAAACAAGCTATAGATATGAAAAAAAGAACTTTGCCTTAAGCTGCATTTTGGCAAAGTGACATGCACTAATTCTTCTATGTTTTAGCTCTCGATTCTCTTTGCTCCTTTCCTTAATTATGATGGATATAATTTAAGTTTACATTGTGCAAAATTCTTCGAAAAGTATTTTTATTTTCATTGGCATTTAATTATCGTAATCTGTTTACTAATCTTATTTTAATCGTTATGGATAGACTCATTTTGTGAATAAATCCTCGAAAATATATTCGATTTGTATTGTGATTATCGGTTACTGTCGATAAATTTTTAGTTACTTTGTCGATCAAAAATGTTAGTTTTGATCAATTGAAGATTTGGAAAAATAACGAGTTAACGAGATAAGTTTTTAATGGTGAAAGTTATGTTGCTTTTACAATTTCACTTTGAATTTTTGTACATTGCTTTAGGCAAGGGTATAAATGCTTCGACCAGGTAGCGTTGTACCATTTGCCTTGGCAGAGAGCGCACGTTTTACATAAAAACACATGGGGTAAGCTCAAAATGCTTTTGCCAACTGTTTGAGAGGTCAGAAAGGCATTGTAAGACTATTTTTAAGCAGCACTACAGCACTGGCAGTTGTCTATATTCATGTAGTGCAAAAGCGTAGTAAAATACGGAATAAATTGTATTTGGTAAGTCGAAGATTTTATATCCTTTTTGTTAGTTTTCATGCATGTGTCATTCACCTTAAAAAAATGTTGTTCTATACTCACTCCCACGTGCCTTTTATGCACATAAATATTTTGAAAAGCCATTCTTTTCGGAAGAGTTAGGTGAAACCTTTTTTAAGTAATCTTGGGTTTCCGACATCTACATTTTTGATACGACTATTCTTAGTACACACTTCTAATAGCATGTAAAGTTACCAGTTTTAATGTGTTACCAACTGCCTAGAAAATGTCTATGGCATTTGGTAGCTCTAAAAATTATTGTGATGGACATGTTTTAATATTAAACACACACGGGCATTTATAAATGGACTAATATTTGCCGCAGAAATGTATGTATATTTGTACATACATATGTATGTATAGGTAGGTATATAAATGGATGGGGACGCGCAATATATCTCTGCTCTGCAAGAATACGAGCACAAGCACCAACGTTCGGACAGAAGGTAAGTGCTCAAAAGTTTATGCGTGCTAAAAGTATTTTCCCGGGCCGAAATAGAGAGTGTATGTAGTTCTGGGAATTTTGCCAAAATATACGATTTTTGTAATTCAAATAGACACTCTCATCAAGCAGAATTCTCCTTGCGTTCAGTTGCCGTTGATCGTTATAATAGCGCGATCTTTAAGTTAGCTCTTCGTTTTTTCACTAAAATAAAATTATTATATAATAACGGAAGTTTTATTTAAAATAATAATTGTAAGTTTCGCCTTTAATATTGCAACAATTCAACCAAAATTGTTTTTTGCATATCTGAAGTGTTTTTAAAGGATTTTTTCTAAAACAAAAATATTAAAAAATACAATTATGTAGTAATGTAAATAAAACATAAATAAAGAATAAAACGTGCCGAAAATAATAAGAGCAAATAAAATTGAATTAAAAAAATAAAATAAAAAATACATACATAAGTATATTATACAAGTTGGTGTTTTTTAAAGTGATTGAAAAAAGTTTTTTTAAAAATACATATTAAACGACGCATAAATTACAATTCCACTGCATCTAAATAATTTATACACCAACAAAATCCCATACATTAATACATATGTATATCACCATTTTAAAGTTGCCAAAAAGTATTAGACAGTGAAGCAACCTCGAACTCTGCTTGTCATATACAAATTTTTAAAATATCCCCCAAATATTTCGTTCACTCAAATACAAATGTCAATGAACATTTTATAGTATGGAAAAGTTATGCAATCAATATAATATATGCATTTGAACAACGTCGGAACCAATTGGGCCCAGAAACGCGTAATTTTTTTTTACAAAATATCTTTCAGCATATAGTATGGATTTGAATACATACGTATGTTGTAATGTTTTAAGCTTTGTGTATATGAATGGTCTTGAGCCCTTGCTGTGAACCTTTTTAATAGGGCATTTGTTTTATAGATTAATGTACGCGCTGTTCATATATACTTATACAACTTAGTGGACATAAATAGAAAGTGTGCAGGGACTTAAGATGACCTCTAAAAATATAAGCATATATATATTCATAAATGTACACTTTATTGCATTCAAATGATTAAGTGTACTTAGTAGACAATTGTCAAAATCTTCACTTTCAACTTATAAGTACAGATGATGCATATGTAACGAGTCCATAAGATTTTTAATCCTTTCGGACTTTTTTGACATTCTTCTACATTCTTATAAAGTTATGTATGCGCACGTTTATATTTTTATCTTATCGAAAGATTCCCAGGTGCTCGTAAAATTCACCAAAAACCACCACATACATCTAATGTATAAGTATACACAAAAATACATACATGTCACCTTTACAATTTATTCACTAGCCAATATTATACAATGTGGCATATGAGTTCTTCCGACAACTGTCGTTTGGTTTTCTCTGTATATGTATATGTACATATGAATGCTAAAATTTTTAAAATCTTCATAAGCATACATATGTATGTATGTACATACAAACATATATTTATATTTTTCACCCATCAACCGTCTGGCAATACATACAGACATACACATGCCCAATATGTTCGTACGGCCTGCATTTTTAGTAGCTACCAAACTATTTTTAGATGATCTCAGCCAGGCACGCTCTTTTCTTGCCTCCATAATTCATATGTACATACATATGTACATATATAAGCATGAAAAGATTTTTATAAAGACGTCTTTATATATGTATGCATGGACATGCATATGTACATTATAAATGTGCATTTAAAAAGTTGTATTTACATTTACTACGTCCTTTAAATAAGTGACACCACAAAGATAAACTTTTTAAGTAAAAACGCATTGTATAGATTTTGTTGAAAAATCTATAACGGCCTTAACTTAAATCCAAGAGAATTTAAGCTTACTTTTTTCAAAAACAGACATCAAATATACAGGAAAGAACGAACATGCTTTAATTTTTATAACGTTATCAAACATAAACGTACAAAAAATATACTCCTGCTCAATTATCATTAGTTTAAGTGTTGATTAGCCGCAAAAGTAAGTTGCCGTCGCTTATCGATATACTCGATTCTTTGCAACACTATACTTTTGAAAATATGTCGTGTCATAGTTGTGCCAATTTACGCCGATGCATTTGAGCATCAAGCGGCTCGTGACTTAGAACAACATTATCAGAACAAAAAAAAACAAAAAAAAAATTATCAGAACAAAAAAAGCGCCATGGCGTGTTATAAGTATTAGTTTCAATCAAATTTCTGTACTTAAAATGATGTGTAATTTTCAGCATTGAGAAATTAAAAAAGAAAATATCTGAACCGTTTTTGCATTGCCATCATTTGCAAATATTGCCTTTGTTAAAAGAAAGTGACACGTGTGTGAATCTCATAAGTCAACGTTGCGAAGATTAAGACGTGCTCTAAGTTGGTAAGGAACGAACGGTGAAGTAGCTCACAGATAGGAAGTGAAATAGACGCACGTTATTTAGGTATTAATTATATTTCATATATATGTACACATAATACATACACTGACAACTACGTATATGGAAATTCAAAATAATGTGAATATATGTATTCATAGTAGGATATTCTAGCCAAAACGTAATAACGCTTGTGTTGAAATCAAATAAATTTACATAAATACAAAGTATAGATACTTTATTTGTATAATGTGTGTTTGTATACCTCTCATGTAGGCTACCTGAAAGCAGAGAAAATAAATCAAAATGGAAGACGGTCACTCGAAAACCGTCGAACAGTCTCTGAACTTCTTTGGTACGGATGCAGAGCGTGGCCTGACTCTTGATCAGATCAAGGCGAACCAGAAAAAATATGGCCCCAATGGTAAGACAATATTGCAGTGGAGTATTTTCGTAAAATACTTAAAATTAATTTATAAATTTGTATTTGTATTTGTATTATCTTACAGAACTGCCGACCGAGGAAGGTACGAAACTAAAGTCTGGCTGGCATCTTGAATTTTTAATAATACTTTTCTATTGTAATCATTTTAGGAAAAAGTATTTGGCAACTAGTCTTAGAGCAGTTTGACGATCTTCTTGTTAAGATTTTGCTATTGGCAGCTATTATTTCATTTGTAAGTTACCTGAAAATTTATGTTTGTATGTTGTCTATTAATATTAAGGGGTTAAGCATTATTTCAAGGACTTAAAGTAATCAGTATGTGTTATGTACTTTAAATGCGCAGCGTCTGACAGTCAATCTGTTTATAAAATAGTCGCTCATTTCAACACATGCGCTATAAACTGGAAAGGTCCCCCCGCAAAAAACTAACGAACCATAATAATTCTTTGTGTGAAACAATTTAACATTGAAGATTAGATATTGGCATGAAGAGGGTCTTTACATTTATGTTGAAATCAACATCAGATTTGCAGGTTGCTTCGTTTAATATTAATAGAAAAGTATTTGTAAACATGAACTATAGTGGTGTTTGGTGTAATTGGGAATGAATTTCGTCAGCAAATCGGTAATCCTTGCTTGAGAATGTTCAGAATTTAGTAAAGTACCGATTGCAAATGTAGTAAAGTATTAAAAACCGTGTCTTATACATATAAAAATAGGCTTCCCTCACAGAGCAAGGCTTATTACTAAATATAAATAATTGATTATCGCATAATTCTGATGAAAAATATTTTTCTTTCTGTTTTTAGGTTTTAGCGTTATTTGAAGAGCATGAAGACACGTTTACAGCATTTGTAGAACCCTTAGTTATTTTACTTATTTTAATAGCAAATGCAGTGGTTGGTGTTTGGCAAGAACGTAATGCTGAATCAGCCATCGAGGCTTTGAAGGAGTATGAGCCCGAGATGGGTAAAGTGGTACGACAAGACAAATCTGGTATTCAGAAAATCCGAGCGAAAGAAATTGTGCCCGGCGACTTGGTCGAGGTTTCTGTTGGTGACAAAATCCCCGCCGACATTCGTATTACCCACATCTACTCCACCACTTTGAGAATCGATCAGTCTATTCTGACGGGCGAGTCAATTTCTGTTATTAAGCACACAGATGCTATCCCAGATCCCCGTGCAGTTAATCAGGATAAGAAAAACATTTTGTTTTCTGGCACCAATGTAGCCGCTGGAAAGGCACGTGGTGTTGTTATTGGCACTGGGTTGAACACTGCTATTGGTAAAATCCGTGTAGAAATGTCTGAGACTGAGGAAATCAAAACACCATTGCAACAGAAATTGGATGAATTCGGCGAACAGCTATCCAAGGTTATCTCCATTATTTGCGTTGCAGTCTGGGCTATCAATATTGGACACTTTAACGACCCCGCCCATGGTGGTTCCTGGATCAAGGGTGCCATCTACTACTTCAAAATTGCTGTTGCCCTGGCTGTGGCTGCTATTCCTGAAGGTCTGCCAGCTGTTATTACAACCTGTTTGGCTTTGGGCACACGTCGCATGGCCAAAAAGAACGCTATTGTGCGCTCTCTGCCATCTGTTGAAACCCTTGGTTGCACCTCTGTCATTTGCTCTGATAAAACCGGCACACTAACCACCAATCAGATGTCCGTTTCCCGCATGTTTATTTTTGAAAAGGTTGAAGGTGGTGATAGCAGTTTCCTTGAATTTGAATTGACTGGCTCAACTTATGAACCCATTGGTGAACTGTTCTTGGGCGGACAAAGAGCAAAGTCTTCTGATTACGAAGCTCTGCAGGAATTGTCCACAATCTGCATTATGTGCAATGACTCCGCTATTGACTACAACGAATTCAAGCAGGCTTTTGAGAAGGTTGGTGAAGCCACTGAGACTGCCTTGATTGTATTGGCTGAGAAATTGAACCCCTTCGGTGTTAACAAATCTGGTTTGGATCGTCGCTCAGCTGCTATTGCTGTGCGCCAAGAAATTGAAACTAAATGGAAGAAGGAATTTACTCTTGAGTTCTCACGTGATCGTAAATCTATGTCCTCTTACTGCACACCATTGAAAGCCTCAAAATTGGGCACTGGACCTAAACTCTTTGTAAAAGGTGCCCCTGAAGGCGTCTTGGATCGTTGCACACACGCTCGTGTCGGTACTTCTAAGGTTCCATTGACCTCAGCCCTGAAGAGCAAGATTTTGGCACTCACTGGTCAGTATGGTACCGGTCGTGACACTCTCCGTTGCTTGGCCCTTGCCGTGGCTGACAGTCCAATGCGTCCCGATGAAATGGATTTGGGCGATTCTAACAAATTCTATCAGTATGAAGTTAACTTGACTTTCATTGGTGTTGTCGGCATGTTGGATCCCCCACGTAAGGAAGTTTTCGATTCCATTGTACGTTGCCGTGCTGCTGGTATTCGCGTCATTGTGATTACTGGTGACAACAAAGCTACCGCCGAAGCTATCTGCCGTCGCATTGGTGTGTTTACCGAAGATGAAGATACCACTGGAAAATCTTATTCTGGTCGTGAATTCGATGATTTATCGCCAGCTGAACAAAAGTCTGCTTGTGCACGTGCTCGCCTGTTCTCCCGCGTGGAACCCCAACACAAATCCAAGATTGTTGAGTACTTGCAAGGCATGAATGAAATCTCTGCTATGACTGGTGATGGTGTTAACGATGCACCAGCCTTGAAGAAGGCCGAAATTGGTATTGCTATGGGTTCAGGTACTGCTGTCGCCAAGTCCGCCGCCGAGATGGTTTTGGCTGATGATAACTTCTCATCTATTGTGTCTGCCGTTGAAGAAGGTCGCGCTATTTATAACAACATGAAACAGTTCATTCGTTATCTCATTTCGTCAAACATCGGCGAAGTCGTCTCCATTTTCCTTACTGCTGCTCTTGGTCTGCCAGAAGCCTTGATTCCAGTTCAGCTGTTGTGGGTGAACTTGGTAGGTTTCAGACAATTGTTTAAAAAGTCATATATATAAACATTTGCCTATCTTAAATGCATAGGTTACTGACGGTCTGCCAGCCACCGCGCTTGGTTTTAATCCACCTGACTTGGACATCATGGAAAAGCCACCAAGAAAGGCTGACGAAGGTTTAATTTCCGGCTGGTTGTTCTTCCGGTTAGTTCGGCTTATATTGATTTGGTGTAGATAGCTTTATTTTGATATTTCTATTCACTACAGTTACATGGCTATTGGTTTCTACGTCGGCGCAGCGACAGTAGGTGCAGCAGCCTGGTGGTTCGTCTTCTCTGCTGAGGGTCCCGGCCTTACCTACTGGCAGCTTACACACCATCTGTCCTGCTTGGGCGGTGGTGACGAATTCAAGGGTGTCGACTGCAAGATCTTCAGCGATCCCCATGCCATGACAATGGCACTGTCTGTGCTTGTAACTATTGAAATGTTGAACGCCATGAACAGGTAAATGAGTTATTTATTTTCGAAATTATTATTTCTAACTTTAATTTTGCTTTCATTTCTAAAGCTTGTCTGAGAATCAGTCGTTGATTACCATGCCTCCATGGTGCAACTTGTGGCTGATTGGTTCAATGGCACTTTCGTTTACCCTTCACTTTGTTATTCTTTATGTTGATGTCCTCTCTGTAAGTACCTTATATACTCTTAATTATATAAAATGAAATTATAACGTAACGCACTTTATGTAGACCGTCTTCCAAGTGACACCGTTGTCTACAGAGGAATGGTTGACTGTGATGAAATTCTCAATTCCTGTAGTTTTATTAGATGAAACACTGAAGTTTGTTGCTAGAAAAATCGCAGATGGTGAGAGTCCTATATATAAGATGCATGGGATTGTGTTAATGTGGGCTGTCTTCTTTGGCCTGCTATACGCTATGATGCTTTAATATAATCTTACCATTAAGCCCGACTTCATTTATTCTAATTAATAGTATAAAATGTTACTAAATATAAACAAACACAACAAAAAAAGATAAATTTAACGAATCTACTTTAACCATTGATTTCCCCATAATTACTAAACTGCACTCAGAAGTTTCACTTAACTGAAGACTAGTGTTAATGAAAAAAAAAAAAAAAAATTAGTCGAATGATTTGTACTTTGCTTTGAACAACTTTTAACGAACAACAGGCTACGTTTACAAAATAAACTACTTATATGTATATGATAAATCTAACAAGCTACTTAACAATTAAGAACCTCTGGTTGCCGAAGACAGCTAAACTTAACTTGCTGTGTCACACAATTCAAGACTAGTTAATAGGACTTACCTTTGGTTTAAACGAAAAAAAAAAAAGTATGTACATATATTGTTTAAACAAATTGCTTTTTGTACATAAGCGTGTGTTTCCATTATTTTGCACTATCGAGTATTTTGAACAGTTTATGTGAAATCAATGCCAAAAATAGCTCAAATACTCGATAAATAGTTGGATAATGGAAATGAACTCTAACTTAGAGTAACATTCATCAAACCGACACATTTCAGTTAGATTTATTTACAATTTTTATGTTAGCTGCAATAGCTAAGGCATAAACAATTTAATAATCTTTTATTGTGAGTGAAAGCGTCTAAACGGAAAAGTCTAATTTTTGAGAACTTAAACACAAAATTATGAGAAGCTACCATGAAAACGTTTGTGTTTAAAGTGTGCAACTATTTCCACAATGTAAAAAGCAAGGAAAATCATCACAATTTGTAATTAAACACATACATTTAAAAAGGAAAATGTATTCGAAGCAAGTGGAAAAGCATATTTAAGTAGGTAGAAAAAACGCGGAATTATTTGTATTAAAATTTTATTAAATTGCATTCCCTTTAAAAAGCAAATTTTATTTTATTATGTATATATTATTAAAAGTGCGCTAGCAAATACGTAACATTTACAATTTTTTATATGGTACACAAACTTTCGAATTATAAAAGAACAGAGCAGAAGCTACGTACATTTAATGCTACAAAAATAACACTTGTCCTACTTTTTCAAAAGTCACAGTAGGCAGAGAAATAAAGTAATAATCGTTGCGGATTTCAAGATTCATAGCTAGTGTACACTTAAAATGCAATTTCGTACATACTACATCTATAAACTTAAGTACACAAGCATGTGCGACTTGTTCTATATAATGATGTAATTTGTTTTTAAAAAGTAAGGCAACTGGCATTTCTAGAACTTAATTGAATTATTTAAAAAACAAAATATATACATATAAAAATTGAATACTGTTTTAAATTTAGAGACGCTGTGAATTTAATAAACAAATTACATAAACATAACACGTTATTACTAGAAAATGTTTATGCCAACTAAACGGAATGCGCGCCTTTCAAACCATTGAATAAGCTATGGCGGAGGCACAAACAGATCTTTTAAATATTGGCTTTTTGTTTGTTGTGCCTTATTTAAACAAAATTGATTACTGAAAATTGCAAATTGAAATAAAACAGCTGAACAAATACTTTTATATCGATAATTTATTATCTTATTTTATACAGTAAATCCCAGATTTCATTAATTGGATGACACCTGATTAATTTTAAACCATCCCTGCTTAAAAAGTATATGCAGTTATTACAATATATTATGTTAAGAGAGTGTACCCAATTAAATGCGAACACAATGCGAGATAATCGTCACTGTACATTATGGTTTACTATAACACGTTGACCCACATACCCAAAACACACAACATAAACGAATAAAACAAAAAATCCTCATTTGAAATTGAGCATGTAAGATATCTTAAAAGAAGAAAACGAAATATAACTAGAAATCCGAAATGTTTTTATTTTTTAAGTTTTGTTCCAAACATTTACATCATTTGTATACAGCGTTATCCTTGAGCAAAAGCTATCTAGTTATTTTACTCCAAATGCTGATTCCTGCTTTATGCCCGACACACAAACTAAGCGGATGTGCCCTTGCATTATGCCTCCACTGAATGAATGATTGCCAAATCCTTGAACGGCTTAATATTGAGTACATTGAATTTGTGGTATTAATAAGATGATCGTTTTGTACGTCTAGTTCCTGACGTTGTCATCGATAAGTGGTAAGAGCCCATCGAGAGAAACGTGGGATATAAAGTGAAGGATGACACACTTTTTCACCTTCATCAATCGTGTATTAATCGCTCAGTCAGCCCTTTTACCAGCTATTACAACTATAATTTAAATAAAACGAATATAAAATTATTTATTTGCTATAGTATCAATGAATTATTTTGAACTGTGGGTTAGCAAGAATGAATTAAATAAATATGTTCCAACTATAAAGAAATGCGTGTGTTTTATAAATATGATTCCAGAAACCCGAAAACCATTAAGCACGTGAGCAGGTAAGTTCCAATATTTAAACATTACGCAAACTTACGATTTTTGGTAACTACATCGCATCTTCTTGACTAGCCATAGCAAGCCATTACTGGCATATGGTCCTTCTTAACAGCCACATTGAACACTGCAATGGCTACTTTTATTGTTCGCGTCAATTTTTTTTTAGCTACGTACATACTATTTCAAATCATCGCTAAAAATTGGATTTCGAGGGAACATCTATTTTGTGACTTTTTATATAGCGAATACAACATTTCCAAAAATATGTCTCTGTTTTTTATTCTCTTACACAATACATATAAATTAAAATAAATACATAATTTAAAAGTCATATAGCGATTAAGATGGTGGAAGAGCCCATAAAGACGCCGTTTTATCGGCAGAAGTCGAAAGAAATGAAAATTCAGTTGGATGCCATCGTATAGTAATAGCTTTGTCCTTATGCTCAGCAACAATAACAGAAGACAGCTCGTGCGCGAGATCACCTTGAAGATCCGTGAGTTTTATAGTGTTGTCATAGCTACATGTTAACATATAGTATGCAGACGGAGAGAAGCGTACCGATCTACAAGAAATGGAATATACTATTAGTAGGTACAAAACATTGCTTTATTCTAAAGCGTTACCTAATTTCTGCACTATGAGGATAAAATCGCTGTATGGGTCTACCACCCCGTATATCGTAAAGCACACAAGAACTATCGGCATGACCAGACACAAGTAGACGTCCTGAGTTTTCTACACATACAGCAGTTACCGAAGAATTCGTTGGAGCACCGGGTTTTCTTTCGTATTCCAAAGTTTTTACAGAAACGTTAACTCTGAGATCCCAAAATCGTATAGTTTGATCCTAAACAAGGTATTTTTAAGTGTTTAATGTTTAAGTGCATATGTAAGTGTACCTGTGATCCCGAGACGAACAGAGCATTATTCCAGCTATAAAGCGATAGTATATGACCTGTATGACCGCTAAACGCCTGAAATGGCATGCCCGTAACACAGTCGGTTATGTAGATCTTACAGTCTCCAGCGCCGCCGCTGACCAACAATCTCGACTTGGTAGATGAGTCATTCAGAAAACACATGTCTCGCACCGTGCCATCGTGCATAGTAAGTTCAACTTCATGGCCTACCAGCTGTTTGGTTTCGTTATTAAATCTCATATATTTTATGGTCTTATCATTGGACCCAGTCGCTATAAGTTCACCATCAGCAGACCAACTGGTGCAATATATGGAGCCTCTGTGATGCTTTGTACGCTTGCACAGTACAGTTGGAGCATAAGCCTGATGACCTTGTCTGAAATTATGTTTTACATATGTATGTATGAAAATGCCAAACGTTTTAAAAGCTATTTTGACTGCAGTTACTTAAGTTTTGATAGCTGTGGATATTGGCAAATTCTGAAAGTCTTGGAATTGGAGCCAACGGCATAAAGCTGTCCATTAGGATGAAAGTCCACGCTGCGGATAGCCTGCGAGTCCGATAGTGTTGTAACGGCAACAAAATGTGGCCGATTATCGTCGATCTTGAGGTAAGAAGCGATTAGTAAACAATGTGTGTTGTCATTTGTTCTTTACTTAGTATGAGAATTTTTTGAAAAAAATTTTAGTCCTAAACTATTTTTGCATTTTGTATAAGTTAATTTCCAGTTAAAAAACCTAGTCCTATCCGTAGTTATAGCTTTTTTTAAACAATAGCTCTGTAAATAGTCTACACATGACTTTATAAGGATTAAATAGCGCTTGCACTCTGGAGTTGAGCTACCAAAACTGTGGAAATGCTAATAAGCTCTAAAACAATATATAATATATGTACATAGAAAGAAAGGTTTTTTCTTTGGTAAGTTGAATGTAGCAACTTTCATGTTGACAACATGACCTACAGAAAAAAAAACAACAAATTCCCTAATAAAATCTTAAATTTCTTATAATAAACTGAAATATAGCTAGATAGAAAGATGGCTTAATAGTAACCAATTAAATACAAAATTATTGAAATTGTTTCGTAGAAAATTGTATGCATGCATATGTATGTGTGTAGATATGCATACATTTGTTGGTAATGCATTCTCATATACCTTGGCAATAACAATAGGTATATACTTATAATTAACTTACTTGATCAATATCTATATTTTTTACTTCGGTATTCATTAAACTGATTTTTATAATAAACTAATTTGAAACACAAAAATCAAAATAAAAAGTACAAAACTTTATTTAATGTTTGCAAGCTATGTTTTCAAATTCATTTAAAGAGATAGGTAATGACCAATACGGCGGCCATTTTTAACTATAACCAGTTGAGGGAGATAGAGCTGGCATTAGTGAAGGCAGGGTTGAACAGGTGTTTGCTGTTTGTGGCTGTTTCAGACTAAATGATTACTAAAAAATATGTTAAACAATATAAATTAAGTTTTATGTGTTATGATGGATAAAATTCTGCTTCTGACATTGACTTTGTGCAAGTGCTGCATAGAACCGAAAACGAAAAATCTATCGAAATGGCGAATTGAAGCTTTCGGTTCGATAACTCTGGGCTCATTTTAAATTTCGATAGAAAATTTAAAAAACATATAACAAACTCATTTTAAATTTGCCTTTTTTAAAATTACATGTTAAATTATGATTAATAATAATAAACTGTAATTTTATTTATCATTTTTTTGCAAAATTTCGAAATTATCAAAAGATGATTAAGAGCTAAGTGTAAATAAAAATTTAACAAATTATTTTGGTGTATAAACTTCTCTTCCAGATGAAGATTTTAGTTTTAGATTAGTGTATTTAAAATCAAAAATCATTGATAAGAATTATTATTGCTACGAATTTTGACAAAATGTCAAAGCCAACAAGCTTTCAAATCCATGTCTATATTGTAAATTATTTTTGTATAATTTCAGCACATTCCAAACTATTAGATATAGTGAAACCCCATTTTTGAATAAAAATCGTACGCAGTTTTTTTATTGTTACAATTTTTGATATTTTATTTAAGTAAAAATAAAATATATGGACATATGATTGAATATAACAAATTAATAATAACGTTTTTTTTAAAAATTTGATTGATTCTTAAACTTGTCTAGTGTTGCAAACTCTTAAAAAACTGAGCGATTAATGCTCTTAAGAGTAAATTGTTATAACTTCTCGTCCTCCTCCACGAACCATTAATACTTTTTCAAGTCCTTCTGTCAAAACTTCCAAAAATTCCATATCTATTAAAAAAAAAAACAAAATTATTAAATATTTATCATAGTCGGTTTGTTAACAAGATTGTCTTACAATTGCTTTCACGCTCGGCTTTCACATCTTTAGGTGGTCCTGGTAAATTCATTATGACCAACTGGGCATCTTGTGATTTTTCTACAATAACTTCGTTAAGTTTTATTGCTGTGTGCATGCGACGTACATTGAACTCATCCCTGAAACACAAAACAAATATAAATAGTTTTTATAACACTTCAAACTCTTACGAAAATGCACTTACGGCTTCGCACTGGACTTCAAGTGGTCGTCTGATTTTTCTGTTGTATCGTCTTTAGACACGCTATCATTTTGAACATCTGAGCTTTCGGGACCATCTGAATCAATTGAATTACGTTTTTCTTTATCCTCAATTTGAGACTCCTGTAAAAACTACAAGTTAATGGCATACATATAATCATAAAAGCTGCACAGCTCTTGGAAGGCATACGTGATTTTCTATTTCTTCAGTGGTTGGATCAGCGAAGCGAACCTTTGAAGCTGTTTTTGTTACGTCATAATGGTGATCAACAATTGTTTGAACCTTAAAATATATGTAAGCCAAATACTGTTAGTGCTTCATGAAAACATTAACAAAAACTCTAAATTACATTGGGATAGATGTAAAGCTTAAGTTATAGTCGATTTTTGATGCAAATACATATTTAAAAAAATCGATTTTTTTCACAATTAAACTATTAACGGCATAACACTATATAACTTAAGCTTTTCAAGGCAATTGGATAGGGTATCGTTTGAGATAATGAATGGATTATATGTTTATTTTGCTCTTAAAACGGGAAAAAGCATAAAAGCATAAATGAAAGCAAATTCACTGACCCATGGGAAATATATGTACTTGTTCAAATTGGCTATTAGTACTTCATTCAAGTATTAATCTATTTATCATGATATTTTTTCGAATTGATAACTTTTCCGCTTTTATAATTTGTCTTTAATGCAAAAATTTAAAACAATTTGAACGTAATGTAGAATATCGTATTCAAGTACTTTTGTTTTCAGTCAAGATATTATTTTCTTAATTTAAGGTAGGTAATGTTTCGAAGCGCTTAGGTCTTTAGTTTTTATGAGCTAGTCATATATTGTAACACATAATGTCTTATGTGTTGTGCAAATATTTTTCACCTCAATTCCAACCCAATTCGTATTTGAATTTGGTTTAAGAAACGGTCAAACATATTAACATGACACACATTTAAAATAAAATACCTTAACCTTATTGCAGTAGACAATAATAACGTTTTTCGATTGGGCACGATAATGAGGTGCATTTAAATACAATAAGTTATACAATACATGGCATGATAGAAAGGAGTAAATAGGTATATAATATTTGTTATAAAAATAACAAGCATGTCCATTAAAAAAATAAATAATAACATGATTTTAAATGACATGAATACGCTCAATATGTAAACGTATATATATATATTCGTGAATGTGACAATTGAAATTACATTCATATGCAGAGATGTATGTTTAAATAAAGAATAAATTTTTATGCATATTCATATACAATCTAATACATATATACTTATATATCTGCATATATTCTTTACCAAAGATAATTTATTATCACTCGAAGTTTCCTTAAAATCCGTAATAGTCTGAACCTTTTGATTTTCAAATATACAAAGTGTAAAAGTTTAATTTTGATCTCAATATAGTAGAAATTCGCATAAATGAATATAAACAATATTGCGATTATATTGCATATGTATGTGTTTTGGGCATTGGCAAATAAATAATAGATTTTTAGTGCTATAACTGATTCGAAGAAAAAAAAAAACAAAAAACGAACATCTTGAAACTTTTTGTTTAAATAGTATAAAACTTTAACTGCTTTAAAAGCTGTATTGGTGTATGTTATTGCTAGATCCAATTTATAGCAATGACATATTGACATATGTATGTATGTTAAAGGTATGTATTGCAATATTAGAAAAACAAATGATTTTGTAAACGGCTCTTCTTAACAAAAATTATTGTTCTTAAGTACATTTTCTAGTACTTAAATCAAAAGAAATGATTTAACTGAACAGTCAGTCTAACGTCCTAGCACTTACCACTTTGAAATTCTCTTTTTTGTTTAAACCTAGTGCCCTTAACATTTGATTGCGCTGTTCCATCATTAGGGTTCTCTCATAGGTATAAGCCGAAATGTCGCTGTTATTCTGTTGCATATTAAGCAGAAAAGTATTTATATTAAGTACCTTTATAAACAACGTTAGCTACCTGCTTACCATTTCCACCACTTCAACATCCGCCTCAATTCTTAGATGATACAAGAACGTCTTCAAATCTTTTTTCATTTGTATAGAGTTATCCTCAATTTGAGCCACTGTAAAGATTCTTAGCTTGCAATTGCGCCACGTGCGATGTTGTTTAAGCAAGAATGGCAACAACATCAATAAACCACCATCATGAACAATCCACCAGATATCAATGTTTCCACCAATCTTTAATTAAACGTGTTTAATTTATAATCTATAACATCTTTAAAAAAGCACTTACTTTGTGGCTGGATTCTGGATAAAAGTTTATGCCCTTGGGTACCAGAAGTGCCATATGGCAGGCTGTAACAGTTCGAACCGTTTGGATGAAAGTTTTCCAACTGTTTCGACCCTCTTGCCGCCAGCTATATGGCCAACCAACAATAACCGTATTCGGTTTCATGCCACCCAAGCCAATAGTTTGAATTCTGCGAAAAATAATAGCAATAACAAAAAGTTGGATTTTAAAACTATTAACTACACGGGCCCAACTACTTACACCGAGCTTAAGCCTTCACCGATTTCCTGCGCAACTAAAACATCGCAAAATCCTTTAACCCGCTCATCGGTCATGCATTTGCGTAGTGTAGACTTAGCATCGACTGCTTTATTTGGTATCTTAGTATGATCACCTTTTATCACAGACACACAAATTGTTAAGCCTTTGCCAGCTTTAAGCTGAGTAGCAAAGCTAAATATTTTTCTATACTTTGGTAAAAGGTTATCATTAAGTTTAGAGAGCACCAAGATTTGCGGACGCCAATTTTTGGTGTGCGGTGGGCCTTCCTCAAGTCGCAGCAATGAGTATCGAGCAGCAGTCAGTGCCATACCACGAATGCCATCTCCCCATTCTTTCTCAGCACTAAATAAAGCGGAAAATTTTTCATAAAAAATCATTGTTTATGCGTTGTCTAACTATGTATACTTACCCTCGGTATTCTATATATTTGTATATAACGATGGCCATACCCATTGCTATTAATGCAAAATACCATGAAGTCATAATCATGACTGATATGCAGAGGGTAAGACCTATTAAGGATAAGCTCCAGTGATAGAATTTAAAACGCGGACGCCAATTGGGCGTTCTTAAAAGCGTTTGTACAGCACAGGCCAGATTGACAAAGCCGTAGCACATAAGGAAAAACATTGACAATAGGGGAGCAAGCAAATCAACGTTACCTGTTAAAGCGTATGAAATCGATTAGTACTTATGTATAAGAAACATATTGACAATATATGCGCCTGAACTTACCCAAAAGAATACCGCACTGACATATTAAAATGGTCAAGAGCAAGGCTCGGGTGGGTTCTCCGCGACTTGAAGATTTGGCAAATGGTGCCAAAAATGGAATTATTTCATCTCTTGCTATTGCTTGTAACAATCGTGGTGCTCCTGTTAAACTTTGCAGGCCTGCGCCTAGAGTTGACAAAAATGAACCGATGAGTATGACCCATTGGTTGGGCCACGCTATGTTAGCTACAACCAATTTTCCACCAATTGACTGTCCAAATCTAGAGAAAAAATAAATCGTTGCATTGCTCTTAAGTACAAACTGGGACAAAGAATCGTTTAGCATGTGTTATTTAACAACCTTAGCTTTATGTGTGTTGACTAACCAATTAATTAAAAGTTGATACAAACTTACTTGTCTCTTAGCAATAGGTTGTCTACAGTGCCGGCAAAGAATATAACACTGGTCAAGTACACAGTACTTGTTGTTAAAATGGCACATATTGTGCCTATAGGTATGCTCTTTTGGGCATCAGCCAAATCACCCGATCTATTTGATCCTGCCATAATACCTAGTAAACAAAAGAGAAGATATTGAGATACTATCTACGTGAAACTAATAGCTAGATATACACACCTGTTACTGAGGGGAAGAATATGCCAATTAGTAATGTGAACGACGTAGTTATATCAGCCATAATTTGATTATACGATTCAGATCCTGTATTTTCCACATCAATTGCATTATCGCCATAAGAAATAAATTGTCCTTTTTCTAAAAACGATGGCATAATATTGTCATAGAAAACGCCACTTGCGAGACCTTTGATGCCTTTTACTTTTGTCACATTATGATCTGTGTATTAAGTTATATTAGTATTGAAGTGTTTAGTTATGTTTGTAATGATACATACTTAAGAAGTATTCTTCGCACTTATTATTCGGACAATAGAGATCGTACAAGAATGGGTCTTCCTTTGTACAATTCTCTAAAGGAATATCTTTTAACAGCCGTTTGCCTAGTACACACATGCTAAAAATTATATAAAAAGTAATTATCACATGCGTTTATTATATCATTATAATTTTTAACATTACTATAGCTTTTCGTTGCCATGTATATTGTCAAATATTCCCACATATACTGCAATAATTGATAAAATGACACAGGCCAATGCAACGGTTGCAAATTTGTTAACAAACTTTACGCCCAGGAAAACAATCAGACCTTAAACAAATCAAACATGTAGTCATAACATTTGAAGACTTTAAACTTAATACATACCCATAAATATGAGCAGTAATGTGCCGTAGACTCTAAAGTTGTTGTACATGGCCTCTGCATCTTTGGTAAAATCGCCAAATATAGATGCCCACGGCGCCATATATGTCTGCAAGGTTAAAACAGTTGAACTTTCGCCAAAATCATTTAGTTAATGTTTATATTAACTTACCAGTACTATTTCCACAGCACCAACAATGTACATAGCAGCCGCTAACGTTGTCCCCGTATAAAACAACATGCCTACCGCTCCGCCAAATTCAGGTCCAAGGGATCTGTTTATATGTACATAATATAATTAAACACATGTAAAAAGTTTAGACTTTTGTTGTGTACCGTGATATCATAAAGTAACTCCCTCCTGCCGGCACCACTCCATTTGTTGCAATGGCTGACATCGATATCGCAGTTAGCATAGTCTAAAATGTGATTTCGAGTTTTAAGTTCTAGCATAGTATATATATTAATATAATTATATTGAAGATAGTAGTTACTTACCACACAACAGCAGGTCAAAACAATTAAAAATCCGCATATCGCTCCAGCTGTACCAACAACCCATGTTAATCGAATGAATAGAATTACACCAAATATGTTTTGAATGCATGGTAAAAAGACTCCAATCAATGTTCCTTTGAAATTATAAATTAAATCAATTATGATATATTTTCTCGCAAATGGTAGCTAGTAATTTTAGTTACCCATTCGAGACGAAGGTTGTGCCGGCTTCGCATCGGGATCTGTGGCAGCTGGTATCGTGTTTTCATAATTGGCAATTGATGAAATGAACGTTGATATATGGGGCCTAGTTTCCAAATCATCATCATATAGGTATAAATTTGGGTCGATGTTAGACTTCTGATTTTCTTCAGCCGTACGGATATCACCTGAGTCTGAAAAGACAAAATTTACAAAAAAATACATTATATTTGAGTCGCTGTTTTTAAGTAACAATTAGCATTAAGTTTAAAAGTAAAGTATTACTTATCTTATTTTAAAAATGTATTATGATTTCTTGTTATTTTTATTCTTCTTTGTGTTAAAGTTATTCTTAAAATTTTTTAACTAACTTTTCCAATATCATTCTCAGCTAAATTGTATAGGCTATCGTTAGTGTTATCGAGCCAGGACTGCATTCTTAACATATCTTCTTTGTTTATGCGATTTATGCGGTTTTCTTCTTTAATTATTCTTCTTTATTGTGACTGAAACACTATTTGGTTAATCATTAGCATTTTCTCACTATATGATAGTTAACTTTGAAAAAAATGCATACCTAAATAACAAATATCAAATTTACAATTTTGCAGGAGCAGATTAGGTTAGGTTAGGTTGAGCCGGTTGACCCCAGGGGGGGAGCAGGTTAAAGTAAACTAAGATCTTTTCTTGAACGATCCAAAAACTTTTTTAGACCACCACTGGTTTTTTGGCCATATTTCTGTAATGATGGAATTTAGCAGACCTTCGACTTTCTTTGCTCATTTAGAAAAGTAAATCCCATGTTTGTTTCCAAGACAAAAAGGCACAAAGAATGTTCTTCAGGAATTTCATCAATAAAAGCCATAATATTCAGGCTATCGGTAAATATTTCAACTACACAATACTAAATATGTTTGCATGTACATATATGCCAACACAAAACAATATACTTATAAGCTGTGACTAAATACAATTTTTTATTATTTACTCAATTGTTTTCTCGTGAAAATAGGTATCTACTTTGCAGGCTCACAAACAGCTTACCGTCATTTTTTGTTTCACGTGCGGTTCCATTGTGTTCCGATGGTATTATATCCACTTCATCCTCAGCATTTTTTACACTATTATTTTGCATGTTAACAATTTGAATTTACAACTTCTTCTAGATTGCACTCTTATGACTTAAAATTAGCTAACACTTTGAGTATAAATAAAAGAAATTAAAATGCAGCTGATTAAAGTAGTGCGCGCAGCATATTATATAATCAAAGGCGTGTCCAAATATATGACAACTTTTGAAATATTATTGACCCATAGAAAATACATATGTACATATATGTACTTTAAAGCAAAAAAGATAAACAGTTTTCGCTTCAATTAATACAACTCAAGTTTAAAAGAATTTTGAAATTAAGAGATTTTTTGAAGAAATATTCTCAGATTCATTTGCGTGTATAATCTTATATAACGCAGCACATAGTGTTTAAAGCAAAAATGATTAATTTGCACATATTTGGTATATAAAATAATCATTTTACTTTGAGCAAAAATAATCACTGCAATTTTGGGACGAAATCTTGGAAGTTCCTGATTTTACTTTTGTTGACACAGATCCAATTCGCACACACACATTTGCATACACAAGTGTGTATACACATTTACCCCGCTCTTTAAGCTCCAACAAAAATATGTAACAGATTGAATTGGGTCAAGGATTTTACAGCCACACCATCATTATCATCTGCATTAATATTATTGAATTTTTTCATTAATAACATGGCAAAACTAGTTCTTATAGAAATCATTTTAACAAATTATTTTAACAAAAAAAAAAAGTACGCTGCTTGCTTTGTAGCCCAAAAAAATAAACTTGCAGTTTTTAGGCTGAAAATAATATTTTCTTATAACTAAGCTGCGCCCATTTTTTTATGATTTTTCACTTTTTTTACAAAACGCACTTTTTTATGTATTCGTTTATTACTGTTTAAACTGTTTTTTAATTTACATTAAAGTAAGCCTCATTTTATGTTATTTTTTTGGTGTTTTCACGTTTAGTTGAAATTTTTCATTTTTGTAATTTATTAGATTTTCTATAATTAATTTAAACGAGCGTAAACGCTCAAAATTATGCTACTTTTCTTTTGGATTGATAGAAAAACTTAAGAAAACTGTTTGTATGCTGCTGAATAAAAATTATGTTGCCCAGGACCTGCATTTAAAAGCTTTCATCTATACACAAAATTGGATTCTGTGTTGTTACAGAGCAGCTACTGAGAGCCAGGACCAAAAAGTCCAAAGTACTGGGGATTCTGTTCTCAAAGCTCTTTAAGCTTTTACAAAGAGCTTAGTTAAAATTTGTCGGCCATACGCAATGGAGGCATTGTTAGTTAGGCCCTGCACTTTGCTGCAGTGAACAGTCCTAAGAAAAAACCAATTTAAGGCTATGAATTATTAAACACACCGTAATTTAGCAAGCATATTAAAATTACTTTTTTGACGTTTTTTTCATGTTAAATACAAAAATTGCCATGTATACGCTAGTTTCTTATAAATTAATTAACAGCTGAAAATAAATTTTTAAAAACTCCCTAGACATATGACTTTTTTCATTATGTAAGAATTTGTTACCCATTAATCAAGTATAGCTTAGTAAAAGTATACATATATAGTAACATATAAGTATCTGAAGCAAATTAGTACCCTCATATACCGCATGCTTTTAAAACTAAAACCCTTACTATCTTAAGAACTTGCCGTATGACTTGTTGCTCTTTTTCTACAAACATACATATGTAGGTCTGTTTTAATTGAATAATATATCTTAAATTTATATTTTTTCATTTATGATTAAATGAAGCCGTAAAATATTTATAATTAATCTTACCTTGTACGTCGTCATGAACATCTCCTAAAAGTTTTCCACTCGCGGACTCATCTTGAAGATAATCCAAAACTGTGTCTTCATCTGCTTTTGTAACTTGAAATCTATCTGGCATCCTACTAAATTATTACGGACCCTGCAAAAGTTAAGTAATTTGTTAAAAATGCAATAAACCAATTTTAAACCTTTTTGGCATTAAACGCAGTAAGCAAAATAATATTTATTCCGAAAAAAATTGATATATTACTGTGGCTTTGATTGATCCCCTAAAATGCTTTGTGGTTTGGTCTATTTGATAGCCTTGTGGTGGGTGACAACGCCCATGGAAGTTGGTTCATCGACCCCTAGCATTCCCCATTGTGCTACATAGTGGAAGTGACCGGATAGTTGAAGGCGGAAAACAGGGTGTGGGTTACTACCTTAGGTGAAACGCGCAGTTACGTCCAAACATCATGTACAGTGTAATTTCTGCCTCAGTAAATCAAACACTCTAGTTCTACATAAAGTGTGATGTCCTTGCAAAATCCGAAAAGTCACACAGTGTTCGTCTCGGAAAAGACTAATAATCTTCAAAAAAAAACTTACGAAAATTAATGTTATCCCATCGAATAAAATTTTCTACGCCACTGAGAGTATTAAAAAAAAAGGAAGCGATTAAAGTTTACACCAAAATGATCGACACAACAAAAAAAAAATCGATTGTTAATTTTAACAACTTCAAATACTGGCTTAACATGGTTATCTATTTCAACAACAAGATGTTTGAATGCGCGCCTTTTACAATTGATAAAAATTGTTTGCACGCTTTAAACTGTTACCAAAATTTCACTGCATGTATAGAAACACGGCAAAGGTGCTGAAAATCTTAAAACAAGCTGGAATTTACCGAATCACTCTAGCACTTCAATAGTAATAAAATATTTTTATGCACGCACTTTTTGTTGCTGCCCAAGTTCACTTAACTTGTCAAAACATGCACATGTAAAAACAACTTGTATTGATAAGCGCTGCAAACATTCCTTTGGTAGAGAGTATGTAGGTATGTATAGTTATCCGTAAGCAAGCATACAAATGTATCTATGTGCAATGCATACAAACATGTACACAGATATTTTATCCCTTAAATTGCTGCAAAACATTTACATAAACCAGGCCACAAATTGGTTGTCATTCATAAATACATACATTCTTGATAAAAATTAGTACTTATGTACGTACATATGTAAATATACAAAAACATACATATGTAAATACAGCACTGCACTGCTATGATTTTGGTAAAACACTTTAAAGTGACTTTTGAAAAGGGTTTTACTTGAATTGTTCCATAAATGTGCTGCTCATGCAATAGACAATAAATTTACATATGTATGTATGTGTGTATATACTTAAGTACATGGATTGTTTTTGGTGAACCCTGTCGCAGAGTACCCGCTCACAAAGCCGCACTCGCAAACACACACACACATTCAAATATGTAACTAATACTATAACAAAAGAGCAGAGCTCTTTGAGATTCATGAGCCAAAAAAAAATTTGTTTACGAGAAATATTGCATGTAAGTGTACGTCTAGCATTTTATTTCGTACTGTGAGTATATAAACTTATTTACTTGAAGAAGCGCCTTATTTTTTTTCTATGGTTCCACGTTAAACCACAAACACCGCGAGCTCCTTTTTTATTTAATATTTATTGTAAAGCACACAATCATTAGTTTTTTTTTTTTTGCTTAGCTCCTTAATATTTAGAGAACTTTTCAATTGTACGAATAAAATAAAACTATCATATTAAAGGCGCATGAGTAATACAAAATGATTTTCTACTGTATATAATTTGGAGTCGCAAGTTGGGGGAAATACTGTTGTATTAATGAAAAGTGTAATTGAAATCAAATGTAACGCATGGATAGCAGATGGAATTCGATTGTGTATTTTAGAAAAACGTTTGTGACATTATATTTATTGCAATTAACACCTTAAATGTGTTTTTTATCTTTTAATAATAGCTGGTATAAAATTCAAATCACATTTGTTATGCCAAGTGAAATTTTTGCATTAAAAGATAGACATTAAACAGTGTATATGTTAAAAAAAAGCGTTGTTTGATGGAAAATGCATACATACGTATGTACATATTAACATTGTGTGTATGTATGAATGTACATGCATATGTAAGTATGTATGCATGGTTTATAGGCACAAGTGCTTGAGCATATGAAGTTATGCTCATATATCATTATAATTAAGCAGAATGTAAGCTTATATACATATGGTTATAAGCCCCTATTGCTAAGGCACACATGTTTATATATATATGTACATATGTACATGCATATATTCCACACTTAAGCTCTTAAGTATCCATTTATGTATGCATATACATAAAGTCCTATTGAATTCAATCATGTTGATGAGATGTGCTCGAATGGTTATTAATAATCTTTACTTAAGAAAAAAGAAAGATATCTTAAGTACATCAAGTTCTTATGGTCACATTGATCAAATCAGTTATGCAGTATGTTATGTAACTCTAAGCTAGTTGTTTAAAATCGAAAGAGATAAAAAATTGAAAACATTATCTTTTAGGTATTAAATCTTAACTCAGTCCAAAGGAAATAATTAATCTTAATTAAGAAATATAATTCTTTCACAGTTTTATAGATCAATTATGATAGATTATATAGAAGCTAAAAGAATTAAAGATTTGACTCAAACCAAAATAGAAAGCTATTATGGCTAATATAGCTTTGGAATTGGGTATCTTATTTGGTTAGACTTTTAATCATTTTATTTATTTTGAAATGCGTACCAAATGGCCGTTAATTAACTTAGGAAAAAAATTAATTGAATTCAAAATCCAAAGGTTCTTAAGTAAACTATTCGAAATATTTGTGTGTATGCTCATTTTATTATAGAACAAATCATTATTTACACAGAATCCTGAAAATTCGGGATTTTCAGATTTCGATTCCGAATAGTCGCAATAGCTATATACACTCTAAGGTCCTAGATCTGGATTAAATAAATTATTAAGTAAAATCTGTGGATAGGAATTTCTTTATTTCACAAATCGAAATCGTTAGAGCCGCTCAAGCTTGCCGTTTAAGTTTTGTTAAAAATGTTTGTTGGGTAACCGTTTAAATTTATATTTCATTAGCACTCAGTGCACCCTGTGTTGCCGCCGATATTACAATGTTGCATTTAAAAGTATCGATATATCTGCATTTTAGAAATATAACGACATACTGTTTCAAGTGCTACTTTATTATTTATTTTAAACTGTGCTGGTTCGTCAAGCTAGCTTGTATTAGCTTGACCAAAATTAACCCTAACTGACGCACAGCATTTAAAATTTAAAATAACACATCGATATAATATTAAGTAATTTTGCTAAAAATTTGATCGAAAATGCCGATACACCGATTCATTCTTCTGCCTCCAAATTTCTTTTCGCTCGGCTGCCAGGCTTTTACGTCGTTCTAATTCATTGAAGGTAAGCGCATTTATTTTCACTAACCAATTTTTGTTGTTAATAATGAATAAAATGATCGTTTATATTTTTATTAATTTATATCTTGCTTTTTAAATGCCAATTTTAAAATGTACATTCAAAAACAAATAACATGAACGCTGCTAACACGTGTTTTGCGAAATATACTAAGTGTACGGGATTTCACATGCTTGTGTGTGTGTTAGAACTATGGCGTTTTAAGATATAATTTAAGAAGCACATGTTTTATGCGTAAACTCAGTTGTAATATCTTAAAATGCTTTTAATATTTGATAAATAAAATGCTGCTAGCTTCAGAAAATTCAATAGGAACGGCTATAATTATATGCAAATGCGTATATCCCATTCTGGGTATAGTGCAAACATACATGTACATACTATATGTATGTATGTACATAAGCAACCGCATCATACATAAGCAATCTAAAATCGCGTGGCAAAAGCCATGATTTTGAAACTCTTTAATTGGAATACATAGTAAAAATGCTTCAGTATTCAAATTAACTTATTAATTGGTTATATTTTAGATCATACATTATCGTAGACATGGACGCGCCACCAGCAGAACATAGTGACTCGGAGGTTGGCCATGACGATGATGAAAAGTCTAGTACTGACGGGCAATTATTGTATGTATAATTATTTCACATTTGAAAGCGTTATAATTTAAAGTTTAAAAAATCAGGCCGGCATACATGACTTCTGTAGTGCGACGTCAATTTCTACAAGAAATGGTTAAGGCCTTGCCGGCGCCGATACAGAACAGAATCACTGTTTTGAAAAATTTTCAGCTGGAACACTTAAAAATAGAAGCGGAATTCTTTGAAGAAGTCTACAAGTTGGAAAAGAAGTATCAATTAAAGTATCAGCCTTTGTTTGACAAGCGAAGGGATGTTGTTACCGGCGCTGTAGATCCAGCTGAGGAAAAACCACACTGGACAGAGCCTACTGATAGCCCTGCTGTGGAGGTGGAGGGCGATGATCCAGGCTTTTCCGAAGCCCTGAAAAATGTCAAAAATATTCCTAAGGATGCCAAGGGCATTCCAGACTTTTGGTTGACAGTATTTCGCAATACAGTCATACTCTCCGAAATGTTGCAGGTGCATGATGTGCCGGCCATACGAAAGCTCACTGATATTACCATTAAATATGACAATGAAGTAAGTTGAACTAACTTAAATCTAAAACTATGTCATACTCATTTTTGCATTATAATTTTTAGCATTCGTATATATTGGAGTTTCATTTTGATAAGAACGAGTATTTTACAAATACAGTTCTTACCAAGCAGTACTTTTTGAAATCAACAGTCGATCCCGAGGATCCCTTTACATTCGAAGGCCCCGAAATCTATAAATGCAAGGTAAAGTCAATTATTAGCTAAAATAACAATGGCAATTGAATGCATAAATAACTAAAAATATTTTTATTAGGGTTGCGTTATTAACTGGGAGAAGAAGATGAACTTGACTGTTAAGACCATCAGAAAGAAGCAAAAGCACAAGGAGCGTGGTGCTGTGCGCACCATTGTTAAACAAGTTCCAACAGATTCTTTCTTCAATTTCTTTAGCCCACCCGAGGTTCCCACTGATAAAGAGGAAATCGATGATGAGTCTCAACAAGTGCGTAGTTTATTTGTTTGTTAACTCAATTTGTATTTATTTGACGACGAAACATCTTTGCAGATCTTGGCTACAGATTTCGAAATTGGGCATTTCTTGCGTGCAAGAATTATTCCTAAAGCTGTCCTTTATTACACTGGTGACATCGTTGATGATGAAGACGACGAAGATGAAGAAGAGTTTGATGAAAACGAAGAGGATGACTACGATGATGATGACGCCCCAAATCAACCCAAACTCCCAGGCGGTAACAAAAAGAAACAGTCGCCCAATGACTGCCCCAACCAGTAACCAGTAAACGAAACACTTTTAAGCAGCAAAATTATGTGAACAACCAATATTTTGTATATAATTCAAATATAATTTGAAATATATTTTGTAGTGCATGAAATAAATTCGTAAATGTATTGAAAATCATTGATATTCATAAAAAAAAATAAAATATTAATTTCATACACATGCGTATTTAAAAATAAACTACATTCTCCAAAAGTGTTAATAAATTTATCTTTGTCTTTTAATTAAACCAAGTATAAAATGGCTTACAACAAAAATAATATTTTTGAGAACTTAATTCTCAGAGACAAGTTTAGTGGCTTTAGGTGGGCTATTGTACATTACCTGGTGGCTGGTGATGTGTGGAGTTTTTATATCATAATAATAAATCTGCAACATGAAACATTTTAAGCTTAAGAATGTTTTTATTGTTTTGTTCCTAATAGTTCATGTGGTTAATGCAAAATTAAATGGCAGACGAAAACTGTTAAGACGCAGACAATCACAACACAGTCACAAAAATGAAACATTGGGTATTTATTTATTTTAACTACGTGTTCTGCAAATTAGTAAAATATTTATTTACTAGATTATCGGCACAGAATTCTTGACCGCAGTGTGCTGGAAACTATGGTATTAAAGTTTTACAAGTAAGTGCAATTCTATGCTGCTAAAAACTTGTTTCTGATAGAGAAGAGCATCTTTACTCTTGGTAGCATTTAAGGTTAGGTTAGGTTGAGTCAATGCAGCCAGTGCTAGGCGTTGGTGGAAAAACTAGAAAAGGAATTCCGATTGTGCTTTGGCTAACTAATATTGCCAAAATGGAATTGGATCATAGAGTTTTGTTGCTGAGTCGCCCAGCCGACCGAATATATTTAATAATAATAATGTGCGTCATAAAAAAAGACAACATAATTGACCCCTTGACCGTCTTCCAACAATGATGAGCAAATAATATAGTATGTACATACAAATGTACATATCTCGATACAGAAATGTTTGTTCTGAAAAGCTGTAAAAAGATTAGTCAAATACTCTACGTGATCTTGTATTTTTGAATATCGATATCAGCCTGTCTTTACTGCTACCAAATTTTTGAACATATGCATTATAAACTTTGATATTCAATCTTGGGAAATGTGAAATACCGACCCACCCACTATTCGAAATAATAAGAAAATTTTTTAAATATTAACCCACAAGCCACATCTTAATTCTAAAAATGTTGTTTATGCTTAGAAACAACACAAAAACTATAGAAAGATCGGCTTTCTACAATGGGAGCATGTTGGAAAATACCGGCTGCTCATCGTATGATAAATTCTATTTTATACTACATGGCTGGATTCAGAGCTGTTCCGACGATTGGGCATTGGCATTAATTGATCGTAAGTTGTATAGAATATCAAAATATAATTTTTATTTAATAAACTGATTTAGGCGTAAGCTTTTATCGTGGTGGATGTATAGTATGCATTGACTATAGCGTTATAGCCAGCTCATCCTATATGCGTTTGTATATACATTTTGACATCATTACGGATGCAATTGTTGCAACTTTGAAGTCTTTGAGCAGGGATGGATTTGATATAAACCAAAGCTATATGTTTGGATTTAGTTTTGGAGGTCAGTTGGCCTCGGCTGTTGGACGTGCTTTGGGCGCTAAATACGGATTTCGGAACGTTGATAGTAAATACACATTTTTTGTATGCAATTGATAGAAAGTTGGTTTAAACACGTTTAACCTTTCAGCTTGCGATATGGCCGGTCCGGGTTTTGATCCAATTGCAGTAGATCATTCGAAGGCAGCTAAACATGTTCAATGCTTTCACTCAAGTCGTGATAAAGGCACATTTATATACTCTTGCCACAAAAACATAATGCTAGGCAGCTGTGGCCAATGGCAACCTTCGGTGGCCAGTCAGCGGCATCTAGGAAGCCACGGACTTTGTTTGGATATATACATCAATACATTTGACTATCCATTTTATGCTTTGAAAAACCCGCCACCGGAATGTTTATCGTTTAGCAAGCCAGCTAAAATACCAAATGACTATACAGTCGGATATGAAGAGAACTTTGACAAGTAAGTATATGGAAAATAATTAACCAAAGTCTACAAGAAATATACAGTCAAAATTGTTGTAATTATATGTACATTTGTATAAATTTCTTTACTTCTAGACACATCCTTGGTAAAATTTTTGTGCCGACAAGCATACACTACCCATACAATTTATCAAAAAGAGAGCTGAAACTAATATATAAGGATAATTCATAACATGCAGAAAAGTTAAAAAAAAAAATACACTCAGGCTATAAATTATAATTATTAAAAGTTGTAAATTTTTTAATTATCCATTTTTATGAGGGGCACAACCTTTTGTCAATAAGTGTTGTTTAATTTTGACATATCCAAAACATCATCATCATCAGCTAGTGATTTTGTTTCGGCATCGTATAAAGAGTTTTTCAATTGGACATAAGCATTTTTTTTTTACATTTCTCGAATAGGAGTGAAGCTGCCTCTGGAATATTTTGCATTTTGAAACATCAGTCTATGCCATTTAATCATGCAGAGATAAACGCTTCAACAGCTCAACTATACCTTCGCATTATCAATCTAAAACTTGTAGTATTTTTCAAGGCTCTACACCACTATTTGAATTTCTGCCAAATATTCGAGAAATGTTGATTTCCTTTTTTAATTCGAAGAAAACGGAGATGCTGCTCTAAGTAATTCATTCCTTCGCTTCAAAGACTGTGATTTCGCTGTTGGCGACCGTCCGCGTGAAGGCTTTAAAACTTTCGAAGAAGCTGAATTGAAGGCATTGCTTGATGAGGAACTGTGATGCCAAAAGCAAGAGGAGCATTAGCAGGTACCCGCCAAGACGTTTACAAGCGATTGTAGGCGTTGGGAATGATTCAACATCAAAAAGTTGAGTTCCTGAAGATTGGAATTAAAAAAATGCTAAAGATTTGATTGATTGATTGATGCGCTAAGTGCGAGTTATTGCTAGCAATATATGGAAATGGCGTTAAAGTCGGACGAGCAAGCTTCATTAACCCTTTATTACCAAAACAACAGATAAATACGGCATAGTGTTGTGCTTAGATACTCCAAAAAAAATGTTGACTGAATTTATTTACAATATCTTTGTAAACAAACGAATTATGGTGTTAACACAATCATAAAACTTTAACTCCGAAAAACTTTTCCTTTAAACTTATGTTTTTTGAGTTGCTACATAATACACTTAGGTAAATTTGTAGGTCTCCGATGTTTTTTACTCTATGTTACATACATTGCACACGCTTAATTTACCCTTTTTACTTTAGGTACAGTTTATAAAAAAAAAAAAAAGCTTCTAGCAAGTTAAAATGATTTTTATAAACTTTATATTAAAGTAAATTATAATGCAAATTAATTTTGTATTGCCTAGCTGGACATCTTAAATTTAATATGATATAGGTAGCGCAGATCATAGTGATCAAAGTGACCAGCTTTCATAACCGCTGTCCGTCTGTATCTCGATTCCAATAACGTAAGACGATCAGACGTAACACTATTTTGACTTAAAAATAATCCGCAGACACCTGCTGGTATAATCGAGTAAGATAATATCTTCGGTACGCCGAAGTTAGAAGGTAATAAAAAAAATGCTTATCCTGTGCCTTTTTCGTTATCTTCAAAGTCCAAAGTATTCAAAACATTTACGTCAAGTTCAGGATCGGCATATTCAAGTATATTAAAATCATCACCGATTTCAGAAGTTAATGATTTAAGTAAATCATCATCGTCGCCCTCGCCTAGGCCACCCAAAATATCTCCAAAACCAACATTTTCCAATTCAACTGCAGACGATGATATGCCTTCCTGGGATTCACTCATTTTAAGATCAGGATGATTTTTAACATCGTTATCCAGTTCGGGTATATGCTGCTTAAGTTCTGTTTGCTGCGGAGTTCCACTAATGCTTAACATTGGATTGTTTTGAGTCAATGGCGGATTGGATAAAAGTCCCATTCTTAGGACATCATTACGCAAAAACATTTCTTGATTCGAAGACATTAACATGGGTTCAGAATTAGGTTTTTGCAGCAAGTTGCGTAGCTTTTTATCGCCTATGTCGTCAGATGCATAAGCTGCTGGATTTAGTTCCATAGCATTTTCTGATGTAGACGATTTTATTGGAGGCGAAGATAACGAAGTAGTTCGCATCAGATTCCTTTGCATTGCCGTTTTGGCTGTCATGTTATCATCTATCATCGGCGGTGCCAGTTTATTAGGATGTGAAGCAGGTCCAACATAACAAGGTGCATCGTAAGAAATGCCACCTACGCAAAAATTATTTTAATGGTTTTGGTTTTTAAACGTTTTCAAAATTCGGAACTTACTGTAGTTAACAAACATATTCGATTGCTCATCTTTGAGCTTAACTTGATGATGTTTCCAAGCTCGTCCAATTTCCTCTTGTTTTTGAGGTTTTGCTGGTATAGTTATTTTACCTTGCTCTCGCCTTTGACGTAGCGCTGATCGATTGTCCTTTGCTTTCTGCAAAAATGGTGCTTTCCTTTCGTTACACAATGAGCGCCATCTCTTTAATATTTGCTTGCAGCGATCATTCCAATTTGGAAACAGTTCCTTGAGATTTGCATGCTCAGTATTAGCATAGAGCACAGCCGAAATTGTTGCCATAAGACCAAGATCTGCAAAATAATAGCGTTCATAAAAAGCTAGTATTTACATCGACTTTTCTTTGAACTAACCCTCGTCCTTTCGCATTTTTTCAGCCGTCTTTTGTGTGCCAACATTTATTGCTTCCACAACTGGTTCAGGATTAAGTTTGTGTTCACCTTCCTTTTGTAGCTCAGCTTGTGTTTTCATCTTATTTTGCATAATCAAATGATCAGTATGCGGATGTTGGTAATGAACTTGAGTAGAGTTTGTAGCCATATTGTTTGGCAAAAATATTTGACCATGGGTAAACTTTTGTTCTGGTGCAATACGTTGTGGTACAGTATAGTTGTCCATAACAACAGCACTGGGTTCGCTAAAATTGCATAGGTTAATGTTGATTTTGAGTATAATGTTATTATAGCTTACCCCAAAGGTTTCTCCATATTATTAGGTGTTGTTACAAAGTTAACTGTGGAATTTGTAGCATCCAATTCGTTAATGCTTTTTGATACCTTTTATAAGCAAAATGATCATATTAATTAAACAATTGTACCGCATTAACAAAACAAAACACACCAAATTATCCAACGTCGGCCGAATACTCGAATTCATGGGATTTGTTGAGTCCGTTTCTGGAAAAAAGATACATATACAAAGAATTTACTTACTGACAGTGAATTTAAGTTTTTGCAAGCAATAGCCTAACTTAAATATATTCTGGAATTTCTTAACTTACCATATGGAGTGGCAGGAACCGATGTAACTGATTTTTCTTGCGCCACTATGGCAAACTGATCCACAATAGCTTTATTGTCAAGCTTTTCAGATTTTATTTTTTTAACTGCTTTTACAGCGTCTTGCGCAAAATCCTCATCAGATTTTTTATTCTCCACACTTGTAAAATATATTTTAATATTGTTATCTATTTCATCAGAAGATTCCGATTCGTAAATCAAGGTTTCGCCACACTCCAATAGTGGCTTTCCAAAAAATGCTTCTTGTAAGTACACTGGATAGGCTTCAATTAATTTGTTTTTCTGCTTTTTGCGTATTATTTTTTTTTTTTTATCCATAATAAGTAAAGAATTTGACTTGTCCGCCGTTTCGTCAGTATCCTTTTTCAGTGTACGATTGCGCACGGAAAACCCGCCTATGCCTAGTTTTTGAAGGTTTCGCTGTCGTTTCTTACGCAGTATATTAATGCCCTCTTCGTTTGTTGAAATGGTAAATCCTTCGGGTAATGGAGTATCCATGCTGCTCCAAATCATGCCATCCTTGTACTTATCGCTTTGCGCTTCCTCACCCTGATTGTCTAATGGATCCTTGGAGTTTCCAATGGACTGACGCATTTTTCGCTTGCGCTTTATTTCAGTGGATAGGGATTTAATCATGTTCAAGCCATTTTCACTTAAACATACGCCATCTATCCAGTGTATAGAGTCCGAAGTTTCTACTAACTCATTAGGTAATGAAATGCTGCGCTCTACTCCTGCACTAGCATTCTTGGCATCCTGTCCAAGGGGAGTCAACTGTTTAAACGATGCTGTTGCGTTTTCATTGATTGCTTTTTCTTCAGCTTGCGCTTGTATCTTAACATTGCTGCGACACTTTAGGCATAAATATTTGTTTTCATTATAATACTCGATGGTTAGTTGGGAATTTACCGAATCGCAGGCAAAATGTAACCAGAGCTCGCAGTGCTTACATTGTATAATCATATCTCCATTGATGTAAGCAGTAGAGCAGACAGAACAATTGGATTGGCTTGCACATGGTGCGCATTCTGTCTTGCTAAAATCATTAAAGTCACCCTTTTCCGTTGAGTTTCGACCACACTTTTGGCATATGTTGCAATACGAGCATTTCCAATTGCCATGCGGTACTGTATCTAGCGGAGGATTTACGCAATAAATATGATACGAGATGTCACATTCGTCACACAGCAACAAACGCGCTTCATCATTCTTTTTGCCACATCCCTCGCAAACTGTACAATCCAGACACCGCCAACCTTTTTGCTTCATGCCTTTAGAAGGCTTTACACTTGCGCAATACGGATGATAGCATTGTCCACACTGTGCACAAGTGATTAAATCCGCATCACTTTCAATACCAAGTGTACCGCACATCACGCAAATGTTTTCAGTTAGTATAAACTTATCCCGCGCCGAAAAAAGCAAAATTTTTTTATCATTGGCAAAATCGGAATCCATACTGCGATTAATGTAACGTTCGCCAGAGTTGCTGGAAAGCCCAAGTTGTCGTGTTTTACCACGAGTGCTGCGTTTCTTTCCTATTTGTGAAACAATGCCCATGCGTTGAGCCACAAACTTACCACTCTTGCCCCGCCCATTGCCTAGGCAAACTTTCTTTTTTATATTTGACAACTTTTGTAGGTCTTCGCTGGACATTTCGATACTTGGCTTGAAATCTAATAACTCCGACTGCATGTCTTTAAAACTTGGCAGGTCTGTCAACTGTGTTTCGCTTAACACCATCTGTGTAGCGTCCGATATTTTCAATGTTCCGGCGGAAATCATTTTACAGTTTGGACAAATGTAATCGTAATCTGGATTGCTTTCCTTGGTTTTATGATATGCCACCAAGTCTGCATCTTCGTCGCAGGTACTATGCACAAACCTATACAAATATAACGTATTTTCAATTTTAATTAGCTTTCAAAAAGTTATTTAAAAAGCGCAGTTTCCACTGGTACAGATTCGTTTATAATATAAAATCGCAAGGACTAGATATAGCATCAAGAATCTGAATATGGGATAGGACAAACTGTTACTACGCTAAATACTCTCAACTTACTTATTACAACAGCTGCATTTAACCATTTCTTTATAGGCAGCCGCCCTATAGGCTTTTTGGCAAATGGGGCAAGAAAATCCTTTGTTACGTTGTTGATAACAAGAGTCGCAAATGGTGTAATGGCTATGCCAACGCGATGAACTGCCGCCTCCAGGAGTTCGAGAACCACAGTCAGAGCAAACGCGACAACGCTGAAACATTCATATTTTTAACACATTTTACGTATAAGTACTTAATACTTTACATACGTTGCACTTCCAACCATATTTTGGAATTGAGGATAATACAGGTCGCAGGCAGGTTGCGTGATAAATCTTTTGACATTGCTCGCATTTCACATAACGAGTATCATTGGAGTCTTGCTGTCTGCAAATCTGACATTTGGAACAACGTGTGCAACTCCAGCCAGATCGTGTATCTTTAAAAAGAACTTCATTAACTTATAACACTTGGAAAATATCAGCATTTTTTATTACCTGGCAGATTGGCCAAACCTATACAGGTTGAATGAAAATGATCGCCACAAGTGCAACACATTACCAACTTAGATAAATCGCCCCATGAAGAACACGTCAGACACTCTACATTATTGTCGCTACCTTTAAAAACATTCAAATTATAAAAGGTTTTTTATGGAACCATAGATAAACCTACATATAAAAGGCACTTGGCTTAAATGCTCGATGCAAAATACCGTAAAACTTTCCAATATAAGAAAGCATCCAGCTGCTGCAGCGCACGGAAAATGGTGCACTTGGCGGCAGTTCATTTTGCAATTAATGGATGCGCCGTATTGACCACAGAATGCGCATTTCTGTTCCAAAAATTCTGTTAATCTTTTCAAAAAATTCAAGCCATCTGCTTCCGTGATTACACTTTTTCGTAGGGACCACATAAAACACATGCGGTGTACGTATATAAACCCGTCATCATGAAATGACGAAGCGCTTAATATTTCCATTTGCCCAATTTTATCAAATTCATAGTTGCTGTCGCAGCTGCTTGATGATTTAAGTTTTCCATTATTTTTTACTTTACGGCATACACTCTGATCAGTTTCTTCGGCTTTAAGTCGATCGACTGCGTCAGAATCTTTACGCAAATTAACGTCATAAGGATAAGACACTTTAAAATGCAGCATGTCTCCTTGACCAAGAGCGCTTCTTTCGCCAAGGTTGCAGAGGCAACAACTTTTTCCCGGAAACTTTTCGGTAAAGTATGGAAGTTCGTCTACCACGGATGGATTGACAGCAATTTGCTGTTTTTCCTCGGTACCCGCCCCCGCCGAAGTATTTACACTCATTTTATGTTTTTTTGTTTTTATTTTACTTCAAAATAATTATTGTTTGATGAACAGAAAAACAGTGAAAAGTGAAATGCATGAAAATAATTGCGATACTTTTGGAACAATGAGAACAAAACGATAATCATAACAAATTGACCAGTATATTTTTTTATATTGAGTTTTCTAGTATTTTTAAATGCATAATCCGGTATTTTCACAATGCAAAGTTTGGTCACAGTTATGTCAGCCAATAAGAACAAAAGCATTTATTTACAAGTTCTATAATTTAATTTAATTTTAAAACAAAGTCGGCGCTACTACTTAATGGTTTCTCAGTTGAAATTCAGCTTGCAATGGAAACTTACCGACCCAGAGGCACGTTGGCTCGTGTTATATATGCCAAATTCCACAACGATAATTCATTAGAGAACATTGACACACGAAAGGTATTGCAAAGCGTTGAACAAACACATAACAAAGATTATGAAAGATTTATTACAATTAGTAGATGCTGTCTCTTAGATTAGATTAAACTGAAAAATCTAAGTTAGCAGACACTTCGCGGCCAAAATTAATGTTCCTATTTTTCTTTATTGCAGTGGTATTCACTAAACCGGGACTTATTGCCCGAGAAATTTCAATCAAAGTTTGTTGCTTTGGAACAACCCGACCCGACCACAATAAGATGGCTGGATCGAGCAAAAATGTTAGCGGCAAATATATGGTTGCACTTGTGGCATGCATTGGCCAGGTCTGTCCTACAATTCTTCATGACACAAACAGACATCAATGGCTTTTTAAAACGTGGTTCCATGTTTATTTTATCCGAGGAACAATTCCAGAGACTGCTCGAAGCTGGTGGTTTCCCAGCACCAACTACATCCCAAACTGATACGGTAAGAATTTAGTACTGCCGGCTGGTAACATTCCTATTTCAATAACATTCATAAAAACATTTAGATAAATCTGCTGGACATTGGTGCTGGCGATGGAGAAATTTCAATACGCGTTGCTAATACTGTGCGGAATATAACTGGTGCTAACCTTCAAGTATTTGCAACAGAAGCAAGTTGGACTATGAGAAACAAACTAAAAAAACTGAATTTTAATGTCATTGATAAGATTCGTGACATTTACAATGTAGAGCTTATATTATGTCTAAATGTACTGGATCGATGCTACGATCCATTTAGCTTATTAGAGGATATACACCATACACTGGAAAGCTCATCTGGCAGACTTGTTGTGGCTTTAGTGCTTCCGTATATGCATTACGTAGAAAGCAATACATCACATATGCCGCTACGTCCCCTAATGGATACGGTTGACCGGAATACCGGTCGACAACTGACTTTTGAAGAAGAAGCGGCATTGTTTCTTGAATTGCTCGAAAACTCTGGTTTCTGCGTGGAATCATGGACTAAAGCTCCATATTTATGTGAGGGTGATCTACACCAGTCATTTTACTGGTTAATAGACATAATTGTCGTACTATCCAAAAAGCCTTTTTAAGTAACTAGCATGCAAACTTTAAATAAATGAAATATATATACATGAATAAAATTTCGTATGTTTTACTATATGGAATTGCACGTGACATTACGACTTGTACAAAATGCATTTTTGAAATTCAAATTTCTTTATATGATGGCGCGTTTTCTTAAATTAGTTGTTTTTAGGATTTTCAAAATAAAATTAATTATTTTTAAATAAAATTCATGGCAAAGGCATATTTAGTATATTGTTTTTTGGTATTAGAAATTATTCAAAAATGTGTATTTTTTATTAAACAGAATAAGGTCATACTGAATTTATATTTACTAATTTGTTATTTAGAGATTTCTTGACATTTTCAACCAAGCAAAATGCCGGATAGCACGGAAGTCGTCAGAGAAAAATCCAGGGCGAGTAAACGCAGAGATAGGAAGGACAAGATACACCACTCGACTAAGGTGCGATACAAAATAGCAAAGCGCTTGGTAATAATTTTTACTTATATTTTCAGATAGTGGTGCGACACTTGCCGCCGACCATGACTGAAAATGAGTTTTTGGAGCAAGTGGATCCTTTGCCGGAAAATGATTCGTACTACTATTGCCCGGCAGACTGGTCTCTTGGCCAAGAAGCCACTTGCAGAGTCTACATATCCTTTAAAGACGTACAGGATGTGATACAATTTCGTGACCGATTTGATGGCTATGTCTTTGTCGATACCAAAGGCGCTGAATATGTGGCAATTGTGGAATATGCGCCATTTCAAAGCTTTCTCAAAAATAAATCAAAGCACGACAATAAAGTCAATACCATCGCAAGTGAGCCACATTACCAAGAGTTTCTACAAAAATTAGCCGATGAACGTGAAGAAGCAAGTCGCTTGGGCGATGTTAAAATTGATTTTCCGCTGGATCGCAGAACTGAAGAGAAGGTAAAGTCCACGCCACTTCTTCAATACTTGGCTAACAAGAAGGAAAAGCGCCGTGAAGACGCTCGCAGGCGCAACGAAGAGAAGCGCAAACAGCGCGAAGAGCATAAACTTCGTCAAGCCGAACAAGACAAAGATAAGGACAAGTCAAAGGAACTGCCCTCTGAAAGTAAAAAGTCTGTGGGAGGCAATGCGAAGAAAGGTGCCTCTAAAGACACAAATGGTCCAGAGGAGGACACTAAAAGTTCGCGCTCAAAGCGTCGTGCCGAACGTTTTCGAGAACGTCGAGAAGAACGTGAACAGCGAAAAATGCAGCGTGACAAAAATGAACAAAAGGGCGGCGAGAAAACACAAGGTACCAAACCAACGAAAGATGCCAAACAAAACAAGCAAGCAAATAAGGATAAAGAAAAAGGAAACAAGGAAATTAAAATTTTGAAAAAGGAAAATAAAACTGATGTAAAGCAATGTGCAAACCCAGATGACATTAAAAAAGCAGATGGGGAAGACGCTATTGTTAAAAAAGACGATTATAATACGGACAAGAAAAGCAACAAGATTGAAAAAAATAAACGCGTTGTTGAATCCGTTAAAAAAACGGAAACGGTCGTCACTGAGGAGGATTACCAGTCCCAAAGCAACGAACTATCAGGGGACAACTCTGAGCTGGCGGCGCAACGTGCGCTGGAAGAACGACGCATTCGAAACAAAGTATGTATGTTTAGCTACCCCATTTTATAATTGATTTTTAACTATACGCTTCCACTTTTGGACTGGAGGCTGTCTTTTTTATATACCCATCATATTGCAGCTGTATCAATAAAATAACTACATTTTTTTTTCTAGGATCGCCCTTCCATTGCAATCTATCAACCTAAACCACGAGTTCGCAAAGGATCAGTGGATAATACGCCAAATGCATCAAATCGTCCCAACTCCGACGGAGAAGCATCTATACCAGATGAGCAGCTCCGTAAGAAAAACAAACGAGCCGCACGGCGAAATAGGCAGAAGGAAAAGTCTGCCGAAAATAAGGACTCATCTGAAAACATTTTAAAATCTGAAGAGATAAACACCGCCGAAACAGCTTCAAATGCACACGGTAACACTGCCGAACAAGTTTTAAAACCTTCTGAAGGTAAAACCAGTCCGATTCCAAATAGCCCACTGGAGTAAAATAAACTATATTCTATTAAAGGAAAAAACAATCCTGGTCCATACTTTTTATTGTATTGTATTTATTCTTACTTAGTATTACTTAGTAGAATTCGCTATCAACATCCATTGTATCATTGGCTTTTTGATTGTTTTTAACTTGATCTTGCGAATTGTACATGTGAGCCACCTGATTAGCATCCGTTGCATTTTCCGCACTCTTATCCTCGCGAATTCGTATAAATCTGGGAAAACGAAGTGAAATGCCGCGATCGCTATCAACAATGCCGATAGCCGCTCTATGAATGGGACTAAGAGATAAATCTGCACATTTGACTTCCCAAACTTGCACAGGTTCAAACCATATGTCCGGTTCCAAGCTAGAATCATACCTAAAGTATGATTTGGCTTCTTTAATGGCATGTTTGTTCAAAAACTCCGAGTGTGTCTTCAGATCGTCATCAGTGAAACCTAAAATATGTAAGGGCTGCTTATACCATAGCTATGTATGTGCGTTCAATTTTCATTCTATTAACCTGTTCCAATTTTGCAAATACTCTGGAATTCTTCATTCTCTGTGTCGTAGCATGCCAAAAGAAAACCACCAAAGGTGCCAGTGCGCCGTCCCTTGCCCTTGTATCCACCGATAACCACTAAATCTAAAGAGTCTCCTACATTTGAGAGGTAATCTTTTTTTAGTTTTAACCAGTTTCTAGACCTCTTGGCAATTTCGTAAGTCGCTTCCTCCTCTAGTGTTTTTACCATAAGGCCTTCGCAATTACCTGTAAAACAGTTTACGAAAAAAAACTATTATGGATTTCTACTTAGAGCACTGGATTACTTAATAAGCTTACCCTTGATGGACTCCTCTAAAAATTGCTGCACTTCATCCATATCGTTAGTGTCTAAGGAGGTAGCGAACCTCCATTCACCTTCGACTTCTTGAAAATTTTCAAACAATAATTTTCGACGCTCCGAAAGTGGTTGAGTCACCAGAGCACTTCCATTTATATAGAGCAAATCAAATATGTAGACACAAACTTGTACTTTAATTTCCTCAACATCCACATTTTTTCTCTTTCGTGTGCTTAACACTTGGAAAGGCAGTATTTGCTTACGTTCCACATCCCAGGCAACTATCTCACTGTCGATTATGAAAGATTGTACTTCAGTTTTTAGAAGGCCTTTGCATCTGGCAATGAGATCTGGGTATTTCTCAGTATTATTTTCAGAGTTGCGCGAAAATATACTGATTTCCCCTTTCTCATTGCAGTGTATCTGAGCCCTCTCGCCGTCGTATTTCCATTCACAAGTTATATGCATTCCACCAAAACGTTCCAAAACTTCATGAACACCCTTGGTGGGTTGTGCCAGCATGGGTTTAAGTGGCATTCCAGGATGCATGGGGCAGCGTTCCGCTAGTTCTTTGATGTCATACTTTAAGATGGCTGGAATGATTATATCGTAATTGGGACATTGACTGAAAAAGAAATATTTGTTAAAAGAAGAAAATTTTAGCGGATTTCCTTTTGGCACTTACCAAAACGTTGTTTTTAGCAGCAGGGAAGTCTCTGTGATTTCGTCTTTATAGACATCACAAATTCTACTGATCTTACAATCCTCTATGTGATTTCTCTTGACTAAAGCAATTGCTAGCGCTTGCAATAAACTTTGCTCAGCAATGCCGATGCGTAATTTGCCAATCAAGGACCTGATAAAAAATCGTGCCTCAGACAATCGACAAGCAACAAAAACATCATAAACTAATGTTATCTTAGACTGTCCCGATATTTTGGCTATTTCCTTCAATTTCTTAAATACACCAGGAACAGTAAGCGGAGTGGGTCGAAACATCATGCGCTGCGAAACGCGCGATTGTTCCGCAACAATGCCTAGATCGCCAGTCAAATGAGTTTGAGATTTTATATGAGCAATGTTACGGCCAGTAGCTTTGCAAATAGCTTTCATTAACGAGGTTTCCGCTAGTCCAAGCTCAAGGCCCTCATAGGCGGGAGCCAATTGGTTTATACTTAAATAAACACAAGGCAACAAATCGTTTGGACTGACCAGCATTACGGAACAAAAGAAGTTACTCAATGTATCAATCATTTTCAGGCGTCCTTTTGTCTCTTCTATAACTTGAAAAGTCCGCGCCAGAGCCAAATATGGTGTACTAAAAATATATGAATTTAAATTAACAGGAATGCGTTTAACAAGTCGGATGAACTTACACACGCTTTTCCTTCCAGTAGGCGTGCTTTAAAGGATGATAGGACTCTAGCGACGGATCGTAGGTATCAGCACCCTCATAGTCTTCATTCGAAGCTGAATTGATGTTCATTAATGTGCGCTTAGGAGGCACCACCTCCGGCGTTTCTGGCTTTTCACTTTTGATGTTTTCGTCTGCTATTATCTCCGTTTTGGGTTCTATGGTTTCAGCAACATTTGGCTGGGAATCTGTTCTGTCTTCCTGTTCTTCTTTTTTAACCTTGACAGTTTTGCCTTCCTTCGGCGATTTAGTTTTAGTACAATCATTTTGCCTAGACAAAAATAACATTGTTTTATAAAACTTTTTATCACATGTAAACAGAAACGTTTTACTTACTTTTCAGTCTCGGTGTTTATTGCATCAGACTTAGGTTTAAAAAACGATCTGCACAAGAAAACAAAACGTAACTTTAGTGTGGGAATAATAATAAATGCTTAAAATTATAAGTAATTTACGTTATAGATTTCTGTTTCTGCATTTTTGTTAGCCTTCTCGCGCCAATTTTATTTCGATAAAGTTTATTCCGATAGCTGCCATTCAGCACGACGCGTGTACAAGTTCATTCCATACCAGTAATTTGCAATTTATTTTAGTACGGCAACACTTGCACATACTTTGCGACAGTGGTATTGAAACTAGTATATTTATATAAAATTTACACACGCATAAATATTTTAATTAAGATTGCAAATCACTAAAAACCAAAATTGATAAAAAAAAAACATGGCAGACGAAAGCATAACCCGTATGAACTTATCAGCCATTAAAAAGATTGATCCCTATGCCAAAGGAATTGTGGACTCATCTTCGCATGTTGCATTTTACACGTTTAATTCGCAACAAAACGAATGGGAAAAAACTGATGTCGAAGGCGCTTTTTTTATTTACCATCGCAACGCCGAGCCATTTCACAGTATATTTATTAACAATCGACTAAATACAACGTCGTTTGTGGAGCCCATCACGGGAAGCCTAGAGCTGCAGAGTCAGCCGCCGTTTTTGCTATACCGCAATGAACGTTCCAGAATTCGCGGCTTTTGGTTTTACAACAGCGAGGAATGTGATCGCATTAGCAATCTAGTTAATAGCTTATTGCAAAATAAGGATGGCAATGAACAGCAGCATGTCGCACCGCCAAATCCATTGTTAGTCCAACCGAAATCTGAGAAAGCTAGCATATTTAATATGCTAACTAAGGCTCAGCAGGAGTACAATGCTGCACAGTTAAACTTTCCAAACCAAAACTCTGTTAACAGCGAGAACGCAACGCCCTGTAATGTGTTAAAGTTTTTCGAATCTGCAAAGCAGGCCACTTCAGATGTACTCTTTAATAAGGTACAACCGCTTTCTGTTGACCAATTGGAAAAGCAACAACGCGTCGCTACGCCAAACGAACGAACAGAGTTGAACCGCAACTCGGAATGCCGGTTATCACCATTTCAGAAAGCTTCAGCTTCGGCTATTGGCATTAATTCTGGAAAGCCTTTCTCGCTGCTAAGTGAGTCGGTCGTAGGAAATAACTCCGTTAATTCAAATCCGACGTCTTTATTTCAAAGCGACGAATGCACGTCACGCTCTGAGCAGTGCCTTAGAAATCTGCTTGTTGGCGATCCACTCAATGCTGATGCAAAACCGGCACTGATGCCGCCATCGATGTTTGATACGCCCAACACTCATATAATGGATTCGACTCCTTTGGCCCAGCAGCAGTCGTCGTCACAGCCACTTAACTCTGCACAGTTTGTGCAAGCATTCTTGCACTTGTTACATAACGACAAAGAATTTGTTACTAGGTTGCATAAAGCATACTTAAAGAGCTGTTCCAATGCCTTTCTTGACACAAGTACAACATATCAATAAATATATGCATACTTTTGTGGAAAGATAAGCTAACCAGAGAGTTGTTTTATTTATCGAGCTACAATTTGTTAACTTTAAACCGAGTTTGCATAAATATTTTGCGCCCTTGTTTTAAGCTTAGTTGATCATAAATAAAGTAGTTTATTCAAACTAAAAGTCTAAGCGGAATCCAATCGGAGTAGATAGAACGTAAATAGGCATTCGAATGCGTTTAAAATTGTGTATTTCATATAGTTCTATGTGGTGAAAGTATTTCTTAAAATCTTAAAGCTATTTTTCGGCGTAAATATAGAAGGCGATACTTACTTAACGATGCAAGACCAACAAGCTTCCGCGATCCGCTGGTTGGATGTCCTATACGAAGATAAAAGTTCGTTTCAGAAGAATTGTAATAACTACGCTATTCGCTACGCTGATCCTAGCTACAATATTCAGTATATTGATCCAAACTTGTGTGCCAATATTGGAAACTCTCTAGTAAACGTTATAGGACCCTATCTACCACAAAGATTATGTTTTTTCGATATTTGTTCTCTAATCTTTTCTCGTCTATAACTATACATACATAGATGCTGTCACGGAACAATCAAGTCTATAATTATTGAGAGGCAGCTGCAGATCGATCTGTATAATTAACATTTGGATCTTTACCTTGGTTCCGTCCTGATAATTTATACTACAAAAATCAGAACTCGTTATATGTATAAGAAGCTACTTTGCTTTTTATAAAATAATGCCAATAGTTCATAAATTGATTCAGATATACATACATACGTCAAATGAACCTTCGTAGGAGTATTTATACATATGTACATATGTATGTATATACTATAAATGCATGTTTAAAAAGATATTGCTAAGGACTCCAGCTTAAATTGTAGAAGCACCAGACGAAAGTTCGGCTTGTACGGGCTATGGTTACACTTTCTGAATAAACTATTTTATTAATTCAAGGCGCTTGAATAAAACATTTTCATGTTTATGAACTTTATGCTTGCAAATAATGCAATAAATAGCATTGTACATACATATTCATACATATGTATGTATAATATGTACATATATGCAAGCAGAAATCCATGATCGGGTTACTTTTTCTTTGAAAACCAACTTGAACCATAGCAAAAAAAAAAAACTAACACATTCTATGTACGCATGCGCTTATGGACACACATAACACAAAAGTATATACATACATATGTATGTACGTATAAGTGCTCTATTGTTTTGTTATATACAAACATACGTGTAAATGTTTGTAACTTTTTGAATCAACGAGTTGGAACGATTCCTTCTCGCTTTAACGAGTTGCATATGTTAAGATATTCATACATATTCCATGGTATTCATATGCACCACACACATCCATACCAATGTACAAATTGCTCTAAATGGCGCAGGAAAATGCACCACAGTCTAGCATATTAATGCCCTAGCCAGCTGTATAGACCATTTGGCGTATCTGGAAGTAATACAACTTTAAAACCAACATTTGTAAATCCATGCAGGTGAAGCTTATTGAAAAATAGAGCTTAAAAGTTATCTTGGCTACATTATTAGATTTATACAAAGCATTGGTAAAGATTGATGCACTGCATCATTTAGACATCCATACATATACCAGCTGTAAGCGTATATTGAGGATCAGCGAAGCTTGTCGCCTCTCTTTTTTTTTTTTGTAAATTTAAATGGGGTTGAAAGTGTTTATCAGGCACGAGTGTAAAATTAATTTACCTATGTATGTATATCCGGTTCGCCCGGTGGCACGTGGGTAGTAAATTAACATACATATGTACAATGTATTTAATGTATACTAACCTGTTCAGGAATTTATTTATTTGAAAAATATTTTTACGATGAAATTTATGAAAACTAGATTTTTTACAATAAACATAAATTTTTGAAACTAAAAGACTTTTTTTTATGAAAATGTAAACAATATTTACGATTTTCGTTTTATTTTTAGTAAGTTCGTGAGAACACATCTTGTTACAATTCCAAGTTATGGTAAATTGCGTCAATCTCGTGTGTGCTTCAAGAAAACTGCTATTTAAGAAGTATTGCTGAAAAACTTTAAAAGTAGCATACAAAAAAATAAAAAAATAATTTATACTAATTACACAGGCCCACAATTTAAAGTGATCTGAACTTTAAGTGTTACATGTGACAGAGTTGCTGAATATTACTCCGTTGTCCCAAAAACCCCATAACCTAAAAAAACTCAATAAACGTAATATTTTGAAACTTATCTTGTAGCACTGAGGTGTTGAAGTTTTTTGGACCTCGGGTTCCAAAACATAAAAAAGTTATATTATCAGACCATGATTAGTAGAAGTATTTGGGATCTGTGCAGTGGCGGTTCCACGGGGGGTTTCGGGCTGAACGTCTATTGCGAGCTCTGATATATATACACTTCGAAGTGAAGATCCCCCTAAGACCAAATCCTATATCCGCAACTGGGTTTGTGAATCCGCATCCGTGGTGCAAATAAACGCTTAAGCTTGATGAAGCTTGATGTGCTGAGATTTTTGGGTTCCTGGTTTCAGCGATTCATATGTGTGCCACTGTCACATCTAAAGCTTAGACATTCGTAGGCATTTGTTACCGGTTACCGCTTAGATCAGACGAAATTTAATGCTACAATCAGTAGTAAATAGTAGTAGTAGTAGTAGTATCAGTAAATAGTTAAAAAATTTTAAAGAAAGTATAAATTCTAGCGAGTCCATTTCTCCAGAAAGACCTTCCTCCCATCAAACTGCACTGGTCAAATCAAATTCGTACAAAAATTATTTGAACTTTTTTTTAAAGCCTATACGCAGTTCGAAAAATTTCGCGCGGAATGATAAAACTTCATATAAAAAAAATCCCATTTGGGATAACCCCTTTATCAAAAAATTTAAAAACGAGAGATATCAAACTTTAAAGGTCTAAATGATATTGCTGATCTTTTTACAATTTAAAGCATATGTTGAAGACTTTGTTACAAGTCCAGGTCAGGAAACTTTTTAAATATCGCACGCTCAAAAGAGATATGTATGTATGTGCTGCATGCATAAGGACAGTCCGCAACGGCTTTTTGGTTCGCTTGTGTGGTTGATTGTTGCCAGATAAAAGATACTGTTGACTAGTAGTCACTGACTGTTACAAAAACCTTTTATAATAGTAGTACTACAAGCAAAGGCAACGAAGCATAAAGGCTTTCCATCCCCCACAAAGCAAGTAGCAGATGTAAAACTGCTCAACGTACATACAACACCGACCTCTATACCATGTGTAGTATATTATATACTCAGGAGTAGTATAATTGTGGCAAGTGGCATGAGCGATATGCGAACGTTTTTAGCGATCAACAAAGCCAATGCCGGCCGTACAGTTGGGTGGTTTTTATAGTCGCTCTCTTTTTTTTCTTTAGCTCTTTGGGCCTTGTTCTCTGTTGACGGTTTTTCATTTCTGTTCAGTGTTTTTAGTCGTGGCCTACCAGACACATAAAGGCGAACATGCACAGAGCGGCGCGGATCGGCCAAAATTATATGAAAGTGTGAAGTGGGCGCCATAGTTTCTTTATTCCGTATACCCAATACTATTTAGTGCCGCGATAGTTTAACAAAAAAAATGCATATCCCCATTGTTATTATGATTGCCGTAGCATTAATGCTACAAAAAGGTATATCCTAACAAAATACTTTTATAAAAACTTAAAAAAAAAATTGTGAAAAATTTTAAAATATTAAGAGTGAAATTATTTAAAAATAAAAATGACAGCATTTCAATATGTTGAGCGTTATATACATATGTATGTTTGTATATGCACGCAAAATAATATCTTCAAACAGTTGAGAAAATTGTGTATAAATCGTCGCCGATTTTGTAGATATAGTATATGTAATCAAAACATGTGTGTATAAGTGAACGTAGATCAGGCAATGGACCTTCAAAAGTATATATAAACTGTACAAATGCATACATATATGATTTATTTACAAAACCGATGTACATATGTATACCTATATGTGTATTGCCAAAGTTTTTAGCACGACTAGTGCGTCACTTTTAAAAGAATATTTATAAAATATATTTGAATATAATAAAATATAACACATTTTTGTCTGTGCGCAATTTATGGCCTAAAATCCCAAATAAAAGTTTAGTCATAAAACAATTGTTTGGATTAAAACTAAAGGTTCATACGCAGCATGCATATCCCAAAAAAAGGATTTTTTTTTATATGAGGTTTTGACATTTCGTGCGGAATTTTTGCATGCTGCGTATGGGCCTTAAACTATCAAAGTACTTCAGTCGGATAATGCTGTTAATATATAGTCTTCAAAAAATTGTTTTTATACCAAATGCTGCGCAATAATTGGATAGTCCTATCTACAAAAAAGGCTGTGTCTTTGGATTTACCAATGCCAACGGATTTAAATCAACTTTAGCAGCGTTTGAGTGCACGGCGGTTACAATTTAAATACTTTTTGTATAACTTAAAAAATTGAATTTGTGTTATATGTACATAAGTACTATAAACGACATTTGTTGTACAGTTCGCTTCCTGCAAAAGTTGTATTAAAATTGAAAGACACAGTGAATTAGATGAAGGGAAACCACAAGACCCTTAATCTCTGGATTCGATCGTATAGCCAATCATAAAAATAAAATCATTAATCTATTAAAGTTATAATCCAAAATACATGTAGAACTATTCTAAGAATATACTAAGCTGGGCCCCTTCAATGACTAAGGGGTTTTATTTTGAAGTTCCGCATGCGATTTCTTCGCAGAACTGGCTCTCCACTGATCGTCACTGGCTTCTTTGACTGCTAGTCCTTCAAGAAATACAGCCCAATCACAGTTTTCTCAAAAACACCACGCCAAACGTTCACTTTTTGGTCACAAAAACATAAGTTTCTTCATGGATTAGCTGTGGTTTTACAGAGTCACTGTCGGCCATTCCGAAACAACATTTTACGTATTCCACGCGATGCAATTTGTCCTGTAACTCGATATTTTTTGTAACCTGTTTGTTATATGGGAATATATTCGTGGGATGCCTAAATTTGCATATGCACGTCGGCTTCATGTAGAGCTATTCTAAGAATATACTAAGCTGGGCCCCATCAACGACTAAAGGGTTTTATTCTGAAATGAACGTGGCGGATTTACGGTGGGCTTTCGGGTTCAACTTTCATTTTACTTTTTTTATTTTTATTATTTATTAATTTATTATGTATTGAATCAAATGAAAATTGCCATAGTTTTTATTGATTTACTTTAAAACGCAAAGAAAAAATAACCCTGGATACACCACTGGCACCCTCTTAGTTATGATCTAGTTTTGATTATGTGAATTTTTCTACATCTGTATGCTATATAGGTTACAAAAATAATAAACGCTGCATTGAAAGAGTACTGCACTATGACTAAATACATATATTGATATATTGGATCAATGACAGGCTTATTTCGGTTCTGTTTCCAAACTAAGCCCAATAAACTGGTACAGTGAGGGTCTTCCATATTGAGGTTTTTTTTCTTTAATGCAAAAAAAACACAAAAATTTCAAATGAATTGGAAAATCTTTATTATCAATAGAAAGAACTAGTGCTGGAGAAAAACATCGATGTTATATCGATGTATCGAAGTTTAAAATATCTATATATCGATGAAATTTTTCTCCAGCACTACTAAACACCCATTTGATGAGTGCAGAGGTGCTGGAGAAACATCTCTGTTGGCCAACATCGATTTATAGAAATTTTAAACTTCGATACATCGATGCATCGATATAACATCGATGTTTTCTCCAGCACTAGAAAGAACCATTCTTGCCTTTCACTTTTTAAAGATAATCCCTTTCAAATGTTCGCCGCAACTGCGCCATAGCTCGTCCATGCGGAGGCTCCAATTTTCAATGACGCGTTCGGGTAATGTTGGCCACCAATGCTTCAATCGTAGCTGGCTTATCCACAAACACTTTAGACTTCACGTAGCTCCAAAGGAAAAAGTCTAACGGTGTGATATCACACGATCTTGGCGGCCAATTCACCGGTCCGGAGCGTGAAATTAATTGTTCACCGAATTGGTTCCATAAAATTGCCTACAGAGCCCGAATTTTCGTAATATAATTGTACGATTTGTAAACGTTGTTCGGGTGAAAGTCTTTCCATGATGAAATGGAAATGAAAACTGAATAAAAACCAGTACTCATGCATGAATTCTCTAAAAAACCCTGTTGAAAAAAAAAACCTCTAGATTTATTTAAAAGGGTTCCCAAGTTAAAGAAACCTAAAGATGTTACAACTAGTAATCTACAGCTTCCTTAAGTTTTTTTATACACTTTCCCTTATGGTACAAAGAGTATATTAAGTTTGTGCAAGCCGAAAATATATGTAACATACAGAAGGAAACGTCGCAGGCCCCCAAAATTACCTAAAGTATGATCAGCGCGACTAGACAAGTCGATATACCCATGTCCGTCTGTCTGTCCGCGTGAACGCCTAGATGGTAAGAGCTAGAGCAACCAAATTTTTAGATCAGACGCCTTATTATGTCAGGGGACAAATTTATTTTATTTATTTTTATATCGGGGCTATATGATATAGCTCCCATAAGGGTGTTTCAGAGAACCTCGAAAAAAAACCAAAAGTCTAAGATGGATCATTCTGTTGTTTATGAATATATCGTAACCAAACTTGGCACTTTGGAAAAAAACCAAAAGTCTAAGATGGATCATTCGTTTCTTTATGAATATATCGTAGCCAAACTTGGCATTCGGAGGTTTCTTACAAAATTTGATTAAAATTGGTTGACTATAGGTATCATATAGCCCCCATAGGATCGATCGGGCAAAAAATCGCTTTTGATGCAAAATTTGACTTTTTTTTGCTTGTTTATAAAAATATCATAACTTAATGTGGCAAACATTTTTCTCTTTAGTCCTTTTTGCAATGTGTTGGTACAGGGTATCCCAAAGTAGTCCGCGCACGACTTTAACGTACGCCATCTTTTAAGTCTACAATCGCTACTAGACAATTAGTCAGTATCCTCAGTATTCTGCCGAGTTCGCGTCCAACTCGGTGAAAGCAGGCTTCCCCTCGGTCAAGCATAAAGCTTAAAGTATACAAAAAAAGACGTTCGGAAACCCCCAAAGTTACCTAAAGTATGATCAGGGGGACTAGAGCAGTCGATATACTAATGTCCGTCTGTTCGTCTGTATGAACGCCCAGATCTCTAAGAGAATAAGTGCGAGTGCAAGCAAACTGTCAGACATCTAGACTTATTATGTCACGAGAGATAAGTTTATTTGATTTTTTTGATAACGTTGTTATATTATATAGTCCTGAAATAGGTGATTCAGAGCACATCGCAAAAATCAAAAGTTTTTTTTATTGATATTTCGTTTGTTTATGAGGATATCGTAACAAAATTTGGCAAACAAAAGTTTTTAAAAGTACTTAGGCAATATACCGAATATTTGGTAGAGGATATCGCTCGATTTTAACGTACGCTATCTTTTCTAATAGATCTAAATTTATTTTTTTGAACAGATGTTTTGTGCCTATCAGACAAGGATGACATAGAAACAAAAATTATTGTGCTTGAAAATGAAGAAATGGCACCGACTGTGCTAGATTGTGAATACGAAATCCAGGATAATAGTTCTTTCCTTACTGTAAAATGGTTCAGAAACGATAAGGCGATATATCAGTGGATTCGTGGATCGCATCCGTCTCCAATTGTATGTACGCGCATACTGTTAAGCAAAGCACAAACTAAACTCTAGATATTTTTTTTCCAGCCGGAGTTTAAAAATGATGTCGATAGCTCTTATGAAAGTTCACCGGATCCAAATAAGCAATATAGCTCGTTAGCTCTAATTAATCCTACAGTGAGCACAACAGGAGACTATAAATGCGTTGTACAAACCAAAACGGAAACATTTGTCGTGCATAAAAGGGTACAAGTCATCGATGTGAGAAATTATACATTGAATCTATATCATTACAAAATTCAAAATGAGACTCAGTTGGAGTGTACGGTCTCAAATGTGTTTCCCAAGCCCACATTGACCATATCGTAAGAAATACTGTGCTTCAAATGAAAGTTTTTATTACTAAATACGTTTGTATATTTTCAGATCCAATGATGATGATGAGGTAAAAGTAGTAACAAATGAACCGCTGGAAAATGAGGATGGTTATTATAATGCAACCACGGTTGCAGCTGTCTATGATGATGACGAGGACGCAGACTCGTACAAATGCGTAGTCACTTTTGATGGCTACTCCCAAAATCTGACCGCAACAGCAACTTCTGGTAGTGAAATAAAAAAACTTATGAATATTAGATTATTCCTAATAAGTTGTTTACTGTACTATTTATTGCAAAACTAATATGTATAATAAAAATAATTGTTGATATTTATTGTTACTAAATAATGTTTATTAAATACATGTTTATGTGTACATTTTTATCGTGTTGTGAAATTTTTGATCTGTCCTGCAGCATGTAGAGTTTTTTTGGCTTGCATCATCTGTGTCGTAGATTCTACATGCCATATGCAAAATCTTAGATAAGCTATACTCTATAAATCCTGATGCATTCTTTCAGTTTTCAAAACAAAACAAAAAAAATCATACAAAACATAGTTTTCAAATATCATATACTGAGATGTGCTTGCTGTAGCTGTACATTAAATTCAGCATTCTTCTCTTCATTTTAAAAAATCAGTTTAAGTCCTTACGTTAAGTTGTTACTAACATACTCCCACGACATTAATTAATAAATTAAATTTTTTAAACTTACTTATGGTAGAGCTTGTTAAAAGATTATTAGTAATTTGAAAAGAATTGAAATTATATGAAAATATCATCACATACATAAATATTTACATATATATTTCCGTAGCCTTTATTATTTTTTATAAAATCCTTTTTATTTGACGTCAATTATGCGAGCCCTGTAGTACTTGATTATAGCTCTTTACGCCAGATAAAGTGTTCTTTCTGTTGTCCATTTTCAAGGAGGGATCTTTCATTATATATATTGCATGTCTCTCCTGTTTTCGAAATTTGGCCCTTCGGTTTTGAAACCACACCTAGAAAGAAATAATTTTGATGCTAATGGCATATTTCATAGCTAACTCAAATAATTTTTAATGATTAAAATGTGTTTTATAATCTATATTGGTATCGGTTTCCGATTGTCATACCTAGGCATTTGTAAATTTTTAGCCATTTTTAGGAAGCAAATCTTTTACACGGACGTAGCTCTTTTTTGGCTGCTCTAGCCTCGTTCACGGAGACATTATTCAAACGCTTGGGAGCTCCTCGTTCTATTTTTGCTACTGAACGACGCCCCTGATTAAGAGTTTTTTTAAGAAGGCCTATGTTGCTCTGGCTTTAAAACTACTTTTGTTCCCTAGAATTACAGGCATGTTCTAGATTTCGATTCCGACAAAATCTGTCGGAATCGAAATGAAAGGTGTTCTAGATTTCGATTCCGACAAGAGTCGACTCGTTTTGAAAAGTTTGGCTCGCAGCTGTCGAAATGAAAAGTATTTTGCTTTGTTTACTTAAATAAACGCATTAATGCCACTAAAATTCATTTTGTATTATTTTTTAATGCTTTAAGAAAATTTAGATGTGCTCACTTGAACGAAACAAGGTTAATTTTCACCATATATTTTAATTACAAAAAATGTCTATGGAAATTGTGTGTACGTGCAAAACCAAAACGAGTGGAATGAAAGTAAGGTGTTCTGGATTTAGACAAAACAGAACTTCGAAAAGTTATGTGTTGTCGTGTTGCACAAGTTAATTCGAAGATAATTTTATTGATGGATGGCTTAAAATATATATATAAAATAAATTGTACAAAATTTGTACATAAATAAAAAATATTTCTCGCTCAGAAAAATGTTGGCCAAAAGAAAAATAAGTTATTTAGTTAGTTGTTCGAAAACTTGTGGCAACTCTACAATGTGAACTTATCGATATCACACAGCTGTTCAATACAAAAGGTTATCGATAGCACTCGAAATGAAAACGATTCGAAATCGATTCGAACTCAGTCGAAATCTAGAACACCATTTGTCGGAATGCACTCGTTATGACTTTTCAAAACGAGTCGAAATCTAGAACAGGCCTGTTAATTCTAAGTTACAATATTAAATAAAAAAAAAAGAGTTTTTAAAATAAAACGTACTAAGAATATAAACACAACGTAACCCATCGTAATGTTACTCATTTGTTTTTTGGAATAAAAATGTTAAGTCGATTCGATACTTATCGATATACATGTCAGTCACTATTTACGCACGATTTGGTTCAAGTGCTCCGCTCTTGCTCATAACGTGATCGTTTTACGCCATTTTATATCATCTTCTTGAGTATCGCTCTTGATATAGCCGATATTTCACATTCGATATTTGCCATGCCAAAGTCAGTCCGTGGCTTGTCGATTTACTTTTTAGACTAAAAAAATCTTCACAAATATGAGATCGGTGAACTTAAATTTGCCCAGCGCGGTGACCACTGGCCAGTGAAAATCCCCATTTTTGGATATCATGCGAACAGGAAAGAATGATTTCAGTTAACTGATCGTGTCGTCCATAGTATGGCATGGTGAACCATCTTATTAGAACCAAAAGTTTCGCATACGATTTCTTCGCAGAACTGGCTCTCCACTGATCGTAACTGGCTTCTTTGAGTGTTAGTCCTTCAAGAAATACGGCCCAATCACAGATTTCTCGAAAACACCACACCAAACGGTCACTTTTTGATGACAGAGACATAAGTTTCTTCATGGATAAGTTGTGGTTGTTCAGAGCCACTATCGGCCATTGCGACACAACATTTTACGTGTTCCACTCGATGCGATTTGTCCTGCGACTCGATCTTTTTTGTTACCTGTTTGTTATATGGGAATATATTCGTGGTATGCCTAAATTAGCAGATGCACGTCGGCATCATGATCTAGGGACTAGTGCTGGAGAAAACATCGATGATCGAAGCTTAAAATATCTATATATCGATGTTGGCCAACAGAGATGTCTCTCCAGCACTACTAAACACCCATTTGATGAGTGCAGAAGTGCTGGAGAAACATCTCTGTTGGCCAACATCGATATATAGAGATATTAAACTTCGATCATCGATGTTTTCTCCAGCACTACTAGGGACCATGGCATAGGCATTGCTAAGTTTATCAGATTCTGCAAACTTTTCGCATAAACGCTTTATGGTGCTTATCGTGCGAAAAATTTTTGTTTTATTTTTTCATTCATTGAAAAGTACGTTGAGTGCACACGATATACATACATAGATATTATTTTCAGCTGCACGATTTCAGAGCCTTCAGTCGGCGTATACTTTTCCATTAGACATATCTTCTTGAAATGAAGCTTTCAATGTGTAACAAAGTAATAACGAACTTCTATGGTTCATATTTAGATAGGACAGACATTCTACAGTCTGCCAGTGTCAACTTTTGATCAGTAACTACAAAATTTCAAGCTTTTTTGCTCTATCTGGCAGTTATATGTTATAAATAGAGTGCACGTAAGTAGACAAATTGCGTTTTCGAAAACCAGCTTTTAATTAAGTCTAACAAGTAAACGTTAAGAATTTAAAACACACAACAATTGTTTAAAATGTTTATGAATAGGTGGTTCCCAATATCAGATATGTTTGCGTTAGAAGACATAACTACAAGCTATGATTTAAAAGACGTACCTGAACTCGAGCTTCTGTTAAATGCAATTTAGAAGCAATTTCTTCTCTCGTATAAATGTCTGGGTAATGGGTCTCTAAAAATATTTTTTCCAACTCATTTAACTGATTTGATGTGAATGTGGTGCGTATACGTCGCTGTTTTGCTTTTTCGGCCAAGCTTGAACTGTCATCACTATAAGATTTGAAATGATAATCTACAGCAATGAAAACAAAAAAATATACAATCATTTTAAACATTTAAGCAGAAACATTTAAGCACACTAACTTCTAAAATATACACTTTAAAAAATGAACGAATATTGATTTACCAGACTTACCCGAATTATAAGGCGCTATATTATGGGAGCCAGGATAAAAATCCGATGTACTTATTTTGGAAAACAACAAATTCGTTTCTTGATTTATTGTATTTCTAATTGCAGTCTCGTTGGAACATAGCTTATAGCTCGAGTCGATCATTAAATTATAATGGCTCATATGATTAACTACCGTAACTCCACTGTTTGTATTATTATTATAAAATTGAGAATTGGAATTATATATACAATCTTTATCGAAGCTGGATTTATTTAAAAGCGAAAATTCCATTGCATTGGAAACTTGTACAGAATCACTTAACTTGCATTAATTGTCTCACAATGTGTATATTTTTTTTGTAATCCTATATTTTGGCATAAGGCCACGGATGTACTTATACTTTTCTATTTTAATTTACATCTCAATAACACTAAAATTTATGAAGTTATGGCAAAAGTACGGTTTTTTTAACTGTCCTTGAATAAATAAGCTTCAAATACTAAGGCTCCAACTTGAAGCTTTGGACGAAAAAGGATGCTGCATTTATCCCAAGCGACAAGGATGGAAAATAACGTTTAACGCGTTTGTGGGCGGCGCAAATGTCCAAAATAATAAGGGTGAAATTGTGGCAAATTGTGAGTACACTGCGCAAAAAAATGTTGGGGCTAACATTAGGGCAAAAGAAAATTTTCATTGCTTAGAGTAAATGACAAAATAAATAAGTTAGATTTAGACTTACACAGTCTTTCCGAATCTCAAACAGTTTTGAAGGCCTCTCAAAGTAAGACTAGGCAAACGAGTATTTAAGTGTGTCACAAATCTTTTGGCTTTTGACGAAGAAGAAATCTAGATCAAACTTTTAAATTAGATGCCTTATCATATTACACCTAAAAGCTCATTTTATATTTTCGATATCGGAGCTACACTTTATAGCTCCCATAGTGTTGCACAGAGCTCCTTGCAAAAAAAAACTAAAAGTACAAGACATCGTAACCAAAGAACGAAGAGTTTCTAAGAGCACTACCAAATTTTATAAAAATCGGTTTGCTTTATCATACCATTCACCACTAAGGACTATCTAGTCTATGTGTGACTCCCCCAGGGGTCAACCAGTACAACCTAACCTATCATACCATTCACGGACCGATCCAAAAATCGTTTTTAGTGCTCAATTTAATTTTTTTTTCGTTTGTTCCTTGGGAATTATTAAAGTTTTCCAGTACTAAAAAAAATTTATCGATATCGGTCCGATTTGTCGAAAAATTAAGTTTTTAAGGCAAACCGCGCTTGTTAATGTAGATATGTAATCAAATTTAGCAATCAACAGTGTTTTGGAATATCTAAGCACTTTGTCTAATCGAATCAAAATCGGTTAAACTATTTTATTTATTATTACGTACAAGTCTAGGTAGACTCTTTATAAAAGTTCATATATGTCTTTAAACTTCATATGTAATAATAATAACCATAACAAATTTTTTTGGTGTACTTCAATGTAATGAAAATTTTGAAATCAACAACAAATTTTTCTTAGTGTATCACTGAAATCAAATAGAATAATGTTGGAAATGCGCACAAAAAATTACATGTTATAGAGGTTTTGAACTGAAACAGGAAGGATGAATATAATTAAATAAATTTATAAATGTTTAATGGCCTCACAACTTATTTTTGTTATTTTTTTATTTTTGGTATTAAGAGGCGTGGCAATTCATTAAGTTTGGCATAGGAGCATTACACGCTTTATTGTGCTTGTTACACTGGTTACACTCTTATAGATAAGTGTATAAAAAATTACAGATTGGAACAGTTGGTTACATTTACAAATCTTGATTTTTTTTGAAGAAACGAATCAGTGTCGGTTTGTTGGGTTTGTATTGCCTTCCTTGTTTTGAAATTTAGAGTAAAAGTTTTGATCACTTTCTTCATTTTTATTCCAAAACTCAATTGATATCATATTTTTCAAAAGTTTTACTTTAATATTTTGCTTATATCTAATTTTGTATACTGGCTAAAGTAATTCATAATAGTCCGTCTCCTAATCTTGTGATCCCCTGCGACGATTTATACCATTTCCCCTATTAAATTTTCACTTGGTACTACGTATTTAACTCCCTGTAAGATACACGTCCTTCATGCTTTTTGTCGTGGCGAACAATGTCGCATTCGACGGAGCGACGAACTGTGAGACTTTGTTCTACCCAGCGAAGACAAGAGTCTCCGCTACCACACCAACGGCCCTGATGTGGTAAGAATTTAAGTCTATCCTTGTTTCGTCACCAACATTGAGTTAGATTATTCGGTGCGTTTCTGATGGCTTCCCCCTATTCTGTCTTTCTTAAAAATTTACCAAGTTGCAAATTGATTGGTTGGTGTTGTACCCATCTAGACGTTGTTGCACTCTACCAAAGATTTTTTTTTTGCAGCTTGGTTCAGAAACCTGGCATGCGGGGGATTTTTAAACTTTGGATTCGAATTCAGCGACCACAAAAATACAACGAAAACTTGTGGCTGTTGGATTGAACGGAGTAGAGTAAGCTTGCGCCACCCTATAGTGCCGGTCAAGAAGTTATACTTACAGGGCTGAGACGGCGATCCACCAAAGGCTTACAAGACCCTGCCTACATAAATTTTGCGACTCTATTTTAACCATATTTACAAATAGTTTTATGTTTTTGCAATCAGAGGTGATACCAAAATTTGCAGTTTTGTTAAAGGAATTAAGTTTAATGAAATTCTTCTGAAAGGAGATATCGTCACTCTTCGACAATCTTCATTCGGGTATGGACTGTGTCGGTCTTTTTTTTCCGAAGAATTTAACTTTTTAAAGATTTTTTGTTTTTAATTTGCGAAGCCTTTGGGCCTCTTAAGCGACTAACATGCACTTTATTTATCCATGATCCTTTCTGACTACCAGTAGACATGAACTTTTTTAATTACAGTAGTAACCTAGTATTTTAACAAACAAATACGTTTTACGTATGCATTTAAATGCGTCACATACTCAAATGTAAAGTTGCCGCCTAAATGTATGCTAGAAATATTTTCAATGTGATCGTTTATACTTACGTTATGCCCAATATTTGAATGGGAACACTCAGACCAGCTGAATTGTTCATTAGCAAATTATACATTATATAATGCTTCATATTTTAATGAAGCGCGTTTTTAATTAAACTGCTGATAAATTTGTGTATTGTGCCAATTTATCATGAGTTCAATCTTCATCAAGCAACAAGCAATACCTTCAAGCCATTTTTGGTGCACGCATACAGTGTAAACGGGTATACAATATGATGTTGACTTTTGTTTATCGTAATTCTTTCCCATCACTGCAAGTTGCCGGCTTCATTCAGCCATTTAGTCTGATACAATGCAAGTTCTTTTAATTTGTGCTTGCCAGTGGTATTTTTATTAATAAAAACTAATAGTAAACAATTTGTAAATAATGCTAATAAATTAATTTAAAGTGCATTTACGTTACGACCGTGTTGCAGTTCAATGGGCCGATAAGTAAACACAGGAGCCGATACTTCTTAAGGTACATTTTGGAATGTGAAACGATTATCGATATTTTTCCATAGTGCCGTGTTACATCGCGTGCCAGTTTTATTTGTGTATAAAAATTAAATAACACGAATAAGTGAAAATGTTGAGATCAAGAGTATTTCAATTAATCACTTCAAAAAGATGTGCCTCTTATTTGTCCACTAAATTCAATAATTTGGCAAATCAAATGGCACCAACCTTATCGGGCGACATTGAACATAATCAAGAAAACCAACAACACATGGTAAATAGCTTGGATATATTTGTAAGGAAAGATAATCGCCAAATGGATCTATTGGATATGCTTGTACAGCTGCGGTAGATATAATCATTAACTTGCCAGTAATAATTATTTATTGATTAATTAATAATCTCATAGCAAACAAAAGGAGTCAACTGCAGTGCCACTGTTGTCCAGTATCTTGGTTAAACAGCTATTGGAAACAACAAGCCCTCAAGAAATGGTCACCGTATTACGTAGTCCAGTGCAGTATGGAGTATTTCTTGATCGATTTGCAAGCTGCTACTTAATGGACCACTTGCTGCACAATGGCAATACTTTGGAAGCAGGCCAAATAGCTGCTTTGCTTGTGGAACGTGACTTATGCAACAGCGAGCTGATTGTTTCACTGGCTCTACAATCATTTTACTTTTGCTTAAAGAATTACAAAGTTGAAGCAGTAGTAGAAAAAAAAGAAACTGGTAAACCGGAAATTGTAAGAGCAACGAATTTTACTATATCAGCAAACCATTAAAGCAAATTCTTTTTTAGGAAAAAGTTCGTGTAAAGTTTATACGCAACGTTCCCGAAAATGATAAAAGTAATGTCACAGAAGAAATGGTTTTGGGTAGAGCCCTAATCAAATTAGCGAAACTTGGATCCGTAGATGAAATAAAACAAAACTTTGCTTTACTGGGTGCTGCTTTAAGTGGACAAACAAGCGAACTTCAAACGCTAGTGTCAACAAATTCTAATATTTATTACAAAGAAACCCTAGAAATATGTCAATCGTTGCTAAAACAGTTAAATGCAACAAATGAAGTTTTGGAAAAAATTCAGCAGGTCCTTGATGGCTGTAAAAACCTTAATTCGTTAAACGCCACGCTGGAAGCCAATTTAAAACAAGCCGTTGCTACCGAAGAACCTAAAATAGTTGCAGAGCAACTACAACAATATAAAGAGTGGACAATTGAATTCGAGAAAGTTTGTAAACAGCAATTAGAAACGCAAGATAAAATTCAACGTGCTGAAAACGCTCAAAATATACTGGACGAATTGCATTTGAAACGACAAAATCTATGGTATTTCGAGAACAAAGAGAAGATAGACATACAAATTTTTAAGAAAAAAGTGTATTATCCTAAGCGTTGGTTTGGCAAGAAAAAGAAGCCCAGAGCGGTCGATACCTTCTATGTACCCCCAGAGATAAGGCGAAATGATTGAAATAAAATGCAGAGCTAGGCTAAAACAAATCAAGTCTAGTTATATTCGAGCTTTAATTAAACTACCGGAGAACGAATCCAAATGCAGTATTTCATTTTTTTCGAACGTTAAATTGTTTAAAATTACCATAACGTAACATTGAGGGTCACAGTTATATTCATTTCATCCCATTTTACAACATTTTTTTATAACTTTTGCTTTTGAGTTTTGCATAAACTTGTATCTTAAAAACTAATCGTCTGTCATTTGTGCATGGCCGGTGGCAAAGCAGTTTTTAAAACCCGTTGCCCGGGCGCTGACGGTGACAAGTTGATCGGAGATGGTAGATCATGGCGTTTATCCTGTATGGTAAGGGGCAGAAATTGTTGTTGCTTCTTTTTCCTATTCATATTGTTCATTGGATGAGTATTATCGTTCTTTCCAAACAATATAGTTAAGTGCACTGCACAGAAGATGCCCAAACTCTGCAAAACGTAGTTACATTTATAATTACAATTTAAATTTTGAGTATATATATTTTTTTTTCTTAAAATACCTGAAGTATAGCTATAATCGCAGCACCGAAAGCGGTTATCATCAGGCGGCTCTTGATTTGCTCCGACACTACAGCCAAACAACCACGCTTATAATGGGTATCACATGCAGATTCGTATGCGTGCTCGGGACGCGAGCAACAAGACCAGGGCAGCGAAAGACGGCGATAGTCAAGAGGTCCATCAACTCCGCAACATTGTAGCTAAAAATAAAACATTAAAAATTTAAGCAAAGTGGGATTATTTTTAAAAACTACAATAGGTTCTACAACTAAAGGCTCAAGGCACTTTTGTTTATCCTATCTTACCTGAGATTGCATGCGATTCCACAAATGTAAATTGTCGACCTTAGTTCTTGAAAACTTATCTAAGAACTCTACAAAGGAATCATCAATGAATATCTCTACGGATGTAGGTAGATTTTCACGCATTGCCAAGGACCAGCCACATATAATAAATTGAACACATATACACCCTACCAGAAGAGCTGCAAACTATAATAAACAAAAAAAATCAAAAAAATACATATATAAAGCTTTAACTAAGAAGTCCGTTGAGATTTGGCGGATTTTATCAATCTCGTCTATGCGTCCAGTTTTTAGCCCAAGCTAAATCTTAACTGACTTCTAGGATTGTACAATTAACACTTGTTCTATTTTATTTATCTATTATGTGACATTATTTTGTACAACTCTTTAATTACCATGCCAAGCAGGCAACGCTTTCTTTGATTAGTTGCCTGACATCCCATCCAACACAAAATAAAGGTAACAGGTCCCAAACATAGGAGTATTGCTGCTGGCGCCCAAAGCTTGTTCTGTACAATTCCATAATATACAGAGTGGCCCCATAATAGGGATGTTCCCAGGAATATTTGAGCTGCTCCAGTTAGCTGAAAAAAAGATTGCTTAACTTTAAAAAGTGTTTATTAATGAATTATATACATAATTGGGTTTTTAAGTCATGGAATTCTAGATACATATGAATGTATGGTACATATACATATGTATGTATAAGTATATAAGCAGCTTCTTTTCGACGTCACATGAAGTTATACAATATGTGTGTATTGCTGTATATACTATGTACATGCCACTTTATATGAGTCTAACAAACCCATACATAAGTATATACTTAAAGTTGTACATACTATATGTTTACATACAAATGGGCATAGTATATGGGCGCTGCCTTTAACTAGCTCAAGGTCGTCTGCGTGTTATACATACATACATATGTATGTATGTATGAGTACGCACGTAGTATTTACATATACACATATGTAAGTACCTATGGATTTGTATATGACTTATAAAGTTTCGAAATTAAAATGCATTTTTAATGTAAAGACTATTAAATAGACCATAAAATTAATGAAGTTCTTGACTTACACAAACGTTTTCATGGTATCATAAACTAAACATTTTGTTTTTTTTAAACCATAAACTAAGTAAAACATTACTCAAAATATAAAGCTTCTGCAGTAAAAGCTGGTTTTTAATTAATTTAGAGCGGGGGCAGAGCTCTCAGTTTTTCCAATTCAATTTGTGTCAGACTGACAGAATCTAAGAATCTAATCTAATCCTTAATTTTAATTTAAAAAGTATGCGTTTGTAAAAGATTTTTAACCGTCTGAAATTCAGTTTCGGCACATATAGGCTGATTTTAAGTTAAAATTCAGTTGAAATAGATGTATGATTGTTAAAGGGTTGAAAACGATTTATTGCTGAATTTTCGGAAGCTTTTAGTTTTGTTATAGGTATTAGTATTTGAATAAAGAGTTTGCATCTTCATAACTAAAAGTTTATCTGTACTGATATAAAATTCAAGATCTTCAAATGTAACTATAGATTATTTGCTTTATGCTGTCAATATTTGTTTTGAGCATAATGTTACGTTATCTTTAATGACAGTTTACGCAGTTAAAACTTTAATGACATCGAAAATATAGGTATATTTAATATTTTTTTTTATAGTTTATACTAGTAATAATTATTTAATTAAAAGATAGTATCTTCTTTCATAATGGTAAATTAGTAAGGAGTCCTTAAAAATATGACAAAAAATAGGCATAAAAACGTATTTTCGTTTCATTCTATTCATATTTTTTTGAATTAAAAATACTTCGTCTTTTTAGTTAATAAATTATTCGCAGTATTACCATTTGTTGGTAAAAGCAATATACAAACAACATATTATATACATGTTTATATATGTATGTGCTTCAAAGTTGACCTTCATGAGCATGGAATTATGTGTACACTATTAAGGCAGCTTTATGTTTTACAAAAACAAATCGTGACGTAGGTTGAAAGTGCACATATGTACATAAGTATGTATGTATCTTTTGACTGACATGAGAATTAAGAATTTGGGGATTCACAGGAGATTTACATATGTGCACATAGAAGATTATGTAGCTTTGTATGTACATACGTATAACGTTTAAAGGGAACAAAGATAAAAGAAATTGTCAAGTCTGCGTCTTTAAGCAATGAAGTTGTGCTTACTTTCTAAAATCTTCATAAAGAACAAATGGATGACAGCTTTTCATTTTCAGTGTGAACCTGCTATGCAACTAAATGCAAATTTTTTTTTATTGCAGCATGCAATCAATCGAAATGTGTATGTGAGTGTATATATGTAATATGTGCTTGCAAACATATTTACATGCACAAAAACCATATATGTATGTATGTGTAATATATATTATAAGCTACTTACCGCTAGAAGGAATACATAACTGTAAACTAAATACTTAAAACATTTAATCTTTTTTGGCAGCGCCATTGTTTGCCTTTTCGATTGGCTATCGATATTTTTTTAAGTCTTTTAATGTTATTCCGATTATATGCAGCTTTTACTTTCAAATTTTTTTTTTTTTTGATTCTTTTATAACAAATACACTGCAAACAGCAAATATGTAAACACTTTTTATATTGTTTCGTGTTGTTTTGTTGTTATATGTATACGAGTATGTGTGAGTGTGCGTGTGCCTTGTGTATTTGTGTGTGGACTCCGCGAGTGGGGCAGCAAATAAGGTGGAGTTTTCCGCTTAGCCTTTAATCCCAGAATGAAATTGGCATTTTTTAAATGTTTTTCCTGGTTGTCCCAATAAGTTTCACAAAATGTTTCCACATTTTCACAGAGTTTGTTCCAAAGAACTTTACACTGACAAATTTTAACTAAAAATAACAGCTAACGATGTCAAAACGACCAAATAGGTTCGCAAATGAAAATACGCAGTTGACTGTCTGACAGTTTCGTTACTTGTTTTGTTATACTTCTGCACAATCAACAGTGGAAATATTATCTATAACCTTGCGCGCATGGAAGTAAGAAAAACTACCCAGCTGTTAACATAACAATTGGCGGGAAAGCTAATTCAATTTGAACTTACGATTTAAATTATCAACTGCAATTGAATTTGCAATTTGTATTTCTCTGAGTTACTAATCGGATTGATTGTAAATTGTACTGTTAATTTGTTTAAGTTTTGCTATAAAATTACACAGAACTACAAAATGGCATTGCATTAGAAAATTAGGAGAAAGAAATGTGTTCATAGTCAAAAGCTTTTCGCAAAGAAATTACGGGAAATTAAGTGTTTCGATTAATTATATTAAAAAAGATATACTACTGTGTCCAAAAAGTAAGTCCAATTCTCAATTTAAAATTCTCCAGCTTATTGGTTTTTAATTTTTTTTTTTTTAATTTGTGACACTATCCTTTACGTCCGTGTTGAATTTCACATCGAAATATTCATGCTTGTTTTAGTTTTAGTTATGCTTGGCTTTGTCAGACGCTAAAAGTCAATTCAGCGGTTTCGAAATATCTGAAATAATTAAGCCAAGATTAGGCGAAAAATTTTGATTCCGGAAAAAATATTTATGTGCAGAATGTTGCATGAGGCATTTGCTGAGCAAACTATATCTGAAAGAAATGTTTACAAGTGGTACAAACAGGTCAAAGAAGGCAGAAGAAGCGCTTTGTTGGACCATCAGAAGAAATTTAAGATTTGGAGCTTGCAAGCTTTCGATTTTTAATAAGAGACATTCGTGATAATGTTTGAAATTCAAAAGAATCCGACAATTTTTGGGCCTCAAACGCATCAAAGCTCGATTGGTACTAAAAACACAGAATTTTTTGAAAAACATGGAAACACACTGCATTGATTCTGTGAGATATTTTCGTCAGAAACGAAACCCATATCGTTCCACAACCTTCGTATTCAACTGTTTTAGCAACGTGCGACTGGCTATTCCCTAAACTCAAAAAGATCACTCCGGGGACACCATTTTTAGTAGATTAAAAAGATTTAACGTGAATCGACGCGCGCTTGAACGCCATCCCGGCGAATGACTTTTTAGCATGAATGAAAGATTGGGAAACACTTAGGTATAAGTGCATTGTGTAGGGAGGGGATTACTTTAAAGGCGACGAAAAACATTTGGATCAAAAAAAAATATGGTCTTGACCAAAATAAGAAGCCAAAAAAAATGAAATAACTAAAACTTCCAAAATACATTAATTGTGATAATCTCCGCTTATTAATATTATCGGATTCAAATGATGGACAATAATCGCAAGGGTTTTTTATTTCATGCTACTTTAAAATTGTAGAAAATATAGTCCTTATTATTTAGGTTTGGAGGGGGTATGGCAGAAGAACTAAATAAACTTCATCTGGCTTGGCTGGTAAGGAGTCCAAATGTCAAGTTTGGTTATATAGGGTTTTCCAATAAGAGGTGTTATTTTGGTATTCAAAGAAAAATGTCATTTTTTGAGATAAATGATCGGATGCTTTGAGGATGGAGAGGCTTCTCAACAATAACTCTTGGGTTTTCCGAGCCCCAGATGCGACAATTTTGCTTGTTGACGTAGCCACCGAGGTGGAAATGGGCCTCATCAGTCAAGATGATTTTTCGATGGAAGATTTTCACAATTTTTGTAGTGAATTTTAATAATTTCAGTGCATTGTTGAAGTGTATATCGTTCCATTTTTAGTAATGGCGTAGTTTCTACTTGTCAAATATCATAGAATAAAAGCTTCAAAAGTGACAGCTATCGAAATACCGGGTGATTCAAAATAACACCTCTTGTTGGAAAACCCTATACAAGCTCTTATAGTCACCAAGATCCTCGCGCTCGTTCATACATACAGACAGACGGAGGCTCTACGATGTCTCATTCTCTTTAATCAAATTAAACTTGCACAAAGTTAATATACCACTTAACTTAAGGTACAGTATATAATATTAGTAAAAAAGTCGAATATTTCTTAATTTGAAATCAATCTAGGTTAAAGAATCCCAAACTTTTTTCATGTGACAGATTAATTTTACCTTATAATTTTAATTATGAGTTATAGTTTTTTTTTCAATTTTCAATTCCAAAAGAAAAAACATTTAATTTTTCATATAGGTACCTATGACATCTTCTTAAACCCTTGGGATCAATCAAATAAAAAAAACTAACTATGTATAATACTTGTACACTTGCTGTTAAAATTCCTACTGACATCTAAAGAAAATCTAGGTGCCCGATCAAGGCAAGGTACTATGTATATGTAATTGTCAATTCGTTTTTGAACAAAAATTAACAAAGTTAGTCCTAACATCAGTTACACGTTACTCTCTGTCTCAAACTTGAGAATTTGCAAAACAAAGGAACGATTGTATTAAACATTATTGAAACAAACTTGACATCTTAAACACGGCAACTTTGACTTATGTCGTTTCCTCCACAGAGTTAACAGACCTAGTAAAACTTATTTTTCAACTGGCACTCGTTCTTTGTGCAAGATTACGTCTTTATCATATTTGAACGTAGTGGCAGCATTAAATATCGCAATCTAAAGTGTAGCTTTGTATTAATGGAAATATTTAGAATTGTTGCAGTAGCTCTAGAAATAACTCCACATTATACAGCTATTTGTAAATATTAAGTATACGCTCCATTTTGATCTACAAATATTTTGAAGAGGTTTTGTTATCCTGTGCATTTTATACAAAAATATCAGGAATATCCGGTTTTGTAGCACCAGTCATCCAGCTGAGTGCGTAAATAATGACAAACCTCAAATTTTGTAGACCTTTGGTGTCGACTAATAAATTTCCTTTGCATACTTACTTTCTTTTTGTTAAAGCTTTTACATTATTATTACATTACATTTACATTATTATCCAAAATATTTGAAATGAAACAAAACTTTTAGTTTATTACAATCCTTGCAAATCTATACTGTACAATTTACACACTTTATTATTGACGATTTGGAAAATATAAGTATGTATAAAGTATATAAGGTGAACAGGTGAGTGTATAAACATTATTCAAGTGTAGGTAAAGAAATTTCAAATAAAAAATTTCAAAAGTAAAAATACAATAAAAATTACAATACAAGTTTTGTATACAAAATATTCTTACAATAAAAGTTTCGCTTATATGGGAGCAGCCAGGTAAAAAAAATTTTTGAAGGAGAATTGAGGACCCCAGCTCACATATCCTATAGCTGGCTGCGCCTCGACATTGAATGGATCGCGTGAAATTGAGTGAATGTTATGTATATATTTACGATTTAAATGTAATGTGAATTTATTTTTTACAATAAAAATTTAGCTCTTGTTACCGTAGTATAATTGTATATATAAAATTCAGGTCTCTTTGCAGTTATTTGATTGGCATTGTTTTTGGCCGCTCAAATGGATCGGGTAAGTTATTCGCGAAGATTCTTGGTGAGCAATAGATTGTTATGATGCCCAGAGAGATGTCGAACTAGCTCCTGTACGGACTCAAAGCACATGGAGCAAAAACAACAGCTGTACCGATTTTCAGTATCAGTGCCGTTTGTGGTGGTAATGACGTTTCTATGAACTGAACACAGGTGTTTTAGTAAATGGGCCTTTTGCTTAAACATAGCCACGCAAAGGCGACAGGCGAACGGCTTTTCGCCCGTATGCACGCGGAGATGGGTCTTTAAATTCCAGGACATGCCAAACTGCTTGCCACAATACTCACAGCGATACTCCCGTACGGACGAAGAATGTGAGTTATTTGTGCCAAGGTTGGAGACAGTGGCGGAGCTGTTACGGCCCTCTGAGTCGAGATTAAGATTTATCTGCGACAGACTGGAGAGTCGCGACTGCAGATTGGGCATGCTTGATATAGAGGCGTTTTGATTCGATTGCCATTGGTAGACAAACTGTGGTGCCAGATGCATCTGTAGCTCTGGACTTTGAGCTCGATTGCGTTGCGTTTCAAGTAGTTTTCGTTCCGGTGTCAATGTATCACCATTAAGCGTGCCATCCTCCAAATGAGACAACATGCTTTTCTCAGAGGCAAAGCCCGATATTGGTGAAGTGGTTGACTTAACCAGCCGCAATTCTTCCAGCAAATTGTGCGGATACGAAGTGAACGGTTGATTATCACTTTGTGTATTGTGGAAGCCCGGCCGCCGCTTTCGGTGCGGCGTAACAACATAATTTTCTGGCGAGCTGTTAATATCTGAGGCATCCGATAGCGGTTTCATAACATCTTTATGTGAGTCGAAAAATAGTCCCTTTCGTTTTGTACTTTCATTTGCGCTGGGAGAGTCAATGCCGCTGTGGTCCGATCCGAATGTTTTGCTAATTTCACTTCTAGCCAAATTCTCACTTTTCGTTCGAAGGTCAAGTGAAAGGTTTACTGGGTTTATGGTTGAATTATTATTGGTCCCATTGCTGTTGCTGTTAGTACTAAGTCCGCCAGCTGGAATGTTTGAAAGATTTACAATTTCGTCCGTGTCTTTATCGCTCTTGTTGTCCTTGCCGCAATCATCCTCTTTATGTGCGGTCTCATTGCTATTCCCACAGTTATCTGCGGAAAACTCTGAGAAATCGTTCACATTTCTGCTTTCATCAGCGCTTTCCACTTCATATTTTAGTGATTGATCCAAGTTTTGGGAGGTTGTGTACTGTTTCCGTGACCTGTCACGTATGTTTCCACATTTACTATTAAGATAGGCGGAATCGGTGGTTTTCCAACTGTCTGATTTGATTTGTAGCAATAACAAAAGATCATGTAAATAGTTTACATCTCGGGAGGTGATGCATGTCTGTCCCGAATACAAAAAATCCAAAAGGAATTTAAAATATGTAGCATTAACATCTGGAAAGTAAACTGTAGTTGTGCAGTCACTTATGTGTGTATCCTCCAATAAATTTCTAATAAAAGAAGAAAACATATATTCTTTTTCAATAAAATTATAATCTTAAATGGCTAAGAGCATATTCGTACCTAATCAGCGGACTGGCAGCAGCTAAGACCAACTTGTGGGCATGTAGCTTTACTTTATTCTCACATACGATTGTTAAATCGGCTGGATGCTCCCCCCTAAACGCGGCTCCAATTTCTTTGAGAATGCACTCCCCATGCTTGCTGTATTGCAACATCAACATTCTTTGAAACTGCAAGAAACAGAACAGTAATAACAATTTATTAAGATTATATTAAATCTCTGATGAAAGTGCTTAACTACGGTATGGTGTTTGTTATGTTACAATTTAGTTACTTTTTTGTAGAGTATATAATAGGTATATTTTGGAAATCATTATTTTTTTCTTAAGATATAAAAACAACTCAACTAGATTGTGGAAAAAAAACCTTTTTTTTTTTTTTGCTCGTTACAAATATACAAACAACATCTCTAGACTTTTACTTAATTGTTAAATAATCTCTCAGACAAGGAAATGCATAATTTCTATGTACCTACAATGTAGTCTGTAGGTATACATTATTGCATGCCTTGAGCTTTCACACAGCAGTGTAGGTATAATTGTTGTGATAACGACAAAATAGAAAGTTTTAAAATGTGGAAAATGTGTTCAGCTGCCTCGGCTAAAAGTATTATATAACAACCAAGCAATGGGCCACCTTTCACCAATGTACAAACGTACATATGGATGTATGTAACTTCGCTGGCTTGTCAGACCCCGTCTATGAACTGGTTGTGTCATAAACCAAAACACATACTATCGTACATATGTTTGTTTTTCCAGGCACTCGTTTCTGTTCGTTAAAGAGCACTTAGAACTGGAAGTTTAGTTTAGGCAGCTTTTAAAAGAGTCTTTAAAATAAAAAAGGTTTCTCTGATATTATAGTATAAATGAAACGATTATTAATATATGAGTTAAAACGCTCTAAGAACTTTTGCCAACGCCATATTAAACTTTTTTAAGTTGTCTCTATCTAATAAGCTTAAGTTTTGTCTAGCACTCTTCAAAATTGTAGTCTATTTGCGAAGGTAGTAATACCAGGATCATATCCAGAAAAAATTTAATGGTAGAATATATGTATGTGTAGCAAAGACACTATAGAGTTTGTAGGAAGCAGATATTTCGGAGTGTTCCAGATTCCACGAACTCTTTCGCTAAATCAAAAGTTTTTAGATCAGATACTTCCAGTTTAGTTTACTTCTAAGCTTTTGGTAAACTTGTAAATGACGTTTTTTATTAAATAAAGCCAACTTCTTTGAAGTTGAAAAATTATATTTTTGTAGTTCTTTATTCGCATGAAACAACTCGAATGTAAAATAGTTCCATATATCTACATATGCATACAAAGTTTCTTCGCTTAACAAATTTTGGTGTTCTTGTCATCATTTCTCATAATACTCTTGAACATTGACTTCGCCATTTTTGTTTTCATAAACAAAAATGGCAGACGTTAAAGTCGGGCGTGGACGACATTGGAATACCCTGTACTCCTATTATCACAACGAATAAATAAATGAACGGACTTCGAATCAATTAGGATGGTGCTAAGATACTCAAAAAAACTTCTGATTCTCGGATGTGGTTACAATATCTTCATCATCCAAAAACTTTTTATTTTAGTCAACTGATTTTGTAAAAAAAAAAATGGTATTAGGGAGCTTTACTAGATTTCTAAATATAAAATTCCTGTACGATATCTTCATAAACAATCGAACTTTTGGTTGGTTTTTTTGTCGAGGAGCTTTGTAATACCCTTTCAGCCCCGAAATCGAAAATATAAAATAAATTTGTTTTCCGTTATATAAAAACGATCTAGTCCGAAGGTTTCTCCAGCTCTTACCATCTCTGAGGTTAAGGCATTCATATGGACGGACGAACATGTCTATAAAGACCTCTCTAGCCACACTGATTACACTTTGGGTAACTTTGGGGGGTCTCTGAAGTTTCCTACTCAATTGAACATACATTTTCGGATTGCACAAACTTAATATAGGGCATATTACTTTATAGGTGCAGGGGATAATAAGTTACTTGTTTCGATAAGGCAATCAAGTTCGTTGATAATTTTTTTTTTTTTGATAAACCTCATCTAAAGTTTTTAAATTTTACGAAAAGTTTGACATAATAGAAGTGTTCTTTGTAGAGTTTACAGCCACGAAAAATATTCTTGTTCAAAAAATAAAATTGAATTGTTCGTTATCACACACTAATTATATTTTTTTGTGTAGCGATTAATTTTCATGTACTCAATATTGGAGCATAACCTTATTCGTATCGGTTGATTGCCAATAAAAAAATATTTAAAAATAAAGGATTATTCGTACAATTTTTTAAAACTTTCGAAGGTTTTTTCAGAATTAAAGAGTATTAATAAACTTACTTCCTTTTCTGAATTCTGTTTTTATGTTTAGATAAGTTCCAGGAAAAACCGTGTATAAAAGGCATGAACTAAATCCTTAAGCTGCTATGAAAATTAATTAGAAAGGGGAATTCCCTACCTACATTTCAAAAAGATTAGTTTAATATAAATATTTTTCTATAAAAATTTCAAACAAAAGCTTTTTTTGATCGTGCTTATTCAATGTTTTTTCAAAACCGTGCAAGAACAAAATTGAGTGCCAAATGTGTTTAGCAAAGATTTAAGCAAATGCCAAAGTGTTGTGCCAGAAATCTTTTTCAACTAAAATGCAACGCGTCAATACTAACTTAAGGCAAACCCAATTAAAAGCTACTGGTAGTTCCCAGAACAAAATGTATGTTTGTTTTCAATTTCCATAATATTAAAGGCAGCCCTCGCAGACATTTAGAAAATATAGCACATACTTGTACAAAGAATTAGTCAATATCTAGGCGGTTTAGAAATGCGCCATACTAGGCGCTCACAAATACATACATACATACATATGTATCTCAGCCAGTGTAAATAGGGCATAATAAATTATGACAGCAGAGGATAACTATTTACTACGACTCTAACGGCAAACGATGGGCTGAGAAAAACGTCTGCGCTAATCAGGTTTAAGATTTTGTACATCATTGTTTTTGAAGTGAGTTCATATAAAGTACAATATACACAAATACATGCACATGCTTGCTTATACATACATACATATATATGCCCATGGTATATGCATTAAAACTGTTCATTGGAAAAGTTGAAAGCTAGTATACAAATGTATCCATGTATAAGTACTATGTATGTATGTATGTTTTATAGAGCGGCCAAAAGCAAACCAAGCGCGTTCATTTGCTGCACAATATTTTGTGCTCAAATTCATAGTCGTCGTCGTTTTGGACGTCGCGACGTCGTGTTTCTATCTATCGCGTTTCCAAGTACAAGCTGCAGCTAAGCCGAGTGCGACTGTAAAAATGAAAAAGATCACGAAAATTCAATTGAGTTGGCTTGACTTTGGCCAAAAAGCTTTCCCATTGTGGCGCTGGCGTCGTTTTTATTTCAAGTTATTAAAGCGAAGGCAACGAAGTCAAGTCAGTAAATGCGATTGTTTTTGTTTTTAACCAATTTTGCATATGTATGTATTGTAAGCACTTTTTTTTATGAATGTGTTTCCACAATCTCATCGTAAGAGTGTGTATGTATAAATAAAAGGCCATGTGTCATTATTGTATTGTGCAAGAGCATGGCTTGTAAGCTTGCTGCTGTGTGCAGCCATGTATGTTTGTATTTTGTGTGTGTGTTGTGTGCGCGAGTATCTGTGTACATATGCCCACACACTAAAGCTAAAGTTCAGCATATCTCGAAGCTTCAGAAAAAAGATAGTCTTGGTTTTGTTGCGGTCGTCATCACAAACGAAACGTTCACTTTCAATACAACTTGAATGACGGGCTTGTCGCTAATTTCGTCTTGTTGCTGGCGAAGCGAAAGCCTGTTTTTTTTTCTTAATATGAGGAAGGGGAGCTCAGGGCCATATATAATAAGCTATTTAAATGATGTATCTTATTTTTTTTTTTTAAAGAAAGCATTTTTGAAAGTTTCTAAGTGAATGTAGGCAAAAAAAAATGAAGTTATAAGCAAAATGTTAAGCAGCTAAATACATACATATATAGGTGATTCTTCAGTTTAGCTACATACATAAATATCTACATGTATGCATGTGCATATTTTGCTTAATATATGTACATATGTACATATCTATGTATGTATGTATGTACCTAACTTTTTGCTAATTTTTCGCAGTTATGTTACTTGTATACACAAAAACTTTAAAATGTGAGAAAATTTTTAAGATTGAGCAACATTTTTTTTTTCAAGCAAATTGTGGAGAGAGAGTGCGAGAGTCAGAGCGGCAAGCAGACTGAAAGTAATCCAAAAACAGTAAATATGTAGACAGCACGCTGAAATACTACTACATAATTTTTGTATGTGCATGTACACACAGATACGCGCACGCAAAACACCTTTCACAAAAAGCTTTTCTCTTCATGCTGGTTTTTTTCGTATTTTGTAAAGACATGTAAAAGATTTTGTGAGTGCATGCCCAGAACACGATCGCTTATTACGCTACACTTTTCGATTTGTGTCGCCGCCGCCGCCATAGTTTGTTTTGCAATTTTCTTACATAGTGTGTCTGCGTGTGTGTGTGCGTGTAGTAAATTAAGCACAAGCAAGCTCAATTAAAAGAGTTTAAGAGCAAAAGGAAAGAGCGCAAAAAAAGAGAAAGCAACAAAAAAAATCTTTTGAAAGTTGTTGGGAGCTATGGGAGCAGCAAACTTGTTTTTGCTGGTGACTAATACTACGATGCTCACAATAAATATGTATGTATGTATGCTTATGTATATGCATGTACAAGTCTTCAAATAAAAAAGTTGTTGCTGCGGCTAGCTTGTTGTGCTCTTTCCCCTTTCACGAAAAGCTCTTTAGAGCTAAAACCAACTACAAAATTGCAAGCGCAGAGCGCACTGCGCACACACAAACAAATGTCATTGTAATTGTTGTAAGCGCTATAAAAATGACCCAAATTTGTATTACATAATTAAAAAAAAAATAAATGTACATATGTCTGTGTACATGCAAACGTTTATGTATGCCAGCGAAATGTTTTCATAATTTACGAATTTTGTAAACGACAGCTTTTGTAAGCACTCTTCTAGATCGCTTTGTTGCTTACTTTCGCATTTTTAAACATACATACATATGTATATATGTATACATACAGTAAGCCAATTGGAAAGGCACAAAGTTGAGCGCAACTAACGGCATTTAGCAAAAATACGCACACATACATGGAAATGTACAAATCTTACCAACAGTTGCGTGTCTTTTAGTTTTATTATTTATGTATGTCTGTATGTAGATATGCATGTATTTATACATACATACGTATTCGTACTATGTATGCATGTATATTGACGAAACCCATTAACATTTCTGCGCAACAATATAGTATACAATATAAAAGAAGAAAAAGAGAAAAAGCGACGAACGTACACGACAAAGAAGTCGATTACACACACACAGTCACACATACATATATATATATATATATACAAGCGCTATGAAGGTCACTAAGTCTTTCTTGTCTTTTGCTGTGAAGTTATGTTATACGTTTGTTAATGATGCTCACGATGATGACGACGGTCAAATGTACATATATACGTTAATACATTTGTACAAACATACATAGCTAAACTTAAGTCTGTCATAACTTTGAATTTAAGCTTGGTGCGTCTGTTTCTTTTTTTTTATAACAATTTAGTTACGTTTCGACCTTGGCTTCTTTGTGTCTTTTAACTAAGTATGTAGAAACATGTAATGTTGTTCCTGCATATAACGATAATAAAAACAAGTACATACATAGCTTTTTATTTGCATGCTTTCATTAGTGTGTTGAAAATTTTTAATAACATATGAATGAAGTGCTTCACTAAATGAATATGTATGTGCACATTTGTATGTGTGTTGTATGATTGATACCATTTGTTTACCTCTTTCATTAAATCTTACAGCAATTGCTCCCTTTCACAAATATGCATATAAGCGTTGTTGTTGTTGTTGTGGTATTACTTCTTTTTCTTTACTATATGCATACGTGGGCGTGTGCAATATGCATACATACATAAATAAGTACAAATTTTCTGAGCTTTTCCACAATGTATCTGTATTTTACGGATCGCGCGTTATTTGTTCGCTTTCTGGCTTTAACTAGCTTGCAACTTTCAATTTCAACATCAACACTGCATAGAGCTTTTAATTCCGAGTCCGCAGATGTATATAAAACCTGCTGTTCTTGCTTCGTATATTATTTCGAAATACATATTTCCATTTAAATTTCACTTTTCATGTTCATGTATTTTTTCTTGTTGTTATTTGTTTTTATTTTTTATTTTTTTTTTACACAACGCACGTACAGTTCACAGTCGCACAATTCCACTTCCAACCGAGCGACAACGTTCGTCGTGTTTAGCTTTTAGCTGTTTCAATTCAATTCGAACGAAAGAAACACACCAAACCAACCAACACACTAAAACACCAATACTAATGCATTTTTAGCACACTCACAAAAAGTCCACAGCAACATTAACTAGGTTGAAGTTTTGTTATAATACATTATTGCGAAATAAAAAACTTGATTGGTAAAACTTTTTTCCAACGTTGGCGATCGTTCCGTACGTTCGGTTGGTGCCTCTCACACGTACTATAGTACTACAGTGAAAAAGTGCGGCAACGTAACGTTATGCGCGCGCGCACGTCTGTTTTCTTTGGAGAAAAAGTGCAGAATGAGCGAGCGCGTATGAGACCAACGAAGAACACGAAGCGCATTCGTGTTTGCCTCAATTAAGTTGCTATTCGTTCGGCTCGGCACGATCGTTGTCAAACGAACGACTTTTGCTTTTTGTTATGCTCTAGCGCGGAGAGAGCGGGCTTTACAACTGTTTGTATGTAATAAATAGTATTTAACTTACTAGCTGCAAAAGCAGCATAAAGCTTTGTTAGAAGAAAACGTTATTACACATTTTTTGTTTTTTTTTTGTGCAAGTGGTGATAGCAAGGGCAAAAAGCAGTAGGAAACAGGGCTTAAAAATACAGCAATGACCCGAAGATAATTTTGATGCAGTAGCATGATTTTTTTTTTGTTATTTTATTTTTCTTTATATTATAAACATAAACAAAACTAAAACGACCATAGCGGAGCTATGTATATAATATAACTAGTGGTGTTTTATAGCAACTCGAAAAAAGCTCAAATTTTGGATGCATAATTTGTTTTTTATGAAGAAGGATTTTAGAGTCCCTAAGTAATATAAAGTCCATCTTTATTAAATTATTGTAGGTATGCATAATAAATTCGTGAATTGGTTACAAAATTCTTCGTGTAACTGAGGAAAAAAACGTAATCAACTGTTATCCAAAAGCTATCAGACCATACAAACATATTGGCACTACATCTACTAGACAACAGTGAAACCATAAAGCCACACGTTTTGCAGGAAACCTCGATAATCCTTTTAGAGGTGCGGAATAAGCCAACTAATAAATTTTCCGATTATATCAATCGATTTGCTTATCACTGTCCATTTGGCTCACTAATCACATTCATATTCATAACCATGTTTATCCAGAGAAGTCAAGACATAAATAGGGCCAGCCGTGTGATAACTATCGACTAAGCGCATAAATTTCTGATTTGGAAACTAAACAACATGTCATAATAAATTAAGTGATGAAAAAATGATTGATTGATTATCAATCAATAACAAGAATTAAAAAATTGAAAAAAATTGCGTTGTATGAAAAATAATGTGAGATCTTCTAAAGAGTTTTTTTTTTTGATTTCGTAAATTACTCTTAAAAAAAAATATGTAGTTTTTCCAAATCTACGGGCCCTCTAGAAAACTTCGGAGCCCGGGGAATCCGCACAATTCCATCCTCCCCGAGTCATCGTCGTGATTATAAGCAAATCATAGGGGATAAACATTTTAATAACACTTCCCCTAAGAATAGATAAATGAAGATCATAGCAGAACAAAAAATAATTATTTCTTACTGCAGCTTCCTATAAAATTGCAGTTAAAATAAAACTGAAAGCTATTTGCAGAACAGATTTAGATGTCACATTTGTGAGTAAAGTACAAAGTTTTTGATTTCCCCACAAACAAAATCGTTAGAAGGCGATACATCCCAAAATTTCCGTTTTAGCCCCACTGCCCACAACGGCAAGTATATTCTAGGTATGTACAGGAATAGTGAGTCGCGGTAGACACTGAACAGCTTCAAGTCGGGTAAGTATGTAACCATTTCCGTCCGACCACCTAGTGATAATTCGCCCCTAGTGTGTAGCATCCGTTATGCAATTTTATGTCTTGGTAAAGAATTTTTAGGCCACATTAAAATCTTGAAATGCGGTATAGAACTTGGAATTGCATCTCCAATAGACTCCAGATTCTCTATGACCTTGAACAAAGAAAGTGCAGTGTGAGTTAACTCGTATACAAAGCGTAGGACTGCTTAGAAAGAGGTAACACATCAATTATCCTTGAAAGACGTATACCTTCTATGCAAATGACGTTGACGAAACACATAGGCAACACATTTTTAAGAAATAAAAGTAAATGTATTTCTATCATTGCTACAAATTATGTTTGAAGCGAAATAACCGGTTTGAATCCGGATCTTTTAAGCGGAATATTTCTAGCTACCAACATGCATCCCAAAACGAAACTTTTTTTCAAATATTTTAAATATACGCTCAAAAAGAAATATAATCAGACAAACATTATAAATCAAAAAATCAGAATAGCTTCCCAGTTAATAGACTACTTACTATATACTATATATTTAACTAAGCTACATATGTATGTATATGTAGATATTCTTAAATTATTCTTGACCATAGGAAACGAATACATAGCACATGCGTGTGCCATTTGCATAATTACAATGCCACCTTGTAAAGGTTTGCATTTCACAAATGACCTTGATCCCTAATGGGTTTCCATTCATTTACGCTTCTTTCCTTTATGATGCTAAAGAGCACAAGCCACCTACCCTTTAACACAAATACGTACAATTAGACTGTCCTTGAACCTACAATATCATTTGTTTGTTAAACTCTTTATGGCTGAGTATGCAAATGCTTACATATGTTAGGACTATTGTCATCCCTGACTTCTTTTTTTCTGAAGGTTAAGGCCTTAGAAAAGAATAATTTGGGTGATTGGTGCTTTTAAAAATAAAAGCTATTTTTTATACATACTACCTATGAGACACTACCAACAAGCAAAATATTTATAAAAAGAAAATCATATTAGTTTGGGTGTAGTCTTTAAATAAATTCGAGTTGAATAACAATTGTAGCTCCTTATTTATGACATCAAATTTATTTTAATATAATGGGCAATATGTTTGTGTAAAGTTTGTTGATTTCTTTTGCTTAAATTTTGTCTGTAAGCCAGATTGTAAGCAGAACTAAAGTTTAAGAAAAAGTGCATGGGCTTTTCCTTTATTTATTAATTTTCTTATTCATTATTTTTATTTTGCACATGTTAGCCAATGCTTAAATTAACGTACTTCTGATAATGCAATAAAAAGTGCAAACACAGTAGCTTAGTTAGCTCTCTTTATTATTTAAAATTTTAAAATACGGCTGAGTACGATTTTATTCACAATAAACTCTTTTATTTAGTATTTTTTACAACAACGCGAGTGCAGTATTTCTTGATTTATCGATATCAAGCAGTTATCGCTCGGCACATAAGAGCTTCAACAATTCATATACTACTGTTCGACCAAATCAAAACGATCTTATAATTTTCTATTTTTGTATATAAGAATATAAAATGAATTTCCGAAACGTAGCCCGTAATACCAACTTATTTAATATTATCAAAACATCAAATAAAGGCAAGTCAAATAACTTATAAGAAATGTACATACAACTGTAACTACTTCACCGTATGTACCATATATAGCCGATTTTACATATTTTAAATTACTCAAGTTTTTTTAAAAGGGGAATATATTGTATTTATTCTTGAACTTATTTTTATATAATCGCTGTATAATAACAAAAAAAATACTTTTTTAATCAAATCATATTTGTCTAGACTTTAATCTCTTGGGACCAAAGTCCAAATCCAAGTGACGTGTAGCGCAACAACAAATATTACATACATATGTATGTATGTACAAATAAATGAATGCAACAGTTGTTAAAATATGAAGAAATCTGAATATTTCTATATTATATGATGATTTAAAATCAGTTTTAAAATACATATCAATTTATTGTATTTTCTCTTACAGTTAATTCCCGTGCTTTATCTGTCGCTGCCGCCCCACAGCTTAAACAAAAAGATGCTTCCAAAAATATTGTCCTCGTTGATGGCGTGCGTACACCTTTTCTGACATCTGGAACTTCCTATTCCAAATTGATGCCCCATGAGTTAGCTCGACACGCTTTGTTGTAAGTTAAAATTTTTCAAAAAAATCCATTTGAACTTTTTATATGTATAATGCTTAATTTTTGCAGGTCTTTGCTACAAAAGAATCGCATTGACAAGGAGCTTATCGACTATATTGTGTACGGAAGTGTCATCCAGGAAGTGAAGACATCTAATATTGCACGTGAAGCTGCTCTTTCGGCTGGTTTTAGCGATAAAACACCTGCACACACCGTCACTATGGCTTGCATCAGTTCAAATGCGGTAAGTTGTTACAATAAATGCCAAAAGACATATTAAATATAGTATTTCAGGCGATAACTACTGGCATGGGTTTGATTGCCACCAATACGTATGATATCATTGTCGCCGGCGGCGTAGAGTTCATGTCAGATGTGCCCATACGCCATTCCCGTAAAATGCGAGCTTTAATGCTAAAGGCCAACAAGGCTAAGACATTGGGACAGCGCCTCTCACTGCTATCCACCTTCAGACCATCATTTTTAGCTCCAGAAGTAAGCTGGTTTTAATACTAATTTAAAGGCCAATTGTATACTAACTATACATATTAAACACAGCTTCCAGCAGTGGCGGAGTTTTCGTCGGGAGAGACCATGGGGCACTCTGCGGATCGTCTGGCTTCGGCATTTAACGTCAGCCGCAGTGAGCAGGATGAATATGCCTTGCGTTCACATACCTTGGCCAAAAATGCACAAGAAAAGGGATATTTCACGGATCTGGTACCATTTAAAGGTCTGTGCAAAAAAAAGAAAAAACTAAATTGTTCTTTAACTTTGTTCACGCTTATCTTTATTAGTTCAAGGCGTTGATCAAGTGGTTGACAAGGACAATGGCATTCGCGTATCCACTCCTGAAAGTCTAGCTAAGCTTAAGCCAGCATTTGTAAAGCCCTATGGCACAATTACCGCTGCCAACGCATCATTTTTGGTACGCATTATTACGCATTTAATCTTATTTATTATAAACTTATTCTTATCTTTTTAATTTAAGACTGACGGTGCATCGGCTTGTGTTATCATGACTGAACAAAAGGCTAAGGAGCTAGGCCTAAAACCCAAAGCCTATTTGCGTGATTTTCTGTATGTCTCGCAAGATCCTGTTGACCAATTGTTGCTCGGCCCTGCATATGGCATACCAAAACTATTAAAAAAATCTGGCCTTGCACTGAAAGACATTGACACGTGGGAAATTCATGAGGCATTTGCCGGTCAAATAGTGGCTAATCTTAAAGCTATGGACTCAGATTGGTTTTGTAAAACATACATGGGCCTGAGTGAGAAAGTTGGTACACCTGACCTCAACAAGTGGAACAATTGGGGTGGCTCCCTTTCAATTGGTCATCCATTTGCCGCTACTGGCGTCCGACTGTGCATGCACACTGCGAATCGTTTAGTGCGCGAAGATGGAAAACTTGGCGTAGTTGCGGCTTGCGCGGCAGGTGGTCAAGGTGTGGCCATGTTAATCGAACGTTATCCTGGCGCCACAGCGGACTGATTATAGAGATGATAATTTGTGTGAGCATTTGATTGTAACCTAGTTTAACTTTTACATGAAAAATATAGAAATTTTACAAAGTTGTTGCCATTTTATTATCACCCCATTAAGTTCCTTTAAAATAAGATTAACTGAGACATCGCCGCCCAAAAACAGACTTGGAAATTAATTACTGATTTCCAACGTGATTTTATGGAGCTCATAATTTCGATCATTGATTCAAATTACAAATAATATCGACCTCGAAGGCTGAATAAGGCATTAGGTTGGGCATTTTAAGTAAATTTACAAAGGAACGCCCAAAAACTTGTCTACTTTGTGTCTACTGTAAAATATAACAAACTAACTTATACACTTATTCAGTTTCGTAAAGTTGCTTGTGTTTCAACTTTGTTTGAAGTACATCATTCTCGGTGTATGTTATATGCGCGGGTGGTATCAGGGCACATGCTACCATTCTGTTCTCTGCATTTAAAAAGTTGAATGTTGCGCAAGCCTGAAATAAGTGAGTTTGCTTGTTTTAAATAAAATATAGATGGCACTTAATGTACACAAACCTGTTCTGTGCGCAGTACTTCAACGTTGATTTTGTACTTTTTCATAAACTCAATTAAACGCTTGGATAGACTTGGCGTAGGGCTTTGGTCTCCTATGCCTATTATAAGTATATCAATTTTTGGTTCTAAAGTTGGGAAAAGACTCAGGCTATCCTCAGTTATATCGTTAAAGTTGTTTACATTCCAAGAGAGCACAGATCTATCAAGTAAGTGTATTTAATATTAAGAGTGAGCGTGTGAAGGCAATTGTTATTTACTTGGGAAACACGGTGATGGGACCAATTAGCACCATATCATTGTTAAGTCGAAAGCCATATTGACTATAGCCTGTTATCATTAGCCCCAAATCCGTTTGTGTATTAAAAATGGATACTTTTGTTTTGCCATCATAGTCATATGCTTTGCTTTGGCTTACAGGTGATGCGTTACTTATCAATCTTGCAGCCGGTGATATGTTCGATACGTTAAACGAACGCCTTAAAACGTTTCTCACAATATGTTGGAACATTTTAGAGATGTTTATATAATACTTTGCGTGTTTGAGTTAATAACCAACAAACATATCTTATTTTAAAGATTATATACTAAATTGGTTTTTGTGGATGTGCCACTATCGATTGCAGCTATCGATATCAGATAGTGCGATTGCCAATCGATTAAGTCATTTAGTAATGGTTGTAAAAATAAGTAATTTCATTTATCCTGCATATATTGTATAAATGTGCACAGATTTATGTCTAATTGTGAAATAATAAAAAGTTTAATATTTGTGACACATTATATTTTAAATAAAACAATTCTGCGATAAAATACGAACAAGAGTTACCCCAAAAAAAGATATAGAAATTTTAACCAGTTGCTCAGACTTGAAATTCACAAGCAATTTATAGTCTGTAATGAGAGATTTTGACAGTAAGTAAATAAACCCATTGTCTTTTAGAATTATTATTGCTAAAACGCTATTAAGATATTTACAAAAATTTCTGCATGTGTATATTGTTTAATTGTAAAAATAAAAATATTTATGACGGTATGCGCAAAAGTGTATGTGCTGTGTATGTGTATTTACAAACGCTCTACATATACGAGCATATACTATATGTGTTTATGAAGTTTAATTAGTTATTAAATTTATTCATTTACGTAGATATTGACCAAAGCAAATAAACGCATACACAATACATATTTACATACATGCAAAGACCTAGGTATATTTACTTTTGTCACGATTTACTATAGTAACAAGATGTTTGTTACAAATTGCGCCCGATTTGAAACTATTGAATAATGCATACATATGTATGCATATGTATATATATCTACTAGAAATATGTATGTATATTTGTCAAAAAGCAACGATTTTGCTAAGAGGCTCTATATTGTCGAAACATAGATTTTTTGCACCTGCAGAATGACGTTACTAAAAAAATATACTTATATATGAACATACACAAACGCATTTACAGATAAATGATCGGACCACCTATCTAATAGTCATAATGTCAGGGCTAAAATAGTACTAAATATTTGTTATGACGCTTTTTCAATCTTGCGCTTTCTCTACACAGGTATGCTACAGGCGGTTTTATACTTCTACCACCTGTAGACAAGGATATTTTGTCTGAAGTCTGAGCTCTCGATTGCAAAAGCTTGGGATGAGCTGCACTGAGAAGTAAATATGTTTATAATCAAACAATGCTGCAGATACTTGAAGTGTAGTAAGAAGCTACACTTCATTCATTGAAAATTCAAATAAATCCGAGTTGTAAAGATCTTTGGTCTTGATTGCCTATTCTTTTACAAGCTACGATCGTCGTGCAAGCAAAGCTTAAAATTATAATTTTTTGGTTCAGCATGTAGAGTTATGATGATCCTTTTTATTTTTATATAAATTCACTAATGCTCTTTATCTATTTCTAATTCTTTGCAGTAATATACGTCAAAAACTTTTGCGAAGAACCTACTTTATATAGCTACCTCAAAATACCAAAATGATTGGCCCGAGTTCACAAATAAGCAAGATCTTATTAACACTTTTATTTCTGTTAATAATATGTTATATATGTATGGATGTTGAACTTTACCTGCGGGTCCACAATTATGCCATTGACCGAAATTATCACATAAATGCCTCAACAACGCCTGCATCCAGCAGTTTGTCATCATCTGATGTATGCAGCACAACCACCGTGGCAAAAGAGCCTCTATATGAAGATTATACGTGGATATCTTGTGATATAAATCCACTGTGCCATATAACCGTGAAAGCAATATTACTGGATCAAACGAATCAATACGTATTTGCACCACTGGCTACCATATTTGATAATGTTATTGGGTTTTCGCGTTCGAGTTTTATAACAGCCAACATGATATCTTTTTTCCATGTTGGCGTGGCATGTGTCTCAGGAAAATTGGTATCATCCGATAGTTTGGGCTACAGGCGCCTGGGTGTGCTGCTTTTTCAAATACGAACGTTTTTGGATGATTTGGATGGGCATGTTGCACGCGTTAAGAAACATATACGCGGTGAGCGTTCGGAAATAGGTACCTCAGGATATTATGTTGATGGACTCTGCGATGGACTCGGCTGCATTGCCCTACTTTTGGGTATTTTCTTTTACTTAAAGAACAATCCGCCTAGAAGGGGTTACACTATTTTACCTATGAGTGATCCTAAAACACCCGAGCCAACAGGGTTGCCAAAAATGAAAGCAACAACGCGTAAAGTAACCAAAAATGTGATCAGCTTTACGGGTCAGCTACTGCTTAGCTCAACGGCCTGGAATCGTTATATTGCAGTCTATCAGGACATGTTGGAGCGTAATGATGTTAGCAGCTGCCAGCTACAGTGTCAAACTTATATATTTAAATCAACCTGGTTTTTCATTGTTGCCTGGATATGGCGAATAGTTAATGTGCATGCTTTATTACATTGTGTATTGCTGAGTATATTTTGTGACAAATTATGGGATTTCTTGAGAGCGATACGATACAGTGGTTACATTATATTGTTAGTTGCTATTTGTATAACTGAAATGCACATTTTAGAAGCCCAAAATTATATATTTCATTCAGGAGCGTGCAGTAATATCTCACTGTGATTTTAATATTGTTACAACAACCAGAATACAATAATGTTTTATGTATTGTAAATTGACAAAGCTGCTTTTTAATAATATATATGTATATTTATATTTGTTTAAATTACGCAATCTACTATTATCAGGCATCTGGTTGTCAATATGAGTACGAATTTTTAATTTGTCTTTTGTACGTGTACCTCTATTAAATATATCTAGAACAAATGGTGTGTTCCATTGATTTCAATGTGAAACTAAGAAACAATTTTTAAAATGAATGTATTTATTGGTTTATTGTAAAAGTTGGTGCATGTTTTTATAGTACCTATTCAGAGCGCATCCCCATAAGCAACCGGATATTGTGGCCTTTATTATATATTTCCATGTATTGTATTGCATATAGGAAAATAGAATAAACCAGTTTCTTTTAATATAAATTGTTTACGAAAATTTAAATAGTTTTTACTTAATAAAATATCGTCATACCAGTTATTGTCGATGTTTTGCAAAAATAATCAGGCTTCATCACCTGTTGGTTTTGATCATAGTCTTATTTACCTCTTCAACTCTAATTAAAACCCAACAACAAAATTCTAAAATCTCTTCGTCAACGTGCCAGAAACATCATCAACATTATGTGCGCTTAAAATATTTCCTCACACTTATTCTGTCGATTTGTTTGTTTTCAAGTGAAATGAATTACTTAACGCATAGTATTGAAGATCAGATGACTTTTATTTATTCAATACAGCTTATTAAAAATTCTAGCATGTTCCAAAACAATTCTTAAACAACTGTTTAGAATGTATTCTACAAGGAAGTATAACTACAGTTGTTAAGTTTAAATAAAAATTATAACTAGGTATACTTTAGTACCAAATTAATTGATATATGTATATTGGTTTTTAATAATTAATTTAAAGAAAGTTTGATTTGTCAACGGAATTTTGGGAGCCACTGCTTTGATTCGACCAACCAGAATGGTTAGGCACACAGCCGTTCTGCAAAATAAATAGATTAAAGAATTATTATTATTTTAATTTATAATGGAGGTTTGATAATACGAACCTGCTGTGAGTCGTTGCATGCAGAATTGTCACCTTTGTTCATGCCACCAGAACCTGAGTTATTCGGATTGTTTGATCCCTTGCGATTGCCGCAGTTATTGGCGTTGGCATGCCCATTGTTTTGAGCCATCCATGATAAAAAATTGCCTCCCTGAGAAGTAACTGAAAGAGTTTTTTGTTTGAAACAAGGAGAGAGTGTAAAACGCTTGCCTGCTGGTCCTGGTTTTGATTATGTAGCTGATTGCCAAGAAGGCTCCAAACCAAAGCAGGGTTCATCGGCAATGAGTTTAAATTAAGTCCGACGCCTAAAGGGTTGTTCATATTTTGCCCTTGGTTTGATGAGCTTGATCCTTGTGGATTAATGCCTAATGCCTGCAGATTTGGCATATCCAAATGTCCCCTGTTCTGTTGGTTCATCCAGCCAACACTGCCCACGTTACCGTTATGCTGCTGATTCATGCCATTATAACTGTTTTGTCTATTATATGGCATACCACCACCATCCTGGCGATTCATATTCCCGCCACTATTATTGTGACTACCGCTATTATTATAGCCCCCACCCGAATTTCCACCATAGTTGTTTCCACCCATTCCGTAGCCACCACTGCCAATATTGCTGTGACTATTGCCGATTGCTGTATTATCACCTCCGTGCGTATTGTGTTGGTTATTACCTCTATGGTGTCCACTACGCCCCGAGCTCAAATGATTGCCCTGATGATGGTACGAATGCATTCCAAAACTATTTCCAGAGTTATAGTTAAAATTCTGACCCTGATGACTTCGGCCTTGCTCGGCTTTTGGTGCGGCATTTGAAACATGCACCGACACCCCTACAAGCAAAAAATCATTTTTTAGTAAGCAAGAGTAGACTGTCAGTGACTTTAAAACTAACCTTTTATTATGTGGTCCTCACCACAAAGTGACTGTGCCACATCGGGATCCAGGAACGTTACAAAGCTAAAGGCTCTAAATGGCCGAGGAATGAACACATCGGTAACCTCGCCGAATTTTGAAAAGTAGTCGCGTAAGTCATCAGAATTAATATCCTCGGTACAACGACCAACAAATACTTTGCATGGCACTTGATGACCCATGCCCTTTAATTGACAACATAAAAATTTATTTTAGATTTGTTTTAAAAATATTTAAGACCAGCCATACCTTTGAATTCGGCACCTTTACTTCACACCAACGCCCATCAATAAGATGGCGATTTGAAAGAACACGCATTTGGGCTTCGTAAGATCCAAAACGCACAAAGCCAAAACCCTTTGAGTGTCCCGACTTGACGTCTTTTTTAATTTGCGCCATTAAAACTTCGCCATAACTTTCGAAATATTCGCGCAGGCTATCTTCAGTTGTTTTCCATGGCAAGCCCAAAACAATCAGGTCAGTGCAGCGTAATCGTGTTTCTATGCGTTTAGTTTTCGCAGTTGAATTTTCTAAATTATCATCACTTTTACGTTTGTTTTCAGCTTAAAATAAAAAAAAACATAACTTATAGTAAAATATATATTATGGCATTTAATTAAGGCGCATACCTTTTGGAAAGACACAAAAGTAAATATATTCGCCCCAGCCAGAATCAACACTGGGTGGAAAAAGCCGGCCTTCGTTTGAACGTACGCCACGTACAGTCTTTGTGTCCATACTTCGGTACTTAAGACCGCAGGATCCTGGGAATTGGGCTTGTAATGTGGATAGCAGCAATGTGCAATCTTCTTCAGCTGGCAGCTCAATCGGTTCATCACCCTCCTCCTCGGATACTTGCACAAAATCCATTTTGATTTAATCTACAAGCGTTCAATGAAAGTATATATACGTGTTTTTTTGTTTATAATTTTAAATGTTTTCGAAATAGTACAAAATCATAATCAATACAACTATACTCCATTTCTCCACTCACTCCAAAGATCTAAAACTCGTAAACAAACTTTTCAATCACACTTTTGCTATGAAAGATACATTTTTTAGGAAATTGTTATTCTCAAGACACACTCAAACGCTACAAATCACACTAATGGAAAACCTAAACGACAGATTTTATGCTACATTTTTGTAATTAGCTCAAAAATGGGCTGGGTTTTTAATGTATAAGTTATCACTAGTTTCTTTCGTTTCTTTAATGTCTGGTTAGACATGTCTGAAGCATTTGGCCCAATAATAAGTTTTAACTTGCCCAGTAGTCTAAATTAGACGCAGGTGCTCTGAAGTCTTAATTAGTTATTTCGAAATGATTACAAAATTCATAGCTAAAATCTGTTAAGCGCAATCCCTGTGAAGAATTTGATTTTCATTCTGACTTGACTTAAATAGTACAGCACACATGCATAACAAGAAGGCACACAAAGCCGTTTCTTTCAATCTAGAAACCCTGAAACCCCTTTCTCCGAATATGAGTATCTAAAAAGAACAACAGAACATAATTTTTAACACTCATTGCCACAAAAATGCATTCATAATGTTCAGAGACTCAATTTTCTCAACCATATCAAACCAAAAAAATGTTTTATAGTATCCAGGCAAATTTTTTGCACGCAAATCTATCTATCCTAATATGAATAAATCAATATTCATCAACTTGAAATACAACATCTAAAGAACTCTGCACGCCGAAAGTTTGGGGTTACTGTTTTGCTGCCTCTTGAGGGATTTCCCCTTATATAAGTTGTTATATTTTGCTTGAGTGGTCTACATAAATGTCATTTGAGTAGGGACTGCATTATATAAGTTACTATTTTTGAATTATGGCTGCTTTGTAACTAAAACAAATAAAATTAGGATTGTTAAAATAATAAGCTGCACAAATGTACAAAGATATATTGATATGTATTTACTACATGAATGCATATACATACATATGTATGTATGTATGCATGAGTGAGGGTTAACAACTGCTTGGAGTTTTTTTTAGCTAGAACTAAAAAAGGAACTTTGGTCTACTTCAAAGCGTATCGATAAAGCGCAATTTTTGTTTAAATATTGTACAATACAAATACATATCCAGATTTAAACGTGCATTTAAAATTGTAGAGCCGTCCTAAAAGGTTATACAACAAATCTTACACTATTTATTGGGGGTTAGATTTTTCACTACAGCAGTTGTAGTGTCTTCACACACGTAATGTCTGTTTTTATCTTTTATAGAAATTTGCTTATTTATTCCACAAGCTCACTCTCTCACAACACACAGGCAGAATCAGAAATCACTTTTTGCATTCGTGTAATATTGAATATTGTACATCAAGCGAAGCACACGATCCTTTCAATTCATTTATAAGTTTGCAATTTTCACTCTCGTTTTCTCGACTCAACACACGCCAGTTAAGCACATCCACTTTTCCAATAGAGTTTAAGATATACAAAGAATATTTACAATTTTTTTTCTAATATTGCTATTTCATTTGTAAAATACACCATTTCTATATATATTTTTTTTTTCTTCTTTATTGTATGTATCTCAAATTAGTTTTGACAAATGGCTGCTTTATCAGCGTGTCAATGAAATTTTGTAATCGATAACATATTGAAGAATAAAAATAATAAGTAGTCGGATTTTGTAACTATTCAAAAGCCAATGCTATGTTGGTATTGTTGACATTTATTATTTGATTTTTATATTGCCCCTTAGTAAAAAGTAGTCGTCTCATGTGTTTGAGCTTATAAAAGTTAAAGTGAAATTTAAATATGATTATTATTTTACAAACTGAAAAATATATAATTTTATGTATTATATACACACATATTTAAATATGTTCAGATAAGTCAATCTATTTAAACATTAACTTTTCTTTTTCTAAATGACAATCGTAGCAGCTTTTTTTAACAACAATTAAACAGAACTCAAAATATACAATTTAAACAATAAGATAAATAGTTTTAAAGTGACCAAAAACATTTGTAGTTTATTCGATAAGTGTAAAAGTACGATCGTTTTGATCGACATGCAAGTCTGTAAAATTTAGGCACTGGACAGCGAAATCGCTAACGGAAATATCATAATTGCTGTGAAGGCGCGTCACTAAATCTTGCATGTATTTTAACTATTTAAGTTAATTTTGCGCGTATACTTGCAGTTAAAATTTTATTGTGTTGCTCATTATGAATCAAGTTATTCAAGACAGATATATACCTCAGCAAATACTATATTTTATTGCTGGTCGCCGATGCTGCCAACAATTTGCATGTACATTTCGCGAGTCCGAAAATGAGACTTTTCAGAAATGTGCAAAACGTATGGGTCTGCGTTCACTATATACATTCAAGGACGGTCAAGGCTGCCTTAGTGTCTATAAACGGCATTGTAAACATTATATGGACGAACCAAAGATTTTGACCTTAAGTCCTACATCGGTTGCAGACATGTTTACAATGCTGTGCCATACTGGATTTGTGGGGAGCGTGGACGATTTGCTAGCATCTGCAGATTACGTGGGCAAGCGTCACACCAGTGTTACGGTTCCTCCTCTTTCCCTTACATTGCCAGAGCTTAAGCATGCACATTTGCGTACAAATACGCAAAAGCAATTCGAATTTATCATGAATTTCCCAGGCTTAAAAGATGTGCAGGATGTATTTAAAGCAGTTTATGGAAATCGTGTTGTAGTCTACAGCGCGGATCTCTGCTGGGACAAATCTCTTTATCTGCCGATCTTACTTTTCGAAGATTGTAGCGCAAAGGGAACTAATTTAAAAATGTTTTGCGTGGAGAAGGAAGACATCTTGGCTGTTTACAATAGCGAGCGTTGTGCAAAATATTTCAATGAAGATGTTGGACAAACTGTGGGTCTCCAATTGCGGCACCACAATAATATAAGCTCATCGACACATATTATATACACAACAGCTAAAGACTTTTTGCGATATTTAATAAGCGAAAAAGGGCCGAGGAAATTGCGAAACATAAGTCATGTTTTTTTAAGTGATGTACACATGCACGAGATATATCACGATATTTTACTGACGGAATTGCGCAGTGCTTTAAATATAGAGCAGAACCTTAGAATTATTTTGCTTTCACAAGGCACAGATCCACAGCAGTTTCTTCAATATTTTAATGAAGGCATCGATGTGTTGATGGATAAAACAGATTTAAGCGGACCTCGCATTGTGTATTTAGACGAAATTCATAACATTGTTGAACTTGCTGCTATACGCAAAGGACCTGAGATTGCATATAAAGAGCAGGCACAAATGTTTAGGAACAAAAGCCCAAGGAATAAACAAATGGATAGTTGTCTGGAAGCTTATGAGGACACCGGTTCGGATACATCTTTTAAACTTTTTCTGTATGCTGTCAACTACGAACTAATGCCTGTAAATTATCAGCATTCGTTAACTGGCAAAACTGCAACAATAATTACCTGTCAGCTTAACAAGCCTAAACATTTGCGTCTTTTATTGTTACTGGGTGCCGATCCATACGTTCCAGATGTGCTGCAACAAAATGCCGTAACATTGGCCGTCTCGAAGAACTACGCAGAATGTGTCGACTTGCTCAACAACTACAGTCTGCATGGATATGCTTTAAAAAATACTAAACCAGAGTATGTGGATTTTGATCTGATAATTAATATAATGTATCTACTTTTCACTAAACCGGAGTATGCATCAGGTAAGATCCTTACTTTTTTGCTTATTCCATTATAGAATAGTGTTAAGTATGTAAAAGGTAGAACAAAGCATGGCAGTCCATTAGTAGCGTTTGTATAAGACCAAAAAAACTTGATACAACAAATTCTTGTCGATGTCTTATTTTCTTCCCGTTTAAAAGAATTTCACATTATAAAGGCCACCCTTTTAAAATTTTCTCTTGAATTTGTTGCTTAATTAAAACTGGAGTGGAAACTTCATAAGATATAGGCAAAAATGTATCAATTTTAAACTGCCTTCCCTGTAAACTGCAACAATACTCCTTTTTGTTTGTATGATTAACAAACCTAGAGCCACCAGCTTTGGTGTGAAAACTCTAGTAGACTATTTCTTATAAACACCTACAATCTTCAACGCATCAATACCAATAATTACGCAAGCAGTATTTGTTTTTTGGGAAAGGATAACCTACTGTCGGGCACGGCGCGAACTGATTATAAAAATAAGAATAAATAAGCTTTAAGGGATGTTTAGTTTTCAAAGTGTTCAAACTAACCTCCTGCTCATCGTGAGATAATGTTTTAACTTGCAAAAATGTAAAAGTTATGTATATAAAATATATTAATAATAAGGCGGTTTAAATTCAATCTTTAGTAAACGGACCGACGGAACAATCGATTATGAGCAATCATTTTTTTTACCCTATACCTAAAAGTACTTGGAATCGATAAGCTTTATATTCACAATAGTAAATTGTTTTTGGTTAAACTTGGATTTTAATTAAAACTTATGGATAAAATGAGCACATATTTACAAAACAGTGAAGGCACATTTATTCCTGCTACAAAACGTCCGGATGGTACATGGCGCAAGGCACGCCGAGTGAAGGACGGTTATGTGCCACAGGAAGAGGTGCCACTGTATGAAAGCAAGGGCAAGCAATTCGCACAGCGACAAACGACGGGTGTGCCTCCTGGCATGTGCCCGTTTGTGGCAGCAGAATCTAAAAAAGAACGCGAAAAGCAGGAACGAGCTAAAATAAAAAAGTTGCAAAAAGAGACGACCAAAAATTCCAAAATTCCAGCACCCGGCGTTATTGTTGTACATGCCTCAGTTAGCAGTACTGCGGCATCAGACGAGATAAAGCTAACGTGTTCAAACCAAGACGTCGCCGCGGTAGCCAATACTATGCAGCAAAGCCTTAAGTTGGACGATGCACCCGAGACTGATATTGCAAAACAAATCAAAAAGTTACGTAAGAAAATACGTGAAATTGAAGCAATCGAAATTAGAATTGAAGCTGGCGAAGCAAAAAAGTTGGACAAGGATCAATTGGACAAAGTTAAAAAGAAATCTATTATATTAGAGCAAATCAAGGTATTGGAGGAAAACGCCACGCTAACGGAGTCATAGCCAGTTTACCAAAATCTCATTCTGCATAAAAAATAAGTCTTAAATACTATTTACAAAATGTAAAAAACTTTTTAAAAACATGTGGCTGCCGCGTTTAAATGCATATATGTATGTGTGTCTGTTGTATAATTGTATCTAGTTTTATTTTAAGCTTCCTCAGATGTCCCGCCGCTTTTTTAATTGTATTCATCGATTGCCATTAATATTCGCCTTTTTCTTTTTATTAAATATAAATATAGCATGTATGTATATGTTAAGAGAATAAAACTTAATTTTTAGGATAGGAATTCGTAGGCTTTGTAGCAACGATATTAGAAATAAACTCGTTTGTTATTTAGATGATTTTGTAAGTGAAAATATTTAAAATAAAAACTTTTTGTGCATACAAAAAGCCGCTTAAATTCATTGTACACATTTGACGGAAACGTCTGCGTCTGAAAACTATATGGTATAGACACAACTCAACTTTGGGGTTTCTTTCGAATGTCCTTTTTCTGCACGCTGTGGTACAAGAACATAATTATGAGACTGTAACTTATTGGAGTTAACAATTCACTAACCTTTTTTTATATATATTTCAGGAAACATCTTAATAATATTGCCAACATTTTATCACATTGTCAAACTAAACTATATGTTATTAAGCCACTCGCTGACTGGATATTTACCAGATTTTTTCATATATCAATTGCACTCAAACATGAAAAAGGAATATTTAGATGCACTAATTGCAGCACCTTCTCAATCTGTTAAGGTTGTACTAACGACCAATATAATTGAGTCCTTGCCACTGCCGATGGTGTTTAAATATGTTATCGATACGGCCTGCGAGAAACACAAAATATATGATTACAATAGTTTTGCATTTGAGGAAGCCTACGAATGGATTGCTCACGACCGTCAACTTAGACGAGACAGAATTCTAATAGGTGGTACGTATTCTGTAAAAACAACTAAGAATTATTAATGTTAGATTTACGTTTTTACAGGCGCAGAGTCAGTATGCTTTCGTCTTTTATCAAACAATACTTATGCACAGCTAAACCGTACAAGTAAACCAGAATTGCAAAAAGCACAATTGGACAAGATTTGCTTGATGGTAAAATTGCTGTCGCCGCACAGCGTAATAGGCGAATACATGAGTCTAACAATCGCACCACCATCTCAACTAGCTTTGCATCATACGGTGCAGTTTCTCAAAAAGATAGATGTGCTTGATGAGATGGAGGATGTTACCTGGCTGGGTTGCCGTTTATTGGATCTGCCTGTATCTTGCCAATTAGGACGCACATTGATTTTTGGTGTCATGTTGCAGTGCCTGGATCCCATATTAACTATTGTTAGCTCCTTATTGACGACTGATCCACTGACTTTACCGTCTAACTATGAAATTGATAACCTTTGGACACCCTTTACCGTTTACATACAAAATCGCATTAAGAGTGAACGTGTGCGGTTGGCCGAAAATCAGCTTTCCGATCACTTGATGTTTGTACGTCAGTTTCAGGAGTGGGAAAAACGTTTCACAAATAACATGCCACCTGTATATCTAACAGATGAATATGAATTTATTTTAAATTGTCTTATGGAAGAAGTTAGTGTTATACGCAGTAACATTGTAAATTCATTAAGAGCTGCACATTTGGTGCATTGCCAAGGACAGCTGAATATTCAAAGCCTTAACCAGCATTCGGATAAATGGGGAACTGTAAAGGCGGCTCTAACCGCTGGCATGTATCCAAATATTTGTGTTGTGGATACACAGAGGGATGCCCTCAAGTCGTCCAATGCCATAAACATACATTTGTGCCCACACACAGTACTACGACAGTTTCTGGAACCACTAGACGTTTGTGCAAAGAAATTCAAATCACCTTGGATCATGTGCACCCAAGTTCAAAATTATGTAACTTATGCCACTGTGGTTGTGCCCATAGCCGTTGCATTATTTGCCGGTAAGTTTACGATACATAAGACTTATCCGTTTTACATCAATTAATATTGTGTAATTTATTTTTAGGATCCAGAAAACTGAGATGTGAACAACTTGTTGTATATAAATCTACAGTAAATGGTGAAAATGCACTGCTGTTTATAGACGAATGGATTTGGATGCTAATGCCGAAGCCTGTAGCCGAATTAGTTTTGAAAACCCGTCAGTTTTGTTTTAGTACCTACCAAAAACTTTTAAAACACTGCGGTAATCCGGAAATGTTCAGAGGTGATACACCGCTGCTTGACCAAAGACTTCTTAATGCGCTCAGCACAATCTTTGAAAATGAAGAACTTGCAAGTGGCTTTACAAAGTGTAAAAATACGGGTTATCTTCCAGCTTTGAAATTGCCAAATTTGTACTTGCTTTCCATAAATGCTCAATTGAGTTGCAAACAGAAAATCTATGATATGAAAGAATCAAAATTAAACGTAAATTTACAATTCGTTGAAAGGCACTTTTTTCTGCTATATACAAAAGACCCTCCAATTTCAAATAACCGGAGTCTTAACAAGGCATACATTGAAAATGTTGTCGGCAAACTTTCCAATTCATGCCATTCGACAAATAGACATATTTATATAATTTTGTATAGCAAAAATCCGGATGCAATGTACAGCGTTAGTACAGCCAGCTATGTTGAAGATAAATTTATTTTAAAGGAATTGTTTAGAAATATAATTCCTATAAATGAATTATTGTAAGTACAAAAAACAGTTTTCATTTAAATGTAAATTTTTACATGTATATTTTTATATTCTTTTAGCGAATCGTTTGCTTCATTAAATGTAACCTTACCAACTTTTGATGAACGTGTAAAATTGGCAATAATCGACCACAGAGTTGGAAACATAATTACGGACTTGTTTGCATTCCGAAATCATTGGGTTTACAAAAACTAAGGCACGTTATTGTTTAAAAACTATACCCCCCCAAGCGTTGAAGCTTTAATTAATTATATTTTTTTTAATAATTTGCCTTCAATACAGAATTGAAGCTGCACGCTATAAGATTATGCACGTTATTTTATTATGAAAGTAGATTTATAAGTAAAAAATATTAAAAACAATTCCAGTAACATATCATCAGAACTGTACTTGAAAATTCAGTATTTCTTCTATTTATTTTTTATCAACAAATTTTTGGAACGGAATAAAAATGTTTTTTTAATTTCATATGCTTGAACGAAGAACAATTTTAAGAATAAAATGTTATATTTTGAATTAACACATTAAACATAAACAGATTTATTAATAAGACACAAGTAGAGAAAAATTGAATTAAATTATTAATTATCGTGCTCCATTTTTTGGTTTAACCAAACTTATTCGTAGTATATTTTTATCAATTATTATTATGAAAAATCGGTATTTGCTTTTTTTTGTGTTTATTAGTATTTTAAAACGTGTTGGGTCAAATAATAACCTTCTTATTGAATGACAAAAAATTGAATTAAACATAATAAATTGTATTCTAAAATTTCAAAAGTCGATAAATAAGTTAAACAATAATACTACGAGTGCCTTTACGTATTTTAATTAACGAATTTACTTTAAGTTAAAAGTATCTTTATAATAAGCATTGAAGCTTTAATTTTTTTTTAAACTAAGAATCTAATTCTTTGTTTTCATGAGATTGTGAAAACGATAAAAATACGCTTATAATTTTCGTGAACATTGAATTATGAATTATGGTTAGTCAGCTAATGTAAAATACGATAATGAAATGAAAATTATGAAATTTTTAATTGAAAAATTGATTGTTAAAAGAAAAATTTAAATAAACAAGCATGCGAACCTAAATTTGCTTTTGATTTTATTAAGGCTGTCAAGGCTCACTAATTACTTTTTACGTCTGAAGATGAAAACATAGTAAATTAAGTTGACAAATAGCTTCATTGTTTTTTTTTCGTAAAACTTTTTTCATACTTATTGAGTCTCTCCAAAACATGCATTTTGTACGCATCCACTGCTTCTTCAGGTGTCGCAACAGTTTATATGCAGATACAAGAGCGCGGGAACAATAAGAAATCATTGGGCGTTAATTAAGGCGGATGGTCCTCCAATTCGACAATAAATTTTTTATAATTTTGCGAGGATTGCATGTGTACAATATAAATGCAAGTACATACAATACATGTTGCGAAATAGTTCTTTTATGCTCGTAACAATCTAAAAACTTTCATAAAAACACACATCCATTATAGCTCACATTTTAATTGTTTGTATATTTGCATATAAAAAATATATTCGAGATTACATAGTACAAAATTACGACATGTACACAGAAATGCTTTATTAAATTTAAATTTACAATACTAGTTTAATGGCACCCACAAGATTTTACAATCATGTTTTTGTATTTTTTTAAATTCACGTTCTCATCATTGAGGTGATATAAAACAGGTAGGGCACCCAGCCGTGTTGGTGCACAGCAGGGTTTGGGCACCTTCTTCGGCTCAAGCAAATGCACCAAGGTTTGCACAATAGCATGATTTGTAGCATTCATGTGTGCGTTAAGTGGAAAATTGCATTCCCCGCTGCAATAGAAAGCACCATAACCTTCCGGTGCAATAATCCAATCATGCCAGCCCAAATCTTTAAAGTCAATATAGAGTGTTTGCATTTGACAGCTGCGCGTGTTCTCTATGGGACTCTCTAGGAGCGGATTTACTGAATCGGATTTCTTTTTCCGACGCTGATGTAATGCGCTGCGTTTAGCTCTGTGATGAGTGCTGTGAGAGGTAGATTTAATTACTTCTGGTCCACGGAAAAATCCAATCATAAAGGGTTGATATTCATCATCCATTTTGACTTTACGATGTATGAGCCCTATGTCGTCCAGTTTTACTTCACGTTCGGGTTTATTAACAGCATGGGCGCCTATATAAATGCCATGGTTCTCTTTGGGATTCAATAACCACTCACTTAAGCCTTCAGTTACGTTCATTTCCAGCCAGCCCACATAATCACCAGTTGTGTTTACTGAAGACAAAGGTTCTTGCTTAATGTGACCCGTCTCATCAGATAGTATCTTATAGACAGTAATTGTAAACGCCTTATTACTGGTCAGCCATTTTCCCTCATTCGAATTCTGATATATGCGCAACTCGGCCATCATTAGGTAGTTGTCTGTTGGCATATTGGACTGCGGAACGTCAAACCAGAGCCGCCGGCCATGTTCATGCCGCATTTCGTCAACATTATGGTTGCGTTTGTTCAAAAACGTCATTATAATGTCGCTTTCATCAATAGCGCGCTTATCAAGATCCGTTATGAAATTTTCCTCATCCTGCATTTCTTCAGAAACATCGCGTTTGGAGCGAGAGCCATGATGATGCAGAGACTCATTGTCTTCTCCCAATCCTTCTTCCGCCGTTATGCGATGATACACATCTAGCAAGAATTTTGGAGCCGATCTTCTCAACGACAACTGATGTGGACTACGATGTGAAGGCCGATCCGCAATGCCCAGAAATTCTAAAATTTCATACGATACGTCTAGTTTGTCGTCATCGCTGAGTACACGATGCATTATGGTCTGATCTACGCCATTGTCTATATAGATTCCTGATTGCGTTGCATACACTGAAGCTGTTGTATATATAATTGCGATCAACACAAGCGAAATGATTGAAGAGGCATTTGTTAGACTTCTTGGAAAACACAGCAGGGACATGATGAAAATAATTTTTTTTTTGAACGCGTTCTACGTGCTCGAGTTTGTGGTATGTTTGCCAATTTACAGCATTAGGGTCTGGTTTTTCTGTGGCAATTAAATTAATATCTTTAACTTTAATTAGTAGCAAACTTATGTTGAAAATTTTAGGATGCACTTGTATACAGAATGTTGTTGTATTTGTATGTATCTCAAACTCATGGATATGCGATCTTGAGTACTGCTGGAGATCTATCGTTGGAACTATCGGGGCAATCGACAGATTCATTTTGCCGCCACTATCACAATTTGGCTGACACAACCGTGTTTTCAGCAGGCATGGAGCTATATGTATATATTTGTGCAGCGCAGCACTGTGCAACATACATTTGTACAGCAAAACGCAGTGCAGCACAAAACGTGTCATTTGTTCGTCTAGGTAACGGCTTTTTGCTCAGACTTTAAAAAAAAAACGTTTACATATTTTAAGCTTAATAAGGTGGCAACACTTGTTTCGCTTTTCAAATATATTTTGTCGATAGTGCAACCACAGCAATATTTATCGATTACGCCGATACACCCATGTGTGGTCTGTACCTAAAAAAACTACATTAAGCATTAAAAGTGGAATTTTGAGTGTTTGTAATTTGTTTATTTGTTTATATTGCATAAACAAGCAAAGTACAAGTGCACAGTGCTTAACTAGGTGTTGCCATTAATGACACAGTCCATTCCTGTAATTAGGCAAAACGTTTCAAGCTGCTACGCTAAATGGCCAATCGAGCTGCTGCTGTAATTGCCGCAGTCGCCAGCAGTATCTCAGTTACAACAATTACAACAAGCGAATCTGTTACCAACGTGCTTACAGCGTCCTCCGTGCATACAAACAACATAAATATCTCCAACAATACTGCAGCTACAAATGCCGATGGTCAGGAAGCTAACAATGTCGAAACTGAGACCGTCAAGCCTGTATATCCACGTCTATTTAATAAAATTGTGCTGACTCTTGAGAACAGTCACATACCGGAGGAAAAAATCGACGTTACACCTTCAAGTCAAGATGGACTTGATCATGAAACCGAAAAGGATCTACGCATACTCGGCTGTGAGCTAATACAAACAGCTGGCATACTGTTAAAGCTGCCACAAGTGGCCATGGCCACAGGTCAAGTGCTTTTCCAGCGTTTCTTTTATTCAAAGAGTTTTGTGCGACACAATATGGAAACTGTCGCCATGAGCTGTGTCTGTCTGGCATCCAAAATTGAGGAAGCACCACGCAGAATACGCGACGTCATTAATGTTTTCCATCATATAAAGCAGGTGCGCGCACAAAAGTAAGTACTTCAAGGCCTTCAGCTTAAGTTTAATCACCCTAACCCATTTACACTGTTTGCTTTTAGGGAAATTTCACCGATGGTGTTGGACCAGTACTACACAAATATGAAGACTCAAGTTATTAAGGCAGAGCGTCGCGTACTCAAGGAACTTGGTTTTTGTGTGCACGTCAAGCATCCGCATAAACTAATTGTCATGTATTTGCAAGTGCTTCAATATGAGAAACACGAAAAGCTTATGCAGATGTCGTGGAACTTTATGAATGATTCACTGCGTACAGACGTATTCATGCGCTATACGCCAGAAGCTATAGCCTGTGCTTGCATTTATCTAAGTGCACGAAAAATTAACATACCTTTACCCAATCGTCCACCCTGGTTTGGCATCTTTCGTGTGCCCATGGCAGACATAACTGACATTTGCTATCGTGTTATGGAATTGTATACACGTGCCAAACCCATTGTTGAGAAACTGGAGTCAGCCGTGGATGAGCTGAAAAAGCGCTATATTGAAGCACGTAACAAGACCAAGGAGGCGAATACGCCGCCGGCTGTCATAACAGTCGATCGCAATAATGGCTCCCATAATGCCTGGGGTGGTTTTATACAACGTGCCGTACCTTTACCTCTTCCAACGGAAAAAACACCGGAAAAAGATTCTCGTTCGCGTTCTCGCTCCAGAACACGCACACACTCTCGTACGCCACGATCGCGCTCGCGTTCTCCTAGCCGGGAGCGCAGCAAAAAAACGCATAGGGATCGAGAACGCGAACGAGAAAGAGAACGCGATCGAAGCCGCTCATCCAGATCACGTACTCGTTCACCGCCAAAGCATAAAAAGAAGTCGCGGCATTATTCACGCTCACCATCGCGCTCCAGCTCACCGCACAGCAAACATCGGAAAAGGTATGGTTAATCAAAACTCTTAACTAAGCGTGTTAGTAATGCTTATATTTAATGCGGAAGTTTCTCATTACAGTAGTGGTCGTAGACCCTTATATACCATGTGTCCACTATCCACTCAAGTCCACCTAAAAATGCACAAAATAATCCTTTCCTTATCTAGAAGAGTAACAGATAATTTTAAAGAATTCACAACCAATGCGGATAATTACATGCTCCTTGTTCACTGAAGTGAGCATTTTGACTCGATGTGTGACAACTCCAAACATCAAATCCGCATCCAATTTCTATGAAAGAAATTTGCACTGTAAAAGCTCTGAATAAATCTTCAAACCGTATACATTTGCAAAAATGTATAAATTTCAAACCCACTATCCAATAAATATATTTATATGTTAGTCAGAGTAACCAAATTTGTATGTAGAGCCTCGTGGAACCTTGCAAACCACTCCACTTTGACTTTTCGTAAATTCACATCCTAACCCTCTGCAACGAGTTGTCACGGTCTTTTCGTCTTATTATTATGCTCGGTCTATCTCGATTGTAGCCGACGGCTCTAGCCTACAGCATATTTTATTTTTCAAACAAGCAATTTACAAAAGTACCTATTGGGATATATGTATTATTCTATGACTTACAGAAAAACTTCGCGTGAACACTCCGACTATTATATGAAGAAGGAACGTTCAAGCAATACGGGTAACAACAATATCGGAGATGGCGGCAGCAGTGAAAAATTTCGCAACTCAAATTCGAGCAAACATGGTCGCTACTCCTCGCATCGTAGCAGCGGTGGAGGCAGTGGACATGGTAGTCGAGGAGCTCATAAGCATCGCGACGGTGAACGTTCCCGAGATCGCAAGCGCTAAAAGATTTCAAAGGCAAGCTGTCTATTCTAATATGTTATATTACACAATCTATTGATTTATTTATATATAGTATAGAAAAATAAATAAATAAATATTTTGTATATAAATGATTTATTCGTGTTTTCTGAATCCGTGCTAGAAGCCAAGGAAGTCCATAATTTTTATTTATGTTCACATACGTACTCATTACAGCGATTGGATTATTCAAGTCATATAGAGGTTATCTCTAAGAAACGAGCACCATTAGAGCCATAGACTATAGAATCTATAGTACATATTTATGAGATGTAATATTCAAATTAATCAAATTGCATTTTTATTGAAATTCTAAATGCAACAAAAAACTAAACATGCTTTTTATAAAATTATTTCGTATTCTCAAATTATAGTTGGTTTCTACGCATAAATAATAGCAGCAGCCCATAATTTTAATTTAGCGCTCGAAGCAATGTATCAAGTGCTGGATGCAGCAATTCTGTCAATAGAACTTTACGAAAACAGCGGAACGGACTCGAAATCGAAGCTATCGAACTAGTTCATAAATCGAACTAGTCAAGCACTATTTTTGTTCACAGTCCCCATTGTATCTAGATAAAACAGAATTTTTGTTTTGTTTTTTGTTGTGCTCTTAAAGGTGAAGGTGTCGGTGCCGCAGTCGGTTGCTGGAGTGTCTTCAGACAATAATAAATAATAGACGAAAGTACAAAATAGCGTGCCTACTGGTTAAAAGGTAAAACAAAGCATTTTGTTTAGAAATAAAATGTATAACCTGCCTAAATACATATATAAAGTATAGTGTAACTAAAAGAAAAACTATCTATGCGAACTGTTTAAATGTCTGTGTGCGCGTGTGATTAATTCTATTGACTAATACAATTTTATACGAAGCACATCTCTGAAGCAATAATTTAAAACCTGTTTAAATTTCTAAAAAGTATTTATTAATTGCGGTTGTATAAATTTCAAGCAATGTCTGATATTGTTGACTAGCAGTCCAACTGCTAAAGTGAAAGCAAAAAAATTAAAACTGTTGCCAACATAAGTAAAAACTGGAATTCTGATGACTGGATTATTATAATTTAAACTGTTGAGTAAAAAAGGGATAAGAATCAAGGCACGCCGTATTGCGCACCCATTTATGCGTTTTTCACATGCTTCTGTCTAGCCAGCTGCTGAAAACAGAAATAAGAAAAATATGATGTCACGTATTGTCAAAACCACATTACAAAAAACTCATAGAAACATATTATATACGTACACATATAAATATAATATGCGCACGAACACAAACTATTTCGCCCAATGGAACTTAATTCACTTAAAATTCCATTTTGCTATTTAATTAGAACCTTTTTGGAAATATAAAATATAGACTTATGTACTATATATATGAACATTTATCTAGTATATACATTTATATATGTGTCAACTTTGTATGCTAAGCACTCCTATGTGAATTTCATATAAATGAGTATATAGGGAAATCTTTTAATGGCACGCTGAAGTGAAGTAAAGAAACTCTTAACGAGTTAAGGTGTGGACTTGTAGAACACTTTAAAAACTAATGCTTAAATCCCATATTTATAGCAGACATGTTGTTTATGTAGACGAGAGTATTTTATTTGCTTTTACACTTAATTAAATAATTTACAAATTTTATATATAGACATACATACATATAGATATATAAAACAACTAATCATGTCATATATTTCATTTCTTTGCACAAGGCTAAATGATAAAAACTATGAATTAGATGACTAAGACAGTCGTATGAGAAAATTATCAAAATTTTGCAATCTATGTACCTATTGCTTGGTATTTAACCAAATCCCACTCACTTGTTGCGATATCTAGAAATGCTTTAAAGGCACAAATTTGAAATTTGGCGGTTATGTTTGGTGTATATAGCGGGTATCCATTTGGAAACAATATATTATGCTCCCGATTATGGATCTGAAAAATCTTGCATTTCATATTTGTAAATATAATACTATAGTAGTTTGTATGCTTGTATTTTTTATTTAAAGTCATGAATTTGTCTTAAATATTAAAAATTATCTGTGCTATCAAAACCTACCAATGTTCCTCTATACCAATCGTAGTATTGGTTACCGAAACAAATCTTACAATACTCTAATTAAAACTTTTACATAATTTGCACTTTTAGAATACCCCATTAAAATAACTAAAAACCTAAGATGGATGAGCTCAAGGGTTTTCTTAGACAGGCCGGCCAGGAGTTCCTTAATGCTGCTGGCGAGGCAGCAATGGGTGCAGCCAAAGATGTTGTCGGCTCTGTAATAAATGAATTGGTTGTCAAGAAGGAAACCGAGACAAAACGCTTTTTGCCGAGCATCAAAAACATGAGAGTTGTAAGTATCTTATATACACATAAACAGAAAAAAATCGTTGACCCAAATAGATTGAACATACATATTAGAAATACATATACCATATTACTTGCATACATGCGCACACATTTAAAAATTACATCCTCTTAAACATTCAGCCACCATTACAAGGTATTTTTTATGGGAATGTGAGTATACATCGAGTTGCCATGATTCTTTTTCAAGGACAATGTTGTCAATGTTATTGTATTCCGTGTATGTGTACATATTGTGTCCTACGTTGAAACTTTCTTTATACGAATTATACACTCTCATATGTATCACCAATTGTCGTCCATGTACATATTTTGACTTTGTGCATACACATTATAACAAACAACTTAAATTTGCAGTAGATTATATATGTGTGTTTATATTTTTCAGTTGGGTGATAAAACTTCCAATCTACGACCTCACTCCGAGGTGCAGGACTATGATAACCTTTTGAACAGTTGTCTCCAAAACGGTTCACTCTTTGAGGATCCATTATTTCCAGCAAGCAATGAATCTCTAATGTTTTCTCGTCGCCCAGATCGGTATATTGAATGGCTACGTCCTCATGTAAGTGACTTAAATATACATACTCACCATTACTTTGCTAACTATTTTATTTGTTTTAAATTTGCTCAAAGGAAATCTCCGATAGCCCCCAATTCTTTGTCGAAGGTTACTCTCGGTTCGATGTACAGCAGGGCGAACTTGGTGATTGTTGGCTTTTAGCTGCAACAGCCAATTTAACGCAGGAATCAAACTTATTCTTCCGTGTAATTCCGCCCGAACAAAGTTTTCAGGAAAACTACGCCGGAATCTTTCACTTCCGCTTTTGGCAATATGGTAAATGGGTAGATGTCGTTATTGATGATCGTTTGCCCACATCACGTGGGGAATTATTGTACATGCATTCGACGGAGAAGAACGAGTTCTGGAGCGCTTTGCTAGAGAAGGCTTATGCTAAGTACTTGCTTAACATAAATTTGTTGTTTTTTTTTATAAAAAAAAAATTTTAACTTGGCAGATTGCATGGCTCATATGAAGCTCTGAAGGGAGGAACAACTTGTGAAGCTATGGAGGATTTCACAGGAGGCGTCAGCGAGTGGTACGATCTTAAAGAAGCGCCAAATAATTTGTTTACAATTCTACAAAAGGCAGCCGAGCGAAACTCTATGATGGGTTGCTCACTTGAAGCAGACCCAAATGTTTTGGAGGCTGAAACCCCGCAGGGCCTTATACGTGGCCACGCTTACTCCATAACCAAGGTGTGCCTTATAGACATAGTAACACCCAATCGGCAAGGTAAGATTCCAATGATACGTATGCGCAACCCCTGGGGAAATGAAGCCGAGTGGAATGGACCGTGGAGCGATAGCTCACCTGAGTGGCGTTACATACCCGAAGAATCAAAACAAGAAATTGGACTAACATTTGATCGTGATGGCGAGTTTTGGATGTCGTTTCAAGATTTTCTCACACACTTTGATCGTGTGGAACTTTGTAATTTATCACCGGATTCACTAACAGAGGATCAGCAGCAGAGCGGTAAACGTAAATGGGAGATGTCTATGTATGAAGGCGAATGGACGCCTGGTGTTACTGCTGGTGGTTGTCGTAATTTCTTGGACACTTTCTGGCACAATCCTCAATATATTATTACCTTGGTTGATCCCGATGAGGAAGACGAAGAGGGTCAGTGCACAGTTATTGTGGCCTTAATGCAAAAAAATCGTAGATCCAAGCGTAATATGGGCATGGAATGTCTAACAATTGGCTATGCCATATACAGTTTATCCGAACGGGATCTTGAGAATCGCCCACAGGGCTTAAATTTCTTCAAATACAAGCAATCAGTTGGTCGCTCTCCACACTTTATTAATACACGAGAAGTATACCAATTATAATCTTTTTATGTAATTCTTGATTAACTTGAGTTGTTTTCGCAGGTCTGCGCTCGTTTTAAATTGCCTCCTGGCCATTATCTGATTGTGCCCTCAACTTTCGATCCAAATGAGGAAGGCGAATTCTTGATTCGAGTATTCTCCGAAACTCAAAACAACATGGAGTGCGTATACGTTGATAACAATCAAGAGTATTTATTTTAATAGCAAATCGGGCTTGCTTCAGATTAGGTTTTCTAATTAAAACAAAGTGCAATATGTGGGTATGTGAAGATGTATAATGAAAATATTAGTAGAAATGAACGTACAATTTTTGCTAGAACCTGTTTGTAGTCGAATTGAATGCATTTGTTTGCTTTCCCATACACTTAAGAATGTGAGTTATTATAATTTTATCCTTTCTCTCCAATAAAGATTCAACTGTAATACTTTAGTAGGACTATTGTTTGAGAAAATACCTTTTTATTTTTCGTTACATATGACCGTTGTTTATACGTTAATCGTATAAGCTTATACTTTATTTAAAGTAATTTGTACGTTTAGTTCATACATCGAAAGGATATAAACCAAACATTCCAAATGAGAATATAATTGATTACACTTCAATTACAGTAGCATATATAAATTAACTGTTGCTATTTATAAAATGGTAATAAATATGAAAGCTTTCTACCTAAATTGAGTAGTATGGGATAAGAGTAATAAATAATAATATAGCCTTTCAAGAATGAATACAGTATTTTCCAAAGTTAAAGTAAATTGTTTAAGGAAATTGAGCTTAACCTTGGAATTGTTTTTAGCCTCTTTAATGACGAGCAGCATCTTAGAATATATTGCAAAACGTTAAAAATTACTTCCATAAAATTGACCCAATTAAAAATTTCGTATAGTGTTTAATTTTATAAAAGTAAAAGTCTCTCATATATGATTAGTCGTCCTTTACCACTCGAATAATTAGCTTTTGTTAATTTAATTAACTTTTACGCTTCTTTTTGCTTACATATCCTTTTTTCCATAAGATGGAACGGTATTAACCATATTAATAACTTAATAATTTGACAATATGAATACAATATGTTTTTTAATATGAAAATAAAGTTCGTATTTTAAAATTTGAAGATCAATAGATGCGATGTTTTTTATAAAGTTTTGATATATTCACATGCATTTCCACAATTCATATTTACGTCATTTTTCATATGCAAGCGTTCAATTACCAAACTCTAAAACTTTATAATTTGGGTTTATTAGCCTTAGGCCACTCCCGGTTATGCCAACATATAATTCCATATATTTATATCTAAATCAAATGCTTATAACATTTTCATCAATCATTAAATTCTTAACTTTTATTTAGAGAGAATGATGATCATGTGGGCTATGGAAATGCACATGATGGGGTGAGTTTAAAAGAGAAACTAAGGTAGTAAATAAATATTTCATGGAGTATACAAATTCATAGGTGACGCCTGGATTTCCGACTCCGAAACCTACGGATCCCCAAAAGGATAGCTTGCGACGTTTATTCGACAGCATAGCTGGTGCTGATATGGAAGTGGATTGGATGGAGTTAAAGCATATCCTGGATCATTCCATGCGTGACGGTTTGCAACTTCAATTTTTAAAAAGTAGCAAAATGAAATTATCTTTTAATTCTTCTATCATCAGATTTGCCAAGGGCCATTACGTTCAATCGTTTTCCGAATAATAACGCTTTTGAAACTCAAGCTGGAGCTGGTGCTGGCGAAGATCCAGCCAGTGCTTGTGGCTTGTTGGCTCTAATTTGTGGGCCCTTCTTGAAGGGAACGCCTTTTGAGGAGCAGTTGGGTGCAAATGAATCGAATAAGAGGCTTATTGGTGATAACCCCAGCCGTGCAGGAAACGTTACTACTGATGGTAAACATACTTTAGGCTTGAACGTAATTTTTTTTAAAATATATTTCTCTATGTTTAAAGTTTTGGTGGATGAGACTCACGGCTTTTCCAAAGATGTATGCCGCTCTATGGTGGCTATGTTAGATGCTGATCAATCCGGTAAACTTGGTTTTGAGGAGTTTGAGGTTTTGCTTACTGATATAGCCAAGTGGAAAGCTATTTTTAAAGTATATGATGTGGAACATACAGGCAGAATAGATGGTTTCCAGCTACGGGAAGCCTTAAATTCGGCTGGGTACCATCTAAATAATCGAGTACTTAATGCGCTTGGACACAGATATGGTTCACGTGATGGAAAGATTTCCTTTGATGATTTTCTCATGTGTGCAGTCAAAATTAAAACTTATATTGGTGATTATTTAATGAAAATAATATGCTTATTGACACAATTTAATATACGTAAAAATAATTGCAGATATGTTCAAAGAGCGGGATACCGAGAAAAACGAAACGGCTACATTTACATTAGAAGAATGGATCGAACGAACCATTTATTCCTAAATCAAAAGCTTTCCAATAATAGCCTGATAAGCAAACTTAAATGAATCTTAAAAGTTAAATATTAATCTTCTTGTTGCTTAATGTCATATATTTTATTTTACATAATGTGTTCACGTTAGATTTTCTTAAATTTTATAAAGCACACGAACAATATAAATGAAGACAAGTGAGAATTAAACTCATAATAAAATAAAGAGGTACATAACTAATAGTGTTCTTGTATAAATGTTTGGATAAGTTTGGAATTTATTAACAACAACAATGACTTAAGTTCTGTCCAAGCTAACACGAAAACCAAAAGGCACCCACTCACTGTAATGTTCGCTTCATCACACCAGAGGTTCAGCTAGATTTTGGAAAATCAATCGGGGCCTTTTCAAATAAATTCAAAATTTGTAAATTATTGATCGTTTTATTGCATTATGACAATACGTGGTGACGGATATTATTTAGCAAAGAAAACAATTTAGTTAAGCACTGTTCTTATCTATACATACTCACATATGCTTAGGAAATATAATTAATGTATTATTATGACTTTATATCTTATATTTTGGAGTATCCTGACTACATGGTAGTGATTAATTCAATTAGACTGCGGCCGGCCGAGGTTGAGTATAAATTTTGATTAATATAAAACCCAAAATTACGCATGACCATGCAATGCCGCTGTATTGCAATACATGTGCTCAGTTGGGTTGTTTGCTGTATCCTCGACAATTTTAAGCTGCTCATTTGTTCCACTAGTCGAATCAGCTGCTATAAACATGCCTCTTTCCAGGCTGCCCCTTGTCTTTTCTTCACCGACAAATCCCGCACTTGGGTCTTTGCCTAACTGAAGTTGTCTATTGAAACTTAAATGCAAGTTTTCGTTATCGTAAAGTCCTGAGCCTGAGCCACAGTCAGCACCTCGATGAATGGCATCATTCGACTTAAGCTGAAAACTGTCTTCACTTGCCACTTCAGTGCTGTTCGTTATAGATGATGAAGTAGTCGATTCAGCCAGTAAAGAGCTGGTTCGCTGTTCAAAACTTGACTCTTTTGGTGTTGACGGGCTTAAATGTACCGGAAAGACATGTTTATACCTCTGCCGTATGGAATCAACCACATCGAATAAATTTTTGGCGTCCATTGCCAAAATGTGTGCAGCCGATAACATGCTCCTGTAAAAGTATCAAATAATTAAGTCGAGTCAACAATTTATGTAGGAAAATAAAAAGGCTCAAATTAAATAAGAATAACATTAGAGCCAATTAACGAAAATAAATTAGACTTATGTACTGCTGTACATGCATTCATTAAAAAGTGTGCAATGCATCAAACGAAATATTGGTTCGCATAAAAAATAAAGAATGGATATGAATCGTCAAATTGTCACGATTGGAAATAGATTTAAGCTTTGATTTGATTTTCTTATACTTACTTTCTGTATTCACTATCTAATGTTGTATCACTGTATTGCTGTGCCAGCCGCATGGCTGAAACCAACTCGTGCATGTCTTTTGATAGAACTTTGTGCGCCATTTGAACTTCTCTAAAAGCACATAAAAGTTAATTTCGATTTTGACAAAAGAATTTTAATTTTACTCACTTAAGAGCTTGTGCCGGAAAAAGTAGAGAAATCTTATCAACCGAGGCAAGCAGTTTACGTAGTTCAACGCCCACACTTTTGACTAGATCCAAATATCCTCCCATGTGAGCCTTTTCCACTCCTTGAGATAAAACCATTACTGACTTTACAACAGCTGTTGTGGCGCAATAGACTTCATCATTCGCGCGATTCACCGGTCGTAGGGAATTGTTTCCCTCGATTTTTGATTTTGCGCCTGATGATTCTTCTAAATGATCTGCGGAACACGTATTTGACTTTGGCGTGAAGAAATTTGAATTAGGTGTCAGTGGTCTTGAATTGCTGTTTGAGCAATCCGGTAAACTAGACGGGCCATTATGCAAAAGATGTGGATGATGCTGTACATCGATTCCACCTGCTGGTGCTATAGAAATAGAACGTCGTCTCTGCAATGGATTGCACATAAGAATACTAATATAAATCATAACTTTTACTACATATACTTACACGCAATTCTTCTTGATACAGCCACTCACTGTCATTATTACTCTCCTGACGTTGTTGTCTTAATTTCCCCGACATGATGTCATGATTAGCCTGCAAGAACGAAAATCTATTTTAAAAAGGCAACCAAATAATTAAGAAATGTTTAACGTACTAAATTTTAACAATAATGTGAATTGATAAATCATAATTCTAATAAAATAATCATTTATATGTTTAACTAAATAAAACTAAAGATTAGAAAACGAAACAACGGTAAAGAAAATAATGTGTTGCATTGCCACAGTTGATGCCATCCCAAACCTGTTTGGTAGCTTGATCGGCCATTAAGGCCATGCACACTGCTGCGGATTGTGAGCTTGCATTGTCCAACATTAGGTTACAAGCTCCCAGCTCAGCAGCATGATGTTCTGGCAAAATCCAATGCTGTTCATACTGATACTGATGGGCTTCATTGGCCGTAATATTATTTTGAGAAAATACAGCTGCCTGATGTACCGTGTTTATAGGATAAATGGTTTCCTTAATTATATCTGTGCCCGAAGGCTGATGACTCGACAAGAGTGCGGCATTTTCACTATTTTGCTTAACTGACACACAAGTCTTTAAACCGGCTCCTCCAAAATCGTAAATTTCTTCGGTTAAAGCTCCGCATTCCATTGAAGTTTTCATTTGTTGACGATAAGCTTGGAAATAATTATTGCGTTCCATGCTCTTAGAACGCTCAGCTACACTTTTGTGAACTATGGGTGGCTTATACTCCAAATTACTTCCATGTAGCATCATATTCTGAGACGACATTAAAGACTGATGGCGCTCAAGACTGCCGCCTTTATTGTGCATAATTTTAAAAGGCGGCGGTTGATGTCGCTCTAAGCTGCCATACAAGCTGTATCCTGAAACGTTGGAAGCCGCTACTTTGGGATTACTTGCGGTATGCTCGGTGGATCTAATATCATCCGCATGTGGCTGGCAGACTATAAAGTTGCTTTTGATTGGTAAATGCTCTGAGTATCCTAACATAGTAATTTGCTGTGGTGAAATATTCATGGTAGGGGTAACGTTTGGTGGGACGTTGTGCGCTTCAAAACGACTAGTTACAGATGATAATGATGATGATGTTGTTGTTGTTGATAATGGATTAAGATTTTGGTTAGAAGCACTATTAGTTGGACATTTAAAATCATATCCATCGAAAGCGGCAACGGGATCAAGTTTTAACAACTCAGCTGCGGGCAGCTTTGTTGTTTTAAGTGAGACATTCGATGTGCTAGCATCTAATCCTACTGCTAAAGTGTTAAATACCGAAGCGGGTGTGTTATATGCGGCTGGATTAATGCATCTTTTCTGGTTTTCCATCATAAGTCTAGCAAGTACAGCTGGATTTTCAGCTATAATATAGGTCTGCGGGCCAGTGGCAGTATCATCTTGCGTTTTTGACATCATATTTGGCATATCTGTGTTTAAATATAAAATTATAGATTATGGATTTATAATAATTTTATAAAATTTACCGAAATCATGAAGATTTCTGGCAGGCTTGACTGGCGGAATATCAGTGTCTTCGCTGCCCATCCAAGACAAAGCTGCAGTTCGTCGATGTTCACGTCTCATTGTATCGGATGCGCTTATGCTATCTTCTTTTAAAATTTCACTGTTAAAAAAGTTTTGATGTTAACAAAGCTGTTTGTACAATTAATTGCATTTTGTTTTAAGTCTTACTATAACGTTTCCTTGATTACTTTAAAATTAGGCCTCTTATGTGGCTCGTACGCCCAGCACTGCGACATTAGTGAATAGAGTCTGGGCGGACAGTTTGGCGGCAAAGGCAGACGTTCACCATTCTCCAATTTCGAAATAACATCACTGTTTTTTACGCCTTGAAATGGTTTTACGCCCAACATAAGAATTTCCCATATGCAAACACCTGAAAAAAAAAATTAAATTTTAAGTTATTTAAGTGTTTTAAGTTAGTACATATTTCACTATTGTATAAGATATACAGCGGGCTGAACTTTTCTTGCATAACTTACCAAACATCCACACATCGCTAGCTGTGGTAAATTTACGGAAATTAATGCTCTCTGGCGACATCCATTTAATGGGTAGCATCAGGTGATGGTTTGTGTGATAGTAGGACTGATCAGATACCCTACGTGATAGGCCAAAATCCGCTAACTAAAATTGTATTTATTAAATTACTACTTTTGCAATTCTTTAATGTAATTAAGTTCTTACTTTTACGCAAGTGGGCGTGCTTACAAGTACATTGCGTGCAGCAATGTCCCTGTGTACAAATTTCTTTGATTCCAAATAGCTTAATGCCGTCGACAGCTGATAGCAGTATTTAAGCAAGTTGCTGTGACTTAATCTGCATAGGAAATTATTATTTTATATATTATTAATTATATTTTAATTATTTTGAACTTGCCTTTCACTGTTTGCTTTAAGATATGCTCGCAGTTCGCCCAACCTGGCCAACTCCATAACTATCCATATAGGCGTTTCGCTACATATACCAATAAGTCGTATGATGTGAGGATGGTCAAACTTCTGCATTGTGTCTATAATAAAAATAAAAATGTTCTTTATTGAATGTCAATGTATGAAAGCTGGTATATTACTTACAAGCTTCAGCAAGAAAGCTTTCTGTTTTTTCTGGATCATCATTTGATTTACACGTCTTAATAGCTACTTGCAAGACATCCGGCTTGGAATCATTGGCCTGATTCTTGTCAGCTTGATTGTTTGAATTTCTTATTTTTGCCGATTTTGGAAGAGTATACGTGCCTACATAAACATCACCAAACTGACCCACTCCAATTTTGACATTAAGGTCTATTTGGGAGCGATCCAGCTCGTAGTTTCTTACTAAGTAGCATATTAATAGTTTAAATTAATTGTTCAACTTAGTAATATAAAAGAACACACCTGTAGGCGTAGAATAGTCGCCCTCACTTTCCATTAGTCCAATTTCAGCATAATCATCTGTAAGCATGGGCTTAGTAGCCGCTGTTGCTGCGACATTCAAGTCTGCAACGGATTCATTTGGTTTACTTTCTGCCTGGTTCATTTCACGCTTCCAAATGGTAAATTCCAAATTGTTTGAGAGTAAGCGGCAATAACCATCGATTAAATCCGCAATGCTCTCAGCCGTCTGAAAAGAGTTATTTGAAATGTGCATATTTTCAATTTCTCAAATTTCATCTTAAAATAACTTACATTTATGCCATTGCACGTTATTACCAAATCCTCCTCGTTATTAGAAGCAGAAATTTTAATTTGTGTTTTAATTTTAAGACAATTGCAATTTGAATTCTGTAGCTCCGTCTCTGAGACTTGTTCCTTTGCATTCTTTTCCTTTGGTAATGTGCAGGTTTTAATTGAGACGACATCTTGAAACTGTGCTACATTCGTCAAACTTGCTTGTGGATGCGTTTGATAGGAGATTCCTAAAAATCCAAAAATTAGTTTTAAAATTATTTAATAAATGTTACAGACTGACCAATATGAGGACCAACATGCAAAATTCCTGATATATTCCACGCCGAACTTAAAGTTACCGAAAATTGTTCGTAGTCCGTTAAGTAGCAACTTTTAAGTAGCTCAAAGAACCTGCATGAATAATTGGTTGAATATAGTTTTAGCAGAATTTGTCTTTTAAGAATCATACTATACATACTTTGTTAAGTATTCAATATCGTTAAAGTTGTACACCTTCTTGTAGCCAACTTGTATCATTTTCTTAAGATTCTTTGGTTTTGTTGTGAGTATCACAGATTTGGGTAGAAAACTTTTAAATCCGATTTCCTTTTCTATATAATCAATGTGTTGCTTTTTGTCCGGAGCTTTGACTGTTATATTCTTGAAGAAATGACGTATACCCAGGCAGCATAATTGTACTGCTAGATCTACATCCACTGTAGATATATTTGCTTGTATAAAATCTTCCTTTACCTAGAAATATATATATGCAATTTTAGCTTTTATGATCTTTTCAAACGTTTATAAATAAAACAAACTTACCTGATCGAAAAAATAAAAGCACGTTACTTTGTCTTCATTGAATAAATCCGAAATATTGCTGGGCACGTAACGCACTCGTAACTCAACTCGCCATACGCTATTGGTAATGACTCGCTTACCCTGATGTTGAGTATAACTTTCGGCTAGTTCACCTTTTGTTCTTTCGTTGTTTGGACAATCTACATTTGAGCAAGATTGCGTCAAGATGTGGGATAGCACCTTGGTCATTGGCGTGGAGCGAGCTAGCCAAAGCACCTTTAATAAGATCATTAATACATTTAATATATATGTATTTAAGTCGGAGAAATAACGTACTTCTTTAGTAACCACATTTAGCATTCGACATGCATATCGCTGTATACTAGGCATCTGTCCATCCTTGCCCATGCTCAGATTTTCCACCGTTTTTCTAATTAAGTGAAAAACCGTCTCATGCTCATTAAAGCGAATAGCTTTAAAGCTCTTGTTTGGCATGTGCACGTAAAGCACATAGTCCTCCGTAGGCGCTGTATAAGTAACAGCAATAAATCACATTGTTTTTTGTAAAAACTAATTATTATACTTACATTCATTGGCAACCGAGGGCTGCTCTTCACCAGACTCCAATGTGTTCATCGTTTAAATATGCCGCCAAAGCAATGACGTTATACTGGAGTTGGTATTTGCATATGTAATATCGTCGACTTGCTTGTCTTGAAAAATATTCAATTGCCATAGTTAAATTAATAACAAATATTGTTTGTTTTAATTATTTTTACGCTATTATCTCAATTCATAGTCTTTAATATATTTATTGTGGTTCACAGGTGGGAACACTCTAGCCCATTTTTTTTTCATCAACATACCACACCTACACATCAAATGAGTCGAGAAAACACAAACTAATATATTTCATAATTTTCTTGCTATTGTGTAGGGTACTTGGCTATTGTTTCATGTAAGGTGCATGGAATATAACTCAAAGTCTTGCACATTTATAATACTATATAATAACAAAATATTACATACCAAATACAATTTTTTTTCTGCACTATAAGAGCACCAGTCTGGGGCTTTTAATCTTTTATGTTTGAAGCACAGGTCAATGAGTTTGTATAATACTGTTGTTTGTTTTATACAAAATCAGACGAGTTCATAATTCTATAGTTTACTGCTGATGGAAATAAAGTTATTGCGAAAATTCGTAAATGTTCAGACAAAACACTATACTATATACATACATATATATTTTTGCCTGCGCAAAGATTTTTATCGTACTGGGCACGATAATAACAAGCTGGCGATAACAACTGCGCGCAATGGGCGTGAATCCAAACATTGAAAAATCTCATGTTGGGCTTACAAATTAGTTATTTATTATTTTGCATACATTATTTGTTGCTGATTTTATTCCATGACTGCGCAAGATTTGCGTAATACATTTTGCAAAAGGTTTGGTGTAATTTGTGTACGTATTAATTTTTCGATTTCACGATAAATTTGTTAAGTGCCACATGCACACCACTATCAGCATTCTTTTTGACAACATAAGGAAAAACTCATGAAAATTTGTTTTAAAAAGGCAAAATTTGCTAATTAACAAAGGTAAATTATATTATTTCAGTGCATAAGTGTATTTAAAAACTTAATTGACTTGAACTTTCAATTAAAATGCATAAATAAAAAACAGAAAACAATATGTCGGACTCTGAAGTGAGCAACATGTCAGACAGCGGCTCGGAAGATGGGTCGATATCAAATAAGTCGCAGCGGAGCGCTAGATCTAAGTCGGGTTTTCGTTCTCGGTCAAGATCAGTGTCACGATCTTCACGGTCACGGTCAAGATCTCAATCAGCTCATTCAGGATCTGGTTCCGATTCTCCACGTGGACGAAACCGTCGGAAGAGCGATGACTCTGAGGAGGAAGAGGAGCCACCGGGCGATGAAATTGACTCTGAGGAGTATGATGAGGAAGAGAATGATGACCATCCAAGAAAGAAGAAAAAAAAGGAGCGTTTTGGTGGTTTTATTATTGACGAAGCCGAAGTCGATGACGAGGTAAAGTATTTGTAGGGAATGTCATGGAACTTTGAACTTACCCAAAATATTTTAAGGTGGATGAAGACGATGAATGGGAAGAGGGTGCCAATGAAATAGGCATTGTCGGCAATGAAATCGATGAATTGGGGCCCACAGCTAGGGACATAGAAATAAGACGCCGTGGCACCAATCTTTGGGAGTAAGTACATTTTGAAGCTTCTTGTTTATTTTGATAAAATCACTGTTTATTATTATTATACAGCACTCAGAAAGAAGACGAAATCGAGGAGTATCTTAGAAAAAAATATGCTGACGAATCAATGGCCAAGCGTCACTTTGGTGACGGCGGTGAGGAAATGTCGGATGAAATTACACAACAAACGCTTCTACCAGGCATTAAGTATGTATTTCAGTTGTCGTAAACTCTTTGATCTGTGACACACGTTTGCCTCTAGGGATCCAAATTTATGGATGGTAAAATGCCGCATTGGTGAAGAAAAGGCAACTGCTTTGTTGTTGATGCGAAAGTTCTTAACTTACTTAAATACAGACGATCCCATTCAGATAAAGTCAATTATTGCACCCGAAGGGGTCAAAGGCTATATTTATCTGGAAGCATATAAGCAAACACACGTAAAGACATGTATTGAAAATGTTGGCAACTTACGCATGGGAAAATGGAAGCAAGAAATGGTACCCATTAAGGAAATGACTGACGTGCTAAAGGTGGTCAAAGAGCAGGTTGGCCTTAAGGTTAAGCAATGGGTGCGCCTTAAGAGAGGTTTATATAAGGACGATATAGCTCAAGTTGATTATGTGGATCTGGCACAAAATCAAGTGCATCTTAAGCTGCTTCCACGTATAGATTATACGCGAATGCGAGGAGCTTTAAGAACAACGGCAACGGTAAGATGTTTATAGCTATTAAAAGTAAAAAATTGTAATTGCCCATAATCTTCAGGAAACCGATGATGGAAAGCGCAAAAAGAAACGTCGCCCTCCAGCCAAACCTTTTGATCCAGAAGCTGTCAGGTAATAATTTATAAAGACACAACTTTTTTGTAACAAGATAACATACAATTCTTAAAAACCCTTTGCAGAACTATTGGTGGAGAGGTTCATTCTGATGGCGATTTTCTGTTATTTGAAGGCAATCGCTATTCCCGCAAGGGGTTTCTTTATAAAAATTTTACCATGTCCGCCATTTTGTCGGATGGTGTCAAACCTACCTTGGCTGAACTAGAGCGCTTTGAAGAAGCTCCAGAGGGTAAGGCTAGTTTAAGGTAATTTATGTTTTACTTAATTCATTATTTTTTTGTTTCAGAGGTGAACTTGGAAATTTTAGGTAGTGTTAAGGATGATCCTTCTGCAGTCCATTCATTCTCCATGGGCGACAATGTTGAAGTTTGTGTTGGTGACTTGGAAAACTTGCAAGCAAAGATTGTGGCTATTGATGGCACTATGATTACAGTCATGCCCAAACATCAGGACTTAAAGGTAGGTTCAGTATGCAAAGTTATAGCAATGTATAGCAATTAATCCGTATTTTATTCACAGGATGCGCTTATTTTTAAAGCCAGTGAACTGCGTAAATATTTTAAAACAGGAGATCACGCTAGAGTTCTAGCCGGTCGCTATGAAGGTGAAACTGGCTTAATTATACGCGTGGAACCTTCGCGCGTTGTTCTTGTCTCGGATTTAACCAATCATGAGCTTGAAGTTTTGCCACGCGACTTGCAACTGTGTTCAGATGTAGCTACTGGTGTTGATTGCCTTGGTCAGTTCCAATGGGGTGATCTGGTGCAGCTTGAGTGAGTATAATCAAAAGCTATCCAACGCAAATTACCATATTAATTTGTTTATATGCAGCTCACAAACTGTGGGTGTTATAGTGCGTTTAGAGCGCGAAAACTTTCATGTTTTGGGCATGAATGGAAAATGTATTGAATGCAAGCCGACTGCTTTGCACAAGCGTCGTGAAAACCGCAACACTGTGGCACTGGATGCTGATCAAAATCAGATACGTCGCCGCGATATTGTCAAAGTTATGGAGGGACCCCATGCCGTAAGATTAAAGAAGATGCCTAATTGACTTGTTATTAATGGTATTCTTATAGGGTCGTTCCGGTGAAATTAAACATCTCTATCGCAGCTTGGCTTTCTTACATTGTCGCATGTATACTGAAAACGGTGGCATTTTCGTGTGCAAGACTCGCCACTTGCAATTAGCCGGAGGTAGCAAGTCAAATGTTAACAACGCTGGCAATCTTGGTGGGTTAGGATTCATGTCACCACGCATACAATCACCAATGCATCCATCCGGTGGTCGTGGTGGACGAGGTGGAGCCCGCGGTGGTCGCGGCGGTTTCCGTGTAACGCGTGACAGAGAAATTTTGGGCAAGACCATTAAGATAAGCGGTGGACCATATAAAGGTAAACAATGACTTTATTGGACAATAGCACAAATTTTGTTAGGCATTCAAGTTTTAGATTATGAAGTATTTTATACCCATGTTTTCTTATTTAATTTTTCTGAAAAAATGCAGGTGCCGTTGGCATTGTAAAGGACGCAACAGAAAGCACAGCTCGAGTGGAATTGCATACCTCTTGCCAGACTATATCTGTGGATCGAAATCATATTGCCATTGTTGGAGTACCTGGTAAAGAGGGCAGCGTTTCAACCTATGGACGCACACCAGCTCGCACTCCTGGTTATGGTGCACAAACGCCTAGCTATACTGCTGCTGGCTCTAAGACACCGTTGGTGGGCAGTCAAACACCCAATTGGGATACAGATACACGTACTCCTTATGGTACTATGACACCGTCACATGATGGCAGCATGACGCCACGTCATGGCGCTTGGGATCCAGCTGCAAATACAACGCCAGCAAGAAATAACGATTTTGACTATTCATTGGAGGAACCTAGCCCAAGTCCTGGCTATAATCCAAGTAAGAGCGGAACCAACACTTTTATGTTCTTAACTAACTAAATGATTTTTTTAAATAGGCACTCCGGGCTACCAAATGACTTCACAATTTGCACCACAAACACCTGGTACACTTTACGGCTCAGATAGAAGTTACAGCCCCTTCAATCCAAGTCCAAGTCCGGCTCCTTCGCCATATCCAGTGGGTTATATAAATACGCCATCACCATCAACATATTCGCCAAACACTCCTGGCGGCATACCACAATCACCCTATAATCCTCAGACTCCTGGCGCTAGCCTTGACTCTTCGATGGGTGATTGGTGCACCACGGACATTGAAGTTAAAATTCATACGCACGATGACACAGATCTTGTTGGACAAACAGGCATTATCCGTACCGTATCGAATGGTGTGTGCTCAGTGTTTTTGCGTCAAGAAGATCGTAGTGTGTCTATTGTAAGTGAGCATTTGGCACCAGTTCCACCGAATAGCGGTGATGAATTCAAAGTTATCTATGGCGAGGAAAGAGAATCTGTTGGCCAAGTTTTGTCCAAGCAAGAGGGCGATATATTGATGTGCAAGATGAATGATGAGGTTAAAATGATGCCAATTAACCATCTATGCAAAATGAAGTCCATAGATTAAGTACAAAGTGTTCTTTATGAAAATTTGTAAAAGCAAATAACAAATTTAATGATTTTAAATTTGAAAGTTATATAACCCTTTAGTGCTCTGTATCCAGGTATGGATAATGCGAGTACACGTTTGTAGATTAAAAAAAAAAAAAATATACATTATATCCACTTGGAAAAAAAATTGTTTATTTTTACGCTTGGGGTAGGCATTCACTTCGTTTATGTTCCTGTTTGTGTGAGCAGATAGTTGTTGGGGTAAACATGGTGTCACACAGTTCGTTTTTTATGATGCTGGCTTAAAAATATTTATAAGTGCTGCCTTTCCAAGTAACGTTACTTTAGTTATGTTAATAAGAACATTAGCGTATTTCCAATACTTTCTATCAGCGTAATAATCTAGTTCCCCTGGCCTATAACTATTTTATTACAAATAACTTTTCAAACATCAATTATTTTTATACATACTTAAATATAATTATAAAATATTTGAATATTGCCGTTTAAAGCAACAGTCTGGCAGCGCCTTTGCTAGATAACGATAACTTTTGCTATCACCGATGATTATCGAAATTGCAGCCACTCGTTGACACTGAACTGTAACTCCTATTTTTCCTTTCTTTCCTACATACCACTATGGCGGTAGGTTTCTGAAATTTTAGTGCAATTTATATCATTGTGCATCGACCGAATTTTACTATTTATTTAACAAACTGAAAGCGTAGAAATGAAGAGCATGACATATTTCATTAAAGGCAAACAATATTTTCTTGCCAAAACGCGTTTTAATCAAAATTCCATTTATGCTTTATAGGCCGTTGCTAAAAAGGAACCAAAAATTAAGCGCGACCCCGCGAAGAACCCTAAGCGGGAACTGCACATCAGAAAACTGTGCTTAAACATTTGCGTGGGTGAATCTGGCGATAGGCTTACCCGTGCCGCCAAGGTGAGTTACAATTTTCGACAAAAACAATGCAAACTGTGACGCGTACGTTTCAACTTTGTAAACAGGTGTTGGAGCAGTTGACCGGACAACAGCCCGTGTTCTCCAAGGCGCGCTACACTGTGCGCTCCTTTGGCATTCGTCGTAATGAAAAAATTGCTGTGCACTGCACGGTGCGTGGTGCCAAGGCCGAAGAAATTCTGGAACGCGGCTTGAAGGTGCGCGAATACGAGTTGAGACGCGATAACTTCTCTGCCACTGGTAACTTTGGCTTTGGTATTCAGGAACATATTGATTTGGGCATCAAGTACGATCCCTCAATCGGTATTTATGGCTTGGACTTCTACGTTGTACTGGGACGTCCAGGTGAGCTCAAGTTTAGGCATACACATAGTGTTATGATTTGCACTTAATTAGGCATCTTTATGCAACTCATAATGCTGCTCAGTAAATGTGCACAAAAAAAACCAAAGTTGTGCTTAAATGGAAATTGCTTCAAATGCAAGTTCACACGGTGCAATTATGACAAGTCTTATTATTATTACAGCATTTATCAAGTAAATTTGTAAGATTAGTCTAAAACTGTGTACTCTTGTTTTTTAGGTTACAACGTGGCCCACAGAAAGCGCAAATCCGGCACTGTTGGCTTCCAACATCGTCTGACAAAGGAAGATGCCATGAAGTGGTTCCAACAGAAATATGATGGTATCATATTGAACAGCAAGAAGTAGACCTTAATCATAAGACACACCGTTTTTTAATTTGAGAAATACTATAATAAAAACTTTGAGGTCGAAAGTTATGCCAATTCAATTTTATTATATTAAATATTTGACTATATCGGTTAACAGCCGGAAACAGCCCCCGTTCCCTAAAAGTTTTGACAAGAGTTAACCCAACCATAATTAATAGTAGCATGGTTGGGTCATACTTTATTTTGGTATTAAAACTTTGTCAAACAGTCTTACGTTTTATGAAGAATCAAGTGCGTAAGGGCTTGCAGTAAGTGATGTGCTAGAAATCCTTAGACGAAAATTGTTTTTTGAAATAAAAGCACATATTTGTATCAAAAGCGGGCTCAATAGATTTTCAACGCTTATGATGAAGGTATTTTTGGCATATTGATAGAATGAATAAATGGTTAAAAAATAAAATCCAGCCCTTGGCAGATTGCAAGTATGTAGAAGGATATTTCCAAAATTTTGCTTATCGGTGTGCTGTTTGTGCTTCCGCTCTTGGCACTTTTAAAGCTGGGAAGCTTTATCCCAAAAGCAATCCGTCTATTTGTTGGATAGTGCCTTTAATTAGATTTCCTCTCGATTGCAATCCATCAATAAGCCATGCACAGAAACTTCAGAAGATTTTTCCATATGTTAAATCTTGATTCTAGAAAAGGTTTTTAATTTTGGGTTTAAATTCAATGCAGGGACAACTATGGCATGACGTTGACGTGCTATTGTGTTAACAGAGATTTCTAGCACATTATTTAATAGCCTTTACCCAGAGAGTTTTTAAAAAAGTTTTAAAGGGAATTTAAGACAAGCCCGTTTAAAGATTTCTGGCACACCACTGATTATTTTTAATAATAACATATCGATTTCGGTATGGCGGTTGCCATGGCATCTTTTATAGTTGACATGGCCAAACTAATGGTTTGGCCTTAGTTTTTGCTGTAAGAATCACGAACTCCATTTGGCAGCGATTGTCATTGTCATAGACATCAAAACATGGGCATGTTACACAATTTGGCAGATTTATTTAAGGTCAAGAAGGATAAGATGACCATACTAGTGCTTGGCCTTAATAATAGCGGAAAATCTACAATAGTTAATCATTTCAAGAAAACGAGTGAACAGTCGGCAATTACGGTGCCGACCGTTGGATTTATGGTGGAACAATTTTATAGTAAGTAAAGAAAAGACCTCACTAATTAAGCAACAGTTGACTAACATTAAAAAACAATATTAAAACGTAGGCATGGGCGCCAGCGTTAAAGCAATAGACATGTCCGGAGCTACGCGATACAGAAATCTGTGGGAGCATCAGTTTAAGAACTGCCAAGGCATTATATACGTGGTCGACTCCAGTGATCGCATGAGATTTGGTAGGTATTGTTTGTAGCACACGTATTCAACTTAGCTGAAAAGTCAGTTAAGATTTTGTGCGAACCTTGACTCTAGCTTTCTGGCCAAAAATGAAATGAGTCGGATACCAAATTAATATTTAAATTTATATTTCTACACATCGCAGTGGTGGTTAAAGATGAACTGGAGACAATACTTCATCATCCAGATCTTTGCAATCGACCAATTATCTTTTATTGTAATAAATCCGACTGTGAGGATTCGCTTTCTAGCGTCAAAATAGCAGCAGGTGCTACAAGCTTTGAATAGTTTGTGTATTGCTCAAAATACTTACTTTTAATGTTTTCAGCGCTGGGTCTGGAAAATATAAAAGAAAAACCTTGGCACATTTGCTCGAGCAATGCGGTTAGCGGCGAAGGATTGGATGAAGGTGTACAGTGGTTGGTCCAGCAAATACGTTTTGGTGCCATGCATAAGGATGGATCAAAGTTTCGGGCAAAGTCAAAGCATAACAATATTAAATAAGATTATTATAAAGATTTTGGTCTATTTTTGTTATAATAATCAAACAAACTATTACATAAGTCAGTTTAGTTTTGCATTTTTTTAGTTTCTTATGAAATTAAGAAAGCACATTGGATTGATTGGCCTGGATCCTTATGTTGATGTTTTGACTTACAAATACAGAGACCATTTTCATTCTTTAAAAATTAACACAGGCGTAATAAGCTTTATTTAGAAATCCCACCTCTTTTTTCTTTCGTGAAATAATTATATCTTGTAATTATAAAGTTAACCATAATTTAGCAATCTAAGAAGTTAGCTGCCATAAGAAGTTCTAAAGCAATTTCGGGCGCTATCGGGAACTCCGGTATTTCAGTAGAGCTGTTGGTATACCGAACTTTGTAAGTGAAATACATGCAAACCTTCTGTAAAACGTGTGACCTGAAAAAGAAGAAGTAAATTTTGTATGAAAAATGTGTTTAATTTGATTTAAAAATATTTTAAGCAATAAGTATTTACGCTATTTAATTTCCTGTGCAAGACGAGTATATACTCCTGCCTATATACCCTTGTTAGCTAATCACAATTCCGTACGTAGTTTCCCTTGCAAAAAAGAGATTTGCGTATAACTTGGGCCTAGTTAATGTTAAAGTCACTGTAGCCTAACAAGGGACCCATCTAGGAGTGAAGCCGGGAGGGTCAAACAGTATCAGGCCGTAACCCGGTAACGGGTTGTTAAAGCCAGTTAAGAAGAAGAAATTGTTGCAATGTGTTTTTTCTTTTCTAGTGAATTCGAAGAAATTCGAAAGCTCAAGCCTTTCAATACTTCATTAAAATATCAAAAAAGAGTGTTTCATATAAATATGTTTTATGTTTCTTTTATAGTCCTTTAGCAATGCATCATGTAGGACCGCTTTATAGACAGAGAACAGCTTTGCTCGAATATAAAAAAGTAAATATTAAAACATACGGAAGCCTTTTTTGAAAGTACAGGTCAAGGTCAACATACCCATATACATATATACATATATTTAATAATCCAATTATGACATAAAAATTTTAAAAAATATATGCAAATATAGTTTCGCTACAAATGCTGTTTGCTTAGTGCAAGAATGCAAAAACATACTATATTAAATATATACGCATGCAAGTATGCGCTTGTCTAGTACCCATATGTACGTGTAAAACACAGCATTACTTATTCGAGCCGGACATGGTGCACGCCGGTCAATAGGTCATTTTAACATATGCAGCCCACACAGTAACTAAATGCCTAAGGTTAATATTAAAACTTACGGAATTTCCCGGAAGTGCACTTCGTTAGCCTCGTTTTCAGCAAATTGTCCTGGGCCGGATAACATAGCCTTGATTGTGCCAGAGGTGAGAGCGTGTTCGCGTTTTACAATAAATTCATGGCCGTCTGATGAAATAAGCTTGACGTACATGGCATCAGGCCCCTCACATCCGCCGTAAATCTTATCACTGCGTTGTTCATCCATTGCGATCAGCTAAGAACATGAATTACTATTGCTTAAAATGCTTGCAAAAATTAGCCGTATTATTTATTTTATATCTTACTTGTCAAAAATCAGTCAGTGACAAACACACACACACATCCACGCAAACACACTCACAAACGACAGAATTCAGTGCTGGAAAACGCCGTATCAACGATAAAAATCATTAAACGTAATGTATATATCAGTTTTTTTTTTCACTAAACATTTGTATCAAATATTACTAGATACTCTATTTTTAAAATATAAAATAAACAAAACATTTAGGTATGACCAGCCATTAATGCTAAGTTTAATAAACATGGCTAATTATAGCAGTAATCGATTGCTAAAGACGATTATTTCAAGTACTCTATTAATTTGTGTACTCGATATTTGCTCAAAAAACTGGCTTTTATGTATTTTCATACTAACGCTAATCTTCCGTGTTTTCCCAATGCTATTTTGTTGAAACAAATCCCTTATCAATAAACTTATATTATAGCACATAGACTTGGTCAACCGTGACGTTTTGTATAAGAGGGCGTTACCCACTTCTTGATACAAACTAAACTAAACTACATTTGTCGCTATGGAAAGCTTTTTAAAAATTCAACTTCCGATCATTGACCCAGTGCACCTGCACATTTATAGCTCAATTTCAACGAACATCCCCATATATGTATGTATGTACATAAACATTTATGACCCCAGCACCATAATTGTAAAACAAAATTATCTTGCGCATCATATAGGAAATGTGTATTTCGGGTAGGCAATAGTGGTAAGGTAGTTTAATTAGGCTTGTGAACAAAATTGATCTGACTTTATTACTTTGTTAAAAAAGAAAGAAAAACATTTTACAACTTTATTCTTGTTTCGCTTTTGTCTTATTTTTGCGCGCAACACGTTAAAGAGTTTAGTTCTCATCCACCTCAGCCTCTTGTTCCTCCTCGAATTCTGCATCCTCATCGGCAGTGGCTTCCTGGTACTGTTGGTATTCAGATACCAAGTCGTTCATGTTGCTCTCGGCTTCAGTGAACTCCATTTCGTCCATGCCCTCACCAGTGTACCAATGCAAGAAAGCCTTGCGACGGAACATAGCAGTGAATTGCTCAGAGATACGCTTGAACAGCTCCTGGATGGCGGTAGAGTTACCAATGAAAGTGGCGGACATTTTAAGACCACGTGGAGGAATATCGCACACAGCGGTCTTAACATTGTTGGGGATCCATTCGACGAAGTATGAGCTGTTCTTGTTTTGAATGTTAAGCATCTGTTCGTCGACTTCCTTCATCGACATGCGACCACGGAAAATGGCAGCAACAGTCAGATAACGACCGTGACGTGGATCGCAGGCAGCCATCATGTTCTTGGCATCGAACATCTGTTGGGTAAGTTCAGGCACTGTCAGGGCACGGTACTGCTGGGAGCCGCGGGATGTCAGTGGTGCGAAGCCAGGCATGAAGAAATGTAGACGTGGGAATGGAACCATGTTGACTGCCAGTTTGCGGAGATCAGCATTAAGTTGGCCGGGGAAGCGGAGGCACGTTGTAACGCCAGACATGGTTAAGGAGACGAGATGGTTCAAATCACCATAAGTTGGTGTCGTTAGCTTCAGTGTGCGGAAGCAAATGTCGTAGAGAGCTTCATTATCGATGCAATAGGTCTCGTCTGTGTTTTCAACCAGCTGATGTACAGATAGTGTAGCATTGTAGGGCTCAACAACGGTGTCTGACACTTTTGGTGAGGGTACAACTGAGTATGTGTTCATTATTCTGTCGGGATATTCCTCGCGAATCTTAGAAATCAGCAAGGTACCCATACCAGAGCCGGTACCACCACCCAGAGAGTGTGTAAGCTGGAAACCTTGCAAGCAATCACACGATTCAGCTTCTTTGCGCACAACATCTAGCACTGAATCAACAAGCTCAGCGCCTTCTGTGTAATGACCCTTGGCCCAGTTGTTACCAGCGCCAGATTGGCCAAAGACAAAGTTGTCTGGCCTGAAGATCTGACCGAATGGACCAGAACGCACCGAGTCCATGGTACCGGGTTCCAAATCAACGAGTACAGCGCGGGGCACATATTTGCCACCGGACGCCTCATTGTAGTAAACATTGATGCGCTCCAATTGCAAATCGCTGTCACCGTGGTATGCACCAGTGGCATCAATACCATGTTCATCAGAGATGATTTCCCAGAACTGCAAAGAATTAAAAAAAAAAATATTTGTGTCATAAGCTAGATGTACATAGTGCGGTTTAAAATTTCATACGTGCATTACATATAAATTGGCATTGATTGAGCCGCCTACATATAAGTATTGTACATTTTATGTATACTTCGTTTCTATTGCCTTTTTCGGTATTAGGCTTATGAGACACCAACAAGACAGCGACAATTCCAATAACGTCATCGTCGCAGCAGACTAACGCGTGGGTCGACCGGCAGCACAGCTCTCAAGCCGTCGCAGCTGTCGTCATTTGTCATTGACTGCTGCATAGAGCAGCAGTATAACTAGTTTAGGACGTATTAAGTGTGGGCATTTGCAAATCACTCTCTTTTACTCCCACACACTCTTGTCTAAATTATACAGATAGTTAGCTGTACTCACACCTTATATGTACAAAAGCGCGACCTCAGACTTTTCACCCATACACGTAAGCCAACTATTAAGATTGCTTACATCATTGAAAGGAACCCACACATACAGACAGACATGAAAAACAGCAGCAAACAGACAAATCATTGTAGTGTGGCGAGGTTGAGCTGTAGTTCGAGTTACAAACAGAACGACCATATGGCGCATAAAATTGATTTTTTGAAGGCATGACGTAAGCGACAAGCTCCAAATTTGGCTTGTTTATGTCAGATAAACAAATTAAACGATTTGTGTAATTAAATGACATAAATATGATATTGCTGGTAGTTGAAATGAATAGGGGAAAAATGCAGAAACTTCATGTATTGTACTATGTTATATGTGGGCATGTATAGTGGTGACTAAAAGCGCGTAGGCTCCATTGCTAGTTTAGATTGTCATCTGTGGCCAGACAGTTTTTAATTGAAACTATTTCCAAAACCGGTAACCGGCGCTTGAGCTTGCCCACACAACTTTGCTATATACAGTGTAAGCATTAACTTGTATATAGCAGAGTTCATATATATATATATATATATATGCGGCTGTACATAGTATACAGAAATATGCGCGCATAACAAAAAGTATGTTGCAGCTGCCGCTATTTGTTCCTATACCAGGGGTTGTTTGCCTATTTAGACAGGGAAAAAATAATGCTGTACATATTGATTTTTTCGAGAATGACTCAGCACACAGCACAACAGGATGACACTCGAACCATAGCTCTCTATACGCATGTGTGTACTACGTGCAGAAAAAAGAAGTGGCGACCAACCACCGCCCTTGGGTGTGTCATTATGTTGACATTTTGTATGTGCCACAAATTCCATGGTTACAAGCCAAGGGGCATGTTGATGATTCAATGGTGCCCCATGCAGCACAATAGTACATTTTAGCTGTGCACAATACTAATTAAGTAAGCTAGCATTATGCTTGCGCATCTATAATAGAGCGAAGCGCATTTGTTAAAGTTTTTTGCATAGTGCAGAGGCCAAAGCTAACGTCATGTTTATAAATTAAAACATTTTTTTTATACATTAAGTCTATGATAAGATAGAAGTTGCTTGCCGCACTTTATATACACACATACATAAATACATATGTACTTTATGCATAACTTTTCTATGTGTACATATAAATTGTTCGGTTATAAACCGGTCAACCGGTTCAGCCATTTTAAGTAAAGATGACGTCATTCTTGATCTTTCTCTTTGGGAGGCGCAAACACAACAGGCATACAAAAAAGAAAAAAAAACCGGCCGCCACATAGAAAACTTTGAATGTAGCTGTGTGTGTGTGTGTATAAAGAGAAAGATGTAAAAACTTTCTTCGTCGCCATAAAAGAAAATTGCCCTTCACCAGAAAAATGTGAAAATTGCTTTTGGAAGTGTGGATATGACTCACAAGAAACTCATTAAATTATATTTACATATTAAGCCGTAAAACGTTTTACAACGTTTAGAGAAAGGCAACACAGCAGCAAACAAGCCAACATTTATGTTAATACATACAACATACTAGATACATATGTACGCATGTATGTACATATGTAACTTATTTGGGCGTGTCTGCTTTGGCATAGCCCTATTACAAGTTGAAAAGTCAATAACTTGCAAGGATACGTACAAAAAACCTAAAGTTTATAAATACTTTAAATGTTTGTATACCATATGCAAAAATGCCGGTGGCCTTAATAATTTTGCCACATGGCAAATGGCAATGCTCCAGTGACGCCATCTTGGCAACTGTACTAGCAGTCTGGTCTTAATTCTTATATTTAAAGTAATTCCAGTTAAACACCTATTTTAATAGCCCAAAATAATAAATTGAACATACCTTGGCACCAATCTGGTTACCGCACTGACCAGCTTGAATGTGTACAATTTCCCTCATTTTGTATTTGTATAAAACTTTTTTTCACTTTAAACTTAAAATTACTTTCTGCTTGCTTCCAGCTTTTTTTCCGCCGACGAAAATACTGTCTGAGTGTAAAGAAAATTTGCGGCCCGTATATATAGCAAACAGTGTGACCGCAAATGAAATTGCTCAAAATACCAAGCATTGGTATTAAAAGTAATAAAAATACTAAAGCACACAGAAGCTTAACAGGAAAGGATAAAGTAACAGCAGGATTGCAACATAGGTACAAACCGGTTTGAATCTGAATAATTTTGTCGATGCAGTGACTGACTGTGAAATACCCTGTACCCTGACGCTTTAGTAATAGCAAAGTATTTGATAGTTCCAAATTTTTTAATGGCTTATGGCTTATTCAACGAAAAGGGCTTACTGGCTAAAAGAGATAGGGAAATTTCTTGGAAAAATATTTTTCTTATTTGTTAGGCTTACATGAGTCTAGATACGACATATAACATAAACAAAGTGGACTACAAGCTGTAAGCCAGTACTAAATTTCAACCGGGTGGCCTTTACGCTGTGGGTGTATACTAACAAAAGTCTTTTAAGGTGACGGAGAGTTAGATCGTAAGTAACCTTGAACTGATATAATGAACTTTACAAAATTACATTGCACTAGTATAGTATATTATATAAATGCATAAAAATGCATAAAAATATTTTTTATAAACATTTTGGATTGAAAATGAATTCCAGAAATTTGTAGGCTCGAACCAGCAAGCCTTACCTAACATAAAATTTCTGAGATTGGCTGCTTAAAAGTCAGGGTGACTTAAATCATGTTCAAAAAGTAGCCTGTAAGTAAAAAGCGATATTTTAAGCTTAAAAGGAACTTTAAAATTTTATACCTAACTAATAATAAAATATAAGGACATAACCCAAAATATAAAGTACAAAAATGATGATATTTTTGTCAAAAGTTTTTATTTTAATTTAATTTGTTGATTGTTCATTTGGATAAAATGCTTCAACATGCACTAAAAACTAAAATAAAGATATGAATATCGTTAAAAACTTATAAAAAATAAAAGGATATATGTACAATTAAATTGGGAGCATAGAGACCTGACTAACGAAAACAGCTGTTCTGCGTTATTTCTTATCTATTTATCATTCACAATAAACAGCGTCAGGTGGAATGCTGATATTGCCACTGTAGTCAAAACTGAAAAGAAAATTTGATTTCGATAATAATTTTTGAAATATCGATCATTTTACGCAGTTTGCAACAATAATTCCAAATAGCTTTAAAAAAATAATAAATGTTATGTTTTAAAACAACAATAATAAAAACAATAGTATGTTGCACAAATTGTGTAAGTTTAATCAAAATCATCTCTAACCAATAATCAAAATAAATCGAATTATACAACATGTAGAAAGCTAATTTGTGCAAAACACAACTCGCTCTCATCGCAAATATGGCTGCCAATCTTTTATTTTAATGTGAATTTTTTGGAAGGCACAGACGTATGGGCATATTGTTGGTGTTAAATGTAGCGATACGAATTACTTAAACGCAATTAATTAATAATTTATGAAACTCTAAAGTGCAAGCATTATTAGCATAAGCATAAGTGAAGTGAAGTATTGCTAAAAGCTTTAAATTGACGAAAAATTATAGTCTGTCAATATCAAGTTACTCTGCACGGGCCTTTTATACATACGACGGGAGAAATGAACAAATTAGTTAGTGAAGGGCAAACACAATTTAAGATGCATATGTTAATAATGCGTTAATGTTAAACTTTAAAATCAATAACCGACAAGTTTTGTGAAAATTCGCAAGACTTGAAACTATTTTGTGACTTGGTTAAATATTGTAAAATTCTGATTGAAAAGTGAAAAGAATTTGTGTGAAAACTCTTGTGTTGCTGCTGCGAGCAAGCGAGCGAGTGAGAGCGAGAGAGAGAGATATGTATTGCATTTGCATTTCGTTGTGTAGTGTCGTCGACTCTGTTCGGTAAAAGTCGGCCTTTCTACTACCAATTAGCTTACGTTTAAAAAACTTCGGAAAAAGCAAATTAATTAAATCGATGAAATAAAAACGCATGCAACAGAATTAAGGACTGCACATGGACAATTATTAAGTGAAATCCTGAGCTATAGCTGCAAATAATTTGTTGCCCAACTCTTGGAATATTTTTTATTGGTAAGTACCACTCTCGTGTGGAAACGTAAGGAGAGCCAGCAGCAGCAAATCAATATTAAAAGGGGCTGCCATTCTGTTCGCTTTTCGCTAGTTTTTCTTTTCCATTCGTTGGCGTTGTCTGCCTCTTCTGCGCGCTACGCTCACACCCCCGCACATGTTATGCCCACAATTGTAGTCGTCGTCGTCGTCGTCGTCGTCACTGAGACAAAATAAAAACTTAGTATGCGTGCTTTGTAACAACGAGTACTTTTCTGCACATATTAAATATATGTATATAAAAGAATAGATTTATGTATTTATATTATATACATAAATATATAAAGACAAAAAGTTTATAAAAATGATGTGCAACTGTTGATATCCAAGGCATACTATGTGAGCGTGCTAATTTTTGATTAAGAAAAGTTTGTTTTTTTTTTTCGCCCAAAGGGAATTTTTCGCTGTTCATATTTTTAGCATCCAAGAACCTTTCTAAATTATGTACATATAAATATATAAAGATATATACATAAACTTGCATGTATTTTTAAGCATAGAGTGTGTTATATTTTGTTAAACTATGAACTATGTGCACTAGCAAAGGATTAGGATGTTCAATGTATGGCCCCCAAGTTACGTGTGCCATATAAATACATATATACAGTGAGTTTAATATATGTACAAGCTTTTGCGTTTCGCAGTGGTTTTATATGCTTAAAAGTTGTTGATATACATGTGTTTTTGTGCCACAAAAATGTAAGCAATATTTTCAATATATAAGTGCCAAAGTTATCAAATATAAGTGTTGTTTTTGTATTTTACAAATATAAAACTAAAGAAGAAAGGTGTGGCAAGTATACATACATTCAAAGTCTTATTCTAACATTGAAATCGTTTATATCCCCCCCAAGTTCAGCTACTCTTAAGTAAGTTTGAGATTATACGCATAAGGGCCTGCGCCCACTCACTTACTGCACGCAATTGGCTTTAATGGTTTAATTACATATTCATTTTTGACATTAATAAAAAAAAAGTGTATAAAATTGTCGCTTATAAACGCGCACAGCTAAGTGAGACAAATTTTTTTTTAATAGAGTTATATACAAAAACAACAAGCCGACTTTATTTGTGCAAAAAAACCGGACTAGTTCGTGATTATTGAATCAAAAAAAATTTCGTAATACGGCCATTAAAACTGGCAAAGTTTGAGGCATTAATAAAAACTTAACGCTTGCTTTGTTGTCTGTTACCGAAATATCGATTGTATACTATGTGCTTTTTTCATACTTGGGTACCCCTTTTAAGACACTTGTAGGGAGTTATGGCCATGTTTCCTAGTTTAAACGCACTTAGCCGGGTATGTCAACGCAAGAGCTGGCCTCAATTAAGATGTCTAATTCAACTGCTTCTTGTTTCTGGATGGTTATTTCAATCCGTAAGTTGGCTTGCCCAGCTTTCTGATGTCAAAAGAGCCTATTCCTTTATTCTATTCCTTTTACATTTACATTAAACTCAATTTCTTCCTAGATTGCTATGACAAATGCTTTGCATAACCGAAGTGCTGTATGTAGGTATATCCGCTTGAATACGTTTTTCTTGTCAACGCCTATATCTGCAACAGATCTTATCAAGCATTTTCCTATGAACACTCGAATAACTGCATCAAACCGCTGCAAATCCTTGCGCACTAGGATAACCTTCCTCTATATTAAACCTTTTTTTGTTTGACAAAGTTGAAAAAGAATGTTGAATAGTTCCTAAGAAATGATTGACTCAAATCGTGCATTATTGGAAAATGTTGAAAAAACTATTGTGCAACTTTTAAACAGCTTAATAACTCAGCGTATTGGCCTAATTAAAGTGCCGAATTTTAAGTGCTGCAAGTTTCAAAATAATTGCTTAATATCTGAAAATAGTGAAATGACAAACTTTCGACAAATCTCGTATAACAAAGCTGGCAGTAGACATCGCTTTTGTTTGGTGATCTATATGTTGAACGAGGTGCATCACTTGCTAAAGTTTGGTGGTAGTTGTACGGTGCGCGGTCTCTACTATCGCGATACTCAATTAATACGAGCCCAGTATTTTATTTCGGCGGCCAGATTGGATGTATGCCGCATGCTCAACACAGCGCCAGCATTATTGGGCATATTGTCCGCCTCCAAGGGCTTAATAGCAGGTATTTATGCATACTTCTTAATTTTGTATTGGTTTTAATTATTTTCTATATTTATTTTAAAGGTGACATACAAATGCTTATGAGCAACGGTGATATCGTGGACTGCAATGGTTATAATGGAGCTACCAGCTTACCCACGGATTTCGAAAGAGTTGAACGGATTGTAACTCAAGCAGAACTTGTTTTAGTTGTTGAAAAAGAGTCAGTTTTTGAAACTCTGCTGTCTTGCAATTTATTTGGAACGCTTAGCTCGAAATCCATACTGATAACTGGCAAGGGTTATCCGGATTGCAGCACAAGACGTATTGTTCATAGATTAGCTGTTGAATGTAAATTACCTACCTATATACTTGTTGATGCGGATCCATTTGGTATTGAAATTATGCTTGTTTACCGGCACGGCTCTAAAGCTATGGATTTTACATCTAATGCTCTAAATGCGCCTATGTTACGTTGGATTGGCCTGCATCCCTCAGAGATTTGCAACTTTTCGCAAAGCGCAGCACCTCTAAGTGTTGCTGATAATAAAAAAATTTGTAACATACTTGCACGAAATGATATTAGTTTGGGTGTGCGTCAAGAACTTTGCTTTCTAAAGCGTTTGCAATTTAAAGCAGAGATTGAAAGTGTTCTTGAATTTTTAAGTCAAGACTATATACCAAATAAAATAAAAAGGCATTTATTCTTATAGGTATATTGTATGGTTCAAATAGTTTTCATAAAAGTTTTTGCATATTGATGCTTTTTTTCTTTTTTTTTGTATAGGACTAACTTATATTTATTTATTTATCTAAAAGAGTAAGCTTCCTTTTTATTTATGTCAATTTTTGTTGTATATATTATAATATATTATAAGCACATATGTACACTATGTAATAAAGCTTAACCTGCAATTTATACTTGCATTCATATTTGCATAGCGGTGTATCTTTATATTTTTTAAAGCTGTGCAAAAATTTGTTCATAAGTTTTTCCAAAATGATTCTTAAGTATTAGAAATCATCTCTCATAACAGAGGACTTAATCTTAAAAAAAAGTCAAATGATTTCTTTAAAAGCTTATAAAAAAGTGCATGACAATGAATTCAAAGTAAAAAAAGCTTTCTTTAAAGTTAAAAAAATCAAGCTGTATTTGAATTTTGTTTTTAATAGTCAATAAGGTCTCAGCACAGCTGGATGAAGCAACGGAACTGTGCTGCTACCTACTAAAAATAAAATAAAACTTTGTTTCCACGAAAAAAAACGTTAAGTTGATTATATCTGCACGTGTAAATGCAGTTAATTAATTTTTAATTTGCCTTATTTAGTGTGCCGACTGTTAGTGTTGGAAAGTTTTGAGATAGCTATTATACATTCGCAACACTTAGAACAGCTGTTTGTTTTAATTCTAAAATTACGCGGTGAGCAATAAAGTGCAAAAATAAAGATTTCTATAAGAAATTAAGAAAGTCTTGGACAATAATACTACCTACATAAAATTGGCCCAAAATAATAATCGTACTCGAATCCAGCAATCCATTTTCCATAGTCATTCCCAAGAAGGACCATATGTTTTCGTTGGGCGCTGTGCCCGCGTCACTGATTCGAAACCAGCTGACATTACCATGGTATGAGTTAGTTACAGGTGTTTTGGCTTCAGGGGAAGTCCGACATAAGCTGCCTCTGCCAGATTTGATTTGCGCGATTTTTGAAGCTATAGAGATCGTACTTCTTATTTACATTTGAAAGATTGATAATCTTAAACATAATATGTAACAACACATAAAATACAATAACTTTTTATTTTTTATCTTGCAGGTGTAATGTTTTTGGATACACAATAGCGACAAATTAGACAAATACAAATAACTATAAAGTAGGATACTCCCGCCAAGTACTCAATTTTACAAAACGGCATATATGCTTATAATCGAATCTCAACTGCAACTGTTGCCAAGTGCAGTCCTTACATAGAATCTCTAAATTGCTTGAATCATACACACATACACACACTCGTAAGATATGTCTGCAGCAATGCGAACAACACTGCAACCAGTTCCTGAAGCCCTACCTGCCGAAAATGTATCAAATGGAACTGCAGCAACAGTGGCAGCACCGGTGTCGACGACATCAAGCTCCACAACAACGACTGCAATGACAACATCAAACACAATCACACACAACTCAATCAGCACCTCATCCCATTCTATAAAGGATCAACAACAGCTACAGCAGCAGCAAAATGACTCAGCCAACGCCAACATTGTTTCACTGCCACCGCCAACAACAACAACAACTGCAACAACGGCCAACACCACAATGATGCCGATAATAACGTCCTCGAATACAGCCAGTACTAACAGCACAGCTACTGTCACACCTGTGGCTGTGCCACCATCCGCGCCAGTGGCCAACACAAACCATTCGCATCAACACAGCCATCAGCACCATCATCATGTGGCCAATAATATTGCCACCGATGGAGCACGCTTATCAAGCAATAATGCGACTGCAGCGGCGACCACCGCAATCAACCACCATCATCATCACCCGCCTGGCAGCGGCGTAGGCGGAATTGCGCCTTCCGTCAATAAAAATGTTCTAAGCACACACTCGGCTCATGTCTCTGCCATTAAGCAGCGAACGTCCTCCGCCAAGGTGAGTAGTTATTATGTGTTGCAAGTGTAGTACTACAATCATATTGTATACATACAGTTTCTATGTAATTTGTAAGCGTTTTCAAGTAAGAATTTTCATTGCTCATAAACTCAATTGGTGTGTAGTGTCCTGAACATAATACCAGATGTTTTCGTCCTAGACCCTTAATTTTAAATGTTTGGAAGGTGATACATTTAAGTACTTAGCAATAAAGTTTTAACGACAAGTTTAAGAGGACATTTGCGTTTGTACGGACACACATGTGTGTGTAAAAAAAAGGGATAGTTTTGACAAAGTATCGATATCGCCAATCGATGATTATTTTTATTTCCATTGTACTATTTATACCGGTAAATTTTTATCAAATAAAAAATTTATCTTAGAAAAATGAACTGGCGAAAGCGGATGTTGAATTTTTGTTATAATTATGTGGCGAAAAAAAATTAATAGTAATCGTTTTATTGTAAACAAACAATTCAGTTTTTATTTTGCTTAGATTGCATTGTTTGTTTACATTAAAAAATATAACTTTTGTCACAAAATGAATAACAGAACGTGCTACATTTACTTCCAAAGGTACCTTAAGTTAAAATTGGAAAATTAAATTGGAAATTTATAGCCTAGTTCTTCTATCGCGTTTTGATATTAGATTGCGCTGAAAACAGAACTAGCTATGCTTCTAGTTCGAAATCTGCTAAACAGCTGATTTGTGCGTTCATATTGCTGACAAGAAATGTTTAATATAATATTTATATTATGTATAGGTGTATATATAGAAATTGTTGATACTTTTACGATAGGCAAAAATCAAAAACCACTTTCAGAGTTAGGACAAGAATTGCAATGCAATTTGTATGTAAAGCTGCTACTTCTCAGTTTTGATGACAGCAAGGCCATAAGAGTTTCCGCGCAATTTGTGCTTTCGTCATTGTGTCGCGACGATTAAAATTCGTTTTTGTTTTTGTTTTTACTATTGTTTTTAAATCTATAAAAATGTATTGCTTGATCGTAGAAAGCGAATCATCATAAAATTTGTTTACTATGACGCGTATCCAGCTTGTCCAGTGGTTACAGTATTAATAATTCGCACACATATCAGCATCCCATTATCATGCATATATACAGACAAGCTTTGGGAGCAGCCAGTGTGTGTGTTGCATTTTCGTGCATGTATTTGTAACTTATCTGAGCTATCTGAGTATTCTCTCAATATTGTATCTTATAGCTACGCTTGTTTTGCCGTCAACGAGAGTCGTCTGTGAGTCGTTATTTATTTAACTAAAGCTTTAAATTTTTTTAAATTCTTTAATTTCCCAATATGCATTCGTGTGATCCGCAGTGTCGAGGTCATCATATGTACATATAGTTATATATATGTTCCTATTTCTTGAGATCCTATAATAAAACATAATTGCTGGTTGCGTTTTGCTTGGAATTCGAAAAGATATTTTGGGTAGCTCCCGTTCTCCCGCTCTCTTTTTCTTTGAGTAATTCATGGATGGCTCTCTTTGCCAATGGAAAACTTGAATTTTTATTGAGTGATTGTAATTGTATGCCTCATGACGTGTGTGTAGGTATGTGTGTGTGTGTGTGGTGTTATGTGAATCACCTGCCTGCACTGTGTGTCTTTTGCAGAGAGGGGCATGAAGACTCTTTGAGTCTTATGTTTATAAGATAATGCAACATTTGTCGGTTGGGGAGTGTCGTTGTCGCAGCGTAGCATTCGATAAGTTTTCAAAGTAAAGCAACCAAACAAATAACAACTTATATACATATGCAGGCAGATACATACATGTGTATGTAGTATATGTATGGTAAAAAAAAACCTACACTGAGCGCCAGCCAGAACTTGCGATACGCAGAGCAGAAAAAAAGCAGCCAAAGCCCCCGATACTGCGCTCAGCAAAGCTTGTTTTAGTACTAAGTTCCACCTTATACGTATGGTCACTGTCGGGTTCGTCATTTCGGTGTTGTAGTCGCTGTCGTTGTTGCTGTTGCTGCTGTCCATTGTCGTCGTTGTCATCGTTGTTGCCGTCGCAGCGCTATGTTATCGTTAAATAAAAATAGTGAGCGATGATTTTACTAAAAAAATAAAAAATTGTTGTATTCAATTCTATCACTTCTGTTGTTGTTGCTGTGGGTCTTTAGTACAAGGGTAAATAATATACAACAACGACAACAATAATAAAAAAAAAAAAATACTACTGAGCACAGCAGAATCGCGCGTTTGCCTTTATTATTGCTAATGTAGTTGTGCGCGTCGGTTAGTGCTGCGTAGTTCTCAGTTTGCCGTTTATCTCCGCTGCGGACGCGCGTATTCGTCAGATATAATATACCAACTAATCTTTAAGCGTCATTATCGTTAACGCTCGCATCCGTAAACGCAGTGGCGCCCCGCTACCTTAAGTTTTGCAGCGTTGCATTGGCACAAGAGCTGCTCAATCAAACTCAGCGCTGTGCTCCGTACCTGCTTAGCAATAACAACAATTGCTGTTGATTTTTGCAACATTTAGGCAGTTAATTTTCAAAAGTGTATGTGTGTGTGTGTATGTATCTGTGTGTATTTCAATTGCTTACGCACGTGCCAAAGAAGAAAAAAAAAATGGCATAGTTGACTTAAAAAATTGCCTAGGTTGAAAATAAGCGCTGTTAAACTGCGTTAATTTAGACGTGGGCGTTGTAGGCAACAAAAAATTAATAACAACAAGCAATTTGTGTGAAAAAATAAGTACTCACTACAACTACTACTATTAAAATTTGCAAGGAAGTGGCAATATCTTCTGTGCCATTATTGTTATGATCAAGCTAAACAAAAGCAATTGCGAATGATAACTTAATTTAATTATAAAGTATAAAACATAGCATGGTGCAACAAGACAGCCACAAGACGAAAAAAAAAATAAAATAAAAAACAATGAAAGCGCAACAATAACGAAAAAATGAACACATTCCGACACACAGCAAACAGAGTCAGCCCGCAACTATGATGGTTTAGGTGTATTTGTGTGTATCTGTGTTTGCGTCTGTATGCTTGTATGTGTGCGCAAACAAGTAAAGCTTTAACGTAAACGAGGTAACTAGAAGAATAGCAATGACAAAAAACGTAAAGTCAAAAAGGAACGCCAAAAAATAAAAAGCGTAAGAAGCAACAAAAACAAAAAAAACACGCTAAGCTTTTTCACAACGTGTGTGGGGCTTCACCAAAGCTTGCGTTCCAACATAACTTAGTGGATTAAGTTTTGTATTTGTGGAACTTAATATCGTCGTATCTTTAAGCGATCACAGACACATACACACACACACATGCGCATGCATGCCGTAACGTAACGTAACGCGTATCTGTGTGTATTTAGTTGAGATATTTAAAGTGCGATAACTGATAAGACAAAAAATATAAAATAAAAAACAACGTTTGCTGATTTATATTGCTCCACCCCCTTCTCAGCTAAGCACATGTAACAAGCCAGCAAAAAGACAAGACTTGCAAAAAAAAAAAACTAAGCACAAAAGAACAATAAATATGTACCCACGTAATAATATACATAATACATAGTACGTAAATGAATACATACAATACTTACATATATACAACCGAGCTTCTCAAAGCAAACCAAAGCCAGCCCAGGCAGCCAGCCAACCAACGTAGCAAACGCAAATAGAATATGTACTACATGCATACATGCAGATAAATAATGGAAGAAGTGACAGCGACAGCAACTGCGATTACGACTTGGGGCTGGCTTTAATTTTCATTTGTTGTATTGTTAATGCTCTAATAGAATTAAACAAGCTGAGCTCGAATAAAAAACCACAAAGCTTTGGCGAAATTGGGCTTTTGCATATGTGTATAAATACGTTTTGACATAGACGTATGAACATTGCGTATAGAAAAAAATAATATAATATAATACAAATGTGATCCGTGATCCGTGATTTTAATACAAGCTAAAACCAAATTCTCTGCAGAATATGTGTCTGTGTAAATATTTTAAAGACTTTTAACGAAACGTTTAAAAACATAAGCTACATTAAAATTAAGTGCAAAAAATTCCGATATCGATACGTTTTCTTTACGCACGCATTTATCGAAAGCCAATTATGGGTCAAGCTTCCAGTCACCGGCAAACGCACAGCAGCAGCAGCCACAACAATAACAACAAAGATGAAACAGCTGCTGCCAGTGCTGCCACACATTTCACAAATCGACGTGCGTCTGCGCGCAAATCAACTTCGTCGAAACATTACTCAACAGTTGTGCAACCGTTACGCAAGGATGAACTCTCCATATTGCGAGACTCTTTGCTACGCAATGGCAGTATTATGCGCAAGAATTTGGGTGATTCTGTGCGTCGCCCTGTCACTATAAGCGAATTAAAAACCCAAAAGAATGCTCAAGCTGGTAGTACAGCAACGACTATAGATGTACCAGCAGCCGATACCAGTGCACTAAATGTAGCCGCCAGCAGTACCAGTAATCTAATAAACTTTCAACAGCCCGTAGATCGTAGCGCCAAAACAGAAGATCTGGCAGCACCAGTGATAAAAGAAAAACGTAATGAATTTTATATTGTAGGCGATGGTTATCATAAAACAGATCATTGCTATTATCGCGGCCCAAACGGTGATTATCATAAGCTTCCGTCGGATTCATTTCATAAGATGTCAGAAGGTTGCTTTGTGCGCATGAATGATGGTGCATTTCGGCGTCTGGAAGTGCCGCCCAAGCCGCAAATATCCAGACGTGCTTCCAAGCTTGACGATATGGGTGGCGTTGAGGGCAGTGGTAATCCCAGTACGGCGGCTAATGTTAAAAGTCAATTTATGAAGTTTATTAAAAGATCAAAAAGCCATACGCCTGCTACCATAGCAAAGCTACAAATGGATAAGGATGGTGCGCCAAATGAACGCATGTTACGACTCTCGAATGCTATGCGTCAAAAGGCACTTGCCTCGCAAGCTACGCCACATCGCAATAACAAGATTGTGGTTACCATGATTGAGAATGGTGGACTGCCTATTGTTGCTACAAGTAAAGCTGAAAGACCCAAAAATAGGGATAGTGCCACAATTGCAGCTGAAAAGGCATCTCGCATATCTAAGGTATGTAAATGACAAGGTTGACAAACCAAGTTTGCAGTTGCTAGCAATAGATAGTATAGTACTTCCACTTGGTTTCTAAATATTATTGTGCTGCGGTTTCTTTGTCTTAGTAACAGGGTGGGTTTTTTTTTATACAAAATGAATCTTTAGTTAGGCATTGTTTCTGTCCACTCATACTCACACATACGCAATCAATTGAATCATTTGATTTTATTTTAAATACATATGTTAATGCAATTTGTTTGTTTTTGTTAAAAAAAAGTGCTGTCTTTTTCTTTTGCTTAACCAATAACTGAAAAGTGCTATTATTTTTTTTATTATTTTTGTTTTGTTTCAGATTTTCTGTTTGCATGAAATTTTCAGACTAGATTCGAATGTGCGCTCATGTTGATACCATTTGAAAGTCTACACTCTAGTATAACATAAGCAGTAACGTACAAGCTTTGTTTACGCATTCATATATCTCTTGGGTATTAGGTTTGCTACTTTTATAAACAATAACTTCAAAAAAGGCAAGTGAAGTATCTTTGCGTAGACGCCATAGTATCAGTGAGTACTTCTTTGCTGTTCCCACTTTGCAAGTGTTGAAAAAATGTTTAATTCTACGGCAATGTTATTTTAACAAACCTAACCTGGTATAACATTCATGATTGATGTCTGCTTAACACCGAAAACCCCTGTCCAGACTCAAAACTTTTGTCAATTTAATAAAGTTGTCGCTGAAGTTCAGCTGAGCTTCGAAAGCTGCGCAAAGTGGTTTAAACCGTTCAGAGGCTAAAGTATTATCTGCTTCAAAAGAAAATTACTTTTGAAAGATTAAATATTCAACACAACGAATTTCAGAAAATAAGCAGGAAAAGGATATTCTATATATAAAAAAATGGTTTGTGCAGTTTTCCACCAGGAATTTTTTTATTTGTCGGGCAAAAAAAATTGAGCATAAAAGTAAAAATGCCAGACTTACAATGAGTAACAACAATCAGCTGTTTGTCAGTATAAACTATATTTTCTGAGCTTAAACTGCAAAGAATTTAGAACTTCATTTATATTTTGTTTATTTTTCTAATTCTAACACACTAGAAACACTAACTAAGACCAAAAACAGTATAAAACATATGTTCACCCTCACATTTTACAACACTCTCTTGGTAAAAATACCTTACTTTTCGTAGTCAACTCTTTTTGTGTAAATTGTTGCTCTTTTGCCATTATGCATTTATGCCTGTCAAAGTGAACACCCCAATGATTTTTTTTTGTCACGTATATGAGCTGAAAACCGTTAAAAAAACATATGTTAAAACTTGATCATTGGCAAAGCTAAGGAAATGAGAGCGGCCAAACAGCTTTGTAGCTCAACTTTTTACGTGGGCTCTCACCTAAGTCAAGTCGCTTCTATGCTCATGGAGGTGTAAATAAGTGTTTATTTGTTAAAGCACTCAGCAAAGTAACTGAGCTTGTGAAAATTAGCTTTAGCAACTAGCTGGAAAGGTACAAATCAAACGAATTCCCAAGGCGTATGGCGTATATTGTAGTGTGGATTTTTCGACTGTCCCACTGATCTAAGGTCCCCTAAAAAACTTGTATAAGGTTGGTGGAAGAAACTTATGTACAGACAGAGATGAGTTGGATCTCTAGCCCAGTTTATGTCCTTAGAGAGTCTTTGCAATGAATATTAGGTATGTATGTTCGGTCTGATGAGTTGGATCTCTAGCACAGTTTATGTCCTTAGAGAGTCTTTGCAATGAATATTAGGTATGTATGTTCGGTCTGAACCTTGATTCGCTATTTCGATTAAAAGGGCATTCTGAACAATTTAGAACAATTATTATTGTTTATCAGGACTTTTATTAGGTGGAAAAAAATGAGACTAGTAATTCGTAGATATAAAATTTTTAAAACTAGATTACCTGAATGGCTGGAAATAAACCTACTTATGTACACTTACTGATATATGCTTCTAATGTTTGCCAGACAGTAAATCAAGAGCTTCAAGTGGTCCAAGACTGCCATATAACGTAGTATATACTTCAGCCGTGTGTATGAGAGTGTATATTTGACGCTTTATGTGTAAGCTAAGTTAACATTTTTTTTTCTGATTCTCAGCGCTTTTACGCTCAGGTGATATCAGCTTGCTCACTTTGAGATATTCACACGAATACATTGAAAAGATACGCGCTCTAAACGAGCGCTTTTGTCAAGTACAGGCAGAGAGATATGACTGAAATAGGCGTTCATGTATGTGTGTATAGTGTGCAGTTTGTATTAAATTGTATAAAAGTGTGAGTGTATGTGTGTCTTCCATTAAATACAAAACAAATATTGGCGTGAGAGAGAAGACCCAAACCCCACGACGATGAGCATATGAGAGTGCGACTGTTCGTTTGTGCTTGTATTGAGGCTGGTTGCCGTTGTTGCTGTTGCTGTTGCCGTTGCTGACACTGGTACAGATACAGATACTCGGAGTACTCGCACTCCAGTTGCTGCTGTTGCTGTGGCTGTTGGCTTGCTAGCTGCTAAGCTGTCGATGCCTGTTGACTATAGTTGGTTATTTGGCTCACAGCGTTTACGTCAGAGTTTACAATACACGTCAAAGCCAAATAGATGTACAAAATCGTTTAAGAGTTATAAAACGCGTGTGAGACCGATAATAAGCAGCAAACACTATAACATAGATACAAAATAAAAAATAATTATTTAATTACAAGAAAAATTAAGCTAGTGAACAAAGCAGTTGTTTGCTAGCTAGCTATAATTGTGTAAAAAATTCGACTTGGTAGCAGTGTATTTGTGTAGTCTAAATAGTTGGTATCTGTGTGTGTGTGTTTGAGCTTTTTTATGGCCGTTGTTCAACAAATATTCGTATAGAACTTGAGTTAATTCATAAAGATCTTTTAAGCTCTTGAATTATCAACAAAATGAATTTAAATACTAGTTAAAAAAAAAAAGTATAAAAATGAATCATAAAAGCGTATAAGCTGGAAGTTAAACGCCGTTATTGAGTTACTAGCAGTTACGCGTAGTGAGAGCGGAAGAAGAAAAGCGTGACACAGCAGCGTGAGACACGGGGAAACTTAAGTTAACGTGTGCAACCAAGCGCTACGGAGCGCACGAACGGAACAGTAGCTAGCAGATACATTAATGAGCGTAGTACACGCACACAGACAAAAACACACACAAGCTTATTTATAAGCCAGCTGCACAGGTGTTTGTGTCAGTCGGAGAGCGTAAGCTCTCTTATGCTCTCTCTCTCTCTCTGTGTATCTGCATATAAAAAGTAACTTAAAAGCGCGCTCCAAAGCGCTCTCTTGCTTTTAAGTATCTGTGTGAGTTTGTGCGTGTGTGTATGTGTGCCTGTTTCAGTGTCACAACTGAGATAGATTAGCTATATTTGACTTTTGTCATAAATATAACACTTGTTGTACTCGCACTTATGCATGTAGCTGGTAGTTAATACATTTTCAATGTTTTAATGCGCAGCAAGCAGCAGAACTACTACCTACAAGATCTAAATATGGATAGTAAAAAAATTAAATAAGTTAAAAAACAAAATCACGTTGGTGTTGCAAATTTAGAAAGTAAGAAAATTTGTAGACACTGCGACCCAAAAATCGTTGAAAACCGCACTCTATTAAAAGCAACAAACAACAACGTCAAGTTAACCAACATGTATATGTACATATGTATATACAAACTTATATATATATATGACGACGCTGTGTACATATATGTCGTCGCGAAGTACACAGAGTGATAAAGTATGACTGTAAGAAAGAAGAGCGTGTAATCAAGTAAAAATAAAAAATAAAAGCCAGAGCGTTGTGAAGAAAATCAATGGACGACAATGAACACGGCCAAAAAGCAATCTAATAAGTTTTATTTAGCAAAACTTTAAGTTTCACACACACACACAGACACAATTATTTTTGTTGAAATTAAGTTTCTTTTTTGTTACATTGTTACAAGTCGAGAACAATAATCATTATAACAAAAGTGAGCGCACTGCGCAAGCGTAAAGCAAAAGTTTAGATCTCTACATTATTTTTGTGAAACTAGCTACAAACCTCAATAAAAACACGCACACAAATGGAGACACCTGATCTTAATCGTGGCGATACCACACGCAAAAGCGTGCGTCCTTATGCAGCACGCAAGGGCTTAGCTCCTGCACCGCCCACACTGTCCGTAGCTAATAATAACGACAATAAAAATAATGACGAAACCAAACCCAACCATACACAACTTGCCACCTCAACAAGATTGCCAGTTATGCCGCAAATGGACGACAACAGCGCAACAGATGGCGATGCGATAGTAGAGCTGCGCCGACCCGGCATTTCACAGCCCTTCACGCGCATAGCAGTCTCGGCGCTGCCCACATTGCATGGCATGCCACGACAAAAACCTACGCCCAGCTTCATGACTGCCGAGGACGATGTAGGAGTGTCGTTTGCACTGGGCTCTATCGAAAAGCACATAAACAATGTGGAGGAAAGCTTTAGGCAACAACAATTGGCCGAAAAGCAACAACATCAATCGCAATCGTCCATGGATGTTATGAAAATGGAGATTATGCGCAAGCAGAGCAAGCGTTATGGCGAAACGGAGAACTTGCTTAAGCCTGGCATTAGTGATATGTCATCGGAGAATGATTTTCAATATCTGGGCGGTCGACGTGCTGATTTGGACAGTAGCAATGAGCTAATACTAAACGAATTCCAACGCGGCAGCGATGGTCGCAACTCAATTGGTGCTTATTCAAAGAACTCAGCAACGGCAGGTAATGCTGGCACACACAAGGCTAAGCTAGCGCGCACTGCCTCGGATACCAAAAATACGGATACGGTGCTAGCAATGCGTGCTACGCTTAAACATAAGCAGCAGCAACAAAACAATGAGAAGCCACATGTTTGGCGACCCTCAACGGGTTCAACGTCCGTGTCTAGCAATAAAACTTCAGGTGCCCCAGTTAATGCAGCCCATAAAAGCGGTAGTAATGTTTTAGATGGTGCTGGCACTTCTAAACTAACGGCTACGACAATTTCTGCCACCAAAAGACGAGAGGAAAATCTGCGACAATTTGAAGCGCTGTTGGCACAAAAATCGGCAAATCGTAGCGCCGCTGGAGCGCAAACGAACTCTGGAAATGCGGCAGTCGCAACAACTGCGGTAGCAAAAAGACGTTCGGAACGTCCTGTTGTATTACCCATACCTCCTTACAGTGCAACGCGCGGCAGCGAATCAGGTCGTCCACCTAACGAGCAACGGTCAGCTGTGACTACAGCTGGACATCATCGTGCTGTGCCCGCTGTGGCTTCTAATCGTAGCAATGTGTACAGTGTTGTTCAGGTAAACTGCTCAAGCTCAGTATTTAAACGAAAAGAAATGTTCAAGAGAGGGTAACACCAAGTGTAGAGAACAGTGTGTCCAAAATAGAGAAACGTTCACATTGACTTTCAGCTCTTATGCGGGATAATATATAAACCAATAATAATAACAATCAATACTACAAATAATAAAGATAAAAAGTGCCTTATAAACATAAGTCTACTAAAAAATCATTGAAATATCTCTAGGGACAGGGCCTCAGCTCTGTTTTTGACAAAACATTTTCTCTTGAGCATTTCTTCTCTATAGAGTGCTGAGCTTTAAACTAAAATCATTCATAACATTATCCTTCGCCCTTAAATTCACATAATTTCTGCCGTGGGGACCCTGATGGGAACTAAACAAGTCTTAGAATCCTTTACTTTAAAGTCAAAGCAAGAACTAGAATCAATTGTATACAATCAGTCTTAACGTAATTTTAAGAAAACTTGACATTATTGTAATAACTTACTTTACATTTTCAGGGTTCGCCAAATATGCAGTTGCGCAGTAGCGCTCCCATGAGATGGCGTGCAACGGAGGAACACATTGGAAAGTATAAACTCATTAAGACGATCGGCAAGGGAAATTTCGCCAAAGTTAAACTTGCTAAGCATCTGCCCACCGGCAAAGAAGTGGCAATAAAGATTATTGACAAAACCCAACTGAATCCTGGGTCACTGCAGAAACTCTTTCGGGAGGTATGATTTATTTGTATAGCTTACTTATATTAAGTACAAGTTTGTAATTGATTTTATTTGATCTTGATCAGGTTCGAATAATGAAAATGCTTGATCACCCCAATATTGTAAAATTGTTCCAAGTAATTGAAACGGAGAAGACACTGTATCTAATTATGGAATATGCATCCGGTGGTGAAGTTTTTGACTATCTGGTACTACACGGGCGCATGAAGGAGAAAGAAGCGCGCGTCAAGTTTCGCCAAATCGTTTCGGCTGTGCAATACTGCCATCAAAAGAGGATAATACACAGGTATTATAGACTAAAATAATGGGTTGATCCTGTTACTTACCTAACTTCACTACTAACAGGGACTTAAAAGCTGAAAACTTATTACTGGACAGCGAATTGAATATTAAAATAGCTGATTTTGGGTTTTCAAACGAGTTTACACCAGGCTCAAAGCTCGATACATTCTGCGGGAGTCCGCCCTATGCGGCGCCAGAACTGTTTCAGGGTAAAAAGTATGATGGACCCGAGGTCGATGTATGGTCGTTGGGCGTTATTCTGTATACGTTAGTAAGCGGTTCCCTGCCATTCGACGGCTCAACATTGAGGGAACTACGTGAGCGTGTACTCAGAGGCAAATATAGGTAAGTAGCATATGAATAGCATAAAAAGTATAGGTTTTTGAAAAATATTTATATTTTGATACTTTTATAGAATTCCCTTTTATATGTCGACTGATTGCGAAAATCTGCTGCGAAAGTTTCTGGTACTGAATCCCGCAAAGCGTGCTAGTCTTGAAACAATCATGGGCGATAAATGGATGAATATGGGGTTTGAAGATGACGAACTCAAACCCTACATAGAGCCAAAACAAGATTTAGCCGATCCCAAGAGGATAGGTAAGACGGGTACTGTATACGAACTTCATTACTAATATCATTAACGGCGTTTAAATGTGGAGTTTTGCATGTAACTTTGCTGTTGTTATATATTTTTGATACAACTTTATATACATATATACTATATTGTTAATGATATTTGTTATAAATTTAAAACTTTATTTTGTGTTTTATCTGCCAACTTTTATTGATGTACATTTATTTGTAATACGTGATACACAAGATCTTATAAATGATTAGACTGATTACTTAATGTATTAAACTTAATGTAACTTTTTTGGTGTCTGGATATGTAATTTTAAAGGCAATAGTTGCGAATGCAATTTTTACGCTGTGTATACGTAGTAAATGTAAATGTATGTATAAAGTACATTTGTATTGTAGTAATATATACTATAAAGACTGCGCTATATAAATATTATTTATATGTATGTGCATTTTCAAATAGCAGCGGGGATACAAACCGGTGATAAAAAAACAATAACAATTTGGCGCAGTGCATTTAACTTGATGTTGATGGTAAATTATCTGATCGGCGAATGGAAAACGCCACAACAAAATGTATGGAATCTAGCATAGAGATATGTTTTTCCATTGGCATTTGGCTGACACCGATTAATTTCAACTCTTTGTTCTTTTTTCAATTTATATGTCTTTATCTGTTTGTTTCAAACTTTTTCAAACTAAAACACAGAGCGACCAGGAAGAGCCTGAAAATCGAGATCAAGTAAACAACAAAATGGAAAATGTCCAATGTTGAAAATATCAAGAATGGATATAAAAAAAAAACAAAGAAAAACCTAAACTGTGTCACAATATTTGGTTATGTTTTATGCAACAGTATATAAAATATTTGTATTTGTGATAGTTATATAATAAATGCGAGATAAAAATACATTTCATAAAGAGTTATGCGTTCGGATTTGCCCAGCTGTCAACATTAAGAGCAGATATAAAAACTTAGTACATACATGTAAATTAGGCATATGTATATATATGTATAATTAATAATAAATTAGCAAAACTTAACGTTAATTAAATGTGCTAAAACTATGCCGGTTTGCATCCCTTTTATGCATCTGCGTCGTTTTTTTTTATTTTGAAAGATCTTAGCTAATTAATTGTTTTAAACTAACAAAGTAATGGTTTGTAACTTGAGGCAAATAGCAGGCTTAAAAAGCCCAAAAATAGTTTTTACGCTTGGTATACTTATATTTAATGAAGCTGAGTAATTTTTAAGTTTTATGGAGAAATGGTTTAGTTGCTATACGTGCCTTTAACTGAGTTTCAAACAATTGCGCACGTTGTTTTAAGAAAGGTACTACAAATTTGCATGCTATACTATTTGCTTAGTTGGGTATGAGTAAAAAACTTTCCGCTGCATGATTAACTCATTAATATATATGTCTATGGGACTTAAAGGCTTAATCCTTTTGATATTTATACTCACTTAAACAAATTTTTATTGCAATAATTAATGCAGAGGCCCTAGTCGCTATGGGCTATAATCGACAAGAAATTGAAGCCTCATTGTCTCAAGTGCGCTACGATGATGTGTTTGCCACGTATTTACTTTTGGGACGCAAGAGCACAGATGTAAGTTTTGTTGAACGAAATTTGATTGGCCCAACAATAAAGTGTATATTAAATTTAAAATTTTTGCGCAGCCGGAGAGTGATGGTTCGCGATCGGGTTCGTCACTTTCACTTCGCAACATCTCGGGTAACGATGCAGGAGCTAATACCGGTAACTCGGCCGTGCAGAGTCCAACGCATCGTGGTGTACATAGAAGTATCTCGGCATCAAGCACTAAACCTAGTCGTCGAGCCTCGTCTGGTGCGGAAACATTACGTAAGTTATTTCGTTTACTCAATTTGGCTAGCAATTATTATTTACATTTCTTATTAACTTTTAAAGGTGTAGGCCCTGCAAATGCAACCACACCCGCTACAGCTGCAGCGGGCGTTGTGGGAGGAGTAAATCCTAGCAACAATTATAATGCTGGTGGCGGTGCGGCAGATCGTGCATCAGTGTAAGTAAAACTTGGGTTTAAATAAAGAACGTTTGCTGTTGAACAACTATTTCGCACAATGTACCTTGACAAAGACTAAAAGCCCTTTGCTAGTTTTTTAAATTGAACACAAGTGTGACCATATTAATCTCGTCAAAAGATATATCGATATCTTCAAATTAATCGAACTTTATTTTTATATATTTGTCTTTTAAAAAAGTTGTTTTTAACGTTTTTATTTTTATTATGCATTGTAGTGGAAGCAATTTCAAACGACAAAATACCATCGATTCCGCAACCATTAAGGAAAATACAGCGCGTCTTGCTGCACAAAATCAGAGACCAGCGTCGGCCACACAGAAAATGCTTACAACGACAGACACATGTAAACTATGTCATATTTTGTTCTCATCACCAAGTTAAGCTAATTTTGCAAATTTTTATCTATCTTGTCTATAGCGCTAAATAGCCCCGCTAAGCCACGCACGACAGCAAAATACGATCCCACGAATGGCAATCGCACAGTCAGCGGGACAAGCGGCATTATACCACGCCGTTCCACCACGCTCTATGAGAAGACTTCGTCGACCGAGAAAACCAATGTTATCCCTGCAGAGACAAAGTACGTGAGAGTTGTTTTAGACGCTTTTTTGAAAAAAACAAAAAAAAAAAATTTACATATATATTAGCATTACACCATAGAGACATGACTTGTATTATTGTTTACCATTTGCAATTTCAACAATATTGAAATTTTAATTTTTGCATCGTACTATGTTGACAGTTTATGCGTCAGTGAGTCAGTGCAGACGTTTTTGGTGTGGTCCGTCCATAGAGTGCGTCCATCATTATTATCTTTATTTTTCTTTAGTTTTCACATACAAGTAGCATAATAATTTAATCAAAAACTCTTAGACTTGATTTAGCAAGTGTACACGCCAAACACAAAAGAAAATCATGTAGAGTTGTTGAAAAAACTTTAAACTTATTTGTTTAAACATTTTTTTTCGTATGAATTGCATCATGCACGATTCTGTTTTTGAGTTAGTTTTTATTTGCTGTGCCGTATGCGCACAAATCAAAAAAAAAAAAAAAATTCAATTTCGTTTTATCAACGTTTTTGTTTTATTATGGTTTTACGCGTATCCAAAAGTAAACCAGCACACTCAACCTACCTATTTACGATTCTACAACTTTCTGCCATAAACATTCCTTACACGTAACCAGCAGTGGATCGGCAGCTCCCGCTGGAAAGGGTCATACTAAAAGCGCGTCTGTCTCAAGTCCTCGCCCCTCTACAGACGGTTGCGTCACAGTATCAAATGACCCGCTCGGAACGAGGTATACACTTGTGTAATTAACAAACCAAAACTTGTACCAGTTTATATTTTTGCTCAAAACAACTCTACTTTCTTAACAACTTGATTTTTGGTTTATTATTTAAACATTTTTTTTCAATTGGCTGCCAATTTCTTTTTGCGAGTGTATTTGTTTATGTAATTTTGAAACTTCATAATGTAGTAAGTTTTTTAGGATCAACAGTCAGTCAACAAACATTCAAAAAATACCTACACAACACAAAATCGATGGTTTTTTTTTAAATGTATCATTGAGTGTATATCATTGAGTGTATATAATTAGTGTGCCATTTCGCGAAATCATGTAGATGCAGGAGTGCTCCTAAATTTATTTTGTAAGTAACTCAAACACAATTAGCTGCTGGGACAATCTATATAGAGCAGAGTATGTTGTATTGTTTTTCCAATAGTTTCACTAGCATTTTTAGCAAAGTGTACTGCAAAGTGAATGCACTTTAACAAAATTATTTTTTGCGTCCAAAATTTCCCATAAGAACATGGAATTATTGTTAAACCCCCCATTCATTAATCGATTTCGATTTTAAAATATCGCTTTTGCAAGCTTAAATTCTTAACAGCTAAATGAAATGGAAATTGGAAAATATGAATAAGTCACCAAGGATTATGTTTAATGAAAGCACAAACAATATATGTATACTATGGAATGGGCTTATTATTATTATTTGGTTTTATTGATATAAACCAAATTTAGCTCATGCAATTTTTTTTTTTCTTATAATATTTAAGAAAATATTTAATTTATGTTCGTATACCAAATATTTAAGACAATCCGTTTCGTATTGTACTGCATTTGTATATTTGTAGATAACTACATATGTATGTTTACAACTCTATTTGTATTTTGTACATTTGAAAAAAAAAAAAAGAAAATGTTGGACTATGTTAGCTTTGTTCTTGATATATTTTCGTTTTATCGATCTAACAATTTGATCAATTGAATAATGTAAATTTCTTATCTTTTCATGTTTTATACAATTTTGAACATTGTCTCTGTTTACAAACCAAATGTCTAATTTTGATAACTACTACACTACTACATACATCCATTCCTTGTGGCGTTTTATATCCGCAACTACAAAATAACATAACCAACCAACCACCTACGATAAAAATCTACAACGATCCTTTCGACTTCCTATCGACGTTCGCTCAATTATTGTACCACTACTCTACTACTTTTCGTACACAATGCAAACTGAAAACCACCCAACCAATAATCCAAACTTAAATTAAAAAAAAAAAACAAAAACAAACAAAAACAAAAAAATACATAATAATTGATAAATGAATTTGGTTAAAACTTGAACTTGTTGCGGATCGAAACGAATTTTCGATTCAAAACAAAAACGAACAAACTTCGGTGAGTGAAAATGCAATTTTACATTAAGAGAATTTCTTATTTGTTTAAAAACTAAAAAAGAGCGCGGCTATATACACAAATAATTTTGAGCTAAAGTTTATTTTGTTTTGAATGATATATGTAAATTGATGAGTGTGTGTTATTTGAGTATAGCTTGCCGCGCCCGCTTACAAACAAGAAATATATATATATACATACGATTTAAAAAACAGAATGATAAATGTATATATTTGTTATATTCTACAATACATACATATATGTAGTATAATTTATTTGTTAATTTTCATTTTACAAAATAGGAGTAATTTTTTTAGTAATACTATTCATTCGTTTTTAATTGATATTCGCTTTTTAGTTAAGCTATTAAGAGCGTAATTTTTAGGGCTGTTTTTAGGCTAGCTCAGAAGAAGAAGTCTAAAATTGAAATGAATAGTTTTTATTTGAAATCTGCAATACGAAAACTTAAGTGAAAAACAATCGTATACATATGTTTATATGTACGTAGTTAGTTTAAAATAACTGCCAAGTTAAAAGTTTTATGCTTTTCATTAAGTTTTTTTTTTTTTCTTGTTATATTTTATATGCATGTTATTTGGTAGAAAAAAAAATTAATATTTGTCATTTTCATTATGTGTTACCCTAAGTTTGAATATTTTCATAATTTTTTACATCTCAAAGCTTTTAAAAATGTTCTAAAATGCTCTACATCTGATGTAATGTTGTATACTTTTATAATAATTCCTTAAATGTTTTTGTCTGACAATACATATGTTTTATCTACTACCTCAAATGGCGTCTGTGCTGGCCATTGCTATCAAATGTATAATATTTCCATTGTACTAAGTTTAAGTTTACGTATTTTGTGTATGCTGTGTAACTCGTTGTAAAAACGTACCATAACTTTTGCTCATACTTCTTTAGACATAAATTACGTAAAAGTGGGTTAATTGTAACTTCAACTATATACTCAACATTTCCAGTTCCATTTCCATGTTCAAATATGACATTTATCAAACGAATAATGCTTTCACTTAAAACTATTCGTAAAATTTGTTATAGGGCATACTTTTTCTAAAGCTCATAACGCATTTCAGATCTTTTTAAAGCAATTTCTATGCTTATCTTTCTTGGTTTCATCATACCATTTTAAAAACTACGCTTTTAACTATTTTTATATTGACTTTACTCTCATGGCCATATATGCATTTTATGTCCTTATTAATAAATTGCGCTTTTTTTATTTTTACTTTTACATTATTGTAAATTTATTTAAACATACATTTAGGGCTAATGAAACTTGTATTTTTATTAAACTACATACTATATTATACCTAATTATTAATTAAGTGCTTGTTTTATCAAAAATTTGACTTGTTTTTTTTTCTTTATTTTTTTCTTTTCATTTCGTTTGTGACTACAACGTGATTGCAAAAAAAAAAAAAAAACAATATATATATATAAAAAAAAATTTGCATCAATTATTCACATCAAATATACAAACTGCTTGAAACGCGCTGCTTTGTGTCTGCTCTGTACATCAATCATTGCGAATTAAATATCTACACATTCAAATATACCATCATATACCAACAATGAACGACAAAAATGAAACAAACAATATACATCAAACGCATAAACAACGCATTGGATCGACTTGAAAATGGATTAAAATGAATTGCTTGATGAATGCGCGCGCGTTACATTCGATATATTCACTAAACTGCCCACTGACAAATTGACAAACCAACGTATTATCGATAACGATTTTCACACGTTTACACTTTGCACTACAATTTTAAAATTACAAAAAAAAAATTAATAATCATAAAACCATATACTGATTAAAAATCATATTCGTTTTCTGAAATGCGTTTCATTGGATTTGAATGTACGCCGACAAACTGAAAATCTTAAACCGATTTACCATTCATACGTATTGTACTTGTACATATATATAAATATATATATAGTCTGTTCGACCGACTTAGAATGGCATCGGCTGTTAAATCAAGCAGACACTTTCCGAGGAATGTTCCATCACGTTCAACCTTTCACTCTGGTGAGTTTTATGTTCACTTATTTTTATTAGTTTCAATAAATAATTTAATTTTATTCACAATTTTAATAAAAACAAAAAACAAAAAAAATAAATAACATATATATTCCGGTTCATAAATCAAATGTACTAGAACTTCAATTTAGTTAAGATTTTTTTTTTTTTTTATACTGAAATGAAGCATTTCCATACTGCTTTGACAACTTGTTTGTGTCCTGCACGTAACTCTCATAATTCTCAGTAGTCTCTGATGAATGTTTTACATATAGCATTTATAGTCGTAAGCAATATACTTTATTAAACTACGACAAAAATTTAACTTCATTTGTATTAGATACTATATCTATAAGATTTTATAAATTACAAATTTTTTTTAGTCTTGACTGCTGTGTAACCAGCGCGGCTTACATTGCTTTTAATTTGTTTATATTTAATTTTGCATAATTTCATTTGTTCAAAACTTGCACGTTTGTCTGAATTGAAGAATGCTTAAACTGTTGTTGTGCGAACATTTTTTGTGTACTCGTACATACGCCTTATGTGATTTATCTTCTTTTTTTTTTAAAAAATAAATAAAAATTTACATATATTTGATTTCGGTTAATGTTTAATGCAGATGGAAAACTATTCATAATGTAGATTTATATAAACAAAAATTGTTTATGAACAAAGAACTAAATACGCTGAGACTAGCTCAAGCGTTGACCAAATATTAAATAAAATATTGTGTTAAACACTTTATATGCAAGTATGTTACCAAGTTTATATACCAAGCGCAACGAATTAAGTGAGATATATAAAAATAAATGTATCAGCAGATAAATACAAATTAAGTAAAGCGTTCCAGCCAAATTGGCTCTAATGTCAGGTTTAAAAAAAAATTAAGTTAAAAATAATAAAATACAAATTTTTTATAGTCTTGTGCCTTGAGCTGAATGATAATGTTCAGCTCAATTGGCGATAAGACAACCAACCCATCGGAATAGCAATCCAAAACTAGAACAGACCTACAATTTTTTACTAAACTAAAATTTAAAAGTTTAATAAAGCACTTAATAGTGTGCAAAGTCCAAATACCAAATAAGATTGTACAATTGTTAATTGAGAGCTATATATTGAAGATTTATAATATATTTCCACTTTATTGTGTTCGCTGGTTTATATAATGGTAACAAAGTTATGAGTTTTAAAACTTTTAAAAAATATTGATAATTTTATAAAAGCAAACTAACTTATAAGACCACGTCTGTGTCTGTCTGAACTAAAGTAAAGCAAAAAGTGAAAATTTTTTACTACATACATATATGGTAGAATTGACCAACTAACTTAATTGTTAATAAACTCTTAAAGTTGCCTAATTTTACAGCATATAGTATTAATTTATTTATTTATACAATTATTGCAATGCGTTCTATAGGTCAAACCAGAGCACGAAACAACACAGCGCTGGAATACTCGGGCACAAGTGGTGCATCCGGAGATTCGCCGCATCCGGGTCGCATGAGCTTTTTCTCAAAGCTTTCCTCACGGTTTAGTAAACGGTAAGTAAAGCAGATTGCTTAAAGCTAACAGCATTTAAATTTCATTTCCTTATTTAATAAAAACAAAATACTACAAGAAAAGCAAAAGCAGTTTAAATTCCATTTGAATTTGTTTTTTTATTTGATTTGTTTTAGTTTTTTTTTTTTTTTTTTGTTTTATTATTTTATTTAGTTTACGTTTCATTTAATATTTCAAAGCATTTAAACACATACACATTCATATGTACGTATATATATATATAAGTGTGTGTTTTGTACCAAAAGCGATCTATCTGCCTACTAAGTACGGCGCTGTATACTGAAATAATAATATTTATATACATACTATGTATATGATATGCACAGCTTAAAATAAAATTATGTTCGGCCTAAATCCAAAACAGCACAAGCACTAATTAACAAAAGTTATCAATTAATTATGTATCAAGTACTTCCATATACATAACATGCAATTAGTTGACTTTTCTTTGACGTTATTTGAATAATTAATTCGAAGACGTTAGACAATTATATTTCAATGTATTTTGAAAGCACTTTTAGATCAAAACTATTGTTAATTATATATGCAAATTTGTGCCAAAATGCAATAACAACTTTGTTTAACAGAGTTGCTGTTAATCATATTTTGCACAGAAGTACTTCAGCTCTAACATATTGCACCTCTATAATGTGTCAAACAAACAGCACAAAAACATGAAAATAAACAAAAACTGGTTGGAAATTGCAACGACTTAATATTTGATTGTTTTTATTTGAGCTGATCTAGTATTGTTTGAATTTTGTTTTCGATACCGACTGTTAGAAACACCTGTATGAACTGTACTGTTAAATCGATCAATTGATATCGATATACGTAACAGAAGTTTATATGTTTAGCTTGCTCCCACACTTACATAAACACGCACACCAAACACACACACACACCTGTCCACAAACCTAGCTGAATTTGGATTTAGTGTGTTTGCAAAAACATATAAAATAATTTTATTAACTTGCTGTCGATAAATTATCGAGTGATATTTTTTCAAATCAAAAGTACTCGAAGAAGAAAGAGAGACAAACGCAATAAAATCTTGGCAGTAGTCATAGTGGAAATGTAAACGGTTTTATAAAACAGTTCACGACCAGTTCACTAGTCTTCCGGAACTTGTTCTTTTGCTATAACATAAATGCAACGCGTTAAATTTCATTGATTAACTTTAAATTTTAACTGCAAATGTTACTAACAGAATATAAATAATAGTTAAAAACAGAAACTGCTCAAAATTTTCATTGGTTTTGCATGATATATAAAAATCTTAAGAATGAAGTTCATTTATTTTATTTTACTTAACTTCAATTATTAAAACGTACATGTTTTATATAACTTTTTTATTTTTATTTTTTTTTTGTTTAATATTTTTTGTTATGTTTCTGGTCAACGATTTAAACTGAAACTTATGAAATGGAAAAATACTAGCATACTATGCATACGCACACACACATAAGTACACACAGCCATATACAAAAACAAAAAAACAAAACCTTTATTAAGTGTAAATATGTAAATGAAACTATGAACTTACTTATATACACACACTGCATGCGAAATTGCGATCTGTTCCACCTCAAAATACTTTTAGTATATGCAAAAATTCAACAGATATAACGCATACGCATGTATATTTATATATTTAGTTACATACATTTATATACCCACAAGCACTGGAATTAATTTTTTGTCCAGCTCTGCGGCAGAAGTAGATAGATGCCTTTAATCAGTAGAATCTAATTTTAAATTGGTCACGTGCCCGTTAATCAAGCAAAATAAAGTCGTCGTGCTTATATAAAAAAATAAAATGGTGATTATTCAATATGAAGATATCAAGATTCAGATACAGATACAGATACAAAACTATACATACATATATGTAATTACGTACAATACAAATGTAGCAAACTGAAGCCAAGTAATATGAAAATGGGGCGCTCAGTTATCAAGGTCTGTCGCTTCCTATACGCTCTGTTTCGCGCTCTCTCCGTCACACTTAAAATATCGTCTTTCTCTTATCCCTCTACTATATAAATCCATATCACCCCACTACTATGAAGGCTTTTTATTGTACTTGTCTCTCTTTTTCTTCATTTTAAGTACTATTATATGAATTTTGTAATATGTATTGTTAATTTCACAAACTGCTGTTGTATTATAAATATACAAACATGAATTAGCATAAATATTGCGTTTACTTTTCTTACCATTTTTTTTTTTTGTTTTTTTTTTAAATTAAGTTGAGGCAACTCTTTTAAGAATCAAAATTTTATAATTTTGTTTTTCTCGTACTATTTCCGTTTTATACTTAAAAGCCTTCTTTTGGTTTCATTTCTCGTATTTGTTTTACCCATTATTAATATTTTTTCCAGCCGTGAATAATTTGTTTAAAATTTTTTTCTTTAATTTTAGGCCAAACCAGTAATTAACAAAACAAAGATTAACTATTCCTTGTTAATAGTTCTAAAAACTGATACAAACGATTCCCTCTAGAGTAAACGCGCGTGACGGAGAGATACAAATATGTTACAGATCAGACAGTTTACGAATAACGCTAAAAGATCCGAACAGATAAATTCGTTCCGAAATCGTAAACCCTACAAAAGAACACCAACAACAACGTTGAGTTGCGTTGCGTAAACAGAAATTCACAAAATCGCCTATGTTTTATTACGATTATTAACTAATTATACATATACATTTACAAATATATTTAAAAGTAGTAATTATAAAAAATACAAAAATATTTAAACAAAAAGCAACAGCAACAATGAAAATTTAATGCAATTATGATAACTTTTCTTTATTTTTTATTTTTTTTTTAAATTCGGAGTTTACTATTTTTTTGAAATTTAAAAAATAAAAACATTCATGCCTGAATATCAACAGTTAACAGCCAGAATAAAACCTTAACAATAATAATTGCTGTCACTGATTATGTTTTACAATTACTAATTTCATACTATCTAAAATATAACTATTTATGTTAAATACAAATTGCTATTATAGTTAATATATAAAACATAGCTAAACGTAAAACTATCACAAATCCATATTAACTAAAAATGAGAATGAGTATCGAACGTAAAAGCACACATTCAAAAACACCAAATGCGGTTGCGAACTTTGTAACTAGTAAATGATCTTAAATATACAAAATTTACTATAAATCTAGCGTATATAAATATGTATCTGTATTTGTATTTGAATTGTATCCCTGAATCATACAATCAGAATTGAAATTATCGAACTTGCAATTGATTAATCACATATTTACAAAAACTACTCTAAAAAAAAACAAAGTTTAAGCACGTTATGCTAAACTAGAGCGCGTATTTAGTAAATTAAGAATCGAAATTAGTTGTCGAAACTGAAACACGACTAAAACTGAAAACAAGCTATAAAAAAAAAATTAATTGTATTTTAAATTTTGTGCATGTGACCATTTTATTTGTACAGATGATAATCTTTAAAACGTGTTATCAGGCTTCTTTAGTAGCCCGATTAGTTATGCATATTAAGTTTCAAAGAAATAACATATACATAATTAAATAAATTGATAATTTAATTAATCCATAATAAATTGTATGGAAAATTTGTGAGAAATTAAGAAAAAAAAAAAATCATAAAAAATATCTACTTGAATTTCGTTTTACTCCTTGAATCAATTGGCAATTGGGTAATAGCTGAATTTTTACCAAAATGTAACTTTAAGAGCACTTAAATAATTGATTTGTATTTGCGCTGTGTGCTCTATTATGCAAAACAATAAATACTCTTGTACATAATAAATATTAAATGCTAATGTTATGTAACAAAGCAATACAATATTTTAACCAACAGTGTTTTTTAAAAACTTTGCTAACACTTGGCTACCAAATAAAAATGACTTGACTGAAGTAAATCGTTTCTGCATATTTGGAATCGCTGATTTAAGGCAAATAAAAAAGTGCGATTTAATTCATAAAAGAACATATAATTAGTTGAATAATCGCTCACGATAACGCATTTCGGGGATACGATAACATTAGTGTGTAACATAGCAGGATAGTTTGGGGTATTCGATAACTTGCAGTGTTGATTTTTTTAAGGTTTCAGCCAACGGTATTAAAGTAAGGTCAATTTTATTATTTGAAGAAGACAAACAATTTATTCATTGTAAATTCTTACTGAGGCATTTTTTTATGTTAAAATTTTTGTAAACTAAAATGATAATCCATATTTGCAGTACTTCAACTACTGAAGAGGCAGCAAAGCCACGGGTTTTGCGTTTTACTTGGTCCATGAAGACAACCTCGCCGCTGATGCCCGATCAGATAATGCAAAAAATTCGTGAGGTCTTGGATCAAAACAATTGCGATTATGAGCAACGTGAACGGTAAGTACAAAGAAAAAGCCTAGAGTCGTAATGCATATAGGACTTACAATAAATTCCATTATATAAATCTCGCTATATACAACTTCATTTCATTTTTTCTTACAGATTTGTCCTCTGGTGTGTACACGGTGATCCAAATACAGACTCCTTAGTGCAATGGGAAATTGAAGTGTGCAAATTACCAAGGCTTTCATTGAACGGAGTGCGCTTTAAGCGAATCTCTGGTAAGTCTATAATTAGTTTTTATAAGAATATATTTAAGAACCTTTTGCATTTTTTGCAGGCACAAGCATTGGTTTCAAGAACATTGCGTCACGCATTGCTTTTGATCTACGACTGTGACTTAACCAAACGCATAATGAAGCCTCCACCACTGCTAATAACGTAGACACCATCTCCACTGATAGCTCTCAAATGGTAACCGGCCGTCACAAGTTGTCGGAAACATCTCTGCTTTGTCGTTCATTAACCAGCCAGCAAGGAGGTTCCCAGCGGCGCAAGAAATCCAAGTCATCTGCCAGCGGCTGTGAGGAACAGAAAAAAGCCAGTTCGCTTTTGTCTGCTTTTCATCTGTACTCACCATTCAGCTCCAAGGAAAATGTGTTGTCCAGTGAGGATCTTCATTCACACCCATGCAGCAGCGTAGCAACACGCGATCAACTCTCCGTACAAGATGCTCTATCATTGGGCAACGCCGTAATGCAGAGCGCTGATTCTGGTGAGCTGGTAGCAGCACCAGTCTTTATGGATTTTAATCCAATAAACGCTATACTGGAGGAAGACGTTGAAAACATAACAGAACTGGAAGCTGAAAACACTAACACGGGCAATAAAAAGACAGCGGCTGAGCGAAATAGCGACAAAGAAACTAACTTAACAATGGTCACTGAGAGCGATCGGGACAGTAGTGGAGGCAGCAGATTAAAGAAAAACATAAAAAATACCGGCAGCCTCATTGTGCGCAAATTGACAAACTCTAAAAACGGAGATATCGACAAAAAGGCTGTAGCAAAAACGTTAGAAGCAGCAGACGTGCAGCAAGAGCCATCCCCTAGCAATGCCAAAGGAGACGACGATGATAAAGTAAACACCACACAGAATGCAATTTTGCGCACTACAACTCTGTAAATAAGCAGAGACGAGGTTGAACTCGTTATAAGAAGTTCGGCTGAACGTAGTCATCTGTAAATTGGATGACAATCTAGCATAGAATCTCAAGAAAAAAAAATAGTAAAAAAACAAGTTTGCATCTATTCATTAATCTAATGTTTTCAATTTAATTATGTATAACAATCAAGCACACAAATATTTCTACATTTACAAGAATATCTTAGCACACTCATATATGTGTATATACATACGTACATATATAAATTTATTTTGATGACGCTATTAAGGAAAAAAAAGACAGCGTAATCAAAAAAAAAATAAAAATAAAAATGTATGTAGATTGAAGAGTAGGCAAACCAACACCCAAGTTTAAATCAATAAAAACAAGAAATATTTAACTGAATAGCATTCAAAGCTCTATAAACTGCATTTATATGTACTACGAACTACATACAGCTTTTGCTTAGTAAGCCAGCAAGGAACTCTCAGCATAAAAATAAAAATAGCTGCTATATGCAATATGTAATTCGCACAAGGACTAAGCAAAATGTGCACATAATCAATAGATAAACTGGACCCTATACCAAATCCAGTTCATAAATAAAACTTTACGCTGCGGAAAGAGAAAAATAATAAAAATTAAAAAGTCTATAGCTTTTGAGTTTTTTCAAAAATAATACATAGACAGTAAGCCAGAGCTTATTGGAATGGAGCGACATAACAGTGCCCACTCATATGTGCAATCCAACCATTTATTCAATCAATGAATTCTGTTGCAGTTATGAACAATCTAAACATTTCTGTTTAATGTGGTCTTGTGTTTCAGTTTCAGCAAACGTTTAGATGTATGCAAATTTAGCTCTGACTCATTTCTGTCTTAAATTAGTCTGCCCCAAAACAGTCTGGTTCGCAATGTCTTATTTAACGTATTAACATTGATATATGACGCATAACTCATCAAATGAGTAAAGCGGATAATCAAATGCAATACTTACGAATATTTTTATAAGACCATCTTTGGTTGTATACCACTTCCCAAACCGCAGCACAAGATAAGCGGTCTTAAAACCTACAAGGTATCTTGCTGACACTTTAAATGTACATACACATATTTATAAAACAAATAGAATGGAATCTTTTTGGCACTGTAGCACATCCCATATGTTATTAAGAGCCAAAATCATTTTGTTGTTGACCGAGTTTGTAAATTCCTCTTTTTCATAAAAACCAACAACAAATAGTCTAAACGATATAAGAATACACTATCCACATAATCTTTTTGGCAATAAATTTTGGACGAATTGTAGCTATTTTTTACACCTGCTACTTATACATAAATTGGTTTTCCAATTGAAACTATATGAAGTTAATCAGCGAAGAGTAGTATCTGATTTATTTATACTCATCCTGCTGCGTTCTTAGCTAACAGATGCAGTCTTTCAGAATAAGTAATTCCAAAATGTCGTTTATAAATGAAATTTCTTGGGAACTCATAAAATATACAAACTAAAATTTGCACAACATAAGATAGCATGTATGTATAGTGATTTCGTATTTTTGATCACCATGATCACAAATGATGTCTAAAGCCGAAAATAAAGGTTGAGTTAATAATAAAAAAAAAGTTTATTAATAACAACATTACTCATTATCTTAAATACACAATAAAAAAAAGGGATTTAATCGTCTAGAGCCTAGACCATACTAATAATCATGTTGTAAGATTATCCAATATAAATAGATGTTTTAATTAATAAATATAAAGTGGAATACACGAGTTTTGTTATTCGCATTACAAAAGCCTTTATTTTTAGGTTCTTTTAATTAGCATAAATATTTTGTGCAATTACATTATGAGAACGTGTATTTATTTAATGCTGATTTCGCTTATTAAAGTTCATCATCAAAGTCTTCGGGAGGAAAATCGCCAACCTCTACAGAGAGAGGTGACACAAAGCCACCATAGTTAGGCGGACACACAAAGTACGCCTTGTTGCCAATGCTATAAAATTTTCACAAGTTTTACAACTCGGTAACCACTTTTTTTTGGAAAACTCACCTGCCATTATTCTTGCCCAATGGTTCGTCGTATTGCACACCAATAAAAATGACACTTTTTCCTTCTATCATACCATTATACTTTATTGTACCGCGGCGCGTGGGATTCCCTGCTACGGTTACCTACATTTTTGGAGTTTGTAATAAATAAACAGGTTTTACTTTTACCAGCTGTCGCTTACCTGACACCGGGCACCGACAACACAAAGCTCGGCGCGCCGCTCCAGCTCTTCGGCTTGTTCACGTCGTTTCTGTTCTTTCTCGCGCATTTCCTCTTCATTATATTTGCCCAAACGATTCTGTTTAAGGAAATTGCGGACTGTATCAGGCTTTTGCTCATACTGATCTTTAGTGAGCTCAAATTTTTCCACCGATTCGTCACCAAAACTAGCAAAAGTGTCGATGACATGTAAGCGCAGACCTTCGCTGGTAAGATAGAAACCCAATTGAGCTTCGTCATTATTCAGTGTGTTGACAAAACGATCGCCATTGTACAACTCCACTTTCATAGTGCTGGCACTTCCACCTGTAAGGATTTCTAGTTTCCTCTGCAAAAATTCAATATTACAGCCAGCTGTGGCGTCTTCGTAAGACTTTTTAAACAAAGAGCCGACATACCTTTAGCTGCATTACGGATAAATCCTTTGCGAGCTTTACCTCAAAAGCTACGGCGTCATTTCTGGAGTTGGATACATTAACTTTTACGAAATCAGGTGCTTCAGATAATATTTGTGACATTTTTACAATTGGAAATTTAAAAACAAAAAATGACGCGTTTAAATATATGTGTGTATGAAATTGTATCGTTCCGTTTGGAATAAGTTCAAAAAAACTAGTCGTTTCAATAACCCAGTGAACGGAGTCAGTGATAGTTCTTTTAAATGTATATAAATGTAATAGATAATATTATACGTTGTCTAGAAAAAAAATGTATAATATTGAATAGAAAAAAAAAACTAAGAATATATGTAAAAAAAACACTAGATAGAACACGGATCTTTGGTGCTTACATGAATTGGGAACAGTAACTGCTTTTAGTGAACCATTACAGATTAGTTCGTAAATAATACAAATCACTGAACTATATTATTGCAACTAGTCTTGTAATCGAAAACTTGAAGTCGATATTGCCTTGCATATATATCGACAAATATGTCAATCGTTTACTCGGTGGTACATTAGTTAATATTTTAGCAAAATGTAATTTAATGAAAGAAATATGAACAAGTGTTTATTAAGTAGCTCCTCGCATTCGCGGGGTGCCACCCTGTCGAAAGAGAACTTATTAAATTGCCTTACATACGGGCTTTTTGCAATTGTTGCGCTGTGTGGATTTTTGCTGCTGTGGGATGCTTCCAGTTTGCGAGATGGATTTTTCTTTGATAAGAAACTTTCAAATGGAGTAGTGCTTGATCTTAATGCGCAGGAGGTGTCTATATCGGTGACTGAGCAGCCACGTGTGCGTAACGTAAATTGCACCTTTTGGGATTGCCTTAACATTTACAAATGCGGTCAGAATGAACATGATATGCTCAAGGTATACATATATCCACTGCAAGAGTTTGTGGATCAAAAAAGCGATAAAGTGGCCACGACGCTTTCTAGCGAATATTTTCAAATCTTGGATGCAGTGCTTAAGAGTCGCTACTACACTTCTAACCCAAATGAGGCCTGCCTCTTTTTGCCTAGCTTAGATTTGCTGAACCAAAATATATTTGATAAGCAACTAGCAGGCGCAGCTTTAGCATCACTTGATTTTTGGGATCGTGGAGAAAACCATCTTATTTTCAACATGCTGCCTGGCAGTGCGCCAGAGTACAACACCGTTTTGGATGTAAATACCGATAATGCTTTAGTGTTGGGCGGTGGCTTTGACACCTGGACGTATCGCTCCGCATTTGATGTATCTATTCCTGTCTGGAGTCCACTCTTGCAGAACTTTCATCCTCCTGCTCAGCTTAACGTGCAACGTAAATACTTGTTAATAATTGCACAATTAAACTTACTGCCACAATATGTGCGTACCTTGCGCGAACTGTCTAGTCATCATGCTGATCAATTGCTTCAACTAGGACATTGTGATGTTATAGAAATGAACTCCCGCTGCACACGTATTCGTGATCATCAAAAGCGGTTGGAATATCCACGTGTTCTTTCGCGTGGTAAGTTTTGCCTCGTGGGACGTAGTTTACGAATGGGTCAGCCAGACTTGCTAGAAATTATGTCTCAGAGTTGTATACCTGTAATTGCCATAGACAATTACGTTATGCCATTTGAAGATGCCATAGATTGGTCACTGGCTACCGTTCGTTTGCGCGAGTCGGAGCTTCATGCTGTGGTTGATAAGTTGAATGCAATAACCAATGTTAAAGTCGTTGAAATGCAAAAGCAAGTGCATTGGCTGTACAATACCTATTTTAAGGACTTAAAGAGCATTACTGTTACAGCTTTGGAGATTCTTGAAAGCCGTATTTTTCCTCTGCGAGCGCGTAGCATACGCCAATGGAATGCTATCAGTACAAACAGTCATGCAACGTTTAATCCACTATTCCTACCCACACTTGCGCCTAAATCTCAAGGCTTTACGGCTGTAATCTTAACTTACGATCGTGTAGAGAGTCTTTTTCTTTTAATACAGAAATTGGCTGTAGTGCCATCACTGCAGAGCATTCTAGTCATTTGGAACAATCAGCGAAAGCAGCCTCCGCATTGTAAGTATTGTATTTGTTTGTAATATAAGTCAGTTTATACTTTTCAAGTAATTGCCTTAAAGGTTACGCCATAGAACCAACAATATCTACACAAAAGTTGTTAGTACTGTTAGAGTATACAATGTTCGGTTATGGCATAGTTTTATTAATTACTTTTATTCTTTTTTATAAAAAGTGTCCACATTCCCGACCATAACAAAGCCTTTGAAGATCATACAAACGCGGGAAAACAAACTCTCCAATCGATTCTATCCATATCCTGAAATCGAAACTGAAGCAATATTAACTATAGATGATGATATTATAATGCTCACTGCAGATGAGCTTGACTTTGGGTACGTATTTGTAATTTTATTAATGGAGAATAACTCCTATTTATTTTATGTTGTACCTTTTAGTTACGAAGTTTGGCGTGAGTTTCCTGATCATATTGTGGGATTCCCTAGTCGCATTCACGTATGGGATAATGTGACTATGCGTTGGCATTATGAATCTGAGTGGACCAATCAAATATCTATGGTACTAACAGGTGCTGCATTTCATCATAAATACTGGAGCCATATGTACACCTATGCCATGCCTGGCGACATCAAACAATGGGTAGACGAGCACATGAACTGCGAAGATATTGCCATGAATTTTCTTGTGGCAAACATTACAAATAATCCACCTATCAAAGTAACACCTCGCAAAAAGTTTAAATGCCCAGAATGCACCAACACAGAAATGCTTTCAGCTGATTTGAACCATATGCGAGAACGATCTGCTTGCATTGATAAATTCTCAAAAATCTACGGTCGTATGCCTCTACGTACTGTCGAGTTTAGAGCAGATCCGGTACTATTTAGAGACAATTTCCCAGACAAATTGAAGCGCTACAACGACATTGGCAGCTTGTAATCAACAAGATGATGGTGCCAATAAAAAAAACCAAAGATTTATTATAAGATATGCGCTTAGTATCAATTTAAAGGAAACAACCTAAAATTTCGAATAGTTAATACGGGAATATTAATTCCTAAAATAATACTAATAATAGCCATTCCGATATATTAAGACTTTTAACAAATGCTCATACTTTTTAATCCATTTATTCACTTTTTGTTGTGATTTTAAGTGTTTTTTTTTTTGTTCTCGCTGTATCCATTTTTAAAAAAGATTGAACCTTTAATTTATTACAATTTTAAGTGGGTTAATATCATTGTTGATTAAGTTTATGTATAATAAAGTTTATGCTTGGTGCTTAAAAATCCGTAGAAAATAGATGAGTGCGACTTGAGAAAGGACACTGCTCTTCTTTGGAAATAAAAGCAGCATCCATACGATATTTTTTATTAAACAATGCAGATTTTCCCTTTTTTTTATTTTAAAAAATTACTGAATTCTCACAAGCTAAGCGCCAAAATATATAAATTGGATTTCTCAATACTGAAGTTTCAACAAAACTAACTTGCCGCGTTTTGGGTAGCCAAGTATTCTTTATAGCGTTGTTCTTGTTGTTGCTGCAGTTTTTGAAGCTTTTTGAGTTGACCTTTGCTAATCTCCTTTCCTTCTTTGTCCAAAGTCGGCAAACCCTAAAAATAAAGATAGTTTACATTTTTGGTTTATAGGTAAGAATACTTTAGAGAAAGCTAAACGAGTGCTATTTTTTAAGCTTACTTATTTATGTGCACTCATAGCCAGAGTTCACTCTAGCTATAGAGTCGACCAAGTCGGGCAGCTACTAGGCATAGTATACTTACATTTTCATCAAACGCTGAGTATTTCTCTGTTTCGCTAAGAAACATAACTTTAGGATCGATACGTTTTTGGGCCTCCTTTGCTGCATTGGCTTCCAATAATGCCTGTTTCTTGCGTTCTTTTTCGGCTGCCTTTTCAGCTTCGGCGCGCTGTTTAGCTTCACGTTCACGTAACAGCGAATCTCGATCAACCAATTTAACAGCGAACTTTCCACCGTCTTTATCCTCGAGCCGCACCCCAAGATTGGGTAGTACATCATCGCGCACTTCATCACAGAGTTTCAAAATATCAAACGCCTTAATAGTCTTTGCCTGTTCACGCACTTGGTTGCGGAATTCAGCCAAAGATTGTACGTACGGCAATATAGTCGCTTCCATATCATTGCCAGCAGTTGAGCCGCCGTTAATTGTGGATGCTACAGGAAAACCAATGCCACCTCGTGGCCCAGCTATAGCGCCGAATGTATGCAGTAGGTTTGTTATATATGTGGCTACATTTCGCAGCAGTAAACTATTTAATTTTGTCTTGTTGTCTCGTATATAAATATTGGAAGCCGAAACTAGTTCACGCACAACATCTAAGGCACTTCGCGTATCAATGTTATCTGTAGATGGAGAAATATTACTTTTAATTTCTTTGTTTTTAGGTGATTAGCGTTATGCTTACCACACAAAGCAGCATGAATCTGATCTTGTGCAGTGTTAAAATGTTTTTGTAGTGCTGCTTCTACTGGACCCCAGGCATCGAATTGCAAGCGTGGCTGATCACACAGTACGTGGCGGGTCAAGTCCTTGACATTTAAAAAAAATTCCTGTAATTAAGTTGAAAAAAATTAACAGTCGCTTGGTAAAAATATGTAATACACTGCTTACGTTCAGAAACTTTTCAAACTGAGTGGCCATTTCCATCGTATTAGTTGAATAATCCAGTGTATCTTTCCATGAGTGTAGTAAAAATGCTAGACGCAACTGTGTGGCATTGTGACTTTTTAGGGCCTGTTGAATGGTGACAAAGTTTTTAAGCGACTTAGACATTTTGCAGCCAGCAATTGTCAAATGACCGGTATGAAGGAAGTATTTAACCCATTCCGCCTCATTAAATGCCGCCTCAGATTGAGCAAGTTCATTGTCATGATGTGGAAACTTTAAGTCTACACCGCCAGTGTGTATATCAAACTGTGGTCCAAAAATGTCTGAGGCCATGGCTGAGCACTCAATATGCCAGCCGGGGCGACCACGACCCCAAGGACTGTCCCACCAAGGTTCGCCTGCTTTGCTAGCCTTCCAAAGCGCAAAATCATTGGCTGAACGTTTCTCCGATAGACGATCTTCAGCAACAGAAAGATCACCTTCGCCTTCTTGAAGAGATTTTGTGTCACCATACGCCTCAGGTACTAGCTTGGCATAGTGATGCTTATCGCGTTTGTCAAATCCATTAACGTCAAAGTAAACGGAATTATTTGCTGCATAAGCCAGTCCATTGTTAATAATGCGTTGTATAAATTCTATAATCTGTGGCACATATTCCGAAACGCGTGTGAGTACATCTGGCGGCAAGATCTACATTATAAACAAAAAAAATTATAAGTGTTTTAATTATGTCCGGTGGTCCTCTTTCTTACGTTTAATGATTTCATATCATTATGAAACTGATCTTCCCAGTAACGCGGTAGATCTTCAAATACCGCATTATCATTCACTTGATTGCCCATCTTACTGTCCAACCACTCTGCTATGGGATCTTTTGCTTCAGTTAAATAGTGTTGTCGTTTCTCTGCAATTTGTGACTCATCTCCTTTTTTTACTGCTACGGTTAAGGCTTCCACTGCGTCATTCATGCGCTGCAATGTCTTTTCTAGCATCACTTTCTTGTCCGGATCTGTGTTCTTTAGGCAAACTGTCTGAAATAGTGCCAACACTTCCTTTTGTTCAGCCAACAATTGTTCAAGTGGTAGCTGCGTTGCAGCAGCTGCATACTTTTCAAACAAATGACTTTGGCGTGCACGTTTAATAATTTTGTCATCAATGTCTGTTATGTTCATCACATAGTGAATATTGTAGCCAAAATAATTGGTCATTATACGACGTAAAATATCAAACGAAATGTAAGATCTGTGGGAAGTTTAACAGATAAGATAGGAAACTTCAAGACCGTTTGATGATGTGGCTTACCTTGCATGGCCCATGTGCGAAGCATCATAGACAGTGGGTCCGCAGCTATACCAAGTAACATTGTTGCCGTCCAGCGGCACAAAAACCTCTTTTTGCCTAGTAAGGCTGTTGTATAGTCGCAGTTGTGGCCGGGCTGCAGCTTTTGGAACTTGCCACGTCGGTTGAGTGCGCTTTGACATTGCAACTGTGTGTTGTATATAGGCCGGCAGTAATATTCGAATGTTCCGTAGTTAATTACTTATATTTCGTCAGCGCAACAGATGTTGGACTGATTCTCACGCTGTTGTTGCCTAAGGTTGCCACCTTTTAAAAAAAAATTCTCACATTTCAATGTAATCAATTCATGCTATCGATTAAAAGCAAACAATTATTTAAAAACTGCAAAGCGTTGGATGCGAAGTTTAGCAATTAAGTTATAGGCTAAAACGGGTGGATTCAGCAGATTGAAGTTCTTTAAGTAAACTAACGCAGCGATGCTCTAAATTCAGCTTAAGGAATGCCGCTTTAATCAATTATAATCATTTTGCCCTTAAACTTTTATGACAAGTTATCACAGAATATATGCACGTAAGCCTATGCATAAAAAATAACGCAATTCAAAAGCAGTTCGTTTGTGTTCCGAGCTTTTATTTAATTTTTGTCGTTTACAACTTGTAATACCTAGCTTTGTACTAATGCGACCAATAAATAATCATCAATTTAAATTACCCGCTTGCATAAGAGGTTGGCTTACAAGCAATCATATAAACGGGCAGTAGTCCTTTAGGAAAATTTGGTTGACGCACTTTTCGAACAATTCTAAAGCCAGCCTCTTTAAGAAACCGCTCGTATGCCTGCAAAGGTCGTGTAACTGATGAATCTTCGTCATCGAAATTTTCCTTCTTTGATGCGCTGACATTCTCCTTTATTACAAAGTATCCATTTTGTGCGATGCAATCGCGAATGCGACGAAAAAATGCCACTAAGTCAGCATCTGTTAGATGCCCCAATACCCACTGGCTCCAGACAAGGTCGTATTTACGTGAAGGCACAAACTCCTGTAGACCCACATTATATAGCTCTCCTAATCGGTTTGGATGTAAATAATCCGCGCTGCAATCCTCACGAGCTTTTTCCAAAAAGGTTTTGTCCTGTTCAACAAGATCTACTTTATTAAAGCGCGAAAATAACAGATTTCGAGAGACCCGACCAATGCCAGCACCACAATCTAAAGCGTATTGACTGCCAGGCACTCGTATTTCACGCAAAAAGTTGTTCGAGCATTGTATATCAATAGCGCTGATATAGCCCAAACCTCCCAGCATTCCATTTACAGTTGCCGGAACATTGGACCAATATTTCTGGGCTTTTACATAGAATTCAGGCTGCATGTGTTTTTCATTCGCAGCGTCGGGCGTGCAGATGCTGGCTGGCACTTCATCCATATTGTGTACTTTTTTGTATACAGAGTATTTAAGCATAAATGAACATTTTAATTCTAATTCTTGTCACTGTGTGTGCAAATTATGCGAAATTTGCAGAAGCTATGCCACTGTTGCCAATTAGGTAAAAATTTCGATAAAAATATTAAATGGATGCATTTTAAAAGTTAATCGATATCAAAAAGCTAAAAAAAAATAGTTTGTGTTTTTATTTTGTTTAGATTGATAAAAAATGAAAAAAGATGAAAAACTGCTCACAACAATTCAGCAAGAATATAAAATCCTGGCAGAATAGTAAGTAGGTTTCCTATATTCCATAGTGCATTATTTTAACAAATTTGTGTATAAATTTCCAGCAAAATGATAGAATCGGAAAAGTTGAGTGGAATCTATGTTATACCCAGTTATGCCAACTCCTTGCGTGAGTATTTTGAATAATTATTCTTAATAGTATAAACACACAATATATTTGACCAGCAGCAATGTCTAAACAAAATTATTAAGCGACCTTATGTTATTAAGATCAACAGGTGGCAATCGCCATCTGGTATCCACAAGCTGGAGTTTGTACGAATAATTAAATTAACAAATGCAACTAGTATTATGCTGTTTTTGAAAGCTAACAGAAACTCTTATTTACTATTATTTTAGAGTGGTATGGTGTGTTCTTTGGACGTTGCCAAGGGTTTTATGCTGACAGTGTATTTCGCTTTTCGTTTCTCTTACCAGACAACTTTCCCGATGACAAACGGCTTCCGGTGAGTAACAAATTTAATTCAGTATTTATTTTTAACTTTAATCTCTTTTTACACAGACCATTATTTTTCAACACAATGTTGTACATCCTCACATCTGTCCCTTGACACACAGTATGGACATAAGTCACGCCTTTTCCGAGTGGCGCAGTGGGGAAGACCATCTCTGGCACATATTAAAATACATGCAGACAATATTTAATGAACCTTTGGAAAGCATCAGTAATCTAACAACTGAACCAATAAACTCCACGGCTGCTGAGTTATTGGTTAACAATCCTGAAGAATATACAACGCGTGTGAAACAGTGCATTGAAGACAACAAGACGCATATCTATGACACGCCTCCGACAGATGATCCTCATTATATAATTTTTGAAAAGTTTCTGCCAGAAGTGCATGGTGTAGTATTAGAACGCATACGAACAAGCAAAAACGGCGCCGATCCAGCTTCTTTAAATGAACAGCCAACGAATGGTGGAACTGCTACGGGTCTTTCTTGGGTCAAGGAGGGCGAGTTTAAGCCTTTAAGTGTTGAATAATGTACGAGGAAATTTGTTTTAAACTATCTTTAAAAAACAAGAAATACAATAATTATTACCCTTTAAGGTTTCTGTTTTATATTTATAATTATATTTTCAAATTTTGTGTATTTATTATATAACGAATTTTATATTGCCTCCTTACTCATGGCGAATCTGAGAGTATTTAGAACCCAATCATTTTCCAACTTTAATCTTTTATTGCGCCAAACAAAATGTGTAGGCGGGTTTTGTTCTCCAGCAGTGAATTCGAAATTTCGGCTCAACTCTATAGCTAGTTTGGAGCGTACCAGACCAATTCCACCTACTTGTGCCCAAGCCGGATGATAAACACGGCCTGACTGTGGATTCATATAAATTTTATGCGGTTGAAAATCTGTAGTCAATGCCTCGCCTGCATGAGCGTAACTCAAAATATCAGCACCCTCATGGGCTGCATCAAATAAATGACTAAAAACAATAGGAGTATCGTCACAGCGTATAAAGTTTCTTTCGCGACCACACGGAGAAATGAAGGGAAATTCCGCATTATACCGCTCGGTTTGATTGCGTTTGAGGCGGCTAAAGAAAAACTTTAAAAACTTTTTTTCCTTAAAACAAGAAGTAAAGTTTTTCATTTTTGAATCGTCCAGAAAGAGCTGCAAGCAAAAACACAAGGTCAAAGTACTTAAATTTCATAGAGCTTTGTATTGTAAATACCATGCCTTCATGATCAATGTAATAGAAGTATTCGCGAATTTTTGGTTCCGGTGATTGTCCTTGTATATAATGCACATTGCGCGGTAATATGCTTTTTAAACATTGGTTTTTTAAGTGAAATAACTTCCTTATAGTGAACAACATAATAAAACTGATCCACTGCTGTTTATTATCAGCTGTTTTCTGTTTATTAAGACATGCCAACTTTTTTCACTTACTACAACTATTTGTTTTTTTTCTTTTTCGTACCACCACCAGCTGATGTGCTTGGACCACCAGACTTTTGCATACGACCCACTTGCATGTCCTTTAATTTGGCGTTGAGTTTTTTTTTTGCCTGTGCCAATTCTTCCTCTTGACGAATCGTTTTTAATGGTTTAGGGTGCATAAACTTTTTGCGCTCATCTCTTTTGACGGCCTCGCCACAGCCATGCACTTCGGGCAATCCATGTTTGAAGCAAAATCGACAACGGCACTGCTCGCAGTCTTGTCCCATTAAACTTGTCTTGGTTTTACAACGGGGAAAGTCACAAAGATTGTCAACAGTTTTAACTGCTGTGAGCACATCGTCGAGCTTAAGATCGACCATTTGGCTGGGTATGCGTTCTAGTAGCTCCAACGTATTGTTGGTGCCATAGTCAATACGTTTACCAGATTTGCTGGCTGGAAAGAGAGGCGGCTCATCAGCGGCTGCGGCAGGTGTTGTTGTGCTGGTTTGATCATCTTGCTTTTGCGGCGCTAAAGTTCAAGCATATTTTATTATTTGTTCAAAAAGATGTAACCCACACTAACCATCCATCGCACTTTTACTCGAAATTTAAGAGGCAACGTTACTGTATATCATAATTATTATTTTTATGAAATGTTTGTTGTTGACGTTCAGTTGCGAGTTTTTGCCATTCGCTTTGAAACAATATTGACTTAATTAATCTATCGATTATTTATCGGCGTTTTCCAGCACTTAATGACTGCAACATATTTAAAAATGCACATGGCAACTTTTACCATGAAAAAACTAAATAAAACTAAATATTTGCAGCTTTTTGATCATTTAAGATATTTCCATTAAGCTTCACATTTCAATTTAAATAAAACTATGAGAATAATGTAATATGAAAGGCTCAACTTTCCTTAATACAATCTTTTACTAGATTCATTAGCAGCACCGCCTTATTAGGCTGCACGTGCTTGTTTTATGTGACCTTTATTATGTAGATCAGAAGCGCACCTGTCAAATAAAAGCTTTTCAAGAATGAATTACGCTATATCAGACAGACAAGAAATACCGTCTGATTAGAAGCAACATGTCATTGATAAGTCTGGCGATTATTAAAAAAAAAAAAAACACAAAAAAGTAAAACAGCCAACATCGCTTATTTATGGACATGATCGCAATCCAACATTTAAGTCATACGATTTTTACCTTAGCGGCAGACAATGTTAAAAGCATCATCTATTTTTACTGATAAGAAATATAAATGTTCTCCGTGTGCGCTCTTTTCGAAGTTTTACTTTTTAGGAAATAGGCTTGCTCATTGGTGTCTGTAAGAGTTTGGCAGTCTCTTGTAGTTAATTTTATAATTTTCGTTACTGCGCGAAAAAAGTGAATTTAGTTTATGTCTTGAAAAATGTAAAGGATTAATTTGGCTTAAACTATTGTTTGGAGAGCAAAGTTAAGATTCTCTGTCAGTTGCCTTATATGTCGTTAAATTAGCTTTAAGAACAGAAATCAAACGCTTTTTTTTTGGATCGTTCAAACTCTTTTAAAGGAGACAATCGATTTTTTATGACGTTAGTATTTCAATTTCATGGCCATCTCTACACACCATAACATTTTTGTATTATTATTGGCATACAAATTTGCATTCCACTTGAAAACATAAAAGCTTAAACGGCTTATATTCATTAAACGTTTGCTTAGTTTTCGGCACCACTCTATAATTTATATGTTGTGAGTATACCGGCTTTATTTTTACGCTCTCAAAGCTTGATAGAGCTCCCAAGCGTCGTCAAGTTTGCGTAAGGACAAAGTGCAAGCTTTGTTGTTACTATTGTTGCCTGCTTTTCGCTCAACTGAGAAATAGCGAGAAACATACATGAATACGTGAGCACGTACGTACATACGTAAATCAGCCGAACTTTGGCAAGACTTTCAAGTTTTCTAGACATTGTGTCAGTCCGACGTGTAACTTTGAAGCGCATGGTTCTTTCGCTGAGTTGGATACGAAGGTGGTGGTGTGAAAGTGAACGACTTGCTCGTGGGATTCTACGCTCCCCATAAAATATTTGACATATATACATATGTAATTGTGAAATTTGTGACAAAAAAAAACAATCAAAAGTTTTGATTTACAGTAAATTTAAAAAAGAGTTTCGTGATTTTATTTTCAACATTATTTTATGTATATGTGCAACAAAATTAAAAAAAAAATTTATAGTTCAGTGCTAAAAGTAAAAATTCCCTTTTTTGGCTACAACAAGGATACCAAATAACCGGCTGAGTAATCGTCGTAACAAGTATTGCATTTTAATAAGGTAGGTCGTATGCGACGGTCCCCAAATCGATTGTGTGTATTTATATTTAGAAAGCCGCCCAAAATAAAAAAACTAATTAGCACAAAGATTTCGTTGGCAAAAATTAATTATATAATTTTGTGTATTTTGGTTTCTGATTCTCCTTCTTTGTGCGATTCTCATGTAATTTACATGCGCCCATGCGTTAGTTTGTTTTTTTTTTTTTATATTTTCTTTATCACTAGTATGTTAATTAGAATTTTTCTCCGGCGTGTACGCGCACACAAAAACATATTTAATGTACATATATATTATATATGTATGTACAATGTAATACATATGTAGGTAGTATGTATGATTTGGCTAACAATGATGCGTCGCGTCGTTGGGTACATTTTACCCTTTATCCAGCCATAACTAAACTCTAAAGCAGCATGTTATTAAACAATAGACCTATAATTGTATACACTTGTATTTTTTTTTTCAATTAGCAAATATTCTGGTAAAAGCTTTTTCACCGAGTGGGCTTGTTCTGTTCCACACGTAAAAGGTATACTAAGTAATTTTTCGGTTCTACTTACATTAGAATTTTACGAAAACAAAAATCCCTTATCTGTTCCGTTACTCGATTTCGGCAAGTTTTGTCGAATTCCACTCACAAAGTTAACCATTTTTTTCGCATACAGAATAATTCTTAAACGCTTTATTGATTTTATATTCATTGTTTAATTTAAGTAATAATATTTTATTTATTTTATGCCTTTTCTGGACTTTGATTCTTATTTGTTGATTTCGAAGTGCAGTTTATCGCAACACAATTTGCAAATCGAGTTTCGCTAAAAGCAAGTGAGAATGGGAACGGACCCGATCAGCTGTACGCTATACCTAAAACGTAACCAGTTTTGCATGATTTCTTAAATAAAATTGATTTTAATAACAGATTTTCAAAGGTGAAAACGATCAGTGCTGGGTCAGTTATTGATTAAATTTCATTTTTAGTTAGGGCCTATACGCAGTTCGAAATATTTCGCGCGGAGCGCGGAAACACAAAACTTCATATAAAAAAAAAAACCCAAATGGTATATCCCAAATGGGATTTTTTTTTTTATATGAAGTTTTGCCATTCCGCGCGAAGTATTTGGAACTGCGTAGACCCCTTTACACATTTCTTCAAAATGCTTTTAAAGATTCTTTTGACAATTCGATAGGTTAAAATTTGTATGTTTATAATGGTTACATTTTTTATTTGATTTCTTTATTTAATTTTATGTAGAGTATTTTGCAGTCGAATGTTTATAATTATAGTTTTTTAACGAAATTCCTATTGAACCCAAAATGTACGCATTTTTTTATGGTTTCGCTTGCAGCAATAAAGTGTTTGACAAAATTAAAGAAAATCAATGTTTAGAAGGTTGTGGCAATCAATTCTCAATAAAACTAGGGTCTTCGCTCCCTGTGTGCTTCACAAGCCAACTCTTGTAAGAGCTTTTATATTCTTTACGACCATAAAATGATTTCTTAATTTCAAAGAAATGGAGAATGCTATAGACGTTCCTGCCCGACCCTTAAATATTCTGCAACAAAGCAGTACACGTTGCTCAATTTTTAAAGGATCTTATAGGCAAAGATGTTAAAACTTGGCAATGGGTTTTAATAAAACTAATGCTTTGGCTTTCTAAATGGAAAGGTTTCGGAGTAAATAGTAAGAAACTGCCGCGGGGGACAGGCCGGTAGTATCCGCAGAAAATAAAAACTTTCATATCTACATACCAATTTTGGGAATTTCGCAAGAAGTGAGTTGAGGTGGTCTAAAAAATTCACATTTTTACCTATAACTTTTGAAATTATAATCCGATTTTTTGCACTACTTTTATCAAAAATTGGTATAATTGTGTCAAATTTTGACCGGGCAGCTTAGTGCGGGTGTAAACCACTAAGTTCTCCAACGGGTTGAAGGGGCAAGATATCAATACGAATCCACAAACTTGAGCTGCGTACTGATAATGCGCATCTGCTAATATTTGGACTCTAACTCTAATGGTTATGCATACATTTGCACGGCATTATTATACCTTTTCCAATCAAATTTATTTTCTATATAAAGCCTATAATCTAAAATTGCTATATGAATTTATCTGTTACTAAAAAAATTTTTAATTACAAAAAGTGCAAATAAGATTAGGTATAGATAGGTAGAGTAGCTGTCAAAGGAAAAAAAAGGTGTATCGACAAGCAAATCTGCAAAAAATTTGGACCCCTTGCAAACATTTTTTTTTTTTAATCCGCCCCTGTCTATGTATCTTATTTAGCCAATTTATTCATGTAGTATAATAGGTAAAGCATTTTTTCGTGCTTTAAAAAGAGCCCATTAAAAATTTACTAGCGTTTCGATAATTTTGATTCCTATAGTTATATAAAGATCACGTGATGATTTGGTTTATGGATGATCATCAAATTGCTTTCAAAGTGCGAGCATTTTTTTGATAAGCATTAAAGTTTTTGTTATTCAATTTAAATAATATTTGCCGAGAATATGGTAAAATATTCATGTAATCTGTATATTATATCTAATATATGTAATCTTAGTTGTTGGTTAATGACCCCTATAAAGTTGATGTTCTTAATAATGTTTATCTTGTCTGCTATTTTGATAAGGAAGTATAAGTATGTTTATGCATGTATTCAAAAGTTTCCAGAGGCTTACCCTTCAATTTAATTAAAACGTTTACGCGCAATTGTGCGAAATTTATAGTAATTTACTTAATGGTTTTGGGGAAAAATATGAATCGACACTCCAATAGTTTGCCCCAGTTATTAAAATGACTTTGACCTTGTGATCAAGTTTGCTTGAACATGAATCTTGGCACGCTAGTCTCTGCAATCTCGTGAAGCAAAAGTATAGGATAAATGTGATAATGTGAATCTAAAACCACGTTTAGGTATTGCTTTATTATTTATGCAATAGTTTAGTAATACAATACATAAATGTGTAAGCTTTTCCTTACAAATATTTACTTAGCCTATATGCGGGTGTGTTTGAACTGACTAAGTTAACGTGTCGTATACATAACAGCTTGACTTTATGGTTGAGTAAATTGCTGCAAGGCGTGTCCGCTTTGTGCAGCTTTACTAAGGACTCAGTGACGTAAGTGATTGTGGTTCAACTTAGCAATTTGATACATATTTACAACGTAATTTAAGCATTCTTAGCACTATTTACGAAGTGTGATAAACGCTAAACGATGTACGTGGTCTTATGCGTCCCAAAATGCAACGTATTAAAATTAAAGGAATCCTTGTTGTTTCGTATTACCATGCCGATTTCTAAACTGTACATCTATTAAGCAAAATATTAAGAGTAGGCGCTTCCATAAAAAAATAATCGACATGTTTTTGTATTGCTCATGATGCAGCAAAATTATTTGCAATTAGCTTCAAGCTGCTTCCAAGCGCTTTTTTAATAAAATTGCAAAACAAATTTACAATAAATTTGACAAATAATGTTTATATACCTTGCTTATATACATATATTTGTTTAACAAATAGATAATTCAAATGAAATAAGCTTGTAGTTCAATATTTTTAAATGGAAAGAGATTTTATTTTTTAATAAAAGTCGCAAATGCAGTAATGTTATTTTAAATAAATTATGACAAAAAGTTTAAAATGGGTTTAACCCATCATGTAGGGATCCCAAATAAGCTTATAAGGACTATTTTGCTGAAATTTGTAGACTCTGCGGATTATGTTCTGCAAGATCTAGGTGTTCATACAGACATATGAACGCTAACTATTTTTGTAACAGGCTTTCTGTACCTGCTTAAAACCTCCTGACCTTATGATTAAAGTGTATTACAATGCCGATTCAAAAGAATCTGTCCATTCTGAAGGTGACATTGAAGCTTATCAGCTGTGCCTTAACTATTGTATGCATGAACTTAGTTGACTTGATTTTAAGCTTTAGAAAAAAAAACGAATTATTTATAACAAATTGTGTGCAATGCAAGCTCAGTATTCATCCTTTGCTGGCAAAGTGTATAATTTTTGTTACAATGACCTCAAAAATTTGTATTTCCAGTTTCATAAAATTTAAATATTTCACTTTTCTTTTTTTTTTTTTAAATTAACCCGTTTTTGTTATAAAATTAATTGCGTTGTTAATAATTTAATCGTGCGTATATATTTTACAAGTTATTTAAATTTAAAACAAAATTCTTGCTAATTTAATCAAATTGCATTGGACACACACGATTCAAATTTTATTAAAACTATATCAGTTTGTGTTCAAATTTGATTTGACTTTTTTCCATACAACAAGCATGCTCAAAACTAAAATCGATTTAGTACTTATTTATGGAAGCGCAAGTAGATTATTAACTCCATTTATATTAACTACAGATGATAGAGGACTAAAGGTGAAGTGTTAATATAGCTGCCTTATCAGCTTGTTATCTGCACCCACTGTTGATGGTGTTGATGATTAGTACAACATGTGTATCACTTCACAAGAATTGCATTGCTATATATCAAAGTTTTAGGAAAATATTAATCTTTACTGATACCTAGTGTTTGCTGTGATAACAGTGCGTATTCTTAATATACACAGAAATGTCATTCAAAAGAAATAGTTAGGTCGTTATTAAGAAGACTGTTGTTGGAGACTAACAACTAAGATCACTTAAGTTTAAACAATGTAAACATAGCATAAGTCTAAATCTGCTTAACACAAACACATTAATACTAAGCTAAACACCAATGTAAATTAACATAAAGTGTAAAGAATCTTCTCTTAAGACAACACAAAGTCATGTTAACATAGAGTACACAAAATGTTAGCAACATAAGCTTATAAAAGCTCAATGCAAGCCGGCATTAAGCTCTCTTTCTATTGCACTTGTTAAACATACGGCCACTGCACAGCAAACACGATTACATTGAACACATACATATAAATCTAAACCTAAAAAGCATTATTATTTGGAATTATTATCTATTGTGCCCGAACTTCTTCTCCTTTGGCGAAAGCAGGGAACAACTGTCAAATATCCCACTAAATATATGCAATTTTTGATAAACTATCTTTACTGTCACAAAGTTTTGGATCTGGTAGCTAGGCTTTTTAACAATATAGGCAGTTTTTTACTTTAACCATATATGTTTTAAAAAAAAATAAACTTAAATTGCACTCTAAAAGACTTCTAAATATTGCAATCTTTAGATACAGTCTGGCCACTGCTTCAATTTGTTCAGCAAAGGCTCTAGCTGAGTAAGAATGAAAAAACTACCCAAAAGATTTTTGAAAAATTATAATGCAGAACGAATCATATGTCAAAAAAGTTACAGAAAATTTACTGAACTGAATCATTTTTAACCAATTTTCTACTAAGTTGACAACTAGTATATATGAACATTTGTCAACTAAGTATATTAACAAGCTGAGCTTGATGTGCCTTTGTAGCACAATGCAACTTATATTTTAATATTGAAGTGGTCCGAATAAGGAGCGTAAAGAAACACACGTCTATACATATGATTTTCTGAGAATTTCAAGACTGACCTTTAATGATGAGTAACTTCTGATATACATTAACTTTAAGCAAAGAATATAGAACTACATAGAATGCGCATCTGTAGTTCTATATTCTTTGCTTAAAGTTAATGTATAACATAAGCGCAACAAACAGCATAACATGAGCGCAATTTTAACATTAACAGAAGCCGAAGATCTTACATTAATTTAACAGCTGTTACTATAATAAAGATAAATACTGAAAATATGGAAGTACCATATATAATATTAAAATGATTCAACAGTTATTTTTTTTTTTTTAACCAAACATTTTGTAACTTTTATTCTTAAGAAATTGTACGAAAAAAGTTTTTGTATTGTCAAAAGACGTTAGCTCTATGTAGCATAGAACAGGGCTAATGTTAACTTTTAAGCGAAGATGCAGCTTAGAGAATGTTTTTAGTTGGTTGCTTGTATTTTCACATACATATAAAAACTTCAAAATCGAGACAATTTTGACGTCAAGTTTTCTGCTGTCGAGCCCCCAAATGACTCTAATGCCGCACTAGTAAGCTTGCCAAAGTCCACCATCAGCTTATCGCACTTTTGAAATCTGTAAATGTATACGTAAAATAAAAGCAACGCAAAAGTGGTTGTATGACCAGGGTATGATCAGTTTAGCGGAGACGAGGCGTTCGTCTGGCTCGCCAAAAGCCATTTAAATGTTAATATTTAATGAAGACAAGGAAAAACATGTATATAGATATTCAAATGGCACGTGGGGCGTAGAGTTTATATTGACAAAAAAAAAATGGCTAAATTCGGCGCGTAGAATCTTTAATACCCTGTCCATGTGAACAACTCGTGTTATCCAAAAATATTTCGCAGATTTTCAACTTTTTAGATATCACACAGCACATGGACTTTAGTCATAGTCGCATAAGCACACAGACACACATTATATATTAGACTTCTGCTATTGAAAAAAAGAAAATTATTTTACAAACTTTATTAAGATATACTGTTTTAAGAAAACAAAAACAGTTGAGCTGTCATAAAACGTATGTGATAAACGGGTTTTAACTATGACAGTTTTTCGTCTACAAATGTTTGTATCTAGTACATACATATGTATGTAAGTGGAATGGAAAATGCAATACACTATCGTTCAATTTTTATTGTTTTTATAGACAGTAGGCCTGTTATAAGTATATATAAGCATATAGAAATGTAGCATACATGCATATATACAATGCATGTTCTTATAAATAGCAATTCACTTACGATTTTATTCACGTGACGTCAAGTTGTTCATACAAAAATGCGAGTTATCTGTAAGCGGCAATTATTTATATAACAACGAATGTTAATTTTAGTTTGACAAATTTTTAAGAGATATATACAAAATAAAATTAAGTAAATATGGAGGCATGAGCCAATCCAATCAGATATTTCAGAGCTAGTTCTCAAAAAAAACTCAACTCACAGCTCTGTTCAAAAGCATCCTTGAACCAGAAACACCTAACTGAACCGCCCCAAAAAAATATATCTACAGCTTGCACCCCTACAAAAATGTAACGAATTTGAAAGTTTAAAAGTATTAAGTGCTTTTATTTTTGTGTCTATAATTTTGTTTTTAAAAGCCAGACAGACTGACAAGTCTGATTGTAAATACACACACGATTTGACCTCGCATTTGTTTGTGTTATTTTTTTTTTTAGCGTCGTTAAAACAATGTCGATAACCTTAAAGCTTTCAAAAATCGAGCAAACGATAATCTTAGCTAATTTACAGATAACTCAAGCGTTACGTGCACTATTAGAACGGCGATGTAGACATTGGGCTGTATTCGTTTAATAATAATACCTACTCTTTAATATTTTAGCGATTTCTGACTTGAGCAGTCACTTACTACGTTCAAAATGCTTATCCCGTCTGCACAATCGGCGTTTAAAACGCTGCGCAGTGCGCGACCTCGCGTTAGGCTTTTCTTTATAAGCAAGAATGCTTACTCCAGTCAGGTAAGCACAAGTAAAATTCTTAAGAAATTTTATAGTTCACGAAGAATGTCATAAACAGGTTGAATTCAAGCCCATACGTTCGGTGCTGGTGGCCAATCGTGGCGAGATTGCTATACGTGTTTTCCGCGCCTGTACTGAGTTGGGCATCAAATCGGTGGCAGTTTATTCCGAGCAGGACAAAATGCATATGCATAGACAGAAGGCCGATGAATCATATTTGGTCGGTAAAGGACTGCCTCCTGTGGAGGCATACCTAAACATTCCTGAGATCATACGTGTTTGCAAAGAGAATGACGTTGATGCAGTGCATCCTGGCTACGGTTTTCTTTCCGAACGCAGCGACTTTGCGCAGGCTGTTATCGATGCTGGTCTTCGTTTTATTGGTCCTACGCCCAAGGTTGTACAGAATATGGGTGATAAAGTGGCAGCACGTGTTGCGGCCATTGAAGCGGGCGTGCCTATAGTGCCTGGTACAGATGGACCCGTTACAAGCAAGGAAGAAGCTTTGGCATTTTGCCAGAAACACGGTCTACCAGTCATCTTCAAGGCGGCCTACGGTGGAGGCGGTCGTGGCATGCGTGTAGTGCGCAAAATGGAAGAAGTGGAGGAAAATTTCGAGCGTGCTAGTTCCGAGGCCAAGGCGGCTTTCGGCAATGGTGCCATGTTCATTGAGAAATTCATTGAACGTCCGCGTCATATTGAGGTGCAGCTGCTCGGCGACAAGGCAGGCAATGTGGTGCATCTTTTTGAGCGCGATTGTTCAGTACAGCGGCGTCACCAGAAAGTAGTAGAAATTGCACCGGCTCCACGTTTGCCAACAGAAATACGTGATAAGATGACAGAAGCGGCGGTGTGTTTGGCCAAGCATGTGGGTTATGAAAACGCAGGCACTGTAGAGTTCTTGTGTGATGAATCCGGTAATTTCTACTTCATTGAAGTGAATGCGAGGTAAGCATAAAGTAACTTTATAGCCGAATCTAACTGACGAATACAAAAATTTGTATATTTGCAGATTACAAGTGGAGCACACTGTTACCGAAGAAATAACTGGCATTGACTTGGTTCAATCCCAAATACGTATCGCCGAAGGCATGACACTGCCTGAACTGGGCTATACACAGGATAAAATACAGCCGCGTGGCTATGCCATTCAATGTCGTGTTACTACTGAAGATCCGTCCAACGATTTCCAACCCAATACGGGACGTCTTGAGGTGTTCCGTTCTGGCGAAGGCATGGGTATACGTCTGGATAGCGCCTCAGCTTATGCTGGCGCCATTATTTCACCTTACTATGACTCGCTGCTAGTCAAAGTTATATCGCACGCCAGTGATCTGCAAAGCTCTGCTTCGAAAATGAATCGCGCTTTGCGCGAGTTCCGCATACGCGGAGTCAAAACTAATATACCTTTTCTGTTGAACGTTTTGGAGAATCAAAAATTCTTGCATGGTGTTCTGGACACCTATTTTATTGATGAAAATCCACAGCTTTTTAAGTTCCGTCGCTCACAGAATCGTGCTCAAAAACTGCTCAATTATCTAGGCGAAGTGCTTGTGAATGGTCCACAGACGCCGCTAGCCACAACTCTAAAGCCGGCCGTGGTTACTCCGCATGTGCCAGCTGTGCCACTAGGTGAGTTGATATACATACTCAGCTGCTTGGCTTTGTTTTCTAGGGCATGTTTTTTAAATCTTGCACTTGCTTTTGTGGCCTACAAAAATGTACTGTTCTTACAATTTTTTTATAATTGTTTTGTTACTTTGGAGCTGCGTAGTAAGTGCAGATTGTGTTTTAAATTGGTACACTATTTATGAACTTGAAGCTAACTAAACACAAACCTTAAATATTTTTACCTACATAAGTAACTAAGGAAGAGTGTTTCGCTAACTTTGTGTTCTTGAAAAACACAGCATGACAAATTTATTTAACTTAACTTGACTGTTTGTAAAACTCGTAAACTTACTAGTCAAACTTATTTATTAGTCCAGCAAATATTTAAGCAATTTTCAAAGTTACTTTATTACTTTGCAATGTTTTACTTTTCTATCTTTCTTACTTTTCTTTATGTTACATTTGTTATTAATATTAAATTTCAAATGCAATCGCCTAAAAACAAAAAAAAAACAACATCACACTGCTTATCAAACAACACCAATTCTAATGCACCCAACCCAATGTGTTCATAAATGAAATCATGATTTCTCATACCGATTGAAGACTTGTCGCCGGAAGCACTAGAACGTGAAGAGCGCGGTGAGGCCAAAGGTATGTTTATGTTGCTTCTCTTTTTTGTTTTTCGCATAACTTTACACTCACACATGCACACTGCAATCATAGAAATATCACTTAAATCATAATTTGTTGACAATATTTATCAAACAAATAGATATTGTTTATGGACATCATAAATGTAACTGCCAGTACTCAAAAATGACGAAATAAATTATCTTATCAAAATTTAACAAGTTCCTTTGACTAGACAAAAAATTTGCAGTGTTGACTAAATCGATAAGGCTAACCGATATTTACAACAACTTTTAGATAAAAAATTTACGTAAATTGAAAATCTAATCGGAAATATTATTTACAAATGCATAGCTTGTAGTTATTGGCTCATATTTAGTTTATTTAAAAGTTACTTATAATTATTAAATGTAGTTTAGTGCAGTGCATTTTTTAAGTAGCTTTTATCTCTACCTAAGTTTAAAATAATTTGTTTACTGTAAGCTGTTATTTATTTACATAAAAAATAAGTTGTTTTTATAATCGCGTTAGAAATATAAACATTTTTACTCTAATTTACTGTATTTGAAAAATAAGATAATTATTATTGATTGATAGGCTACATTAATTTCACTTAAGTATAAAATCCAAAATTCACCTCATATTATAACTAATTAAAATTTTTCGGTTGCAAGACAAACCCCTGGACTTGGGTTCTTTTCAAACTAAACTTTTCTCTAATGTTTTTTTCATTTATTTTTTTAAATACACACCTAATTAGTTTTTGCATTGTTTTAAATTTTTTTACCAACAAGTTATCAATTAAGCTGCCTGCATTAATTTTTTTTTAGCTTAGATAATTATCTTAAGTAATTAAAGCTGCATGTTTGTGGCTCACATTCAAAATCGCAAAGGATCAAAACTAGATTAAAACTTTTGGTAACAATTACTTCGGAAAGCTTATACCGAACACATGTTAAATTCATTTATTTTATTTAGTTATCTAATTGCATTTCATTATAATTGTGGCTATTTTAAAAGTGTTATTTTTTATATATGCTTAAAATTCTTGCAAATATTACGTTACGCTTAAAATCTTATAGTGCATCATGTGTGTTTTGGGCATATCATGTACATTCTAATTATTCTCAATCTAAAATTTAAAAATCAAACTAACACGACGATTTTAAACTCCCAGTGACTGAACCACCACAGGGCTTGCGTGACATCATTGTTTGTCAGGGTCCCGAAGCCTTTGCCAAGGAGGTGCGTTCGCGCAAAAACCTGTTGCTTATGGACACTACTTTCCGTGACGCACATCAGTCTTTGCTGGCAACACGCGTGCGCTCTAACGACCTGCTTAAGATCTCGCCATATGTGGCTCATAAGTTTAACAACCTGTACTCGCTTGAAAATTGGGGAGGTGCAACTTTCGATGTAGCGTTACGTTTTCTGCACGAATGTCCATGGGAGCGCTTAGAAGAGATGCGTAAACTCATTCCGAATATACCATTCCAAATGTTGTTGCGCGGTGCCAATGCTGTGGGCTATACCAGCTATCCCGACAATGTCGTATACAAGTTTTGTGAATTGGCGGTATGTGAAGTTGCTTTAAAGAGAAATGCTGATTTTATAATGCCGTTTTTTTTAGGTTCAAACTGGCATGGATATCTTTAGAGTTTTCGACTCGCTTAACTATTTGCCGAATCTGATATTGGGCATGGAAGCTGCCGGCAAGGCAGGTGGCGTGGTAGAAGCGGCCATATCCTACACAGGCGATGTCAGTGATCCAACTCGCACAAAGTACGACCTTAAGTACTATACTAACTTGGCTGACGAGCTAGTCAAGGCCGGCACACATGTGCTCTGCATAAAGGATATGGCTGGTTTGCTTAGGCCCCAAGCAGCTAAGTAAGTATACAAAACGTTTAGTGACCAACTCAAGCCGACTCAAAGCCATCGTGTAAACTCTAATTTAATCTTAATTTTTTTTTTATAACAGATTGCTCATCACAGCCATACGCGATAAACATCCCGATATACCAATTCATATTCATACACACGACACTTCCGGAGCTGGAGTTGCCTCAATGTTGGCTAGTGCTGAGGCAGGCGCTGATATTGTTGATGTTGCCGTTGATTCCATGTCTGGCATGACCTCACAGCCAAGTATGGGTGCTGTAGTTGCATCGTTAAAGGGTACCCCACTGGATACAGAGTTTGATTTGCGCGATGTATCCGAATACTCAGCGTATTGGGAACAAACACGCACACTTTATGCACCATTTGAATGCACTACCACCATGAAATCGGGCAATGCTGATGTGTATCTTAACGAGATTCCCGGTGGCCAGTATACTAACCTGCAATTCCAAGCATTTTCATTGGGCTTGGGCGACTTCTTCGAGGATGTGAAAAAAGCGTATCGCGAAGCCAATATATTGCTGGGCGATATTATAAAGGTGACGCCATCATCAAAGGTAGTCGGAGATCTAGCGCAGTTTATGGTACAAAATAATCTTACTGCCGATCAAGTGCTGGATAAGGCTGAGGAGCTGTCGTTTCCCAAATCGGTAGTTGAGTACTTACAGGGCTCGATAGGCATACCTCACGGCGGTTTCCCAGAGCCGCTGCGTTCACGTGTGCTCAAGGATATGCCACGAATTGAGGGGCGTCCAGGCGCCGAGCTGAAGCCCTTGGACTTTGATGCACTGAAGAAGAAACTTAAGGAATCTCATGCAGATGTCACTGAGCGTGATGTCATGTCTGCTGCGCTTTATCCACAGGTGACCGAAGAATTTTTGTTCTTCCGTGAGAAATACGGGCCTGTAGATAAATTGGACACACGCATCTTCCTCACTGGCACAAAGGTGGGCGAGGAGTTCGAGGTAACATTGGAGCGCGGCAAGACTTTAAGTTTAAAGGCCATGGCCATGGCTGCCGATCTTAAACCCAATGGTGATCGTGAGGTGTTCTTTGAAATGAACGGTCAGCTGCGTACCGTACATATTCTGGACAAGGAAGCTGTCAAGGTAAGATTCGTTTTTTTTTTACTTTTATGCTACTAATCAAAATGGTGCTTTTAGGAAATCCATGTGCATCCCAAAGCCAACAAGATGAACAAGAGCGAAGTAGGTGCTCCCATGCCGGGCACTGTCATTGACATACGCGTTAACGTTGGAGACAAAGTAGAAAAAGGCCAACCCTTGGTTGTACTTTCTGCAATGAAAATGGAAATGGTTGTACAGGCTCCACAAGCCGGCGTTGTCAAGAAATTGGAAATCAGCAACGGCATGAAATTAGAGGGTGAAGATCTGATTATGATCATTGAGTAAAAGTCAGAATTTAAAACACAATAGGAATACACAATATGGACCCAGTGCTGCCATTGTTAATGTCGTCCAGCTGCCAAAATATTCCGTTTTCCCATGCATCAAATTATATGTTATTTTAAGGTAAAAAGTGATTATTTAGAGATTTTTTTAAAAACGTGTTGCGTCTGTTATAATCGGTTAATTGATGTAGAACTGAAAAAAGCATGTATGAATGCCCATGTACTTTTCGAAAAGATTTTATAATTTTGAGCGTTATTTCTTTTTGAGAAAAATACCGCACAAATTAGAGTTACTTTTATAGAAATATCAGCGTCTTAATCCAACAATTTTAAGCCTCAAAATTGAAAAGTGCATCTAAAAATTTTATACAAATGTAATTGTTAATTGTCTATTTGAATAAATATATTTTTACAACATTTAATGTTTTTTTTTTTTTTAATGTGATCTTAATTCTTAACAAATACCTTAACAAAATATCGTGTTTTGATACTGATCAAAAGATCATTCGTCTTTAAACTATAAGCTGAATTTGGTTTTTTATACCCTATACCTTCCTTATGGTACAAAGGGTATACTAAGTTTGTCGACGCCAAAAATGCATGTAACATACAGAAGGAAAAAGTCGGTTGACTATATCATGTAGCTGCCAAAGAGGGGACAAAAAAAACTTTTGCTTTATGTACATATGTTTATAAAGATGTCATCTCCAAATTTGCCAATCAAATGTCTTTTGTCTGGTTGTACAGGGTATCTCAAAGTTGTCCGTGCATCACTTTAACGTGTGTCATCTTTTAATTAAGGCCTTGTGTACAAACAATTATTCAGCTAATAGTACTCACTCAAGGATTATGTACATTCAGCTTCATAGCCTTTTTTTAAAAATAAAACAATGTTTTCTCACTTTTTGATTTCCTTATATACTTAAAGGTGATTATACAATAACTTTTTCTATATCATCTACATGCATTTAACTATAAATTCTAAGAACGCAAGCTCCTTGTTCAATTCAGTGACCCTCTTGAAGTGACGCTGCACATAAGGAGTAAGCACTTCAACTATATTGGCATTATTATAGTATCTGCTCGAAGAATTCAGCAACGCATCTCCTAACAAATATTGCAGTATAAGATTAGCCACCTGCGAGTGGCGCGAATTAGTGCTCCACGATTTGACGTGCTCTAGCAAAGTGACCCGCTGATCAACATTCAACTGTTCAACAAGGTTACGCACAGCATCATTATCGCGTTTGCGAACAAAGTGACAAATAATGTCATAAGATGCTTTTGGTTTGCCCAGATTGAGTGCAAGAACAAAAGCCTTGTGCAATCTCTTTTGGGAATGTAACAAAGATTGTAGTGTTTGCTCCTGTTCTAGCGTAGCTTGCCGTTCATCAAGAGCTTCATTGCGCTTTACTTCGGTAATATCACCAAAACGTATAATTTTGGAGTCGGCGCCACCTGTGTAAAAGAATCTATTGCTGCGCGTTGAAATTGCCAGTGACCACACACGATCGCTGTGCTCGTCAATGGACTGCACGCAAGTGCTACTCTTGATGTTCCACAACTTTAGCAGACCATCCGACGAAGTAGAAATTATATATTTGCCATGATGCAGAAAGTCCGCACGCAATATAGTACACTCCTGCTCCAAACGCTTCAAGCAACTAAAGTTTGATATAGACCAGATTCGCATACTGCAGTCGGAAGAGGAAGTGAGTACAATCTGATCGACAGGCGAAAATCGAACGCTCCAAACTCCACGGGTGTGACCACGCAACACACCCAACAACTTGTTTGATTCCGCACTCCAAAGTTTCGCAGTTTTATCCTGCGATGCTGTGGCCAGTATTTTGTTGTTTAAGGCATAGCATGCACAGTTGACTTCCTTATCGTGGGCAAGTGCCGCATACCTTAGCTCAAATGTGTAACAGCTGCGGTCCTGTTTACTCCGCGTTAGAGTCCACACTTTCATTGAACCGTCTTGACAAACGGAAACCACACCTGTGGCGCCGTGGTGCGTAAAAGCCACGCATCCGATAGTGGCTGTATGACAGCTACTTTGCTGTGTCATGGAAAGCAAAGATCCGGCATGTTCGTGTGAAAGTTTCCATAAACGAATGCTGCAATCCTTGCCAGCTGAAATAAGCAAATTATGAGAGGAAGTCAGAGTCATGACGGTGTCTGTATGCCCAGCAATTAGTTTGCAATTCATATTCTGTTCCGTGTCATAAAGTTTAAAGTGTTTGCTGTTTGTGGCCACAGCTAGGTAGCGATCGTTATCGCCTAAGAAACACATGTCCAATATTTCATCGTTGTAGCCGACAAGCTGTTTCACGCACTGCAGGCTTGTTTCTGCTTCACTAATTAAGTTTATATCGTAAAAAAGTATATTTTGCTCAGTTGTCACAAGCGCCAATTGTTTAGCCTCTGGGCAAAGGAGCATTCGATTTACTTTGACATCAGATTGCGAAAGCAGTGTGTGTGACTTCCAGGTTTTCGTGTCGATCTGGGAAAGTTTGCCGTTTTCGCTTACTACCAGCAACTGTGCACCGTCAGCAGTGTAAGCGACACCCTCCAGCTCTTCGTATAGAGGTAAAACTTTTAACTGCACATTTTCGGTATTATCATCCAACTTCCAAACAATTAGCACCTTATCACGGCTCACGGTTACCAATTGCTTGCAATCGTTTGCTGTGTTTTGGAAGCTTAAGCCTGTAACCTGTGAAAGGTGACCACGTAGCTTACGAATCAGAGTTTTGCTTTGATAGTTCCAACAATAGATCGTGTTATCAGCACCTGCAGCGTAAATTTCGTGTTTCAATGCATTTGGATGGAATCGCAACAACAGCGCCGGCCCCGGAAAATCTTTTAATGCACACAAACAACTACTATTGGCGAAATCCCATAGACGCAGTGTGGCATCAGCGCCACCGCTACTGCAGATAAATTTTCCACAGCCGCTAAATTCAATTTTGACGACGGGCCCTTTATGCTGAGATTTCCAAAGTTTAACCAATTTTCTTGTGCTTAAATGCCACAGACGCAGTAATCCGCTGCGATGCGCTGTTACAAGATGCTCATGGGACACAGCAAAGCAATAGATAGTGTCTTCCTCGGCATCTGTGTCTATATCATCCTTATGTTTGCTTTTGGAATTGGCATTGTCAGCGTTCACGCCAAAACTATGCTTTATTTGTGATGTTGTAATGTCCACTTCGTTTACTACATTCCCGTCCAAGCAATAAAGCACCTGTTCAGTGGAGCTCCAGGCAATATCTCCTCCGGCATAGAAATTTGTATACTTTGCGTCCACCGCATAGCTAAGAAAAACATACATTGATATAAATGTTGTGTTTAAGTAATCCAAAGGTAAATTATCTTACCTTTTTTCACAAACATTCGCAAGCATATTTTGTCATTAACAAACCACTGCTCGAAATAAATATTACAACCGCGTGCACATTAAAATTTATCGAACATTTAAGCTTTTTCAATACTTGTAAATTGCGGCATTTACAACACTGAGCATGATTTGCAGCTGTCAAATAAAAAGCCGTCAACTCATCGTCCAGACTGCAAGAAAATAGCTTGCAGATATTTTCTTATAAATTATAGTTTCGTCATTAAAACAATCGCAAAACTTTTATAAATCAAAATGAGTACTATTGGCACTGGCGTAAGTATCTTATGACTATCACAATAACTCAATATCATTTTTATAAATGCATTGGCAACTTTCCTTACAGTACGATTTGTCGGCCTCGCAGTTCTCGCCGGACGGTCGTGTTTTCCAAATTGACTATGCCTCAAAGGCAGTAGAAAAGAGTGGCACTGTAATAGGTATAAGAGGCAAAGATGGTGTAGTGCTTGCTGTTGAGAAGATTATCACCAGCCCACTGTATGAGTGCGATGCCGCCGGTCGTATTTTTACCATTGAGCATAGCATTGGCATGGCTGTTGCTGGACTTACAGCCGATGGTAACTTTGTCGCTGATATTGCACGCCAGGAGGCAGCGAATTTTCGCCAACAGTTTGAGCGCACTATTCCTTTGAAATATTTATGCGATCGAGTTTCTCAATATGTTCACGCCTACACTTTATATAGCGCCGTCCGCCCATTCGGCTTGTCGATTATTTTCGCATCATGGGATGAGATTGATGGACCTCAATTGTATAAAATTGAGCCATCAGGTTCTTCATTTGGTTACTACGCTTGTGCGAGTGGCAAGGCCAAACAACAAGCGAAAACCGAAATGGAAAAATTCAAATTCATTGATATGTCCACAGAAGATTTGGTGCAAGCTGCCGGAAAAATGTATGTAGCTTTTAACATTTTTGGCAGCGTCAAATTAACTATCAACATTTCTTTTTAGTATTTATCAAGTTCATGATGAACTCAAGGACAAAGAATTTCGTTATGAAATGGGACTGGTAAGCAAAGAGACCAACGGTTATCATCGCACAAATCCCGACCCTTGGACCGCTTTAGCTGTTCAAGCTGGTGTTGCTGCTAAGGATGAGGACGACAGCGATAATGAAATATAAGCTAAGCCGATTGTACCACTGAATCTGATTCCTGGTCTAAATATACATATAACACAAATTTTCTATGGCTTCAATAAATTTTTTTTACTATTACACACTTCCACAAAATTTTTATTTAAAATGTACGTATGCACTGTTTAAAAAATGTACGAATTCGAATGAAATACCACCATTTCACCAAAGTGGCAACGCTGTGTTTGTGCTGACCTCAGCTGTTTTTTCTCCCGCCAAATGTACATACATTAAACATCGCGGGACGCTTCTTCATATACAAATATTATATTTAATTAAGGACCGCCAACAAAAAACAAAACAGGCCATGACCACATTAATTGAGCAATTAATTACAAAAATGGGCCTTCGGGACGAACTAAAAGTCCTTGCGTAAGTAAATAAATTTTTGCGCTTGTTTAGCTGCTCACTTTAAATAATATCCGTGATGTAGGAAAACTAGAGAGCTGGTGCGCTTGTTAGAATTACGTTCATCCAACGTGCCCCTGCAGATAAACGAGTATGGCAAAATTGTGCTGTGTGCGGACTTGGCTTGCACATGTCTGGATGTTGGATTCGACAAGGATCAAGCGCTTAAACTTTCCGGGCTGCGTAAAAGCCAGTACCTCAAAAACAAGCGAATGTTTGAAAAACTACTGGATTTAACCAAATTAGCTGGAGTAAACGATATTTGCGTTCAATTAAGCTTGAACGAGGTTTGCCACAAAGCCAAGGATTTGCTTGAACTCTACAAACGCATCGTCGCCAGTGAAAATACGGATATTGATGTAGACCATCCACAGTACGCCGCAATGGCAGTATTCCATGCCTGCCGTTTGCTAAAAAAGAAAGCGCCAAAGGCAAAACTAATGCCATTTAGCAATTTAAAGCCCACTCAGTGGCAACTTCTTGAACAACGATGGGAGCGTATTATAACAAAGCACCACAAGGAAAATGCCGGACCTGTTGCTTCAGCATTTGAAGATAAACTAATGCAAAACCAAGACGATAATCATATAAGAGACACAAAGACATGTAAGCCACAAAAGACTGAAGCTGAGGACTACGAAAAGTGGAAGTCGCGAATTCTTGCAATGGCGCAAGCAAGACTAGAAGCAGAAACCACAGATGCTGTCGTGATGGTAGAGTAAAGAATATGTGCATTAATTTTATGTCAAGTTTTTTATATATACATATATCAATAAGTTTTACATTTTAAAAAATTAAACAAAACTAATTCATTGTGTACTGTGTTTAAACTTAAAGTTACTCTCGTGAGTATTGTACACACAGGTATTAACTCTCATTATATTCTTAAACTTCTTTGGTTGAAAAAAGTACTGCTTTTAACATGCAATAGGAAATCAGTCTTCGTGAATCTTTGCACGTATGCATTGTACCACCAATTCACCAACATCAATATTATTCCCCCTATCGTTGTGAGCTGAAAAATAAAAATTATTCAAAGCATCAAATAAAAAACATTTGGTTGCTACTTACAGTTGTACATTATCAACTCAATTTCGTTTCGTGTTTCTGGCCACGATTCTATTAACATTTTTAAATGTTTGCTGAATTTAAGCCAGATCTCTCGTTTCAATTCTTGCATTTGCCAAGTGGCTGTCAAATTAAAGTGCATAGCCTCAAAAAATGTTACCAGCGGTGTAGCTCCCTCCAATGCAAAGTAATAGTAAATACCATTAACCAGTTTCTTTAGCCGGTAAACATCATGCTTGAAACTACGACGTACTCCAGCACGATTAACGTGCACAGGTTCTAAAGGCTAAAAATCACTGATATTACTAATTTAATACATGCTTTTTTACGTATGAAAATTCTTACCTCTACCTTTTCCAAGATTTGGCTTTCAATGGTACCGTTAACAAACATTTCATCTGGTATTAGTATAAGCAGACGATGATTACCAAAAGTTACATTATGTGCGTCTTCGTAAAATGTCATTCGGGTACGCAACCCTTTGGTATCATTATGACTCGGCAGTGATTGCTTTAAAAATCCGTGAAAATAGTTTGAAGCCATACCTGCTCCATAGTCCAGGCCATGCGACTCTCTAATCCATAAAGCATAGCTTAAGGTGCTGTGACTTAAATGGGTGAAAGTAATAACCCAATAAATTGGTATGAAAGCTAACCAGTAGACAGGAGGCAAAGGCACCCGACCGCTAGCACCGAAACGAAAAACTGATATGACGATCAGTGTTAATACCAGGCACAGTGCACTCATCTTGCCAGTAAATGCTCGTTGTATAATTTTCCATTCGCGATGTTCCGGTAAGTAAGTTCCACCATAATACTTTAATTCCCATAAAATAAAAAGCACTCGTTGTAGGACCTCAGCCAACACCACAACAACTAACAAACGTAAACAATCGTCTGGCCCAAAAGGATGATAGTGTTAGTATATATATCAAAATTTGTAAAGCCTTAACTGTATTTACCAACATATTCCCACAACATTTTCCATTTGTCAACATTAACACATTTTTTTAACTCCACCATTATCGCACGTGCGATAAAGTTGCTGCATATAACAAACAGGGCTGCAAGCGTAGTGAATCGTGTTTTTTTGTGAGCTATGTAATAGTGTTGGGTTGCTCATAAGTGAGTGAGCGAAAATGAGCAACTCACTAAAGTGAGCAAGTGAGCCAACTCATGGTAGAATAAACAAGGTATGCTATTCACTGCACTGAAACCTTATTTTTAGTCTGAGCGAGAAAGTGAGAGAGCGAAACCACCCCCATTGCTGTTGTTGTGCGTAGGCAAGCATATTAAGAAATTTTTTTTTGTGCTGCTGGTTGCAACTAGAGTGGCTTATTTTTTACCGCTGCACAAAATTACGGTAAATGCTGAAAAACTATGCGCGGAAACAACCTTCCTCGTGAGAAATATCAACGAAACTAAAATAAGGTTTGAGTTGCGAAAATTTTTCGGGAATAGCATACCTTGTTTATTCTACCATGAGCCAACTCAGCAAAGTTGTTCTTTTTGGCTCAGTTGCTCACTACTCACTTGCTCACTACTCAGTTGCTCACTACTCACTTGCTCCACTACTCACTAGCTCACTACTCACTTGCTCCACTACTCACTTGCTCTGTGGAGTGAAGTTGCTACATTCATTTTTGTTTTCAAACGACCCGCGCATTTATTTTTGCGGCGTATTTTGGATGGTAGCGCTACATTCCAGTGGCCGCTTTGCATATCTTACTTATTTTTAAAGTTTTTTTCTCTATAAACAAAAACTGTGATTAAAGTAACTCGAAAATATTTGAACTTATCGATAATTCAACTGCTGATAATAGGCAGCCGAGCAAGACTGCTCACTGAGTGAGAAAGTCAGCAAAACTGCCCACTCACTTCGAAATGAGCAACTCATCAAAGTGAGTCACGTTTACACAACACTACTATGTATAAGTGTTAGATTGTTTGTGGCTATTTAGTTGTGGTTTGTCTGTGGTCGGTGGGTTGCTATATTTTGTTTTTGTGTGTTTTCAAACTGCCTGCGCGCTTATTGACAAACTTAATCCTAAATAATTAAAAAAATTTGAAGTTTTTGATAATAATTACTCAATTAATTAATTGATTTATGGTTGTGTCGATATATATTTTACTTAAAAAAAAATTAAATATTCTTTAACGTACATTTTTCTAAACGAATCTGTGCAAACATGGCATAAATATTTTTATAACAGACCGTGGAGCTGCCAGATGTGTAACATACACCAATACCCATATGTTTATATTTTTGGCACAGATGTTTGATTTTACCCGTAAAAGGATATTGTTTGTTTAATAAATCAAAAATATTCATATAGAAAAAACTCGTTGCATTGGCGAAGATATGAAGAAAAAGGTAATCAAAAAGGTAAGATTTATACAGTAACTGATATTCAACTCAGGCACTTACTCCATTGATTGAACATGTATTTTTACAAAAATATAATTTAATTTGTTTTGTTTTGTAGACGAAATGTTTAACCTAACGTTGCTTGTTACAATCCAAATTTGAGCCCAAAGTGTATTTCCATATTGTGTTGTCGTATGTACATTGTACTTTGCCTCTAAACATAACCTCTGTGATAGTGTGTAGAAAATGATTGAAGTTACTACGGTAGGTTAATTTGCTTATTTGTTGCTGATGATTTGTACAATATTATTTTTACCCTTTTAGAAAAAAGTTGTACCCTCGCCAAACCCGGCTCTTGTTAATGGCAATGACACTGAGCTCAGATATAGCTACACGGGTCGTGTGCAGGAGCTACTTACTGTATTCAATGCGGTTGTACAAATGCTTAAGCCTAAGTGGCCATGGTTTTTATATCCTGGATATTTGACATATGCAGTCTATTGGCGCTATGTCAAACATTTTAAGGATAAATATCGTTTGGTGCCCATACCCAATGAGTTGTATGAAGCGCTGATCAAGGACGAATTGATTAAGTCCGAGCATATAGCATTTGTTAGTAATGAAGTTTATGACAATTATGCTGAATCCCCGGATGTAAATTTTGTTAATGTGGTTCTGAATAGAAACATGAAACCACAAGGTGCTTCAAACAATCCCACATACAATTCTATGTTGTCTACCTCGCAAAAGGTTATTAAGCAGATAATGCAGGATACTCCACATACGGTTGTCTTGCAAATTTTACCAGCAGCACGTTGTCAAGCCAACTGCATCTTTGTTAAGGTGAGCTTATACACATAATCATAGTACTTTTAAAATTACATACATAGTTTATATTTTAGGAAAATTTTTATGCAAATCTGCTTCACCGATTTTGTTCAAACGCCAGAAATGCCAATTGCTGGGTGCAACTTGAGCACTTTAAGGATGATCAATCGATACCTAATATAGCCACCAAAGCACACGTTTACCTGCTCAATAGTCCACATGAGCTGCCGCCAGAAGTCAGTGAGCTTATATTAAACGGCTACTTTAACACACCGCGATTATTGCATCGCGGTCACACTTACTCTATTGATGTAAACGCGCAACTTATAGGAACGGCGGCCTATGCGCATTATTATATGATATTTGCCTATTTGCGTCAGGTTTACATGCGTTGTGTAAACCTTGAGACGAAAGGTAGTGAGTTTGAAATTCAAGCTGTGGTGGCCAAGAACTTTACCAATCTGGTGCAAGTGCCTCACACACACAGTTTCTTGCCCCGACAAATGCTGGACCGTTTTGCAATTGTGGAAAATTATCCGAGTGGCTTAAGGAAACCGTATCATTTGTTACGCATGTCAGTAGATGCGTTTTTACCAAAGAAATCAGCATGTCTTTCTTCAAAACACATATTCCCTGTATTTCTGTTGCAAGGGGAGCGCGGCTCTGGCAAGACAAAGCTCGTCAATGCTGTTGCCCAAGATCTGGGCATGCACATATATGGTGCAGACTGCGCTGACATAGTCTCTCAAGTACCATCGCACACTGAAATGAAACTCAAAGCGGTATTCGCCAAATGTCACGTCAGTGAACCACTGCTTATATGCTTTCACAACTTTGAAGTGAGTATGACTTATTCCTTAATTTCACTATCTTTTTTTTAACCTTTACTCCCTTTAGATTTTTGGCATAGACAATGAAGGCAACGAAGATTTACGTTTACTATCAGCTTTCCATGTTCAAGTGCAGGAGCTGTTTTCCCATGATCGCAAGCATCCTGTTATTGTTGTGGCTTTAACCAGTGATAATCATCTGAAACCTATGATACAACGACTGTTTCTAGAAATTATCAATATTGAAACTCCAGACAAGAATGAGCGATTTAATACTCTTCAATGGATGCATGTTCGTGAAACTTTCAACGACATTATATACAATCAGAAAGCACATGATCAGATCGCATTATATCCGGTAGAAATGCTGAACCAAAATTTGTATAAGCTCTGCCCCAACTGGTCTGAAGTCAAAGCAGTCCTTATTGATGTGGCAAGCAAGTCGCAAGGATTTTTGCTTGGAGATTTACAGTTGTTATATGACAAAGCCGTGCGTCTTAAGCTGCGTCAGCAATTTGGATCACACACGCTTACAATGGAACACTTTTCCAAGAACTTGAGCGACATGCAAGTCTCATTCGCGGACAGTTTGGGTGCTCCGAAAGTACCCAAAGTTTATTGGTCTGATATTGGCGGCTTGTCGAAACTAAAGGACGAAATTCAAAGCAGCATTGGTCTGCCGTTAAAGCATATGCATCTTATGGGCAAAAATTTACGTCGCTCAGGAATCTTGTTGTATGGACCACCAGGTACAGGAAAAACATTGGTCGCTAAAGCAGTTGCTACCGAATGCAATCTGAGCTTTTTATCGGTGCAGGGTCCGGAGCTGCTCAACATGTATGTTGGCCAAAGCGAGCAGAACGTTCGCGAAGTTTTTACGCGAGCGCGCTCCGCTGCTCCATGTGTTCTTTTTCTTGACGAGTTGGACTCGCTAGCGCCCAACCGTGGAGTTGCTGGAGATTCCGGCGGTGTCATGGATAGGGTTGTGTCACAATTACTTGCTGAAATGGATGGCATGGGTGACGCTGCCAAGCCAATTTTTATTTTGGCTGCAACAAACAGGCCAGATCTTATTGATCCAGCACTTTTGCGACCAGGACGCTTTGATAAACTATTTTACGTTGGTCCATGCTCAAGTGCTGATGATAAGGCTGCAGTTTTACGTGCACAAACACAGCGCTTCCGATTTGATGCTAATGTGGACATAGCAGAGATAGCAGAACTTTTGAAGAGCGAAATGTCGGGCGCAGATTTGTACTCGATATGCTCAAATGCTTGGCTTGCTGCTGTCAGACGCACCATCGATATGCATGTTAGTGGAGAACTTGACGACAAGGAATTGTTAGCCGATAATGTAATCGTTAAAGTAGAGGACTTTACCCGGTCCTTAAATAAATTTGTGCCTTCTATTAGCAAAAGTGATCTTGAATACTTTAACAAGTTGAAAGTATCATATAGTGTTTAATAAAAGAATTTTAAATTCCTGTAAAATTTGTAATAACTTCATAAAATACATTTGTATAAAGTTTTTAAGTCGCAAATGTATATAAATAAACCCGTTCATGTAAGAGGATTCAGTTTATAAGTATATCCTTTATAATATTATTTGTAAACAGACAGTTTCGTTATCGTCAACCCAGACAGCATGTCATCCAGCAATAAAAACAATATTTAAAACTTTTACTGGATCCAACAAAAAAAAAATGATATGAAATATTCTATATGGCTTGTGCGTTCGTTAGTTATCAGTTGACGTAAATCCATAGACAGACGGCATCTTATCGCATTTATTTTATGTACCCATCAAAAGTTCTGATGCTGAGTCTCATGTTATAAACACATCCAAGTAGAATTTAGTCTGATCTGGTCAGCATAGGACTGCAACAAAACGCTTGTCAAAAACTGTCTACTATTGTATCTACCATAGAAAAAGATGGCTTTGGTTTGTGTTGAGGACTTTGAGCACAATGCGGTAACTAAAATAGAAAAATCTGCGTTGGACTACTATAAGAGCGGCGCAGGGGAGCAATTTACTCTAAGTTTAAATCGTGAGGCATTCAGAAGGTTAGCTTTACTTTTAAATTAACTGGGAGTGATTACTCTAAAACCTTGATACATAGATTGCGGCTACGCCCACGTTGTTTACGAGACGTTTCTAAGCTGAATACGTCGTGTGAGATATTTGGTCTGACCCAAGAATGGCCATTGGGCATTGCACCGACGGCCATGCAAAAGATGGCACATCCGGATGGTGAGTGTGGGAATGCCCGCGCCGCTGGAAAGGCAGGTTCCATTTTTATTTTGAGCACACTTTCCACGACTTCCTTGGAGGATTTGGCAGCCAATACGCCAGATATCCATAAGTGGTTTCAGCTGTACATATACAAGGATCGGTAGGTTGACGATCACGTATAAAAGCTGTTTTGACATACTCTTACTAACAGCTCATTAACGGAAAAGTTGGTGCGTCGTGCCGAAAAGGCCAACTTCAAGGCGCTTGTGTTGACTATTGATGCTCCTGTTTTTGGACCGCGACGCTCCGATGTGCGCAACAACTTCCGCTTGCCATCTCATTTAAGCTTGGCAAACTTTCAGGGGGAACAGGCTAATGGAGTAGCAACTGCAATGGGTGCATCGGGTATTAATGAGTATGTATCTACGCAGTTTGATGCTTCAGTGACCTGGAATGATATTAAGTGGCTGAAACAACTGACCCATTTACCAATTGTGGTAAAGGGTGTGCTTACCGCTGAAGATGCTGTACTGGCAAGGGAATTTGGTTGTGCCGGAGTTATAGTGTCGAATCATGGCGCACGACAGATTGATACCGTGCCAGCAAGCATTGAGGCCTTGCCTGAGGTAACCAAAGCAGTGGGTAAAGATTTGGTTGTTATGCTGGATGGTGGAGTCATGCAAGGTAGTGACATCTTTAAAGCTCTCGCCCTCGGGGCAAAAACAGTTTTTGTGGGACGTCCAGCGATTTGGGGACTGGCTTACAACGGCCAACATGGTGTTGAACAAATGCTTGGTGTTCTAAAGAAAGAATTTGAGCAAGTAATGGCGCTTATGGGATGCCAAACGTTAAACGACATACAGCCGTCAATGGTAGTGCACGAATCGGCGTACTCAAAGCTTTAGAGATTTCAAACATTTGAAATATCGATAAATATAAACACATTGCGAAAATATATCGATTGTTTCTTATTTCGTTCTACATTTGTTCGATATATGAACGTGAAAAATCCCACCCCAATTTATATGTAAACATAAAAGACAACTGAAATTAAAAATGCTTGGAGGTTGGTACTGCCGTAGTTTAGCAAATCAGGATGCTACTGATAAACCAGATCATGATCGGGACCAACAGGAAAGTGACGAAGATGATAAGCCACGTGTCGTCGAAGCAGCTTCTAGTTCTGAACCTGGTGCCGGTGTTACTGATTACAAAGAGCGCTATAAAAATCTGAAACGCAAATTAAAGTTTCTCATATATGTAAGTATTATTTCCTTTTCACAAATTAATTGCCCTTAATAACTTAACACCGTGCAGGAAAATGAGTATTTTCAAGATTTGATGCGCACAAATCAACGCCGTTTGCTTAAGGTTTCACGCGACCGAGCATTTTTGCTGGATCGGTTATTGCTCTATGAAAAACCTGCTAAGGACTCCAGCGATAGTGATGCCACAGATAGCTCCGACGATTTAGAGCCAAATGCGAGTGGAAGTACCTCAGCTCCTAATGTGCAGTCACAATTGCCATTAGGAATGACAAAGGAAGGCGTACGCAAACGCAAGAGTGAAGGAAAGATCGGAGCACCAATCACAAATGTAGCGACTGTAAGCGGAGCCACACGTGGACGTAAGCGCAAGATAAATACACTAATGAGCGGACAACAGCCATCATTAAAAAAGCAGGCAGCATCTGCCACAGTGTCCCCTTTGCTACAACAGCCGGCTGCAAAAGATGAAACCTTAAGCACTGCCGAAATAGCTCGACAGCTACAAGAGCGTATAGGTACAGAACTAATGAGCCCAGAATGCACCTCGGCTACAGTTCCTGCGACAATGCTTAGCGATGACAGCCCATCAAAATGGTAAACTCTGCTTAAAAATTATAATGTATAGTAATAAAATCTTGTCTTTCTCACAGTTATCCTAATGAGAGCTTGCAGCAATTAATGGAGGATGATTCTCATGTAGCAGCAGAGGAATGCGTTCCTATGGAATATACTAATTAAGACACCTGTGTTTACGTTTCTGAATTAAATATTCATTTACTTATTACCTAGAAAACTTATTAAAACTATGTTTTCCCCACGTACAAGTAGCTGCGGGATCTCACGTCGCAACTGCACGTTTTTACGATTCAGACTTTTGATTTGAAGGCTAGGTATTACTATGCCTAGTTTATGCAATCGTTCGCTGCAGTCCTCAGGCGCACCAGCACAGATCTTTTGTTCTCCGTATTTGTACTTGCGGCGTTTCCAAACCTCTACTGCATGTTTCAACAAAAGGTTCCATTGCTTGTCAAACGCAACAAGCTCACCTTCGATAGTGCCACCCACAGACGACTCCTTACGCATTACGACACGCACACGTTGACTTGTTGGAACCGACGAAATACATTTATGCAGAGCAGCCAGTGGGCCTTCTGTTCTCTCCATGTGCGTGTAGATATTACGCTGATGTTTTTTTTTGGTATTGGCCGGAATGGCCATTTGGTGGGGTTCAAATCGTCTTTCAGGCTTCTGAGTTTCTGAAGCTGTGGCTGCTTTGTTGCTAGGCCCTGCAAATGGATTCACTTTCTGTGGTTTGTTCAGTTGCCAAACACCAAACTTTTTTAATGCACTTTCAAAAGCTGACAAATTTTGATAAAAAACCTTCGGTGATTTGTGAGTTACTTTAAAGTCAGTTGCGTACAGTGCACGTAAAGGATTAAATTTGTCACTGCCCACGTCTAACTCGGGATCTTCATTTGTTTTTGGATGCACTGCATCTTTGCTTTGTTCGTTGTCAGCAGACATTATGCATAAGTATATGATTATGTATAAGCTACTTAATGAGGAGTGCCTTTTAGAATCGTACAAATTGTAGTTTTAGAGTCTAAAATTTAGACTATTAAATTGTTTAAGCTACAAAAGTAAACAAATCGATCGATATTTCAAAATGAACTTAGGGATGTACCGAACAATATCGAGTTAAGCTCATATATCGCACCTGGTATCGGGTTGGAATGCGCGCCCAATTTAGCTTTTTTCTACCAACAAGTAAACATACAAATTTTTGGCTGTGTCATGTTAGGTAAAGGAGATGGTTGGATTGCCATTTTTTTTGGGAACCTTAATGACCGTTTATTTAAGTTTTGCTTTGCTTCAACGATTTTTGTACTGCACATAAACTTCATCGCCATTATTTATGAGACCTTCTTCATAAACTTGAAAGTACACGCCCATTTCCGGCTCCTTTGGATTATCTCGCAAGCGATATCTATGTATGTGTATAAATTGCATATTTGTTACAAGATCAATGCTGCACAGCAAGCCATAGAAAAACTTACGTTTTTAATGTTTTAAGTGGTTCGAAATTGGGATTACGTTTGTAGGTTTTTACATTAACATTGGGCAGAATACATCGCAAACATGGCGCTGTGTACTTTAAAATTGTGTGCTGTCCCACCCGCATCCAAAGCCAATCGTCTTCATCATAGGCCTCAATATGCTCATCACTAGCCACTACAAAATTGGCTCTAAATTGCTCAGCATCAGCCCGATTTTCAGGCAAGAGACGAGCATTCAGGTCCAGTAAAGATTTTTCGTGCAAAACCATAACAGCTTGAAAATCACTGTTGCTTTGTTTACTCTGCCACCATTTATGCTCAGTCTGACTATTTAAGGCCACAAATAGCCGCAAGCCTCTTTTTCGGTGTAGCACTACACGTGAAATCCAGCAATCGTGCTCCTTGTCGCATGGAATCAAATCGAACTTTGACCATTTCTTAATTGCTTTACCATTTGCAATAATTGCAGCAATGTCAACGGCAAGGGCTGATTCATTGGGCGCTTTTAGCAACAGTCGTTGGTCATCCAATTGTTGCGGCTCTATGCTTAACATGTGTGGATAACTGCCAGCCCATGTAAGTTTAAAGTCTTCGGTAAGAACTACAAGACATCTATCGCGCAGTTCCTGCTTGTTTTTAACTCCACAGTTAGTAAGTACTCCTTGTTCCAGCGGCATTGGTGCCGCAGATTTCAATGGATAGATAGCCAACTGTTTTACCACGCCAATACGCTGCCAGTTGTTATGGGGCGTTCCATCTTTTTGTTTGCGTCGCTTTCTACGATATATTAAAACCCATGATACTGTAACTAATGCGCTGACCAGGATTGATCCAGCTATTTTCGCTGTGACGCTCATTACTAAGTTATTACGTTGTTCTAAGTTTCAATTACTTCTTGTGATTACTTTGGTTTATAAAATAGTGTTTGGTTGGGCATATCAGGCTAAGGCAGTTATTTGTATGGATTCCTGGTTATTCTAGACTAAGTTTAGTTAGAAAGATCCTCGATCCGGATCCGAACCTATGCAGTCTTTTTAGAGCTATCTAAAATAAACTTTGCATACAGACTTAACAGTTTAACTATTTTTCGGCATCATTAGGGAAGTCAACTATATATTGAAAGTTAAAAAATATAGGAAATCTGTTCTATCTGAGGATTTCACTCTGGTACAATGTGTTAACTGCAAATCACTGAATCGAATGATAATCATTAGGCAATTACAACTACTAGTTGCCATGTATTGGATATGGACTAAAACGCACTTAAGAGCATACAAGCTTCGGTGCCTTAACTTTAGTAAGTCATAAATTTGAATTGTTTTGCTCTTATATATGAACTTATCTATAAAGCGAATGCAAGAGTCCAGTTTGCTCTATTACACTCATACTTTTACCGGCAAAGATTTCACAGAGGGACAGAGACAACGCCAACAACTTTTATTAACCGCAATTACACTTTGAAGCTCTCGCAAATCAGGTTTTTACTGCTAGATTACTAAAAGTTCCTCCAGTGGCAAGACATCAACAGGCGAGAGTACTCTGACATTTAACAACGATAAGAGTGATAAGTAATTTCTTTTAATTATAAAATAATAAAAATGTCAAGTAAGTAAAACTTTAAAAATCCACGCAATGGGCACTTTGTCAACAAAACCCTACTATAGCCAGCAGCGGCTCTGGAATACTCAACACTAAAGTGTTGATTGGTGTGGGTGTGGGCCTGACCGCCGCTTGTGGAGCCGGTTACTTTATCTACAGTCGGCTGAAGCGCGATGTCATGCCTCAGAAATGGAAACGTGTGGGCACATTGCAGAAGATCAATATCTTCCCCGTTAAGTCGTGTGCTCCACTTAAGCTGCAACCAAACGATGAGCTCTGGTGCGATGTACTCAGCCTGTGTTTTCAGGGCATTCGCGATCGAACGCTTATGTTGGTCAACTCTAACCATGAGTTGGTAACGGCAAGAGGATATCCGCGTATGTTGCTTGTACAACCGAAACAAGTGTCTAGCACAAAACTAGTTTTTAGTGCACCAGGTTTGCCCGATTTAGATTTGGACTTTGAGCGTTTATCCGGCGATGCCCCCGGTAAGGATATACATACCGCTATCTGGGGTGTCAAGTTGGATGCAATGTTGTGTGGGGAACGCTACGACAAATGGTTTTCTAAAGCCATACTGGAGAAGGATGAGGGCTTGATTCTAGTGCATTATCCTTATCCAAAGCCAATACGTGCTACCAATCCTCGTTTGAAAAGTCAGCCATTTATAAAGCAGGAAGATTCGGTAAGTGTGGCCCTAAGACTGAGTCTTGAAAATAAGTAAAACACTACATAAAAACCATCGACTCATCCACGAAATGCCAGATATGTTGTATGTATTATTTTTCTTTAATTTGTGTTTAATAAGGGCACTTTTGGAGATGCGACAAGTTACATGATGATGAATCTTTCATCGGTTGCTGATCTGAACACGCGTATAAAACGTTCAGTCGATCCACAGCAGTTCCGCGGAAATTTCGATCTTAAAATGGATGTGGATCAGCCCTATGCTGAGGACCATTGGCAGTGGGTGCGCATCGGTAATGATGCCGTTTTCCGCGTTGTGGCTCCCTGCACGCGCTGCATTTTGCCTAACATAAATGTCTTTAACGCAGAAAGAGATGTTGATGGAGAACCTCTGAAGACACTGCGCAAGTAAATTAAGGCAATGTTGAACATATTTTTGCTTTTGCTTTATATTGTATGTATTTCAGATATCGTCTGTTTAACTTCGCCTCCCCTGCACTGGGCTCTCATTTGGGTTTGCGTTCTCCGGGACCAGTGAAGGTTAACGACATCATTTACGTTGAAGATAAATGACAAGTCAACAATTCAATTGTCATTTCAAAATGTTGACATTAAATGGGTCGTTTGTTTCTTGTATAAATATGTATGTATTGTATGGTTATACGTATAATTATTACAGAGAACAATTAAAATAATGCAGAACATAGAATATGCACATCGTATCAGACGTCTTTTATATGTAAATATACACAGGCCCATAGCCGCTTCAGCTAAACAATTAAAAACAATATTTCGGCTTACTTCAGACAGGATTGCCAAGCGAGTCCGCCACATGCCATGCTTATAATAACATACACAACAAATATAATCACTAAGCCAACAACAAGATAGATGCGTATGCGCTTCCAAAACATTTGCCGTGCCAGGTTACGTGAAGCTTTACGGAATGCAACCGACTGTGTAAAGAAATGATAAATTATTTTTATTTTGAACGCATAGAATATAAATAGACTTACATTATTGCTTAAATGCTCGGTTTTGTTTACAAGCAGTTCCAATTTCTCCCCTCGTTCTCGAAGGCTGTCTGTTGGAACAAAATATATAAAAACAGCAAAAATTTTTACTTTAATACAACTTACCTATGTTAACAACTAATATGTCCTTAAGTTCATCGATTTGTCCATGTACACGTGATAAAGCGTCCACCTCACGCGATTGGCTAAAGTATACCATTTGTTGCGATAGAACTTTGGAGAACTCTGTGTTCATTGCATAGGCAATAGCAGTGGCAACCTATAGTTTGATTGGCATACCGTTTAGCATATTAATATTTCCGTAAATAGAGATAGCTTTACCTGTAGCCCATAGGTTTGTATGAACTTTTGCTTTATGTCGGCCAGAAAAAGAAAGGCGCGCGTACGATCGAATTCCTATAATAATATAAATGTAAACTAAAACTTTACATGATTAATTTGTTTTAAAGATATTACATTGTCCGTTATGCACATATATATCAGCTTGTTGTCGCACGCATAATGTATCAAATAATCCCCATATGTGTAGGTCGTTTTGTGGTTGTGCAGCCCAATGCGGCTAATGATCTCCTCAGTTACTTCAGCAAAATTGCCAACGCATTCGGCAAACTTGGCTAGAACCGTAGTTCCTCGCGATATTACGCTGTATAGTATAGGCATGGTGTTTATATTGAATTCGAACCGCAGTAGAAGCTTTGCTCAATTCGTCTTTGTTATTGTTGTATGTACGTTGAAATAAGTATTATCAGCGTGTCAGATGTTTTGCTCTTAATGCGACTGCAAGTGAGACACTCCCAGCAGCTAAGATACACAAAAGAAGTTTCTGTTAAAGTTTCTAGGGGTAAAACCCCGACTTATACGATGTATGTTGTACTTATATGTATGTATTTACATTTGTGTTATTTTTGAGGCTGCTGCTGAGATTGCAAAATAACATCGTATTAAATGACTCACCAAATATCTTTTAATTAGAACTTAATGTACGCGCTGTTTTTCCGGCTTTGAACGCAAAGAAAATTTAGCGTACCCTTATCATGACGTGGGTGTGCTTTATTATCGTTTTAGATGAAAATAATAGTCAAATGCAGTTGATTGCACTTTACACAATTTGTGTTATTGATAGTTGTTTCGATTCACTTGGAACTTGGAACAAGTTCAATGGAACTGTTCAATGAAATGAACGTCTGAACTAGTTCACATATTTTTGTTCAGTAATTCTTTTTTAATATGCAGTTTTCGATGATTTTTAGAACACATTTTAGATAATTGAAATAGTAAAAATTGCGGCATGTATAAATAAGATATGAACTTGCCTCACTTTTTTTTTTGCAAATGCATATGCCATAATGTATCAATATAATTATTTTATATAAATGCAATTACGATAATGCGTTCGACTTAAATTTTTGCTGTAGCAGGCTTTAATTGTTGAAATTTTACTTTTCATATTATTTTAAGCCGGAGCCCTGAATAACTAATAAATTAGCGAATTTATTATTAATGATCATTTCAGTTCATGAGTCACAAAATAAAGTAACTGAACTACGCCTCCAAATTGCACCTAAATATTTAATCGAAAATGCAACCAAACAAAATGCTGTGATTGCTATTTTCAGAAGAAGAAGAGCAAGTGAATTTTTGTGTTTTTATGTTGAAATCGTGTTTATAAAAACATTATCTTAGAAAATATTCAATTAAATACAAGTTTAATTCATATTTTAAAATGAGTGTAGAACCGACAAACATAAATGGTGGCAATGGCAACCTTGCACACGACAAACGTGAGCTGCTATGCCTACTTAAACTTATAAAGAAATATCAATTAAAAAATACTGAGGAGCTGCTATGCCAAGAGGCAAATGTAAGCAAAGCCGATTTGGATGGCTTGAGCGAAGCCGATGTTCAGCAAGTGCTTAGCGCGGCTTTTGGCATTGGTGTTGGAGGAGAAAGTTCAACAAATGCCGCCGCTGCTTCGACAGAAACACAGCCGGTAGCTGCACCTAAAAGCTCGCCCAATGCAGCTGAAGCTTTGGCCAAGTTCATAGGTGATGACTCCTTTGATGCCCAGCAATATGAACAAGCCTATGAAGACTTGCGTAGTTTTGTAGAGGAATCCCTTGACATATACAAGCATGAGCTTTCAATGGTGCTGTATCCGATACTAGTGCAAATCTACTTCAAAATGCTTGCCAGTGGGCAAATAGAAAAGGCGCGTAGCTTTATAGAAAAATATAAATCTGATTTAGATGGCTACTACACCGAAGGATTGTTTAACCTGCTGTTAATATCCAAGCCAGAGGAATTGTTGGATAATGACTTTGTTTCTGCAATGGAAACAGATAAGTTCGTAATACGCATGTCTCGCGATGCACATTCATTATTCAAGCGGCACACTCAAGATCGCAGGCAAGAGCTAGTGGCGGACATTGTATCCAAATATCTACATTTTGACACCTATGAAGGTATGGCGCGCAACAAATTGCAGTGCGTGGCTACAGCCGGTTCACACATAGGCGAGGCCAAGCGACAGGATAATAAAATGCGTGTTTACTATGGACTACTGAAAGAAGTGGTTCAAACACTAACCACGCCAGCGCCAGCGCCGGAAGAGGAGGAAGACGATCCTGACGCACCTGATCGCCCAAAGAAAAAAAAACCCAAAAAAGATCCACTACTTTCCAAAAAATCAAAGTCGGATCCAAATGCGCCTGCCATGGATCGCATACCGTTGCCCGAGCTTAAAGACGCAGATAAACATCAGAAAATAAAGGCATTACGAGAAGCGAGCAAACGTTTAGCTCTAAGTAAGGATCAGTTGCCTTCAGCAGTTTTCTACACTGTACTCAACTCCATGCAGGGTGTAACATGCGCTGAAATATCCGATGATTCCTCCATGTTGGCCTGCGGGTTTTCCGATTCAAGCGTGCGTATTTGGTCTCTGACACCAACAAAGTTGCGTGCTTTAAAGGAAGCCGATGCACTGCGGGAATTGGACAAAGAATCATCGGACATTAACGCGCGTATGTTAGATGATCGCAGTGGTGAAACGACACGTACCTTTTTGGGCCACACGGGCCCAGTTTATCGCTGCGCATTCGCGCCTGAAATGAATTTGCTACTGTCGTGCTCTGAAGACAGCACTATACGCCTATGGTCACTTCTTACCTGGTCATGTGTTGTCTCCTATCGTGGTCATGTTTATCCTGTTTGGGATGTGCGATTTTCACCACATGGCTTTTATTTTGTTTCCTGCTCATACGACAAAACCGCTCGACTGTGGTCCACCGATTCGAATCAAGCTTTACGAGTGTTTGTCGGTCATCTATCCGATGTGGATTGTGTGCAGTTTCATCCAAACTCCAATTACGTTGCCACTGGATCAAGTGATCGCACCGTGCGCCTTTGGGATGTGCTGACTGGACAGTCGGTACGTCTTATGACAGGTCACAAGGGCAGCGTTAACTCACTGGCCTTTTCCGTCTGCGGTCGCTACCTTGCTTCGGGATCAGTTGACCATAGCATCATTGTGTGGGATCTTTCAAGTGGCGCACTAGTCACCACACTTTTAAGGCATACTAGCACCGTAACTACCATTACATTCAGTCGTGATGGCACACTACTTGCTGCTGCGGGCCTTGACTGCAATCTAACATTATGGGACTTTCACAAAGTCACCGAGGACTACCTTAGTAACCAAATTACCGTGTCGCATCATCATGACGAAAACGATGAGGATGTGTACTTGTTGCGCACATTCCCTAGCAAAAACTCGCCTTTTGTGACCCTACACTTTACAAGACGTAATCTATTGATGTGCGTGGGTCTTTTCAAGAGTTAGATCTTGATTTAGATATACTTAAAAATTATGTTGTTAAGATAAATAAAAATAAGTTGATTTACTGGATAGAGTTATTTTTTGCAAAAGTATCAAGCGCTCACTTTAGGAGCTAATTAAAGTTTTAATTTAGAATATTCAATATATATATATATACCACCAACTGGTTTTATACATAAATTGCTCATTTTAAAGCAAAATTATAAAAAAAATTTTGGGATAACATAAAAATATATATATTTATTTCATTTCTTAAATCAGTAGATACATAAATCGGTAATGTAACGTACAAGCAGTCTACGCCTCAGCAATTCCAAAAATTCTGCGCACTGCCTCGAAATTCTTAATATTATAGACTGAGCAACGTGGGGGCTTCTCGCCGCCAAAAGCCAATGTATATGGATCCTCTGGACACTGTCGCATACACTGCAAACGACCCATATTAAAATCGTGCTCGTACACATGCTTTGCTTCCGTAGTATTAAAATTCCAAATTTTAAGTGTGCCCTCTGTTGAGGTTGAAGTCAGTAAATTGGGCATTAGGCTGTTAAAGCAGATGCCAGATATTTCTTCATTGTGCGCCTTGACGGACCATAAAAGTTTATTGGCATTGCGTTTGTCGGCATAATGCAAGCTACCATCGTTGGTTCCAATAATGAAATAATTTGTTTGCGTTGGATGCCATAGCACTTTTTCTACTTCGCCGCTAATCTGCCACTTGATAGCCGAGGAGTCTACATTCTCCACATCGCGGCAGTCAAATATTCGCACATAGCCATCGGCACAGCCCGTGAGTATGGTTTGCGCTTCTTCAGGATGAAATTCCAAAGATTGCACTTTCTCCTCGAAGTCAGTGATTGTTGTGTGCGGCTGGCCTTCATCCATGTCCCACAGTATAAGTGTTTGGTCGACGGAGCCACTAGCCAGTATATGTTCAAAGTGGCGATTCCACGATAAATCTAAAACAGCATCCTTATGGCCGTATGCTTCTCGCTGTTGCTTGCGGCTACCTTTGGATCCCAGCTTAAAAGTTGGTTCAATAGAGTCCTGTATGTCCAGATCCCAAATGGTTATAATAGGATCCATGCAGCCGATGGCGCACATATTGCCAGCCTTGTCGCTACCTGCATCATGATTTAACCACTCAATGCATAATGGGAAACTGGGTAGCAAAAAGTCGTGGTGTGTGTATAAAGCCTCTTCGTCTTGATTAAACACCCAAACTTCCATGGAAGCAGCATCGTCCTGCACATGGCCAACAAGTACCAAATTATCAGTGGGCTTGATTACCTCATCTTCCGCCTCAGAGTCTTCGTCCTCGTCGGCTACTTGTTCGTCGGCTTCCACAATGTTGCAGATGTTAGTGACCGTGGAATTTTCTTCATTATCGTAGTTATTGAAATCGAATTCATCCCGTGGATTACGATTTTCACTGTTTGCATCTTCGTTGTCTACATCCATGTTGGCCTCGTCATCATTGGATGCATCAGAATCTTCAGCATCCTCGTCCTCAAGACGTTCTTTTGTATCTTCTATGACACGGGCTAGTTCTGCCTGTGTTAAGATAATTTTATCTGGTCGTTCTTTGCTAACACCGCGCGGTACAAAACACAACGCTGGTACAAAATCTATGGACGGCTCAGGTGGACCCTCCTCAGTCATTTTGAACTTTTAATTAAAAACACGCTTGTGAAATTGCTGTTTTTAAAAACTAAAAACTAACACGTGCAGCGCAGGCTTACCATCTTTTATAATTAAAAAATACCAAATTTATCGATGTTTTAGTTATCGTTTTTAATAAAGCGAATTTTATGATCGGACTATCGCAAATTATAAATTAAATTATTAAATTAAATTAAACAAATTATTGTTTATTTTGCAGTTTTATTTTTTCATTTTACTACAGTATTACATAGTTAAAGTATTACTTTATAAATTTCAAGCGCCTAAGTACCACGATATGTTGAGTAGCCGTAGGGATTAAGTAAAAGCGGTATGTGATAGTGCTGATCCGGATCACTGCAATCCACCAATATGTCAATAGCCGGATAGATGGTTTTGACGTTTTGATTTGCAAAATAAGCTCCCACATGAAACGTTAACTTGTATATTCCGGTAGGAAATTCATTATGGTTAAGTAGCTGACAACGTCCATCATCATCGGTCTCTGCTGGACGTATGGCTTGCCATTGTTGCGCTTCATCCAACCGGTAGACAGTCACCTTTACATGGCCAGCGGCTTTACCTCGGGATGTATCCAGTATATGCGTCGATAGCTTGCGTGTGCTCATCGTGTCGATGCTGTCGTAACTGACAGAGAAAAAGATCACAACTTGAACACTCGGTTGTGTGTGTTATCTAAGATAAGAAAAAAGTCTTTGGCTATGATTAAAGATGTTTATTGTCTTGGTTTATTATCTCTTGATCTGCATACTTACTTGGAGCTTTTATCTTAGAAATATCAGAGCAATATCACCTAAATTTAATGCAGCTTTATTTAAACACATTCCAAATGTGCAAAAAAATGTTTATATATGATTTTAAATACAATAGAAGGTTTCAGTGGAAGCTTGCGAACTTCTGTCTGTAGATGGAAATGTAAACAAATAAGGCGTCTCGAGTGAACTTTAAGTGAGTGGCAGCAGAAGTGGGGAAAGGATGTGCCAATTCTGAGCTTACGCATTAAATTGTTTGTTCTTTCAACTTTAAACTAGAACCCTTAATTCATTAAATAGCTCGAATTGCTTGATAAGACATTCAAAATGTGTCAATTGTAAATAAGTCCGTTGCGGCGTTTAGCTGTTAATTAATTAATATACAATTGTTATAAGCATAACCAATATTATAATTAACGTTTTTAATTGAAATCAAATATAGCGCCAGGTAAACAAATATGTGAATCAAAATAAACATTTTAACAGTGCTTAATTTCTGTTAACAACAGAGCTGCCACATTATGAAAACGTATGTAAAAGCTCTTGGCTTATTTAGCGCAAAAAAAACTAAACGAGTTGGCAGGTTTTAGTTGGAAAATTCAAAATAAGATACATGAACCAGATTCATACGGGTATCTGACGGCAGAGCGCGATGTTGTTATGTCGTTGAACCGCTGTGTTTTGTTCCGTCAACAAATAGACGTTGTTGTTTATTTCTACCGGCTGCATAAATAAATAACGAAATAAACTAAAATCGTCAATAAGTTTTTTTTAATGCAAATAATATGCTGTCAAGTTTGAAATTTCAATACTAAATGTAAGCTACAAGTATTGCTTTAAACTGTGTGTGTGAGTGTGCATATTTTTTGAGGGTCGCAGGCGCAACAGTTGTTTTGTTAAAAAAAAAAAAAACAATGTTATTGTTCCGGCCGAGCCAAAGCTAAGAGCAATAAATATATTATATTGCTGCCGTGTTATTCAGTGCAAAGAAGAAATGTAAGCAAGTAATAGATACAAAAAAAAAAAAAATCGGCATCTATTTTGTATATAAATAAAAACACACAAACAAACACATACATATGCGCAAAGAAGTTAACAACTTCAAATCCAACCAAATCTGTGTAAACCAGTTTTTAACATATAAGCAAATATACATATTCTTTTGCTGTGTGTGTGTGTGTGTGTGGATGTATCTGTATCTGAGTGCATGTTGTTTTCGTTTGCGCCTTAAGTTCTGTTTCGAGTGTGTGTTTCTGTCTTTGCATCTTTAGTTGTTGGTAGTACTACTACCTTTCTGTTTCTCTCGTCCGGCGATCGTTACTCTATAACTCGTATAAAACTAATCGTGTTTCCATTTTCGTTGTTATTATAAGCCAAAACCAAAGCCATAGCCATAGCCAAAGGCTTGTCTTAACAGTTAGTAGTTAAAAAGAACGGCTCGTCGCGGTTCGTCTCCCATTTGAAACATGTCTACATCTTATGCCCAATTGGTCCAGTTTTAGTGTTTGCCGTGGTTACCCGTTCGTGGAACACACTTGATCCCAATTTGAAACTGACTGGTAAGTTTTATATTACAGATTTATGTTCTGCATAGTATATCTGTAGCCAAACGAACTCTTGACATTTTGAAGTAGTCGAACTAGTTTTTCTTTTGTCTTTACTTTCGATACTTGGAAATAGGCTTTCAAAATAATTTATTACAATTTGCATATTGTATTAAATTTCTATTTTGAATAAAATTGATTTTCTAAGTAAAAAGTTTGTATGAAACATTGTAAGAACAAATGTAGGCAGCAAAAAATAAAACTAAATTAGTCGTATTATCTTTCTGAGTTACTTAGCTGAGTTGTTTGTTGAAAAAGTAGACCTATTAAAAAAAGTTTTGGCAAGAGAATTGGTAGCCTTTATAATATTATGTTCAGGTGAAATCATTTTAGAATTCAAACAAGAGCAATAAGTTACGCAACTACGCAGACTAACTGAGATTGTTAAAATATGATGAGATTGTAAAAAAGATTCAAGAATTTTTAGAACCCGAATATTGTTACAAATAGATACAGATAGATAATAGAAGTTATATTTAGCACACGCTTTCTTTTTTGAACCTAGTACGCAGCTGCGAAAACGCGTCGAAACAAAAAGTTCAATTTAGTTTGTTTCCAAAACGAACAGTGTGTATGGACAAAAAAGGGTAGTCTTTTTGGTAATTTTAGTTCTTTTTGTGGTATTTTTTTTTTTTGACACTTATTCAGTCAGTTTTTTTGTTGCCGTTTTTCCAGGTAAAACTGAATTGGTCGCAATAAAATCAGCTGTTCTTATAGCCTGCATTAAGTTCGAAGGGTATATAAAGTTTGTGCAAGCCGAAATATTACAGAGAAAAGGAGACGGATTAGATCACTTATGATGTCACGGAAAAGAAGTTCATTTTTTATTTTTCGTTATCGCGTTAGATTATATAGACTCGATAGAGGTTTACAGAGCACTTCGAAAAAACAAAAGTTTTAGACGTATAGTTCGTTTTTCTATAAAGATATCGCAACCAAATTTGCGACATTGCCTGAAGGATTTTTGTTCTCAAAATAAATAAATATGGTTTAACACTGAGCTCAAATACTGCATACCGCATGCTACTTTTTCTCAATATGAACTTTTGTTTTGAGTTGTTTTTCGCTGCTGCGTACTGGTCTTGAAGGTATTTTATCGAGTTCTTAAATTTTTTACTTACAAAAGCAATGCTTTGTACCCCAGATAATCAAAATGTATCGGCATAGTCAAAAGTATCTTTCAATTTGAATTAAAGTGTCCTATAGGAAGATTACGATTGTGCTCATTTCTGATCTACACATAATAATCTCCTATATTATTATTATTTCCTTCTGTGAACTTCTGTGAACTCAAGATCAGAAATGTCAGAATCGTAAAAAAGATGTTCTCACTTAACTCTCTCTTAAATTCACTTCATGAATTTTGACGTTCATTGAATTTTTAACGTCACTCGGTTAGAGTTCATTTCGGAACTAGTTCATTTCGGGCGACTGTAACTCAGTAGACGGAGAAGGGTAAAGCCCAACAGCTGACAAGTGTGCAAGCATATTAGATCTTTCAACTCGCTTTTTATTTGAGCTCTGCTACTTTCCTACCCCGCAGCCTGAATGCCAGTAAATTGTTCAAACTTAATCAAATAATAATAAAAACATGCGTCTCAAGATTTTCGGAACCGTTATACAGCTTCACAGATTTTTTTTATAATCACAAGTGCCAAACTTAATAAAGATTCGGCTTAACAAGTTTTCTAAGTTGCTGCCATTGATGTTGGCCAAATTACTAAATGCTGCTAGAAAATTAGAGAGCTACAGTTCAAATTAAAGACACCTAAGACCTAAAAACATGAAAAACGGCGTTGTTGCTGTAGGGTGCTCTTGTATGGAGCCAGAAATTCTGTAACAACTTGACTGACTCCAGTGTGGGCCCGTAGGAGCGAAGACAGCAAAAGAAGCAAACAGGAAATTAACCAACATGCACTTTAAAGTACTTACAGACCTTTTGTTCAAATTGGCATTGGTTTTTTTTTTAACATTTCTGTCATTTTGTTTTTCTCGCTCTTTAGTTTTTTTCCCTAGTATCTTACGAATATATTTCATTCCATTAAAGAGCGCTCAATGTTAAATATTGGTTCTGAGGCACATATGTATGTACTACCTGCAGCCTGCACAAACACTGTGCAGTACCAATACATTCGACTGCACACACAGACATACATACTCATTCAGTCTGCATGAGTCAGCTATGGATACATATAGTGTATCCCAAAGATACATATACAGCGGCATATTGCTCTGTTCATCGTTTAAACATTTAAGTGCTAAAAAGTGGCATTGAATTGTTTCTTCCCAATATGCAACATCGTTTGTCTCACGTTTTCAACGCTCTTATAAAGTAGAAGAGCTACCTTGCTGGAGCACTTTCGGCTGACACTCTAATGCTCTTGTAGAACAAATAACTACCATATACACTGAGAATACCCTTGGAGTTTAGAGCTGCTTAGAATTTATAGATACTGCAGTTAATTTAAATATAATACCATTTAAATACTTTTTCTTCGTTATTTAAATTTCAAGCGTATCTCTACTAAAAGCAAGCCTGATGATTCACTTCTTTCTCGCTTTATCTGCTATTTTCGTATAAAATTTTAAGCCAAAAAAGGAAATATTACTTTTTATTTTACGCGTCATTTGATTATTTACTTTTAAATTGTTTTTAATTTAAATTATCATTTTATTTTAAAAGTGTTGACTTTTCAAACACCTTAGGGATTATCGATAAAAGATATTTGATTTACATGTAATGAAAGTTCTAGCGCTCTTTATTGTAATTTCGTATAAAAATTGTATTCTTACAATTGATTTTTCAACCGGATGGGTGTTCCAGATACTTCAACAAAATTTTAATAGCAATAATTTGTCATGTGATATAATCACGCTATAGGTTCTTCGAAAGTCAAAAGCAAATTTTGATTAAATTATGTTATTAATATGAATTAAATTTGATGAGTTGAAAAAAAGACTTAATTTTTACAAGAATTAAGTTCTGATGCGGGATTTGTGTCAGTACTTCTCCTAAATTTTAATCGAACAGCAAAATGTGGATATGTAACATATAAGGCAACGTAAGTTCTTCTATATTCTTCGAAAAATTAAATAAATTCGAGTTTTTAAAGATCTAAAGGCGTAGACCCCTACGGTGGGGATATCCCAAATGGGATTTTTTTTTATATGAAGTTTTGTCATTCCGCGCGAAATTTACGAACTGCGTATTGGCCTTTACGCACAAATTTTTTATAAAAATTTTTTTTGTCAATAATTTAAAAATTATTTTATTGCTACAAATATTATGTTCTGAGCCGTGTATACTTCAACTAAATTTTAATTTAGTAAAGCAAATTGTTGGTATGTTCAGTTGTGGAGCGCTGAGCGTAGATCCAGAAAAGGAGAACACAAAAAAAGATGTTAGGTAAACTTTCAGTTGACGCTGCCTTTGATAGCTACTCAAAAACATTCGTTTTTAAACAAAGAATATTTGAAAAAAATTTCCAGTTGAAGTTTCTTCATGTTTTCTCAGCGTGGATATCTTGAATGACAAAGCGTTCTATTTTTTGTGCCTTTGAAGAGTATCTAATCGAAAATCAGAAAACTTTAATTAAATAACTATCTAGAATATAACTATCTGTATATAGTAAAGGGTTTTCCAATAAGAGGTGGTATTTTGGTATTCAAAGAAAAATTCCATTTTTTGAGATAAATGATCGGATGTTTATTTCATAATAAAGAGTAAGGTATGCCGTTAATAATGAAAAACAACATCAGCCAAATGGCCACCATGACCACGCCTACAGGACCATATCCTTTTTATGAAATTTTCCATAACCAAATCGCAAAGTGGCTGCCCTATGTCCTCGATAGCCTCACGAATTCTATCTTTGAAGTCTTGAATCGACGCTGGTCTGTTGGCGTAGACCTTATCTTTCACGTGGCCCCAAAGGAAGAAGTCGCAAGGTGTTAAATCACAAGATCTCGGTGGCCAATTGTGATTACCTCTTCGAGAGATGACACGGTCCGGAAACTTTTCCCGTAAAAGAGCAATGGTTTCGTTGCTTGTGTGGCACGTAGCGCCGTCTTGTTGAAAGAAAACGTTGTCCAGATCCAGATATTGTCCAACTCCGACCATAAAAAATCATTAATCATCTCTCGATAGCGCAATCCATTCACCGTAACTGTTGATCCAACCTCATTTTCGAAAAAGTTAGGTCCGCCGGACTATAAACCGCACCAAACAGTCACACGTTGAGGATGGAGAGGCTTCTCAACAATAACTCTTGGGTTCTCCGAGCCCCAGATGCGACAATTTAGCCACCAAGGTGGAAACGGGCCTCATCAGTCAAGATGATTCTTCGATGTAATTCCGGATCATTTTCATGCATTTCAAGGACCCATTCAACAAAGACCCGACGTTGTTGATGATCGGCCGGCTTGAGTTCTTGTGTTAACTGAACTTTATAAGCCTTAAGACCCAAGTCTTTATGCAAAATACGGTGTAATGACGTTTGTGGAATGCCCAATTCCAAAGAACGACGAGGAATGGACAAACCTGGGTTTTCTTCAACACTTTGGGCTACAGCAGCAATATTCTCAGTTGTTCTTGAGCGACGTGCACGGGTTTTATTCTTCACATCACTAACTTGTTCCAACAGCTCGAATTTTTCCACCAATTTCTGTATTGCGCTCCGACAAGGTACGACCCAAAAACGCTTTAGTTTTGCGAACTGTGACTGCAAGATTTTCACCATTTTTGTAGTGAATTTTAATCATTTCAATGCGTTGTTGAAGCATGTATCGTTCCATTTTTAGTAATGGCGTAGTTTCTACTTGTCAAATGTCAAAGAATAGAAGCTTCAAAAGTGACAGCTACCGAAATACCGGGTGATTCAAAATAACACCACTTGTTGGAAATCCCTGTATATGAATTATACTCTAACAATCTAATTTGGAAGGGTTTATGCAATGGTGCCGGCAAATCTTCTCTTTGACCCAGGCGCAACGAAACCTAGCTCCGTCACTGTATAGGCTATACATAATTTCAAAACGAATGCAATCTTTAAATATATCAGAAATATCTTTAAGAGCGTAGAAATCTACAAAAAAGAAACTACTGCCCATCTACGTCTAAGAGTTTTTAAATACAATTTTTGTTAAAACTGTCTAAAGATTTTTGAAGCATCTCTGGTAGCAATTTTTGTAAAAAAATTATTTTTTTTTAGAAATTAACTTTTGAGACTAAAAGCGAGTGCTAGGAAACGCCTTTTGGGCACTCTTAGTAGCCCCGGCTAATAATTTAAATACAAACTTTAGACTGTTCTTAAATATGTTTCGGAACTATGCCAGACCCAACATTGAACCCTAGACCTATTCTTGGGACACTGAGTGCCCTAGATGAATTTCAAATTTCATTATTCTTTCCATACAAAATACACTACGGGACACTGAGTGGCCCAAGGACGTTTAAGATGAAGTACAGCTCTCAGGTTTAAAGTACCCTAAGCTATAGCTCTTGCGTTTAAAAATTTAAGCCAACAGTTGTTACGTTCGCATTAATTTTTGGACGAAGAACACTAGAAAATTTTCTCAGTGCAGCACTTCCCTTGCGTCCTGCACTCAAGCGTATTCACTCTTAACGCACGTTTCTCCTTGATTGTTTTGTAGCCTTCAACATGTCTCATATTTCACGCTGCTTCTTTCCGCATAGGTCATGTCTCTTTAACAATATCCGCTTGCGTGGGGCATCTTCGTTGTGGGTTTTAGGAACCTACCGATACATTGGAAACTTGGCAACTGCAAATAGTATTTGAAAAAATGGTTGCTACTTGGATGCTACAAACATAACAACTTGTAGTTAATGTCTTTAAGCGATATTGCGGCAAGTGGCGTGACTAAGCCATGCAAAAACAAGTTAAAAAATAAAAAATAAAATTGTAACAAATTTAAGCTCATATATATATGAGCGCTATTGTTTATTATTATTATTATGTTTATAGGTATGTTGGTGGTAACGAGCCAAGCCAAGCCAACCAAGTCCAGTAAACACCAACGTCTACACATATAGCACATATACATAGAGATATGTGCTTACATATGTATTTGCACACATGGGCACTTTTATGGTTTCAACATTAAAAATCTGGCGCAAAATTCGAATGCTAAATAAAAAAAAAAAAAAAGTAATAATTGAAAAGGCATGAAAGATGTTTACGGTGGAGCTCAACTGAAGAAAAAACAAAAAAATTGTGGCGCAGCTTTTTATGAAGCGGGGTTTTGGGGGACTACTTACGATGCAAGTTTGAGTAGCTTTGAGTTTGAGCCAGTCGCGCACTAAATCCCAATTGTAACGCAACCATTAATCAGCGTACAAAGAAATAATAAAATGCTTATACATCATAAAGTATCTACACTTAAAAAGTCAATTGAGGAAAAGTTGTGAAAAAAACAAAAAAAAAACGAAACGGCATGCATATAAATTCTGTAAAAACTTAATGGGTGAAATACTTGTATAGTGTATACTGCGAATTTTTTAATAAGCGCTTAAACATCACTCAGAACATCAACTTTATGGTTTAAATATGTTTGAAATTTATAGTTATGCGCTGCACTGTTTATTTTGAATTTTTCTGCTTTTTTACTTGAAACCTATGTTTAGACTAGCAAACTGGTGTACTAGGGCCGGTTTCTTCGCGACTGTTGACCAAACTTTAAAATTAATCTTAATCAGTTATTTCGACAAAGACTTCTTTAAAAAAAAAAAACTCACCAAGCATAAACTGATTGTTTTTCTTAAAACATGAGAGAAAAGCGCCAATTCTTCTTCTCCCAAACCCTTGTTTACCCCTTTTCGGACTCGCTTATGGTTCCCCTGAGGTGTGGGTATGCGATCTCAGCATTCGTCTGCAGGCATTCCGATCCTGGATCATGCCATCGCTGAGACCCATTCGTTGCTGATGTTTTTGCATTTGACCGATCCACGTATTTTTCGGTCTGCCTGCCCTACGGCCGTTACCTGGAACTACGGTAAGTATTGCCTTCTTAGCGGGGTTCTCCGGCGGTCGCCTTTGAACATGGCAATACCAACGCATTTGACCTACTTTGAGCGTCTCAGTGATAGGCTTTTCAACAAACAGGCTGCCTCGGATGTGTTTGCTCTTAATGTGATCAAGCTCGCTCACACCCGCCGTCATCCTTAGCATTTTCATCTCAGTCGCAGATAATTTACTCTCGTACGTTTTGTACATCGTCCAAAATTCGGACGCATACAAGAGTGCGGGTCTAACGACTGTCGCTTACAGCTTGCCTTTCAATTTCCGTGGCATTTTCTTGTCGCAGAAAACGCTAGAGTTTTCTCGCCAACACTGGTTCGATGTTTGATGTCATCAACGTAGAGCTTCGCTTTTTACAACTGAGCCTAGGTACTTAAATTTGCTGCCTATAATCAATTTTTCCCTGCCTATAAGATATCCGGATTTGGTCTTTCTGGATCTAAAAATTGACAGGGGAGCAATTCTTTCTTTTTTACGCTTATTTTCAGTCCATGATCCGTCAATATCTTATCCCAAGTTGATACAGCATTTTGCAGGGTCAATTATTGCGAAATTTCCCCAAGTATATTTATTATGCATATGTTTAATGAATAAATATCGCGCAGACTCGGTCTTAAGGTATTCTTATAAATATCTTAAATAAAGGGTCATCAATCTAGAGTTTTTTTTAAAAGTGCAAAAAATCACAAAAATTTCAAGCGAATTGGAAAATCTGTTTTATCAATAGAAAGAACCATTCTTGCCATTCACTTTTTTAAGATAATCCCTTTCAAATGTTGACCGCAACTGCGCCGTAGCTCGTCCATGCGGGGGTTCCAATTTTCGATGACGCGTTCGGTTAATATTGGCCTCTAATGCTTCAATTGTAGCTGGTAGTGCTGGAGAAAACATCGATGATCGAAGTTTAAAATCTCTATATATCGATGTTGGCCAACAGAGATGTTTTGTCCAGCACTTCTGCACTCATCAACATCAATATATAGAGATTTTAAACTTTGATCATCGATGTTTTGTCCAGCACTAGTAGCTGGCTTATCCACAAACACTTTAGACTTCGCTTAGCCCCAAAGCAAAAAGTCTGATGGTATAATATGACACGATCTTGGTGGCCAATTTACCGGTCCGGCGCGTGAAATTAATTGTTTACCGAATTGGTTCCATAAAATGGCCTAAGCGCGCGAAAACATTCGCGAGTTTTCGTTATATAATTGTACGATTTGTAAACGTTGTTCGGGTGTAAGTCTTTCCATGACGAAATGGCAATGGAAACTGAATAAGAAACACATGGCAACTTGATAGTACTCACGCGTGATTTATCAAAAAAACCCTATTGGAAAAAGAAACCTCAAGATTGATGACCCTTTATTAGCAACCAGCTTCGATATAACTTACTTTGTTTGTCCATGCGAAAACCTCAAACTCGCAGATCAGAAAAACACAAAGTTTTACCAAAAAATTCTGATCATCCAAATGCAGCTTCTAGCAGCATTTAAATAAAGTGATTAGTTTTAGATACAATTATAATTATATTTGAAATTTTATATATATTCATAAACATTTTTTTATTGTTTGTTTCTTTCGACGGGGTCATGGGATTTTCGTAGTCCGGTTCAATCTGGAATATTTCAGATTTTTAAAAACTTTATGTAAATTGTATGTGGCCTTCGGTAGCGTAGTGGTAGCGTACTCGCTTAACAAACCGAAGGTCGGTGGTTCGAATCCCCGCAGTAGCACTGGTACATTTGCCTAGCACTGGCATCGCTAGCTCAAAGACGGTATTTGCCCAAGAAAATCTCTATTAATTGAAGACACCGCCGTTCGGATTCGGCTATAAACAGTAGGTCCCTGTTCTCTTTGAACAGTTATTAACAAATTATTCCGCACAAAAAGTCAAAACTTCATATAAAAAAAAATATCCCAAAAAAGGGAATTTTTTTTTTATATGAAGTTTTGACATTTCGTGCGGAGTTTTTGCATGCTGCGTATTAACCGAAATTTTTGAGCAAAATAATGCTTCCCTAAGGCCCATACGCAGCATGCAAAAATTCCGCACGAAATGTCAAAACTTCATATAAAAAAAAAATTCCCTTTTTTGGGATATTTTAGGCTCAAAGTGAAAAATTAAGAAGAGCATAAGTTCATTGTTCGCTTAGATCATAAAAAATACGAATATTCGGGTTCAATACAAACTGCCTTGAAGTTTTGTTTCAAAACTATAAAGTACTATAACATATATTTTTAGTGAATCATTTAATTTAAGTTGCATTTAACTTTGCTTGCAAAATTATGTCAAGGTGTCAACACTGCACCTTTAAACGTTAAATCAACATTGACACTCTTCGATTCACACCTTTAAAAGACTTAAAACTCCCTTAAAAGTTTTACGGCAAATGATAAAAGAAAAAGCTAACAACAGCCAAAACGATGACAAATGATTGGCAACAACCAAGCGTATACATAATAGTGTATATAATCAACTCTAATGCAACCCAAACGCAACAACGCGAATAATCGTTTGTAAACAAATTTTATGCCAGATTAAGAGCGACAGCAAAGCAGCAAACTTTTGAAGGCTAAACATTCCCAAACTGACCCGAGTGCAATACGTAGCAGTAGCTATGTATCTTAGCCCGGTACTATTGATTATATCTGTGCTGAAATTTGTGGCCGGTTTTGGGTCTGGTTGAGTGATTCATGTGCAGTCATGTTCAAATTTGGTTTCCGCCACACTTTGCATATAGCACTTTGTTTACGACCCATTGACTCTGTCTGAGTATGCAGTTAATGCAGCTAAGCATACTTGATAGACTTGTGGACTAGCCAACAACTTAACCAGTATTAAGTGGAATTTGAAGATCGTGCATTTCCACTTGGAATGTATCTTTAGGTATAATGCTTGGCATCAAATCATTGGCTCATTTGCTGGCTCATTGCTGAGCATGTTATGGCTGTAGGAAATCTTCTCTGTGCTGCTTGAACTGAGCACATCAATACTCAATTAATAAAACTATTTTCAAGTACTTTTTAAAAATTCAATAAAAGTGCATAAATTACGGAAACTGTACAAAGAATTGTTTACTCAAGTGCTCGAAATACACGAAAAATGAATAATGCTTGCCACAAGTGGCATGAATCGATATAAAAAATTTCTTCAATTAACTTTTTGCATTTTAATTATATTTTTTTTATGAGTAAGTGTTGATGTGACGATGCTTTATTTACGATTTACAACAACTTTTATTTCTACCGGACCCCTGCTGATGGTTCCCAAATGATATTTTTATAGTTCATGTATGAGTACATACATATATGCAGACACAAAACAATGCTTGTATATATGTATATTTTGTATTGTATTGTTGTTGTATTTCGACTTGGTTGAGTGGGGTGAAACCATGACAACAACTTCACTATGAAGTTGGTGCAGAGTTAGTGAAGCGATGCTCGTCGATGATTGCTTTTATAAAATTGAAAAAGAAACAAATCTCATAAAGAAAGACACATGTGTGTAGAAAGAAGACTGCGAGAGAAGACATAGCGAGAGATCTGCCAAAGAACATATTTAAATTTTATGCCGTTTTGCGATAGCCATTGGCCATGTTTGGAGAATGGCAAAAACTATTAAAATAACAAAAACAAATAGTACAGTAAAAGCTGTAGCTGCTAGGAAGGCTTTTGGGTATACTACATATATATCAGCGGCGCTTTATGTTTCACAAATATTTATTAAATCACGTTTTTTTTAAGTGAAAACCAAACTAACAGGAAGTAACGATATGTAATATATTGAACATAAACTATCTCATAATTAATTGTTATATTAAATATTTGTTAAGATCCTCAAGAGATCTTAAGAAAATTCGGCACGCGCCTTTGAGCCTATTGTTTTTTTAGGCTCTCTCACAAGAACTGGTTCAAGCTGTTTTAAAACAAAATTTGTCGCTTGAGGCCTATACACAGTTCGAAAATTATCGCACGGAATGACAAAACTTTATATAAAAAAACAAATCCCAAATGGGAAGTTTTGTCATTCCATGCGATATTTTTCGAATGACAAAACTTCATATAAAAAAAAAAATCCCAAATGGGAAGTTTTGTCATTCCGTTCGAAAATTTTCGAACTGCGTATGGGCCTTTAAAACAAACTTTACGAAAATAATTAAGTGTCTACTTTTGTTTTAAAATACTACAAAATTTGAAATCCAATATATTTTTCTGTAGATTCACGTTAGTCTTTGTTAGGAAATATTTATATTTAAGGCCTATACGCAGCACGCAAAAAAATGAAAAACTTCATATAAAAAAATAATCGCGAAAAATTCCGATAAAAAATTTTTGACAATGGGACGCAGATAAAAAATCAAAACAGTGTTGTCTAAAAATGCTTAACGTTAGATGGCGCCACTTCTTCACTAGGTGTGGTAACACTTGCAACAGCTGTTTGGTTTTTGGCGCGAATTAATGTATATGCACTATATTTTGTTCGAAATGGCAGGCATAATTTTTGTAAGCATAAAGTAGCTGATTACAATGTGAGTGTGCCCACATTAACCCAAAGTATCGGAAAAATATCGATTAAAACCACAAAAAAAACGATAATTCGATAAAAAATAGCACTTTGACTTTCTATGCACACACTGGTGGCTCCATCTGAAATAATATAAAATAGTTAACATATGGAATTTTTCGAACTGCGTAGACCCCTTTAAGGCCAAAGTATAGCCCTTGATGCCTTGGCAAACTTATTAATAAAGTTTTGCAATGTATTCGAACCATTTGGTCTACGATTGATACATCAATAAAATGACTGCTCTATTATGGAATGTCATCCCATGAAATAAACATTGTACAGTGTAAGCAAAAAGCCCATCTGTGCCCAGCCGGAGAGTATTGTGTACTTATAGCAGCTCAAGGACGCAATTTGATAGCCAGCTTACAACCAAAACAACATTTATGTGCAACAATGCAAAGAAAATAAGCAGCTCGAATAAATACGTTTGTATATGTTTATAATCAGGGCCGGATCATGGACCACGGTCATAAGTGACTATCGCAAAACTAATTGTTAGCTTATATTGTAAGACAGTTTAGTCATTTTCCCCAGCAGATCTGATTTTTTTTTTTAGAACTGCTTTTGGCATTTATGGCGTAAAACCTTAGGGTCAAGTGAATTATAAACTATTATGTTTTAGTCTGTGTCAGGCAAAAGTTATATCAGGCAAAAGGATGTCGCTTGGCATTGTCCGTCCTAGACTTGGGAGAGCCTGAGAGCATGAAGTTTTCTCAAAAGTAGGGCATTACTTTCGCTCAGCTGAATTTGTAAATTCTTGTTAATATCTGATCCCGACTCGCCATATGAGAATTTGGTAAGGATAGTTGCTATTAGTGCTGGAGAAAACATCGATGATAGAAGTTTAAAATCTCTATATATCGATGTTGGCCAACAGAGATGTTTCTCCAGCACTACTAAACACCCATTTGACGAGTGCAGGAGTGCTGGAGAAACATCACTGTTGGCCAACATGACTTCATAAAAAAAACTCTTAATTTAATTTTTGTATGATAGCTATATGAAATAGTGCATCAATTTTGATTAAACTTTACACAAATGTGACTTAACATGGGAGCTATGTGATATAGTGAACCGATTTTGATCAAATTTGGTACAGTGCTTGGGAACTATGAAAAACTTCCAAATGCCAAATTTGGTTACGATATCTTCATAAACTAACGAATTATCCATCTAAAACTATTGATTTTTTTACGAGGATCTCTGAAACACCCCTATGGAAGCTATATAATATAACCCCGATATCAAAAAACTAAAATGAACTACCGTAGGATAATAAGGCATCTAATCTGAAAGTTTGTTTGCTATAGCTCTAACCATCTCTGTGATCTAGGCGCTCATACATACAGATAGACGAACATGGTTACATCGTCTTTTCTAGTCACCCTGATCATAAGGTAACTATGGCGGGTTTTCGACGACTCCTTCTGTATGTTAATAATTTCCCTGACTGACAATTGTGTCTGTCGCCCCTGGGCGGGGCATGGGGATCTCTATTAATAACTGTTCAAAGAGAACAGGGACCTATACAGTTTATAGCCGAATCCGAACGGCGGTGTCTGGAATTAATAGAGATTTTCTTTGGCAAATAGCGTCTTTGAGCTAGCGATGCCAGTGCGAGGCAAATGTACCAGTGCTACTGCGGAGATTCGAACCACCGACCTTCGGTTTGTAAAGCGAGTACGCTACCACTACGCTACCACTACGCTACCGAGCGCCACCACTGAAACACCCCAATGGAAGCTATATAATATAACCCCGCTATCAAAAAAATAAAATGAACTACCGTAGGATAATAAGGCACCTAATCTGAAAGTTTGGTTGCTCTAGCTCTTACCATCTTTGTGATCTAGGCGCTCATAAAGACAAACAGACGCACATGGGTATATCGTCTACTCTAGTCACCCTGATCATACTTAAGGTTATTTTGGGGCGTATACCCTTTGTATTATAAGGTACAGGGTATACAAATTTGCAAACATTTTTTTTTGCATTTTAATGCGTTTTGCATTAGTCTTCACATTTGTGAAAAGTTTGATCAAAATTGGTTCACTATTTCATATAGCTACCATAGAAAAATTGAACTTGCGCACTCTTTTTCAGAGTCACGGATAACAGAGCTGCGCATTTGCGTGACCTTTGTTGGATCATGGGTTGATATGCGCGAGGGCTAAATAAAATACAAAATACAAATGTTTAATACCATATTTATTTGGAGCGCAATAATTACAAAAAAAAGAGTGAACCTCCAGCTGAATTTTCTTGGGCGGGGACAAACCCTCAGATCAATGATCATAATGATCAAAATCGTTGCAGCCATTTTTGTCCGGCCCTGAGGCCCGCACGAATTAAATCCGCCACTGTCACTTACTCGTAGTATGAATGAATATCCGCAACACTTTTACAGAAAAAACAAAAAAAAAAAAAACAAACAGAAGCCCAAATGGCAAAATGAAATCAATGCACAAATTTATATATAAATGCTTGAATAAACATTCACATGGGTTTTGTAATTTCGTGCAATATCGAACAATACACGTTTAAAGCAATTTATTTGCAAACTTTACTTATTGAATTTAATTGTTGTTGCTTTTAGTGTTGTAAAGCGTATTAAATCAATCTACTTTGGCTGATTTACTACCTTGGCCAACAAAAGCCTGCCTAATTGTGGGCTTTTAATCAGTGAGATCAAGTTTTTAGCTGGCAGCGTAGCGTGAAATGCTCAGAATGACTTTTGACATTTGGAAAGTGCTTGGTAGCATTTAAAAAAAACACACATAGCGGCATATTGTATTTGGAGCACACACTTTAACAAATCTGGTTTTGGGGTGTGGCATCAATTGTGGCACAATCGCCAAGCAATTGCTTATGAGCGGACACTGCCCCGAGTTTGTTGGCCCCCCAGGCTTTGTTCAATGAAATTGATAAAGCAGCTGCCGGACTAAACGAGTAAAATGAATACAATAATATTTATAATATATATATATTGCCCATGTTATCTAATAAGACTTGTTTGTGCTACTGCAACAAACAAACCCATAACAGAGTGTCTCGATTGTAGGCGCGGCATAGTCCAAAGTGCAGGCAATACATTACACTACTTAATATAGAAATCTGAAATAGAAATTTTCCATATCAAGTACTAGAGAGTTTACATGCTTTTTCAGTGACTTGCTGTATATAGTACTATGACAAACAAAATGTCACTTACACAAATTACTTCCTCAATTCGAACAACTCAAATTGCGGCAAAAAAAAAATCTTTAGCTTGTACGAAAAATCACAATAATTGTTTGAAATTTTTTTATATCTACGCATAATTGCAATGACCCAAAAAAATTACGCTAATAACATACAAATTATATAAAAAAGATATAAAATATATGGTGAAAAAAAACTATAAGAAACCATGTCAAAAAAAAAAGTATATATAAGAGAGTTATTAAAGCAAAACATGGGCTACATTAGCGCTTAATAGTTTTAACCTTAGTATATAAAAAAAAACATGGTTACAGTGCGTATTAAAAGTGAAATTATAAAGGTCTTTTGTAAATCTGCTACAGCATCAAGGGCCAGTCGTACAAATGTCTATAGACCAAGTTGCTGGGTCAGTCATTTTATAGCTCGTTAAGCCGTGACAATCTAAAAAGATTGCCGCCTAACTGGAACTATAGAATTAGTAGCTTGGCGAACAGAACAAAGGCTACAAAATTAGCTATAATTTATGTTGTTGTTTATAAAAAAATTTTAGCAAGCCGAAGCTTTAATGCTCTGAGAAACAATTAGGGTGTGCAGTTTGTCGTGCAGTACTGCAGAAGTGCCCAACTCACGACGTGAGCAACCCTAACAACGTTGCAGAAGTGCACGTATAACAACGTGAGCAACAACAATCAGCTGTTTACAAGTGCTGCTTTTGTAAAGAAATTTTTTTTTTAAATATCACAAAACTAAAGCCAACTTTTGGGCTTGGCATTTGGCCTCGAATAAGATTTTTCATGGAGTGTAGAAAGCCGACGATGATAAAAATAGTTCGGTTTTCGGGCTTGGAGCCCAGACTACTACGCGTGGAATTTTTATTATTATTATTTGGCGTTTGACAACCCTACTGAGTCATAGCCTGATGCACTATTTGCCTCCACACGCCCCTGTCTTGCGCGCGTCTTCTCCAGTTGGTAACACCAAGGCGCGACAGGGCTTCAGTCACTTGGTCCTCCCAACATGTCCGGGGTCGTCCTCTTCTTCGTTGTCCGCTTACTACCGCATCCAAACACTTTACCAGCCGTAGTTTATTCTTCCATACGTACAACGTGACCCAGCCATCGAAGTCGCTGAGTGTTCAACCAAGGCGCGACAGGGCTTTAGTCACTTGGTCCTCCCAACGTGTCCGGGGTCTTCCTCTTCTTCGTTGTCCGCCAACTACCGCATCAAACACTTTACGAGACGTAGTTTGTTCTTCCATACGTACAACATGACCCAGCCATCGAAATCGCTGAGGTTTCAAACGACTGACTACATCCACATCATTATACAGTTCGTACAGCTCTTCATTCCACTGAATGCGATAGGTTCCGCCAACGCAAACAGGACCAAAAATTTTGCGAAGAATTTTCCTCTCGAACACTCCAAGAGCTGAATCCAAATCCGAAGACCAAGAAACCCTATCAATTCGAGGTTCCGACATAACCTCAAAAAAACAAAATAAAAGTATATAGAAAGTTATCTTAGAAACATTGATCTCGGCATTGAAAAAGATTTTTCATGTGGTGTAGGGGGTAGGGCAAGGTTATAAGACGGCGACAAAAAAATGCAACTTACAGGTTTGGTTTACAGGTTTTTGGGATTTCTGAAGTACAATCCAAAAACTAAGCAACCCTATCAAGTCAGTGTTCCGATATAACCTTAAAAAAAAGGAAGGTATGTTGAAGATTATCTTAAAAACATTGAACTCGGGTTCGGATATACCTACTCTAAGAACATAAGGTACTCATGATCTGCCCTAGAGATCCGAAATTTGATTTTTTTATTTGGTTGTGTTATTTTTTTTTTATGATTGTTTAGAAACAGTTTTTTAGTTTTCTATCATTGTGTATGCAATAATAATAATAATTGTAAGGGGAAAACTGCAACTAGCTCTAGAGCTCCTTGACCAGTCCAATTATGGAGATAAATTTAATTATCTGGGATGGTTCTGGTCCAGTTACGTCGTGCAACGATATTCTGTAGTCGCCGAAGATGGATGCCCTTCTTCTGGCGAGAGCGTCACCCTCCATAAGTATGTGTTGGGAGGATTCCTCCCTTATTTCACAAAACCTACAAGTGTTATAATCTACGATGCCCATCATACTCAGGTGTTTTCTTAGCCTGCCATGTCCCATAAGTAACCCAGTAAGTATCCTAAGGGAATTCTTGCCCAGTTGGAAGATTTTCTTGAACCTATTCAGATCATAGGAACCGAGGAGCTGCTTGGACTGTCGTAAACCAGTCATGCCAATCCAGTTTGATTGTCGTCTGGATCTCTCCTCATCTCGTAGCAGTTGTTTAATGGTTGGTTCGCAGCACCATTTCTTGCCAGCTTGTCAGCAATTTCGTTCCCAGGAATGTTGTTGTGTCCTGGCATCCATCTAAGGGAAACGTTGTTCCAGTGTCCTAGATGGTTTAACTTGGCTCTGGTTTCCTGAACCAATTTTTAATTTATTTTTGAGCCAGTCACTGCGTTTATAGCGGCCTGACTGTCTGACAGAATAGCTATTTCTCTGCACATATATTTCCTAGATAGGTTTATGTCCACACACCTACCTATCGCACATATTTCTGCCTGAAATATGCTGGTATACTTTCCCAGTGATTCTGACAGCCGCGTTCTTGGTCCCGCGACCCCCAGGCCGGTGCCTTCTTTTGTTAAAGACACGTCCGTATATCACAGAATGGTGTGTCTTCTCATAGGATGTATCTCATCTAAGCTGGTCCATTTGCTTTCGCTACTCAAACTAGTGCTAAAGTTCTTTTTGAAGTTGTACTCCGTGGTCACCTCATCTCTTGGTAGCAGAATTGAGAGGACCGTTTTTCCAAGTTCGTCAGCGTCTCTAGCACTAATTATATGCCCTTTGCCGACTCCTTCGGCTGCCATTCGAAGCAATGTTGCTTTCATCTGGAGATTTTTATTATAATATGGAGTGGTGTTATGTTCATAAGAACCTCCAGTGCTTCGATAGGACAGGTTTTCATTGCTGCTGTCATACATACACAGGCTAGCCTCTGTACTTTGTATGCAATAAGTAATGCCACAAACAAATCTCGTTGGTTAACGAAGATACATTCGAAATACTCTGCAAAAGGTTAACCGCAGTCCGAATTAACAAAACCTCTGCCAATCAACAGTTGAATAAACAAAAGACAATGTCCGCAACCGTTACAAAAAAAATCGAGGCTTCTAGTAAATTGTCTTTTTAGCACTTGTCATGATGGGCGTGGGCAGTAAACCAGAAAATCGAGAGGTTCTCCAAAAAAAAAAACAAAAAAAAAAACTGCGTCAGGTTGACATGAGAGTTTCGTGCTACCTGTTAAATTCAATTAAAATAAGCAACAATTGTTTGTTAGTTACCTGGCTTTCGTTCTCGTTTATTATTCAACATGCAAAGCACGTGCAGACCGCTTTTTCTTTTGTTTTATATATAGTAGCAGTACCGTATAATACTACGCAGGAGCGGATTATAAAAAAAGGGTTTCGAAAAAAAGTTTAGTTTCATTGTTACTTGTAACTGAGTAGCAAACTGCTGCAAGCTTTTACCTAAATCAAAATTTCACACTCTCCAGTCTCCCTGGCCCCAAACAACAACTGAATCCGCCCCTGTTACTGCCTGCAAATGCAACACAACTAACAATGACGCGTGCAAACTGTCTTTGTTGTTGTAGTTGTTACTTTTATTGCCGTCTCGTCATTTGTCTTTACTTTAAGTTAGTTTTGTATGCCACACCATGAAGGTCTTTTCTGGCTTGTCATTGCGTTTGTTCTTTGTGCCACAGCAAACTTAAACAAGATACTTTTTGTATTTATAAGATACATAGTAGTTACACGGTAACTACTTAGTACCTAGTCATACTGTACGCACATAGTCGGTCAGCACTTGAAGCTAACAATTTTTATGTGTGTCAATGTTGAGATTGATTTGCATTGCGTGCGTGCAACTTAATAAGTCTGTCTTAAGATACATATGTATCTAAACACTAAATTGTGTGCCATAAATGGCTAATAGAGTGAATAATTCACAGAGTGTGCATTACCAATGTTTATTTAATGTAAAAAAAATATGTATATTCATTCAGCTTAGATTTAAGTCATAAAACATTACTTGTTTATTATTTATTTGCAAAATAATGTATCGCATTTACTATTTGAATCCCACAATTATTTTTTTCCTTGGTAACTACGGCCTTAAGCTACATTAGGAAATGAGAATTAATAAATCCAAGCGCTTAAAATTCGAGCATCCTTGACCATTTCTGAATTGTGGTGAGTCATTCATTTGTACGATTTATTCATTCGGTTTTTTTACCACATAATACATTGTGCGTCATCAGCTTAGCACAGCCTCTATTGTCTGTGGTTTCGGCTCAATTCTAACCAAATTAAAACAGATCATCTCAGCCTGAAGGCCTAAGTTGCTCTGACTACAAATCTTTTATAATTTAGAATTAACTTCTAATTTAAACTTGTTTAAATTAATAAATAAAAGAGTTCAAATTAAAAATTTTTTTCATTCTATCGGACTATTGATTCTTCTTAAATTTTTTTTTTTAATGGATCCATACCTTACCTGGCCAAATATGGACGGCAACAAAACCCGAAAGTTGCTCACATTAAATCGCAAATCCCTATCGGCAAGCATGCCGAAAGAATGCGCGCCCCCTTCAGCGACTTCTGCCGCGGCTGCGGGTCCGAAAAGGAGGAGGAAACCATTTTACACCTTATTTGTCAGTGCCCCTCCCTATCAAGAAGAAGATTAAGGACCCTAGGGTACCCATTTCTGAACGGCCTTACTGACCTCTCCAATCTCTGTCTCAGGGATATTGGCAGGTTCATTGAACTTTCAGGCTGGTTCAGCAATAGTATGGTTACAGTTGAATAGTCGTGCCTGTTCCTCTTCAGAGCTGACCGTGTGCTGACCATGAATGCCCGCTCTCGAACAGCGTTACCTTTGGCATCAGAAAGGGCTTCATTGTGCCTAAGTGCGTCTGGGCTATTCCAAGACAGGCAACCACTTTAACCTAACCATACCTAACCATACCTGGCTTAAAGCTTGATGGAGTTTGACACCAAAGATTCTTTATTTTTTTTTATATGAATACGTATGCCAATTTATAATGTCATATCATGATTGATCAAAGAGAAGTCTGGCAGCTCTGCTGCTTCAGCACGTAGGTCTGGTAGCCCTAGTGTTTAGCAGCTCTGTCGCTTAAAGGCCAGAGGGCAGCCTCGTAAATATCCTTGAATGAAAAAACTGCAACTTATTTTGTGCACATAAAGAACAGCATGCGTAACGTTTGTGAGCAATCAGTGCTGTCCATTTCTGGGCTAGATGGCGCTCGCAATTTATACTAGATGGCGCTAGTAGGAACTACATATATTTGGGTGACCCTCCACTTCCTTTTTAATAGCTATTTTTTGCTTTAAAGTGCAAAGTGCATCTACTTTGCCTACCCGTCATGTATTTTGCTATCAAAAGAACTTGCTGCACATTCATTTTTTGTTTTTTTTTTTATGCTAAAACAGAACAGTTGATGTTACAGCTGGCGCCATCTACAGGGCTTTTCAACAAGAGGTGTTATTTTAAATCACCCGGTATTTCGGTAGCTGTCACTTTTGAAGCTTTTATTCTTTGACATTTGACAAGTAGAAACTACGCCATTACTAAAAATGGAACGATACACGCTTCAACAACGCATTGAAATTATTAAAATTCACTACAAAAATGGTGAAAATCTTGCAGTCACAGTTAGCAAAACTAAAGCATTTTTGGGTCGTCGTGAAGCACCTTGTCGGACCGCAATACAGAAATTGGTGGAAAAATTCGAGCTGTTGGGACAAGTTAGTGATGTGAAGAATAAAACCCGTGCGCGTCGCTCAAGAACAACTGAGAATATTGCTGCTGTAGCCCAAAGTGTTGAAGAAAACCCAGGTTTGTTCATTCCTCGTCGTTCTTTGGAATTGGGCATTCCACAAACGTCATTACACCGTATTTTGCATAAAGACTTGGGTCTTAAGGCTTATAAAGTTTTGTTTACACAAGAACTCAAGCCGGCCGATCATCAACAACGTCGTGTCTTTGCTGATTGGGTCCTTGAAATGCATGAAAATGATCCGGAATTCCATCGAAAAATCATCTTGACTAATGAGGCCCATTTCCATCTCGGTGACTACGTCAACAAGCAAAATTGTCGCATCTGGGGCTCGGAAAACCCAAGAGTTATTGTTGAGAAGCCTCTCCATCCTCAACGTGTGACTGTTTGGTGCGGTTTATAGTCCGGCGGGGCCATTGGACCTTACTTTTTCGAAAATGAGTTTGGATCAACAGTTACGGTGAATGGATTGCGCTATCGAGAGATGATCAATGATTTTTTATGGTCGGAGTTGGATGGTATTGATCTGGACAACGTTTACTTTCAACAAGACGGCGCTACGTGCCAAACAAGTAACGAAACCATTGCTCTTTTACGGGAAAAGTTTCCGGGAAGAGGTGATCACAATTGGCCACCGAGATCTTGTGATTTAACACCTTACGACTTTTTCCTTTGGGGCCACGTGAAAGATAAGGTCTACGCCAACAGCCCAGCGTCGCTTCAAGACCTCAAAGAAAGAATTCGTGAGGCTATCGAGGACATAGGGCAGCCACTTTGCGATTTGGTTATGGAAAATTTCATGAAAAGGATATGCTTCTGTAAGCGTGGTCGTGGTGGCCATTTGGCCGATGTTGTTTTTCATTATTAACGGCATACCTTCCTCTTTATTATGAAATAAACATCCGATCCTCTTATTGGAAAACCCTTTACATGTCAATCGCTAAAAAAATGGGCAGCACTGGTGGTCACCAATGCTGCGTACGAAAGGGCAAAATTTTTTGTCCTAAGAATTTGATGACGTTTATTTTTATGAAGTTTGGTTTTCTTTAAGTGCTTTTTGCGTTTCTCGATATTGTTTATTGCTATTATAAAATTGTCGTAAATCCTATAAAAGCAACACTGTTCTTTAAATGATGTCCAAACACTTTGATGATTGGCGATTTTCATATTTATGGCTACCGCAGTTTTCATTGGATTTTGTAAATTAAAATTTACATGTTTTGAAAATGGAGCACATTTTGTTCATAATTTTTGTTCTTGTCTCTTCTAGTGCCTGTTCGCTATATGCATAAAAAGTCCATTACTTTGAACTCCAAAAATTTGTAGGATATAAGATTCAATATAAGCTATGCTTTTCTGCTTGGGTGTAAATGATTAAGTTAAGTAAACTCCGGAACTAGTTCATCTTGATTGCTCCGCATTTCATTGTTTTTAAGCTAAGACCTAAGCATTTTGTAACACTATATAAATATTGTTAGACTGCTATTGTATCAATATCATTCGAATGAACATAAGTAGGCGCCAAGTTTTATTATGATCATGCTCAACCAAATATCTTAAGACTGCTGCATTGTAACAGGTTAGAAAACTTTTATTTTATGACTTTGTGTCTATAAGATATGCAAATTAAAGTCGTGAGCTAGCTGCAGTTAGAACGAGCACTTTCACTATGCAGCGCTGCAAACTTGCTGCATTTTGGGAGGGCAAACTTATCAAAAGATTTATTGTATCTGTATATTTTCTTTTAAACGTACAATATCGAACAATAGACGAAAGTAAAAGTTTGTTTTAGGCAGTCGTACGACAAACAGACAATGCCTCAAATTAATTTCATGAATATATAATAAGCGCGCCGGTATTATCGTCAAAAGACTCATCAGAATTAAAAACAAGTTTTTTGTCTGTTTATTAATTTAATGCAGAAACATTTTCAACTGTATAAACATATAGCACAAAGTTGATTTTATTTATGAGTCTCTTGCCGTTTTCAAAAAAGTTCATTAAATTTCATTTCGTTTTCTCCGGGCCAAAAAAGGGAGCACAGCTTAGCGTTGTTTTGGGCCAGAACATAAAAATTAATGCGATTTACTAAAAATACATTTTTTTTTTTTCAAAAAATGTTTACAAACGAAAATGCAAGTGTACCAATTAGATAGAATGAGCCGCAATTTACAAACAAAAATAAAAAGCTATGTAAGTAGAAAGAATTTTGGAATTTCGTAAACGGAAACTGGGCGCCGAAAAAGCTAAAGTACTCAGCTGTTAATAAAAAATAAAAGTTTATGGCAAATAAATTTCAGATACAATGTAAAGTAGCTGAACTGAAATTATGGTTGCTTAAAACGCTTGACAAATAATGACAATAATGGAGAACATGTTGAAGTAGCTCCTCTTATGTATATAGCTATTATAACTGTGTGTTGTGCCGACTTTGATATATACATATACATTGGTCTGCGTGTCTGTGTGTTGAGTATCTCTCACTTTCTTGTAGTCATGTTGCGACTTGGCAAAAGCCAAATATGGGTCAGTCCAAATATTTGGCAAGGGGTTACTGAACTTTAGGTCACCAAAAATATAATATGCATGCTTAGTCCAAATATGCCGTGCAGTGGGAGAGCAAATGACGCTGAACAGGAGCGTATGCAGGCATACAACTTTAGACACTTAAGTGCATATGAACTGACAACACTTCTAAATAGTTAATTATAAATGCAACTTTACTTAAGAGCATTGCAAGTATGAAAAACACTTATCTTTAACTTCACGCTATGATTTTATATTTGAAAACCAACAGCATACAAACATTTAGTGCTGGTAATGTGAAACTTCAATGCCACAGCCTACAAATACAAGCCTCATATGGGTTGTAGATACATGTAGATTGCCCAGATACTAACAGCTAGTCAGTCAGTCACTCACAAGTGGCATAGAAAAGCTTTTCTGAATACGCAAAAGTAAAACTGAAAACCACAAGACCACAGCGAGCAAATGTATCTACAAATACAAAGCCCAGTCAGAGAGTCTAGTATACTACCGCGACCCCAAGCCAAGTTGCCAAGCAAAACTGAAACTCTACGCTCAGAAGCTCTGACAACAAACAAAGGCAATAATAATAATAATAATAATGCTACATATGTGTACCATAATAATAAAACGAAACATTTCAGCTCGAGAAACTGCGGTTATTTAATACAAGCTCAACCATTTGGCAGTTGCTCATCATTTAAGTTCTGAACTCGTAGTCAGTTCGGGAGCACCCTGTGTGCCAACTGGTCTAGCAGCATTTTTATCTCTTTTTGAACTGATTGTGCAAAACAAATTAAGCAAAAATCTTTCAAATGCTGCCTTTTTTGGTTTAAATGAAACTATTAATTAAAATGGGAGAAAAAAAACTATGGGCTGAACCAGAGAATGGAATTGTCAACGAACCGATATTAGCATCAAAATTGGCTAATAACTAATTTGAATTTAAATGCTTTTATTAATAAAAAGAATTTAAATTTTTTTTTATTTTTTTAATAAATGCGTTAAATGCTTTATTTTTGTATTCACATAGTTATGGCATGCCTTAAATAGAAGTAACACCATGTCTATGGGCGCTACCGATAGCACCGATTTAGATCACGAAAGCAGAAGCTATGTGGGTGAACCATTCTTGACGCAAGTAGTCTAAAGAATTAAGTCAAACCAACAGATACTTTCAAAGCGTGTATGGCCAGTGTCAGGTCTGTGGATAGTGGGTGGGCCAGCAACAGTGGACTCCTTCCGTGCAAGATTTTATAATAGAAATATGTTTTCTGGAAGTTGAAAAAAAGAAGGTTCCAAACAATTTTGAAACCATGTATTTTTTTCATTTTCTTATTATTAATTATTTAATTTTTCATCAAAAGTTTTTCATAAATTTTGGGTAAAGTGGGGAAAATCCGACAGTGTGAGCAAGTCCAATCTCCCACCGATTCTCAAAAACAACAAATCTGAGGAGATTATATTGTTGTCGTGTACCAATTAGTAGGTCGGATTTGCCCCACCTTACCTTAATATAATTTTTTAACTTGCAAAATAAAAATTTTAGTTCCGTGAAAAGTTAGAACTTGGCGCTACATTTCTCTTGACGGCCCAACATATCTGCAGCATTCCCCATTTTTTTATGTCTTGGCATATACTAGGGTTGGTCACCGGGGGGGGAGGGGTTAAAAAATAGTAAAAATCGGGTCACGTAATTTGGGTATGGCCCCTTATATATATGATCCTATGGGGGAGACAAGGGCCGCTTCGTGACTTTTTGAATGAATGATATTTTTTTGACAAGGTATATAAAAATGGTTGTCTTCCGACACACTTAGGCCTGCAAAAGGCCCGTTGTGATGCCACGTGAGCTAGTCCTTACTCTCCCGTATCCTCTCTAAGCCAACCTGTCGATTTGATGAACGAATTAATCTTATTTATTTTGATTCCTGCGAATTCAGTATCATTTCCAATAGTTTCGGAGCACAGTCTCCTCCTTTCATAGTGCCATGCATCCACACAGGAGATGCTCCACTGTTTCCGGTTCCTCTACCTCCTGACAGCTTCTACAGTAGTCGAAATAAGGCACTCCCAATCTATTGGCGTGCCTACCAATAAGACAGTGTCCAGTAAGAGCCCCTATAGTAGCTCTTATTTCAAGTCTGTTAAGTTTTGGTTCTATTCAAGCTCCATTGCGGCCAAGTTTTCCTACTAATAAGACAGTTTCCAGTTTGCTGCCATGGTGAAGAAATTTGTTGCATCTAGTAAAAGCTCATAACATTCCATCACTGTTTTGGATGTGAGCCTTACTGATTGTATGGCTTTTGAAGCAGCCTGACTGTCAGAACAGATCTGAATTTCTCTTTCGATTAAAACACGATTCCTAATGATACGAATACTTTCCATTATAGCCATGACTTTTGCTTGGAAGACACTACAATGATCTGGTAAGCGGAAGGATTCGTTAATGCCCAACGATTCCGAATCGACACCCCCTCCCACTTGATCATTGAGTTTAGAACCGTCCGTAAAAATGGTAATCTTGCTATTGCAGTCTAGTATACCATTGTCCCAATCTTCACGAGATGGGAAACTTACACAGAACAATTTGTTTAAGGATAACTCCATTAAGTTAGCAAAGTCAGTAGTTCTGGGAATTTGCGGAAATTGGCGCAGAATAGTCGAGTGTCCTCTTGAGCTAATGGCTAGATTCGAAGATTCTCTTAGCCTTAAGGCCGATTTCACTGCTATCTGTTTACTATAAAGATCTATCGGCAATAGATGCAGCATAACGTTTAATGCTGCTGTGGGGGTCGTTCTAAGGGCGCCGCTGATACTCAAGACAAAAAAAGTTTAATTTTTCAACATGTCTCCTTTAAGCTCGGGACACCGAGTCCAAAGCTGTACCAAATTTTTGTATACCTTCCAAATAATAGGTTTTCTCAAGACGCTCGAAATATGTATTTGCTTATGATGGCCTTCTCTCTTATAGTCTAGCCATAGTCTAATAAACTTTGCAATTTGATAAAATTCCATTCCAATAAAATTTAAGGTAAAGGTTCCGAAATGTATTTCACGTTATCAGCTCAGTAAGCATTAAGCGCTTAAGAGGAGCGGTGTCAGTATATGGAAAACTCAACATGTCGCGAACTTTTCAAACTGCCCACGTTCATGATTTAATTTGCATTATTCATTTTTTTATTTGTTTTAATTTCGTACAGTTTTGATTTCTGTCATAAAATTTGGTTTTTTTTTTTTTTCAAAATTAAAATTAATTAAAAAATCATTTCAAAAAGTATCTGCTGTGCTATACACTCCGCGTTCATTGAATACTACCATTTTCCAAAACAAAGCCGTTGTAATTAGTGCTGTAAGCAAGTTTGCACATTGAAGTATTTCCCATGCTATTGTCTTTGCAAATTATTTGCTAGCAAACTTACTGCACCCTTTTATTGAGATATAATCCCTCCCAGCCATGAGACCCAGTTACCCATTCATAACTTGTATGGACTGGCGTCGTATGACATAATGGCGCAAAAAATTTCAATACACCACACACCGCCATACATAATACTAGTCATAGTCATACGATATGCAAATTCAATGGCTGTTTGCGGAAAAATTTTGTGCCTGTAATTACTTGGAGCGTCTAACCCAAAGTGAAATTCTTAGTCGACATTTTTTGCATTCAATAGAAAATGCTGCTTACATTTCCCGCTCTTTGCCAACAGGCGTTAAAACGTGACACAATGAAGCTTAGCTTGAAGCATGGAAATAGGCGGGTATTGAACAATGGGCGCCGGCAGTTGGGGCAACCAGAGATTTAGAACAGATCTTTTTTATATGTCAGCCTAAGTATTATATATGTATGCATGCTATGGCCCGTTTATGGTTTGCTAAAAGAGTGCGAATAGTTTTTATGGGCCATTGACCGGGGAACTCCTTATGGACTAGGAGTGTTAGATGCGTGAACAGAAGCCGTCAAAACATTGTTTTTTAGCAGCTCATATAAAGTACAGGTGCGGATTCAGGGGGTGGCAGTGTAAATGAAACCCACGAAATTTGTTTCCAGTTATGCCTGTTTTCTATAGTACACATTTTTGCGCAGATAGATAATCATAATTTAATTAATAGCTAACCGCAACAGACTGTTTGCTTTCATGAATATTTTAGCAAGATCTAACAACTAAAACAAGGCCTAACATAAGTTTAAGGTCACTTTGATTTAAAATTTTTGCTGTTTTAATAATAAATTGATTCATTAGCCAATTTGTTTAAAAATTGTATATAAAATTTCAACTCAAATACTATAATACTATTAATAATTTTTAAACTTGAAAATAATTAGATTTTTTGTTTTGTATTTTCAGCTTTATTTGAATCTTGAGCAATGCAACGGCAAAAATCGAACGAAATACGAAAAAAGTTAAACTATTCGCTATAAAATTAGTCAAGTGAAACTTATATACGACAAACAGGAAAAATTAAATCAGGTAAGCATAGATTTTCAAGCGAAAATAGATATAACACTCATATCAAGCAAAAATTTGGTGTACCAGATGTTTTTTTCAATTAAATTTCAACCCAAAAGTACTTAGAGTTCCAGACGAATATTGAAGAGCGATTTAAATGTATCACGAGAGATTTCGATAGACAGTAGTGCTGTCATATCGATGCATCGAGGTATCGAAGTTTAAAATATCTATATATCGATGTTGGCAACAGAGATGTTTCTCTAGCACTACTAAGCATCCATTTGATGAGTGCAGAAGTGCTGGAGAAACATCTCTGTTGGCCAACATCGATGTAAAGATATTTTAAACTTCGATACATCGATGTATCGATATAACATCGATGTTTTCTCCAACACTAGACAGTAATGCTGGAGAAACATCGATGTTGGCTAACATTGATGCTTTCGATATTTTTTAACCTCGAAAGTGTCTGCGACGTGAATACCGTTGATTGCCCATATTTTGTCCGTAATGTGATTTGGTCGATAATCTAAAATCGAAATAAAAATATCGATGATCGGAAAAAAATAAAAAACATCGATGCATTGATATAACATCGATGTTAATTCCAGCACTAATAGACAGATTTTTTTGAACAATTGCAAATTTTAGTTGAGAGAAAACTATATAAAGATTTTTGATACAGCCCTGATTTGAACGGTTTTATAGAGATAAGTCTCTTTCTCTATGAATAGGCTTGAAGTCCCATCGGTAAGATTCAGTAAAGAATGTTTCAGACCTTGCGAAGGGCTGCTTCGAAATTCATTTATTTAAAAGAGATTTGTGACATGGAATTCCAACGCTTTCAAAGTTATTTCGAGCTTAGCGAAGAATTACTTCGAAATTAATATGTATTAAAAAAGGGATTTGTGTTCTGATGACAAAAAGCTTTTTAATTGTCGTTTTTCATTTTTCAAATTCAGCCTAGAATTCCATCGCTTTCAAACTAATTTCAGGCTTAACGAAGTATTGCTTCGATCGTAAGTTATTTTAAAAGAGATTTGTGGCACACTCCTGCTCACGACAAAAAGTGGATTATTTGAAGTTTGGCATAGAATTTGCTTTGATGTTAAAATATTTTACAAGGGATTTTTGGCACACTCCTGATCAAGACAAAGCGGCCTTAAAGTTATTTTAAGCATAGCGAAAAAAACTAAAATTTATTGAAAATAGATTCGTAGCACACTCCCGATGACGGAAAAAGTTGTTTATTTGGCGTTTTCAAAATCGGCATAGAATTTCATCGCCTTCAAACTTTTTTCGTTCTTAAAAAAGAATTGCTTCGATCTTAAAATATTTTACAAGGGATTTTTGGCACAATCCTGTTCAAGACAAAGTGGCCTTAAAGTTATTTTAAGCTTAGCGAAAGATTGCATCGAAATTGAAATTTATTTTAAAGAGATTTGTAGCACACTCCCGATGACGGCAAAAACGGGTTATTTGTGGTTTTTTTAATTCAGCATAGAATTCCATTCCGTCTTCTACGTTTTTTTCGGGCTTAGCGACGGATTGCTTCGAAGTTGAAATTCTTTTACTGTGACGCGAAAGATTGCTTCGAAATTTATTTAAAAGAGATTTATGGCACACACCTTATGACGTAAAAAAATTGTTTATTTGACGTTTTTCATATTCAGCATTTCATCGCCTTCAAACTTTTTTCGTTCTTTAAGAAGAATTGCTTCGATCTTAAAATATTTTAAAAGGAATTTTTGGCACACTCCTGATGAAGAAAAAGCGTCTTTAAAGTTATTTTAAACTTAGCAGAAGATTGCTTCGATTGTCAGTCGTCCCTTGGCAGGGATCTCTATTAATAACTGTGTTGAATTTCTCTTACTAGGGACTTTGTGGCACACTCCCGATCACGACACAATGTTATCTTTTTGACTTTTGCTAATTCAGAATTCTCCTCTCTCCAATTCTTTCAAAGGCATTTCGATATTATGGATGGATTTGAATCGAAATTGGAATTCCAACGCCTTAATTCCGTCTTAGCGACAGTTTGCTTTAAAATTGAATTTCTCTTACAAGGGACTTGTAGCACACTCCCGCGTATGACAAGAAGTGGTTTGTTTGATATTTTTAAATGCAGCATAGTATACTAACGTCTTAAAAGTTAATAAGGGCTTAGCGAAATCTTTTAGAAGAGATTTTCGGCGCACTCCTTAGCACAAAGTGGTTTTTTTTGGACTTTTTGCAAATTCAGATTTCTCCTCTCTTCAACTCTTTTAAAGCAATTTCGATATTATCGATGGATTGATTCGAAATTGAAATTCGTTGAAAAGAGTTCTTTTTTTGGCAAACTCCGGATAGTATTAAAAAGTGTTTAGAATTCCAGCGGCTGCAAGCTAATTTCGATGTAATTTCAATCAACAGATTGCTTCAATATTTCAATTCTTTTAAAAGAGATTTGTGGCACGCTCCTAATCATGAAAAATTTTGTTGTTGGTGTTGAGCTTTTTTTTTATTGTGTTATCTATTGCTTATTTATACCTTGGTACGGACTAATGCTTTGGCTCCAAAGTTTACTTAAATAATTTCTTAAACCTAAACCCAAGCACCCTGTAGCCGCGAGTCCTTGAACCGAAACGTGAAAGAACTTTCTAATGTTTCCAGCCCTGCTTCCAAAAAAAAATGCCAAAGTTGAATTGGGTTCACGCTGTCAATATTTATAGTTTATAGTAGACAACTTTTTAGCGTAGTCTGAGTACATATTCGTATATAAAAAGATGTCCCATTTAAGGGTGTGTTGGTGTGTCTGTCATGCTCTTTGCCTTATTTGGTTATGTTGAAGTTGGCTTTGGCGTCGTTCTCAGCCATTTTGGAGTAGTGGGAAGTCGAGAAATTGGTTGACTAGGTCAGGCTGTCAAATATATGTTTGTATGTCTATACTCACTTTTAGTTTCGGCAAAGTATATGAGAGAGTTGAGCGGGACTTGCGCAGTAGACGAGAAACTCCTTAGCAACATAAAGTTGTTGGCCACAAATGGCATACTAGTACCTGTATGTTTCAACTGATTCAAATTATAACATGGAACAGATAAATTTGAAAAAATGTATGAAAAATTATACAATCATTAATGAGAACATAATGAGGATATAGAGATATTTAAACAGATTTATAATCTGAAATTTTGTCTACAAGAGAGAAATAAAAATGAATTTTTTCTTAATTCCGAAAAAAATAAATCGGCATTATTCTTATAGTAATAATTTATAAAATAAAAGATGTTTATGAAAATCGTTTCAGGATATTTACAATCTTAACGCAAAACTTTTAAAACGTCAAAACTAATATTTTACTCACGATTTTAGACTATTTCCAGTCTAATTTTAGTCTTGAATCTAGTCACTTCATGCTCTCTGGTTTAATACGCAGGAACAAGCATCTTTTTATACTGAAATTTTTCAATAGATTAAAATCGCCGATCGTGGTTATTTTTTCTTCATCAAAGTATTTTAAGGAACATTTTTTGCTGGTTTCTCGACCACCCTATTTTACTTAGCTTACTTACTTACTTAGGTGGCCTTCACAACCCGTTACCGGGTTACAGCCGATCTCAAGAGCTTTCGCCAGGAGCCTCTGCTTCTAGCGTGTTTTCTCCAATTTATTGCACCAAGTGTAGACAGGTTCTCCTCTACTTGTTCCTTCCATCGGAGACTCGGTCTGCCTCTTCGTCGTCCGTCGTTGACTCTCGTTTCGAACACCTTTTTTGCTGGAGCTTCTTCGTCCATACAAACGACATGTCCGAGCCAGCGCAAACGTTGTATTGTTATGCGCTGGACGACATCAATGTCGCCGCAGATCTCATACAGTTCGTGGTTCATTCTTATGCGATAGTCGCTCCCAATACGGACGGGACCGTAGATTTTACGAAGAATTTTTCTCTCGAATACTCCAAGCGCTGCTGCATCCGTCTGCGACACAACCCAAGCTTCTGTGCCGTAAAGTAGCACGGGTAAGATGAGTGTCTTGTAGAGTGTAAGTTTTGTCTGTCGAGAGAGGGCTCTGCTACACATTTGCTTACTGAGCCCAAAGTAACACCTATTGGCAAGTGTGATCCTTCGCTTAATCTCCAGGCTGATATCATTTTCGATGTTGATGGCGGTGCCAAGGTATATGAATTCCTTGACAACTTCAAAAGTATATTGATCCGCTACAACGTGGGATCCTTGACGCCGCGTATCCCTGTGCGTAACCAGCATATACTTCGTCTTGCCCTCATTTACTCATTTACTCATTACTTAGCTACTCAGCCGGAAAAGTGTAAAAATCATGAAAAACCAAAATTGCATTTTTTTCAAGACTTAAAATTTTTTTCTAAGAGAGAATTTGTGGAAAGAGTTTTAATTCAAAATCAATGTCAAATGTCACTTAAAATAAAGGTTATAGAAAATTTCGAAAAAAAATTTTCGATTTCAAGTTCGTGCAAGACAACGTTGGCCAGGCTCACTATTTTGGAATAAATGTTTTTTAGTAATTTGATGGTGTGTTCTTACGCATTCAGCCAGAAAATTTTGAAAACCAAAAAATTTTATTTTATTGCTAAAATCTATCTCACATATACTGCCCACTGTGTCTGGCAACATGTTGCTGGCAACATTGAGGCCAGCATTTTGCTTGCTGTTGCTGCTTAACTGCGCAGTAGCTAAAAAAAGGATGCTGTATTGATGCTGTCTCTCTTTCTCTGACATTTTTCACAAACAACCCCGAGGATATTGCAATCAGTCGCGCTCCTTGACCTTGTACACACACATACACATAGATACACATACACACACACACGCACAAATACAATTCCAAATCAGAAATGTTGCTCCAATTTTTTGCATGCTATTTGTTGTAGCTACCACACCGAATGCTCACTTGGGCTATCCTCTGGATGTTTGGTATGACCCTGCCGCAACATCGTCTCTGCTGAAAGAGGCACGACTCCGTTTGGAAGCAAGTTAAACGCAATTTCAGTCGTACAAATTGTTTGCAGCTACAAGTTGGTAGCCTTCGGACGCGTCGTCGGTCTACAATTTCTTGGTGACGCTTCAAGTTAAAGACGTGAAACAAAAAAAAAAAAAAAAACAATATGTACATCATTTTCAGAAAACATGCTCTGAAAATATCATAGTACATACATAAGTTCGTATGTGTTTGTCTCGATGCTTATGTTGTGCATGATTTCTGGCAGCCCCCCGCGTAGTTTGGCGTTTGCGTGTTGGACATACGGTATTTATGAAAACATCTGGCGAAGCACTCAATTAAGATGACGCAGTTGCTCAAAAATAGTTAAACAAAATCATCAATAGCATCAGTTTAATGTGTTTTTGTGTGAATTTGTCACTTAAGTGGAATGTTTTGCTCTCAAACTGAACTCATTTGACATTGCTGCATCACCCGACGACAATTTGATATGATTGATGGGTTTGTTATCAGCGCACCAAACTGAGCTCTTAACTGTTTCGTTTTAGTTTTTGCCATATTTTAATTATTTATTGATTTTTGCCCTTTTATTGATTGCTTAAACGTGTGCGCTTGATAAGGGTTCAAGTTGGTTTTGTGCTCATTTTTTGCTGAGACTGACATCTTTGCGTTTCGCACTGGAGCAAACACATGTTAGTACGATGCTATAAATAAGGATATAGTTCTAAACATGTGCTTAATCCTCAGTACACAAAAGGTCAACTAGTGTCCTGTAAAATGCTCGGTTAATGAGGCTAAGTATGTGGGGATTTAACCTAAACAAAATATGCCAAATTGCAGCTTTATTTCAAGGCAAAGATTATAGGGATTGTGGTACACATATGGAACATATGAATTCAAGAAATAGCAAAGAGTTGATTTTAATAATTTTTTGAGGAATTTAAGTTCTCGGCTCAAACTTCTTTTGATATTCGCTAATTTTATTTTTTGATATTTTTTTAACAATTTTTTTTTTTTTTTTCAATTTTATTTATAACTTTATAGTAAAGGTTTAATATTTAAAAAAAAATTTTGAAAATATTTTCTATTTTATTAAATTAATAAAATTTAAACTAAAAAATAATAAAAATTTTGTAAGTAAAAATTATTTCACCAAAGTGTTAGTTCTAAACTTATTTTTCCGAAAAGAGTTTATTTTCAAAAATGTCGAAAAGGCAAGAGTTTTTCGAAAATCGGTCTCAGCGATTTTGAATACTTTTTTCAGAGGCATAATTTATGGAAATTACTTCATCTGAAATCAATAAAAAAAAACTTTTTACTTCACCTTTATTCTTATGCTGTTCTTTAAAAAAGAATTTGAGAAAATAAAATTTTTTATGTTAGTGGTGATGATTTTTCTTATAAGCTCGATTTTTAAAGTTCGTAAAAATTAGTTTTGTTGCGAAATTCCTGCACAAGATTTTGAGATTATTGTAAAGGGTCATCAATCTTGAGGTTTTTCTTTCAATTGGGTTTTTTGATTAATCACGCGTGAGTACTGTGTTTTTTATGCAGTTTTCATTGCCATTTCATCATGGAAAGACTAACAACCTAACAACGTTTACAAATCATACAATTATATTACGAAAATTCGCGATCTGTAAAGAATGTTTTTCGCGCACTAAGGCCATTTTATGGAACTAACTCGATGAATTAGTTAATTTCACGCTCCGTACCGGTGAGTTGGCCACCAAGATCGTGTCATATCACACCGTCAGACTTTTCCCTTTGGATGAGCCAGCTACGATTGAAGCATTAGAGGCCAACATTACCCGAACGCGTCATCGAAAAATAGATCCTCCGCACGGACGAGCTATGGCGCAGTTGCAGCCAACAAAGGGATTGTCTTTAAAAAATCAATGACAATGAGAAAAAAAATCGATGGTCGAAGTTTAAAATCTCTATATATCGATGTTGGCTAACAGAGATGTTTTTCCAGCACTACTTCTTTCTATTGATAATAAAGATTTTCCGATTTGTTTGAGTTTTTGTAATTTAAAAAACCTCTAGATTGATGGCCCTTTATAATGCAGCCTGCAAAAAATTAAATCGATATGGTTCTTTAGAAACTTTGCTTGCCGCAGACATATTTTTTTTAAAAAAAGATAGATAAGACAGATATTAACAGATTACATTGAACTTATTAGTAAAATGAAACTCGAAATAGTCAGAAAACGCCCATGCTACTTTTATATGTCTTTTATCTAATTTAAAAAAAAAACGACTTTAAAAAGTAGAATAAAAAAAAGTTCTAAACTGAATCAAGCTGCAAAAACATCATGGCTTATACCCATTGTCGTTTAAAGTAGTTGTGAATTGTAAGCAAGTTTTTTTTTTTTAAGTGTAAAGTTCTAGGGCAAAACTTTTAAAGTTGCCAACCGATAACCCGATAAAATAAAGGAAATATTTCAAAAGAAAAACAGCAAAGAAAACTAGCTATATGCTAATGCGCGACTTAAGCCGGCTGGGCATAGTCATGAAGTGGGCAGAGTCTAGTATTTACAATAACAAAGTTAAAAAAAAGGACAACTCAAGACTTAATTTAGCACTGGTAGAGATTGCAGCTGGGTACATATAAGTTTTATGCAAGGTATCCTCTTCCTGGACGGCCTGATTCAGCTAGGATGGAATAGAATCGAATTTTCTTTCTTCAAAATCTGTGCTAGTTTTTAGTAAGCTTCAGGCTAGCTATGATATAACTTTTGTGATTAGGATAAGCATCACTTTCGAAGTCCAATGTCATCAACCTACACTTTTAAAACAAATATCGCACTCTTGTTTTTAGTTTGTTTGTTGCATTATCCATTTAGATACAAAGTGTGAGTCATTAAAATTAATAACCATGCGAGTAAGTCTACAAAAAAAAAAAAGTGCTGTAACTATTGTGACTTGTAGTAAGTAGCTGGCAAACTTGTCATGAGCAGACAGTTTTTATTTTTTAACATTTATCTACTTTTCCGGTCAGGGGCACTTTCCTTTTCAATTTGAGGTTTCTTGAGTATTATGCTATTTTGTAAAGACATTATAGTATTTTTTTTTTTTGTTGTTTTTTTTTCCGGTGTCATTGAATTTTGCTTGTTTTTGTTACAATTTGTTTTTGTATTTTTTAAATTTTTTTTGCTGTTGCAGCTCAAAGTATCTGCGACACTGTATGAGTGTCGGTAACAAGTGCTTTCCTCAAGTTGCTGCTGGTACTATATGCATGACCCTGTCTGTGTCAGTAAACTGCAAAAAATACAAAAAAAAAGCAACAAAAAATTGTATAGAGCTACAGAAAGTGGGGCCTTGAGAACTTCTTACGAGGTGTTGTATTTACAGTGCTGCTTGTATTTGAAGTTTAACAACAAAAGTGTAATCCGAGCAGAGCTCGTTGCCGCTTCCTGGACTTTGTTGCTGCTTTTTTTTTTTTTTTTTTTGGTGGCTGTTGTCATTGTTGTTGTTGCAGTTGCAACTCATAATTAAGTTGATAAATTTTCATATGAATTTCCTAACAAGTATGAAAGCCATCAAGTTAATGCAACTGCAGCATGTTAACAATGCACGTACTAACAGATACAAATGCTTGCGCACAGCTAAAGATACAGATACTTTGCTATATACATGCAAATGTTACACATAATTAAATTTTGTTTTTGCTCATTTTTGTTGCGTTTTATTTGGCCGTAACTTTAACAAGTTGTGTGTGTGTGTGTATCTGTGTGATCTATGTGTTTCTGTTTAGCGCTGCGCGCATCTGGAAAATGCAAATGAAAGTCAAAGTTAATTTGTTAGATTTTCGCCAGCGACTTTTATCTTGCAAAAAGTATCTATTACATTAAAAGCGTGTGATTTTACAATGCTGCTTTTAAGCTTTGATTTAGTTTGCAATTAATGCAATTATATGTGGAGCGTACATATATATATTATAAAAAAGACCAAGCAGCACTTAGTTTGCTGTGTAGTATTATCAAGAATAGCTATGGATTGGTGCTCCCAATTTCACCAAACCAAATTTTTCATGTGGTTTGAAACCGAATGTTTTGTTGCAAGAGGAATTAAAACGAATCGGTAAAATAGGATTAGGTTAGATAAGGGCGGCAGTTGGGACTAACGTCCCAACTCACATGGGCCAGAATAGGCCCATTGTGATACCGCTACGGTGGACCATTCATCGCTCTTCCCCACTCAAAAGGTCCCCTATACGAGATGTCCGCCATCCGGCAGCCTGGATGATCCTTAAAAGGCATTTTGGACTCTGTTCGGAGAGCTGAGATAAATCATCAAGGAAGTATGACTTAAGAAAGCGGAATCTTGTCCTAAACAGACCAGGGCAGTGACAGTAAAGGTGTTCAACTGTTTTCAGCTCCGCCTTATCGCCACAGCTTCTACAGAAATCATGGTGGGAAGCATTTAGCCTGGATGCATGTATCCCCACCAGCCAATGTCCCGTGATAGCACGAATGACAGTCGAGCACTGGGCTCTGTTCATACAGCAAAGCTCCTTAGTTATTTTACTGCTGTATGTCGGCCAGGTTTGCCGTGAGATACTGCACGTGTTCGATGCCCGATTCCACGTTTGGTTTGCAAAGAGAGTGAAGTAATTTCGTATTCTCAGTTTGCAGCTGGCCATGGCTATACCCAGTAGTTCCTTGTCTAGCCAGTTCATCCGCAATACAGTTGCCCTCGTTATCCCTATGTCCTGGGACCCATATGAGGTGGATTGAAAACTGCTCAGCCATCTTCTCAAGAGACAAGCGGCAGTTATTCACTGACTTCATGCACGATGTCAATGAAGCTAGGGACTTAATAGCCGCCTGGCTGTCCGAGTAGATACAGATGGTCTTATTCCGTACTCGTAGGTTTCTTATTATTGTCAGAGCCTCCTGGATTGCGGTAACCTCTGCCTGAAAAACACTGCAGTGATCCGGGAGTCGGAAAGCTGTTCTTACGTTGAGTTCATTAACGTAGATATAAAAAAATCCCATTTGGGATTTTTTATGTATATGAAGTTTTGTCATTCTGCACGAAATTTTACATTCTGCGTATAGGCCTTCAAACAAAACTAATTTCGCGCCAAAACAATGAATTTATTGAAAGTTTTTTACACAATTTTTTGCAATTTAGCACGATTAAACAAAGCTTATTGATTACAAATTTAAAAGAAAAACCTTTGAGACATTTATTAAAGGAATTTCTACTTAAATTATTTTTTAAGGATTTACTTCATGTAATATTTTACGCTGTTTTTTACAAGATTTTTTCTGACACGTATCTACCGCGAAAAAACAGAGTTAGATGTATGTACTTTTCAAAATATATTTTACTGAATGAATAATATTTTAGAAGGTATTGGATCAAATGAAAGTTGGAACAGTCTACCACGTAATGATACCACGTAATCAAAAATCCAAACCACATTTGGGTTGCTCAATTTTTCGAGCAGTAATGCAAGGGTGCCCTGCAACAACTCACATGTAAACAGCTGATTTTTATTGCTCATGTCAATAGACGGGCACTTCTGCATTTCTGCACGCCAAAGTAAAAACCCTAACTAAAATTGCATTTTTAAGGAATCAAAAGCAAATTGTATAAAAGGCAAATATTTTTCGGGCTATTCACTCAAAGGCATTGTTGACGTTTCGTTAACAAAAAAAGTTTCGAGATTGTAGGGCGCTAGCCTTCATTCTCTACTTTGGTAATAGGGCTGCTATCTTCGCATCCAAACCTACGTGGGGTGAACAGGCCGTCTCTAACCTGAGATCAGGCGCCTACCTGGAGGCTAACTGGCTTCCAGTAAGTCCTCTTTCGCCATTTTGGCCTACAGACACGATCACTTTGGCTTGTGATTGTGCACCGCTCTCGATTAGCTACAAACTGTGGTTACTACATGACGCTGCCCCGCTTTCGCGGAATACAGTATCGTTCGCCGTAGAATGCATTGCCCAGGATGTGCCCGCACAAAGTGCTACTAGGAGGTTGAGAGCCGGGTTTACCATCCCTACCATCCTTTGACGCCCTATGCTCCGATAGGAGATAAAGGAAATCATATATATATATATATTCACACAAACACGCTGAGCACACCCATACAAACAGACTTTCTGCTTTGCCAAACATCTCCAGACTTTTCTGCTTTAAATTTATATTAAAATCCATAGAAAAGTGTGTCGATTAAAAGTTTGTGCATATAATAGACTTGCAAATCTTCTGCCATTGCTTAAGGGTTGAAATTAGTTTGAAAGTAATTTTTGGCACATCGACGTCTTTCCCTTGGGTTAAAATGCTCTTAAAAGAGTTTGCTGCCACACCACACAAGCCCCTCCCAGCTGTTTGTGGCCTTCTGTGCTACAATAAAATACGCATTTAAATAAATACACTGCCTAAAAGTATGCAAAGATATTTCTGGATTGTATTTTACGAGTGGCATTGTTGTGCTTTTAGGCTTGAACTAAGTTCAGCTGCATTTTTTTTTTAGATAAGTTTTTGTATAATATTTTACGATTAATGGCGCTGATAAAAGCAGCAGCTGGTATGCTTGCTATGTATATACATATAATATACCATATACTACATATTTATTGTTAAAGTTTTGTTTTTAAACAGCAAGACGCGCATGTGTTGCCAAATGTCAATACATACTTTATGCACTCAAACACACACACCCACGCAATTCATTAAAACTTATAATGAGTTTTGCCTTGACATTGCGCAAAGTCAAAATCATGAAAAGGCAGCAATTTATGTGCTCCCAGCTCCCAGTCTGAGTCGCACACCCCTTCCCAACAGTCATTAGACTCTTTCCCAAACTGCACCCGCTTAATTAATTAATCAATGTGGAAGCTCATAAAAGCGTCGCGCGAAATGACATTTTCACCGCTCTGGGGCAAAACATTCACATCAACGTCATCATCATGTCAACATCAACATCGTTCCAGACGTAACCGCGCCCAAATCAACCTCTAGCCCTCTTGCTCCGCGCGTTGGCTCCAAGTGTCAATTTGTGCCACAAATTTGCAGCTGCAATTTCATTTTGCTATGTAAATACTGCAATTTATACATTTTCTGCGGGTTGCGGTGACTTTTTCCATAAACAGCCATGGCAGTACAAAGTAGTACAGTGTTTACACTACGGGCGCGCAATTTGTACGTTGCCCAACACTTTTACTAATTAACACATGGAATTCTCTTTGGCAATTTTTTTTTTATATTTTATACTTAGAGGGTGTCTACTGTGTGTTTAGTAACTAAAATAAATGCCATCAAGTTGGTTCCTTTGACACATCGTGCAAATATGCAGAATGCTGGTGTGAGTGTGTTTTTAGTGGGTTACATTAATGAGCTCGCTTAGAGAGTTATTGGAGCGTTAACTTTGGCTTAAACTCTTGTGACTTTTTGCTCATATTAGGTTGCGCACTTAGAGATATGCAAATATATTAGAATTGTATAGAGGACTGTTTACTTCCTATCGCAGTGTTCTGACTAAGGTATGGATAGTATAAGTTAGTTCGCTTATAAATAGCTGCTCTATCAGCTGCACAAATTTTATTATAGATTGTCTTCTTCATCTAAAGGCCTATACGCAGTTCGAAAAAGGAAGTACAAAAGCAATCAATTTCACCATGTCCATTAGTATATAGTGACTTCTTCTTCAAGTCCATAAAAGTTAGAAGCACAAGTTTTATCGGAAGTGACGTCTTACGACTAAATAAACGTTTTCTGATACCTTTAATACAAAAATCTATTGTTTAAATTTTACAACCAGCGGAATAGTCGCAGAAGTGTTCTTCAGACTCGAATCGTTTAGATTTATATGTGATAACTCAAATTGCTACATTTAAGAGGCTATTAATCTAAAAAAGAAAAACCCTTAACAAAAAGACCACAAACTGTCAGACAACAAGCCAAGAGGACTTAGTCACAATCATGATTATTGTCATTACAATTTAAGTATTAAATATAAATACTAGGATGTGTCTGCAAATCTCATAAATTCCAGTTGATTAAATGCAATTTAAAACTGAAAAGCGCAAAAAAAAATGCATGCCCAATGAGTTTATGGCTTTGTTTGCCCGTCAAACAAATCAAATTGAATCGTCATCTGATTTCGTCTGCTCTAGATCCCTAGCACATGTTCTGCTTATTGTGTGTGTGTACACACTGCAGTATGCCAGTGTGCACTTAGTAGCAAAAATTAAACCAAAATGAGAAAAGATTTTCAAGGAAATCTATTTTCAAATAGGAATTTGTCTTTTATGCTGAACTCTGTGACCCTCTTTGGTTGCCCCCGATGCCGCCAATGAGATGATGACGCTGACAGCGTTTTCTCTTATTTTTTTCTTATTTTGGCGCCAGACGTTGGTTTTAGCGTATGTAATGTGTTCTAGTGAGTCATGCTTGCTTGGGGATTGCCGAATACTTGGGACTAGATGACTACAATGTGATGATTTAGCAGCAAAATGAACTACAATAAACTATGTGCTATGTATTCTTGGCCTTGCACAATAAATTCCTAAAACCAGGGATGCAGAACTTTGTCATGTTCTTATGAAATGTAATTGTTGCAGTTAAGAGAGCAAGATTATACAATATTCTTAATAGTAGGGGAATGTTGTCAAGGTTGGCCAGCTATTTTGCTTATAAATAAAACTACATTGCTAGAAAGTATAATAACAAAAATTTCAAACTATTGGGTTTTCCAATAAGAGGTGTTGTTTTGGTATTCAAAGAAAAATGTAATTTTTTAAGATAAATGATCGGATGTTTATTTCATAATAAAGAGGAAGGTATGCAGTTAATAATGAAAAACAACATCAGCCAAATGGCCACCACGACCACGCTTACAGGATCATATCCTTTTCATGAAATTTTCCATAACCAAATTGCAAAGTGGCTGCCCTATGTCCTCGATAGCCTCACGAATTCTATCTTTGAGGTCTTGAATCGACGCTGGGCTGTTAGCGTAGACCTTATCTTTCACGTGGCCCCAAAGGAAGATGTCGCAAGGTGTTAAATTACAAGATCTCGGTGGCCAATTGTGATCACCTCTTCGAGAGATAACACGGTCCGGAAACTTTTCCCGTAAAAGAGCAATGGTTTCGTTGCTTGTATGGCACGTAGCGCCGTCTTGTTGAAAGTTAACGTTGTCCAGATCAATACCATCCAACTCCGACCATAAAAAATCATTAATCATCTCTCGATAGCGCAATCCATTCACCGTAACTGTTGATCCAACCTTATTTTCGAAAAAAGTAAGGTCCAATGACCCCGCCGGACCATAAACCGCACCAGTCACACGTTGAGGATGGAGAGGCTTCTCAACAATAACTCTTGGGTTTTCCGAGCCCCAGATGCGACAATTTTGCTTGTTGACGTAGCCACCAAGGTGAAAATGGTCCTCATTAGTCAAGATGATTTTTCGATGGAATTCCGGATCATTTTCATGCATTTCACGGACTTAATTAGCAATGACACGACGTTGTTGATGAATGGCCGGCTTGAGTTCTTGTGTAAACGAAACTTTATAAGTTGTGTAATGACGTTTGTGGAACAACACTTTGGGCTACAGCAGCAATATTCTCAGTTGTTCTTGAGCGACGTGCACGGGTTTTATTCTTCAAATCACTAACTTGTCCCAACAGCTGGAATTTTTCCACCAATTTCTGTATTGCGGTCCGACAAGGTGCTTCACGACGACCCAAAAACGCTTTAGTTTTGCGAACTGTGACTGCAAGATTTTCACCATTTTTGTAGTGAATTTTAATAATTTCAATGCGTTGTTGAAGCGTGTATCGTTCCATTTTTAGTAATGGCGTAGTTTCTACTTGTCAAATGTCAATGAATAAAAGCTTCAAAAGTGACAGCTTCCGAAGTACACCGGGTGATTCAAAATAACACCTCTTGTTGGAAAACCCTATATTTTCAAAGTTCTAATAATCAAGAATATTGTGCCAATGGAAGTTCGCTTCAAGCTCTAAAGCATAAAACATATTAAAATTACAAAACACCAATAAATCAAACAGTCATATGTGTAACCTCTAGATTTCATTATAAACTCACCACATCATTGCCCACACAAGTCGTCACCTGTCATTACAACACCTTCTATATAAAAAATCTTTTATTATCCCCAACTACTACAACTAATTGTATTTCACAGCTCATAAAAAGTACAACTGTTAATTGATTTATGGCCCAGTGTCAAGAAATATTGGTTATTTAAAAACAGATTTAGAACTTTATATGCAAAGTGTTTCGCTCTATAAAAATTTCACTTAAAGAGCTCAAATTTCATTTTGTTCACTTGCGAATAAATGGCAGCAAATTAAATTTCCGTCAGTTTTGTTGGCTTTTAAAACAAACGCAATGTGACATTTAATTTCCTTCGATGGCGGAAAATGCAATCATCTGGTGATGTGTCTAACATAATGGACTATCCATTAGAGCTATCGTTTAATGTCAGTGCAGTGAAGAAGATAAAACGTTGCAGCATGAAGTGAAGGGCAGGCTAAGTTTAAATAAGTAGTATGTGTGGCATGATGTAAACCAGAAAGAGTGATGGAAAATAGGTTAAGGATAAGCATAAACTTTGCACCGAAGTCTGTTACCTGGTTTTTACGGAAAAAAAACACTAAAATCGCTTATATGCAAAAATTGCAAAGCTTTTGTTTATTTTACGTATTTTTTATAGCAGTGAGCTTTTTGCTAGCTATATTTTATTAGAACTATTTTTTTGGGTCAATGATAGCTTAGGTTCAGCATAAACTTTGCAACGAAGTCTGTGGCTAGAAAAAAATATTTATCAAGCCCACAAAACTTTTGCATTTTCATTTCGAGGGACCAAAGGTACTACGTAAGCGCTTGTAGTGAAAAAAACAATTATAAGCTCTATAATATAAGCACTACTTTTTTGACCCAATAATATAATAAGTTAGGGATAAGCACAACTTTTGCAGCGACATCTATTGCCTATTTTATTGCAAAAAAAGATTAATGGAAAATTGGTTAGGAATATGCATAAACTTTGCAACGAGTTGCAACCTGCTTTTAACTGCGATAATACCAAAAATCGCTTGTATGCAAATATGCATAGCTTTTGCTATTATTTTATTATTTATTATTTTTATGCGACGTCTCGCATAACATGTCATAAACTAGATCTCCCTAATAGTTTGTAAGCTAGAGATAATACATAATATCACAGCCACACCACAAAAGACCTAATAAAATCCAGAGAACAGAAGTCGCTACATTCAAATACTTCGTCAAATAAACCCCAGCACTTCAGGATTCTGACATAACCTCAAAACAAACCATAAAATGAGTTAGTTGGTGGGTTATGTTAGAACTCAAAAGTGCTGAGAATTTCCGAACATCGAATTCAGCAACACAAAAAATTTGTAAAAAACAACGTCGAACATTAGGACTCGAAAAAGATTTTTTGTAAGGTGTTTTTTCCCCGACATTTTTTTTGTTAGAGGCCCATTTTGCGACGAATATTGTATCCCAAAAAAGGGAATTTTTTTTTCGACATTTCGTGCGGAATTTTCGCATGCTGCGGCCCATACGCTAAAATTTCGTGTCAATAATAAGGTTGTTTGAAAATATTACTGGAAATCGCTTAAATGCAAAATAAGCTGTAATTTGAGCTCTTTTATAGTATTCCACTTCATTAGAACTCTTAGTCAGTAAAATCGTAAGTTAAACAGAGGCATAATCTTTGGTTTTTACGAATTAAATCTAAAAAATCGCTTATATGCAAAATTTGTACTTTTGTCAAATTTTTTATTTTAGGCCATGGAGTTAAGGTTATGCAAGAGTATAAATTTTACAACGAATTTTTTAATCTGTAATGTAGTGAAAATCTTAATAATCGCTTATATGCAAAAAATCCTAATTACTGTTTAATTTTGCTAATTTAGCAGCGAGCATATAAGTTCACTAATTTTATGGGATCTTCTCGATTTTCGCAATATGTATTTTAGTCTGTAAGATTTGCTGAAAAAGTTTTTCAATAAAATTCTGTGAATAGCCGAAGGCCTAAGATACCAGGGCTTGAACCACGTTACCTTTAGTTTTTAAGCTAATTTGTAACTATTAAATAAATAAAATAAAAATTCTATGAAAAAAATCAAGTCAACATTGAAATGTACAGGAACTTTTTTTACGTAGTTTAAATTTCTGAACAGAATATGCTTTCTAAATCTCTTTCTTGGAACAATAATCATGGCATTATATCAAAATTATGCATTTAGTAAAACTTAAAATTAGCATTGAAATTCATAACAGGTATATAGAATTTCTGGGGACAGAAGTCTCTTGTGTCTAAAATTCCGTTGAAAAACTTAAAATTACATAATATAGAAAAATGTAGCTTACTTTTACACTTAGTATACATTTATTTTTAAAGCAATCATAACACAACAATTTTTACCACACTCCATTTTGTAATTGCCACGTTAAATATGTTTTCCTATTTAATTTGCAGCATGTCTTCCGGCTTAATGTCCTGTGTACGGGAAAATTCCCCACCGTTGGAATTAAATATGAGTGCATCTGGCCCATTGTCGCTGCCCGAGGGCAATAGCAGGTCACATGAACTGCCGGGTGCCACAACATCTACGCCCATATCGAGTCCAGGAAACGATAGCAACGAACCAAATGCAACCCCCAACACAGGTGAGTCATAAGTGAGCTCCTCAAGTGGGTTAATGGCAGATGGAAGCACTTTTGCCAGCTAGATACATCATGTACTTGGTCGTCTTTGGACTGCTTTAAGTTCTGAGTTATTTTAGCCTGGTATTTATTCTTTGGAATTTAATATAGTTGAGCCTACTTGAGTTTTTCAGTGAAGTTTTTTTTCAAGTGTATTGTAGTGTAGTGTAGTGACCTAAGTCGGTCATTGAATCTTTAGCTCTTTAGTCGCCACTTTGAATATTACAGTGTATACCAAATAAAAAGGGATCTCAAATTTTTCGTATCCAATCCTTTTGTCCTGGCAGCGAAGGGAACAAATGATATTTGTGTTTATAAATTACGACATCTTTCAATATTTGAGAAAGGGTTTCCGTGGGCTCGGAGTTTTCTAAAGGACCCGATTTATATGGGAATATTTGGTTCTGGTGGCCAGAACGCATCTCTAACACAAATTATGGAGAAAGGCAAGCATGCAAAACGTTGAGAAAAACGAAAATGGCAATGGATCGGTCATACGCTTCGCCAGCGCAACTCATGCATCGCTTAACAAGCCCTAAAATGGAATCCACAAGCAGCCGCCGGCCGGGCTCCCTCAAGAACATGGAGAAGGACTATTGATGCCGCTACTCATGGAACGACATCTGCACAGCAGCTCCCAATAGGATACGGTTCAGAGGAATTGTTGAGGCCCTATGCTCCACTAGGAGTTAATGGAACAAAGAAGAAGAAGACATTATTTGGGATAAAGGAGGGCGGACGAAAGTCACCAACGTTCCGTCAGTCGTTTGCTTCTAGCAGATGAGATCTAAGATTCTTCGGCTTATAGAAACAATAGGATTAGTTAGATGACTACATTTTTTCACAAGTTGTATTGAGATTTGAAACGACAAGTCATATAGAAGTCATGTCTAACGAAAAGTAATCCGATTTTTGGTCAACTCAATTAAGTAGCTTTGCACAGGGGCGGATCAAGAAATAAAAGAAGGCGCCTTGTCTAAATTTCTTTAATAGTGTGCTGGCTGAATTAGTAGCATAAATAATGAAAAGTTTCAAATATTGTATAATTGTCTGCACCTCAAAACGGTTCCCCCCTGTATCCACGTCTGCCCCTATGACTACGTCTAGATCCACACAGGGATCTAAGCCTGCTCCCATGCGCCTTCATGAATTTCATAAACAATAACCTTATTCTGCAACTTCAAAAGTTCGATCAAGTACAGAAACACCCTTGGTATAACTTGCCAGCTCTGTTTGCTTGCTTTGTCCAAAAAGGAAGTAACTTTAAAGGTATCGCAGTTTTTTTTTTTGCATATTCTTCCGCAAATTTGTTTCATAGTGGTGTACAAATGTGACGACCAATTTCCTTATTTTTTTTTTGGAATTTGCAAAAATAATTATGCAAAAGCCTCGGTAATGGTGGCAACAATGACTGTAACAGTAATGGGTACAATGCTCCATAGTTGTGGTTATTTGGCTACATAATACTATGCCCTCAGAGCATTGGCCAGCTTTGCTCGATAAAGCCATTCGGTAGCAGTAGCTACACAAAGTCGTCGCATCTCGGATACACAATAGTTTCAGAGTTTTAGATATTACGAGTATATCTGTTAGATGTTGCCATGGTTGAACCACCCGCGCACTTTTCAAGCGGGGACCGCACAATGTGTTGCTAGTTTCGTATGCGCATAATTAAGTAGGGCTGGAAGGGGAAACTGAAGTGGTATTTGCAGCTTGGGGCTTGGTTTTGGGCTTTTTTTGGATTGCCACAGCCGCCAACAAAAACAAAAAAACAACAACAACAACAAAGTGCTAGGTTCATATGGAGACAACGTAAACAATGCACAGACATGTTTAAACATGCATATATTTTGCTTATGTATGTATGTACTAATGCATGCATATGTACATATGCGTAAACATATGGTAATATTTATTTGTTTGTAACATTTTTTTTCTATTAGAAAGTTTACCCCATTTGCTGCTCTTTAATTAGCATAAGTTTTTGTTTTTGCTCTCCTGTTGGATATGGCGCATTAATTTGGCCAAAACCAGTCGAGCAATGATCCAATCTTAACATAAACATAATAATATTGCTCAGACCACTGTGTCTTGGTATCTGGGGTTATTGCTTGGAAATAATATGCAGCAATGCCAAAATTCTGAGCAGTGGCGTAGAGAGCTTTTTTGCAATGGGGGGCTTTATAGCGATTTTTTTTGGTTTTTAAATAGTTTGTCATAGTTAAGGAACACACTTAAAAAAAAATTCAAATTATTTATGAGCCCTATTGACAAGTTAGTATAAAAAAAAATGTTTAACCCTCCGTTTGGCACATGGGTCCAGCCAGACCCTTTTCATTTTAAATTGTATTTTTAACACACTTCTAATTGAGCAATCATCTTGCAATTTTCTGACTTTTCCTAAAAAAGACTTAATGAATAAGACGAATACTATTGTCAATTCATCAAAATTATTAATTTATATACATAATCATCTTCAAAATTAACCGTAAAATGCATAAAAAAACAAAAAAATTGTACCTGTGTTTTAACCATTTTATACCTAGGTTTTTTTTTTTTTTACCTGTAGATCAAATTGAACATATGCGAAAGGCATTAAGTAAAAGAAATAATGCAAAATTTATACCTGTGCGTGATATAAATGACCGTGAATGCACGTCCAAAATCGACAATTCCTATACATTTGTAAGGAAATATAGAGGGGTCTGTCTGGACCCATGTGCCAAACCAAAGGTTATCGGAACATGTGCCAAACGGAGGGTTAAACATTTTTTTATTTGTCTATAAATTTTTTGAGTAATTTTTTGTCTAATGCGATATTTTGAATATTAAACATTTTGGCGTCCATACCCAAAATATTTCCAACTATGGGTGATAGTCAGGCCCAACGAGAGGGATGGGGGAAAGGGGGGATTCCCCCGGGCCCGGAGTTTTCTCAGGGGCCCGGTGTAATTACTGTCGTACTATCGTGAGTCAAGCTAAAGGTGCAATAGAGGGACCGGTACACTTTCCCCCCGGGCCCGGGTTTTCTCTCTACGGCCCTGGTGATAGTGTATGTAAAGCCATAGAAATATTTAGCGTATTTTCAGAACTTATTTGTATATGCCTTTTAATGGTTTTTTTTTTTGTATACAAAAATATTTTTGTTTATATTTTTGGTTACATTTATTCGTATTCATTTGTGCGATGTTTTATTTTTTGAAAAAAAAAAAAATTATATTTAAATTTCGATATGGATTAATAATAATAATACTGAAATGCGATTGAAAAACCAGTTACATGGGTTAAAAAAATGTTATTTGGTAAATAAGTGTAATGGGTTCTTAAAAAGGCTAACGATCATCCTATCGACTCGAAGAGGTCAAAATTTTCATTTTTGCAATGCTTTTTGATTGCTCTGCGAGGTTTTTATAAAAAAAATGTAATACAGCCGAGGCGGTGCCCGACAGTCTAAATACCCTGTACCTTTTTTCTCGAAAAAAGTTTAATTCCTGCATATTCCTTCTAAGAACTTGTCAATTGGAACATTTTTTTTTGTTGGTGCAAAACGATATTTATACCTATAAGCAGGCCCAACGTGAGGGAGGGGGGAAAGGGGGGATTCCCCCGGGCCCGGAGTTTTCTCAGGGGCCCGGTGTAATTACTGTCGTACTGTCGTGAGTCAAGCTAAAGATACAATAGAGGGACCAGTACATTTTCCACCTGGGCCCGGGTTTTCACTCTACGGCCCTGCCTATAAGCTCCAGAAATTTTAACTGATTTTGGTGAGAATCGAAATCTACGTCAAAGAAGCTATTTAAAATATATGGGATAAGCTTCAAGGGGTTATGTTGAATGGTGTGGGAGAAAGAACGCTAAATCGATTGCGGGGGGTGGGGGGTGATTTTGTTCATTTTTGACACACAGATGCATGTTACCACAACGCATTGCTCTCTCAGATTAAAATATTAAACGGTATAGCTAAAAACCGTGAAACTCTGCTACGGGGGAATGGGCAAAGATATTTACATGATTTAACAAACTTTATCTTCTGAGAAAATGTGCACATCAGCTGGTAAAGTTTCGTACCTCTAGCTCTTATAGTCTCCGAGATCTAGATGTTCATACAGACGGATGGACGGACAAACGAACCGACGGACAGATGGACATAACTCAATCGCTACCCGAGGTTACGATAAGCATTTTGTTATAAAGGATTGGGGTCTGCCTCGCCTCCTTCTGTCCGTTACATACATTGCACAAATTTAGTATACCCTTTGTACCTATATGTACAGGGTATAATTACTTTTAATGCAGATCTGTGCTAAAGCCTATAATTCACCTTATAAAATATTGTAAACCATATTATTATATTGACGTAGATATGCGGAATTGAATTTTTGCAGCTATTTTGAGATAAAGCGGAAGTTAGCAGAAGCTGGTCAAATTACTGACGTACCCTTGACATCTAAGGGCGCAGTACATTATTGTGTATGATTGAAAACGCCATAGACAAATAAGTTTTTGGCTAACAAATAAAATACGGTAGTGGCAATACCTTCAAACAGTCTTCTTCTTACGATACTTGCCTCGATTGTGTAATTTTCGCAGACTCATGGGGGGCCAAACCCCTAAAGCGCTCCTCCCCCACGTCACTGCTTCTTAGCATAATGTCTATTGGGTCTTGGGTCTTGGGTTAGGGCTGTCATCGTCATGCCTACGAAAAAGCACACAAAACATAAAAAGAAAACAAAACAAACAATTGTACATATTAAAACGGCAAGTAAAATGTCGGCAACGCCGTCAACGCCAGCGTCAACTGCGACGTTGCCTCGGCTGTTAGCGCATTAACATTAGTTGTAATAATATTAACAGCTCTGTTAATGCCAACGAGGCGAAGCGCTGCGTTGCGAGTCGATTAGCTCTCGATTTGGTAACAAATAAGTCAAAATTTTCTGCTGTTAACTAAGTAACTGTCGCGCGTGCTGCACGACTGCGCTGCCAACGTCGCTGTTTAATTTCGATTTTATTTGAGTGTGTGTGTGTGTGTGTGCTGTGCTTTTTCGATTTCCACTGCTAGCAGCAGACGCCGCCGTCATCGCTGTTTTCATTCATTGATTCATTCTGTTTGCTCTGTTCCACCTGTGCAGGTGAATTTTAGCCGTAGCTCCGTCGCGTTTCGCTTAGATTGTAATTGAAACTGTATTGAAGTGAATTGAATTCAATTGAATCGAACTGAACCAAGCGCAACAAAATCGCAAAAAAAAAAAGATTAAAAACATACAGACATACAAATTGAAATGCGTACGCAAATGTAATCAAACTTTAACGTGTTTAATTCAAAATTGAAAAAAAAAAAAAAGAGTTTTTATAATTGAACTAACGGTAATTTGCTTATATATGACGTATGTACATGCATACTATTATGTACATTAGCATACAACGTAATTATTATATATCTGAGCAAAGGTCACAAAATGTTTAATCAATAATTATATCAAGCCATAAATATAAATTTGTATATGAGTATTATTTACAAGTTAATACTTGACTCTAGTGCCCAAAAGTGAAAATACAATACATAAGCTAATTTTGTGTACATATGTATGTACAAGTGTGGTGGCAATAGATACAACTTTAACAACTGTTTTGGATTTTTCACACCTTCAGCTTCTTGAAGTAAACACTTTTGGCAGCTATCTTTGAAGCAAATAATTTCTACGAAAAGGTAAATTTAATTTTTGGGAATTACTTTGTACTAAATTGTATATAGGTTTCAATGTATTTAATTGAAACGTATAAAGCACTGTTTATGCCAGCTGAGAAAATTGGCATATCATAAATAAAACAAAGGCCACAAATGGTTGCTTGGGGTTTTTCCAAAAAACAATTTTTTTCGAATAATTTTGCAAACAGACTTTGTGCCTAAATAAACGAATTTAATAAGGCTGGTTGATTGTATTTGAGGTGCTTATGCGAATATATTGTCAATGTTGAAGCCGTGGAGAATGGAAAACGATAGTCAGCAACGGAAATGTACTTTTTTCTAGACGTCTCATGACCTAGCCGCTTCTAAATTGGCTAGAAACAGCTGCTGTAACGAGTAATACGAATAATTGGATTTTCTTTTTGAAATCAAAGTAGCTTGTGAGAAAAATGGTGTACAGCTGGGTAGTTAAGTAAAGCTTCTCTAGTCTGGTTCTTGGCTATTGAAGCTTGGTTTGGTTAATCTGTTAACAGTATTCGAGCCCAGCCCAAACCAAATTAGCAGAAGGGTGCTAAAATTTCTCTGTAGGTCCAATCTGTACTGTAAGTACATTCTAACTAGTTCTACAATTATTTGCCCTAATTGTTTTTTAGTGCTGGCTTAATGTTTGGGGTTCTATTTCATAAACTTTTGTGGTTCTAGTGCCAAGTGAGCGCCCAAATACAATATGCCATGGTCATTTGACCCAGGTCAGATGTAGACAACAAATACTGCACTCATTAACATGTCACAAAGCAGGGCAGCTTTTTATATGCTCAACTGAGCAATGAAAGCGTTGCCAAATCAGCTGTTTATACATATGTTGCATGATTTCAGGGACGGATCTGGGTATAGGGTGCTCGAGTTTGGGAAACCCCCTTTAAAAAGTAAGTGCACAGAAAACGCACTTTAAATTCATTTTTTAGATCCCTGTAATTTCTTGCTGAATCCAACACTAATGTATAATACTTTGTACCTTATATACAATAACCAACAAGCCCACAAAATAAACATGTAAAGTTGAAAACTGTAAAGCGGAAATTATGTAATATACTGCCGGCAAATGCCAAAACAAACGTCAAAAGTTTATCAACCCATTTGTTATGGTTGTATGTTATATTTTGAATCTTGAATATAATAAAAAATAAAGCTTGGCGGACAAATTATTTGAAGCCAATTTCTGGTTCACTTACTTTTCATTTCAACGGAAGCCGCTTAACACTTTGGAAAAACATGCCAAGTGAAGTTGATAAGCTTCGCGCACAAGTGCCCACAACAATGAGAGCAGTACAAAAAATAAAGTCGCAAGAGACCGATGATAATATACTCTTTCCCAAAAGAATTAATTTGTTGCTGTATATGAGTTTTATGCATTTTAGTTTGGAGCTGATTGATAAAATTGAACCGATCATTTAAGGTTTATTAAAAAGTTTCAATGAAAATATCTGTTGACGCGGATATGAATTGTTTGCTATAGTATCCCCCAAAAAATAAAGTTAATTATTATTTTTAAAACCACATTATACACATTTTGTGAAGACCTTAGACATTTCAAAGATTGTTCTTGCCAATATGTCATTTTGAATAGAGCATAAAGATTTTTAATTGAATATTTTTGCCTACAACTATCATGGCTTCCTGGGCAAGAATTTCATAAGGATACTGACTGGACTACTGACTGGGTTACTAGGAACTGACTGGGCTACTAGGAAACACCTGAGTACTATTGGTATCGTGAGCTCGAACACATGCAGGTTTTGTGAGATTGAGGAGGCAACCTCTCTAAATATACTTGCAGAGTGTGACGCCCTTGCCAGAAAGAAGGACATCCTTCCTCGGCGGGCATAGAGAAACGATACATAATATCAGCAGACTAGACCCATCTCAAAGAATTAAGTTTGTTGCAGATATTGGTCTAGTTGAGGAGCGCTAGGGCTGGAAGGGAGCACCATAGATCCTACAGGTCGCAGTGCAGCATTCCCCACTAATATTATTTATATAATTATCATGTCTTTCAACCGATTTTTATGTGATTTTACTTATAGATGAGTAATTCTTTTTTAAATCGATAAACTATCTTAATTTCTGAATTTTGGTAATTTTTCATTTATTAAAATTTTTAGGCTATCAGAACTTTAAAATTTTTCTTTCCTCTTTTCTTGCTTTAGGATTTGAGATGTAGGCGTTAAATATCTGGGAGACATTGGAAAATTTAAAAATGTTTGAACTTTTAGAAAATTGTTTTTAAATTATTATGTATTGAATAATTTTTCAACTTCGAAACTCTTTAAATTTTTGTTTTGAATTGCATGCACTAAACTATTTTAGGACTTTGTTCGAAAAATTATTTATAAAAATAGGAAAGTTTGAATCCGAACCATAAAACACATAATCTATTTTCCCACATAGAATTTATAGAAGCAATTTTAAAAAAGTTGATAAACGTAAAATTTGTTGTTTTCAAATCTTTTCGACACATTTTTCTTTACTGGTAATCGAACCTTGGTCTCTAGAAAACGTCAAGTTTTATGGCCAACATTACCCTAAAGGCCCATACGCAGCATGCAAAAATTCCGCATGAAATGCCAAAAGTTCATATAAAAAAAAATATCCCACCATTTGGGATTCCGCAGGAAATGTCAAAACTTCATATAAAAAAAAATATTTGGGATTTTTTTTTTTTTTAATTTTGACATTTAGTGCGGAATTTCTGCATGCTGCGTATGGGCCTTTACGTATAATTTCGACATATAAAAGATATTCCCATATATTTTCCTGGGGTAAGCACTGGAAGATATTCTCTAACTTTGTTTACCTAACTAATATACTCCTTAAGCAAGAGTATAAAAACTACAAAAAACAACAACAAATATGTAAAAAGTATGTCACATTTGTTTGTGCTTCTCGGGCTGTTAAACTCCGTCCACGCAAAATTTACGTTGACAGAGGTGTCCGCCCAAGCCGTTAAAAAGTCACAAGTCGCGTCTAATTGAAAATTTTTACATTGTGTAATCAATTTTATGCACTCGACTGTGTCATGATTTTGTTTTTGTTGCTGATTGAAGTGTGAACCGAGTGACGACTTGCTCTTATTTTATAGTGAACTGATAAGAACTGTAGCTCTTAACTTAAAACCATTTCGATTATTTCCAACGTCTTTGTTATAGCTTGACGGTTTATTGGGAATTCCTTATCGCTCTAGATAGCTCTGCTGTTCGTATAAAAAACTGTTGACGGAAAGATTGTTATAAAACCATTTGGCCAAAGTAGTTTATACTAGCAGAACTAAAACTTTATAATAAGATTATGTAATATTTATTTATGAAAAAAAAAATGCCATCATAATACAAAATTGAAGCTATACAGCAGTGGCTTCAATAATTTCATTAATTGATTAAAAAAATTCAATTTATTGCTGTGAAAATACTTTTGCGATAAAAGTCAATTAGTCTGCATATTTGAATAGGTTTCTTTTGAAGTTTATTTTTATTGATAAGTTCAAGGCCGTTGCGAACTTCAATAATATGCACGAACTGCAGCCTAGTGTAATTTGTATCTTAAATTACGTATACGCACTGTATGGTCAACTTTTATAAGGGCCTCAAACTAATATCTCTGTTGCATTTTTTCAGTCACAAATTCAAAATCTTATGGTACGACAAGGAAGTGTTTACCTTATTTTACCTAAAGATTAAATAAAATCTTTGACAGTACACAATTTTAAAAGTCAACCACAACCGCAAAAGAGTCCATAGCAATTAAAAATTAACTTATAATTTTTGACTTAGCTGCTAAAGCCTTAAGCTTCCTTAATCTTCTAAATTTTGCTTTCAACATATTGAACGCAAAGGTTTTTTCAAATGAGGCAACGTTGATTATTTAAAAAAAAAAAAAAAAAAATACGTATACGCACCCTGCGACAAACTTTCGCATCTGACTTCTTTATAGAATGGCACTGCAAACTATCTTTGAAATCTGTATGCAAGCAAAATCTAGTCAAATCTAATTTAAAATATTTGAAACCAACTTCTAAATGCACGAATCCTAATGCTATACGTCAGGAGAAAATAAAAACGCATTAAATTGCGTATACGCACTGTTTGACTAACTTTCGCTTATAACTTATAAAACTTTGCACTTATTTAAATTGCAGTCTGTTTTAAATTGTACTGCAGTCTAGTCAAAATCTGTTAATATGAAGGTTATTAAAAAACCTGCTCAACTTTAAAAGTTGTTACATGGCTGGCCAAGAAAAACGGAATTTTGCAATTTATTCATTCTCTTTTGTGTTGGTCTTTATTTAGTTTGTTTGTTTTTATTTAATACGTTTTTTATTCTATAAATTAATTAAGCACTTGCAAGGCGGATAAGCAGCCTACGCCAAAGGCAACAACAAAAGAACAAGAAATAGATTTAAAACAAAAAATCAGTGTAGCTGAGGGGCGCGGTAATAGAGGTGTTCACTTGACCTTCCACTAGCAATGCAAGCGTAACAAAAATAAAGAAAAAAAAAAAGAAACAAAACTAACCAGAATAACACAAGCAGACAAATTTACAGATACAAACGAACACTTACAGATACATGCACAAACTCACAGATACAGTCACACACTCACGCACTAAATCAAGTATACGCTCACACTGTGTTTGCAGCAGCAATAGAATACAAAAAATTTATAAAACAAAAAAAATATATTGCAACTTGCTGCTGTGCAAAATTTGTTAAGTATAAAAAATAGGTTGACTTAAAGTCGTGCTGGACCGAATTTGAAATGCCTTGATTTGCTATAAATAATTTACTACTGCAAAAAGTTAAGTAGCTGCAAAAATCGGTTTGAGAAAATGTATCGCAAGTCGGTAAAAGTCCAAAGTTGCCTGAGGCATTAACAGACAGTGGGATATCCTGCATACTCTTCCAACCTGTTACTTATGCACATACGATAATCTGCTTTAGAAGTGACCATTCGCCTATATTTTTATAAACCTTTAAGAAGTTGGATATTTTTTTCTGCAAAAATTCGATAACTGATTTTCTTTCTCAGAAATTTTGCTGTTTTTATTTGAGGTATATATTGATTGAGGCTCTATGCTCCCTTCGGCGTTTAAGGAAATAATCATATAATGATTGTTCTTTATGGAATTTGAAGACATGCATTTGTTCATAAAATTGCGAACAAATTCAGTATCCCATAAAGTTATGAGTATTTCGGAATGCTGTATTTCGTAAAGTAAGCAACAATGGTATTATCCTAAAAAGTAACAAATATTTCGCAGCCCCTTTTTCCGTAAATTTACGTACAAATATAGTATATCAAATAGTTACGAATATTTTGCACCTCTATTTCCCCTAAAATTACTACCAAATCCACTCTACTAAAAATTTCGGAAAATTTCGGAACACTATCGCAAAGTTACGAACAAAGGCACTATACCAGTAAGTTACAACTATTTCGGAAAACTATTTTTCTTAAAATAATGAACAAAGACACTATCCGAAAAAGTTACAAATATTTCGGAATACTTTTTCCCTTAAAATTATGAACAAAGACTCTATCCGAAAAAGTTACGAATACTTCGGAACATAAGTTTCCGTAAAATTACGAACAAATATACTATATCAAATAGTTGCGAATATTTTACACCTCTATTTCCCTTTAAATTACTACAAAATCCACTTTCCTAAAAATTTCGGAACCCTATTTTTCGCAAAGTTACGAACAAAGGCACTATACCAGAAAGTTACAACTATTTCGGAAAACTATTTTTCTTAAAATTATGAACAAAGACACTTTCCGAAAAAGTTAAAAATACTTCGGAACACTTTTTTCCTTAAAATTATGAACAAAGACTCTATTCGAAAAAGTTACGAATATTTCGGAACATTAGTTTTCGTAAAATTACGAACAAATATACTATATCAAATAGTTGCGAATATTTTACACCTCTATTTCCCTTTAAATTCCTACCAAATCTCATTTCCTAAAAATTTCGGAAAATTTAGGAACACTATTTTTCGCAAAGTTACGAACAAAGGCACTATACCAGTAAGTAACAACTAATTCGGAAACTATTTTTCTTAAAATTATGAACAAAGACACTATCCGAAAAAATTAAAAATACTTCGGAACACTTTTTTCCTTAAAATTATTAACAAAGACTCTATCCGAAAAAGTTAAAAATACTTCGGAACACTTTTTTGCTTAAAATTATGAACAAAGACTCTATCCCAAAAAGATACGAATAGTTCGGAATCCTATTATGAACAAATATCCCCTATATCGAAAAGAAATTTATAATTCGGAAAAATCATTGTTATTCATTATAAATTATGGATATTTTAAACTAATCCAAACGAAACTGTTACTGCCAAAAGTTAAGGAACAAATGTTTAGTTTTTTGTCAGTTTTCAGGTTTGATTGTGGTGTGGTTTTACTCTACAAAGTTTGGCATAACTTTTGTTGGCGATATTGTTTTCTAAAGAGCCTTCAAAATATTTTGATCGATAGTGGCAACCCTAGCGTTCAAACGAATACAATTTTCCGGGTCAAACAATCTCAATTTGTATATAGAGTACCATTAATAGGATGTTTTTTTTTTAAATACGATGAAAGGAAGTCCATTTTAATTTGCGAAAATTGTTGTCTGCGTTACAACAGTTGTTAAATACGATTGCCTTTTGGGAGCTTCTTTCTGTAGCAAACATCTCGATAAAGCTAATATACCTCTTACGCTATTCCTCTGGCAATGAGTTAAAAAAAGAAATCAATTTTGCTTGCCAATTTGCATTGCTTGGTTTTCAAGTGATTAATTAATTTATACACATAGTATATTATATCTATGCGCCTACTTAATCGAAATTTGAGGCCCAGCCAAATCGAGTAGCTTATAAACCCAACAGTTTTGCTGACAGAGTTGACAGCGCGTTGGTTGGCTAAAATAGCATTTTCGAAAACTTAGAATTGATGTCAATGTGTGGTGTACAAAAACGTCATTACAAAGTTGCAAAAAAAAAAAATAAAAAATTTATAAAGAAGTAACAAAACTGTCAGTGGCAACACCTACAAGAGAAACAAATTAAAACTTGTCTATTTCAACACGTTCAGACAAAGTCAGTCTAAAAGCCAACTTTGAAGGCGTAATTCCGGAGCTCTGTGTATTACATCACTCAACACAATGTCCAGTACGCTGGTGTATACATTTGCTAAATAATAATTACAAATGCTAATTGTTTAGATATGAGTAATTAAAGACTTAAAAATTTATGAATTTATTACCAAAAATGTGCAAAAGCTTAAAAGCTAAATTTGGCTTTTAAAAGTTTCTAACAAAAGTTTGATAAATTGCCCAAAACTTGGTTAATTGTGTGGACGACACCCACATAAAAAAAAAAAAACTGAAAGTGATGTATTCGCTGAGTGAAATTATATGCAATTTCTATGATTAATTACAAAAAGTATAAACAATAATTTAGCATATATAAGATTTTAAGATTTGCCGTAACTGATGTTATTTCTTATGGGCAGATGAATCATTAACTAAATGGATACGAAAAAAACTGCGGGAGGTACAAATTTCATTCACAATGAGGTCGTAAATGATTAATAAAAACACTAAATTTGATCCAAATTGGGAAGCATTTCGTATATTTTTGGCAGGGGTTGTCTGATGATGTGTTTTTTATTTCAAACTGATTTTTAATGCATATATTTAAATTCCAACTACAGATGCATATTCTAAACAATTTTAAGTTGTAATAAACTATTTTTTTTAAGTATAGAAAAGTAAACAACTTTGTTAATATATCAAGTTTTTATCATAACAGCAATAGTAGCACTTAACTATGGCGCAGTCTGGGGAATAACTTTTTAATACTTCAAACAACTTATGGCAATTAAACGCTATTATTATGAGACAATTGTCTTGTTTGTCTTGCAATTTCCATGTGACCTAATTAAATGTAACATAAATCAATTGTAATTGTTATTATAAAATATGGTGCTACAAACTTGTTGACGGTTTAATATAATCATAACGAACTGTTGAAAAAAACTTGGTAAATCGCTTTTGACAAAGTAGTTCGATTTGTTCGCAACCCTGGCTGTTGGGTCTGCCTTACAGCTGTTGTCTGACATAGTATTTCGGAAGCTGGCATTTTTTTTCAATACGAATCCCTAAACTTTGACATTTTTTAGCTAAAAAACTTAGAATCAATTACTTTGTTACTTCACATCAGGAGTGCCCAGGCCCATAGCTCATCTGGCTCTTTTTGTTTTTGTTATGACTCTTAGGCATAGGCATGCATGCACGGCCCTAACTGCATATCACTCAATGCCAATGCAAATTAAAAAAACAATTTCGTGAGATCTCTCTCTTACTCTCTTATCTCTCTGAGCTCATGAGCACAGAAACAACCCTTGTGTATATTTGTTGTTGGCCCACTGATTTTTACTGTAATTTTTTTGTTGTTTCTCGTTTGTGCTCTCTGAACTCTTGCACTTACAAAAAAGGGTATGGAGTTGATCACGGACCTGAAATTTTTGTACACTATTTTTTTCATAATAAATCCCTTTTTTGGGATATTTTTTTTTATATGAAGTTTTGACATTTCGTGCGGAATTTTTGCATGCTGCGTATGGGCCTTATCATGAAAAAACGGTTCGCTTTAGATGTATTATTGTTATTCTTTCATATGTATTAGTTTTTGTTCTTCCATAGGAAGCGTTTGAGCACCCCTGCTTTACATTAATCTCTTTAATTTTGGTGTTTTTTATAAATGCGAAACATCACGTATTTGGTTTTTTGGAAAATAATGATTATTTATCGATATTTTAACCTAAAATGCATTCTGATTTATCGGTAATTTATTATTTAGGTAGACTTTTCTTTGGCATGAAGATTTTATTTGTTTTTTTTAATTGTTAAGGCTCTCTCAAAAATAGGCACTACGACCTGAAGATCTATTGTACCTTATCCATGAAGATACACTGCCGGTTAAAAAAACTTGACCAATGATGAAACAAAACATTTTTCGGCTTTTCACTCCTGTTTCAGATTCAATCGTACAATAACAGAAGCTTGTCTGACCTTTTGAAACACAAATTTAATGAAAATGTTTAAAGAATTGAAAATAATATGCTAAATATATCATATTATCAAACAAATTTTTAATCGAAATAACCGAGCTTCGCTTTTATGGCAGCCACACATTGGCATTCTTTCGACAAGTTTTCTCTTCTTCCTCTTTTCTTTCTTTGATATTGTTCCAACCCGATTGAATACAGGATTGATTTGCTAGTCGAAGTTTTCTGACTTTTCGATCGAGTTTTCCCAAAACGATTCAATCGGGTGTTTAAGGGGTATTTGCCGCTTTTCGACTGACAATTGTTTTTTGCTTGCCCTTAACCTCCTTTTCTATTGTCTTATTATTCAACTCGAATGTATAAAAAAAAAACCTTAAATTTAACATTTAATAAGAGTAGGTTAGGTTAGGTTAGGTTGAAGCGGCCGCTGGCTTAGACCAGCGCACTTAGGCCTTGATTGGCCCGTTGGTTACCGCACGGATCTCTGTAACTTTTACCCTTTTTCCTTTATGAAAAACTTAGAAGGAGCCCCAGCCTGTTGCTGCAATGTAGCCTGCAATCTTCCTAGGGCAAATAGTTTCTAGCTCTGCTAGATTGTCGTGGAAATAGTTTCCCAAATACTTTTTCCTGCGTCTGCTCAGAGCTTCACATTCTACCTCTTCCTCATCTTTGCAGCTTCTGCAAAAGTCATTGTTCGGAACATTTAGTCTGGCTGCATGTACCCCGACAAGCCAGTGTCCGATGATCGCTCTGACAAACGCCGAGCACTGTGATCGATTTAGTCCGCAAAGCTTGGAGGAGCGTTTTGCATCTATATTTGGCCATAATTGGCGACTGAGTCTACAATGAGGTGTATGGTTCCACATTCTTTGGGCATGGGAAATGAATTTTTTCTTAATTGTAGCTTGAAAGAGGCCAACGGCATACGGATATCCTTCTTATGCGGTAGAAGGGTAGTGGTCGTGCCGTGTCTGGCAAGCTCATCTGCTATTACGTTGCCTGTAATATTTTGGTGTCCAGGCACCCAAATGAGGCTAATAACAAACTGCTTTGCCATCTCTTGAATAGATCTGCGGCAGTTGTTGACTGTTGTTGAGTTGGACGATAGCGCTAAAAGTGATTTTATGGCTGCTTGGCTATCTGAGTATATATTACTATTACTTAGTAATAAGAGTAAAAAGTAGAAAAATTAATTTTTCATCATCGGTCCTACACTGTTAGTAAAAAAAACTTGTTTCAGAAATTTAAATCCGACTACTGAAAATGTCACGCTCTGAAAATCATAAAACAAGAAAATATGCTCCTCTATAATTTTGCAAACTGTTCAATATTCTTCGATTATTCAAAGAAAATCTTAATAGTTATAATTTAATATATAAGTTAAAATATGGACTCGCCCGAAAATAAGTTAGAACAGTCAGCAATATTTGCCAAGTTAGGCAAAAAAGTTAGCAGCAATTCCGAGCAGCTGGGCTAGCTTACATTTAGAAGACTTTGAAAATTTAGTTCTGATACCTCAAACTCCTTGATTTATTTTTATAGTGATGTACAGAGGATAGAACATTGAATGCCAAGAACGCGTCTAAAACGCAATGATTCGCAATAAAATAATACAAAGACCCCAAAAACTGAACCAGCTTTTGTAGTTACTATCTACTTACAAAGCAGAAATGGTGACTCCGGCCGAGTTATCTTAGCCAATTGAATTTTCGAAGACGATTTGTACTATTGATCGTTAGTTAGAAGGAGTTTGTCGGAGCAGCATGATCCGTCGTTTTATGAAAAAATCCTTTGAATATCCGACTCAGTCCGCGCACTAATCTTATTTTACATAAAGCGAAGCATCTGATTCTTTAGTTAGTTAAACTATGCTGCAAGAGATGACGCAATCTGGGCAATCTCACTTTTTTCGGTACAATAATCATTGCTCCTTAATCAATATAGAAGCGTCGCAGTAGCTTTACCATGTTAATAGAAAATACGACTCAGTCCACCTAATGAGGGTTTTTTTTCGGGTCTAACTTTATTGTTTATGATGCAAGAAACTTCGGAGCAGCTTGTATCAGCGGCTATTGAAAAACTCGTTAGTTGAGTAAGTGACGCATTTCGCAGTCCCTAAGCCCAATGGAACATTTTTTGTACGCACCAATTTATTATTTAAGATGGCTTATGAGAGATCTCGAAGCAGCATTACCCACACATTGCTAAACAAAACGTCAATAGAACATTCGACTGAGTCCGCTAATCTAAGCCTTATCAAACTAACTTTATTGTTGGTCGAATAGATAATATTTTAAGGGGCATTGGAGCAGATAAGCCCTTGGCTCCTAAGTATATCCAAATTCAACGCAAAAGTGTTAAAAGTCTCCGTTTCCGTTTTGATAAGCAAATTTATGTATTGCTTTTTTTTTTCTTCCCAAAATCAAGATATTTTCAGTGCTCCACAGTACTAGTACATGCACTCAATATCTAATTATCAAATGTCCGAAATCTTTTGACCCGCAATGTATGCATTCTTCCGCCCCCACATTCAATAAGTTAGCCATAAATGTACCGCCCTTTCAATTTCCCCTGCACTTATGGACAGCTTATTTACTGTTAGCTAGCAAACCACAAAAACAACAACAACAACAAAGAAACTTGCATGCTGGTCACGTTTTTGGAACTGCCCAACGCTTTACCCCACTTTATAAATGGCACGCAAGTCTCCATGTCGCCGCAGCGTCGCGCATTTTTTACCTATTTTTTAGACTTTTTTTTTTTTTGTGTCCATATCTAGTGTTGTTGGTTTTGTTGCTTATGATTGATGTCATAATGAAGGTGACGCTGCTCGTTGAGCTTGTTTTATGTGCCAGCACAGAAATAGACCAAAAATAAAAAACAGTTGGAGCAGGGCAACGTCTAATTTAGATAGCCCGAACGACATGAGAGCCTTTTGGGGGTGTCTGTGGTAATTGCTAGGAGCTTTTAAAGTCGTTATTGTTAATGGCGTTAAAACTAGGTAGGTGAGAGCCATAGAGTGGTGAGAGCCATAGAGTGGTTAGAGCCATAGAGTGGTGAGAGCCATAGAGTTTAGAGACTCTAATTGGAAGCTTGATGTAATTTTGAAAAAATTGGGTCAAAGTGGTCGTATATAAAGAGTTATACATTTTGAGCCTTGGAAAGTCAATTTAAAAATAAAATCAAAAAAGTTTATGTTTAATTTTTATCAATGTATAGCTAAATATGGTATATTATGTTTATTAGAAGTCATGGTGGTCAACTGCTCTTCGGCGAGAAGGTGCGAAGTATTGAAATATTTCTTCGTTTCTTTACTATATTGAGGATTGGTGTAAGATTGCCAATTTCGTTTTCTCTTCTTTCGTTGTTATTTCTCATCTGACGGCAATTCTTCGCTATAGGAAGCACGAAAATAACTAATGATGATTCGTCAAAAATTCTTTGTTTAAAAAAAAAGCACAAATTTCGGGAATCATATATTTTAAGACTTATTTGTATGCATACATATATTTTTTTTTAAAGGCCAATAAAAAAAAAAATTTTTTTTCCTTAAAGCCCATACGCAGCATGCAAAAATTCCGCACGAAATGTCAAAACTTCATATAAAAAAAAATTTCCCGAAAAAGGGAATTTTTTTCCCAAAAAATGAAATTTTTTTTTATTGAAGTTTTGACATTTCGTGCGGAATTTTTGCCAAAAAAAGGAATTTTTTTTGTTATATGAAGTTTTGACATTTCGTGCGGAATTTTTGCCTGCTGCGTATGGGCCTTAAGGAAAAAATCTTTTTTTTTTATTATGAGTCTCTTGTTTTGTATTTCACACTTGAAAGTGATTATTCGAGACATAATTGCGGAAGAACTTGAATCTCATTTCAAGTATTTTATTTCGGTAAGAAGTTCTAGAACATGTTTACAAAGAACACAAATCTTATCACAAATCCCTTTAAAACTTAATTTAAGATAACACAATATTGGTATTTTATTCCATTTCCTTATTATAAAGTATTCGTATAATTTACAGAATTTCGTTTTCATTTTAAGAAAAACATTTTTTATGATTGGCTTCACAAGAATATGATTTCTGCATTTTCTAAATTTTCTCTCAGTGTACGTCTTTCAATTGTTGCTTTCAAATTGAGTATTGAGTGTCCGGAAACTTTTGTCTGGCATTTTATATTTTGATTTCGCGTGCTTGAGACGTTGTACGATAACGATTTAAGGATTGTCGAAATGATAACATTTTATTTCAACGTTATCGGCAATTAACATTTTTAGGGCTTTCAAGTAAATGCCTAGAATTTCGATAAAAACCCCCAGAAATAAGAAAAAAAAAACATGTAAAAACGGCAATTAAATTGATTATTTTTTGTTATTAACAAAAGGTAACATTTAGATATACGTCGGTAGTGCCAGACAGTTAAGAGGCCCCCGTACACGTTGAATTTATTGGCACTGCTTATCAAAATCGTTGCATTGTGTAAACCTTGTATCAATGAGCCTGTTTCGCAATAGACAGCAAAAAAAAAGAAAAATTATCGGCCAAAAAGCGCGCAGAGATTAGCAATGACCTTGGGCGTATACATATATATAACATTTAGCTTTTATTTTCTTATAACTTTTATGCAGCGCTCTGTCTGCTTGGTTACGGTCATTAGCGTCAAAATATTGCCCATATATGGGCGTATTTTACACACTACGTTTATCAGTTTTATTTTTAAACGGTGCCTAACGCGTTTTTGTTTTTATTTTTCTTTTTTTTTGCCTTTCACACTTTGTCTACAGTTGTGAAAATCGAATTAAGATTATTTCGAGTAGCGTATGCTGAAATCACGCATACGCCTAGTATTTTTTTTGTGCTTTATAGTCAAGTGTAAGCGGCTATGGTGCAAAAAAACTTGGTAACACCTAAAAAGATAAAGTTAATATCAAATCGCTTTGGACGTTAAAATTAATCGGTTTGGACATGTCTTTTTGCAGCCTGCTTGTCTAACTTACTGACTCTCAAAGATCTAGGAGCAGCAACATTTTTTATATAAGCTGCGTTTTTCACTTGAATACTTCTTATAGATATTGTTTCCCTTCTTCATTAAGATTTTTTGGCTAGTTTAGGTTAGTTAGGCCTGCTTGGCTAAGGCTGATAATAACAAGGAAAGGAAGCTAAAAGAGAGATATGAAAGAAAGGAAGAAGGTGCTGGGTTGAGTATGTTGGAATAGCAGCCCTTATAGCTGCTTAGTCTCTCCCATTATGGACAGATGTTCCAGGCAGCCCAGATTTTCAAAGAAGGGCTTTCTCAGATACTGCGTGTGATTTCTAAGATGAACGGAGGGGTTACATAATCGGTTTTCTATACTTTATATCTTTCTATCTCCTCGAATCCGTAGCTACGACATGCATCCTCTTAGCCCTTAAGTGCAGTGCCTATCCTGTTCTTGTAGAATCCCACTGCTTTTCAGCCTTTGTTGTGACTATCTTTTTAATCCGTAACCACGAGAGCCGCTTATAGCGTTGATTCGTTTCCAGTGCACTCCCTCTCTTTATCTGATATGTCAGGGTAACCCGGTGTCCAGCAGATTGACATTGAATAAGGTTCAGCGCCATGACGGGGCCATTATAGCAGCTTGGCTGTCAACAAGAATGGGGCTTACATCCAAAGCTGTTATCAGTCTTGTCGCTGGCCAAACTGCGTTTATCTTGGCCCGAAATACGCTACGCTAATTAGGAACATGGAATAAAAGCAGCGTCGTGAGCTATTCCGTGAAAACGCCCACTCCTTCCGTCTTAAAGGCATTTAAGCTACTATTTCTCTAATGGAAGTTTCTTGCTTTCTATCTTCTCTCTCTGGGGAAACCGTGACGAACTTGGGGTCTCAAATCTGAGCAGACACATTCTTCGGTGTAGCTTAGGTTATGTTAGCTCTTCTAGGTTATTGAGGAAATAATTTCCCAGGTACTTCTTCCTGCGTCTACATAGAGCTACACAGGAACAGAATAAGTGCTCTACTGTTTCTACTTCTTCCTCGTCTCTACAGCTTCTGCAGAAATCGTTGCTCGGAGCATTCATTCTGGTCGCGTGTGCTCCGACAAGCCAATGACCGGTGATCGCTCTAACAACTGCCGAACACTGTGAGCGGTTGAGTTAGTTCACAGAGTCTGGCGGAACGTTTTGGGTCAATTTTAGGCCATGTTTGGCGACTGATTCTACAGTTTGTCCCACATCTTTTGTGCCTGGGAACTGAATTTTTCCCTTGTGTGTAGCTTAAAAGTAGCCATTGGCATACGAATATCCTTCTTACTCGGCAGGAGAGAAATGGTCGTGCCATGTCTGGCTAATTCGTCTGTTATTTCGTTGCCTATTATATTGTGGTGCCCTGGCACCCAAATTAGGCTAATAACAAACTGCTGTGCCATCTCTTGAATAGATTTGCGGCAGTTGTTGACTGTCAACGAGTTGGAAGACATCGCTCGTAGTGACTTTATGGCTGCCTGACTGTCGGAGTATATATTAATTTCTCCGGTTTCTAGACCAGCGTTACGTAAGCAGATAAGAGCCTCGTTTATGGCGAGGATCTCCGCCTGAAAGACGCTGCAGTGGTCCGGAAGTCGAAAAGACTGCCGGATGTTTAGTTGCTCCGAGAAGACCCCGCCCCCAACCTGGTTGTTGAGCTTGGAGCCATCTGTGAAGAAATTTATGCGGTCGCTTTAACCCACGATTCCCTAGAGGGAATGGAGTTTGAAAATAGAGTTGAGGAATGCTCTAAGAGTGTACAATAATCTGTGACTGACACGTTTGTGTCTTCTTTTAAGATGGACGAGTGTCCATATCTTCGGTGTATATTAAGTCAAAATATCTCGCCTGCAGGCGATCCAATTGATTTGTACACCCTGTACCCATTTGGGTAAGGGTATTATAGATTTGTTATTATACTTTTTTTTTTCGTTGTATACAAGTACTAAACGATAACATGTGCACATTATTCAATTGCGGGATTTATGTTATTTATTGTAGGCATACCCGTAAAGTAAACTAATTTATGCCATCGTTCAAATTTATGCCGTATGCGAATCTCTATGTAAATAGCTTTCATCACACTTACCTCTCAAAGACCAAATAAGCCCCCAAAAGCCGATAATTGAATTCTGTCGTGTGTGTGTGTTTCTGTATCTGACGCACAATTTGAATGACATTTTAGAAACATAATCCAGCTAGGATTTTCAACTTGAAGGTAACTCTATAGCGTCGCACGTGTTTTGCTGCCACTTGAACCTGCCCCCCAACAGAGCACGCACAAGTCATCAATCTATGAAGACTTGTTGTTGGGGCAGGCCTAGGGGCAGCTATTGAATTTATGCGCAAATACGTTGACATCATTTTGTTGTCGTGTGGCAATATGTAAAAATTTTGTGTGTTCATGTTAAGCAGCCATTTGAGAAGCAAATTAAAGTCTGGACGATTATGAACCCCTTTGGTTAAACGTGGCGTATGAGTAATGCCGCTAAACAGACTGCCGTGTTAAAGGCTAAACTCTTGCTTCAATGAGCAAACGTCGATTATGAAGAGCTTTTAGACTGTCCTTGGTTGGGCCGAAGTCAACAACCTGTAGATCAAAAATATAAAACGCCCAGTGGTATGCACTGCATGCACTTTGCTCAATGAGTACACTAAGGATTAGGGGATTGTCTTAGAAAAAAGTCAACGATTTTTACGCTCACAGAAGTCAACAAGTTGGCCAGAATGTCTTCAGCCTATGGTTATAGGGCATAAAAATATTAACAAAAAAAAGCAAGCTGTTCTTAAACAATACTCAAAGTAAAATAAAAAAATGTTTTTTGGAATTACACCAAATTCGCCGTTAGAGTTTTTTGTAAAATTTTATTTCACTTTCAGACCCACAACAACAAAAACGCCGACGCTTTCATCCGCTACGGAATCTACGCCGCATCTTTCGCCGACGCACCATCAATAGTGCAGCAGACAGCGCTGCTGCTGCAAACGCCGCTGCCGCCGTTGCCGCTTCTGCCGCTTGCCAATCGCCCGGCTCCTGCAGCACTCTGCCACCACCCCTAAGCAGCTCTAGCGAAAAGAATTTACGCAGCGTTTCCACAGCTGCAGCAACAACATCGGCATCCTCACCAGCTTCACCGCTTACGCATCAACAGCTGCAGGAGAGCTATCAGACGCAGTCGTTGCCCAAATCCAAATCCTATGGTGCGCATCGGGATGAGCTGCTAAGTGTCATATTGGGCAAGAAGAAGTCAAGCAAGCAAACACCACATTTGACTCAAACGGAGGCAACCCAAAGCGATATGTACAGCGGCAGCACAACCACAACAGCCATATCCAGTTATCACCAGCAACAGCAGCAGCGCTACATGCAGCAGGCGCAGCGGCAGTCGCTGGGCGTTGCAGTCTTTCCGGACGCCATGGCACGCGGCCACTACGCCGAGCGTCAGCAGCTGCGCAGCATGGATGACTCCTCACAAGAACTGGACAGTGATACTTCGCGTCTTAATGGTAACTCGGCCAATGGTGGCGAAATGTCGGATAGTCAGCGTAGTCTTAGCGAGGGTCGCTTAGTGGACGGGTAAGTCGCTGTTTTTTTTGATACATCATGATTGTGTCTTACTCCAATCTGCTCTTTTACAGGGATTACTCACGGGATATGTTGTCCCAGTCGCATGATAGCGTCTTTTCCGAATCGGCGACTGCTAGCAGCTTATCCATTGTCTTGAAGGTGAGTGCTCTTTACAATGCACACGACTCCCAATCATGACTCATGCAAAGCTTAGCCCCCAATGTGCACTGGCCAATGCCCATTGCCATCAATTTAAATTGATTTTAATCAAATTGAATTTACAAGCATGTTGTACCATATGTATGCACATTGCAATGATTTGGATTTGTGGTCTTCCAAAGAGGGGGCCACTGCTACTTGGGGTGGTTGTTGCCTTACGCTTGGTTAAAGATATTTCTTGCAACATATGAACAATGAATCACAAATTGTGGAACTGATTTGCTGATAGACAACATAATAAAAATTACAAGGGCGTTTCTATAAACGAATTCTTATAATTGAAATGGCCTTTATAAAAGATATTTCTTCAAAGTTGCATACTATTGTCAACTTATTTACAAAGCTAACAAGATAAAGCTATTTTTCTTTATCTTAACATGTTTACAAGAAGAATATATTGTCTGACGAATGGGTTGGGGTACTAGAAGTCCAAACCGCACTTATTTTGGAACTTGTGCTATGAAGTACTGTATTTATATGTTTTTCAGTAAAAAATGTTTGTGCGAGTGTGTACGTACTTTTTTTTATATTCTTTTTGATATTTCTTAGTACATATATTGTTAAGACAATATCCAATATTTTGTATATATGTGCATTTATCTCTCACGCTATATGACACTTATAAATAGCTGATTGTTGCTGCTCACTTTGTTAGTCGGGCACTTCTGCATTTCTGCATCGTTATTAGAGTTGCTCACATCGTTAGTCGGGCACTTCTGCATTTCTGCCGTACTAAACGAAAACGATTTTTTATTACTTTAAAATAGAAAATAGTTGCAAAGTGAGCTGAAAGTTTGTCAATAAAATTTTGCAAAATTGAATATGTAATAAGTAGATGAAAAAGCTGCGTGTACACAATATGTAACTTAGTTTTTTTTTTAAGCTGATTGCTTCCACTTACTAGGGACATCGATAACAGATTTTAATGCAGCAAGTCCCAAGATCTACTATGCTCAACTCGACTTCGGTAAGACCTTTAGCACACATTCGACGCCGTATGGTGTTTAGAGCAGCTTATTAGGGGTCACCACTTCTATTAGCAAAGACTTTCACGTTCTTCGAGAATCTACAACTAAAAGGTTGCAATGACTCTCTTTATGCTTTACAAGAGTTCAGCCGACTCGGGCTGCTTCAAAATGTCTTTGAGGGAACCCTTTGAAATGCGTTATCGTTTTTCTGCTACAAAGTGTTCACACAACAACATTGGTAGATCTCAAATTATTTCTGAACTTTTATGGTAGCGAAGCTTTGACAAACATTTCCAGCACCCTATTAGCGAACTTAAATCAATTCTACGTCATCCGGCTTAATTTCTTGGTCAGCATAATCTTTACAGATATATTCGGGTTGCATTTTTTGGCGATTATCCAGACAGCTGAGTGGCGCATAAATGAATTTTGGGAATCTACTTCGATACTGGCTTTTACGGCCGTAATTTTCGTTTGCACCTATCACTCTTTGGTGGTGACTGTACTCAGGCTCTAACTTTCTTACAGTAAAACTTACTTTGATAGATTCTAACACTTTACTATTGGAAATCTAGCATTACTTCTGCACAGTGGCGCAACCACGGGGGTTTTTTGGTATGGACGCCCCCCCAAAAGTTGGATAAATGGGTTAACAATCTTTTGCGAGCTGTGTTATATATAAACTTCGAAGTGAAGAACCCTCTCTAAGATCAAATGCTGCTTTTGGTATAGGACGACTTTTAAGTTAATTATAAGTGATTGTTTAGTGTTTATAGAAATTTGTTTCCACTGACGTTTTAGATATAATATACTTGCAACCTGTTTTTATTTATTTACTTAGAGAAGCGTAGTTTTTTCCTTGAGTTACACAACTTCCAATTTAATTCAAAAACATGCAAATCTTTTGCATCTACTATGAGCTTCTCGTGCAAAATCCACAAAAACTAAGTCGAAAACCAAACCAAAGCAATAAAATTGTTATTGCACATTAACTAAAACAGCTTGTGGCAAGACCAAAGCCAAAGCCGATAACAATATGAAAATGTTACCTAATAAGCTGATGATCAACACCAGCGTCGACCAAGTCGCATGTAATCGACGGACAGCAGCAGTTAGCTGTGCCTGCATAATAGCCAAGTTAGTTAGGTCGGCCAAAAACCGCCGCCGCTTGCAGTTTGTTTTTAAGCGAAAACAAAGTGAAAGAGGAAAGACAGTAGCCGCTGCCGCCTCCAACGCAGATGCAGCACGCGTTGTTGTGGTGGTGTTAACTGAAAGCCGAAACCCGCAGTGCACCAGAAACGCCAAAACATGCACATAGATAGACACACACACACAGCTGGCTGCTTGCAACGCGTGGCAATTTGCGGCTTCTTCGTTGTACGAACGCCCGCTGCAACTTCTATTGCTTCTTGGTAAACGAGTTGTTGCTGTCCATTGGCAGCGTTGCCACCCGTTGCTTAGGCCCCTCTGCGGCCAGCAACCCCTGCCCGTACTAGTTACTTCTTGATTTTCCACTTTTTTTTCCACTTGGCATGTTAGTAGTCGGTCTATGCCGCGCCGCTCTGCACAGCTCATCCAACCCCTTTGGAAATGAACTAAGCTGGTTTGCTTGTTTGCCAACCTGGTTAACAAATAAATCGCATTTCTTTCTTTTTTCTCTATGCTATTGAACTCCGGCAAAGTTTTCCGCTAAATCAGTTTGCATCAAGTCATTCGAAAGTCCACAACGATTCTCATCAAGCTGTGTTCATCATTCATTTTTTGTTTTATAAAAAACAATATAATTGTGCATTTATAGCATAAAGTGAAATATTATTCTTTATGAAGAATATTTGAAATTGTGTGTGATCTGTGCGTTTGTATCAAAGTTGTGGATCAAAATGTGCCTGAGGATTCGGAAGCCCCAGAGTTGGAAAATTTTAAGCATCACTATCATACTTTGACGTTTTTAGCGTTTTCTTCATTTTTGTTGATATTCGTATAAATCTTTTTTACGTTTAATCCTTTTTTGAGTATAACCATTTTAGTTTGAATGAAAATTTTATTGCAATATGAAGCATGAAAAAGTATTCTTTACAAAGTTTGGTTTTACTCATAAAAACCAATAATCAGAACCAATTCAGATTGCGTTTCCAAGTTGCCAGAAACGAAATCCGAAAGACCTGTTTTTTTAATAAGTCTCAAATTTTTATAGAACTTCTTGGCTCTCGATTTCCATAAAAGAAAGAAATTTATGTTTACCGAATCTGCTTTTTGAAGACTTAAGTTAATAAATTCAAAAACAAAAGAAAACATTGTTTGGAGCAGAACATCGAACAGGAATGACTCGGATTGAGTGCAATACCTCTTAGAATTGTTATTAAAAGTGCGGACTTCAGTTTGGTCCGATCTGAGTCCGCACCTGTCTCAATTACTCGTCTTGACGTAATATTAAATAAATTACTTAATTAATCTTTCAACACATCAGTGGAGCATCTGCAATTAGCCAATAAATTCGAGGAGTAAAACAAGCTGGTCACACTTGTCCGGTGGTACACCATAAACTGGCAAACACGACCCTCAAAGGGAACGCTTCGCCTGCTTGAGTAATCGGCACAGAGCTGCTCTGAGTCTCGTCTTTTAATCACATCCTTACCTTATTAATTAGCTTCAGCTGGCACCTAGGTTCTGATGATAGGTCCCTTGTGGTAGATGCAGTAACTGCTATGTCCAATCCATTGCACGCGCCGGCGATCTTTTTTATATGACTGTCATCGCTTAATAGAATCTTCGTAAAAAAGTGTTTTTTTAGGGTAATTTGGGGTCGAGAAACACGAAAATGTCAATTTTTTTTTTTTAAGCACCGTTTTCGAGATATTTTGAAAAACACGTTTTTGGGCACCTATTTCAGTTATTCGTCAATATCTCGTGATTTTCTATCGATATCAAAGATAACTAGATCGAAAGGTATTGATTTTTGTAGTAGTTTTTGTTTTAAAGAAATGCTAAGTCTGAGTTTTTGAATTTCTGGATTTGTATAGCAATGTATATATGATTCGAACAAGTATAGGAAATCACCAAATTTTATACAAGGAAAGGTATTGAAAAGAATGAAATCATTTAATTAATTTCTAATAATTTATTCATTTTATAAAAAGTAAGTGAATAAATTCTGTGCGTTAAAGACTGACTTTTTCTAGTTTTCTTTAATACCATGGCTAAACACAGTGAAATTTTAAAAGGAAGCAAAGCGGCAATATATTGACAAATTTCAAGAAACTTGATCTGAAGCGAGATTATGTGCATCTGCAGGTCAATTTTTGGCTCTTCAGCTCTTGTGGTCTTCGAAATCTAGGTGCTCATACAGACAGTTCATTCTCTACCCTATCTACACATATCACTGGACGCAGCAAAACTCTGTCGACCAGGACACGTCCCGTGGATTTGGTGGCCCAACCGACGAAAAAGTAGTTTTAAATATTTTGAACGTTTTAAAACCATTTGTGTAAGAATATTTAATACAAAGATAAGCTATGAAACAATATCCCGCGGCCCTTTGGGCCTGCACAGATTTAAATGCGGCCCTGTACATAACCTCTAAGCAATGGCGCTATGTGAAGGCTGTGCATGCACAGGTACGTCCGACGATCAGGCCTGCTTAAAGGTGAAGTAACGAGATATTCCCCCAGACAAATTGAAAAAATGTAGAAGCTCTCTATTAATTTTAAAACACTGCATTATTTTCCATTTTTTTTTTAATGAATATCCTCATTATTATCCCAGAGTTCAAAGTATATGTTGTTTATCTGAACACCGGGCCGTACTTTTCTCTCGACGGCTCTGTCTTCAATCTACGTTCCGAAATATCATAATTCCACAATGCTGCTTATTTTGAATGAACTCAAATGTCTAACCACAAAGTTTTCTAAAAACTATTTCTACAATTCTAAACTAAACTTTTCTGTATGATGAATTTCTTACGTGCTCTACAAAACTAATTATACTTACTATATCTAGAGACCATCTATGGCTACTCTGAATATTATATAATTTGCATAAATATTCCATTACTTCTTCGTGTTAGCCCTGGTTTCCTCTCTAATGGTTTTCTATTGGAAAAACTAGAAACTAGCTCAAGAAACATTTAATATAAATACAAAGCACACTGCAGACTTCCAATGATAATAAGTTGCGTTGACAAGGAAAAAAAAAAAACAGAGAAAAAAATCTAGTTTGTTGTTTCCATAATGGATAAATATTCAGCATAACTACATGTGCAATTTTCACTGTAGCCAACAAATGACGGATCATTAATTAATGCTGAAGCGGGCAAAGACTTGGCAGAGATATGGTAACACGGTAACACGCATTGCCAGCAGCCGCAGCCGCAACTGGTCAAGAGCAGCCCGGCACTTTATCAATTGGTAGCTGGAAAAACCACATGCGATAGCTTTTCACACGCTTTGGTTTAATAGCATGCCAGAGACAGGTCTGTGCTTTGGCACATCCCGATGAAACATGTGCAGCAGCATTGACCAAGTGGTTCAACATGTTTGGGGTGGAGGGTACGCACGGTTTCCTGCTCCCGCTGCGCAGTGGGCAGCATGCAAATTAGCAAAAATAATATAAGCCAGCTGAGAGGTAATGTGTACTACGTAGGAGACGTCGTATACATTTCCTGTCTGAGTGAGTGGCAAAAGTAATCGGCTATGTTTTAGGCTGCCAAATTCATGCATTTCCGCGTGTATTAAGTAATGAGCAAATTTCCTGGAGCCAGATTTATGCTCCTGCAACCTGTCAGCAATGCGGCATCCGCTTAAAGTATTTGCACCAAGGTATTTCTAAAGTTATGCGGTCTATGTCCATTTAAGCTAGGACAATGACCCACTTCAGGTTGACGACGTCAACTGGTTTGCTGTATGAGAAAGGAAAATATCTTTTATAGTTGCAGTGGAGTTTTATGAGCTACTAACAAGACATTTTTTTATGTGTTGTTTGTACGAAACAAGTTCTAAAAAGTGTGCACCCAAGTTGGTTAAGATCTTAAGTTTGCCATTTCGAGCAAAATGTTTTGACTAATCGTTACTTAATTGAAAGTATTTTTGCACAATTTTTTTTGGATTTGCTTAGACCACTTGCGATTGTCGCCTCCATGGCAATGCGCAACTTGTTAGGGGCTCTTGCTGTGAACTCGTGTGGGTTGGCCAACAGATCAGCTTACCTGCTTGCATTAGGTCATATATGTATATGCTCTACGACAAATGCGTTCATATTTCATATATACTTACCATTTCCAAAGAGACCAGGTATCATGGTTTCATAAAAGGGTTAAGATTGGTTTTTTAAATTTTCTTTCTACCTGTAAAACTTTTTAGGGAAAATATGTTGCACAGCTTCTTGTGTAAGATCACGATAATTTGAAACTGCGTCAAGCTGGGTTGGTTATATAGTTTTGTTAAAGTATAAGGCTATGTTTATGCTGTCTTGTCTTTGGGAATATTATAAAATGGTTCTAAGTTATTGGCTTATTGCGAGACAGAACCATAACGCCTGTTTATTATTATTTGGTTTGGCTCTCATGTTCTACATGAAATTATAAATAAATTAATGGTTGGTTATATTAAAATTATACAACAGTCGTTCGTCTGCTTAAAACGAACCAATATTCTGCTCCCGCGCGAACTTGCTATAGTAAAGTTCGTTCCTATCGATCCATGTATAATACAAAAAAAAAGTCTTTAAAACAGACGAAAAAAAGGATTTAAAAAAGTTTACCCTCGGACGGACACATGGTGCCTGGCTGGACCCATATGTATTTACATACATTTACATGGGAATTTACTTTATGCTTCGACTCAATTATGTACCAATATAAAAAAAATAAGTTTTTTTTTCCAAATCCAAATTTTTTTCGAGTATTTATTTCCTAAGGCAAGTAGCTCAACATATGCCAAATCCATACAGAATGATGATTATTTAAGGAAATATAATATACCTCGTTGGTATATAATTGAGCCGAAACTTGAGGTAAATTCCCATATAAATGTATGTAAATACATAGGGGTCCATCCGAAGGTTTAAAAATATGTGTTCGAAGGAGGGTTAAAAAAATAAAGCGTTTTTCGATATTTTTGAGTTGGCCTATAAGGCATGGTACGCATAACTTTAAGGCTGGCATCGCTTACAACTCTGGAAAATCTCAAGCAACCTCCAGCTTATTTAGTTATCCCAAAGGCTGCTTTTTCTAAGTGGTAATCTGTTAGGTAAGCACACACATCGCTGCTTACTTTTGCACCATTTGTGGCAAGCTGTGACACATTTTGGCCTACTTTTGCACCTGCTGTGCACTGAAAGAATTTATATAGGGTGGACCATCTGTTGGTTTGATTGTTAATTGCATTGTATGCGTATATTTTCCAACAAAATTGTGCAAATGTATATACCAGATGTAAGTTCGCAGCAACTCACTTTTGTATGAAAAAAAATATCGCCCAAATGCCCGACGCGGCTGGTTCCACATCGTAATCATCATCTGGCTGTTCGCGCATTCATTGAACGAATAAACGACGCTGATAATGCCATTTGTATCTTGTAAATGTATAAATGCAGATCCGCATGCTAAATTCGACGCAAAGTGGTCACCTAGTCCGGTATAATTCTTGTGAATTCTTCGATGCTCCCGGCCTTAACTAGGTTTTTTTCACAGAACGACCATTTACATGAAACGCCAATACCACTTTTACACGTTGTTCGGTTGTTAAACGATTCATGACAAACATTGAGTAGTTTTCAACTTGACATATGTCGAAGAGCATTCACTTTGAACGTTGTGTTTAACAACCAAACCAACAGATGGCACACCCTATACTTAAATAATTTCGTTTTTATAATTTCCAACTTATTTTATAAATGCTTCTTATCAGAGTTTGGACATATATATAAGTAGGATCAAGCAATATGTAGGAACACACAACTTAGTTCAAATAAAATATTTTATTAAACTTTTCTTGTATGGTCCAGAGGTTTTGATGGAAAGCTATTGAAGCATAATTTAACTTGGTTCACAAGATTCAATTACACTAGCTTACACGAAAAATGAACCTTCGTAAAAAAGTGTTTTTTAGGGTAATTTGGGGTCGAGAAACACGAAAATGGCAACCTTTTTTTTTCTTAAGCACCGTTTTCGAGATATTTTCGAAAAACATGTTTTTAGTCACTTATTTCAGTTATTCGTCAATATCTCGTGAACAAAATTGTATCGACATAAAAGACGATTAGATCAAAGGGTATTGATACTCTTTACAGTGTTATATAATTATATACAGATTAAGTACAAATTAAAGAAGTTGCAAGCAACCAAAGTCGGAAAAAATGTAATTTTTTATTATTTTTCAAAATGAAAAATTTTCGATTCGATTTTTAATAGCGACAAAAATTTGTTTAAAAATTAATTGAGCTTTAAGATGAAAAAGAATTCTTTTACGAACATTTCGAGTCTAAGATCTTTAAAATCGGGTAAGAATTGTAGATTTTTTTAATTAAAAGTTGTGTTTTTTTTTTGTATACAATTCATAAAATAAAAATAGACAAATAATTTTTGTGATTCATTTTTTAAATACATATGACATGCCAGTGAGACTGTTTGTTCGCGTATATTTTGGAGATTACAAAAGCTTGCAGAACCAAACTTGAGATTAGGTTTTCTTCTTCCATTTGGAGTAACTTTCTATTTTATTTTTCTTACAATTTCAAAATTTTAATTTGGTAAAATTTATGAAATAAACAAATTTTATACTAGTACCAAATATTATTATAATTGGATCATAAATCATTATTGTTGGCTTTGCGATACGTATCGAATCTTGGCCTCCTGTAGAACACGCTTCCATCTAGTTCTGTCTCTGGTTATCGTCCTCCAATTTCTGATTGAAATTTTGTTTGCTGTTTTTTCGATATTTCCAATTTCCATTTTTTGGATGCGGCTTCACTCATATACACTTTCTTTGATCATAAATATGGAACATAATCGCAATGTAGTATGTGAAAGACAAATTGAATCGCCTCGATTCAAATTTTTGTGACAAATTTTTATTGTATTTTTCTTAAGTATTTTTTTTTTTGTACAAATTATATTTTTAAGGCCCATACGCAGCAGCAAAAATTCTGCACGAAATGTCAAAAGTTCATAAAAAAAAATATCCCTTTTTTGGGATATTTTTTTTTTTTTTATAAGTAGTTTTGACATTTCCCAAAAAAGGGAATTTCTTTTTTTTATAAGAAGTTTTGACATTTCGTGCGGAATTTTTGCATGCTGCGTATGGGCCTTTACACAAACACGCATGTAGATTTAAAGTTTCCTTATTAGTTGACTGTGCAGGGTATTTCAAAGTCAAGGCCGCACGATTTTAAAGTTTGCCATATTTGTTTGTGGAAGCCAAAAAAAAAATTTTTTATTTTTACGCATTCCATCAGGATTTTGTATAAAATTTCTTGTTTATTCATTTACATGATAGTTAAGTAGGACCCTTTTTTTAGTACGTTCAATGAACTCTCAGTCGAAAAAATGAAAAACACAATGGTGCATTGAACCCTGCCCTCGCCCCATTTTACTCCCCACACAAATTTAGTGCAATTGAGTTTTGTGTACAATTTCAAACTAATTAATGGTTAGGCTGTTAAACCTCAACGCCAATTTTCCAAAACTAAATGAAAACGAGCGGAACTTACTAAATGAACGAGCGAACAGATGGCTACACGCGCATTTCGCGTCAGTCAACCCAATACAAGGAGATGTGACAGAGACTAATTTAAGTTCAGGCGCATGATATAGGATAAGAAACAATCTCTATGCATCATGTCCAAACTTACCCCACATGCTGCTTGTGACGTCAACAAGCAAAAGTACGGCGTCAAGCTGTTGATGATTACATAAGCAAAGGGAGCCTCATCTAGTTGGACATAAAATGATTTTCCATACACTACCTACTTAGTGGATAAGAAATTTCCAGACTAGGTAGAAGGCGCAAGGCACCCTAAAAATGCCATCACTGCCACTATTTTGAGAGCTGACAGTAAACAGATTTTCCAAGCCTGCCTGAAAACAATTATTGGGACTAGGTAAAAGGTCGCGCAGAGGTACACAAAGACGCCATATCACTAGCTGTGTGTGTTTTTGAGGGTGCGGGTAATAAACAATGACGAAGTTGTGGCATCTGCAACATCTCTGCCTGCTCTGCTGCATATCATCATAGTTTTCAGTTGCACTTTGCTCTTGAACGTGTTCACAACGTGAGCTCCGAGCTCTGCTCCTCCACAGCATTGAAAGTGAAATCTTTCGATTGCGTGTTGTTTCATATTTGTAGTGTCTCGTGTTATCTGTTCAGGCCCAGGCCCTGTCGGCAGCAGAGTTAATCATAACAATAACCATTATTAGTTAATTAAAAAAGCCCCAAACAAAAGATACATCAAAATATTTGTGTTTTCATTTATTGTGTGTTTTTGTGGTGATTCGTTTGCTTTTGGCATTTTACTATTGCTCTCGAAATGGTAGCCGGAAATGCGGGTTCTTTGAAAGTGCAAAGCCATCAGTTGAAGCTTTCATTTGCGGTAAGAGTGAACATTTTTTTTATAGGTTGTGAATATGAAACTCAATTATTGCATTTGTGTTTGAATATTTTAAGTATCATCGTTTTTACCTGAGTGTTTAGGAGTATTCTAGATGTGTGCGGAGAAGGACGAGTGACAGAAACTATTTCTTTAGCACTAGTTATAGGCAAGGACGTGCATTTGTCCGTCGACCATCCGTCTGAGTAACACTTAGATCTCAAAGACCATAACAGCTAGGAATACAAGATGATTACCTCAAGATTTTTCAAAGATATTATCCGTGTGCTTACCTTCACAATTTAATAAATTGGATGTGTGACATACGAATGAAGTTCGTATGGAAAGGATATAGGCAATAATTTATTCATTTGCAACCTTATTACACTTTCCCAGACAAAGTCACAAAATTTGTTTTGTCATATGTACTGCTTTTAATATTCCTCAAGCTATCGATAAAAATCTTTAAGTCTTCTAATTGTATGAACGCCTTACAGATATGATAATTTTATATATATTTAATTCATTGAACATTCTACCTCCTACAAGTCTCAAGATGTGTTTAAATACTTCTCAAACTAAGAATTAGGTTAGGTTAGGTTATGGCGGCAGCTGGCTTAAAAAGTCAGCACACATAGGCCTAGATTGGCCCGTTGTGATACCGCTTAGGATCTCAATTTAAACCCCCATCTCCAGGTGAATGTTCTTAAAGAGAATCCCAGCCTGTTGCTGCGATATAGCTAGCAATCATTCTCGGACAGATGGGACCTAGCTCTTCAAGGTTATTGAGGAAATAATTTCCCAGGTACTTCCTGCGTCTGCATAGAGCTACACAGGAACAGAAGAGGTGCTCGTCTCTACAGCTTCTGCAGAAATCGTTGCTCGGAGCATTCATTCTGGTCGCGTGTGCTCCGACAAGCCAATGACCAGTGATCGCTCTAACAACTGCCGAACACTGTGAGCGGTTGAGTTCACAGAGTCTGGCGGAACGTTTTGGGTCAATTTTAGGCCATGTTTGGCGACTGATTCTACAGTGTGATGTGTTTTCCCACATCTTTTGTGCCTGGGAACTGAATTTTTCCCTTGTGTGTAGCTTAAAAGTAGCCATTGGCATTCGAATATCCTTCTTACTCGGGAGGAGGGAAATGGTCGTGCCATGTCTGGCTAATTCGTCTGCTATTTCGTTGCCTATTACATTCTGGTGCCCTGGCACCCAAATTAGGCTGTGCCATCTCTTGAATAGATTTGCGGCAGTTGTTGCCTGTCAACGAGTTGGAAGACATCGCTCGTAGTGACTTTATGGCTGCCTGACTGTCGGAGTATATATTAATTTCCCCGGTTTCCAGACCAGCGTTACGTAAGCAGATAAGAGCCTCGTTTATGACGAGGATCTCCGCCTGAAAGACGCTAAATGGTCCGGAAGTCGAAAAGACTGCCGGATGCTTTGTTGCTTCGAAAAGACCCCGCCCCCAACCTGGTTGTTGAGTTTGGAGCCATCTGTGAAGAAATCTATTTGACTTACCACCCACGATTCCCTGGAGGGAATGGAGGTTGTAAATAGAGTTGAGGAATGCTCTAAGGGTGTACAATAATCTGTGACTGACACGTTTGTGTCTTCTTTTAAGATGGACGAGTGTCCATATCTCAAGACTGCCCAGCAATTGGCATCCTTGAGGCGCCTCGCTGTTAAGGTGGCAGTTTCTTTTGCCATCAAAAGGATGGGACGTATGTTGGTGATGGCATTAAGCGCTTCACTAGAGGTAGTTCTTAGGGCACCGGTGATGCATAGTTTTGATTTTATTGTTAGGGCTGGCCACCAAGTGGATAGGTCTAACTATGGCTGTATAGATCCATCTAACTACTTGGGGGGACATACCTCATTTGTGTCCTATTGTCCTCTTGCAGGCAAAGAGCGCTGTATTCTCATTTAGCACTCTCTCTGCTATATTTAGATTCCAGCTTAATTTCTTATCTAGTACAAGCCCCAAGTATCTTGCACTGTTACTGAAAGATAAGACTGAATCGTTTATTCGTTTTGTTTTTTCCGTTTTCTGGAGCACGGTCGAATATTTCACTTTTTCAATATCTTTGAATCTCTATTTTTTTTAAGCTGTCAGCTCACTAGGTTGCATCTAAAGAAAGGTCATTGATATTTAATCCAACGTTTATCCATTGGCTTGTTATTGTTGCTGTCTACGCTTTTGAGACGTTAGCAAATATTCAAGACTTTTATTTTTTAGACCTCTCCCACAAAATTTTAGCTTGCAAGAGAAATACAAAATTAAGAAAAAATCATCTCATTTGCTCCAAGTTCATCGTTTGCCTTGGCATAAAAATCAATATATTCACGAACTTAGCAGTATTACAACCCCTTGCTTTGAGGCACATATTGCAAAATGCACAGATCCACAGATATACAGATATCCGTCTTCTTATTATAATATATACTACTCAAAACCAAGCTTTAAGTAGTACATGTTGAGATACTTGAAAAGATGCTTGATTTTAAACAAAATCCGTTTAAAATGAAATTGAATGCAACTGGAGGCGAAAGTCGCATTGGGCGCAGTTGCTTGCGAGCGCGTTTCGTATTTCGTTGGAAGACCTGGGTAAACATATTAAAGCATATGAATATACATATCGTATCAGAGCCACAACCAGCCTCAATTCCCATTATTGTTAAAACAAATTATTTACATACTTTGTTTGCTCAACAATAATTGCAACAACTTTGCAAACTTTTCTTTCAGGCCGAGCTTACAGATGTGCTGCGCAAGCGTCGTAACCGTCCGGATGCCTCCGATGAAGATCTGGGCTTGCCGCGCAGTCCGGCTTCTCCACAGCGACGCGGGATCATTTCACAGAGTCGTAATGCGGCTGGTGGCAGTTGTTTGCCACGGAATGTGGCCAGCACCAGTAATACGGCCGAAGTGTCCTCTTTGAGTCTGCTGAGCATGAACAGCACCGATGGAGAGGATGGCCAGGGTCATAGCCAAAGTGTAAGCGAAGAGCGCAGATACAATTCACGCATATCGACCAGCTCATCCATATCGATGAGCTCGGACATATTGCGTAGCCACAATGATGATGAGGTGGATGTGGTGGGCTTGGAAAGGCAAAGACTGTCACATGCGGCTGCAAAGCATAAGATGGCCATAAGACCAGCCAAGAAGAAGGTGCCCAGTCGGCAGCATAGACGCACGCTAGAGGTGAGTTAAAGCAGTTGAGGAAGTTTTAAACTTAAATTAATGCTAAATGTTTCAGACGTCCATACCAGAGGCAAACGAGGAACTGCTCAAGTTGGGCCAAAGCCAGGCCGTAAGAAATTTAAAGGGTAAGTAATGCTGGAGTTGCTAAACCAAAACAGGGTAGCTAACATTTTTATGAACTACCCACAGATGCTGAACTGAAGATCAAGACGCGTTCTTTGCCACCGGGTATTAATACCAAAACCATCACTGCCACTCAAGCTAACTCAAGCAGCTCCAAGACTGTGGAAGAAACCACCACCAGCAGCAGCTCTAAGCGCAGCAAGACAATCGAAGTGGTCAAGAAGGAAACTAATCACACCACGACTACAAGTACGACAAAAACAACCAAGAGTCAGCAGGAATCAGCAACTACCTCCGTGAGCAGCAGCAGCGGCGGCAGCTCCTCCTCCCAGATGTTTGGTCTACGTGCTTTAACATCTAAGGCCAGCGCTTTGTTTGATAGCCGTGGCGAATCGTCTACAGACGATTTACTAGAAACCAGCGACAGTAGCTTCCTAAGTCGTCTTATACACCGCAATTCCAAGCGCAGCATAGCTAGAGTTAACGATGGTCTCGAAGATGTGGATTCCAGTCAAAGTATTGCCAAGAAACCGCAAATATCCACCTCCGTTCTGGAGGCCGTAGAACGTGAACCTGTGTTGCTGCTCAACTCGTCACGCAGCGCCACCTCGCATGAGCAAAATATACAAGAGACGCGCCAAACGATTAAGCGTGAGATACACAACGAGGGCAAAAATGGGCTGAATGCCATGGCCAGTAATTTTGGACAGCTACCCACTCCTGTGAAGCCTAGATCCGGGCCGGCAGCACGTCAGCGCTATATGCCGCAGGAGCTGGGCTCACCCAATAGCACACTGGAAAAGCATCCGTCATTAGTTGGTAGCGATGAAGAGATTTTGAACGTAACAAAGCTTTTGTCTAAAACAAGCCGCGGCAGTGACTCATTCCAGTCTACGAACATGGTGCGCGAGGTGCAAACCCAAGCCAAGCAGCAGGCGGCCGGTGGCTCACCAGTCAAGCACGAGACGCATTTTGAACGTAAAGCGCGTATTGTGGGTCTGAGCGCTTTTCAGCAAAAGTTTTCACGCTCCAGCGACTCGGTTGGTCAGCACTCCAACTCTTCCAACTCGCTGGAAACCTCTACGGACGAGCCATCGCCATTGTACTATGAAGAGAAGCAGCGCAAGACGGTGGAGAAATCACGCAGTTTCCGCAACTATCAGGACGAGCGTGAAGTAGCTTCTGCAGTTGCCAGCGTGCACAATAACATGCCTAGTCTGCCGGATCTCTCCATTAGTTTTCGTGTGCCCTCATACTACAATAATCTAACAATGCAATCGCCGCAGACGCCCAGCTCACCCATGTCGCCGGGTGCCAAATGTGTTTCGTTGGGTTTTGAGATTAACGACAATAAGCTGCTGCACTCCACGCCACCACACACTAGATCGGAGTCCACAGGTCAGCTGCAGGGTTCACCCCTGCGCAAGGGGCAACATACAAGCACTACCAAGCTTTTGAATGCAGCCGCAGCCTTTCCCAGTGTATCCCCGGCTCATAGCGCCAACATCTCAGAGATCGAACAGAACATAGATCTTATAGTTAAGTCGCCATTTGTAAGCGTGCTGCGCAAGTCAGCGACTGTTAATGAGCAGCTGAGCACTGCACCAACGGAGTCGCCCAAGAAAGTGCTGGCACAGCGCCCTAAGGCTTTGGAGCTAAAGCAGACTACTGCTGTGCCCAGCACACCCGAGAAACCCGTCAAGTTGTTAAGTAGTCCGCCTACTACACCTATAGCTGCCACAGCAGTGGGTAAGACCAGTCGCCGCAATTCGAACAATGTGGAGATTGTGGAGCCGGAAGTTGGCAAAGGTGTGCCGGAATTCATGAAGATACAGCTAAATCGTGTAGACCATGCGCGTTTAAGCAAGTCAAGTCATATAGTGCTGTCCAAAAATACGCGTACTGAAGGCACTGAGCGCAGTCAGAGCACCGATGACTTGAGCATGCGGCGACACAGCGGTGACAGCGTCACTCCCCTGGACCTAGCAGAGCAGACGCCCAAGGCAGCTACTAGTCCGCAGCAACCACAACAACGACAGCAGACAACACACAGTATTAATCCACAATTTGAGGTGCTCGGCAAACAGCAACGTGCTCTAAGCGCCAACAGCGTGCGCTCCAGCTATGGCAGCAGTAGTAGCAGCACTGGTGGCAGCAATGAACTGCTGGTGCCACGTAGTCCTACCAAAACGCCGACGACACCCACAGCTATGACACCAAAGATTACAAAAGCTGCGTTGCCTGTGATGCCGGCAAAGGTATTAGAGAAAAGTAATGCGGTGGCCAGCAGCAAACGCATCTCCTTGGAGGAGCGTAGACGCATGTTTCTGAGCGAGGAAAAGACACAGACAGAGCGCAAAGTGAATGAGCTACGTTTTGAGCGCAAGAAGTCTATAAGTGAGGAGCTGCCCAGCAAGGTGGAGCCTACTACACCTACAAGCATTGCGCCCGCAAGCACTACGCCCGTGACGCCGGAACAGAGCGAGCACTTGAACAATAATCCCGTGGTGCTGCGCAAGAAATCCTTTGCCAGCTGTAATGGCAATGCTGCTACCAAGGAAGATGCCACACCAGAGCTAATGAAAGTGTTTTTAAGACGTTCGCTTAAAGTAAAGGATGAGGATGTTGGTGCGCTTGCTCAGATATGCAGCAGCAGCAGCAGCAACAACAGCAACAACAGCAGCTGCAATGGAACTAGTACTACACCTAAGAAATCCCAGCCCAGCGCAACGCCGCAGCAGCAGAGCATGGATAGCGACAAGGAGAATCATTCAAACAGTGAGGAGAAGCTGGATAAGCTGACACCAAAATATGAAACTGTAACAAATGGCGAGTCTACTAGAAGCGCACACGCCAACAACAACAATCGTAATTCTGTAGCGGATTTCCGTAATCTCAATAATAACAATAATCAAAGCACTGTAGCACCTATGCAGCAAAAGTTGGCCTATCTGCCGCCGATTAAGGTAAACAACGCACGTAATGGAGTAAACGCCAACAACAACAATAATAACAATAACAACAACAATAACAGCGGTAACAGCAATAACTCCAAATCCAATACAGAACGCTACTCCTTGCAGCACAAGCGAGTGAGCGTGACATCAGTTGCTCCCAATACGACAGCTGCAACAACAACAGGAACTGCTGCAGCCAGCACGGATATGCCCAACAAGGCCATAGAGCGTTCAGCTACCGTTGGTGAATTCAAGGGCATACTTCAGCGGCGCGCCGAATGGGAGCAGCGCGCCAAGGAAGCGCTGAAATAGAGAGATCCCTAAGAATCCCTAGAATTTAGTAGAGATATAACCCAAGCCCATGTGTTAGCAGCAAACCAAGTGCTTTTGTCTAGTGATGTTCTAGCTAGTATGTAACAGTTAAAAGCAGTAACAGTTGAAAAATAAAAGTAAGCCCAAAGAGCAGGAGCGGATCTAGTGTAAAGGTACGGCGGTCTGTTTGCCCAACATTCAAATGTCAGAGTTTTTGTTAATTTTAAGCATATTCAGAAATCAAACAAAATTAAATTTGAACGAACGAAAATATTTACTGAATCCGCTCCTGCGCCGAAAAATCCATTTGGAACTAAATTTATTGCGCTTTTTCACCCAGAAGATACAGAATTTTCAACTGCACATATGTAGTGCATAAAAAAAAAAAAAAATAAAAAAATTTGCAACTCTTAGAAATAAAATTTTTTGTTTTTTTTTAGTTTTGTTTTAATTTAAAAAATTAATTTGGCGTTTAATTTTTTGTACAATAAAAATAAAAAAAAATGCTGCACTATAAACTGCAAATTTTTATGACTGTGAGTAAAATTATTATTATACTCGTTTATAGCAATGATATTTGAAAGCATTTTTTTAAGTTGCCCATTTTGTTAATTTATAAGCAAAATTATATGTTAAAAAAAAAAATAATAAATATAAATGTTTTAATATATGTCTGCATAAATATTATGTATAAGCAAAAGCGAGCTTCGATTAAATAATTAAACGTTACGATTAATTAAAAAACTTAATGCTTATTTTTATATTTAGCTAACTACAATGATCATTAAACTTTGTTTGTAAATGGCATAGCTTAGTCGTATGTACTTGGAAACCGTTTATATACATAATATATTCAAATGAGCGTTACATAAAGTGTATGTGAACTGTTAAAACTTGCAAAAATTTAAAGTTTATTAAATGTTAGCAACAGACTAAAGGAATTTAAACAAGGCTTATACATATTTACATGGACACAGTACATAAGCTGCATAAAAATTTAATAACACGATCTATTTCGAAGTGCTAAGGCAAATCCAGTTCGAAAAACAGAATAGATCGATTCATTAAATGTTATTTATGTAAGAATGCACCTAAAAAACTTCCATGTATGTATGTATGTCAAAACTTTGACAACTTGGCTATATATAGTACGAATAAATATATCAAATAACATATAAATGAATAAGAACTCAGAGCAAGCATGTACATATAAAAAAGAAACTAATAAAAACCTTACTTAATATATACAGAAATCTGAGCAAAGTTTTTTTTCTTTATTTTGGAACCATCAGCGTAATGGGAGTTTCGTATTTCAAAAAATTAAGGAGCTTGAATGGATCAAAGACTTAACATATGCAATAAGGCTTAACTTTTGCATTTTTAAATTTTAATATTTTAGAAATTTTCCTTCTATCTTTTGCGCCGCTAAATGCGAATCCGTGGTCTAAAGAACCTCAGATGCTCCAGCACGTCGGGGTTCCGTCATAATCTCTAAAACACCGCAAAAATATAATTCCGAAAAGTCGTGATTTAAGAGTTAATTAAAATTATAATAAATAAACGTATTTGTTATTGAAATTAAGAATCTTCAAACTTAAAATAAGCCGGAGAAAAGTCTATCTATAATTGTCAGCAAAATTTTAAATTCGGTTTTAAATAATTTTAAAACAAAAAAAAAATGTTGTGGCTCATTTTAAGAACAAATTATTTTTATTACTAGACTGAAAGGACTTTTGAGTACTTTGAAAACCAAAATCTTAAAGATTAGAAAAAAGTTCCAAATCGTAACTTAAATTCAGACGAGTACACAAGCCCTCCGATGCAGAACCAATTAAAGAAGAAGATATTTTTTCACGTTATTCAGGGGATATAAAAAAGATGGCGTACGTTAAAGTTGAGCGCCGACGACTTTGGGATACCCTGTACCACCACATAGCAGTTAAATCCGATATATTACCTAAGAACTTCAAAAGATATTTTATTTACCAAAAAAGATAGCGTACGTTAAAGTCGGGCGCAGACGACTTTGGGATACCCTGTACCACCATATTGCAATTAAGTCCGACATATTGCTAAGACCTCCAAGAGATATTTTATTCGGCAAATTTGGCTACGATATTTTCATAAACAAACAGAAATCAGTCGAATTTTGCACCAAACAATTTTTTTGACCGATCGGTCCTATGGGGACTATATGATATAGTCAACCGATTTTGATCACATTTGCTACAGTGCTTGGGAACTCTAAAAAACTTCCGTGTGCCAAATTTGGTAACGATAACTTCATAAACAAACGAAACACAACGAATTTTGTACAAAAAGCGTTTTTTCGACCGATCGATCCTATGGGAGCTATATAATACAGTCAACCGATTTTGACAAAATTTGGTACCGTGCTGGGGGTCTCTAAAAAACTTCCGATTGCCTTAGTTGGTTATGATATCTTCATAAACAAACGAATTATCCATCTAAAACTTTTGCTTTTTTTCGAGGTCCTCTGAAACACCCCTATGGGAGCTATATAATGTAATCCCGATATCAAAAAAATAAGATAAACTTGTCTCCTATGGATTAATAAGGGATCTAATCTGAAAGTTTGGTTGCTCTAGCTCTTAGCATCTCTAAAATCTAGGCGTTCATACAAACAGACGGACATGCGTATATCGACTTCTCTAGTCACCCTGATCATTCTTTAGGTAACTTTGGGGGGTCTCCGATGAAAAAAATCTTTATATGGGATTTTTTTAACAGTGCATACCTCTTGAAAATATTAAAAGATTTTGGAATGTAATTGGCATTTTGGACACGTATTTTTGAGCACTAGCGTTTGGTAATAAAATTTTCAAAGTTTAAATTTTAGGATTTTTGCTAATTTTGGCAACATCACAAATTAAGTAAAACATGAGAGTTTGAAATGATGGAAATATGCATATCAATCAAAGGAAAATGTTGCAAGTATTTCCAAACATCAATTCTTTTCGATCTTTGCTAAAAATTTTGGGAGATATGCATAAAGTTTACTAAAATTAAGTGACTTTCTTCTTCTTCTTCCAAACCCTTGTTTACCTCTTTTCGGACTCGCTTATGCTCCTCCTGAGGTGTGGGTATGCGATCTTAGCATTCGTCTGCAGGCATTCCGATCCTGGATCATGTCATCGCTGAGACCCATTCGTTGCTGATGTTTTTGTTTTTTAAGGGGAGGTTCTTTCAAATTTGGCCGAAAAAAAAGGAGAAGCTTGGGAATTATTTGTGGCATGATGAAAATACATATAAACTTCCTGTTTTGATTGTTAAGTACGATTTTTATTGTAAAATAATTGAACATTTTTATCTCGACGAAATTCAAAATGGCGGCTCTTGTCTGATTAGATCTTGATCTATGGTTCCGATTCCCTTCATTTAAAGCATTTTTGAAAGGATATAATTTTTTGTATGGCTTGTACTAACAATATATGTGCATGAAAAATTGTTAAATTATATTTTTTAAGCAAGGTCAAAACACAAAAAAAGTGGAAAAAAACAATTTTTTTCAAACTCATTCTGATTTAGTATAAGCCATAGAGAATTTTATTAATTTCAATAATCAAAAAATATTTTTCATATTAGTCCACTTTTAGAGGCTGGAGAAGGCAGACAAGAGCCGCCATTTTGAATTTCGGCCTAATGGAGCAATCCAATATTTGCGGATCTGTATAGCTGTTATAAGTTTTGGACAGTTATGAAAATTTTTAACATTTCAGACAAGTAATTTTGAGGACTATCGCGTGATTTTTTTCGTGGTTTTTTATCGATTTTGGCAAAGATCAAAACATTACAATTTTAAACTATAAAAATGTGCATATCAAGCGAATTGAAAGATGGGAATTATTTCAGATCAACAACTCTTTCGATATTGGAACACATGTCAAAAATTAAGTGCCTTTAAAAGAGTTTCAGTGTTTTTATTGCAATTTTTGACCGAATTTCTGAACATTTTCGAAAAATTCAAAGTGTGAGATATGCATAAAAGTCGAAAGGAAACTTCGTGAGTGTTTCAAAAAACCAACTCCTCGATTTCGGATATATGCTTTAAGCATAACTTTGCTGAAATTCATTTATTCACCTATAAATTTGCAATTTTGACGGATTTGGAAATTTCTTAGCATTTTAGGCTTGTTTTATTGTGTGAACATCCAATTATTAAAAGCAAAAAAGCTTACTTTTTACACAATAAACTATTTCATGCAAGACAGTTAAATAGAAGAGCCAAAACAATTATGTATCAGGCTCTGATCCGCCCTATCCTGACATATGCATGCCCAATTTGGTTTAACGTGTCACCTTCTTATATGGAGCGAAAAAGAAAGCTTGAAAGAAAATTTTTAAGATTATATATCTCTATGCATAGAACACCATAAAGCGGATATACTAAATTCTATTCATCCCAGCAAGTTTATAATTTGGCTAATGTAATCCGGATTGATAACTTTATTATAAACTGAATAACAAGTCACATTTTTAATTGCCTCTCGAAAAAGAACCTTATATTTGAACCTTACCACGCAGACGAAAGGTATATCGAAGCTGCTATAAACAATGGATTTGTACCACCCGAAGCATTCTTGTTTTTAGACAAACAAGGTATTGTTCAGACAAGAGAAGGAATTCCAATCCTGTATCATAAGCTCAGGAGAGCCACCACCAAGACAATTTTTATTAAAAACACATTAACTGAGACTGAGACGAGATTTGACAAAAAACTTTCAAATCGGGATACAAAAGAAGTAAACAACATCCGATCCAAACTATGGTGGCTGTGTCTTTAGTCTAGTCTTTCTCTTTTTTTTTTTTTTAGTACTTAATTTTTCCTTCTCTCTTTCTACACAACTCTTTTTTATATATTATATAACTCTAAAATCATTTTACAGAAGTAAGGTTTTTGAAATTTTTGGTTACATATGCACGTAAAATTTACACACAACCTTAAGTGAAGATTGTAACACTTTATTGATTCGAAAAAGGATGTTTTTATATTACATATTGTTACTGTAATTCTTGAGCGCCCATTTGGGGCTATTTGAATATTTTTTAATGTATATATGTTTAACTAGTGCTTATTATAGTTTTAAGTTATATTAATTTAAAAAAAAAATAAACAACAACAAAAAAAATCTTTTGGCAATCAAATTTTGAAAAAATCAAATTTTTCCATTTTAGCAAGATCACAAAATTGACCAAAAAATGTAAATGCAAATGTTCATCTCTATCGAAAGGAAACCTCGTGACTGTTTTAGAACACAATTGTTTTTCGATTTTGGTAAATAGTTTGAGGGATATGCTTTAAACAACTTGCCTAAAATGTACACAATAAAATTGATATATCCCAAAAAATTAACTCCCAGCTGCATCCAACTAGTATGAAAACGAATCCTATCTCAACAGTAGAGAACTCTACTAATGCTATTTGTGGGCGTCACGGCATTCGTTTTGGCCAAGTGACATTTTAAAAATTGTCACAAAGTCGACAAATAGGTTTAAATATTCTTCGGACTTTTTATTAAATACACCATCCAAACGCATGATTTATGAAAAACAATGTTCATAATATTAGCATTTCGGCAATAAATCAAAAAATATCAACAAATGTTGCCGAATGGCTTAAATTGCAGCACTTTATCTTATGTTTTTTTTTTTTTAAGTTTTCGCCGATTTTCTTTGGTTAACATATAAATTCTTATTTTGAAAAACCACAGCTGCTTGGTATTATTCGCTTAACTTATTTTTATTTTTTATTTATTGTACAACAGTAGCAGAACTTGCTATAAAAATAAACAAAAAAAGCAATGTTTTGTATGGCTATTAAATAAATAAAATATTATTTAAATAATTTTTATGCCTAAGTTATGCTGAGTGTTATCAAAAGCTTGTTTCCGAAAAATACATAAAAAAAACTATAATAAATTTTAATTAAATATATATTTAATTTTATGAGTAACATTGTTGCCAATTTAGCTATTATTCAGAGCGCCAGAATTCTAAGAAAGCAGTTTTGTAATTTATCAAATACTTTGCTTGAGGCATTCGAATATGCCAACCTAGAACAAAAAAAACAAAAAAAAAAAAAAAACCTGTTGGGTGCCAGCTTGGACGCTCGGACACGCTCCGTACCCAAAAGAACTTTTCGATGGAAATGAAAAAGCTAAAACTGCCGAAATACATAAAATGACTAAACAAAAAAAAAAAAAAATACTTATATATTTGTAAGGGGGCATTAAGATTTGCTGTTCTCCACATTCTTAACATAAGTGTTCTCTCAACAGAACAAGATAAGAAAATCATGTAGTACATACTGTGAAACTTTGTATATTTACAAGAGACCCCAAAAACAAATACGCAAAATATGAAAAAAAAAAAAAATAATATTTATATCATTAGTGTTAAGCCGCACACAATGACGATTGAGCTTAATATATGGTATGAGAAAATGCGTTTAAAAATATACTCTTTACCTAACAAAGTTTCTCTAATTTCTTAGAAAATGGCTTAAGAGTTTATTTTTTATTTAAGTTATTGTTTTTTTTTTTTGGTTAGAAAGTGACTTTTGGACATTTCATACAATTTTAATATACACATGTGTCATACCAGATACAAAAAAGTTCAGATTTTAAAATATGGTTAATCATAGGTCAAGTCTTTGTTCGCAATAATTTTTGAGGACGTAAATTTCTAAGAAGAAAGACAACTATTTATTTATTTACTTAAGGGGAGGTTCTTTCAAATTTGGCCGAAAAGAAGGCGAAGCTTGGGAATTATTTGTGTCATGATGAAAAGACGTACAAGCTTCCTGTTTTGATTGTTAAATGCAATTTTTATTGTACAATAATTAAAGTTTTTTTTCTCGACGAAATTCAAAATGGCGGCCGAAAAATGGCGGTTCTTTTCTGCCTCTGCCCGCAGAATATCGTCACCGTAATTCAGTTCTCCAGCCTCTTGTAGTGAACCGAATGAAAAGTTTATGAAATTCTCTGTGCCTAATACTAAATCAGAATGATCTTTGACGAAAAATTAACTGAAATGTGGACGTTAAAAAAAAAAATCGTTTTGTGATTTGATCTTGCTTAAAAATAACAATTTAACACTTTTTCATGTATTTTGTTAGTATAAGGCACACAAAATTTATATAAATATACAAAATTATATCCTTTCAAACATGATTTAAATGAAGGGAATCGAAACAATAGATCAAGACCTATGCTTGAAATGCGGATGAAAACCATGGTTCCGAGAAAAACGCGTTTAAAGTTTTTAGAACGTCCCTCAGCGCGTGCGACTTAGGTGCGTTCAAGACGCTCTATTTCTATAAATATCGATCGCATCGAAAAATGTAGCCTTCATTTTTTGTAAAAAAAAATCAATTTTCTCGACCAAATTTAAAAGAACCACCCCTTAATGGGTACATGAATTGTAAAAAAATAAAATGTTAAAAAAGGAAAAATTGTGGAATAGTAGCTCTGAACTAAGCCACGTTTCAGGCCCTTTTTAATTTTTATTTTTATTTTCATAATATATACTTATATTTATAGATATTATCTTTTCGGCTGAAAAAAAAATATTATAAGGGTACCGTCGTTATATTATGTGTATATTTCTCTCATTTGAATGACGAAGTTCAAGGAAATAAATAATAAATGTTGTTATATGGTCAAGGCAAAATGGAGTCAAAACCTTGGCCCAAAGGAAAAAAAAAGTAAAATTAATTAACTAAGAACGAGTTATAATATATTGTCTTGATTTTGATTCATTCATAAAAATATATAATAATATTAAAATATATTATATAATAATTTTGTTTTTATAAAAAAAAGGTATCCACAATTCAACGTTTCCCCATAGCTACACATAATTGCAGAAAAAATATTGTTTTGAAAAAATATTTTGCTCTCTCTTCCTTAATAAAGATATTTGAAGTTTCAAAAATATTAATTTAAAAAAAAAATGCTCACAAAATTCAAATTGTCAGCAAAAGTCATTTAAACTGTAGAATTTATATCTGGTACTTAATGATAATTTAACTAATATAAGTGCTTATGATGTGCTGAAAAAAAGTGAATCATATCAAAAACATACTATCTCTGAAATTAATCATGTAACTTTTTTAATAGACCAATGACTAAGACTGTAATGCAAAACATACAATCCATAGATTCATTTATTTGCATTATCACTAAGTTCAATATGCTTCAGCCCTGCACAACACTTGAACGCTTCAATAATCCGGGGGTGGACTACGAAAAAATTCGAGAGATTATCCAAATATCATGTTTAAGCACTAAAGTGCTTTTTTAAAACATGGTCAAAGAGGTGTATATATTTCGTAGGTCCAGTTTCTCTCACAAGTTCCATGGGTCTTGGCCCATACATTTAATTAGATTCTTAAAATATGTGCAAATCCACAGCAAGTTCCACTCTGCGAAAATTCAAAAGTAAAGGCCCATACGCAGTTCGAAAATTTACGCGCGGAATAACAAAACAACATATAAACAAAAAAAAATCCCATTTGGGATATTCCATTCGGGATTTTTATACCCTGTACCGTATGGTACAAAGGGTATATTGTGTTTGTGCAAGCCGAAAATGTATGTAACGTACAGAAGGAGACGTCGGAGACCCCCCAAAGTTACTTAAAGTATGATCAGTGTGACTCGAGAAGTCGATATACCCATGTCCGTCTGTCCGTCTGTCCGTATGAACGCCTAGATCTCAGAGATGGTAAGAGCTAGAGCAACCAAACTTTCAGATAAGATCCCTTATTAATCCATAGGAGACAAGTTTATTTTATTTTTTTGATATCGGTGCTACATTATATAGCTCCCATAGGGGTGTTTCAGAGGACCTCGAAAAAAAGCAAAAGTTTTAGAAGGATAATTCGTTTGTTTATGAAGATATCATAACCAAAGCTGGCAATCGGAAGTTTTTTAGAGACCCCCAGCACTGTACTAAATTTTATCAAAATCGGTTGACTATATCATATAGCTCCCATAGGACCAATCGGTCAAAAAATCGTTTTTTGTACAAAATTCGTTGCCTTTCGTTTGTTTGTAAAGATATTTTTAGCAAATTTGGCATTAAGAAGTTTTTTAGAGTATCCAAGCACTGCACTTAGTTTGATCAAAATCGGTTGACTATATCATATAGCTCCCATAGGAACGATCGGTATAAAAAACGCTGTTTTTACAAAATTCGTTGTGTTTCGTTTGGTTTTGAAGATATCGGAACCAAATTTGGCAGTCGGAAGTCTTTTATAGTTCCCAAACAGTGTACTAAATTTGATCATAATCGGTTGACTATATCATATAGTCCCCATAGGACCGATCGGACAAAAAAATTTGTTGGTGCAAAATTCGACTGATTTCTTTTTTTTTTATGAAAACATCGTAACCAAATTTGCCGAATATAATATCTTTTGGAGGTTTTAAGCAATTTGTCGGAATTAATTGCAATGTGGTGGTACAGGGTATCCCAAAGTCGTCTGCGCCCGACTTTAACGTACGCCATCTTTTTATACCCTGTACCGTATGGTACAAAGGGTATATTGTGTTTGTGCAAGCCGAAAATGTATGTAACGTACAGAAGGAGAAGTCGGAGACCCCCCAAAGTTACCTAAAGTATGATCAGTGTGACTAGAGAAGTCGATATACCCATGTCCGTCTGTCCGTCTGTCCGTCTGTCCGTCTGTCCGTCTGTCCGTATGAACGCCTAGATCTCAGAGATGGTAAGAGCTAGAGCAACCAAACTTTCAGATAAGATCCCTTATTAATCCATAGGAGACAAGTTTATTTTATTTTTTTGATATCGGGATTACATTATATAGCCCCCATAGGGGTGTTTCAGAGGACCTCGAAAAAAATCAAAAGTTTTAGATGGATAATTCGTTTGTTTATGAAGATATCATAACCAAATTTGGCAATCGGAAGTTTTTTAGAGACCCCCAGCACTGTACCAAATTTTATCAAAATCGGTTGACTATATCATATAGCTCCCATAGGATCGATCGGTCGAAAATTAGTTTTTTGTACAAAATGCGTTGTGTTTCGTTTATTTGTGAAGATACCGTAACCATATTTGGCATTAAGAAGTTTTTTAAAGTTCCCAAGCATTGTACCAAATTTGATCAAAATCGGTTGACTATATCATATAGCTCCCATAGGACCAATCGGTCAAAAAATCGTGTTTTGTACAAAATTCGTTGTTTTTCGTTTATTTGTGAAGATATTGTAACCAAATTTGGCAATAAGAAGTTTTTTACAGTTCCCAAGCACTGTACCAAATTTGATCAAAATCGGTTGACTATATCATATAGCTCCCATAGGACCAATCGGTCAAAAAATCGTGTTTTGTACAAATTCGTTGTGTTTCGTTTATTTGTGAAGATATTGTAACCAAATTTGGCAATAAGAAGTTTTTTAGAGGTCCCAAGCACTGTACCAAATTTGATCAAAATCGGTTGACTATATCATATAGCTCCCATAGGACCAATCGGTCGAAAAAATCGTGTTTTGTACAAAATTCGTTGTGTTTCGTTTATTTGTGAAGATATTGTAACCAAATTTGGCAATAAGAAGTTTTTTAGAGGTCCCAAGCACTGTACCAAATTTGATCAAAATCGGTTGACTATATCATATAGCTCCCATAGGACCAATCGGTCAAAAAATCGTGTTTTGTACAAATTCGTTGTGTTTCGTTTATTTGTGAAGATATTGTAACCAAATTTGGCAATAAGAAGTTTTTTAGAGGTCCCAAGCACTGTACCAAATTTGATCAAAATCGGTTGACTATATCATATAGCTCCCATAGGACCAATCGGTCGAAAAAATCGTGTTTTGTACAAAATTCGTTGTGTTTCGTTTATTTGTGAAGATATTGTAACCAAATTTGGCAATAAGAAGTTTTTTAGAGGTCCCAAGCACTGTACCAAATTTGATCAAAATCGGTTGACTATATCATATAGCTCCCATAGGACCAATCGGTCAAAAAATCGAGTTTTGTACAAAATTCGTTGTATTTTGTTTGTTTGTGAAGATATTGTAACCAAATTTGGCAATTAGAAGTTTTTTAGAGTTCCCAAGCACTGTACCAAATTTGATCAAAATCGGTTGACTATATCATATAGCTCCCATAGGACCAATCGGTCAAAAAATCGAGTTTTGTACAAAATTCGTTGTATTTTGTTTGTTTGTGAAGATATTGTAACCAAATTTGGCACTCGGTCCGAAGAGAGAGGTACGAAGCACTGTACCAAATTTGATCAAAATCGGTTGACTATATCATATAGTCGCCATAGGACCGATCGGTCAAAAAAAAATTTTTTGTGTAAAATTCGACTGATTTCTGTTTATTTATGAAAATATCGTAGCCAAATTTGCCGAATAAATTATATCTTTTGGAGGTCTTAACCAATATGTCGGACTTAATTGCAATGAGGTGGTACAGGGTATCCCAAAGTCGTCTGCGCCCGACTTTAACGTTCGCCATCTTTTTATATGTCGATTCGCGCGAAATATTTCGAGCTGCGTATGGGCCTTAAACCACAAAATTGTTCTTCCTTAAGGGATTTACGCAGTTCGAAAAACTTCTTTTTTTTGTCATTCCGCGCGAAATTTTTCGAACTGCGTATAGGCCTTTAAATGATTAAACGAAAATGTATTATACTAAAGATTTTGAATCTTTTTTAAAGGCTAAGTTATCTTACAAACGAGATCTACAGAGCTGAAAGCTCATGTTTTGATGACTTTTATATATTTCCAGGAGCAGCTTCATAATCAGTTTTTATTAACCATCATTATCTTTTTAGCATTCAATATTCACTGAAGGTTCTTAAAAGTGAAGTCAAAACTTGTATTTGATTTGAGTTAAATAATTATAAAAAAATTATTGTTAAAAAATGTTTAATGGAAACTTAAAGTTAAAATTTTATTTTGAATTAATTTTTAACATAACTCCTTAACTGAACGTAAAAATGGACTTACATACTTAAGTTTATTTTTAATTTTAATTTAAAAATCATGTCTCTGAAATTGCCGAGTTTTTAATCCAAGTCAAAACCCATTTTTTTTTTTTTTAAATAGCTTTTATTATGTACTCCGAAACCTCTCTATATGCTTATAGAAAGCTAAGCTTATCACAAATTTTTCGTTTTTCTTTACCCATCTGTGGATCCGTGGATTTATTAAGATCCTATGGAAACGTCTAGACTCTAAAGTCATAATCAGCTAGAATTTAAGCCCGGTTGCTTAGAACATCTTTGAAAATGAGTTTTTGTAAAACTACCTACAGCCGAACTAAATTATAAAAAAATTGTAGTTTTTGGCCATACGAAAATCATCCACGTGTCCCATATGTCCTTATGGCATTTTTAAGCTATTCCCGGATACTAATTAGACTTGGCATATCACCAGCGAATTCGGGCGGCCTTGGTGCAGTTTATTTTGGAGTTAGGAAGGTATGAATGTTTCATCTCAATTCCATAAACACTGTGAAAATTTGAAGGAGATAGTATAGTTGGTAAGTCTCAAAACGAATAAAGAAAGCGCTAAGGAGTTGGTGAGCGCAGTAAGCAGGAAGCGGAGCCACCTAGTTTTTAATTAGTATAGCGCTACCTTATTGCTACATAAGTGAAAAAATAAACTGTTTACAAATTTAGCTTTCTCCCTTTTTTATTTTAAATATTTCACATTTTTTTGCATCAATGTGACGTCACGCCAATAAGGATGTAAAACATCTTAAAAACATCTTCTTCTGCCAAACCCTTTTTTACCTCTTTTCGGACTCGCTTATGCTTCTCCTTAGGTGTAGGTATGCGATCTTAGCATTTGTCTGAAGGCATTCCTATCCTGGATCATGTCATCGCTGAGAACCATTCGTTGCTGATGTTTTTGCATTTGAAAAAGTTGAGGTTTCTGGCACTTGTGTATGGATATTCGTTAGTTATGGACTTTCCTTTTACACCGGCGGCTGTCTCCAGACCCGGTAACCAATCGCATACACTGTGCCTCAGGCTCAATGTGATGGTAAGTATGCCTGCATCTGACTAGTTCTCTTTTAGGGGCCTCTTACGCCAGGTAGAGAATACTGTGGTGCTAAATTCTATTCTATAAAAGGCAAACTACAAATTTTTAATTTTTGAAAAATGTTCGAAAAGGTAACTATAAGTTTCCTATTAATATATATAAAATATTAAAAAAAAAGACCTGGTTAAAGAGTGTTTGAGCTTCGGCGCTTAAAAGTTACCAGCGCTAAGAAATTTCTAATTTTTAGGCACTAGAAGTGCAGACTGCTTAAATTTTAATAAGTTGAACATTATTTAATTAAGCCGTGTTTCAGCTAAGTAGCTGAGCTTATGAGCTAATGCTATAGACAACTAATTATCTTAATTACAAACCAGTCTTTTTTATAAAAATAGTCATTACAGAGTCTCTAACAACCGTGTTAAGATTTTCGTTATAATTGCATACAAAATTCAATAGGCATCCTTTGTAGCATCTTGAACTGCATACATATACGCTCAGCCAAATCCCATAGCCCCAAAATAAGAGGAACGACGTCAGTAATCCCCACAGTGGGGGACAGCTCATGAGCTCATGAATATCGATGCCATGCCGATGTCGTCATTGTCGACTCGACATAAACTGGCTAAATGGTTGTTGGTTGGTAGCTATTGTATATATGTACGTAGCATCTATAGCGTGGCGAGCGTTTTCATGAGATTCGTAGCGGATACTACGACACTGATGTTGTGGAAACGCTTGATTCAGTTTGCATTGAATTCGAAAACGAAACGGACGGAAGCGAGAACCACCAAAATAAACGGCGCAAAGCAAAGTAGCGAAAAAGTCACGCAAAAATATATAGAATTATAAATAATATAGTACATATGTACTACGACTAGTATATGGAAATTTATTTTAAAAAGTGAAATTTTTAAATATTTGCAAAAATATTTTTTGCCTGATTGAAAGCTATGTGTCGCGTTTTTGAAGTGCTCAAAATAAGCTGAATATGTGTTAAAAACTTAAGACTTATAGTAAAGAAACGCTTAGCAACGAACCCGATAAAATGTCACAAATGCAATCAGCCACGCCCAGCAGCCCGCCTGCCTCAAGGCGGGCACAAAGACCACCGCGCATTAATATACACAATCTGCACAACATTAGCGGTTCGGCCATGGGTTCCATGCCAGCTAGCGCACAGCCACCTTATACCGCACAGCCACCGTATACCTCACAGACCAACTACACCATGGGCAGTCATGGACAGCAGCCATATTGGCCTGCCGTGGGTAATCCCTTTGGACCTGGTAACTTCATGTCCAAGGGTTTTGAGGGCTTTGTGGATTTTACCAAATCCGGCATGAGTTTTGGCGAGAAATTTACCTACGGCTTGTACAATAAATTGAGCACGTGGTCCAAGAAGTGGTTCACGCATTTCTTTCTATTGTTTGTGGTGGCGCTCTATAGCCTCGGTGGAGCACTGATGTTTCGAGCTGTGGAAGGTAAGCCCTACGGTCTAAACAAATATAATCATGATTAACTAACCTAAGAGCTGCTTGCTAAAAAAAATGATCTAAAATGATCTATTGTTTCTAAGACTATTTTTTTGTTGCGCTTATTTCAAAATAAACACAAATAAAAATTGTACTTACTTTTAAAGCAACATATTTATCCATTGTTTGCTTATCTAGTCCTTTAGGTAATGTTTGTAAAGCAGTAAAACTAATCAAATTAGTGAAAATATTGGTAAAAAGTAAAATATACAAAATTCAGGCAAGTTCCGGCTGTATATGGGAACATCTGCATTAATGTCTATGTAGGAGTCATAAAACGGCAACAAAATCATTTTGATGTTTTCTGACAGGCGCCCAAAAAAGTAAATAATCAATTTGAGGAACAGGTAAACGCATAAACGGATCGATAACATATACAAATGAATCACTGAATGAGTGCCAATCGAAATGGCACGCGTAAACAAGCTAAAAGCTGATGAGCTACAGAAGATCATGATGCGGAAGCAAGATTACGAGAAAATTCTGAAAAATTACACCTAGCATGATTAAGCGCTAGTCAAAACAAGACAAGATGATAGAAAGCCTAAAATCAACTAGTTTGGGGTATACAAAGTATAAAAAAATAAATATGTTCTAAATGTTTGATTGTTTAAGCAGCTGTATAGATTTGGAATATTTAAATAGATGCTTTTTCTTTGTCCTAACACAAGCATAGTTCCAGGCACGTAATACATATATGTATATGCCTTATGATTTGAATAAAAATTTGATTCTTTTTTTTGTATTTAAGCTGGAAATCTTTGGGATTGTTGCCAATATAGTACGTCCCACTGTGTTAAGTGCACAACTTTGGGTAGATTATTTATGTGCTATATGTCATTCTACATATACAGGTCAAGGTCATATTTTCACTTTTTATATCAAAAACATGTTTATAGAGTAGTACAGAAATAAATTCTGAAAACTGGAATATAGTCATATACTATAACTTCATAAGCCTTATATACAAGCCCATCTAATGCTAAACCAAATATGTATCACTTACATGATAATATTTGCTATTCAAAGTCAGAATTTGGCAAATGTAATGATTTGTAGCACCGAGGGTAGGACACTGCCATGCAATGTTGAAATCATCCAAGGATACCGATCAAACACTCTTAGAAATTTAGTCAGTGCAGCCTGGTACCTCAACAATTTTGAAATTTACAAGGAAGTCAAGAAAAAGAGAACGTACTGAAAAGTACTGAGTAAATTTCCATTAGAACTCATTGGCGATCAAATTATTAGATATTAGATCAGATATTAGACATCTAAAGAGATCTCATATACAGGGTGGGCCATCTACATGTGACGCATGTGATTCTTAAAAAAAAATGTTTAGGAAAAGAATCACATTAGTTACTTACTGTAGTCCTCTTCCCCTTGTGGAGCATAGGGCCTCAAGAATCACATAATAACATAATAATAATTTCCCTAACTGACTAATTTGTCATAGGGATCTCTATTAATAACTATTCAAAGAGAACAAGGACCTACAGCCGAATCCGAACGGCAGTGTCTTGAATTAATAGAGATTAAAAGAATCACATGGGTCACATTTGAAATTTTTTAGGGAAAGAATCACATGGGTCACATGTGGATGGCCTTCTTCTTCTCACAAACCCTTTTTTACCTCTTTTCGGACTTACTTATGCTCCTACTGAGGTGTAGGTATGCGATCTTAGCATTCGTCTGCAGGCATTCCGATCCTGAATCATGTCATCGCTGAGACCAATTCCTTGCTTATGTTTTTGCATTTGAAAAAGGTGAGGTTTTTGGCACTTGTGTATGGATATTCGTTAGTTATGGACTTTCCTTTTGCACCGGCGCACAGTGGCACGGAAGCCGAAAAAACGTTGCAAAAATCATATTTTCTAAACCAATAGACATATTTTAATGAAATAAATTGTAGTTGAAAGACAAATGATCAGGCTTTTAAATAAGTACTCATACATGGTGATACGATATCTGAAATCTGCGCAATATGTCTTGGAAGTTGGATTTTGTTGCTTTTGCACTATTTGCCATTGAAAAATGTATACATATTTTTTTCATATTTTCTAAACCAATTGAAATATTTTTATGAATTAAATTTTAATTGAAAGAAAAATGTTCAGGCTTTAAAACAAGTACCCATGCATTGTGACACGATATCTGTGAGCTAGGCAATATGTTGTGGAAGTTGGATTTTGTTGCCTGTGCAACATTTGCCATTGAAAAATATGTACCTAAATATTTTTTTTTTCATTTATAAAAATAAAGAAATTTTGATGATACATTTTGTATTTTATAATTTTGTATTTCAGTCAATAAATTTAATTTAACAATGCTTTTTTATTATAATATGTTACATAATTTATCTTATCAGTAGTTTTTTGTAAAATAATCATCCACATTTACATTTGAAGGAATATCTAAAAGACTTAACATTTCTTTTGAATAACTACTTGTTAATTCTGTATTGGATCTCACTTGTCTAAGGGACGCTACTAGTGGATCTGAAGAGGCTGCCAACATATTAAAAAGATCCTCGTTTTCCCTTGATCGTGATACTTTACATGTATTCATAGCTCTAAATTTTTTATAATCCTTGTTTCTCGATTCCTGGGCTTCTTCTGACATCTCCCCAATGGGAAGGCAATGATATTCAATTATAGTTTGGCCATGTGCCAAAACTTTGTGAAGCGTGGGAGTCAGTTTTTTTCCTGGATATTTTTCCATTAACAGCTCTGCAGTCTTGGTGGCATATTCACCAAATTTGCTGCCGTTAATTTTTTCCTTGCAGTTCAAAATATTTAAAATAACACCCAATCTTTTGATAAGTTCATCATCCACTCCAGTTATTTCTGATGTAATTTTGTTTTCTGCAAAGAATTTTCTTGATGAGTTTCCATCGTTTGAGTTACCATATCCATATTTGGGGCGGTCGACTATCAGTCCAAGTCGGTTAAAGAATTCTTTTTGAATTTTGCTTCTCCTGATATTTTGTTTTTCTTTGTCTGGTATGTTGTCTTCAAAGGATTCGTTAACTTGCGGAAGTGTATATGCAAGCTTCAAAATAAACTCCATGCATCTAATTCTGGCATGCAATGGTGAAATACCAAATTCCAGAGCTCCCTCTTCAATTAAGGAATTATCCAAATTTTGGAAATCCTTTTGTGTTTTTTTGCAAAAAGCGCATGCCAAGGTCGATTTGGTGTTTGTAAGTTCGTTGAGAACCTTGCCGTCTACCATTGTTAGGAAAAATTCATATTTCACAGCAATGGTTGTTCCTTCCTTAATTTGTAATAATGCAGGCCTTATGTCTTTAATCTGCTTCTTTATATCGGCTACTGTAGACCTGATTATTTCCGAAGTTTCTTTGGCGTATTTGAACAATATCGGACGACAATAGTGAACAGATGAAGGGCGCGGGTTTTTCCAATATTCCAATGTTTCACTTTTTAGTCGTAGAGGGACAACAGAAGCCATGAACATGTTTGCATCTGTAACACCTTCATCGTCTGTGGCCATTGGTTGCTTGTAAGCACTTTGGCCAGAAGATCCATCGCAGCCCCATTTGCTGATTAAAGTGACACTTTGTGGAAGAGTTTCCATCTCATTTTCTGGCAAACTTTCAATGAGACGTTTTGCAGTGTGGTCCATTAGATCTTGAAGTTTAATCTCTGCTGACACTTCCGTCACTATAGTGGGTTGTGGTACTGCGCTCTGTTTAGCCGATCCAATTTTATTGTATCCAGGAAGAATATTTACATTATGTCGGATTAAAGAATCCCGCAATATTATATATTTTCCCTTGGACAGATTCAAATCCATAAACAACGCCAAAGCCTCTTCAGCGCTATATTCCATTGGTAGTGAATTTGGTGGTGTGGGGATGCTTTCCTTTATCCTTTTTAGTCGCAAAGGGCTAGCATCGGCAACCGCTTTTGTAATGTGCGACCTAATTTTTTCATCATCCTTCCTATACTTTATTGATAGAGCCTCCGATAGATGATCCGTGGCTATATCGACTGTGGCATCGGCAAGTTTTCTCTTTCTAGTAAAATTTGAACACTCGTCCAAACATTTTGTAGGTCTTCCTCTGTTTCGGTGCGTAGACGTCTGAGGTTCTTCTGAGAAATTTTCAATAAGGGTTAATCCTTTTAGCCAGTTTTCGTGCTGCAAAATAAAATTTCCTTGGCAGCGATGAGAGTTTTGCCACTTTGTTTTTATTTTGGCATAAATAAGATTAAGCTTGCTCTTTAGGGGATCAAACTTCTCTATATTTGCTTCCTCAACATTAAGTTCTTTTCTGATGGCCGAAACGAACTCCTTCGCGTTTATGGAGTTTTTGAACAACTCAAATAATTGAACGTTTTCCAAAGACATCGTTACACTTATAAAATCAATGCTTGCGAATTATATTTAAAAATACTTTTCACTGCAATGTGTGTTCTTATAAAGTCAAAACAAAAATGTTATGTTTCTGAAGTATTCAGGCAATATATACAAATTTTAAGCCAACATCCAGAAACCGTGTAACAGGTACAAATTAAATTACATCATATGTTTTAGAACTACCTGGAAACGCCAAAAAAATTGGGATGATTAATCCTTTTTTTCAAATGTCACAGGTAGGCTTTATTTGATTGTTAAGTGAAAATAAAAGCAATCAACTCTAAATTTAGTGGCTGCATCTAATGCGTATTCTTCTTCTTATACCTGCGTCAGCATATTTTGGAGTTGGGTTTCAGGGCCTTTACTGGCCTTACAGCCAAACAGGCAAATTTATGCAGACAATCTTTATAGAGCAGGTAAATAAATTGATAACAAACGTATTTATGTTAAAACGAAAATGGTTAATTTGGGTTAATGTTTTTTCATTTTCTTCCAAAGTTGAAAAAGTGTTCCAAATATAGTGGTTCAGGTAAACGGATGTATTGAAAAACCCAGAAAAGATACGAAGTAATTTTTTTTCTATTTTATGCTTAAATTCCATATACCTTTTTATACAAATCAAGAAAATAGCAGTTGGTTGCATAGTTTTTTTTTAAAACATTTTTAAACATGAACTTTTATTCAAAAAATTTATATTTTTTTTATAGTGGAAAATATACTCAACTTTGAGTGGCTGTAACAACTAAACTATTCATCTGAATTGAATAAAAATTTAATTTTCTTGATCCTTGGGAAATTCTAAATAAGATACATGTATTGATTTTAACAAAAGTATTCATCAAAATTTTGATTTTTGCAACGATTTTGCGGCTGCCGTGCCACTGTGCGTCGAAGCGATGTGTCATCTCCATGACATATGTAATTTTGTTGTTTATCCAAGAATATCCTACTAGCTTCAGGTTTTTACTATTATATCATATATTAATTCCCATTATGAAACATAGTCTTGAAAAAACAAATAGATTTGGCGGCACGTCTTTCAAACGAATTTCAATTCAACAGCAATCTGTTAGTACCCAGTCATTTCTTTGCACCGGATTCGAAAAAAAATGAAATAAGTATCGATTTGATGCAAAAATCTATCAGAGCGCTACAAATTCAAAAAGTTGTAGCCCGATGGCTTTTTCAATATGGCATTAATCTGTCAGAATTTACACTATTACTAACATAAGCACTCATGTTTATTTTTTTAAACTCTTGGGCAAAAGAATTTTCTAGTAAATAGACTTGGACGGCTAGCCAATACTCTGCTCAAATTGTTATAAAACTGTGCAGGGCTTTCAAAACACAAAGAAACTTCGTAAAGGTAATAGAAACGAATCGATTTTAACATACTTTTAAAAAGATTTACATTTTCAAATATTGGATTTGAAATTTGGCAGCATTGGCTCTGCTTTAATGACCTTAACCTTTATAAAAAGAAGAAAATATTTAGATCTTCCAAAGATCAGTGTATGCGATTGGTTACCGGGTCTGGAGACAACCGCCGCACAGTGGCACGGCAGCCGCAAAATCGTTGCAAAAATCAAAATTTTGATGAATACTTTTGTTAAAATCAATACATGTATCTTATTTAGAATTTCCCAAGGATCAAGAAAATTAAATTTTTATTCAATTCAGATGAATAGTTTAGTTGTTACAGCCACTCAAAGTTGAGTATATTTTCCACTATAAAAAAAATATAAATTTTTTGAATAAAAGTTCATGTTTAAAAATGTTTTAAAAAAAAACTATGCAACCAACTGCTATTTTCTTGATTTGTATAAAAAGGTATATGGAATTTAAGCATAAAATAGAAAAAAAATTACTTCGTATCTTTTCTGGGTTTTTCAATACATCCGTTTACCTGAACCACTATATTTGGAACACTTTTTCAACTTTGGAAGAAAATGAAAAAACATTAACCCAAATTAACCATTTTCGTTTTAACATAAATACGTTTGTTATCAATTTATTTACCTGCTCTATAAAGATTGTCTGCATAAATTTGCCTGTTTGGCTGTAAGGCCAGTAAAGGCCCTGAAACCCAACTCCAAAATATGCTGACGCAGGTATAAGAAGAAGAATACGCATTAGATGCAGCCACTAAATTTAGAGTTGATTGCTTTTATTTTCACTTAACAATCAAATAAAGCCTACCTGTGACATTTGAAAAAAAGGATTAATCATCCCAATTTTTTTGGCGTTTCCAGGTAGTTCTAAAACATATGATGTAATTTAATTTGTACCTGTTACACGGTTTCTGGATGTTGGCTTAAAATTTGTATATATTGCCTGAATACTTCAGAAACATAACATTTTTGTTTTGACTTTATAAGAACACACATTGCAGTGAAAAGTATTTTTAAATATAATTCGCAAGCATTGATTTTATAAGTGTAACGATGTCTTTGGAAAACGTTCAATTATTTGAGTTGTTCAAAAACTCCATAAACGCGAAGGAGTTCGTTTCGGCCATCAGAAAAGAACTTAATGTTGAGGAAGCAAATATAGAGAAGTTTGATCCCCTAAAGAGCAAGCTTAATCTTATTTATGCCAAAATAAAAACAAAGTGGCAAAACTCTCATCGCTGCCAAGGAAATTTTATTTTGCAGCACGAAAACTGGCTAAAAGGATTAACCCTTATTGAAAATTTCTCAGAAGAACCTCAGACGTCTACGCACCGAAACAGAGGAAGACCTACAAAATGTTTGGACGAGTGTTCAAATTTTACTAGAAAGAGAAAACTTGCCGATGCCACAGTCGATATAGCCACGGATCATCTATCGGAGGCTCTATCAATAAAGTATAGGAAGGATGATGAAAAAATTAGGTCGCACATTACAAAAGCGGTTGCCGATGCTAGCCCTTTGCGACTAAAAAGGATAAAGGAAAGCATCCCCACACCACCAAATTCACTACCAATGGAATATAGCGCTGAAGAGGCTTTGGCGTTGTTTATGGATTTGAATCTGTCCAAGGGAAAATATATAATATTGCGGGATTCTTTAATCCGACATAATGTAAATATTCTTCCTGGATACAATAAAATTGGATCGGCTAAACAGAGCGCAGTACCACAACCCACTATAGTGACGGAAGTGTCAGCAGAGATTAAACTTCAAGATCTAATGGACCACACTGCAAAACGTCTCATTGAAAGTTTGCCAGAAAATGAGATGGAAACTCTTCCACAAAGTGTCACTTTAATCAGCAAATGGGGCTGCGATGGATCTTCTGGCCAAAGTGCTTACAAGCAACCAATGGCCACAGACGATGAAGGTGTTACAGATGCAAACATGTTCATGGCTTCTGTTGTCCCTCTACGACTAAAAAGTGAAACATTGGAATATTGGAAAAACCCGCGCCCTTCATCTGTTCACTATTGTCGTCCGATATTGTTCAAATACGCCAAAGAAACTTCGGAAATAATCAGGTCTACAGTAGCCGATATAAAGAAGCAGATTAAAGACATAAGGCCTGCATTATTACAAATTAAGGAAGGAACAACCATTGCTGTGAAATATGAATTTTTCCTAACAATGGTAGACGGCAAGGTTCTCAACGAACTTACAAACACCAAATCGACCTTGGCATGCGCTTTTTGCAAAAAAACACAAAAGGATTTCCAAAATTTGGATAATTCCTTAATTGAAGAGGGAGCTCTGGAATTTGGTATTTCACCATTGCATGCCAGAATTAGATGCATGGAGTTTATTTTGAAGCTTGCATATACACTTCCGCAAGTTAACGAATCCTTTGAAGACAACATACCAGACAAAGAAAAACAAAATATCAGGAGAAGCAAAATTCAAAAAGAATTCTTTAACCGACTTGGACTGATAGTCGACCGCCCCAAATATGGATATGGTAACTCAAACGATGGAAACTCATCAAGAAAATTCTTTGCAGAAAACAAAATTACATCAGAAATAACTGGAGTGGATGATGAACTTATCAAAAGATTGGGTGTTATTTTAAATATTTTGAACTGCAAGGAAAAAATTAACGGCAGCAAATTTGGTGAATATGCCACCAAGACTGCAGAGCTGTTAATGGAAAAATATCCAGGAAAAAAACTGACTCCCACGCTTCACAAAGTTTTGGCACATGGCCAAACTATAATTGAATATCATTGCCTTCCCATTGGGGAGATGTCAGAAGAAGCCCAGGAATCGAGAAACAAGGATTATAAAAAATTTAGAGCTATGAATACATGTAAAGTATCACGATCAAGGGAAAACGAGGATCTTTTTAATATGTTGGCAGCCTCTTCAGATCCACTAGTAGCGTCCCTTAGACAAGTGAGATCCAATACAGAATTAACAAGTAGTTATTCAAAAGAAATGTTAAGTCTTTTAGATATTCCTTCAAATGTAAATGTGGATGATTATTTTACAAAAAACTACTGATAAGATAAATTATGTAACATATTATAATAAAAAAGCATTGTTAAATTAAATTTATTGACTGAAATACAAAATTATAAAATACAAAATGTATCATCAAAATTTCTTTATTTTTATAAATGAAAAAAAAAATATTTAGGTACATATTTTTCAATGGCAAATGTTGCACAGGCAACAAAATCCAACTTCCACAACATATTGCCTAGCTCACAGATATCGTGTCACAATGCATGGGTACTTGTTTTAAAGCCTGAACATTTTTCTTTCAATTAAAATTTAATTCATAAAAATATTTCAATTGGTTTAGAAAATATGAAAAAAATATGTATACATTTTTCAATGGCAAATAGTGCAAAAGCAACAAAATCCAACTTCCAAGACATATTGCGCAGATTTCAGATATCGTATCACCATGTATGAGTACTTATTTAAAAGCCTGATCATTTGTCTTTCAACTACAATTTATTTCATTAAAATATGTCTATTGGTTTAGAAAATATGATTTTTGCAACGTTTTTTCGGCTTCCGTGCCACTGTGCGACGTGAGTTTTGTGCTGCAATGTTTTCGTGCTAGAAAAGTAACAGTTTCTTAAAAGTTTTCATTTTCTCACAGTCTTAGCAGAAAAGAGTTTCCAATACATAAAACTGATTGAACTGAGTGACTGATTGATTAGACTGATTGACATAGTCTAAGCTAGTGCTGGAGAAAACATCGATGATCGAAGTTTAAAATCTCTATATATCGATTTTAGCCAACAGAGATGTTTCTCCAGCACTTCTGCACTCGTCAAATGGGTGTTTAGTAGTGCTGGAGAAACATCTCTGTTGGCCAACATCGATATATGGAGATTTTCAACTTTGATCATCGATGTTTTCTCAAGCAAGAGTGCTAAATTTTTGCATTTTATAGGTCAGCGCTAAAAAAGGATTTTACCAAAATTCCGTCTGTGTGGGGAAAATGTTGGTATCAACCATATACTTTGTATGGGATGAAAATATTTTGCAATACTAACTACTTACTACTACTTGGTGGTAGTAAACAAAGCTCACTTTTCATAGTTTTGAAAAATTTGGTTATTGAGGGTAATCGGCTTTATTTATATGGGGACTAGGATTATTTGTCATGAAATGCAACATCCTAAGCGGTACAAGATAAAGCGTTTGAATTTATGAAGAGAAGAAAAATAAAAAAAAATCGAATTCAATATCTTATAGGTGCTGAGGAAACGAGTATAGATCTTAATACTTATGTGAAGCACGCAGTGGCGAAGCCCCGTATTATTCAATAAAGCCTGAAAAAATTGGGTGATGAAAGTTAAAAATTGTTGGAGGAACTAAAGTACTTGTTCAAGATGTGATGTCTAACAAAATTTTAAACAGCCAGCCATTTTGTTATTCGAGAAACTCGCGCTTCGATTAGAAGAACATAGGTAGATATCATAGGTAGAGCCTGAAGGCATATGTTGCTCTGGCTACAAGCATTTTACAACTTCGAATTAACTTCTGCTTTATAATTTTATAAATTAATATATAATAAATATCATTGGGGCATACATTTACTCATATTTTTATTAAAAAAATAAAATATCGAGTCTTTTGATAATTTGAATATTCATATTGGCATTCTCTTTATGATAAGCGTTTTATAAATATGGTTTTGGTTATGTATACGACTACGGGTCATATTGAAAAAATATTTGATTTGGTGTCACATTTCTATCTTTTATGACGACGTTTATTGGAAACGATTTATTAGATTAATACTGGTTTTTATTATTTATTTATTTATTTTGTATACTGTATGCTTAAAGTTTAAAACTAAAGCTACAGAGAGGAGTTTTTATTAATATGTGGCTCTGATAGAACACATCGGCTAAAAAATTCGTAGGAAGACATATAGATGACGCCACACACGCTGTTCCCGCATTATTTTTGGAAAGTACCAACATTTGTAGGAAAACCCGTGAAAATTTTATGAAAATCTGATATTTAGTTTACAAGTTACATTGATTTTAGTGACGCTACTTTTGCGACTTTAAAAAAAATGGCTTTAAAGCAATTTCGTGTGTGGATTTATCATTGTTTTTTGATGAGAAAAACACTGTTCCAGCCAAAGCTTGGCTTGATATGAACTATTCGTACTCTGCTCTATTAAGACAAATGGTGCAGAAATGGTTTGCTGGCATTAAAGGTCACCCCACAGACACCGATAATAAACCACGTACTGAGCGCCAAAAACTGATGGTTACAACGGAAAACATCAAAAAACTCCACAAAATCGTTTTGACGAACCGAAAAGAAAAGCTGCAGGATTTAGCTGACACTCTAAAGATACCAAAGGAACTTATAGACTTCATTTTGTCTAAGCATTTGAACATGAAAAATCTGTTTTCAAAGTGGGTGCCGCCTTTGCACACATTGGACCAAAAACAGCATCATGTCGATCTTTGCAAAATCGGCGAATTATGTTTCGATTTGCTTCCGCAACCACCTTATTCTTCAGATTTGACCCACAGTGACTGTTATCTGTTCGAAAACTTCAAAAAAGTGCTCTCTGGAGAAAGATCTGGGTCGAATAACAAAGTGATGACAGAAAAGTCGCATATTCTGAGGGCCTCGATAAATTGAACTACCAAAAAGGTATTTGAATGTTAGAGACACCATTTCCCAGATAATATGGCACTCAAAGGAAACTATATTGATGAACAAAGTACAATTTTGTCAAAAAAAAAATGTTTTTATAAGTTATCCTTAGACTTTTCCGCCGATGTGTTGTTACATATATAGAAAATATTATCTTATGACAATGCAAGTTTTTACTAAAAATGTGTCATTGTATGTACTAAAAAAACTTTCATATAATCAATAATAATTAATGATCATTAAAAAATCTAACATTAAAAAAGAAGAAACTAAAATTTTCAAATATATTCAATCTGACAGAGCTAATAATACATTCAACAATCCTTTTAACTGTACTTAAAACTTTCGATGTGCAAAACATCGCTTCCAATCTGAGAAGTGTGTGTGTTTCTGTGAAGGAAATTCAAAAATCTCTTTCAAAGGCATTAGACTAAACGATTTTTTGGAAATATTTGGACCACCAAATAAATTGTAAGGTAGCGCTGGAGAAAACATCGATGTTATATCAATGCATCGATGTATCGAAGTATAAAACATCTATATATCGATGTTGGCCAACAGAGATGTCTCTCCAGCACTACCAAACACCCATTTGATGAGTGCAGAAGTGCTGGAGTAACATCTCTGTTGGCCAACATCGATATATGGATATTTTAAGCTTCGATACATCGATGCATCGATATAACATCGATGTTTTCTCCAGCACTATTGTAAGGTATCGATTTTTGGAAGAAAAAAGATTGATTTCAGCCTAATAATCCGTCTAAAATTTCTTTGAAAAAAATTTATACATTTTAAAAAAAATACTAAATGCTTTCCATACAGATTTTTGGCGATATCTGCCACAATATTTCCGAGGTAATTTGCTACGCTGTTTTTCGGGTGCACAACCTAAAATATCTCAAAATCCTGACTTGATGGGCCAATTCTGACCCCGGATTCGGATTCTAAGCAGCAAATTACATCGGAAATGACCCTTAGCTTTTCAACAATTGACACGACACCGGTATTTGTAGACCTGCGAAAAGCTAATGCCATAACTCGGCGAAAAAAAGTAATTGATCTTTGAAGTTTTAAATTAGAGGGTTTTCAGTGGTACTAAATGATGTAACTGGAGTGACAGGCCTGTACATAACCTCAAAAGTAGGAAAAAACGCAGTTTTTCGCGTACATAACCTCAAATATCTCAAAATCCTGACTTGCTTGGCCAATTCTGACTCCGGATTAGCTTTATAACAACTGACATGACCCCGATATTCGTAGACCTGTGTAATCTATATGCTATCGATTTTTTTGATTGCACTTAGGGATCATCCATAAGCTACGTGACGCTGATTCTCATGGATGATCCCTTAATTACTTTAAATATAAAACCCGGACTAAGCGTTTTTTATTCATATTACAATTAGAATTAAAATTAAAAATTCTATAACAATTCTAAACATCTAGTTTGTACCAAAGTAGAATAGATAGTATTAATCCTTTTGAATCATGTCTATAACAACTTCCAAATGTCTAATCCACTAGGTCGACAATCAGCACTGGAAATTACAGAACTTCAGGATCAACAAAAGCAGTTCTTTAATGAAATGCGAGAAATGACAAGAGATCCATATCTGCCATCGGTAAGATAATATACCAAAATAAATACCATATCAGGGTTATATTTTATCTATATCTGCTTCTTATAGTGGTCCCGTACAGATTTCGATGGCAAGGTACTTCAAATTATGCACAATCATCAGTCCGTTGTCGAATCGCTGCTACGTTCCGGTCTGACAGAGGAACAGGATGCCATTAAAAAGAATCCTTGGTCCTTCTGGAATGCCATGGTTTATAGCTGTACCATATACACTACCATAGGTGAGTTTATTAGTTATATTAGCACTAAGTAGTAAACTACGCTGGCGCTTTGCTCTGGGTGCAAAACCGCCCACGCACTTGAGCAGCTATTTTTGAAACCCCCAAGTGTCAGGCTTTTCTCGTACTATGTGGCGACATCTAGAACTTTGACAGAATTCAAAATAGAAAATATTTGTACATGCGTAAAAATATATAAAATATAAAAGTTGTTTTTTTTTTTTTTTGTTTTGAGTAAAGTATCTACGCACAAAAATAAGCAAGGGGCACTTATGTGAGTTAAAAAATGTGTCTCTGCCGGCGCAGACAATTATTAAATCTCTAGACAGAGCCAAAATTCTTTGGAAAATTGTCATCGTTCTTAATTAAGACTGAAAATTGTGCTGCACAGCTCACCTTTAAAATAAATTTACAATCATGCTGAATTATTTCGCATTTAATTAAAGTGTTTATTAGCTTATCTAATATGTATATAGTATGTATGCAGTATATTATTTTTATTTATTTAGTGCATACTCGCCTCAGGCCTCAGGATTATGCACGGAACATATCTGCCATAATTTGTCACGGACTAAAAAATAAATACGTCATGAATATGAATCAAGCTGCTTTATGATTATACCAAGTTATAAATTAAACAAATTGTACAAATGATGTGGTTAGTTTTCTGGTTAAAACATTATGTTGAGATTTATTTAGCTGTCTATTATATGGCAATTAGCACTTTATTTAACGAGCGTTTCTAAAAGCAAAAGTTGCTTTTTATTTCAGATATTTTTCTACTTAATAATTTAGTAGTAGTGCATTAGGGTCATTTCATTTGTTAATTTAACATAAAAATAAATTTATTATCTTTGGAATTGGTTTTCTAATTGGTTTTTATGTCCAGTAGCCCAGTGCACTTTAAAATTAATTTTATTAATTATATTATTATAGTTCTTATAGGTTTTTCTAATAGCAACAGCTGCTAGGAGTTTTGATTTTTCAAAATCATATCCTTAAAGAAATATTTGTAAAATACGACAAATAATATATGCTTACTAAGTAAGTGTAAAGATATTTTCCAAGCGAATAAAACGTGCTGCAAAAAAGACACCCTTTATTTTTTTGCTGAACATAGTCATTCCATATTTATTTAAAAGTTACTTTTTTCAACTTAAACAAATATTTGGGGTCATCAGTTTGTAACTATTAAATGAGGCCCCATGCTCCACTGGGAGTCGAGGATGAAAGAAGAAGAAGTTTGTAACTATAGTTGTTTCAAAAAAGAAGTATTTCGGTCCCGAGCTCTTCAATATCAAAATATTTTTCAAAAAGTACCACCCTTAGGGTATGTTTATTTGGTGGTTTTATTTAATATTTTCAATCCATATATGGAACATTCTCTTTCAAAACAGCCACCCCTCTGCAAACTTCCATTTTTAAGGTAAACGCAAAGTTTTTGAGCATTAAATTTTCGGCATCTCGTCTACTTTTTCATGCTGTATGTAACACTAGTTTACGAATTTTAAAAAATGTTGGTATCCTCAACATTTTTTAGTCATTTCCGGATTTCGAGATACATCGAAAAAAACATTTTTCGAAATCTAAAAAAAATGTCTTTACTTAAGGCCCATGCGCAGCATACAAAAATTCCGCACGAAATGTCAAAACTTCATATAAAAAAAAAATTCCTTTTTTGGGGAAAAAAAATTCCCTTTTTTGGGATTTTTTTTTTTATATGAAGTTTCGACATTTCGTGCGGAATTTTTGAATGCTGCGTATGGGCCTTTAAAAGGGAACATCTCTGGTTCTACCAAACCGATTTTGACAATTACTACTCATTTTCTTCGTAATCGATCAAACTTTACGAGCCGTGAAAAAAACTGTATGAAAAAATTTTTTTTTGATTTTTTTAATTTACGTTCAAAATAGAATTTTTTCAAAATTTTTTTAAAAATTACGAAAAATTTCATATGAATGCATAAATAGCGTCCAAGCCGTAAATTTGACAAAAATATGTTTCAAGTATAATCGATAGATAATTCAATTATCTACACTTTGGTAAAAAATAACAAAATCAGTTTAGTACAACCAGAGATATTTGCTTTTAAGTAGACACACTTTTCTTTTAGTTTCGAAAAGTGTTTTTTTTCGAAATATCTCGAAATCCGTTCCATGAAAAAATTTTTGGACTTCATTTTCGAATTTAGCGTGCCATTTTACTACGGAAACGAGTAAAACATGTTGAGGATACATTTTGCTGTAAACTAGTGTTCTTTATTAGTTTTTCAAAATATCAAAATGTCGAATTCAAGATGGCCGCCGAAAAGCAGAAATAATCACTTTTGTGATTATAACACGAGTGGGGTATGCAAATATGGGTTTTCGGGGTCGCTGACCTCGAATCTGGGGCTAGATTTTAGAAATTACAAAATGGCGCATTCAAGATGGCCGCTGGAGAGTAAAATCATTTTTTGTCGAAAGATAAGTTACCTTTATTTTAAAGTTTGTATTTGATTACTTATGTATTTTCATTAATTCCATACTTTTTATTTGAATACTTTTTCATTTAAACATTTTTTAACAAAGCAAAAGATGTTAATTTTGAAAGGATGTCTTTTACTATATTTAAAAAGTGCTTCAGCTGTTAGTAAGAATTGTTTAGTAAGCGCCTCTTTTAAAAGTTGCACCAAGAATATCTTTTTTTGTAGGTCATAAAAGATTCTTCGACGATACGTTGGGTTCAACAAATGTGAGGTGTCAATTTTTAGCTTTAATTTTTAAAAGGAAAATTGTGCAATATATTATATGCAATTTATAAAATAAAAATTTCCGAATAACTCTTATTTTTCTATGGCTAGCAAAACTTAAAAATTATAAAAAAAAGCAAACTAACTAACCAAAAAATTTGGTATTTTAAAATTGAATATAAAATTGAAAATTTAGAATTATTTCACGAATTTTAAATAAAAATTGATTTTTATAAATTACACTAGTTTACACGAAAAATGAACCTTCGCATAAAAGTTTCTCTTATCCTATATCTTCTCTTATCCTATATCACCGTAAGGACCACATCAATACCTTTCCATCTAATAGTATTTTATGCCAGTAAAACTATTTGCTCACGAGATATTAACGAATAACTGAAAAAAGTACCCAAAAAAGATGTTTTTCGAAAAAATTGCGAAAACTTTTTAAAAAAAAAAAATAATATAATTTTCGTGTTTCTCGACCCAAAGTTATCCTAAAAAACTCTTCATTTTCAAGGTTCACTCGATGACCCTGAAATATGTAAGCTGTTGTAATTTGATAATTTTTATTTTTAAAGCCCATTCGCAGAATAAAAGAAAAAATCCCAAGTGGGATATCCCAAATGGGACTTTTTTTTTATATGAAGTTTTGTCATTCCGTGCGAAGTTTTTTATTCTTCGTATGGGCCTTTAACTCAAAAACTCTTAATACATGATTTTTTTAAATATTTTTCCCTTTTTTGAAAAGTCCTTTCAAAAATATGATATATTGTGGCTTGTGCTTTCATTTATTTTCGAATTTTTATGTTTTTTTCACAAGCTTATAAAAATAAAGATATCGCTCTTGCAAAATATCGATCTTCGATTTGTCATAATCGATAATGTCTGAATTTTTTTTTGCTCAGAAGATTCTTGTTAGCCCTTTCGTAAACATTTTATGAGTCATTGCTCTTGACATGATATTAAAAATATTTTTTTGTCTTGAAAAACTATAAGAAAGACAAATCCATAAAATCAAGTAGCTAAAATATTTCAGTGTAAGATTTTATGAAGAGTATAAATAAATGCAGTCATATAGGCAAACAAATTGGGCATGAAATTTGCTTTAAGAACATTTACAAACCACTAATTGGCCAAAATGACTCAACTGCCTGAATTCGGATACCTCAATTCATAATAACATAAAACCGAAAAAACTTAAAAACACGGATGTATATTTTTCCGCCTAGTTTTGAGATGATTTCGTTAAATGCAATCAACAAATAAGTCAAGCCAGTATATTGCAAGTAAATAATCTCGCACGCCTTTTTTTGGTTTTGACAAGTTTCCAAAAATATTTAGACTGCAAATGTATTCATTTCGAGTATTTCAAGAAACATACGGACAAAAGTGCTTAAGCAATTAACACAGTTTTCCATATTTAGCCCGCCAAAAACATTTGCCCAATGACAAAATGAAAATTGTTTTATATTTACAGTAACATGAAAATATTTTCCGACATATTGAACGTGTGAAAATGATAAAGTCATAAAAATGGCCAGACGTCTTAGCAAAATATAAAAAAATAAAAGCACTCTGCACAGCCATAAGTTTTTAAGCACTTTTATTTGCCATCAAAAACCAAACAATAAAGGCAAATATTTGATTACTACGTCATTAGTTGCATATTTTTATAAATTCTTAGCTGAAAGTAAAATCTCTAGCTTTACGATGTGTTGGAAAGCCATTTCATCACCCATACAAAATTGGCTATAAATGTTTTGTCCGTTATTATATGCATATCAGCGAGTTCGTAAAACTTTTGCGAAATTATATGCATAATCGAATATCGCATAAACAAAAGTTTGCCAAATTTCCAAAACAAATGAAAATATTGAATGAAATGATTGCGCATAAAAACCAAACACCGTGCGATCTTGAGTAATCCAATTGAAATACCATAAAAACAAACACGATCCGTCATTATTTAGCGCGCGTTACGCATACGCAATGTTGTTGAAAATTGAAGAAGCATTCATGACGACGCAAATCGTAATAATTTTAAGCATACAATTAAAAGTAGCTGTTGAAATTTGCGAAAAATAAATTTATTGCAAGAAAAGTTCGATTTTTATATTTGATGCAGCAGGAACTTGTACAGTGCTTTGTTAATAATGACGTCAGAATGGAAATCTTTGGGTGCAGGGTGTTAGCTATGAGTCCCCTGCGACCAAGTGTCTAGTAAAAACTGTTCAGTGTTTAAAAAGTTATATATTTCAAGGAAATGTGGGCGACGGGAATACCTGCACATTTGGAGCAGTTTCTGCCAAGTGCTTTTAACATATATGCTGTATGATGGATTAGCACTACTTTGTAGTTCTTATACGACATACGTAGTCTGGGGATGCTTAAAATTTCGATTGTGTGGGTGGTACTTCTGCGGTAGAATTTTATAGCTTAGTACTAAATACAGTCGAACTTCCCTACAAAATAAACTGTTTTTAAATGCTCCAGGGATACTTAGGCCTGTGAACTTTACATATGATAGGACTACCCTTATAGATTTTGAGCTTATCTTCAGACTCCACTGTCTGGAGTTTTTTTTTGGACCTCGTTTTCGGTTTTTGCCACCTAAAAACCAGGAGTAAACATGTTCTGAACTCCACAGTCTTTTCTTTTTTTGGGTGGCTATGCAACATAACATCTAAAAATCCGACTAAAAAATTTTTTGAGTCCGGTTGTCCAGCCTTTGAGGTCACAAAAATCCCGGCAGTTCCGGTTTCTGAGTACCTCGTTGTACATATATGATTTTTTGAGGTTCTGTCACAACCCTCGCCCGCAGCGATTTTTGTAAAGCTCACATCACTCTCTTTTTGTCTGCCTGTTTAAGAGCACAACTTGAAGATGCAAGAATTTCTGCATACTGTTGTCACAAACTAAGAGTACTCCATATGGTCGCCTTAGTCGCCTTGAGTTATTTTATCCACATCTCCTGTGAAGCAATTCTTGTGCTGTCATTCTTCTACATCCGAGTACATTCGCTGGAACTATTAAAATTCCTGTTGAACAGTTTTTGCCTTAACAAATCGACCTTCTAATTTTATAAAAAAAATAACGTAAAATAAATGTAATTATGAAAAGCGAACTTACCGCAAGAAAAGAACCACCAACGACAAGCTGCAGGCAACGACTGAGAAAAATAAACGTAAGGGTATGTCTCGAAAGATCGAGAGCAAAGATTGAAAAGAGCACACATCTCTCAAACGAAACTTAGCTAAACAGCTTGAAAGCAAAACTTTCAATTCAATCGAATTATACGAATTATACGGTGTTTTTGTTATTTTACAGCTTAAATTATTTCGCGCTGTTCTTAAAAATTAGTTTCCTAACTAAAAACCTAATGAGTTTTTTTTTTTTTGAACTACTAAAAGCAAAACTGAAACTGAAGCAAAATAAATTTAACTGCAATGCAGAGGTCTATTGTGAACGAGCACTGCTTACACTGCTTGCATTACTAACAGCTTCGCACACACCGTTTCTAGACACACTGCTTTGGCGCAAACTGCTTAGCCAAGCTGTTCATGTATAAAAAACATTCAGCTTTTGCTCGTGTGTAAAACTTGTAAAAAAACCGCTAAGTAAATTTTATAGCCTCCAGCTTTTAAATTTACATAAATTGCCGCTAAAATTATTTTTTACTGAAGATATATAGGGTTCTCCAATAAGAGGTGTTATATTGGTATTCAAAGAATAATGCCATTTTTTTTAAATAAATGATCGGATATTTATTTCATAATAAAGAGGAAGGTATGCCGTTAATAATGAAAAACATCAACAGCCAAATGGCCACCACGGCCACGCACACAGGTCCATATCCTTTTCATGAAATTTTCCATAACAAAATCGCAAAGTGGCTGCCCTATGTCCTCGATAGATCCAATGACCCCGCCGGACCATAAACCACACCAAACAGTCACACTTTGAGGATGGACAGGCTTCTCAACAATAACTCTTGGGTTTTCCGAGCCCCAGGTGCGACAATTTGGCTTGTTGACGTAGCCACCGATGTGGAAATGGGCCTCATCAGCCAAGATGATTTTTCGATGGAAGATTTTCACCATTTTTGTAGTGAATTTTAATAATTTCAATGCGTTGTTGAAGCGTGTATCGTTCCATTTTTAGTAATGGCGTAGTTTCTACTTGTCAAATGTCAAAGAATAAAAGCTTCAAAAATGACAGCTACCGAAATACCGGGTAATTCAAAATAACACCTCTTGTTGGAAACCCCTATATTATGGATACAGGCGCACTTCTCTACAGCAAATTAGTACGTGTGCATAACTACATAGTTCGTTACACAGAAAATTCTTTATTCAAAAATTAGTTTTAAGTAGATCATAATTGAAAATTATTCATTTTGTTTCGTTATATACCAAAATACCGAAATTCAGTCTAAGGAGATCATAGTTTAACATTTTTCGTAAAATGGAAAAAGTGGTTGAAGAGGAGTTTTTAACATAGAGGTTTGCGATTGATAAAGTTTTCCAATATAAGTATTTACCATAATAATGCATATACATATACATATTCGAACCAAATTCTTTAACAGCCAAATTAATTGAAGCATACTAAAGGAACAGGCAGGCATTTAGATGCTCACTTGTAAGGCTACGTTGTAAGTCTTAATAAAAAAGCACTGTCATAGTAAAAAAAAATTGATACTTTTAACCTCAAGTTTTCATCTTGACTACACATGACAATTAGTTAGAGGGGTAGGTCTTAATATAGTGCGTTCCTCACGGCATCTTTCCCTATCTATTGTACATTCTTCACTACGGCTGCTATCTGACGCAATCATTAGCAAGCATCGAAATTCCTAAAACAAAATCATAATATAACAAAAATAAGGTTGCAATTAAGCTTTAACGAAATTGTATACAGCGAATTTGATGACGACTACATAACAAAGAAAAATAAACTAATAGCCTGCACTTTTACTTATGCCAAAGCAAAGATAAGATAAATTTGAGAAGAATATACACAAAAAAAAAAACACGAACAGCTGTTCGTACAAACTCAACCAAAATCTCATAAAACTTTTCAAATTATACACTCGTGGCAGTTCGAAACACGACGACGTTGTGAACGGAAGCACCAAACTCTAAGCAAAATATGAAACGAATTGTGGCTGTGAAAAATTGTGAAAATATACATATATACAAATCGATGCTCTACCCATTGCTATATAATTTATAATTAAATAAAATCAAAGATAATTAAAAATTTGAATTGAAAAATTTTAAAAACTGCTGCATTGAATTAGGACTATAAATACGTCAAAATTACTAAAATAAAACGCACGAGAAAGTGATTACGTAGAGAAATATTTTTCACATTGCCACAATGAAAATTATGATCATTTGGTGGATGGAGCAGCAAAGTGTGCACGGCGCATATTAAAAATAGAAGCAACTTTTGCTGAGGCAAGCAAAAGTGTACCAAATAGCTTAAAAAAACGACAATCACATAGAGCGTATACATACCATAGATACAAACAAGCGCAATAACTGGAGCATAGGCTGTGGGCGACGGCCATGGACAACGTTGATGGAGCAGAGATGGGTACGCCCAGACATGTGCGCCATCGTAGGCATCGCATGGGACGCAGCATGCGTGAGCAAACACCGGATGCAAGTGTTACGGCGGCCAATGGACGCCACAGCCAGCATTTGGAGGATGAAGAAGTTGAGGAAGTAGCTGGAGACTCTGCGCACGCCTCACCGCAGGTTATACGCATGCAGATACGTGCGCCGGGTGCGATGTCCGCACATGAGAGCAAGATACTACGACGCCGCGACAAAAGCTTTGCCAGCTCGGCCACACGCAGTCAATCGCAACCGCGTGAGGCAGAAAAGCTAACCAGACCAGACGCACACAATCTCATCAAGCATCGCAGTCTCTCCTCGCCGCGTCATAAGGATGAGTCCAGCGAAAGTGAGCTCACGGGCAGTTCCTATACGCCAAGTGCCACATACCCTAGCACAGAATCCACAGATGAAACATTAAGCCGTCTGGAAAAGAACTTGCAGCGCTTTGAGGATGAACGTAAACGTTTCGAGGCTGAGAAACGCCTGTTCGAACGCGAGAAACGTGAGCACAAAGCGCGTCATCGCCAGCTGGATCATGAGGAGCGCAAACGTTTGCTGCAAAACTATCGTAAGCTAAGTGATCGCATACAGCTGCCACAGGATGAGGAGGAACGTCGTCGGCTTGTGCACAGCTTGCGACTGCAGCGTCATGAGGCACCAAACGTGCGTATGCGTAATCGCAGTAGCGGCTACGATGAGTCATCTACACAGTTTAGCTCGTCGGATGCAGATACAACTGAGGAGCTAGCGTCCAGGCGTACAGCCAAACAGCTTAGTCCCGCACGACGACATGCGCAAAATTCAAACAACTATGTGGCAGCTGCCATACGTGGTGCTCCGCCACCAGCACCAGTAAAGACGCCCACATTGTCGGGCAGTGTATCACCGCCTAAGGCTCCGGAACGACGTTCGGCTAGTCGTAATAGCTCGCTATCTCCGATCAGGCCGCAGCGACGCTCCAAAACTCCTGAGCAGAGAGCAGAAGCTGCGCTCAAGTATGTTGAAGTAGGTGAAACTGGCACTGGCCAACTTAAGCCCGGCAAAGCAAGACAAAGCGAAGGAGAGCAGCGCGCGGAGCTAATGCGCAAGTATATGGAGGCAGCGGAGCGCGCTGCTGCTGCGGAAGCGGCGCTGGCGCAAAGCCTCAGTGTGGGTGCAGACAATCTAAGACGCAGCAATAGTCTACGTACGCCGGATCCGGAGCGTAAGGTGGAAGCCAAACGCAGCTCGAGCTTGGAAAGACCTGTAAAGACGAGACCAAAACGCGAAGCTAGCTTGGAACGCAAAATAGAGCCTACTAAAGTTGAAGCTTTGGAAACAACAAAAAGCGAAACGACAGCAGCTTTACCCGCAGAGCAGCCAATGGAGGAGTCAGTTTCATCAACAGAGAACTTAATCAAAACTGCTGATGACGATACCGATTCCAAACAGAAGCCTTCTTTGCTACGCCGTTTTTTGAAGCTCTTTAAAAAGAGCCCCAAGACAACAGCGTTGACTGCAACAATAACACAAAGCCAGGAGCTACCAGAACCACCCGAAAAAATCATTTCGAAAGCATTTCTGGGACATTTTCGTCTTGAGGCGCGTCATGAATGGAGGCGCCTGAAACTAGATTACCCAGAGCGTCTAAATGAAATGAGAAGACTACGTAACACCTGCATAGCTCATAGTATACTGCTGATATTACTGCTCGGCTTTGGGGGTCTGATGTTTCGTTATACAGAGGGCATGGCCGAGAACATTTACAAGTGCGAGGTGCGCAAAGTAAAGCGCGATTTTATAGATAGTCTCTGGGATGTGAGTCACAATACGAGGTAGTGTCTAAAATTTTAGAAATGTAACCATATTGAGTTTTACCAATAATCTTATTATTAGAGAGGATGACTGGAAGTCACTGGCGCGCAACAAGCTGCGCAAGTTTGAAGATGAGCTAAATACGTTGGCCGAATTAGGTTTGCGTAGGTTTCCTGGCCAAAAGTCTTGGAACTTTGTCAATTGTTTTATATTTTGCTGGACCGTGATTACCACCATAGGTAAACGCCCTTATGATACCCTCTTTATAAATGGCTGCTTTAGCATTGGCGTTGTCTGTAATTTATACTAAACTGGTACAATTCTTTCTTTGCAGGTTACGGTCACATCACGCCTAAGACCACGCTTGGACGCTCTTTGACCATCGTCTATGCTATTATTGGCATACCTCTATTCTTGATTATACTTGCCGATTTTGGTAAGCTCTTCACGCGCATGGTCAAGTTTCTGTGGGCCTATGTGCGTCGCGTTTACTATACGCGTTCCTGCCGCCGCATACGTCGTCAGCAACAAATACGGGATGCCATGACGGGCTTCAATACGGTTTACGACATGGCCATACGTCGTCCTAGCATGTTCTTTGGCATGACCGATGAAGCGGATGTTGAGTCGCAGCAAGATGCAGAGGCTGCCAAGTCCCTGGGCACTTCACATCCGGAAACACCCACTTCACCGTATCCGGAGACATACGAAGTAGATGACGAGTTTAATCTACCTGTGTCTGTAGCTTCAATGCTGCTCATTGCTTATATAGTGTTGGGCGCTTTGGGTTATACGCTATTGGAGAAGGAGTGGACCTATCTGGAGGCCTTCTATTTTGTTTTCATATCTATGTCCACCATTGGTTTCGGTGATCTTGTGCCAAACAATCCCTTTTATGTGATGGTCAGCATGATCTATCTGATCTTTGGCTTGGCTTTAACTTCTATGTTCATCAACGTAGTGCAAATTAAGCTCAGCGGTCACTTTAAGCGTGCCAGTGCTAAGGTAGGCGCCACCATAGGCATGGGTCTAGCCAGCGAATTTGGTGATGAGGCAGGCTCTCACATCAAGACGCCTTCAGAGTTGGCTTCGGTGCACGGCTCGCGTTTGGGTCGCATAGAAGAGGACGGCCGTGAGGCGCCGCCAAATGCTGCTACACCGCAGCTGACATCGATTTTGAGAACACCTCGTCCACAATCACCGGCAATAACGGAGAGCAATCCAAATCAGACTGATGCCACTCCGCCACCTTTGCTGCCTAAACGACAGGTGGCTGTGGAAGCACAGCAGCCAGTTGAAGCTGAAAAGAAAAAGAAACGCAGGTTCTTTAAGTGAAGCAAATGTAAAATTTTAGCTAGCCTTGAGATTTTATTTAATAAGCTTTAAAGTTTTTTTTTTTTTGTATGGCTAGCCAAAAACTAAAAATAGTTTTTTATGTTTAGAAAAATATAAATGACACAGAAAAAAAGAAGTTGAAATCGAATTTATTCTCTATTTAAAATGTATTTATTTGTTATTTAGTTTTACTATTTTATATTTTATATGAAATTCTTAGTTTAAGCTTTATGTATCTAAAAAAAAATACAACTCGTTTACAAATAACTGATCTAATTTTTTGGACTTACTTATCTGTTAAGTAGCCAAAAATGTTTGGTAAGAACAAAAGCACAAAGCCTAAATAAGCACTGCTAAGACGGTTTGTATTTCTTGTCCATGATCATGAAATGATAAAGGTTGCGCAGAAACTCAATCAAAGGAAATAAAAGTGTTACCAAGGATACCAAAAATTTCATTTAATTGGAGTAAAACTCTACTTGAGCGAGCTTCTTCTCCCAAACCCTTGTTTACCTATTTTCGGACTCGCTTATGCTCCTCCTGAGTTGTGGGTATGCGATCTTAGCATTCGTCTGCAGGCATTCCGATCCTGGATCATGTCATCGCTGAGACCCATTCGTTGCTGATGTTTTTGCATTTGACCGATCCACGTATTTTTCGGTCTGCCTGCTCTACGGCCGTTACTACGGTAAGTATTGCCTTCTTAGCGGGGTTCTCCGGCGGTCGCCTTTGAATATGGCAATGCCAACGCATCTGACCTGCTTTGAGCGTCTCAGTGATAGGCTTTTTAACAAACAGGCTGCCTCGGATGTGTTTGCTCTTAATGTGATCAAGCTTGGTCACACCCGCCGTCATTCTTAGCACTTTCATCTCAGTCGCAGATAATTTACTCTCGTACGTTTTGTACATCGTCCAACATTTGGACGCATACAAGAGTGCGGGTCTAACGACTGTCGCGTACAGCTTGCTTTTTAATTTCCGTGGCATTTTCTTATCGCAGATAACGCTAGAGTTTTCTCGCCACTTCATCCACCCAACACTGGTGCGATGTTTGATGTCATCATCGCATGTAGCTTCGCTATTTACAACTGAGCCTAGGTTCTTAAATTTGCTGCCTATAATCAATTTTTCCACGCCTATATAGATATCCGGATTTGGTCTTTCTGGATCTGAAAATTGACAGGGGAGCAATTCTGTCTTTTTTACGCTTATTTTCATGATCCATGATCCGTCAATATCTTATCCCAAATTGATAAAGCATTTTGTAGGGCTACGATATTGGTGCTACCCAGAATTCAGTCATCTGCGAAAAGGAGGGATATTTCAGTTTCGTCGCCGATTTGTTTTAACAAGTAGGACATGATGATATTAAACATGATTGAGCGAGCTATTCCTTCTTAAATCATTATACGCACTTTTGTTAAAACTTTTCTTCTAAAGTTGGAGTAGCTTGTCCAGCAGTCCCAATTGCTTCTGTGCGCTCATTAAGATGCCCACAAGGACACTATCGAACGAGTAACAAATTGTTGTTTAGCGCTCTAAATTAACTCCAAACTGGGATATCTTAAGTGCGAAGAAGCGAAGGACGACTCGTCATGGACTTGTTCTGAACGGCATGGTGACTGCGATGGTTAGCTAAAATTTAAATTTGGACGAGCTCACTTCTTTAACTTACTCTGAATTGAAAGTAATCAGAACATTTCTTTTTTCTATTCACAAAAAAGTTTAGCTTCAGCTCAATTGAATTATGATGCGATTTCCAAGTGAATGACAGTGTAATAAACTCGAAGTTGTCAAAACTTTTTCTGGCTCAACATCCACAGAACAATTTGGCATCAATTTGTTGCACTCATGATACTATTTCCCATGCATGCTTATAGCTTGGATAAACTGTGGGCTCTCACATTTATTAAGTAAAACTGTATTCGATTCAGGAATAAGTTCTATAATTTGTTAATATGCATATGGCATCGCTAGCTCAAAGACGCTATTTGCCCAAGAAAATCTCTATTAATCCGTTCGGATTCGGCTATAAACTGTAGGTCCCTGTTCTCTTTGAACAGTTATTAATAGAGATTCCCATGCCCCGCCCAGGGGCGACTGACAAAAATTGTCAGTCAGGAAAATATTATTATTATTATTATTATGTATATTTTAAATCATAACAGCAGCCGGTGGTGCAATTTGCACTGCATTACCATTAAGCTACATGTCTTCACACAGTTCTAGCAAGCCGTTCTGCTGTATCTCTGCCCAGTGCAACCAAAGGAATAAGTAATTCATAGCACGCGCATTAGTGACGACAGAACTGCACAACTGTCCTGTAAAGAAACCCAAACTATGCAGGCAGTAACCGCAGTTAACAGTTTACAGTAGTACAACAGAACGTTGTACATAAGGACAACGAAATTGGAGCACAGCACAAGAGAGCAACAAGAGCTACGCTCTTAGTTAACAGTGCAACTACCCGAAAGGACGAGCGCGGCGCTTCGTCTCTTGCTGTTCGTTTTCACAGTAAACATACAAAGCCAGCTGCCGAATAGGCGTCATTTGTTGTTTTGAAACGGACGCGTGCAGTCGACATAACGCTTGGAGTTGCGTATCGGTAACGTAAAAGACGCGCCAAATTTTAAAGCTGTGTGCGAAAAAAAAAACGCAACGCGAATAATTTACAGCTATTTCTAAGTTGTGTAAATCACGGCGTACTGACAAAACAACAGTTGTGCAATGTGTAAATATTTCAGTGTCAATGCCAGAATAACAACAACAAAATGTGACAACTAATATTTTACATATGTAGTTGAAATTGAAATATATATGTATTAATTTAAGTGTGACCGAAACAAAACAAAATAAAATAAATTTGATCGTCAAAGAAGCATTGCCGGCTGCTCGCGTGTTTATGTGTGTGTGTGTGTGAGTTTGTGTTTCTGTGTGATATGTGTAAAGACAAAAATATGAATACATGTGCGTGTGTGCATGTTTGTCCTTCCCCTTTTGCGGCATTCTGCCAGATGCATTTTATGTTTTTCTACCACTAGTTGGTGTTTTTGTTTTGTTGCATTCTTTCGCTTTCATAGCATGTTATATGCATTTCCTTTTCAACATTTTACAACAGCTGCCAACAACAACAACAAAAATATGTATGCACATATCTTTGCTCATTCATACATATGTATGTATGTATGTACATATGTAGCAAAGTATTTTTGTTCAAACAATTATTTTGTGTTCTCGCGCGTCAATTCATTTGCTTAAATGCTGATTTTTCTATGTTTTTGCACATTTTTATCCAAATAATCAAACAAAGAGTTACTTTTGTGTGCAAATTTGAATGTGTTTTTTTACTTATGTATATAGTATAACTTACAACCTAACAAGAGAGTTCGTCGACCAGCCTTGTTTTTTTTTTTCAAAGTAATCACAACTTACCAAACAAGAGCCACAAATTTATTCCGCAACCACAACGACAACAACAACAACATCCAACATGTCTGCAATTAGCAGCCGCAATCAAAAAATGGAACAACAGGTAGGTGTCAAATCCCAATGTAATAATATTATCGTATATTACTATAAGGTGCTAAGATAGTTGGATGTGATGATTAATGAATGGTTGATGCCAATTGTGAATGATAGTGCTCGGTGAGGCTAGCTTAAAGGCTAATACGCAGCAGTGTAGAACCGCGTGAAAGAAAACATAACTTCATAAGGGGTGCGCCATTTCTTATGTCGGCATGCAAAAAAAAACAAACGATTTCTGTATATGAGGTATTTTCATTTAATTTGGTTCTTTGCAATATTATTTGTACCAGTTTTTGAATACAACATCATTCAAGTGGCCGCCTCTTTTGGCCACAGCAAAATATGCCCTATTTGCTGCATTTTCCAATCCCTTTTCGAGCATCTCGGGTGGTATAGCGATGATTTCGGCACGAATGTTTTCCTTAAGCTCTTCAATGGTTAGCGGCTAGCTGGCGTACACTTTGCTTTTCAAATAAGCCCTCAAAAATAAATCCGGAGGGGTCAAATCTGGGGATCTGGGTGGTCATTCAATGTCGCCTCTTTTTGACATCAGACGTCCAGGGAATTTTTGTTGCAGAAACTGGATTGTTGGATTCGCAGTGTGCCATGTCGCACCATCTTGTTGAAACCAGTAATCTTCAAGACCTTTTTTGCGTATTTGTGGGCTGACATAGAGAGCCAACATCCACCGATATTGGTTTCCATCGACCGTTTGGTTCTCTTTGAAAAAATAAGGCCCAATGATGGTTTTGGCGCAAACGCCGGCCCAAACAGTAACTTTTGGGTCATGTAATGGCGTTTCATAGATCTCGTGTGGATCCTGCGCTCCCCAAATACGGAAATTTTGCTTATAAACGCCACCAGAGAGTTTTCAGACGGTGCCTGTTTACCATGACATTTTCGACGATATGCACGTTGAGTTAACACAACTGAATGACTGTTTTCAATGTACAAAGTAACTACTTCGGCGCGTTCTTTTGATATGAAGCGATACATGGTTAAAATTGTACTGAATTGACGTTTCCAAAACATGTAAAGTCAAGTCAATTGGTTGTCAAATGTTTGAGTTATTCAATGTTACAATACCGACATAAGAAATGGCGCACCCTGTATAAAAAAATCGCAATGAATTTTGACAGCGTATTAGCCTTCACCGTACCATCTAAGGAAATCACTGAAAAGGACATACAAATGCATTTATGTATTTACTCTACTCAATGAACTCTATCGTTTAAAATTCAATCACCCACACACCAAAAAAAAATGTTCCAAAATGTTGCATAGAAATTTTTAGCGGGTGTGAGCTGTGACCTATAGGAAACTTGGATGCAGGCTTTTTTTGGTTCACCACAAAATTGTCAAAAATATTACACGATTAGTTAATATATGAAGAAATTTGATTAAAACGAGGCGAACCTTATTTGCTGCTTGTTTACTCGGCTCAGTCCAATATCATTCCATGGCTGTGTGGCACAATATTAAACCTAAAAAAATGAAAGGAAGTAAAAGCATGGTGGAAGGGGTATGTGTTCGCTATCGGAGACGGCATATCCTCTCAGCTTGTTAAACCATTTTAAGCATATGATAAAAAGAGCCAGGTTAGCCAAGTTTGTAATTCAACGCTCCATAGAGATCCGATGAGGTACCGGTGGAAGACTTTATGTCCTTTTTCTCTAGTCGATAAAGACAACGATTTAGTTCATCCGTATTTTAACGCTCCATAGAGATCCGACCTGGGGCCGTTAATAGAGTTGGTATCCTTTTTCTGCAGTCGTTTGAAAAGATTGACTTTGATCGTCCGCTCCATTGAGTTCCAATCTGGTACCGTTGAAAAAGCTGATGGTTTTCTCTAGTCGTTAAAAAGATCTAGTTAGAGCGCACGCACTCTGTCGGACAGGTTCAGTTCCCATTATGCTTAAAAACCTACTCGCCAGCAACCTAACCTTAGTGGTCCTCTTGCGGGTCTAGACAGAAGCAAACAAAAAGCAAGCTCTACGAACAATTTTTTTTAATTTCTTCTTTTTTTTTTAAAAACCAAGCGAAAAAATTATATTTATAGCCTTATTATTTAAAAAGAAAAAACATTTTGATGCGCTATAAGCAGCTTTTGCAGGAACAGAAAACGTTTCTAAGAACTGTAGGCCAGTAGGTAGGAAGAACTAGTTTTCTCTATCGAGGCCTTCCCACCTACACAGCTACTGCAGAAGTCATGATGGTGCACATTCGCTTCGGATTGTACCTTAACAGGATGTCAAAACTGGATGTTGTGCCCCATTATCATTCTGGCATGGTTCTGGTTATCGCTGTTCTTGTACGTTAAGAGCAAAATACGACATAATAACTTCAAAGTTTCAGCTGTTTTTTGTAGTTTATCAACTTTGTCGTCATAAAAGAAGCATCTACTTTGCTGTTCAAAGTAAATCCTAGAAGAGTCAAGTCGAAGCTTGGTGGCATGCATTCGCTTTTTTCGAAACATGTTGATCAAATTGTGAATTTGAAATATAACTCATATTATGTTCTATGTTTATTGTTATGCGGTTACTGTTGATTCGTATCGACGAATTTTCACATAAAAGTTTCTTGAATTCGGTTTAGAGTGAGGTTTTTAGAACATTTTTCAAGCCCCAGAAATGCCAAAGTGAATCTGGTAACGCAGCGGAAAAAAATAAGTCCATCGATGTCTGGTTTAAGAGCATTTATTTATACAAATTATTAAACGTTTTTTTCCGTGAAGATCTGTTCGTTAAGGCAGTTATCCGACGATTAGTATCACAGGATTCAAGATTATATTATATAAAACAATATTATCATTGATCAAGTTTTTAGAATTGCTGTGTTTGCTGGTTTAACTTTACTCAACTACCAAGGAATAGCTCGTTTATTCTGTTGAATGCTTTAAGACAAAAACCTTTTAAGCATATTTCTATATGCCTTCACAATAAAACTTAATAATTGGGTTTCTTAAAAGCAACCTGATTTTTGTTAATACACATCTTGTTCATTCAACACTTTTCAACCACCTTATAAACAAGATTTATTTTCAAATATAGCCTAAAATATAAACGCCACAAAAACAGATTGTTTTTAAAACTAAGTTCATTAATTTTGTAAGCTCATTAATCAGAAAAGTGCTCAAACATACGATTATGTTTAAAATAAGGCAAGCTTCAACGTCTGCTCAGATTTCAAATGGTTACCGCACAAATTACATAGCAATTACCGCAAATGGTGCCACAAAAATTGGTATAGTATAAGCAACCCACCAATGCCACACAAACTCCGTGTTTTATATATATAATTGTATATATATATATTTGTTGCTCCAAGCCTGCAGTATTGCCTGCTGTTAGTGACAGAATCAAGTGGCCAGAACGTATCAACAAATGCTCGAGCAGCAAATTGCCATCAATTGTGGACTGCAAAATGAGGATAAACTTTCATCAAGTGGACAGCGCACGTGGTTGATAGCCACACCGCAAAAGCGTTAAACTAACGTGCCACAAACATTTGCCGCTTAGTTATAAATTTGTTGTACCCTGTAATCAAAGCGTAAGGGTTGAGTTAGTGGCAAAAAAAAGTGTGACTAAGAAAATTATCAGCAAAATTAATGAAACACTTACTAAAAAAACCTGCCGTCAATAGAACCGAGCATACTATTTCAAAAATTTATGTATTTGGGAACGTTGCAAACAACTGCTTGATGGGAAGAACATATGGTTATCATCATCGTCGTGACTAAAGTTTTCCAAAAGTTCATCAATAGCTTCTACTGGACAGCCCACATCTGAAAATTTCAAAAGACTTTCAATATGAAACTAGCTCATTGCTTGCAACAGACAGCTATTGTTGTTGCTCCCCTTCTTAGTCGAGCACTTCTGCATTTCTGCCTCGTTGTTAGTGTTGCTCACGTCATTATTCAGAAACTTCTGCATTTCGTATTTCGAAACGACTAAGTGAACACCATAATTGATTTTCCATAAAAAATCAAAAGAGCTTAGATTATAAAATTTAGTGAGAATATATTTTTCAGAGTTGTTCTTTCATCATCTTAAGTCGCAGAACTTCCGGAATTATAAGCAATTAACCCATTTTTGACTCAAAAGTCTACAATTCAATTACATTTTATTTTATTCTCCTTAAATTGTTTTTGCAATTTATAAGATCCTTACATTTCTAATCAATTAAGAACTAATAAAGAGCTACGAATACTGATTTATTAAATAAACTTTTTGAATATAGCAATGGATATATTTTTTGTAAGCCCCCAAACAAACTATCTGTGTAGAAGCTACTGTCACCAAAATCGGTATGTAGTATACTTAAATGAAAGAAACTCGCTTACGTGTAGGGGTCACCAGCAGCATTTTTTTCTACAAACATCAGGTTAGGGTATCAAATAGTCGGCATATTCCCACTAAATCGTCAAACTTTTTCTGTTTTTTTAATTTACTTTTGTTTACTTGCCCATACCTGCAACAACAGCGTTGCGGTCCGTCTGTTGCCTTGACAACGGTGTTTAAAAAAAAAAAATCGAAACACTACCTCCAAAAAATTTCCAAATTACTGTCAACATTGTGGACTCTGATTGCCTCACCTGAGCGTGCTGCATTTATAGTGTCTGCCCCAAATGTTATTGGGTTATTTATAAGGTAGGCTGTTTGCCAGCCCTCTTTAGACCTTATTTTAGTTTAGCCCAACATAACAATATTATAGCCAAGTTTGTAGCTCTGAGCCTATAGACGTTGCCAAGGGGTAGCTCAACCCAAAAGTGCCTTTTAACTACAGCAAGCCAATAACTGATTCTGGGAAAAACGTAGTTATGTCAGCCATTTTCATTTTTTGAGAAACAGATTTTAAATGGAAAAAAAATGGAAAACCAATTACGGAGCACTGCTGTAAGGAGTCATTAGGCAAAGAGTATTGGAACTTTGTACACTCATAAAACAAAGCCAAATGAATGCATTACATGGCAGAAAGTTAAAAGCATATTTACAGTGTAACCACAAGCATTTGTAACAATTAAGAAATAAAATCGATAAGTACTAATAAAATCAAAAGCTTCATGACTGCATGACTTCAATATTTAACCCAAAATAACAAGCAAAAGTTATATCAATCAGCTCGTAAAAGAACTCAACGCATTAAATGGATTTACGACCCACAAAGAAAATTCTCCAAATTCCAAACAATTGAAGGCATTGTATTCAGTTTTTAAAGCAAGGAAGGGTTCCTGCAATGTTTGTAGTTGCTTTGCCTATCGTAACCAGGGGCAACAAGCCAACTAATACACACAAATGGACACACTTATGCATGCAAGTGTATACACGCTATCACTATAGTCTGGGTATACCCAGACATATGGTAATAAGCGTACATGTGTACATGCTGTACACTACTGTCGCCTATGAAATGTCATGTACCCAAAACAATATGGTAGCAGCGCCGCGACGACGAGTTCAAATGAATAAAATCGATTTATGACCAAGTGTTAAGACCGTCTCTGCGCTTCACTGTGCATAAATTAATCCCAAAAGTTGGGGCAATAAGTAACACAATTGTTTTACCCAAAGCCAACACATACTTATGGCAGAGCAATCCGGAGACGGCTCCCGGGCGCATATGTATAATGCGAGTCACAATGCTAAGACAATTAACAAATAAACCTCATGACTGAGCCTTTGGTTATAACACCAACTGTTTGTGTACTGCGGCAGTCCCCAGCCCCCCACAAAAAAAAAACAATGTTCAGTCGTTCGCATTAACATTGAGGACTCGGCTGCCACATTAACAGAAAGTACTCGAATGCCTGGGGCTGTTTAAGTGCTCATACACACACTCACACCCGGAGTGTGCACATTCAACACTTTAAGCGTCTACCTCTCTGCACGTCCTCAACCGGAAATGACGTAGTGCCTGGACTTTTATTTTCGTTAACTTTAGCAACTATAATATTATATTTGCAATTTCAAGAGGTTTTTGACCCTTTGCTCTAGCCAAATAATCACAAAATGGCAGAGTAGTTTTGGTCAAAGGCCAAAATAAGTGTAAAATTTATGTGCTTAAAATTTCAAACTTTAACTTAAATATATTATTTAGCCCCAGTAAAACTCGGGCAAAAGGCTACATTTGGTGTACATACAAAATAAATATAATTAGTAGCAGCGGATTAGGGTTAGAGCTCTGGTAGTCTGTACAATGTATCTATGTTTCTGGCAAATTTCAAACATGTCAACTAGTCGAGTCGGAAGCTAGGCTGTCTATATAATTAAAAACTTGACTTAGGAGTGTTTTAGATTTCGTTCGCGTTTTTATTTGGTCTAAATAATTGTATAAACTTTTTTGTTAAAAAGTTTAATTATTGTTAAAAGACGTACCGGGCTTATAATGGTTTGGTTTCATAAAAAAAACCTTCTACAAGCGTTCTTTCTGAAAGCGTTCTAGTAGTTCACTAAGATCTATGACGCCATAAGTTGTGTTAAACGAAGTTAAAGTGGCTGCAGCGAATTAAATTCTAGATCAAAATCTTTGTAAATAGCATTTTCAGATCTCTTATTAATCAAAAGAAGCGTCAATCGAGTTAATGTTAATCATGGAATAATAATCGAAGAGCTACACAAACAACAATTTTCGGATTAAGAAGTCAGCTCATGTTTTTTGGAACGCTGAATCTGAATTCTAGATCTACAAAACCCCTGATTGTTAAGGTTCTGTCAGCTGGGGTTTCTTTGAGCGGCGGATTTGGAAGCTACGACTCAAAAAATTAGAGAAGATTTGGTCAGACATCCAGACTCGTAGGAGATTTTGATGGGGTGTTTTGCGTTTATAACACAGCTACACAAAAAACCGCTCATCAGTTTTTGGGACTTTCAATTTACGTAAAACCAAGCTCCACGTGACGGCTGTCATTCAAGTACGGAGCTGCCCTTGTTTTGTAATTCAGCTCTGCTTTGTTAGAGCTGACTATGACGCCGTCAGTGTTGCTTGTTTTGTGGACTTTCTAGCTGGTTGCTGCAGTTGACGTCCAAGGTTCCAAGCGCCTAAACCCTTGTAGCCCTGCTGGCAGACATGTAACCAAGTAATCACGTGCACTTGTGGTAACTCCGGTGACTTGTACGTTGCCTTTGACAAACACTGAGTTTGTTCTGTCACATGAGCTGCACACACGTCTGGGCTTTTGGGGTGCTGGTTAAAGCTACTGACGGACTTGTTAAGTGACTGCAACAGTTTAAACGCTTTATTGTTTACAACAATGCTTTGGGAATTGTCAACAAAAAAAAAAAAATAAAAAATAAAGTCAGTTATTAGGTTGTACCCGTGATAATACTTATTTACAACAGCTGGAATGAGTTTCGCTTTTCCAAATATATCGTGCTATAAACCTTTTAAATCACTTGCTACAAAAATGTTGCCCAAAGCATCCGCCAGGATTTCATCATTTTTGCCGCCTAACGCAAAATGCGGAAATTCAATATGCAGTGGAAATTTTTCATTTTAAATCCCATAAGCATTCATTATCCGCATCCTGTTGGGTTTACGAGCATATGCCTGTACTTGTGTGTGTGTGTGTACGTTGGTGCGTGTATATTTATGTGTTAGATGAGCTATGATATATACGTTTACTTCCATAATACATACCTACATGTACGTTTGTTACACGCAAAGGCTATTAAAGAGAGATATTAACTCATACAAATGTGCTATAGAAGGATACAAACTAATTAGTTTCTAGTTAGGATTGAGAACTGTTTAAAATGGAAAAAAAGTCTAGAATTATATTTACTATAGCACAGGCTCAATGGTCCATTAGGGCCAAAGGTTTTTGTTATTAAAAAAGTTTTTTTTTAAAAAAGAGTCAAACCCAACAAAAATCCGTTGGTCTGGCGAATATATTTTGCTTGGGTATAACTGGCATCCATTGGTCAGTCGGCCTCCAGCCGATAAGCCAGAAATTTGTTTGAGAATGTTGAACGACGGATTTTCAATCTCTTTAAAAGGAAATTTGAAAAGAAAAATTTGTAGAAAATTGTGTTTTACATAAAACGCACAATTTTCGGGGAGCACCTTAAACACACAGTAGCACCAAATGTTGGTATAGAAATCCTTTGTTCGTGGAAAATACTTAGTGTTTTGTAAATAGGTGCGGATTCAGGAATTTGTCTTGCACTTCGAAGTGTATATACATACATCAGAGGTCACAAAAAACTGTCAAACCATTTATCTAACTTTTGGGGGGGGGTCCGGTCCCGAAAGCCTCCTGTGGATCCGCCACTGATTATACACAACTAAGGTACTTAGTCTTCAAGACAAACTTAAGAATTACTTAATCTTGAAACAAAGTTTGGTTATCTAAGCTCTGATAGTCTCCAAGATACAGGCGTTCAGACAGACGAACGGACATGTCTCGATCAATTTCGTCTGTTCATTTTGGAACGAATTTTGAATGTTTCATACAATTGCACAATCTTTACATACCCCTACCCTTAAGGTGTAGGGTATAAAAATTATCCACACTCAAAGTCGGGCGAACAAGACTTTGAGTTACTCAAATACAAACAAGTGTTTAAAAATATTATTTTTACCACTATCATCTCACCAAAAAAATAAATATTTGGAGTAATTTCTATGAAATTCGGCTTAGGTGCTCCAAAAAACATTTGACTAACCTATTTTTTGTACAATATCTTCCAAAAAATCTACCGATCGGTCCCATGGAGACTATATACTATGGTAAACCGATTTTGATTAAATTTGGTACAATGCATGGAAATCTAAAGTACTTCCCAACGCCAAAGGGTCTAGCTGGATAAGGTACTGGAAACTGTCCCCAACGATTTTTGAAAAGTTCGATTAAAAAAAATTTTTTTGCAAAATTTCAGTTTTTAAACTTAACGCTTGACGGCTTAATTTAATAAACATGTTTTTTTTTTTATTTAATTGTGGCTAAGCTACTGATTATTTTTAAACCAAATTTTTTTAAATCTGAGTTGACAAAAGGGATCTTTAAAAAAAATATATTTAAGCTTTTTGTAACCAACACATTATCTTAAAAAAAAAAGTACCTGCCTAACTAAATGAATACCTTGAATACAATTTTTGGGGAGATTAAAACAATATTTTAGATCAGTGGTCGGCACTGCCCTAACCCATGGGCCTCTGGTTCACACGTACTGTGTTGTACACAAAACGCATGCATGTGTGCGTGATTTTTGTACTGAAATTCTCTCAGCCAATTCTCTGGCGTTGCCACGCTCTTGTTTCAAAGCAACACACACGAAGTTTCTTGTTCATGACTTCGGCTCCTGCTTAGAGAGCGTGCTTGCATTTTTACTCTCACAAAACTAAAGCGCTCCAGCAAAACATAAACTGATTTTGTGTTTTCTGCCACTCGGCACCAAAGCCACGGCATACTAATGCTGGAGCGCTTTAGTTTTGTGAGAGTAAAAATGCGAGCACGCTCTCTAAGCATACTGCACTCATCAAATGGGTGTTTAGTAGTGCTGGAGAAACATCTCTGTTGGTCAACATCGATATATAGATATTTAAAACTTCGATCATCGGTGTTTTCTCCAGTAGGGAAGTTTGTTAGCACCCATAGCTGACTGCAGTGTTGGCAACGCTCATACGAAAAGTTTTACATTTTGTTTAAAGCTGGCAACGTCAAAGTAGAAGATTTGCAAAATGAATAAACCGTAAGAACACTTATTTTTAAATACTTGTAAGTTGTTATTATATTGTTAGAAATATAAAATATATACAATTTTTATGAATATGCAAGGTACAGGAGAAAAGCTGTCTAGTATATACTTTTTGGTCTTTTAAAAAAAATACTAAATTTCATAGTCACACCATTTCTTGGTCTTTTAAAAAAATACTAAATTTTTAAATCAATTGGTAAACCAAACTTAATAAAGTAAATTCAACAAGGAAAATCAATCCAGCTTGCTAATAACTCGGTGGGTTGGCTTTGGGGCAAAGATAAAGAGGTGACCCCATGAAGCATGATTTTTATAAAGCCACAGTTCGTCACTATTGGAATGTTCTTGAACGTACTGTACCCACTCTACTAGCTACATAGCTCTTAAAAGTTCCAATCTAAAGATTTTACAATCTTCAAAAGTCTAATGGGCTCTCTATGTTAATTTTATTAGAGTCAATGCAAAAAGTCTATCGTTGTAAACTCATTTGTTGCTCAAACTAATTTGAAAGTGTTTTCATTTGAAATGCAAATCCGTCTTAACCCCATATGTAATAAGCACAAAGAAAGGAAAAAAAACGAAAAATTTTCTATTATGCCAAGTTGCTTATTTTGCAAAGCTTTTGAAGAAAAATACAAATTCTTTTCTTATCCATATGTATGATGTTGTTTTCTTTCAATTCCATTTGGATTTTCATATGCCAGCGCTATGCCTTGAGCGTAATGCGTGTCTTATATTTACATAAATATCCCTGATTTCCATAAGGACTCATAAAATGGTAAATCCGTTGGTAATGTTAGCTTTTCTATCTGCGCATAATTTGTTATTGAAATGAATTCTATTTGGTGTACTAATACAATCCTTCCAAGTATTCTCTTGTATCAAATAAAAATACAAATTAAAATCAGCTATCAGTCATTTTATTATGTATTATAAATGTATGCCATTGACTCATTGGTTTCGATGAAAATATTAGGGCATATTTCTAAAGAACAAACATGCGTACTAAATGGAGTTCAAGTGAAAGAAGGGGCAGTTGCTTACATGCCATTCATAGAGTGAAATTGAGAAAAATCTTATTCAAGCAAACTAACCTCAATGCAAATACTAAACCACTCAACGCTTAAAAAAAAAAAAATTGCAAACTTTTGGACTTTTTGCCAACCAAAACCCAGGCACAGCCTGTGGTTAAGCAAGAAAACCTAAGCATGTCCTTTGGTTGAATAAATAAAAAGCAGACAACATTCCAACAAAAAAAAGCGAAAACACTTAAAAAGATTTTATGCTTTGCCTAGAAAAAAAAATTCCATGGAATTTTAACCCATTTTTTTTTTAATAAATACCATTCAAGTGTGGGGCTTGTTGACTACCAAGATGCCTTAGATGGTCTCTTTGAATATCTGCCAACGATTGCAATAAGAAAAACTTTCATTTCAATTGCAAATTTAGTTAATTGCCAGCGAATTTAAAGTGGGGCTGCCAACCTGATTGAATGCAGCGCAGGCAGCCGGCAGCAGTGCTGCAACAAAAGTTGCACTTGTTGCCAGAGTTTTGAATATGCATGAGAAAACTTATGCTGCTTGTGGCAGGACGCCTCATGTGGTCGAATATATAAATATTTATCTTGTTGCAGCGCAGCTTTGAATGCTGCAAATTAATTGCACCGTTGTGGCATGGAACCCATGTGGCACGGCTTGATTAACCGACAAAACTTTTCAAAACTTTTTTAGAAATATTTCTCATTTTCGCGGGAATTATTTTGTTTTAGTTAGTTTTTGGACAAATTTGCAGATAAAGTTGTAATACGCGCTAACTAAGCAAACTAATGAAGTAATTAATTGTGGAATAAATGAAAATTTAAGTTTTTAATCAAAATTAAATGTTTCCAAAGAGTAAGGTGGTACAACAACAAAGTGCAAAAATATTTTATGTGTAACAAACAGTAGGAAATTAGTTTTTAGTCAACTTTTTCAGACCTTGAAACTTTAAAACTCTCTTCTAAATCTGATCGTTTTAAAACGAAGTTCTTTAGAAACTGCATCACGTAACAGTGTGAATAATGCTGTGTTAGTATGCGTGAGAGTATAGAGTAGCCTATACGTAAGCTTAACTGAGTTGCTAGGGCATTATTCTCAAAATTTTTAAAGTTGACTTTAGTCCGAGGTCTCTAGTTTTCAGACGAAACAATTTTTGTTCCCCTATCCTAATCTTTTTTAATACACATTTTGAAGATAGTTTTTTATATAATATAGTGGTTTATATATATATTTTTTTTAATTCCTTTTTTCCCCATTTTTTATTTTTTAAGTTTTTAAGTTTTTATATTTTTATTCATTTTTTTTTTAAATAATAATTAATAATTTTAAATAAACAAATATTTTTCATTTCATATCATTTTCTATTTTTATTTAATATATAATTTTGAATAAGTATTTTTAAAATATTTTTTTAAAAATGTGTTTTCTCCTTAAATATTAAATAAAACTTGCACTTTTTATCTTAAAAAGCGATAAGTGGCGGGAACTTCGTTCTTGACAGGGGTCCCTAGACATAACCCTAGTTTTTTAGTGTCCACGTCTTTGTTTTTACTCCAGTTTTTAAAATGTGTTTTTTTTCTAAAGGAACACTTTTCTCTACACTAGTCTTACAGTAATTCTATTTGAGTTTAAATCTTTTATAAAAATAAATATATATAATTAATATATCTATCTTTTGGTATCTGTTTGAAAATCGTGAAATCTGCTTGAGAATAGTCACCAAGAACGAAGGCAGAATAAAAATTAGCACAGCTTTCATTTGTGGTCTTATCTCTTGAGTAGTATGAAGGTACGAGGCACGGAGCAAGAAAACTTCTGCATCCATCGCATCAGTAGTAGGGATAGTGAAAGAGCCCCCAACAACTACTTTGTGACTCTCATTCATTTTTTAGGAAACGCACTTAGAATCTGTAAAAGCCTTTCTATAAGGACATGAACGGCTTAGCAAATTTGGGATACCTAATTATTTTCATCAACTCTACCAGATGCTCCAAGAATCTATGCCGCCATTATACGCTAAAAACGCCAACCCAAACCCCTTCCCATTTAGTCACTAGGCATTATTATGAACCTCTGTGCTCGATCGGAATAGAACAGCCTACATAACCTAACATAATCTACAATCACCAAAATTTTCATGCTGATAGATGTGTGATTAGAAACTTCTTCCTACTGCTAAAAAATACCACTACCCAATTTCTTAAAACCGATTTTGGGCACTTACCTAGTGCTGGAGAAAACATCGATGTTATATCGATGCATCGATATATCGAAGTTTAAAATCTCTATATCGATGTTGGCCAACAGAGATGTTTCTCCAGCACTACTAAACACCCATTTGATGATTGCAAGTACTGGAGAACCATCTCTGTTGGCCAACATCGATATAGAGAGATTTTAAGTTTCGATACATCGATGCATCGATATAACATCGACATTTCTCCAGCACTACTTGAGGCAAACGATTATTCGCTTTCTGTAATAATTCAATTAAAAATTGAGCATTAAAGGGTTAAGGTATTGCCTGGCCCGACGAGAGGGGAGGGGGAAGGGGGTATCCCCCCGTGCCCGGAGTTTTCTCAGGAGCCCGGTGTAATTACTGTCGTACTGATGTGATTCAAGCTAAAGGTGTAATAGAGGGACCGGTACATTTTCCCCCAGGCTCTGATTTTCTCTCTACAGCCCTGGGTGTTACATTCGAAACGTCCCACAAAGAAAACGCAGTATCTTTAATTATACATAAATCCTCTATTCTAAAAAAAACTCTCTTTTTAATTATAACGCAATACAGGCTATTCGATAAATATTTATCTATGTGCTATCATAATTTCTGTCAAAATATTTTATATGAATTTCTACGTCAGGCAAAATTAATTATATTTATATGTTAAAGCTCACATGTGATATGTGTATCTCTGACATGCATTGAAAAACATTTTATTATAAATATTTGCTAATACCTCGTAGCTACACCAAAATCGATGAACTGAAGCGGAATTGTGGAAGCCATTTTATTCTGAATTCAATTCAACGAACAAAGAACTAGAATTTGGTACAGGAAAATGAATTTTGGTTATTGACAAAAAAATAAATGTACATTTGATAGCTGATTTATTGCTGTCGTATTGTTTTAGTGGAATATGAGCAGGAAAATATAGCAACATGACGTATGAGTAACGTCCAAAAGCTTTTATGTGTGTATTCAAAGCTATATGAACATTAGTTCAACAAATCTTTTAAATTGATGGGCACAATACATAAATTCGAAGTCAAATTTAGGTTACTTAAGGGCAGTAGTACTTTGTTAGAATAAACTTTGCTTAAGTAGGTTTCCATTGGTTGTACTACGTGAATATGAATATAGGCAAAAAGAAAAGTGTAGGTTTTTGAATTTGTGACATATGTAGTCATATGTAGTTTAACCAACTAAAACTAAAGCAATACGTTCCTGCTGTAACCTGACTATTGTCCTCAAGGCCGTCGAGAGAACGAAAGAGTCCCCGAGCGCACAATTTTTTCTGCAGATTAAAAATGTTTAATGGTTTATTTTTAAAATAAATTTTTCAATTTTGAATCCAGAAGGAATCCTCCCGTTAGCACCACCCTGTCCACAGGCAAATCCTTGTTAGCAAATATCAAAAGTCCAAAAATATCAAAATACCTGACTTGTAGCTGTACCTGAAAATAGTCGATACATTGGTTTGATTAAAGGAACCATCTAGTAGTTCCAATTGGATCCTATCCTGTCTGCCTTAAAAATTGTTTTAATAATTTAAATTAAATTTCATACATTTTTGTAAATTCACCGTAAAACAGTGTTGTTAAACTAAATAAAAATGTGTCAATTTATTTACTATTTTTATACCCTGTACGATATGATACAAAGGGTATATTAAGTTTGTGGAAGCCGAAAATCTCTGTAAAATACAGAAGGAGACTTTGGGGTCTCCTAAAGTTACCTAAAGTATGATCAGGGTGACTTGCGAAGTCGATATACCCATGTCCGTCTGTCCGTCCGGCTGTCCGTCTGTATGAACACCTAGTTCACAGAGATGGTAAGAGCTACAGCAACCAAACTTTCAGATAAGATCCGTTATTATCCTACGAGAGACAAGTTTATTTTATTTTTTTGATATCGGGGCTCTATTATATAGCTTCCATAGGGGTGTTTCAGAGGACCTCGAAAAAAAAACAAAAGTTTTAGATGGATAATTCGTTTGTTTTTGAAGTTATCGTAACCAAATTTGGCACTCTAAAGTTCGTTCCCAAGCACTGTATTAAATTTGATCAAAATCGGTTGACTATATCATATAGCTCCCATAGGACCGATCGGTCAAAAAAATTGTTTGGTGCAAAATTCGACAGATTTCTTTTTTTTTATGAAAATATCGTAATCAAACTTTCCGAATAAAATATCTTTTGGAGATTTCAAGCAATGTGTCGGACTTAATTGCAGTGTGGTGGTATAGGGTATCCCAAAGTCGTCTGCGACCATCTTTTTTAACAAAATTCGTTGTGTTTCGTGTGTTTTTGAAGATACCGTGACTAAATTTGGTGTTTTTTATAGTTCCGAAACACTGTACAAAATTTGATCAAAATCGAATGACTATATCATACAGCTCCAATAGGACCAATCGGTCTAAAAAACGTTTTTTGCTCAAAATTCGTTGTATTTCGTTTGTTTGGTAGTGGCACAGGGTATACTAGAGTCGTCCGCGCCCGACTTTAACGTGCGCCATCTTTTTATTCAAATTGATTGAATTTTTGGTGTACAAAAAATTCCAATGAACGACATTTATTTAGTAGCTTGAATAAACAGCATTTTGCGGTGGAACGGGTCAAACCATACAAACGGTCAACAAAAAATAAAAATCGAAAAACAACTGATTACGAATTAAGTGGTTTCACGTTTGTGGTTTTAACTGCAACTGCGTACGGCCATATAAATAAATGTTTTTTTAATTCAATCACAAATCAGAAATCACCAGCAAGCCGACGCGACGCCCTAATTGCTTCCCAAATGAAACATTACGTGTTTCCCAGGACACTAATTACCAGTGTCATTAGTAATTAGGCTCTGATTTAAACATCGACGGAGCGCAAATAGTAGCTGACAGTTTGGTGGACAGCATTTGCATTGAATAAGCCACGTTTAGTATTTTTTTTTTAGTTGACCTAAACGGCGTAGATAAATTCAATGTATGTACGCGTTAATGGGCGAGTTTTGGGTAATGCATCGTATTTTAAAAAAAAATATTGTGGTAAGCCGTCAAAGCACATTAAGGTCTTTTAATAAAATGAAAAAACATAGCAACTGCCGCTGGCACTGTTACTAATAAAAGCATATGGTCACACTAGAAAATGGCTGCAAATGAATGGAACGCAGTTATCGTTGAGTTTTTCTTATCTGGCCACATTGTTGTACGCTTTTTATCGCGTTCACACTGGCGTCAGCCAAAAATATCAAAATTTATTTTGAGAAGAGAGAAGAGGAATTTTTTCATCATTTATTTGCTAGTGCATTCCGCAGGAACAAACTGCTCAATTTTGAGTATAAAAAGAAAAGTACATAAGAATTAAAAAGCTAAAATAATTAGCTTATTCGTTTTTTATTTATATTTTCAGCTAACTAACAATATTTTTCAACTTTGAGAAAATATAAAAAAAATATTCCATAATATATTTATTTTTTTAAGTCAGCGAACAACTTTCCGATCGTGAGCTTAAGATTGTTGTTTTCTTGATTTCTTTGAAAATCACATTGGAATTAGAGAGCAAAAATAAAAGCTAATTCGCTTTTTTTTATATTTTCTGCTAACTAATAATATATTTTAATTTTGACAAAAAAAAAATAGTCCATAATATAAGCTTAAGACCAGTACCCAGCACAGAAACTTATTTCGCAAGCAAAACAAACAGTATGACCATAAAAACAGAATGTGATCTTTTTTGGTAATTTTTGTTTTTTGTAGTATTTTTTTTTTTTTTTTGCGTTTGTGGTTTTATACCTTATGAAGCTGGTTTTTTTTCGACGTGTTTTTTGCTACTGCGTACTGGCCTTTAGCATTAATATATTTGTTATTTGTTCATTATTAAAGATTTGAGATAAAATGGACATATTTGAGCGCAAGGTACTACGACGCATACTTGATCCCGTGGCACCTTTAGATTAAGGTGCAATGAGGAGTGTTCAAGTGAGCTAGAAGGACCAATGATCAGCAAACTGGTGAAATTAAGACAGTTAGAATATGTTGGTCATATAATAAGAATGCCTGAAGAAAATCCTACAAAGAAAGTGTATATGGGTGAGCCGGCATCAAAAGGAAAATTGGAAGACCAAATACAAAATGGATTGGAAACGTCGAAAAAACAGCAAACGAAATTTCAATTAGAAATTGGAGGACTGTATCAAAAGATAGAACTAGATGGAAGCGTGTTCTACAGGAGGCCAAGATTCTTTACGGATCGCAGAGCCAACAATGATGATGATGAAAGATTTAAGAATTAAAACAAACATGGCGCACCATAATTAAATATTCTGTAGTGTGTTTTTTTCCAAAACAAATAGTTTCATTTGGAAAATTGGCAAAAAAAAATACCAAATTACTAAAGTAACTTTTTAGGATATGTTAAGGTTCTAAGAATCATAAAATAGATAAAAAATGCCTCAATTTTAAGCCTTAAAATGAATACTTTTCAAAAACTTTTTTTTACAGATATTAATTAACTCAACTGTTTTTTCAAATTATGGTGGCCAAAAAACTTGATTTCTTAGATACTTTTTTAAGATACTTATTTTAATTTAAAAAAAAATAAGTTTGTATATATCGTTAGCGATTCCAGAGATATAGTTAAATATCTGGTATAGATTCTGTCTTTTAGCATCTTTTCAAGATTAGGAATGGAAACGAGATAGTTACCAGATATCGATTTTCAAACTTGAATATCTTAAAACTCTCTAAGAGCGCAATTTTCAGAAATTTTCTGAAAAATTGATAATGCACATAGTTTTTTAGGCTCTACAAGTTATGTCTGATGATTTTAATGATCTATGACCTAAAGTATCTTAAGCTGCCAATCTAAGAGATTCATTGGGAATTTTTAGATCCAGCTTGTGAAATGTCCTAGGTGATATAAGATTTTAGGACCTTTTTTTCACGACTTTCGGTAGGAATTTTTTAAAACACAGGAATTATTGCACAATTAGTCTATTACTTTCAATGATAAGGTTGATACCATTTTCATCTTACTATATTTCACTGCAAAATAAGAAATAAATATATTTCCTTCACGACTTTTAACAGGAGCTGGTAAAAATGTCTTAAGAAAAGGATTTGTCGCCTTCTAGTTTTTTTTTTTAGTTATGGCCTAAAGATCAAAGTTTTCTGAGTGCTCAACTTATTTTAATGCGAAACCTTACTCACTAAAAATTTAATCTAATTTAAGTTTCAGTCTGGGCCTGCTTTATTTAGTTTATTTTTCCTACGACCCTGATAGTTTTGCTTCAGTTCTAATTTTCTTTGTCTAATAAACACACACGCATTTCTAAAAGCTAATCCCAGCTGGTACACCATATCAATATGAATGGATTTGTTTTTCAAGGACAATACAAATAATGACACCAAGGCCTTGTATCATTATCTGTTCCTTCCATACAGTTTACGCTCACTAAACTTCTAGAATTAACCAACATTAATGGTGGCCACAAAAACGTGCAACAATTAATTCGCCAGCAATGCCATTTCCAATGTTTCGCGAATCCGACGACCCGCAATACCCGCAGATTGCTTGCCACGCCTCTATTGTGTAGCAACATATGCCCAGACTTGATAGCCTGTTATGGCCCTTTTCCCTAAGCTTGTATTGTGTTACTAATTGTGGTTAACCTCAAAGCAGCGCGCCCATTAAGTTGCGCCTGGGTTAGATTAACCCCAACCGCCCGACATCAAGGACTCCGCTGTGCCTGGTCTGATTTGGCGCATTGTGTTGTGTTCTCTACTTCCAGCCTAATTACGGGCTATGTGCGCACCCTTTCTTGCTGGCCAGCGCGAGTGAGTAAGAATTTTGATTATAGACGCACTGCGTCAACAATATTTGGTAAAAGTACGAAAACATTTCATTAAAACGCTTTGGTAGCAATTTATGCCAAGGTCGGGCCACCAAATGTTCAACTTTTGATTAAAATTTCATTTGAAATGTCCTGAAACTTCTAAACGTGGCCATTTCAAGGCTTTGGCGTAAACGATTTTTGGTTTGGAAATATCAATTTTATTTATATAGCATATGCTGGTCGAATTGCCTGCGAATTCTCACAAATCCTTTTGCTGCTGTTCGTCCGTATTAAATTATCTGACAAATACGCGTAATTAGTTTTTATTGAAAATCCATATTTTAATAACATTTAATGTTTATGGCCTTCATTTGCATATCAGACGCAGTGTAAACAAAATTGCATTGATATAAATTCAATTTACAGCACTTTAAAATAAGTAAAATCTTTATTAGCGTTTAATTTTTGCAATAACATGAGCGCCAAAAGAGGGCGCCACTAGGCGCTGAAGCAAAGTGAATGCATACATTTTGTGACTTATCTAGGGAGCGCCATATATAATAAGATGCAACGTTACATAGCTTATAACCAGCGGCTGATCAAGACGCTTTCAACGATGCCTCAACTGTAAAATTATGACAAGCGGTTAAGAAGCTAGGAGGGAGCAGATGAACATGCTATACTTAGCAAAAAATCGAAAAACAGCGCAATTTTTATGAGTTGTCAGTTTTGAAGCTACAAAAAGAATAGCTCTCTCTCTACACTTCTTCTCTTTGTAATTTTAACTATAAAACCCAGCTAAACAATCATCTAATAGCTCATAGCCCAACTTGAGGCTTTTTTAAGTCCTTTTTGATTACGGTTTAAGTTTATTGACTGTTAAAATTTAACGCGCCAATAAGCAAATACTTTATAAAATCTACTTTTGAGTTAGAAATATTTACGCTACGACAAGAGCACATTTAATGAGCAAATTCCAGTCAGTCACGGCTCGTGTTAAGAACTCGTATTCAAAAAAAACCCTTCAGGTACTTTGCAGCGCAATCTCTTGACAGCTGAGTATTGAGTGTGAACGTAAATAGAAAATCCTTTGAAAGAATGCAGCAAGCAAACACCTAAGAGAAAAAGAGAAAAGCTATAAAAAAAACAGAATGCGATGAACCGATAGTCGCTCAAAAAAGAGCCTCAGGAAGAACACGTCCGATAGATTGGCGCTGAATGTGTCTCGAAATGTCTCGACCAGTTCCAATTTCATTGTGGTTTGCTGTCTCTTTGCTCTTCTCTGCTGTCCATTCATGGAAGCTGTAGTTGTCAGTGACCAGTTACCACAGTGGACAGTCAATGTAGCAGTATATGATAAATACTATACATATATGTATCCACAATAGGCACATAAAAAAAGCTTTTTATGTTGCTGTGGATTATTTGCATAGTGCCAACGACAGCGCCAAAAAGTCGGCAACAATAAAATTTTTATTGTTATGCTTCTGATTTCTTTTTATATTAAGGATGCCACATTTCCACCCAAAAATAACTTAAATTTTTAATATATGGCCTGTTGACAAACAGTGTTACATTATATAGAAGAATTTCATATAAGCTTTTAGCATATACAAAAATTAGCTGGGTATTTGTTTGTTTTGCTATAAAGCCCGAACTTTTTACTCTTTCCTTCGTTTTTCTTAATCTGTAGCTTAATACAATGCGAAGATAATAGGCCTAAAAACATTTCTGTGTATTACTATTAAGTCAAGATTCTGATTACAACTTTAAATAAAAAGTAAAAATTTTCTAAAAACTACAAAAATAAACCTTTTTTGACTATAATAAGCACTTGTTACATACAGATCCATGCCATACTGTAGATATACAGCAGAGTTTCCACATAATAAACTCCCACCCCTGCAACGAATTTTTCCATATGATATAGATTTAGACCACACAGGAGTTGCGTAGACCAAGCAAATACACTACGCATAATTACCGAACAGGCTGTGGAATGGCGAGCTCCGCTGTACCTCCTGTTCATCGATTTCAAGAACGCCTTCGACTCAGTAGACAGCGGCAATATGGCGAGCACTTGCAAGGAAAGCTGTACCACTCAACATTATAACAATAATAAAAGCTATGTATGATGGTGCCGACCTGGCGGTACTACACAATGGAAGAACAAGTGTACCTTTCCAAACAAACACCGGCTTTAAGCAAGGCTGTCCTCAATCGCCTCTACTCTTCAACATCGTGGTCAATGAGTTCATGAGAGAGATATGCAAGTCCAAGCGTGGCATCACGTGGAGCTTCAACAGACACAGTCTTGGACTACGCGGACGACATCTGTCTGACCTCTCATAGACTATGTGACATCCTGACCAAAGTGGATGACCTCGTGAAACTAGCCAGCAGAGACGGGCTCAAGATTAACGCAGCAAAAACAAAAGCAATGCGCTTCAATCACACCAGCCAAGGAAACCCAATCGAGTTCGTCGACAGCTTCCCATACCTTGGCACCATTATCTCCAGTAGTGGGGGTGTTAGTGAAGACGTTTCAAGCCGACTCTCCAAAGCTCGATCAGCATTTGGGAGACTATACGGCATATGGAGAAACGCGCAGTTAAGCCGACGCACAAAACTGCGAATATACAATGCATGTGTTAAGTTCATATTGCTATACGGCAGCGAGACGTGGTTGATCACAGGAAGAATTGTGCAACAGCTGCAGGCTTTCAGCAACAAGTACCTGCGAATTATATGCGGGATATTCTGGCCAAACAGAATATCAAATGCAGAACTTTGGGGCATCACCTATGAGTCCCCTATCCACCTCCAAATCAGGAAACATAAATGAACATGGATAGGTCATGCTCTCAGAAAAGAACCAAGCAGCATTGTTAGGATGCCACTAGACTGGAACTCCCAAGGAAGCAGACGAGTAGGACGACCAAAATCAACCTGACGGCGGACTGCCCTTCAAGAACTGGCGCAGCAAAACATACCATGGGTGACTGTGATACAATGTTACAGAGTAATCAATTACACAGACCAACATGGTTTAGTTGTTGGAAAGCTATGGGTTATTTCCGAAGTAATTTGCTGCGAAGAATCCGAGTCCGGCGCCAGAATTGGCCTATCACGTCAGGATTTTGAGATATTTGAGGTTATTAACTCGAAAAACGGCGTTTTTCCTACTTTACAGGGTGCAAATAATTTTTGTGGTCTTTCACTCCAGTTACAACATTTAGTACCACTCTTACCCTTTAATTTAAAAGTTTAAGCGATCATTTACGATTTTTTTTCGCAAAGTTATGGCTATTCAAAGTTACGAAGTATATCCCTTCGACGGTATTAGCATTTGCATTAAGCCGAGGAACGTTCTGGCCCCGGATTCGGATTCTACGCAGCAAGTTGCTACGGAAATGACCCATAGCTTTCCAACAACTGACATGACCCCGGTATTTGTAGGCCTGTGTTATTAATGTTTGGATGTAGCTATAGAAAGATCCTTTGTGATAATAATAGGCGGTTCTAGCCCCTGCAACGCAAACGTCAATTAAAAAAAAATAATAAGTGGTTTGCGGAAAAGAATACGCACCAAAATAGATTTCAAAATATTCCAAGAAAGGCAGCAAGCAGAAAAATAAGAAGCCTCAAAAATTTCCCACGAGAGCTTGCATGCAAAAAAATAATAAAATAAATGATGGACGGAGAAAAAAAACGTTTGCAGAAAATAGAGAGACATAAGAGATGGCTGGCGATTGAACTAATTTGTGATAATTTTTAAATATTTTTCAAATTTACTCCCATGCCACACATTTTCATATACTTTTAAAATATGGCAAGGGAAAGAAAGTCTAATTTTTTAACTTATCAAAATTCCTCTTTATTTTCATTATTAGCTACAACTGTCAACTTTTCATTAACTTATTTGAATAGCTATCATTTAAATTTAACTTAAAACATTTCCATTATTAAATTTTCTTTAAAATACAATTTTAAAAGTGAAAATAACTGCGTAAATAAATATTATAATAAAAGGTGCTTAAAAATGGCCAAAAAAAACGGTCAGCTGCATTTAAGCCTAATTAAGTTCAAAAGTGAGATTTAATAGCCGAGTTTTTGCGATTAAAATCGTGAATATTTTTATGTGTTTTAATTAAGTGAACTCTGGACCCCTGCATATTTGCCTTCTTTTTGTTTTGATTTATTCGTAATTAGAGCACTCGCCGTGCAACAGGGCGTATGATAAACATTTAATTAGCTTACTGGGCAGCCAAATATATTTGAGTACTAAAAAACGCACCTGGGAAATTGCTTTTTAAAATAAAAATATTTAAATTAAATATCAAAATAATGCGTAGAGCACAAGTAAATTTGCGCAGCACTTAAAGAGTTATACGAATTGTTGCCTCGAGGGTTTTGATTAAACAGAAACCACAAAAGTGCGCAAAAAAAAACACAAACATGAAAATAATTGTTTAGGGAAATTGAATTCTAATATAATTGCGCAATATTTTTTCGCTGAAAATTTACATTTAAATGAAACAGCAAAGTCATGTTTTTTTTACGTTAACGAGTATGTTTTAGGGCTATAAAACATTTTCTAACCCCGTAGCCATAAAAATTTGAACAATGCCATCAAACATAATTACCATGATAGCAATAAAAATGATAATAAGTCAGTTGTTATAAGTTACAAGCAATTGCTTACAAAATTGCCAATTCCGTCATAAATCCGACAAGGACAACCCAAAAGAGAATGGCCGCAAATTTCCGGACATTTTGCAACTTTTAAAACTTTTAGTTTGTGCCACATTTCACAAAAGTCGCAAAATGAGAACAACGTAATCAGAAACACGGCAAGGGCAGTCGTTTATGTTGAAGCCTTAACTGCAGTAAATGAAAAAGAGCGTAAATCTCTCAGTGCTCACTTTTATAAGCATTGCTTGGACGTGTCCGGCAGTGAAATCTGAATCCGTTGTTGGAGAGGTAAGTGACAGTGGGATACCCTGCGTATACTTTATATAAAAACAGTTTGGGTTTGTCTTAAGAAGTCAACGTTTTGTTGGTTATTTGGCTCACATCATTTTACAAATTGAATTTGTTGGCTCTTATCAGGCCTGCCGACGACCCCCTAAAGTTCTCTAAATGGTCTCGTAGATTTGGAAAAAAAGAACTGAAACATTTCTTCTTGGGATTTTCGAAATATTTTAATTATAGGATTTCTCGGCGTATATCCCTCTATAGATTGAGAAGAATGCAAATGATGCAAGTCGGTCTTCTTTTACAATGGCATGAAACTTCCTCTGCATACAAAATATGTACATATTTTGATCAAATTTGCACCCTATCTCTAATAGCCTCCGAAATGTAGGTGTTTATACAGATTCAAGTATAACCCAAGATGATGATAAGCATTTTAAGACACATAAAGAACTTATGGTCAGTCGCCCCTCGTTGAGTCTGTAACATACATTGCCCAAGTCCATAATACCCCTCACGCTATAGTTACAGGGTATAAGAATGGTGCAGGCGTCTGCAACTTTTCAACGTCCTTCGCGCCACTTCAGCAACTGCCTACGGCTGCTTGCTTACCAAACGGCTGAGCGTTTGAGCTGATGAAGTGTACGGCAAAGAGCAAAATGATTTTGTAATAAAGCACGAACAGATAAAGACCCGGACAAATGTAAAGTAGGAAAATGGAAAGGCAAAAGTCGTCGTAGTCGTCGACAACAGCGTCTTACTGCAGCCAGTTGGCAACATGACGAATGAGTGATATTAAATAAGCCATGGTATTAATGCTTCTTATGCTTGATTGTGGGTCTGTACGTGTTGAGTGTCTTAGTAGATGATGTTGGTATCTAGTGAAGGTCTTACATTTTCATCAAGTCATTTATTTGTGACAAATGGATTATCGCACTATGTTGTAACTAAAATTTGCAGGTTGCAAGTGTTATTATGATCTACAACTTTAAGAGAAATATGATGAAGTGCGGTAGTGCCAATGTTCAAGCCAATAAATGCTGCATAAATTATTTGTATGGAAACTATTTGGAAATACTCTGAAGAAAGCAGTAGAGAAATTTTCTTCAGCCATTTTTTCATTTTACTTCATTAATAACACTAGTTTACAAATTTTAAAAATTTTTGGTATCCTCAACATGTTTTAGTCATTTCCGTAGTAAAATAAGACGCTAAATCCGAAAATGAAGCTCAAAAATTTTTTCATGGAATGGATTTCGAGGTATTATGAAAAAAACATTTTTCGAAATTAAAAAAAAGGTGTCTACTTAAAAGCAAATACCTCTGGTTCTACCAAACCGATTTGGAAAATTATTTTACTAAACTGTAGATAATTGAATTCTCTGGGGTTAAGCTGGAACGAGTTAAGAAAGATAGCCCAAAATCGAGTTCGGTGAAAGATGGCAATTGAATGCTCCAATAGGAGATAAAGGAAATCATATATATATATAGATAATTGAATTACCTATCCATTATACTTGGAACTTTTTTTTGTCAAATTTACTGTTTGGACGCAATTTATGCATTCATATGCAATTTTTCGTATTTTAGGAAATTTTTGAAAAAAATTATATTTCGAACGTAAATTTAAAAATTAAAAAAAAATTGTTCATACAGTTTTTTTCATGGCTCGTAAAGTTTGATCGATTACGAAAAAAATGATTGGTTGTTTATCAAAATCGGAGAAAAAATGTGGAAGTATGAAGTATTTTTCTACATAGGATATCCCATTGGGATTTTTTTTATATATGGTTTATTTCATTTCGTACGGATTTTTTTTGCATTCTGCGTATACGCCTTAAAAGAAAAAATTTCTTTAAAAATTATCGAAATTTAGACACGACCAACTACTCTGAAGGTTTGACCAAAAATTCTCAATTTGAGACCAAAAATTCTTTAATTGTTTACTAAAAAGACTTTAAGTCTTGAATTAAAATTTTAAAAAATCTTAAATTAAGATCTTAAGCATAATAAAAAGTAAACTTACATGACCAGTATTATCGAATTAAAAAAAAAAAATTCTCAAAACATGGCCCAACGTACTCTAATTAAGAGTTAAAGTCTTTTTCAAAGAAAATTTAAATTTTGAGGATTTTTTTTAAATTAAATTAATATCACAAGCTTACAAAATTTAGGTTCATCGAGTTAACCTTGAAATTCAAGAGATTTTGAAGCTAATTTTGGGTCGAGAAACTCGAAAATTATATTCTTTTTTTTTCTTAAGAACCGTTTTCGAGATTTTTTCGAAAAAACATGAGTTTTGGTGTTTTTTTCAGTTAGTTGTGCATATTTCGTGAACAAATTTTTTCTCGACGAATAGATCGAAAGATACTGACTTGCTCTTTACTGTGGTATACGATAGGCGCAGTGGCGGATCCACGGGGGTGGTTTTCGGGTCCGGATCCCCCCCCCCAAACGTTGGAAAAATGGTTTGAAAGTCTTTTGCGAGTGCTGATATAAATACACTTCGAAGTGAATAGCCCCCCCAAGACCAAATCCTAGATGCGCACCTGGATATGCGAATATTGAAAATTACAAATTTTTTCTAAATTTTTTAAACTTTGAACTGAAAGAGAATTCATTTACGATAATTTCGACCCTAAGATGTTTTAAATCCAGTAAGAAGTGTAGCTGTTATGGAATTTTTACTCAGTCACACTTTTGATTGAAAAAAAATGTTTCACTTATAGTTTTTCGTTTGCGTTCAGTTACGTCTTCACGAATTTGCATCCAGCAGTAATCACACATCATGCCCTTGTCCCAAAAACCCTCATATAACTTTTCAGTAGCCGCAAAATCCTGATGGAATCTGTCACCTTGCTCGTCGCTCTCAACTCCCAAATTTGAAGCAAAAACTTCACAATGATTGTGCATCTTTAGTATTATGACTTCTAATTCGATTAATCGCACTAACTTTAAAAATCGCAGCTTCATTACCAAAATAATAAGAAACAAAAGCGAAATCTGGAACATACCTAATTGTTCGGTCTATAGTCTCTGGTGTTCTGTATGCTGAAAGCTAAGACTTATGTGCGAACATAAAGTTGACTCATACGTTTAAATGTTGATTGTTAATAAATATATATGCTACTATGTTGGAAAGGTATTATGCATATAGCCAATTTACTTATTTACTTAACTAATCAATAATTTATAAAAACAAAAACCAAAATGCAGATATAAAAATTAAACTTCCCTTCCTGAACAAGCACAAAAGAAAAACCCAACGTAAAAAGTGAATACAAATAAACGAAAAAAAAATAAAAGAAAACAATTCTATTGACATAGCTCACCTGCTCCAACAACAACAACAACAACCTTAGTATTTATGTGTACATAACATCAGATATGCACGTGGTCAAGGCAAGCCCTTAACTTTTACCTTAATTACAAAAGCCACAATGGAAACCGACGACAATTACGCTGAAACATATAGAAAAACAGAAAATAGAAAAATAAAACACACGCACGGACTAACTATTTACTACGGCCGTATGGGTGGCTTATGATTGAGGCCTTGTCTAAAAGGACATCAGCCTGTAGCGGATATTGACAGACGCGTGTGCTGGTGTCTGGTTGTACTAGAAAAATCAAAGGCACACCTTTGCCTAAGTTGTAAACAGTACGCTGACATATGTGTACAGTGGTGGTCAGAATATTAGGCATGCCTTAAGTAAAAGTGTAGAAAATTTGGCCAAATTAAAGGTGAGAGTATGAAAAATGCATATAAATTTATTGTTAGAATCCAGCTGAGCTGATAAAATAAGGTTCAAAAGAAGTACATCCATTGAATGGTTCTGTTTTATAAAGCCCCTAGTGTGCACAATTTATATGCAGGGGGCGGGGCAGTTCTCTGAGAAACCTTCTTTTTGCTTACTTATGAGACAGCGACATTCATTGTGCCACCTGCCAATTTGTAGTTCAACCTCAGCCTCAGCTCATGATGCAATGTGAAGTTTCTCAGGTACCAGTCACGTCCAGAAATGCAGATTGTTCTATAAGCAGCTTTACAATTGTACAAACTTTTACCTAAAAACGCGAACGCAAGGCCCTTACATCTTGGTTTCTTATAGGGGCGGTTCCGGAAACAAATTTCGACAAAAATTTCATTAACAGAGCGATTTTTTACAGAGCAGCAAATAAACAGAAACTCTCATTTTTGGGGAGTCCAAGTTGCCAGGACCCTTTATACATAGGGTATACATACATACATATTATGTTTCTGCACCAAACATTTGCAAGTATTCCAACCGTGCCTTGAAGAACATGCAAGCGCATCGCGGGAAGACTTTAAAGCTGTATAACTTGGAAACTACTAGAGATACTTACATGATTATAAGATCTACAAATTTTTGATACACGCCAAAAACGAAAAAGGGCAAGGAGGTGGGTAAAAATACGAAAAGCTCCGTTGTTGTAACTTTGACGCCCTCTTCCGCCTAAAATATGATCTTCTGGGTATACCTTCCATTACAAATAAAATTTTAAAATCAATTTTGATAATTTTTTGCCTTGAAAACCCCACAGGGGTAGGAGGTCAGCATTTTGGTTTTAGACTTTTTGGATGGTCCTTAATACAATAAGCAAGAGAAAGTCCAGCAATCAATTTTTTCCTGGTCAAAACCTATTTTTACTGTACTATCTATACTTTGCAAATTTTCTACTATGACGTTGCCAGCTCTGTACAAAATGTAAAACTTTCCGTTTGAGCGCTGCCAACACAGCAGTTAGCTCTATGTCAATCAAATTTCAGTTAAATCCTTTTCTAACTCTGTTGGCAATAGTAAGCTAAAATGTTAGGGTTCGTTAAAAACAAGAGTGCTGATAAAAGTTGGCATTTATAGCTTTTTTAGTCGTTGTTGCAAGTTGCAGACAGATGTTTTATCTATAAGCCACAACCAAAAATTATTGTTATTTTTTAAACTTTTGTAGAAATTCATGAACGTAATGGTGGAAAAAAATTATTGTTCGCAATTTATTTGAAAAAAACCAAATCGTTAACGCCTTGTCAAAATACCCCTTTTAGAAAAAAATTTGTTTTCGCTTTTTGCCAAACCCTTTTGGGAAAAATTTGTCCATTGCAAAAGTCCACAAAAAAGCAAGCCTCAAGGAACTGTTCTGCCTATAAACTTATATATTAATAAGAATTAATTCTAACTCGTAATAATTAATAAAGAAATAAAACATGCAAATGTAAAAATATAATAATAATCTAAGTCATATTCGGCTGTGCTCTGAAAAAGCAAAAACAAATAAATTTTGTTCGTTTTCGTTTTTGCGTGCTCCCAATGCCAAATTTCTGGCTGCTCATAACTGCTCCCATTTCTCTGACTCTTTTTTAGCACAGCTCGAGAACTTTCGATTGAAATTAACCACGATTTTGTTATTTTTAGTACACGGAAAATTTTTTCTATGCAAGATATGAATCATTTATGCAAGACACGAACATTTTTCTATGCAAGACGAGAGATGAACCACATGCCAAAAATTAATTTTGAGTTGCGCGTGCTACTTTTTGGGTTGAATCGGAAAAAATAGAATTAAAAATAATTATTAATAAATATATAACTTGAAGTTAAAATAAATAGAGGCTAGAAGAATATTAAAGTACACGTGCACTTTTGAACCCATTTTGCTAATTCGATTTGGTTTCAATTTCAACAAAGTAGTCGGATTCAAGCCACTAGGGATGCGCGATACCGATCCGATATTTTGAATATCGAGAATATCGAGGTCGATACTGAATATTCGATACCGATATTTTGGTTCTCGATTAATCGTCGATCCGATACCAATTTGCTTAGTATCGGTTTAGAGCTAAATTTCGTGTATCATTTGGCGGTTGATTGGACAACGTCAAAAAATGCGAATAAAATTTAAATAAGAAAAAGTTTATATCTTTCTTTCTTTCATTTTATAACCATTATCTGAATTTATTATGATTGTTCGGAGCAGCCCATAATCTCAACAATGATCATTAGAAAAGTTTTCTTTCTTTGTCGAGCAAACGCCTCAATTTGTTTAATTCTTTCTGTAAAAAAACGTCATAAAGTCGATACCGATATCCTCGATTCGATTTCTTTTTCGGGAGAATCGAATCGGTATCGAGTTTTTCGGAATACTCAATACTTCGATTCGATTTTTTTTTTCGGTATCGAGCATCCCTACAAGCCACATACAAATTCGATTTGGTGAAATTGGGAGCACCAAAAATGTGGTTTCAAAACGAATCCGAGAAAAAAATTTCTTCGTAGCATGGCCAAGTATTATTATTTTTGTTGCTAGAATTAATTTTAACTTACTGATATATAAAAAATGCATAACTTGGCTTTTTCGTATCGAATCTTAATAAAAAAACAAGCATCATAAAAATTAAAAATAAATCAATCCTGACTACAGTTCCCCAATGTTAATTAAAACCCAGCTATCTACTGCAAATCTGCGCCCTTTGCTCCACCTAGTGGCGACTACTTGTATAATTAAGCTCTACTAGGAATAAACATATATATATATATATCTACTACAAAAGTAGCTCTATTGTTATGCCCGCTGCTGTACTCTATGCAATATATAAAAGTGCAGGTGAGTAGCTGTTAGAAATGTTCCCACTGCGTTGATGTCGTTTGTTGGCATTGCCACTGACAGTGGGGTCTGGGTGTATTTGTTATGAGAAAACATGCGGTTCCACTTGTCAACCCATTCATACGTTTGGTTATTCATTCATGCGGACACATCATCGGATAGTAACATGATTTACCCCGAGCTGTTTTGTCCATATTCATGGCTATCACCAAACTAAGGTGTACCAATGACATTGCCCGCTGATGTGCGTCCTTTTGGCTTTTCTGCTCTTTCTTTATTAGTTGGTTTACTAAGCACTGCTATGAACCAACCAGACCGCAAATTATCTTCTCACTCCGCTGCCATAGTCCTTTCTAGTACATGCATGAGCATAAATAAAGCGTGCACGCGGTAAACCTTTGTCATGATAGTTTAGTCATAGTGCCACCTGGTTGGCTGCCCTTTATCGATTGCTGCTGGCTTTAGTACTGAAAATAAGTTTGTTTTGGCTCTAAAAAACCAACATGACATGGTTCGTTGGTTTGTTGTTCTAGCACAAAATGGTGGCACATGCAATTAATGGCCGCCTTGGCGGCTGCAATGCTTAGATAATGAAATTTGGTGTCATGCTGCGTATACTTGATTATTATTAAATTTATGTCACAGCATTTGACGAGAACTTTGAGTTAACAAATGGCACCTGTTATATACTATAAACACATTAAAAGGACTTTGACATTTGTTGAATTGCTTTTCTTTGTAAGTGTGTACACATATCTTAAGGGGAAAATAGATTGGATATACTAAAACTGTTTATGTACAGGATTACATTTCGTGCGGATAATTAATTTTGTAATCTTTTTGAAATGCCAAAATGTTAAGTACACAAACACGGCACACTACTAATTTGTTGAATTATGCACGTTTTATACAAGTAATTACATTTAGGTGGCATTCTACGAATAAAGTAACTATTATGTTGTAATATAAATTTTACAATAATCCTTTGACATAAAATATTTAGTGCAAAATATTTTGTAAAAACATGCTGCATTGTAAAATTTAAAAACAATAAAATTGAAACAATGAAATTTTGCATAATTTAAAAAATTATTGTAAATAAGCAATAAAAAAAATTTCAAACCCCATATTCCACCCAGGGAGGAGTGGAGTTTAGGCCCAGCGGGCTCAATAAAGATTTTCAGGGATGGTTCCAAGCTAGACGACCGTGTAGGTGGCGGCGTCTACATTAAGGAATTCAATGTCAGAAAAGCTTTCACTGCATTGTCTTTCAAGCAGAGGTCATTGCGATCCAGGAGGCTCTGACAACAATAAGAAACTTACGAGTACGAAATGAGAACATATGTATCTACTCGTACAGCCAGGCGGCTATTAAGTCTCTCGCTTCGTTGACATCGTGCATGAAGTCAGTGAAAAACTGCCGCTTGTCTCTGAAGGAGATGGCTGAGCAGTTTTCAATCAACCTAATATGGGTCCCAAGACATAGGTATATCGAGGGCAACTATATTGCGGAAGAACTGGCTAGACGAGGAACTATCAGCATCCTCCTTCAAGACAAGGAGGGCCTGGGTATACCTATGGCCAGCTGCAAACTGAGAATACGAAACTACTTCGATCTCTTTGCAAGCCAAACGTGGAATCGGATATCGAACACGTGTAGGATACCTCGGCAAACATGGCCGACATACTGCAGGAAAAGAGCTAGAGATCTTTGCCGCCTAAATAGAGCCCAATGCTCGACCACATTGGCTGGTGGGAATCCATGCATACAGGCTTAACGCTCCTCATCATGACTTCTGTAAAAGCTGTGGCGATGAGGAGAAGCTAGAGACGGAAGAACACCTTTTCTGCCACTGCCCTGGACTGTGCAGGACAAGATTCCGCTTTCTAAAGACACACTTCCTAGATGACTTGTCTCAGCTCTCGGAGCAGAGTCCAGAGGCTGTGACTAATATCATATAGGAGACCTCGTGAGTGGGGAAGAGTGGTGAACGGTCCACCGTAGCGGTATCATAGCGGGCCAATTCTTGGCCTACGTAAGTTGGGACTATAAGTCCCAACTGCCGCCATAACCTAATCTAATGATTCACGAAAAAATTTGAAGAGTGGATCATTTATTGTAGTCGAAACACCTCAAACAGAAAAAAAAAAAATTCTAAATTCCAAAAACAGACAAAAATATAGGAGACAGACAAACAGATTTCCTAGGCATATCGAGGATAATCTGTTTCTTAGCGTGCAAAATTTTTTGCAGGAGGCAAGATTTAAGTTGAGAATGAGTATAGTTAAGCCCCTAAAGGACTAAACCTTAAACAAAATTAAAAAAAAAAATTTTAACGTAACGCCAGATTTAAGGCTAGTAAAAAAAAGCGATAATATGTTTTGGAACTTTACTTGGAAAATTAACTAACTAACCAATAAACCCACTTCTATTTTTTGTAACATCACGCCATAGTTTTGTGTTTATCTTTTAATCAATACTATAGATGGTTTTCATTTGGTTACTTAATATAATGCTACTTAGTTTCTACGTAATTTTTAACAAATTTTTTCATTTTTTTGTCATATTTTGTCTTCAAGCGTAATGTCACGCCAAAAATGGAAATGACCAAAAAAATATTTATTTTTTCTAAATTTGTAAATAAATTTATTATGAATGAATTGTGAAATATTTTTTTAAATTGATTTTTTTAAAAAAAATTATTTTTTAAATAAATAAAATATAATAAAAACTAATTTAGAAATAATAAAATAAAATAATAAAACGATTTTGATTTGTTTGCTTAATATTGTGCTACTTAATGGCTACGTAATTTTTTTAAAAATTTAGCTTTTTTCATTTTTTTTCTTATTTTGACATCAAACGTAACGTCACGCCAAAAATGGAAATTCGCAAAAAAATATTTATTTTTTCTAAATTTTAAAATTAATTTATTTTGAATAAATTGTGATATATCATTTTTTGCAATTAATTTACCTTAAAAAAAGTTATTTTTAACTAAATTTAAATAAAAAATAATTTAAAAAAATAATAAAATAATCAAAATGGTTTTTTATCTTTTAAGCTTCGCGACAGATGATTTTCATTTGTTTGCTTAATAGAGTGCTACTTAATTGCTACGTATTTTTTTTTTAAATTTTTGGTTTTTCCTATTTTTTGTCATATTTTGACGTCAAGCGTAACGTCACGCCAAAAATGGAAATCCCCAAAAAAATATTTATTTTTTCTAAGTTTTAAAATTAATTTATTTTGAATAAATTGTGATATATAATTTTTTGCAATTTAGCCGAAGGCCTTAGATGCCAGGGCTTGAACCAAGTTACCTTTAGTTTTTAAGCTAATTTGTAACTAATAAATAAATACATTTTTTGCAAATAATTTACTTTAGAAAAATTATTTTTTAAATAAATTTAAATAAAAAATTATTTAAAAAAATGTTTTTTAAATGATAAAATCACTTTTTTTAAATAATTTATTTTTTAATTAACTAAAAAAAAATCTTTTAATCCATACGACAGGTTTTCATTTGTGTGCAGTGCTACTTAATTGCTACGTCATAAAAATTTATGCTTTTTTCCTTTTTTTTTTTGTCATATTTTGACGTCAAGCGTAACGCCACGCCAAAAATGGAAATTCCCAAAAAAATATTTATTTTTTCTAAATTTTAAAATTCATTTATTTTGAATGAATTGGGATACATAATTTTTTGCAATTAATTAATTTACAAAAAAAATTATTTTTTAAATAAATTTAAATAAAAAATAATTAAAAAATATATATTTTTTTTTAAATGATAAAATCACTATTTTTAAATAATTTCTTTTTTAATTTACTTTAAAAAAAATTGTATTAATTTGATTTAAATTAAAAACATATAATTAAAATTTGAAAAAAAAAGAGAAGTTTCATATAAAAATATCCAAAAAACGTTCATTACATTTTTCGACCTTGACCTTGTTTGTCTACAACGACTAAGAGTAACTAAAAATGTTGCAAGATATATTAGCCTACCTTACAGCAAAAACAAATTGTACCTCAAAAAACCGAATTATCTAAAAGAGCTGGCATCATCTTGCCCTCAAATTGGCTGCCGCTAGTGTTATAAAGTAACCAAAGAAACATATTCTAAATTAATTCAGAAGAATATAAAATAAAATCAAAAACTCTCATTTCCATAAAAAAAAATACATCAAAATTCAAACCAAATTTTTTCTTGCTGCTATTTTCCACGTGAACTAACAAAGCTGCTTTCAAAAGCGTTGCCAGACCAAACAAAAATTGATTGTAGAACTCAAAATGCCATTGGGAATGTTTGCGCCATTTCGTACAGCCCCATAATTGCATAATTAAAGCTGTCTATCAGCATTTAAATAACACTCGTGCATTTGAGAGTTCTTACTCATTTGTGAAAAGTGGAAAACTCACTCAATTAACGCTGATTGATGGCAATAATAAAAGCATGCTGTATATAATTTATTGAATTTACCAAATAAACGTTGCAGGTAAAACGATAAATAAGCTTGGTTATATCAAAATTTTGATTGATGGCCTAAAGGATGCGTCTGTTTGTCAGCGTCAATGAGGTCAAAGGTACAGAATTAAAATTATAGACACGCATACCAGCACACAAACACACACACACTCACACAGATACAAATTCATGCATACATCAATCAAGATATATGCAAATATATACATAATGCTTTCGCCTTGGCTCCAAAAGCGTCGCAATGAAAGTTTTATCAATAAATATTTCTCAATGTTGTTGCAACATGCAACTCTGGTACGCAGGCTTTTTATTGTTGCTGCTGTAGCGGCAGCTGCAACTGTACCTGTTTGCAGTAGCTGTCTATCTGCCATGCCTACTTTTCCGCTACGAAGGCTCACACCTGTGCAAGTAATTTCCTTGATGTTGTCAGGGCATTTGTGCGCAATAAAGTTTTTCATTACAAAAAACTGCACTTTGAGTGCATTTAAAGCTTAGTTTTATTGTGCGCCATTTTTTTTTTCAGTGTAAAACGTAAAAAAATGGCATTAAAGCGACATTGGCAACAAAAAACTCGTGAACAAAAAAATGAAATCTAGATTTTTTCCGCGCACTTCCATATGCAAAGCCTACCTTTCAATCGACATTTTTGTCCTTGATGTACAAATTGTTTTTGATTTTTGTTCCTTTTTATTTATTCCATGTTCACACGTTTTTTGTGCACTTTGTGACACAATTTATCGATATGTGTGTGTGTGTGTGAAACTGAGCAAATATTGCAATTCGATAAAAAATTTTAAATGAAATTAAAAAGCGTTGTAGTACCGATTGTCACTTAACAGCTTGCATATAAAATGGAATTGTGAGTGTGTTCAGATTTTTAATCCCTTTTCAATAGCAGCTTTAAAAAAAAAACCTTATAGTTTATCTGTTTGTAAAAATAAGGCTCTGTTTTGCGCCACAGATTATGAAATTTGACACACGGAATTAAATCATCATGTTTAACCTAGCGACGACCCTCGTTGGCGGTCCTAGAATCTAGAAGCAGCACGTCAGCCGACTAGAGCCTATCCCAAATAATTAAGTTTCTTTTGGCAATTAGATTTTCTGAGTAGCTTTAGGGCTAGCAGGAAGAACAAAGAACAACTTGGCTCCGCCAAATAAATTAAACGGAAGCAGCTGAGGAGCTCTAGGGCAAATAGTGTGAACAATAGGTTCTTAACATATCGACGCTATTGCGCCAAATAATCGTATGTTAAAAAAGGAAATTATATTATACAAGATTTCTGTTTAGTTTTTCTAGCTTTGTCAGTTATTATCGCTACCATATTGGACAGCTAAACCATAAATATGAATCTCTGATACAAAAAGAAAAAATTTAATACAGTCGAGGCGGTGCCCGACAGTGTAGTCCCCTGTACCTTTTTTTCGAAAAAAAATTTATTCCGGCCTAGTCCTTCTAAAAACTTTCCAATTGGAACATTTTTTTTTGTTGCAAAACGATATTGATTCCGTGAATTTGTACCGACTTTGATGAAAATCGAAAGTTACGTCAAAGAAGCTAAAGTATATGGGACAAGTTTCAAGTTGATATGTTAAGGGGTGTGGGGGAAAACACGGTTAATCGATTGCGGCGGGTGGGGGGTCTGCATCGATAAAATTTGGATGTGGATTTGTTAATTAGTGCCACATGAATCAGCTTACCAAAATTGTGATTTTGAGTCCGATTTTGTTAATTTTTGACACACAGATACATGTAACGCATCGCTCTGTTAAATTTCAAAGAAAAATATTAAGCGGCATGGCTAAAAACCGCAAAAGTCTACTGCGGCGGAACGGGGAGAGATATTGACATGATTCAACAAACTTCATCTTCTCAGGTAACCAGCTGATAAAGTTTCGTATCTCTAGCTCTTATAGTCTCCGAAATCTAGTCTGTTCATACAGACGGACATGGCTCAATCGCTACCCGAGGTTATGATAAACATTTTGGTATAAAGGACTTGGGGTCTGCCACGCCTCCTTCTGTCCGTTACATACATTGCACATATCTAGTATACCCTTTGTACCTATAGGTTCAGGGTATAAAAAACAAATCATAATTTTTTTAGACACTGTCGGACTTAATCAAGGCACACTTTCACAACCTTAAATAATTGAGTCACGATGACGACTTAGAGCAGTAAATATTTAGTTCTAATTTTGATAACTCGTCTTTTAGCGCAATGTCTTTGGTTTTCGAGGCGCTCTAAAATTTGATTAAACATTTTTTAAATTGGCCGTAAGGCGTTAATCTTAAAACTTACCTTTCTATCTGCATTATTACTTTTTAAAAATCGTTGGAGTTGTGTTTTATTCCTTATCCTAGCTAGACCCTTTATGTGCAATGAGTTGCTGAGCACACAGCGCATATAAAAGTCGGGCAATTTTTCTAATTTTTTTTATTATTTTTGAATTTGAAAAGTTATCGAATAATAATCTTCTTTCCTATCTATCTGACCATAAATTAATTGGAAGAAAATATTGCCAGGGCTGGCCGTGTTTTATGCTTTATCAAAAATTATCGATAAAAATGGAAAATTTCATCTTTACTGAAGCCAAAAACAATGCGACTGTTGATACAACTCTGTTGTTTATCGAGCAGGTTGTGCAATCAATTGCAAATTGCATCAGGGTATGACAAATTAAAATATTTTAATTTTTCGATAGACGACCGTGTTGTACAACGAGTTGCTTTGTTGCTTTGGCTTGGGTAAAGATGCAATTTTTCTAGTACACTCCCCACAAAAAGGGTCGTATCCTATTTAGGAATATGTTTAGATATGTTTTAATATTTTAACAAACATGTCAAAACATAGCTAGCTAAGGCTTAGTAAGCCTTTATTGGTGTGCTCTATTCTATATGCGTACTGTTCTTCTGATTACATAATTATGCCTGCCGAGCTCTCCCCTCCAGTAATTTTATTTAGAAATTTTATTGTAAATATATAACACTGTTTAACAAACCCATTCAACTGTCCTAACATATGGTGTCTTGGGAAAACCCGAACAGCTAGACATAGTTGTCGGCTGTTCTTTCCGAGACTAAGATGACGATTTTTCATTTAAAAAATGTAGCTTCCAGCAACTAATTAGTCTCAACTTCCAAGGTCTGTATGACTAGTAATTCATCAACTACTAATGAAATTTTTATCTGCAACCGTTCAAAGTTGTCACAAAACTTGCTAAAATAAAAATAAAATAATTAAAATGGCTTAGTGCGCCAGCAACTTGCAACACTTGATGTATTTGACAGATGCTACTATATATACTGAACATATCGTTCCGAAAACTAGACTTTGCTGCAATGAGTCCAAGCAGTCATGCTCTTAATCATGATGTTGTCACCGAGCTGTGAAATAAAAGTTCTTCATAGATGTGGCAAGTGCTCTTGGCAATGTGTTTCTTACTCAAATGCGCTGAAAAGTATGCTAAAAACTTTGTTGCAAACTAGTAGAACTAGAGCAACTTTTCGACTAACTTTGCTAAAGATAAACATGGCTGTCAGTTTTTTCATAAACAAATAAGCCAACAACTCAAGGGTTACGACGCGCTCTGACAACTACAACAATAAATTGATGATATATTTATAATTTAAAGTATATTTGTTATAAAGTGCACAAGTTAAGTTTCAATTTAAATATCACTCTATTAATGCAGAGTTAAATAACTTAGAGCAGCAATTTATCAAATCAAATTGTTTGACACATATGTTCACATAGTTGGACTCGCAATTGGCCAACTTCCAATTTAAGATTATTTGTACTCAACGCACAATGCCAAATAATTTCACGTAATTATCAAAATACCCTTGGGTCCTGCTTAACAGCTTTGCCAGTCCGTCTCTCTGCCATTTAAGATAAAATTCAATAATATGTAATAGTCGTATGGTTGACTGTTTGTTGAATGTCTTTTCACCAGTGGCGTAGACAGTAGTAGCGTAGTAAGGGGATCAATACGTCATATAATGAACACAAAAATTTGTTTATATGTATTATGCTATATGTAACATTGAAGACATTGTATCTGTCTCTTTAGATCAGCGGTGAGCAAAACTACTAATGCAATTTTTTGTGCCTGTGTGCGTAAACAAAAAAGAGCTTTCGCAAAGACCAAGGTACAATGGGAAAAATTGCTCTTTTTTGGCATAGTTGTCATTAAATTCGGCAACATCATCGACTTTTATTTTATGCGTGACGTATATGTTATACTCTGCACATTGAGCAGAGCAGAGAGAGAGGATAGGGTTGTGTCGATCAGGTGCTTACCTACAAAAAAATATGACTTGCTTACATCATTACTTATTTCCAGAGGTGGGCACGAAAAATAACGGAAAGAGCACTACAACAACATCAAGAAAAAAGGTCGAAAAAAGGATGCTCGAGTAGGGCCATAAAAATCGCACACTGTGTGTATTTTGTTTTTGTAACATTCTCGGTTTTTTGCGTGTGCGTCTGGCAGGCGCCACTTACAAGACCTAACGGAAAGAGCACTCGGTGCAAAAATGTCCAAGGCGTTTTTTGTACTGAGTGCTCTTTCCGTTATGTCTTTTCTGTGGCGAAAGATAGGCGCACAAGCAAAAAGTGCTCTTTCCGTTATTTTTCGTGCCCACCTCTGCTTATTTCATATGACGCCAGCCAGACTCGCAAATTTAAATGACCAACAAAATCCAAATATACCTAGGGGCCGTACTCTTTCGTGTTTTGACATGTGATTATGCTTTGCGTTCCATTGTAAAACAAACTCACACGTACGAGACGAGCTTTTACGGCAAAAAGCTCTTTTCTCGTACGTGTGAAAGCTCTTAGGCACTTGGCACGCGTGCCGTCTAAGTGCCCACGGCTGCTTTAGATGCCAAAGTAAGAAACTATCATGCTTGCTTTCGATTTCAATACTGATTTCAACTTATCGATTTAACAATGCAGTTTATCGGCAATGTCACACTTGTATGTTCAATCGACAAATCGGAATTGGAATCAAAATCCAGAACAAAGCTATATATCAATTATTTTCGAATCTGATCAGTCACAATGTCCTTAGACTTTGATTAAACGACGAAGCCCAAGTCCGAATAGATAACATAAATATAAAGGAATAGTGTCACCAGATATCGTTAGTGCCTTATCTTACAATATCCCTGAAAGCAAGCCTGAAATGGTGCTAAGAGTTTATATGCTTGCCTATGGGTAACATTATAAAATCTGCAGATGCTAGAACTTCTGGTCTTCAGTATTCAAACCGAGTATTGGTTGGTTTTCCTAAAACAAAAAGTACTATTTAAAAATGCAATTTTTACAAGAATAACCATATACTTATCGTCATGTTCATGTCAACTGATTCGAACGAACTTATAGCTGTATAGATTCGGAATTTCGATTTCGGATTTGGATTTATGATAGAGATAGTTTACACTGTTCAACACTCAAATTTTTGTTCTGCAATGTAACAGAATAGTTAGCTCAAAGACATATCCCACATATAAAGAATAAAGATTTTTTAGCTTCATAAGACCTTTAAGTAAAAGCTAAGATATTTTTTGAAAAAAAATGGAAAATTATTTAAAAGATAATGCGCTTATGACAGACGTACAAACATGGAAAATATTCACCACATAAATAGTTTTCACAAAATTCCGACTATTCATCGATTTTTTGATAACTGAATATTTAGGTCAACTTTTCCATGGCAAACGCATAAAGTGTGCTAGCAGATGGCGTATTGCATTGAACCTATCCAAATGTCAGACAGTGCTATTCACTTCCACTCGGCAGCCAACCAGGCTTTCCAGAATATGGCCTTTTGGATTTATGCGGGTTGTGACTAGTACCTCAATTTGGAGAGCTCCAAATGTTTAAGCATGTCAGTCGCTACAACGAACGGTTTGAAAGGCATCTTATTAGACAGCCGATGAGAAAGTCAAGAACTTGCAGCTTTACTAATTGGAAGATGATGAGATAAGGGCCAAAATGATCAATGATTTTTCCAGTAGTTGAGGCTGCATTGGCGAGTCCATAATTTCAGACAGACTACAATTTATAAATAAAAATAATATTTTTGATTTTGGAGAAAACAAAAAAATATTTGAAAAGTATAAACAATTATCTGTAGATATTTTTTTCAAAATTACGATTACACTAGTTTACAAATTTTAAAAAATTTTGAGATGTTTTGGTCATTTCCGTAGTAAAATGGCACGCTAAATCAGACCAACATGGTTTAGTTGTTGGAAAGCTATGGGTAATTTCTGAAGTAATTCGATGCGTAGAATCCGAATCCGGGGCCAGAATTGGCCTATCACGTCAGGATTTTGAGATATTTGAGGTTATTTACCCAAAAAACTGCGTTTTTTCATACTTTTGAGGTTATGTACAGGGTGCAAATAATTTTTGTGGTCTGTCACTCCAGTTACATCATTTAGTTCCACTCTTACCCTTTAATTTAAAAGTTCAACCGATCATTTACGATTTTTTTTCGCAAAGTTATGGCTATTCAAAGTTACGAAGTATATCCCCTCGACGATAATATATTAGGTGCGCAACTAAGTTCTCGCTTAGTTGCAAGAAGAGCTTGCTTCAGCATTAGGAGTTACCCGCCAAGCCATTTCCAAGCGATTGCATGCGTTGGGAATGATTCAAAAGCAAGGAACTTGGGTTCCTTATGATTTAAAACCAAGGGACGTTGAGCGTCGTTTTTTCGCCTGTGAACAACTGCTCCAGCGACAAAGAAGGAAGAGTTTTCTTCATCGCATCGTAACGGGTGATGAAAAATGGATTCATTACAGCAACCCAAAGAGGAAAAAATCTTGGGGACAACCCGGTCATGCTTCCACGTCACTGGCTCGGCCGAATATTCACGCTGCGAAGGTTATGCTGTGCATTTGGTGGGACCAGGTTTTTACCACACATTTTTACTTGTTCCGCTCGATGGCACATGGTCTGGCTAATTAGCAGTTCTATTCATATGAAGATATCGGAAAATGGCTTGATTCGTGGATAGCCTCAAAAGACGAACACTTCTACCGTCAAGGTATTCGAACTCTGCCAGAAAGATGGGAAAAAGTTGTAGCTAGCGATGGGCAATACTTTGAATGAGTCATTGATAACCATTTTTTATAATAAAGTTACATTTTCATCAAAAAAACAGCGAGAACTTAGTAATAATATTGTAATATTACCACCAAAAAATGTTTTTTATATATTAGTAGTGGACGCCATAATTTTTGAAATTCTTAAATCATTTTGTTTCTTTACGATTTTCAAACTTTTCCAACTAAAAACCAAAAGCAAATCGTATGATGCGTTTTCGTTTAATCAAATAAAGATTAAGAACTCAAATAAAGAAATGATCCGATGCACAGACTTACGCATCAACAGATCTTTGTTTTTTTTTTTTTTTTCAAATCATACATTTTTGTTTTTTCACAATACTCAAACTTTTCCAACTATTTAATAAAATTTCTTTACTGATTAAAGTACAGCCAACATTCAGCATGTCCCAGCGCAAAAAGCTGTCTACGTCACTGTCACTATCCCACGTCTGTCCCAGTTGCCGACTATGCACATACTATTCCTTCAATCGAGTTATTTGGCCAATGGCAGGCAGCATTAAATGGCTTAAAGTGTTTGAACTCCAGAGGAAAACTGACAAATTTCTGTGCTTCAATTCGCAGCTAATTTAGCCAAACGTGTTCGATAGATATTCGATAAGTTGGGGAGCAGCTGGCCAAAAGCCGCACAAGACATTATGCTAGGAAATTTCAATATATTTCATATACCATAGTACCTACATCTAGCATGTACCTAGCTTATACAAGTGGGCCAATTATCTACATGACTGCATAGATATTTTCGCATTAAATGAATTCAATGGCTATGCAAATGGAAAAGCTAATTTGGGTTTTTCTCAACTCGACGTCGACGTTTTGGCAAAATAAAACTTGGAAAGCAGCAAGAGCTTAGTAGCAGCTATACATAAGGATATTTTCACAAAAGTATGCAATTCGGCTTCAATCAATAACAGCCAATGCTGCTGCTGACCCACTTGTAAATGCATACAGCGTGCTCTGCCAGAAATCGTTTCCAGATTTAACGCGTACTATGTATATATAAAGCAGCAACAAATTTGCAAAACTAGAAAATGTAAAGTTATGTAAAGAAAAAAATAAAAAATTATGCTATAAAGTCACGTGGCTAGAGAATATACATTCAAATGCAAATGGGGCAATAAAGTAAAGTCTGTCTGCAAGGACATGCTCAGCAAAAATCGTCTGCTGTGCCAGAGTTGGTTCTTTTATGATGTGTCCTGTGGCAGCTTCATGCGCATGCTGAAATTTCGTGCAAATTTTTTAAGTACTTTAAGTGACATACGCCATTAAAAGCCAACCGCAGCAGCTGCCATTTCGTCAGAGTGAAAAAAAAAAGTTTCTTGCACCTTAAATTTTCACACTCGGTCTTTTTGCTGTTCCGAGCATGTGTGCAATTATTTATGCAACTCAAGCAGCATACAAAAAATTTGTATCTTTAAGGTGCAAAAAAGCTTTTACGAGCTGCAGCTCTTTATAGCGCCAACTAACAAGTAAATGTGAAAAATTTTAAGCTATTAATTTAAGACTTCTTTTGTTTTCCGTTAAAAGTTTTTCAATGAAAACTTATTCATGCAACAAAAGTTAGCAGGCGGGTTGGTACAAAATGTTGCACCCAAGCCTTAGAGTTTTCTTTAAAACAGCTGCAAAAATCCAAAAACTACAATGAGGATTCAACGTTTTTTGTTGAAACCAATATTATTGCTGTAAAGTTCGCGGCTATTGCTGTCTGAAGAACTTTGCAAAAATTTCAAACTTTTGGCGCAACAAATACACAAAAGAAAATTTGCGAAAACTCTCTTTTATTTCGAGTACAATGTATATGTTAACCTGGCACTTGTTAGTTATTTAAAAAAAAAAAAAACATGCCAAGACAGCTCTACATTTTTTTGATCTAGTTAAACTGCGGAGTGCATCGCCTATTCAGAGCAGCCAAGCTTTAGAACTGACTGCAGACTTGTTAAAATTAAATAAAATTTTGTATAATAACGAGCATCGTTGCAATAACTCAAAGAGATGGAAAATAAACAAAACGAATTTCCAAATTGTCAGTATAAAAATTAAGTTGGTCAGAGTAAACTTTAAATATGTAAGTATAAAATCAAGCGATAAAGCAAAAATATAAATATAACTGGATTTAGCTAGGCACGAGTCATCCCATCGACGCTTAAACCAGTTGTGAATTGTAAGCTACTTTTTGTTTTAATATATTTTTTTCGTACCTTCGAATATTACAGCCATTTGCAGTTATGGATGAGCAATAGAAAGAGTAGGCTTGTGTCGTGTAGAATTGTGTCGATTTTGGTGACTATCTGTTTGGAAACACCTATAAAAAAGCTTGTTTTTAGTGCGACTTATAGGCAAAACGGGTGGCCTTCGGTAGCGTAGTGGTAGCGTACTCGCTTTACAAGCCGAAGGTCGGTGGTTCGAATCCCCGCAGTAGCACTGGTGCATTTGCCTAGCACTGGCATCGCTAGCTCAAAGACGCTATTTGCCCAAGAAAATCTGTATTAATTGAAGACACCGCCGTTCGGATTCGGCTATAAACTGTAGGTCCCTGTTCTCTTTGAACAGCTATTAATAGAGATCCCCATGACCCGCACAGGGGCGACTGACAAAAATTGTAGTCAGGGAATTATTATTATTATAGGCAAAACGAACTCAAATTAAGTAAATTTTAGCTACAACTTTCGTAGTTTCGTAGTATTAACTTTATAAAAGAACAAGATAGTGTTAGTAAGGATTCTCACTTAATTTACTAACGGCAGCCAAGACTTACGGAGAATACTTAAGATTAAATGGCCCGAACGAATAAGTAATGAAGCTCTCTGGAACCAGACAAATCAGCAAATGGCGCTGGTTGAGATTAAGCGCCGTAAATGGCGTTGGATCGGGCATACGCTTCGAAAGCCCGCGACCTACATTGCGAAAAAAGCACTTCGCTGGAACCCTCAAGGGTCTCGACGTCCGGGGGCTCCAGCCCAAACCTGGCGCAGAATGATTGACGCTGAGCTTAATGCCGCAAGCTACTCCTGGAACGAAATTTGTCGTGATGCTCCCAATAGAGTAAGATTAAGATCTGTTGTAGAGGCCCTATGCTCCACAAACTGAAGAGGACTACAGTAAGTAAGCCAAGACTTAAAGTTGTCTAAATTACCACTACCAGTTCCATCGTGAGAAGGAAAGGGGAGATTCCCCCCGGGCACGGAGTATTCTCAGCGGCCCGGTGTAATTACTGTCGTAATAAAATGATTCAAGCTAAAGGGGTCTACGCAGTTCGAAAAATTTCGCGCGGAATGACAAAACTTCATATAGAAAAAAAAAATCCCATTTGGGATATCCCCAGAATAAAGTCCTACCGAAACAAAAATTATTGTAATTTCTGGCATAATAAATTTTTCTTCTAAATTTTTCCCTAAAGTTATTAATAATCACATAATAATTGTAAGGGGAAAACTGCACTGCGACCTTTAGGATCTATTGTATTACCTACTAGCTCTAGAGCTTCTTAGCCAGTCCAATTATGGAAATAAATTTAATTATCTGGGATAGTTCTAGTCCAGTTACGTCGTGCATCGATATTCTGTAGTCGCCGAAAAGGGATGCCCTTCTGGCGAGAGCGTCACACTGCGTAAGTATATGTTGGGAGGATTCCTTCTTACACTTGTATGTTCTGTAAAATGCAGAACATACAATTGTAAGAATCTACGATGCCCATCAAAATAAACACAGTCATAAAACAATAATGTATCAAATGTATATAACAAGAGAAAACCACACTAGGCTTGATCTCTTAAGAAATATGTATATATATATTAATACCATAAGCTTTGAATTAGTGCTCCAGCACTTCTGCACTCATCAAATGGGTGTTTAGTAGTGCTGGAGAAACATCTCTGTTGGCCAACATCGATATATTAAGATGTTTTCTCCAGCACTACTTTATATAACAAATGAAGATGCAATAAATTGAATTAATTTTCTCAGAAAAAAATTCTTCAAAACTTTTCTGTTTATAAAATATTGCAACCAATTTTATTTGAGTTTAATTTAGTCTCAGAATTTTGATCACAATTGGTCCACCAATTTACATAGCTACCACACAAAAAGCGAGCCCGATCCAAAATCCCCCTCGAAAACTGTTTATTAAATGCGTCCAAAACCTTAACTTTTCGACAGAATATTAACAACACTTGTTGTGAGCGCTATTCATTTGTAATAAAGAATTTAAAAATAAAAATTAATTTCCGCAAATAAAATATATATTTATGTATGAATAAGAAAACATTTGACTGAATGATTAACAGTCAACCTACTTAAGCTATGCAGTGCTTGAATAATTTGTGAATTGTAAGCGCTGTTGAAGAAAAATCAACTACATTGCGTATTGTTGCCATTATTATATATCAACATTTTTGTTATACCATAACCGACAGTTCTTGCTTGTAGGATTTAGGTTTATAACATTTGGGATATCCCATTTGGGATTTTTTTTTTTTATATAAAGTTTTGTCATTCCGCGCGAAATATTTCGAATTGCGTATAGACCCTAAAGGTGTAATAGAGGAGCCGGTACACTTTCCCCGGGCCCGGTTTTTCTTCTCTCTTCTTCTCTTTCTTCTCTGCGGCCCTGAGAACTACCCATAGATTTTGAGTACAATTTTCTTATAACACTCACAGCAATATTGTCTTTCAAGGTAATTAGCTCTTTCTAAGTCATGGAGCAGTTCATTTTTGACTTCATTCCATGGACAGTGCAATCGACTTAAGCCTTAAGGCCCATAAAAATTCCGCACGAAATGTCAAAAATTCTCTTTTTTGGGATTTTTTTTTAAATGAAGTTTTGACATTTCGGAATTTTTGCATGATGCGTATGGCCTTTAGGAAAGAAATGTAGAGAAATCATGTTCTCTGTCGCTGCATTTGCTTCCGAAATTACATTTTCATGTCCAAAAAGGCTGTAAAGAGGACTTTTTACAGAAGATTAATGGAGCGTGAAAAGACTTTTTGATACTTAATAAATAACTGCTTACGCACAACTTAAATCCCAAACCTTCTCTCCAAAAACTCCTGCCAATTCAAGCGTAATTCCGTTGCGTTACTTTGCAGCACACGCCAATTAATATGCTACCAAAACATAATAACTCCTGTGTCAACAAACTAAGCCTAAACTAACGATTTTGAATTTTTTTTAATCATACCCCAGAGACTCTTTAGATATATGTTTGCCATTTGCCAACAATAGACACAGGCTGTCGTAGCTGTTTGTTCTAGCTTTCATGTTCCTTTCATGCAACTGCCTAGTTATGTCTGTCTGTCTTTTTTTTGCACATGTCAGCGTTATTCTATTGAACAGACAGGGACAGATAGCATAGTAAAAAGAAGCACTGAGCAAAACAATAAAATATGATTTGACCTTTGTTAGAGTGAGACAAGGGGTGAAGTGTACAAAACGCGTTGTTTGGTGTTACTTGGCGAATTGTCGGTGCTAACTAGAGAATTTATGAACTCTTTGTTTGCCAGCTCACACACGAACACGCATACAAGCGCAAACAATTGCACAGTGGTACATAAACGCAAATGTATGGGTGAGTATCTATGTGTGTTTAGTGCATAACAAAGCTTAGGATTTGCCTAAGGCTCTATTGCTTTGCCTTGTTGGCATTTCAGCCACATTTGTTTCTTACTAGCTAAGTTAGTCAGTCAGTTCGTCAGTCATTCAATCCACTTGCCTTTTTTTGCTGCATACTTTTAGGCTGACTTTGACGCTGTCAATGTCGTTTTTTATGGCACTTACAACGCGCATTCTCGCCATGTCGCATTCTTGTTTTTACTTTTATTAGATATTTCCGTACAAAAGCCGAAAAGAAATTTCATTAGCATTTCACATTGAACGTGCTTCCCCTTTTGTGCTGAAAGTTAAACTTTAAACAGACAAAATAAAAAACAAAACGCAAAATCTTTGCTAATATTGTATTCCTTTGAAGAGCTTATGCACAGCAGTTCTAAACTGTCAAGCTAGGCAAATTTAAATTTTTTTTTTTAGTTAAGTTAGACGTGAGCAGTTTTAGAGTGTGGTGACTGACAGTGAGATATGCTTTTAAGCTTTTGGCAAAAAAAAAAAAAAATATTTTAATAGCTGCTTACAATGCCATTGCCATGTCTACGAAGCAATCTCCACTTTCTAAAATAATAAAAGAAAATGTTGGTTCTGTAGGAAAACTAATGTTCTTAAAGCTCGGCAAAACCTTAATAATAAGTATATAACTGACAACATAGTCTTAGACCGGTACAATAGATTAATATAAGAAAATTAAAAATATGTTAAGAATACTTCAAATTAAATTTTGCTACAGAACTTAATGGTTTGTACTCTGCATTGCTTAAACCAGTTGTGAATTATAAGCGAATTTTGTTTAAATATGTTATTATTTTTGTGTTCTATTTTCTTTCGATTTTGCTAAACGTTTTAAGAAATTTTTAACCATGGATAGATAGGCTTTAAAAACAGTAAAATCTGTGCCATATAGATGCTGTTTGTTTTTCCAAAAAGTCAAAAGAATTTTTAAATGGCCATTTTTTTGCACAAAGCTTGTTTGGTTGGTTGAAGTGGTGGCTCAGTCCATGAGCCCAACTAGCGCTTTCGCATCATTTTGTTGCCACATCCTCGTTTCCAACTCGTTTGTTGGTTGTTTGTGTAGACAGCTCGGTTAGATCCAGAACCTCTGGAGCTCTCCCAGTCCATTGAAGAGCGGCTTTCCTAGGGTGTCCATTCTCTGCTTCCAAAGAGCAGGGCATTTACAAAGAAAATGAAGGACAGTTTCTTTTTCTTCTGGCTGGTTGCAACTGTGACAGTGGATATTGTGGGGTAGCCTCATTTTGGCCGCCTGTTCTCCAAGAGGCCAGATGCCAGTGATGACTGCCTCCAGTCTAGAGATATCTTTCCTATTCCTGTTTATAAGCGATGTTGTTTGTTTAAGGTGGTATTTAGGCCATAAGGATCTACTGTCCTGCATGTTACAAGACTATTCCATCTATGATCCGCTATCTGCAGGTATTTTGTGTTGATGTTTCTCTTGACTACTTTAAGTGGTGTGAACGCCGGTTCCGCAAGAGCTTCACTCATGGCAGATCCATTTCTTGCCTCTTTCGTTTCCCTCTATATTCCTGTGTCCCGGGACCCAGATTAGAGTAACGTTATGCCTTTCGCTTACGGTGGTGAGGCTTTTCCTGCTTTGTTCCACCATTTTGGAGGTTGTGTTGGCTGAGTTCAGGGCCTGAATCGCAGCCTGGCTATCCGACAGAATAGCGATGTGTTTGCTTGGTGTCCGAATTCTCCACAATATGAAAAATTTTATGCAAAGTTGTCAGGCAATTTGATAAAAAGAAAACTTCTTCATTGAAACTTTGACGGCATTTGCTACAATTTAAAGTAGTTAATCGGCTACGGAAATAAAATTAGTATTTACTTTCAAAGGTGTTTATTCGCTTTGGTTTATTAGTTTTTGGCGGGAGGAAAGATCTCAACCGACTGAACCAACTTTATAGACTTAGGAGATCTTTTCGTAAAATTTGGTAAGCCTAGGCTATATGGTCTCTTAGATTTAGCGTACATCGAACTGAATGAACAAATCCGATGCTTTCTTTTTGCTGTTACATACATTTGTACAAACAGGATAGTTTATCCTTTGGCGCTCTAAAACTATACTCCAAAGTGACTTGACTTTTTTGCAGCTGCACCTGTCGTCTATGTCAAGTATATTAGCCCTTTTGACATTGTTGGCATTTCTGGCTTTAAACTTTGTTCAAACAAATGAAAAGTTCTTAAGAGGTCTCAATCAATGTTTGTTTTTTTGTTGCTTTAGTGTATAAGTCTGCTATTTATGTTTTTTTTGAAAAAGAGAAAAAACACATGCAAATAAATACCTTTGTTACAAACCCACACACACACACGACACATACTCGCACACACACACACACTCACACATACTTACCTAACAACAAAACCGCAACAATGTTGACATCTGTTCTGTTACATGTTACTTCTGTTCCATATACGCAGAACTGTAACAGGAAAAACATGTAAAAGAAAATACAAATAAATGCGTATATGTGTGTGTAAATGTTTCTTGTGTAACTTAGGAGTCTAAAAGTCTCAATGGAATATATGACATGTGATGCAGCAGTTGATAATTTTTCCATTTATATGCCGGAAATTAAAAAAGAAAAATGTTATTACATTTTAGAAACTTTTGCAGTATCGATAAGATCAAAGCATAGAAAGGACCATAATTTAAATTCAATTTTTCTTAGAGGTTTATTGACTACTTATTAGTTTGGGCCTTTGTCAACTTCTTAAATAATGCAAGGAATTACAATAATAAGTAGACAGAGAAACATACTCCGCTTGTAAGGACCAACAAGCGGCATTAAAGCAGTTTTATGCTAAAAACAATTTTAAAAGAGATCCCATCTGGCCAACAATACACACAACTTCTTAGACTTAATAGAGATAACACGCATAATATTTGTACAAACGTGTTAACTGATTTGGCCTAACTTTATTTACTATACCATTGCGTATACGTAATTTTATTTAAAAGTCTCATGATTTTTGTTTTTTTTTATAAACAACTGAATTTTTATATTCAAACTAAGCTATAGAAGAGTTTTGAATTTTTTTATTTATTTACCTTAGTCGTTTATACAAGGCTATATTACATATTATTATTATTATTTGGCTTTAACAACCCTACTGTGTCTCTGCCTGATGCACAATTTCACACGTTCCTGCTCTGTGCGCACCTCCTCCAATTGGTAACTCCAAGTGATGTTAGGGCTTCAGTCACTTGGTCTCGCCAACGTATCCGTGGCCGTCCTCTCCTTCGTTGTCCGCAAACTTCCACGTCGAATGCCTTACGAGCTGGTGTTTCCTCCTCCATACGTGCGACGTGGCCCATGCCATTCATTCTTCTTATCACGTCAATGTCGCCGTACAGCTCATATAGCTCATTATTTCATCGAATGCGGAAGGTACCGTCAACGCAAATAGGGCCGAAGATTTTGCGAAGAATTTTTCGCTCAAACACCCCAAGAGCAGCTGCATCTGATCCATGCTTCAGCACCATATAGAAGCACTGGTAGAATGAGCGTCTTGTAAAGTGTTTACTTCGTCTGTCGAGATAGAGCTCTGCTAATCATTTGCCTACTGAGCCCAAAGTAGCACTTGTTAGCAAGAGTTATCCGTCGCTTAATCTCCATTATATTACGTATACGTAACTTTATTTAGAAATCACATAATTGTTTATTTTTTTAAAAACGGCTGTGTTTTTATATGCAAACTTAGCTATGAAAGAGTTTTATTTATTTATTTAACTTTATTGTTTATACAAGGCTAGATTGCGTATACGTAACTTTATTTAGAAGTCTCATAATTCTTGATTTTTTTATTTATATTCAAACTTAGCAATGCAAGAGTTTTAAGTTTAGCTATTTTATTATTATAAAGCACTACGCTTGGCATTATATATTTATTTATTTATTTAACTTTATCGTTATTAATAAATTTCTTCATTTTTTTGAGAACAGCTGAATTTCAAGCTTAGCTATAGAAGAGTTTTAAATATATTTATTTTATTATTATAAAGAACTATGCATGGTATTAAACATTTATTTATTTATTTAACTTTATCGTTCTAAGCTACATTGCGTATACGTAACTTTATTTAGAAGTCTTTTAATTTTTGATTTGCTTAAAAACAACTGAATTTTTATATTCAAACTTAGCTACGGAAGCACTAGGCATGATAATATATTAATTTAATTTGAAATAAGCTTTGAAAACACTTTGCAAAAGTTTTGGTATGGGAAAGCTCAATATACACAAACTTATATATATCTACAGCTTAACATCTTTAAGACCAACTCTAAATTCTACTTCACAATTTGTTCGCTTTATTGATTTATGCAAATATTTAACTGCTCAGCTTCAGCATGTAGCACTTGATTAAGAGCAATAACTTTATATATATATAAAACCAAACCAGCTTAACAACCAAATGTTACCCTTTTAAGGCCATAAAGCTAAACTAAAACGACTCAAGTGGTCATAAACTTTGCCACATTAACCCTAACAAACTAAACACAATAGATTTGAAAACATTTTTGGCATCTTGTCTAAATTTAGCAAATATGTAGCTACAAATAGTCTGTGCCCAAAGCGTTTTTCACTTTATTTAGTATATGCTTATAATGAAAGCATTTTAGACGCACATCCTCGACCCTGGCGGCGTCTTTTGGCAACATGCACAATTTAGACATGACACTGAATGGCTTCTCGACGTGGCTTATGGCTTAATGAAGCGAACCCAAATGTTTGCCAATAGGGGTCAGGCGAAAAAAAAAGCAAAATAAATAAAAAGGTTCAGACAAACAATACAATTTGCCAGAGTGAAACTCAGAACATCTTATGCTTCTAATAGTTTTGCTACGTTTATGGCCAGCGGCTTTAATATGTCGGCCATTCATCTTTTCAACAGCAGGATTCAGTCAGGACTGCTTGTATTAATGGTTGGTTCGTGCCGCGTCATATGGTGCAAGCTGCTTTGGTCACACCGTGGGCAAATTGACGAGTATTTTTCCAAGCCATCGGTTATTTGATTTGCTTGGAATTGCTGACAGACCCTCACTGTGTTTATTTATAATTCAATAGTTGTGGTTACACTGTGCTACAACTTCAACAGCTTGTACGTGAGTAAAGTCAGAGTTGTCTTTTGGGTGCTTACATTTTGTTAAATTTGTAACGAAAGTGACACAAAATTAAATGAATTCTCAATGGCTGTAAATTTTTGTTAAACAAATGGCGGATAATACGCCATATTGCTTTTTGCATTTCCACTTAGGGTCTGTGCGTGTGTGTGTTTGTTTGTGTAGCTGTCTCAACGTTTTACCAATACACTTAATCCACTTTAATACGTGAATATAATCATTTATGCAAAACAACAGCTTGTAAACAACGGCAAGTTGTCGCAATGCGCATTGTATATATATTATTGTTTATGTGTGTGTGTGAGTGGGTATCTGTGTGCAGATTTGCCGGCATTTTGTGATTTTGTTTGCATTTTCACACATACCCAAATAAATACGAATCAGCATGTATGGGTCTGTACAGTGGTTCAAAGCTTATTGTTTGTTCGTTTTCTTTTCACTTTTTTCCAGAGATTCTGAGCTTAACAAAATTTTATTAAATTATTGCTAAGGGGCTTCGATACCTGCACGGTTGGATCACTAGTTATCGATGTGCATTTTTTTATCATGTCGTAGTGTTTTATTTAATAATAATCGAAAATAGTATTCCAAAGACATGCCAAATTTTTTTGGCTCTACAAAGTTGGTGTCCATACATGAAAATATTCGAAATTTGATAAAGTAGGGTCTTGTAAGTTGATAATTAATTTGTTTTATTTGTACAATCTTGTTCCTTTTTGCCGTACATATGTATATATCATACATCAAAGAAATATATTCAATAACATGTCTCTAAAAATGCGAAAATTAAAATACTTTTTTTTTTGAGAATTTTTTCGTTGTTGTCAACATAAACACTTGCCAAGTGGCCATTCCTCCTTGCACGCTTAGTTTTGGGGCCGAATTCGTAAATATCGTCAGTATCGGAGAAAAATAGCGATATGGGATATATCGTCGAACATTCATATCGATACAAAATAGTCGACTGCCAAAGAAAGAATATCGATATTCCGATATATCGATACACTATCGCTTATCCCTAGTTCATACTACATTCGGGATGGAGCAAAATCCAACAAATCAAATCCTATAAAATCGTTCTTGAGTTATAAAAGTTGTATCATACCGACTTTAATATATACATATATTAGAGGTGGGATACTATCGATAGTATCACCACTCGATAGTTTAGACTTCGATAGTTGAAAATACCGATACTATCGATAGTATCATCGAACAAAGTGAAATATGGCACAGAAAAAAAGGCACATTCTTTAAATAAGTACCATAGAGCAAATGGGAAAAATTCCAATACTTATAAAATGAGTATTTCAAAATTTTTGACAGAATCGTTTTATTCATGACATTGTATAAAGAGATCCCTTTTTAAATTACATCTTGAAAAACCAACAACTGTCCATTCAAAAATTAGCAATCATAAAAAAATTATCTTTCAAGTAGCTTGTTTTTGTGGCAGACGACCTACATGTCGACATTTTTAGATTTCTGTGGCGTCCTTAAGGCCACAACTATAAGGCCACTTTTACTAAACATCCATCCTCTCAGTTTGAGTAGAAGTGGCAGGAGTGCATAAGCATTTGTTGACTAAGTTTTGTAGTACAACACAGTCGGATTGCTGAAAGTAGAATAATTTTTAGTTACATTTTTTAATTGTTTGTACTAAAATTCTGAAGATCAATCCATTTTGGCTTAAATTTTGATTGGCCAAATAATGTTGAATGTCAAATATTGCTGCTACCTAATTTTTAGAGATATTTTTTTCAGTTTTTTGCAACACGAATTTTATGAAATTCGAAATTTCGGAAGCTAAAGTCGTCTGATATTGTCGGCAATCATTAGGGCTAATGCGGCATCGGTTTTTGGGTTCTTATGCGAAAAATTTTTATACAAATTTGAGTTACTTAAATAATTTTTAATAGTCCCCAACGGATTGGGTGACTCTAAAAATGGTCAAAAAGGTTCGTTTTGTTTTCTTTTTGACATGTTGCCAATTTTTTGTCCGTTGGTTTATGAAAAAAGTTTTTTACGCACAAAAGTATACTATCGATATATCGAACAAAACCATCGATAGTATAAGTACGTTTTTTTTACTAACTAACGTTTTCTTCTTTAAAATCTATTTTTCAACTTTTTAAAATAAAATAAAAAATTTAAATTAAAAATTAATAATCATAATGCCCCAAAAACCAGACGACTAAAATTTTAGTGCTGAAAGTCGGATTGCAATCTTAACACCAATAAATTTTTGAGTTAAAAAAAAAATTAATTAAAAAAATTTAAACAATTATATTTTTCTTTCCTTTTTTTTAAATAAAAGGTTCATATTTTATTAAACAAAAATATGAAACAAAATTTCCATTAGCTAGAACAGGCAGCTTAACCAATTTATACCAAACAAATAAAGAAAAATTATTTAATTTTTTTATTTATTAATTATAATTAAATAAACATACATAAATATTCATTAATTATAGTATTTTAAGTTTATTTTCATTAAAAATAAATTCACTGCATAAAAATATCACTGACCCACTGTGCAAGCAAATTGTTGTTGACAATGCAGACTTTTCACTTAGTACGCGTACATGGCGTATGAGTAATCATTTTATTACTCGACCCCCAAAAGTATGCTAAATAATATGAAAATATGTGAAATTTGCCGCCAGCTGCATAAAAGACATAAAAATGTTTTTCTGCACATATTCTCTTAATGTGTGTGCGTGTGTGTATCTGTGTGTGCAAAATCTGCTATGTATTGTAACGGCTTCTAATTATACGCAAATTTGTCAGCTTAAATTAAAATAAATGCCCTACATGCAATTCAAAGGATACTTTACCCTTGGGCCCTTATTACAAGTGTAAATTATTATTTTCGTTGGCATTTTTTTTTTTAAAGAATTATTGCAGCTTAGATAATGCAAAGCAAGAACAAGAATTTTTTACACTTGAGCTAGAAAAGTGCGAACCAAACCGAGCTCTGGCAATACGTCCATTAAATATACATAAGAAAAGCCATAAAGAAGTAGTAAGTAGCAAACAATTGAGGTCTAGATTTATTTTAATCTAGATCCAGCAGATACTGCTTTGAATTACAAGCCCTGGGTGTCACAAAGAATATTAGGCTGCATGAGATCTTGTTGCGCTACACATTTTCTGAAAATGCTTTCAAAATAAGTTTTTCGTGGCTTAAAGCAACTTTCAAAAAGACTTTCGATTGAAACTGGAAAATGTTGTGCATCTGTTTTTAAGAATATTTTTCGTATTTTACATGGTGATTAACCTTTAGACTGTCGGGTTTTTGGTATTGTAGGAAAAATTGTTCTATGCCATATGCGGTCCTTTACTTCGCTAGGAACATTTTAAGGTTTAGTTTACTTTGTCGGGCAGAAATGCAGAATGGCAGAATTGCAGCAGCATCTAACAACAGCTTACAATATACAAATTCTGCTCGATCCAGACCCTTGATTGCGAAAATTAGGATACTTCTGCTCAAAAAAATCGCTTTGCATGCTCTGAAAATGTTTTCAAAAGTAATTTTTCGTGGCTTAAAACAACTTTCAAAAAGACTTCCGATTGAAACTGGAAAAGTTGTACATCTGTTTTTAAGAATATTTTTCGGGTTTTTGGTATTGTTGGAAAAATTGTCTATGCCATATGCGATCCTTTACTTCGCTAGGAACATTTTAAGGTCTAACAACAGCTTACAATATACAAATTGTGCTCGATCCAGACCTTTGATTGCGAAAACTAAGATACTTCTGCCTAAAAAAATTGCTTAAATCTACCAGTGTGTACATATGAAAGAAAATAAACGCTTGTTTATAATCGTCAAAAGTAAGTGCATTTTTTTTAATATAACTAAAGTTGTAATTTGTTTTCAGTGGAGTATAACAAAATATCGCAAAATCAAAGCATGATAGAAGCAGTTGATTGTTGTTGCTCACGTTGTTGGTCATGTATTTCTGCATCATTTATATGATTGCTCACGTCGTTAATCGGGCACTTCTGCATTTCTACACGACAAAATGATCATCTGAATAGTGTGAGAGTGAGAAGTTTGTTTGAAGGATGTTGATCTTAATTATCAAAAGGAAAGGCAAGTTAGATGAAACCACTTAACTTCATCATTTATTCATCAACGCCAACTCTTTTCGACGCATTTGAAAAAAAATGTTCAAGTAAGAAAACTGTTGGGTAAAATTTTTGCTTTATATTTGAGCTTTTTTTTAAACAAAGAAATGGAGCCTGGATTAACGTAGCAACAAACTTTGACATTAACAAAAAATAGGTACAATTAAATTTTTCTCTATTATCATATATGTAGATCAATACAAGTATGTTTACATATTGATCTCAGACTGAAGGACACTGTTGCTCTGGCTATAAACATTTTTCTAGTTATTTGTATTTTCTTCTCCCAAACCCTTTTTTACCTCTTTTCGGATTCGCTTATGCTCCTCCTGAGGTGTGGGAATGCGATCTCAGCATTCGTCTGCAGGCATTCCGAACCTGGATCATGTCATCGCTGAGACCCATTCGTTGCTGATGTTTTTGCATTTGAAAAAGATGAGGTTTTTGGCACTTGTGTAGCTATGGACTTTCCTTTTACACCGGCGGTTGTATCTGTTAATTATATAACTAAAATGAGTTCTATTGATCTAAATAGCAATCAGAACTTACAACTGATTTTAAATTACTATCAGGCCTACTTGGTTCTTGTGCTGATTTTGTTTGCATGAGCCAACTGACCATCACAAATCAAGTAATCGAAAAAATATTTAAAAATGTTTTACCATATCATGCATACCGATAAGATGTATTATCGCCTTAATAGTTATCATCCACAAATTGTGGACTTTGTTATTTTTAAGCACTTTTCAGATATACGCTATATGTAAATACAAAACACAACCGGTTGCAACTCGACACGTTTGGGGCTGGGGGTAACTACCCCAGTAACATCAATTCAACAATTCTAACACAATATAATAAAACTGCGCACTTGCACAATTCACAACACAAAAAAAAAAAAAACGAGAATTACGAAATAAATAATTGTGTAAGCTATATATATAAATTATTGCCTTTAAGTAATTTGTGTATATAAAAACTGAAAAGTCCAATAATAAAATACTATGACCAACCCCAAAACATACCCCTCACAAACATATGTGAATGTCATATTCACATTGACAAACTTTCACCATGTGAATTACGCGCCTGGGGTTCTGGGGGTCAGGTACCACATAGTAGTCACCCGTCACTAATTGAAATTAGGCACACATGTCCACACGACCCCAATCAAGGCAGTCGCTTTGATGGGAGCGCAAAGCTTTTGCGCAGCACTCAAAGTCATTAAAAGTATGAAAAACCACAAAAACAAAAAATACGAGGGCGGACTGAAAAGTAGTTGGTAGGAATATTTTTTTCGAAACAAATATCTTTTCGTTGCCAACATATGATTGTGTAGAAGTTTAAAACGTTCCTATACGCATAACCATTTGAGAGAAATCTTTTTCCAGCAAGCTAAGTATTTCTTCATGTTGGAAAAAAAGTAATAATTTTATAAATCTGAAGAATATGAAGGGTGAATGGTGGCTTAAAAAATATTTTTTTACATATGAAAACAATTCTTCGCATCTAACTTGCAGCTCAGCCTTGTTTAAAATAGTGGATATGAGTTATGAAACGTACATATCAAAAATTCGTTGGCTGACTAACCCATCTTGAACTTCTTCGCTATCGGCTCCTCAAAACAAATCCACTGCATCAATTGTTCATTGGAATCTATTTTTTTATACATAGAAGTTCCAAGTTTTTAACACCTGCCTTCTATAACAACTTCTTTGGTGAATGAAATCTTTTCCCTCTTCGATAATATCTTTCTAAATATAATCCACAGTTTCAACGACTCTTTGTTTTCTGAAATCTTGTTTTGGAGCCAAGTTTTCCATACAGTAACACCATTTTTTTTACTACGACTTCTTTTGTGTCGGCTCCTCCAAAGAAATCCACTCGTTGACATCACCTACTTGGCTGACTTAACTCGTCCTTCTACGCTATCGGTTGTTTTGTCTCTGCTGTCTTGTTGTTGATCCAAATTTGATCCAAAATTACGAAATCCACCTTATAACGAGTAAAAGTACAATTTTGAAATGGTTACCCGATTTTATTATTATTATTATTATTCTTTTTTAATCGTGTTACCTCTCCACCATCCTTATTTTCGAACATTGGTGTATATCACTTGTTTTTCGTGAGATGATTAGATCCTCAACAGTTTCTCACATCTTCACGCGTTCATCATCCTACAATTTCCTCATCACAAATGTTTGTTCAGGAATTCAATATAACTCATTTTTCATCTATTAACAACAGAGATCAATTGATGGGATATGATGAACACATTAAAAAGATATTCTGTATCAACTTCTACTTCCACAAACTTCCCAGGGTGGTACTGACTTCTGAAACTCTAACATTAACCCTCCGGTAGAAAAACTATAACAAAATAAAAGACAACTTTGGGACACCTTGTACCACCAGATTGCAATCAAGTCCGGTATATTACTAAAGAACTCCAAAATAAACTTGATTGCCAAATTCGGCTACGATACTTTCAAAAACAGACGAATTTTGCACCAAGAACGTTTTTTTTACCGATCGATCCTATGGGGACTATATGATATAGTCTAGCGATTTTCATAAAATTTGATACAGGGCTTAGGAACTCTAAAAAACTTGTGAGTATAACTTTTTTTTTTACTTTCGAGGTCTTCTGGAACACGCCTGTGGGAGCAATATAATATAACCCCGATATCAAAAAATTTAACAAACTTGTCTGCCATAAGCTAGTAAGGGATCTAATCTGAAATTACGGTTGCTCTAACTCTTAACTTCTCTGAAATCTAGGTGGTCATACAGACAGACAGGCAGTCGGACAGACCGACATGAGTACATCGATTTCTTTAGTCACCCTAATCATACTTTGGCTATTTTTGGAGGGTCACCGAAGTCTCTTTCTATATGTTGCATACATTTTCGGCTTGCACAAACTTAATATAACCTTTGTACCTTTGTAGTATTTTGCTTAGGCCAATGACTTTTCAACCTGCCCTCGTTAAGAGGCAAAGTCAAACGTTTGTTGAGCTTTTGATGAATATAAATAGTTGCTGCATGTATCTGTGAGATACAAATAAAGTGCAGACAAGCCGAAGCTGTTTTTAACTACTGACACGTGTGAGTTCGATGCGTGGGAGCGTTTGTTGGGAGGCTGTTGCTCAGTCCAAACGAGCACGCCGAACCGAAACGAACCAAAACACATTCAGCTGCTATAAAGCTGTGCGCCGATAACTAGTACAAACTTATCACCCACTTGACCAGCCATAAGATGTCATATATCTCGCGGTTCCGAAACGCGTGATAAGTGTCTACATCTACCAGCCACATAAACACTACTACTGCCAGTCGCACTTTAAACGCCGACGAGTTCGCACCATGTCCAAGACATTTGTGGCGCTAGCTATTGCCTGCCTGAGCACAGTGTGTCTTTTGCCCACAGCCACGCACTGTGACACCGGCTACTATGAGAAGTACTATGCGGCCAGACGCTTTGTGCCGCTCAAGCGTAATGCGCTGCTGTCTTACAATTTTACCATCAGCGTGCCGGATACGGCTGCTCTAGCGACACACGAACGTTTGGCCTTGGTGGGCAATTTGCAGCAGCTGGGCGCTTGGCAGGCGGATCGTGCGGTGCTGCTAAATCGCACGGAGTCGCATAATGTTTGGTCTGGCGTGGTGCAGCTGCCGCAAAACCAGAGCGTGGAATATAGATATTTTGCTGCAGCAGTTAGTCACAGCGGTGCCGTACAGGTGCGTCGCTGGGAGTCGCATATCAATAGCAGGAACTTTAATACCAGCAAGTTAGCCGGCAATCGCAGTGATGAGTTTGGACGCGTGGCGGATACTGTGGAGCTATCACGTGGCTGGCTGCATAGCGGTCATATAGTGCAGTTTAAGCTTTTCCGTAGTCCACTGTTGCTGGATGAGGCCACACCCGTAGAAGGTGAACTGCGCCTGCGGTTGCAACCCGTGGATCCTGTTTCGCTCTCACCTATACTGCCCTCGGCACGCGCTCTCGTGGAATACGTGCGCATGTCCTACGGTGATAGCAAGCTGCGTGCACAACCAGATTTTGGCGTGCCTTACAAGCATGAGGATATACTTATGTACCATATAACATTGGCGCAGCTGCAGGATGTGGCCTATCTGTTGCAGCTATATGCCACACAGCCACATAGCGAGCAGGTGCGTCTGCTGGGCTATCAATACCTGCAGCCTAATTTGCTCTCGGGCAGTCAGGGCAATATTAGCGTAAGCCTTATATCACCGATTTGGTTGCATGAAGTGGGTCAGCTGCAGCTGCAGTATCTAGTGGTGCAACCCATGCAGAATGCCAGCGCTGATTTTCGCACCAGTTTTGTCAACTACTGGCGTACCGGCTGGTGGGGCCTAGAAATAGGACATCGTGGTCTGGGCAAGAGCCTAACCATGGCTACCAATGCGGCGCCTTTAATTGAAAATACAGCAGCTTCCATGGTAACTGCAGGCGATATGGGCGCTGATATGGTGGAGTTCGATGTGCATCTAACTAGTGATCTGGTGCCCATTATACACCATGACTACGCCATACGTGTATGCATTGATCCCAAGACGCCTACAAGTCGCAATGACCTTATTGAAGTGCTGCTCAAGGACATTACCTACGAACAGCTGAAGAACCTAAAGACCTATCAAATTATAGGCAACAAGATTATAGAGTATCCAGCGCACAACAATGTTGAGCAGGTGGATCAACGTCTGTTTCCCACGCTGCAGTATTTCTTCGAGCGTGTCAACCAGACGGTGGGCTTTGACATAGAGATCAAATGGCCACAGCTTAAGTCCAATGGCGATTTTGAAAGTGAGCAAACTATAGACAAGAATCTTTTTGCGGATCGCATACTGCAGGTGCTCCAGCAATACGGCTGCGGTCGTCTGAATATACTTAAAAGCTTTGATGCGGATCTATGTACCATGTTGCGCTATAAGCAAAACATGTATCCAGTGCTCTTCCTGACCACCAGCAAGGAATATATGTTTGCTGATCCACGCACTGATACAGTTGTGCAGAGCATTAACTATGCACAGGCCTTTGATCTGGCCGGCATTGTGCCCAATGCAGTGTTCATCAAAGCTGATCCCACGCTGGTGCCGCGCGCCTTGGCACAAGTGCCGCTGATGCTGCTCTGGGGCGCTGATCTTAAAGATCGTGTTACGATCGATTGGTTTAAGCAACAGGGCGTCACTGGTGTTGTCTATGATCGCATGGATTTGTGGCTGCCTGCCAACAAGACCAGCGTCTTTGAGCTGGAAACGGATCTGCCAGAATTCTTTCAGCTACAGTGCATGCCCACAGCTAAAAAGCGTCCAGAAAACGCCACCATAGAAAGTATCTTAAGTAATGTAAACTTATTGTAGTTATGAAATAAAATTAATAGATAGATAAGAAATTCTCAGAATTCTGTTTATTATTTTTTTGTAAGTTCGCATGATTCTCATAAATCCTTCTAGTACAAAGTGGAAATTGTGTCGCAGTTAACTTCAGCCCAGCTTGAATGTGCGAAACTTTTGCTCAGTCTCGAAATTTTTTTCTAATCCGCACCTGTTTTGGCGCCTAGTCGTAGGGCTATTCTATCGCGTAGCTGTCAGCTTTTTGTCCGCAAACGCGTATTATCTTTTTGCCACCTTATACAACAAAAAAGTCTTCAAATTTGGCTTACAACACGTTTCTGTTCACATAAAAAGAAAATTATGGCGCATGTGCTTTGTAAACAACAGCGAGATTTTCATTGAATTGGAAGTCATATCTTTGGTCAGCAAAGAGATGAACATTATTATTATGAATCTTTTCTATGATTTCTAACTTGTCTCAATGTGTTTGTCTGAATTGAAAAAGATGATATGTGCCTCAGCTATAAACACATTGTGCTATATTTATTATTGCTTCAACTTAATTAATAAAATTTAACTGAAAACATAATTGGCTATGGGAACGCATCATGCGGCAGTCATAGAAGGCGAATTAATTAAAAAATATAATACTTAATAGAAGAATTGCGTACATAGTAGAATTGAAATGTTTTCGTTTTTGGTGCTTTTTTTTTAGAAGCATAATTTATAGAGTTGTGGTGTTTCCAACAGCGTCATATTCCTTTGTCATATGACCATATTATATATGTCATAGTATTCTGTAACTATGGTAACACACTATTTTGGCAAATTTTTTGTTCATATTGGCATGGCGTCATATATAAAGCTCAACTGCACTCTTAATTCAATTGTGGTAATATTTATGATGTCATATTTTTTGGTCATATGCTTCATATGTAAGACTTAACTGCTGTCTTGCCCGCCTAATCGCACTCATGTCAAGTATGACGGTTCTCGTCATGTTTTCACTACCATACAAAATTTCACTATATTATGACCATCTTGATAAAACTGTTTTTAAATTATGGTCATATTTTATTTTGTCATATTTTTGGTCACATGCTTCATATGTAAGACTCAACTGCTCTCTTGCCCGCCTAATCGAACTTATGTCAATTGAAGACGACTGTCATATTTTCACTGTCATACAACATTTCACTATATTATGACTACCTTGGCAAAAAATTTGATCAAATTGGAGTAATATGTAATTTTGCCATATTTTTAATCATAGGCTTCATATGTAAGACTCAACTGCTGTCTTGTCCGCCTAATCGAACTTATGTCAAGTATGACGGTTGTCGTCATGTTTTTACTACCATACAAAATAGCACTATATTATGACCACCTTGAAAAAGCTTCGATTAAGTTTTGGTCATATTTTATTTTGTCATATTTTTTGGTCATATGTTTTATATGTAAGACTCAACTGCTCTCTTGCCCGCCTAATCGAAAATTAAGACGACTGTCATATTTTCACTGTCATACAACATATTACTACAGTAATAGTCTACAATATTTTTTGTCATATAAGATAAATATGACAAGTTCGCGTAAAAACATTTACCATATAGTTTGGCATTTTTGTTCACTACCATACAAAATATCACTTTATTATGACTACCTTAAAAAAACTTCTATTAAATTATGGTCATATTTTATTTTGTCATATTTTTTGGTCACATGCTTCATATGTGACTCAACTGCTCTCTTGCCCGACTAATCGACTTATGTCAATTAAGAGGACTGTCATATTTTCACTGCCATACAACATATCACTACAGTAATAGCCTACAATATTTTTTTGTCATATAAGATAAATATGACAAGTTCGCGTAGAAACATTTGCTATATAGTTTGGCATTTTTTGTCGCCATATTAACGTAGTCGTAGCAATTTTTCCAATAACGCAGCAGCCAATATTTTCACTCAAAAAAACTACATTATGTGACCAATATATGACGATATGACGCCGATAGATAAACTTGCAAACTTGCATATTGCCAAGAATTACAAAATTCGCAATTTAAAATCCAACACTTACTTATTCTAAATGGATTATATACAAATTTAAATCAATTATGTAAATCATGAAAAACAAGATACGGTGTATATGCCATGTTTAAAAAATTTATTTTGTCGGCTTTTGTTTTTTCCATGTGAACTTGAAATTTTAAATGTTTAATGCAATCATGGCAGTTCGCAAACTGCAATCCGCAGTCGAGCACCCCATAGATGCCCCCCACAGGGCACAGCATAGCTGTTGATGAGAGCCACCTGCCCCAGGGCGAATGTGTCTGTCTGTATTACATTCCAACCCCGCTGCATGCATTGGGCAAATCACCTGCAGTGATTTCAATGCACTTTAAATCGGCAACAAGGCGAATAAACCATTTAAATAAATTACATTTTAAATTTCCTCCAAAGCTTAGTTTGCGTGGTTATCTATTTATTTATATGTTTATAATTGTTTATGTACATAATTTATGTAATTCATAAGCACATTGTGGGCGCACTAATTGAAAACGACGCTTAAAATATTACATTTGCAACAAAATGTATGTAATTATATAATAATTAAGATAATCGCTTATAAAATACTTAAGTGGAAACATTTGATTTATGACAGACTTCATTCAGTACAAGTTATTTAAACACTATAAATAAAAACACATGCTTTTGAATGAAATAAACTCACTCGAACTTTGCTATCAAAGAGCTTAGTATAAACCCATGAAAGATTTATGCAAGTAATTTGTTATCACATCAAAATATGCACATACATATATGTATTAGTATGTACAGTGGCGGATGCACGGGGGGTTTTTGGTTGCGGAGAACGACTTGACAGTTTTTGGCGAGCTCTTATATTAATACACTTTCAAATGAAAAACCCCCCCTAAGAACAAATCCTAGATCCGCACCTGAGTATATATATATTAAGATTTATATACTACTTACTTAAGTGCAAGAAACCAAATCAAGGTCAAGCAATATTTTCAAGAGCATTTTCAAAGACAAGCGAAAATTTAATTTTTTTGGCAAGCTTTTTTTAAACCAATGCACAATGGGCATTCTATTTGTAATATTTTGAACAAAATTTCGGCATTTTCACAATAATTTTTTAGAAAGAAGAAATTTAAAGCGCCCCAGTTTTTTTAAGTTATAGATAGTAAAGAAAAAAATTGCAAAAAAAATCCATATATGAAATTAAATTATAAATAAATAAGATAAATTGAATTTTACATCTACTAAGAGCTGCCTCAGATTTTTTTAAGACAAACATAATATAAACCAACTTTCAAGCAGATATTCATGCCATAGAGATCTACGCCCATAGTATTCATAGCAAGGGAACTAGGGGAGCAAACATCTGTATCTACTCAGATAGCCAAGCTGCTATTAGGGCATTATCATCATGGAGCAACTCCTCCAGGATGGTTAAAGAATGCCATAATTACCTCCTTCCGGAACAAAGTCGTGATATGCTGGGTACCTGGACACTCAGAAGTGTATGGTAACACAATCGCTGACGATCTAGCAAGACAGGCTGCCTCCACCCTGACCACTGCCCCTGCGCCTTGCTCTGGTATTGGTTGGTCCACAATCAAAATGGTAAACAAATGGGCTGCAGGAGAACACAGGAGATACTGGTTCTCCTTACCGGGGATATGATCAAGACAAAAGGTCTTGGCAGAGCGGACTTAAAACTCCTGGTAGCATACCTATCTGGTCACCACACTGAAAATTGGCCTCTCGGACTCTTCAGAGTGCAGCAGACTCTGTCTCGAGGACGATGAAACCACCAGATATATTCTCTGTGACTGCCCAGCGCTGGTATGGGACAGAGCCTGTCACTTGGGAAAGGAACGGATTAGTCCCTTCCTCCAACAAAAGACCTACTGCTATTCATGCGGAAAGCGTAATTTATGGGTATGGTACAAAAGATCTTCTGGTCGCAGTGCCCCAACTCTTTGTGAGGAACTCATACGGGGGAAAAAAAAAAATAATGTAAACCGAAATTGAAAAAGCTTGTAACAAAAAATCTTAACTTGATTTCTTAATAACTTTTTCAATGTCAATAGGACCTAATTTTATAGTGCGTTAAGGGGTATACGCAGTTCGAAAAATTTCGCGCGGAATGACAAAACTTCATATAACAAAAAAAATCCCAAATGGAATATCCTAAATAGTATTTTTTTTATATGAAGTTTTGTCATACCGCGCGAAATTTTTCGAACTGCGTATATTTTGGATATTCCATTTGGGATTTTTTTTTATATGAATTTTTGTCATTCCGCGCGAAATTTTTCGAACTGCGTATATTTGGAATATTCCATTTGGGATTTTTTTTTTAAATGAAGTTTTGTCATTCCGCGCGAAATTTTTCGAACTGCGTATAGGCCCTTAAAAAAAAGCTCTACTCATAGGAAAAAAAAAAACACAGTTACAAAGTATTATAATCCATAAGGCAAACTCGAATTTTTTCCCAAATTTTGGAGATGAAGACCTAAAAAACCTAATCTAAAAAATTATTTTTTCGCCATATGTCGAAATGGCAATCACGGAATGAATCACAAATGTTGCTAATATTTTTTATGGAAATGAATCCAAAACATTGAGGATATTTTTCATGCTTTGTAAAAAGTTAAAAAAAAACGTTTCTTAGTTTGTAAAACCGATTGAAGCAACCATTTTTGGATAAACAAATATACGTATATACCTTACCACACTTAATACCCGCATCTCTAAAGAGGCAAGCTTTACTTGTACAGCTGCACTAACAATCCCATATCCCATCTTTACAGCGCCAACTTATGGAGGCTTATATACGTCAAAAGCGTGCCTCCCCTGGCATGGTGCAAGCCAGCGACCTGCAAATAAGCCGCCCCATGTCAGGCATGAGAAGCAATAGCCGTGAGCTGCATGCCTATGATGGCCCCATGCAGTTCATAAGCTCTCCACAAAATCCAGATCAAATATTGACTAATAGTACAAACGTTACGGTGGCCACAACAAACTCAAGTCGCAACAACTCGAACAACATGCGCTCATTGAGCACCATCAATCAGGAAGGTAAGTTCAACCTTGGCATTACTGCCTCCAACTGCACATTATTTTTATTTAATCTGTGCCTTGTACACGCAGATTTAATTGAGGAACTTTCATCGCACGAAATGGAGGATGAGGAAAGCAGTCCGGTTACAACGGCTGAACTGCATCAGGCTTCGGCCAACTCAGCACAGTCACAGCGTCCACGTACCAGACAACACTCATTTAGCGACACACTGGACGAGGATGACTATGTTAATCGTAATATAGCGGATGCTGCACCCATAAGACCCGCTGGCATGGCATCACCTTTTAAAGAAGCGGCACTAGATGGCAGCCTTGGTGCGGGCAATGGCAGCACAAATGGTACTGGTGGAGAGGCCGAAGGCGACGTCATTGGCAACATTGAACAGTTTGTTTCACAGCCAGCGCCGCAGGGCGTGCTTTACAAATGTCGCATAACTAGAGATCGTAAGGGCATGGATCGGGGACTCTTTCCCATCTACTATTTGCACTTGGAGCGAGATTATGGCAAAAAGATCTTTTTGCTGGGTGGTAAGTTGACATTATATTTATATAAATCAGTTTTTGAACAAAGTTTTATTAAATATTTTAAACTACTACCAAAGGTCGCAAGCGAAAGAAGAGCAAAACATCAAACTATATTATTAGCTGTGATCCTACGGACCTATCCCGCAATGCTGATGGTTTTTGTGGCAAGCTACGTTCAAATGTGTTCGGCACAAGTTTTACAGTGTTCGATAATGGCAACAAGGATAGCACAGAAAATCCAAGACTTGATCTGGCAGTCATTATATATGTAAGTAAAGCTATATAAAAGCTATGCAGCGTGCATTAACTGAGCTATTGTTTTTTGCATAGGATACCAATATCTTGGGCTTTAAGGGACCACGCAACATGACTGTCATACTGCCGGGCATGACTGAAGACGATCAACGCGTCAAGATTAGTTCTGCAGATCCCAAACAGCAGGGCATACTAGATCTGTGGAAAGTTAAGGTATGTTGTAAAAGTATAGCAGCCAAAAAAGTACTATAGAACTTTTTCTTTGCCATACAGAATCTGGACAACATTGTGGAGCTGCACAACAAAACACCCGTTTGGAACGATGAAACTCAATCCTATGTGCTAAACTTTCACGGACGCGTAACGCAAGCATCTGTTAAGAACTTTCAGCTGGTGCATGACTCAGATCCTGAATATATAGTTATGCAGTTTGGACGCACCTCTGAGGATGTCTTTACCATGGACTATCGCTATCCGCTGTGTGCCATGCAGGCCTTTGCCATAGCCTTGAGTAGTTTTGATGGCAAAATTGCCTGTGAGTAAACCAGAGCTGCACTGTCTCTAACTGGAATTGCCTTATTTTGTGTGCATCTGGAATTTAGCTATGCTAAAGAAATGATCAAGTTACTATGAAAACATCTGACTTTGTAATTGTTTAGCAGTTAGTTAGTTCATATTATTATAAGCCATATCTAAATAGTAATGTAACATAGTCTAATAATCTAGTCAGTCAAGGTGCCCTGCCGAAACTAAGTAACTTGCTGTAGTCTAAAGCGTGTAGGGCATTGCGAAAAACTCTTAAAAATATAAAATAATTTTAAAGCAAAATTTCAATGTAATATTTAATCAAAACGTGCTCACCGATTTTGTAAAACAGTTACAAGCGATAAACTAATCTATATTTATAAGGATGTTCTCAGTTTCGATTCAGTTCCCGACTATTTGAAAGGACTGCGAGCGGGCGTAAATATTTATGTTTTTAAAACTGAACAAATTCAAAAACTATATAATCAAAATAAAATATTTCAAAATGTATTTATGATATTTCTATAGCAGTATCAGCCTATACTTATACATACATACTACATTGAATACTACTTGTGTTTAAGTATAAAATAAATAAATTAATTTTTTCAATGTGTATTAAATATTTAAGATGATTAGAATTTAATGTATACTGAATGTAAATAATTTTATTTATTATTCAAAGTGACACAAATAAATGAACTCGAAATTTAATAGAAATATTTTTTGGGTCTATCTCAAACATATCAAACGATCCGAAAAAAAAATGGTGTGCCAGAAAGATTTTCCAACGCAGTTTTAAAGTAACTGCCTTAACTCCAAACAAATAACTTACCAATTGTACCATACTGTATGTATTTCAGCTCAACAACTAGTACATCACTTTAAAGTTATTGTTTACATTTAAGTACAATTCGATTTATTAAATATGTTTAAGTACAATTTCATTTTTCAAATGCATATACAATAAATAAATGCAATATTCGAGAAAACAAATTTTTGTTTATATCATTCCTCAAAATTAAATGCTATTTTATGTTAAAAAATAAATTATATATGTACCTATATTTACAGATTTTAAGTAGGTGTTGGCATTACGTATTATATTTTTTTCTATTTTTTCAAAAATAGCAATAGTTTTTATCGTATAATAATCAAAAAATCGTCTTAAAAATATAAATAATGCTCTATAGAAAGAGCATTTCTGTTTCTGTATTTTACATTTAGTGAACGACTTCTGCAAGTTATCAGTTGACTTTTAATATCTTAACAATTGTTAATTAGCGAGCGATTTAAGAGAAATTGTGTGAAACCAGGCAATAGAGCCTTTTCCATTGAACTATACAATTGAGTAACTAGCCTAAAGAACTCATTAAATCTATAAACTACTAAATGACCTTATAAAATAATACAACTTTTAATTATTGCAGCGTATAGTTCAAGAGGTTACAACTTACTTGGTATAAATCTTTAGTTGAAACAAATGTGATTGCTTAGGGGAATGTAGGGTATTGGAAAGTCAGTTGGAAGAAACTTATTAATATCACAATTAAATAAGTTGAAGTCATTCACTAAATTTGTTAATATTTTATATTAGTGAGTTGCGCATTGCCTTTTTTGCAAGGGTATCCTGCAGTTTACATATATTGCTATGAGCGAGTGCGTGATTTATGCAGACCACGATCGTCTGGCAGTTCACTAGGCAGCTTAAACTCAAGTGGATCGTAGTCCTCGTAGGCTAGCTGCCGTTCAGGTGCCGTCTCAGGTAACTTGTCTATTTTTTGCATACGCGCCAGCACAATCTGCAAATGCCGCGCTATGTAATCCTCGGCGGGCGCCAGGCGCTGTGCCAGAGTAAGGCAAGCAGCGGCTTTGGCAAGACGTTTGCGTTCTACAAACACAACGCAAAGATTATGCAGTCCTTGCGTATTGTGCGGGTCATGTTGCAGTATGCTACGGTAGCACTTTTCCGCAGCATCCAAATCCTTCATGTGATTTATGTAAATGTCACCGAGCAGTATAAGACCCTTTACATGTGCACCATGGTGACGTATAAGCTGATTGAGAAACGGCACAGCATCCAAAGGTCTATGTGTATCAGCTAGTAGTAAAGCCAGATTGAAAAGTGCGCTGCGAAAGTCTGATCTAAGATGTATAGCGCGTTTAAAGAACTGCTCGGCTTCATCAAAGCTAGACTCATCCATGGCCAGCATGCCTAGATTAAAGTAGACTTTTTCATTCTGTTGATCCTTGGCCAGCACTTGATATAAGCGTGCGCGTGACAGCTGACGCGCCTCGGCGCCGCCTAGCTCCTGCAGCAGTATGGCTGAGTTAAGCAGCGCCTGTTCGTGCTCCGGATATAGCTCGATGGCCTTATTAAAATAAACATTCGCTTGCTGGCTCTTGCCCTGCTCAAGAAATACCACGCCTAAATTGTAATAAATATCCGCGTTTTCACTATCATACAACAGCGCCTGCTCGTATACCTCCTGAGCCTGGACCGTACGATTTAACTTCATGAGTATGTCGCCGCGATTTATATACGCCTGCACATAGTCGGCGCGCATGCTGATAGCCTGGCGATATAGATGGTCGGCCTCCTCCAAGCGTGTCTGATTCTTGGCTATCAAATTGGCCAGATTTATAAAAACGTTCAGATGATTGGGCGCAATGCGTGCATGATAACTAACACCAGGTTTGGCCTGCGGAAACAGCGCCTTGGCACGCACGTACGCCTGCTCAGCTTCGGCGTAACGCTTAAGGTTGTTGTACGTGCGGCCCACATTGATATGAGCGCCAATATCATCTTCCTGTATGCGCACTGCTTGCTGAAAGTATAACAGCGCCTCTTCATAGCGGTTCTCATTTTCCAACGCGTGACCCACGTTATTATATAGCTTTGCATTGCGGTGGTTCACGTGTACGCCAGACATAAACAGCGTGTACTCATTGCGCCAATCGTAGTTACGTTGATGTGTTTTTATTGCTTGTACTAGGAGTAGACAGGCAAACGCTACTTGCAATACACGACGCCATTGCTTACGCTGATGTTGTAATAACTGCACAAAGCCATAGGCTATCAGCAAACAATAACCCATGGAAGGCATGTAAAGTATGCGCTCGGCTACCACAAACCCAACAGGAAAGAAGAGATTGGAAGCCGGCAGAAATGGCAGCACTAGCCAAGCGAGAGCCATTATCAATGTTCGCGACTGACACAAATTGCGCGTCAGACAAGCCTGTGCAGCCAGAGCAAAGAGGCCCAAAAAGGTGCATACTGTGGCAAAGTTCCGCGGATCTGTGACGCTTTCAATCAGCGGTATGGTACCTAAAATTTTGTAAGTTAAGTACAAGTCATTTGTATAGAGTTGCTGCAACTTACCCATGGTCCAATCACAGCACAGATTAGACGGAAATATTAACAACCAGGAGTTTAAGTATATGAGGTAGGCGTAGGTGAGTTGCCGCTGTGGCGTATCTGCAGCAGAGGCTGGGTTGTCAAAACGCGTAAAGATTGGCAGCTGAGAGCCCATAACATAAACACGTCCAACCAGGAACGCCAATGTAAGGCTGACCAAAAAAGTCAAACGCTTTAATAATGCTGGCGACCAACGTCGGTTCGTCACAGATGCTGACTTTGGCTGATGCTGCTCCTCAAAAAAACGCAGCACATAGTGCCACAAATGCAAGGGTCTTAGCTGCTGCACCACAAACAACTCGTATGTGGCACAAATACCCGCAATGGTAATGCCCTGCTCTTTGCACAGCATGGAGGCCAGCAGACAACTGCCGAAGCAAATGCCCATAGACATCCAATTGGTGCTATGTCTTGTCAAAGCCGAGCCAACAGCCTGCGTATAAGAGAGAAACGCAGCTAGGTAACATATTGAAGAGAGCAATTCAGCACGTCCCACTACGCTAGTAACAGCATCGGTATGCACTGGATGCACGGCAAAGAGCAGTGTGGCCAGAAAAGCGCATGTGTTGAGCGAGCCTGATGACGTTGCATTACTGTGCCCCGCACATTGGTAAAGCAACAGCCGGCAAACGCGACGCAACAGCACGCAAACAACCATGTGCAACAAAACATTTACGGCATGATACCCGAATGGCTCTAGTGCATGCAGCAAGTAGTTGAAGCGGAAGGTGAGAACCGTGAGCGGACGATAGGACTTGTGGGACTGCTCTTTGCGCATTGGTGTGCCCCAGAAGTCGTTCAAAAAGATGTTGCGCAGTGGCGTGGCAGGCCGTAGGTCCTTGTTGTCGCGTATAGCGCTGATGTCGTCGAAAACCAGGCCGCATTGGGTGCTGTTGTAATAGCAGGCGAGGCATGCTATGCAAATGCACAGAAATTCCAGGAAGTTTCGTTGCGAGCTGCTGCTGCTGGTGTCACGACTCCATGTTGTGGTTACAGCCGCCCTCTTACAGCTTGAGGGTTGTGGTGCAAAGTGCAGCGACTGCTGATGCAGTTGTTGCGGTTGCTGTTGTTGCTGCTGTGGGTCGGGGTTCGATGACATGTTGACGACACTTAACTCCTAAAACAGTATATGGCTCAGGGTCTCGTTACTTTTATGGTTCTGCAGTCTAGGCGAGTTTATGCTTCACATATCTACATAAGTATATTGAATACGTTTTCAAATATTGGAATATGCATCTACAGCTGAAGGTTATGGCAGATTTTACATTTTCTGAAAAGAAAAGTAAATGCATTTAAAATGTTGTAGTATTTATTAAAGCTACCAAGCTAAAAGACGCATATTACTACACGCATACTTATACATATGTATAGTATGTACTTAAGTTAATGACAATGTAATTTTCTTAATACACCAGAGTCAGCATTAAAACTAGGAACTTTACTTTACATTTAACCACATGCAAATGTAGTTTATTTTTGTTACTTTGCTTTAAATCACTTCATTTAAAAGTTTTAATATCTTGCAGTAATGATGAAAAAATTGCAATAAGTGTCCGGAAAAAATCAATTAATGCGCAACAAAGTAACTTCGTCCCGGTTACTGTCCTCGATACCGACTGCTGCACACACAAAAGGCACGAAGTCAACAAAGTTGTAAAGGACGCGGCTGTGGCAGCAACTCCAACACCAACAGCAGCGTTAGCCGGCTAAAGTAGGCAGAGAGCAAAAGTTGCACAGCCCGAACCGAGTAGCAGGAGCAGTGTCAAGGAGCGCGTTGGGCCATCGTGTATTTGTTTGTGTTGTAAATATTATGAAATCCAACGAGCCCCTGCTTACTAGGCGCGGCACATTGGATTGCCTTTGAAGCATTGCATCACAGCAGCAACCAAGAGACAAGCAACTATGTTGCACTCAATGTCATCGATTTTACGGCCGTAGTCAAAACAAAACACGCGCAATCCACCACCAAAATTAAGGCGTTATAGGGAGCGCGACAGCCAGCTGAGCGCAACTTTGTTGCCCGACCGAGTTTTGTGGCATACCCGAAGGACGCTTGTTGATTTCCCGCCTTTTGATGCGCAGGCGCTTGGATTAATCCTTGCACTTTCATTTTGCAGCTCTCAGTGGCTCTCCATAACGCTCTTGCAAATTTTATGGTGTTTGTGTTATTGTAAAATTACTTTGACCGAGATATGCGTAATTCTTTATGTATGTACGAACTGCGCCGTGCCGTGCGGCTCCATCAAGCCGCCACCACATTTTGGCATGGCATGACAAATTCTGACATTTAACAGACCAATCCCAGCAAGATTTTTGGCCATGATACGGCCGTAAATTAACAAAAGCAATATAACACTGATGCTCATTTACTGCTGCTCATTTAATTTTATTTTATAGCCAACTACATAAAACACTCACCTTGTTTTTAAATAAATTGTTTTGGTACTTACACATCAACAACAAATTGTTACATTTTAGCACAAATAAAACTTTAACACCCACTTTCCACTTTGTTGATATGATACGCATACATCGATAGCATTAAATATTATTTGCGATATGTTCCGCATTTGAAACATCGATATATTTTTAACGATTATTATGGCAATTTGGAACATTAATGCAAGAAAGTGCAACAACTTTCACTCAAATATCTTATAATTTTTATTTTAATTGCTGCTTGTTTCTGTTTTGTAGATAAACTGCAAAATTTGCGCAATCAATAAACTTGCAACAATCGGCTGGCATGCCGGTCTTGCCTTATCGTGCATAATTATCGTGCTATCGATTATTTATACACAAGCCGCATTGTAAGTGAAAAATAAATTTTTGTCATGCAAGTATAAAAAATGTAAATAAAAATAACATAAACTACTTCTACACAGTAGCACACTGAAATGTCAACCGAGGACTTCTATTTGCGTTATTATGTTGGGCACAAGGGAAAATTCGGCCACGAATTTCTGGAATTTGAGTTTAGACCTGATGGCAAGCTGCGATACGCCAACAACTCAAATTACAAAAATGATACCATGATCCGCAAGGAGGCATTTGTGCATCAATCTGTAATGGAAGAACTAAAACGTATAATAATTGACTCCGAAATAATGCAAGAAGACGATTCGCCTTGGCCACCACCAGATCGTGTGGGCCGACAGGTTAGTGTAGTGTGAAAATATTATGGTATGTACAGTGACTACATTAGCGTGATGTTTTTTTCAGGAACTGGAAATTGTGATTGGCGACGAGCACATTTCATTTACTACCTCCAAAACCGGCTCGTTAGTCGATGTCAACCGCTCCAAGGATCCAGAGGGCTTACGTTGCTTTTATTATTTGGTACAGGATCTTAAGTGCTTAGTCTTTTCACTTATCGGCTTGCATTTCAAGATCAAGCCTATATAAATTTAAGACTTAAATTTTTTCAACACATACTGTATTTTAAAACCCTACTCAAATCACAATCATAATAAGTTTGTATTAAAAGCGACGACTATTTATGTCATAGTCATATACGATGTTGTCTTAAAATGAAATTCTAGAACAAAGTGAAGATACTAAAAAGATTTAAATATATTTTAATACATATGAACGGACTTAACTTATATGTCCATTGGTTGCTTATAAAACAGTCTACATAATCACAGAAGTAAAAACTAACGAAAAACTTTTCCGATAACACCCACCTCTTTCCGTAATTGGACTTATTTGGCCCTTCTATGTTTCCATTGACCCAAAATTTGTGGTCTCAACACCCGCTCTGTTTTTGCTCATTAGTTTGATGGCATTGCTCCTTGGTTTTTTGAATAAGCTTTATTTGCTTCTTAATTGTCTATAAATTCTTATATCTCTTCAATTGGTAACAAAGCAAAATGTACTTTTGGTTTGTTAAACGCTTTTCCTAAAAGCGATTCTTTCGTTCCTATATTCCATGATAATGGCGTTCACCAAATTAGCAGGCTTGCGTTTTTGAGGAATTATTGAAAAGTTTTCGAAGCTAAAAAGTTTTAAATATAATGTTTTAATGTGTTCATTATATGATTCAAAGCAGTCGTAAAAAAGTTCCGATACATAAACCTACAAATTTTACCAACCTACATGTTAATACACTTTTTACAGACAAATAAATTTTAAGCCCAATTGTTCAAATTTGTACTAACAGAAGGCTATAATAAAATAAAAAATGAAGTGTTTTATTAACACAAGGTTACCAAATAAAATTGCATTTCTATAACATATTATTATTTTTAATATATTTTGTATAAAAAAATGTACACATTAAATTTTATTTGTAAAATGTCAGTTACATTATGTTTCTTAAGTACTCGTACTTTACATTTGTACAATATAAAATATACATACAATATTTGTATAAAATATGTCAAGCTATTGTACAAACTAGACTTATGTATATGTTTTAATTTTTTATTTATTTATTTATTTATGTATAAAAGGTGCCCAAACTGGCGTGGGATAAACACTTTTTGGAGCTCAAAGAAATGTAAAATTTTTCTAAAATGCGCCGTTTTTGAAATGTTACAGAGGCTTACTAGTTCAGTCTTTGGGGGTTACTTAACAGAATAAAAATACGTATAATATAAACGGCAGAATATGTTTTAAGAATGCTATGATAAAAACAAAGTGAGCTATAACAACAATAACAACACTAGAGAAAGCTCTTATAGAGCCTTATGCGCAAATCTCAGAGTCATAACTGTGGCTGCTGATGAAGTGAGAGCGTTGCGCTGGGTCGTTCCAAGAAATTGACTGGCATGTCCAGCTGGTGCTGCTGATGCTGTTGCTGTTGCAATGGCATTGCAACTCCTTTAAGGCTGGGTGAGGCCTGCATTGGCGTATTGGTGCCAAGACCACTGCTCCCATCAGAGCTGGGACCATCTTTAATGGGCAGTCCAATGGTAAGCCTTACATGCAAGCCCGATTCCTTGATGAGATTCACTACATCACCATGCGACATGCCTGTTATATCAATGCGGTTGACGGCAATGATGCGATCTCCAACCTTTAATTCGCCGCAACGATCTGCAGGGCTGGCGGGTATGAGCTTACCTGTAGAGATATATAACATATAATTTATTGTTAACTTAAGTATTTTAATAAACTTACCTATCGTAGAGCCATAGTAATGGTTAGATGAAGATATTATAACAAAGCCAAAACCTTCATTTTCATGCCGACTCACGATGACATCATAGGGAAAGCGTCGCATCTGAGTAAGCGGCGGTGGCGCACGCCTTCGTCGCAAAATCATGGTCACCTGGCCACGTAACGCTGACTCACCCACAAGTGAAACCACTTTGTGGTGCGAAGAGTTGACCTGTTAGACGCAAAATGTTTGGAAAATTTAAATGGTAACACCTTGCTTAGTACATACCACATTGATGCCATCTATGCTCAGAATTTCGTCGCCGGTTGCTATGCGCGGATCGTGATCGGCTGCACCGCCAGGCACTATATGACCGACCGTAACCTGTGAGCCCTCCTCGGTACCGCCTACAATACGAAACCCAAAGCCCAGTGCCTGCCGATCCAGCGTCACTTCGGTCAGCTCGCACTGATCTGCATTCTCCGATGCGTCAAGCAACGCGCCATTACGTACGCCTGCTGCAAGCCAAGAACTGTTTGCCGCCTGCTGTGGCATATTACCCATGCCAGGAGAGTGTTGTTGCTGCTGTGCCGGCGCTGGCTCTAAATTGGCAAAGCCTACACGACGCCGATCACTAAGCAGTTCATTAACTCGTCGTTGCATGCGCTCGTTCTGTATATGCGCGGCTTGCAGCGGCGAGTATTGAGCCGCACCACTTGCAGGCTGCTGAACAAAGTAACCCATAGTCGGCTGCTGCGTTCGATACTTCTGCGTCTGGCAGTCGTAACAATAGCATGACTCGTGATGAACCTGACCATAGATAGCGGCACCAGCACCCATGCTGGCACTATTTGGCGTCATAAGACTAAGCGGCGTGGAGAGCGGCCCGAATACATGGGCATTTTGCGGTGCCGCGGGCAATGTGTGCTGTTGTAATGGCTGCATACTAGGCGGCAAAGCGGTCATGCCGTAGATGGGATTATAATTGGGCATAACATACTGATCCTGTGACTCAAAATTGGACGTTCCTTGATTGTAGCTTGTGCCATCGCCTTGTAATGTGGCTTCGGCCAGGCGTTCGCTTAAACGGCTGACCATTTTCGGATAGGGATCCATAAAGGGTATATCATCCAGTTCCTGCAGGCTGTTATTGGACTTGCCATCTACCTGTGATTTACTATCTGCTAGCGCAAGTCCCATCGCTGGTTGAACATCTTGCAGCTCATTATTGGGCGTCTTAACGCGTGCGCGACGTGTGTCCACTAACGGAGTTTTTGGACGCATGGGCAGTACTTCCTTGGGCTGCGTGCTATAGAGGTCAGCTGTAGGCGTTTTACTGCGGAATAAGCCACCGCCAGTGGTGGCTGTGCCGCCAACAAAGTTTTTTCGCAGTTTGGCGACATTTCCAAAAGGATTGGCGTTTGTATTACTGTTACTTGTTGTTTGCTCCGTAGCTGTGTCCTCGGGCGCCACGCGCTGTATTTTGACTGTGGTGGGCGCCGTCTTGCTGCACTCCTTAAGCACCTCCACCACATATAAATGAGACTTGTTGCGCACATTTATGTCATTGATCTCGAGCAGCACATCGCCCTCTTGCAGCTGGGTGCAGCAATTTCTATCTAATATTTTCTTTACCTTTTGACCGCATGCAGAGTCCGCAATGGTAAATCCAAAACCCATTGTGCCCTTCATTATTGAAAATGTATAGATCTCAGGCTTTTTCATTAGTATAAAACCGCTACCTCCTGCAGCTTTGCTGGCACTATCAGATAAATCCAAGAAGTTGTAGTTGCCATCCATATTCAAATCCATGATCATACGACGCTGCTTCTCCGACTCGCTGGTAATGCCATCTACAGCTATAGTGGTTACCACTTCAGTGTTCGGATCATTGGGATCAAACGGCAGCGGATAGCCACGACACACCTGCAATGTGGCCGTTTCACCAGGCAGTATAGATTGAAAGATGCTGACCATATCGCGATGTGTATACCCTAAAACACAGGTGTCATTTACATAGACCAGCACGTCCCCGGTCTGCAACTGACCGTCCAGCCAGGCAGGTCCATTGAGCACAACTGTTTTGATTTGCAGAAACTCCTCTACACCATCGCTGTTGCCGCCACCATCGCCACCAACTATGGTTATACCTAGACCGCGTGCCGATTTCAACAAGGTGGTGCTAATGCGCTGGCCCTGCAGCTCTGCCGGATTGCGTGTAAACTTATAGGGTAGCAGCAACTTGGGCACCACTGGTGGTGGCGGCTGCATGGCGCGTTGTACTAATTCTAATGGTGGCCCAATCTCCTGCGCAGCCAAGCCCGTTGTGGGCGTTTTGGCGCGTTGTTGTTGCAGGTGTTGCTGATCTTGCTGTTCATGTTGTTGCTGCCGCTGTTCCGCTGCGCGACGCTTGGCCTCCAGCACTGGGTTTTCATATTGGGTACGCCTATTGACATGATCAATGAAATACGTGCCATACAAAGAGTCCTCGATTTTCTCCCAACCATATGGCAATTCGTCCTCACAACAATCTTCAAGAGATTTCTTTTGATACTTGGACAGGCGTGGATCTAACCAGTGTGAAGTGCCCGTGTTGTGGCTGTAAAAGACAGTCAGTTATTAATTCAAGAGTAAGCGACATATAACAGCACTTACTCTATAAAATATAATTCACCACGTTCCGTATAGGCAGTTTCCCATTTGGGCGGCAACGGACCCAAACCATCACCAGGATCTTCACGAGCATCAGCAGCTTCACCATTGTAGTAAGTATTTTGTAAGAGATTCTCTGCAAGTTAAAAAAAAAAGTATATTTTAGTATGGTCTTAATTGAACCAATCGGTTTCGGCCTTTTCAAGTCTTTAAGATACACTTATTGGAAAGCTATTCCTATGCGCCACAACAAAGTCGAAGTTTTCACACTGCAATAAACTCTTTGCAAGTCACTGACCTACAGAAGTCCCAGCCTGCTGCCGCAGCCCACCACCGTCACCTGCACGGCACTAGTCATCAGCTCATTCCAACATACCGGAACACGGCCCACCAACAGTAGAGGTTAGTCACCGGCCGAACTAGCAAATTCTGTTCGGAATTTCCAGCTAGTAATGCCTAACTGGATGTACTCATGTTGGCTTTTATTTCATACTATATCAATCAAGCCGAAATTTTGTCTTATTGTCTAGGGCCCATGATTAATAAGTTTTTGCTTCAATGATTTGGGCACCCCATTTGCCCGAGCACTTGACCACTTTGAGCTGCCTACCGCAGGTGCGGTCTAAAGACGCGACCGTTCCCAAACCAAATTGTGCAGCCAGACGAAAATAGTTGGCTTGGCTTGGGAGTAACGTGTAACATTGAACTACAACCCATTGGGCCAATGTCGCAGAGACTAAGCTGGGAATCGGTCGTTGATATTGTTGATGATGATGATAATGATGGTGGTGGTTATGGTAGCAGCAATCGCATTCACTTTGTTGAATGAAGCATAAACTGTTTGGACACAACACACTAACAATAGCAACAACCACAACAACAGCAACAACATATTATTAACACTGATGCGAGTGGCGCAGTGACAGATAAATGGCTTGCTTGGGCTAATGACCCACTTTTACCATATCTCAAAGTCGAAGTTGGGAACCTGACTGTCTGGCTAACATGAGCCGCAAATTTGCTAGTTAAATCATTACAGAAGCGAAAAGCAAAAGAGAGTGAGTGGAGGCCTAATCCGGTGGGATTCTTTTGCACTTTTTTGTTGTTGTTAATTACTTAATAAACAGTAGGAAATATCACCTCTTGGTAAAACAAAAAAGCCACTTAAAGTACAAAAGTAAATGCAGAAATTTGTAGTTTTTGAAGAAGCATGATAAATAGCATTAAAGCGAAAGAGCGAGTAAGTACTGTGGTAACTGGGAAAAGAAAGTGTACTTCCATATATAGTCAAGGCTTAGCTAAAATTTTACCACTGGGGGTCATAAGTCTTCCATGAAATGTTTAACAATTTAAAATTTTTAACACTATCGAATTTGTCGAAAAAAGAATTTGCCATAAAATTCAAATTTTTATTACGCTATTGGAAGCGACTTATAATTTTCTACTACTTCAACTGAAAAAAGACCATTTTTCATGCTGAATTTACAGAAACTTTACTTGATACCAGCATCGCTTAAAACAGTTGTGAATTGTAAGCGAATTTTTGTTTAAGCGTTTTGATTTTCGCTTCGAAGGAAACTTGCATCAATGAATTGGTAAAAAAAAAAAATAGAAAGATCCCTGTCCAAAAAAAAAAAAATTCTTAAGTCTTAGAATAAAGTAATTTTGGCTTTTTCTGGTTATTATGGGTTTTACTAGAATACTAGAATAGAGATATTTCACATTAACAAAAAAAATTGATACCCTCTAAAGACATATTTACATAACACGCGCGGATTACCATCTTGATGAAGGAAGTGGCCTGGGGGTAGTAGGACCCACGACAAAATAATACGAATCACTAGGCAGACACACCAGCATTTTCCAAGCTGAAGTCTGTGCTATTGGAATGTGTGCAGAATTGAATCTGAAAAATAACTATCACGACAAGGACATCTCCATCTTGTCTGACAGTCAAGCAGCGATAAAGGCATTAAGTAGATTCAAGATTACATCAAGGCTAGTCAAAGAAGTGAGAACTGCACTAGACAAATTAGGTGCTAGGAATAAACTCACGATTAGATGGGTTCCAGGAAATGACCTGGCAGATAGACTAGCAAGGACCGGTGCAGCAACACCGCTCGGACCCGAACCATACTGTGGGTTTGGTAACCACGTGGTACGGGACTTGCTGAGAATGGAGGAGGAAAATAAACGGCTGCTTCACTGGGCACAGACACCAGGACTTAAGCAGGCAAAAGCCCTTCTCTCTAACTACAACCGCAAGAGGTTCAAACTCATGATAACTCACGGGAAAAATACCGTGAGGATCCTGACGGGCCTATTGACGGGACATTGTAGGCTATGTCGCTTCTGTAGCATGGAGGAAGAAACTTCAATACATTTACTATGTGAATGCATGGCCCTCATCGGCGAAAGAAATAAGTTTCTGGGCATGTACGTTCTCCCACCGGAGATCGTTGTTACCCTAAGTCCAATCAAAATACTGAACTATATGCAGGCCATTGGACTGTTGGGAGAGCTCTGAGCCGTGAAGGGGGCACAAACGATCCATTTGGGTCGCAGTACATCTTTATACCCATTAATAATAATACCATCTGCACACTATTTGCTCTCATTAAAAAAGAAGTTACAGTTTTTGTATAAATACATACTAACTACACCAAATATATCGACCCGTCCAGACATCATTAACCCCTTTAAGCATACATTTCCCATATACATGTATACATATTTGTTGATATAGTCGCACATATGTAGATTTCGAGAGCCCTTACGCGGCTTTGTGAACATGGCTAATCGAATGACTGGGTAAAACTGGGTGCCGCCAGTCCAAAGACCTACCAAAGCAATCACAAAATCGCAAACAAACAAGCTCATTTACATAGAAGCTGAAAGATGAATATTTATACAACCTAAAACTGGAGCGCAAAAAAGAATATTGGGAGCGGGAACTGGAGTTATATGCGTTATCAGTATATAGTGTGCACACGGTAAACTCTGTTAGATACTTTGCAACTACAACAATGCGCCATTTGATGCTGAAAAGAACGTAAATAAGGTGAAAAATAAAAAAAAAAGAAGCAAAACCTGAGGCCCACTTCAGTTCCAGACGCAAACTCATCAATGGTAGCTGCCTGCCCAGGCAGACACAAATAGATTCAATGCAGGCAACCCATATGGAAAACACTGCACACAAATACAGTGCGCTGCTCCATTGGAGCCCGCCTTTACTTTAGTACTTACTTGTACCCCATACACAAGAAGTAATCCCACAAAGTGTGAAAGAACGGGCAAACGACAAACGAGCGCACGGCACGGAAACTCTTGGAACTTTGCGTTTTTATGCGAAGCTGTGGCACAGTTTGCCTTAATGGTCTTTGTCTTCTCTTTTCTTACCAGCTGTACGTCCATCTGTCCACTGCTCTGTCGGTTGGTTGTGTAAATATTTGTATGTGGCAGGGAATGGGCAAAGAGTATTTGATCAACAGATGTAGCATACTAAATACAGCTATTTAACACACAGGCCGTACTTGGTGTACCGCAAATGCTTATTTATTTGAGATATATAACTCTTTATATGCAGACTAGCTATATTTTGTAAAATAAAGCTAAACACTGTATATAAGAGCATATCTTCGTATATAGGTATGAGATAAACAAGATAAAAAACGCATATCTTTTAAGATAACTACAACTATCTTCGTAAAGCATATTCTTTGCGCTTGTAATATGATCTGTCTTATCTTTCCAGATGCCTTCATTTTGCCGCTAATATTTTTCATTTTAAGCAAATCCAGAAGAACCTAGATTGGGAAACGATTTGTGGCTTAAAAGTGTTAACACCAGACAAAACTAGAAAGCAAATATAAAACTATGTACACACTGGCAGATATTGCCGCTTTTAAAAACTTTGTTTTGGGCAGAAATGCAGAATTTTTTCAGTACCAGTTTCTTTAGGGCACTAATGCATTTTTGCATCGAAACACAAATTTGTTCACTAGTGCTGTTCTTCCAGAATGATCGGCTGCTAGAATCTTTTATTTTGGAAATAGAATCTGGATTGGGATTTGCCTTAATTACAATGATTTTTCTATGAAAATAATATTGAGAACTTAAGAAATGTTTAAGCCTACAGTCTTATCTATCAAGTATGTTCAAACTGCAACCGATCAAAAAGAAGTCGGATTGGGAAACCATTTGGGAATATTAAAATTATTTATCTCTTAGAAATAGCGCAAAGTGTGTGATTTTGTATCAAGAAGGTGTACGACAGTGGAATGTGCTGTAAAGCTGAGGTTTTGGGCGTACTTTAGTCAAAAAGTTTGTGGTACTAGAGGCATGGGCAATTCTTTGTAAAAAAAAAAAAACAGTCTTGGTTATAAGGTTAACATTTCACAATATTTCGGGGGTACATTTTCACCGTTAACTTTAAATGGGCTATTAGACAATCGGAGCCAACGAGAATCCTTATGAATATCAAAAGAAAACGATGCACTCTCAAAAAGTGACTGAGTGGCGTGAATTATGGCTTGAGAACCTAACTTTTTCCAGAATGAAGGTAGCGACGCCGTTACCAACAATTCGGGCAAATATCATTCGAAGTTAAGTTATTATTATATTATATTCTTCCCTTTTGGTTTGAATTGACTAGAATGATGTTTATTTCTAACAAGATTATAAGAGATTATTTCTTGTCGTGGAAATGTTATTTCGCAAAGGGTTCTATAAGTTACAAGGGAAAAGTAAACATTAAGCCCCTCTCTTCCTCTCGACCACCACCATATCATGCGAAGCTTGATATCTCTTTAACTTACTTCAAGTTGTAGGGATGACATTCGTTTCTAAATAAAAAGATGGCGTACGTTAAAGTTGGGCCCGGACAACTATGGGATACCCTGTACCACCACAATGCAATTCACTCCCGTATATTGCTTCAGAACTCTAAAAATAATTATTTTCCAATATCTTCAAAAACAAAAGAAACAAAACGAATTTTGCACTAAAAAAATTTGTTTGACCGATCGGTCCTATATTGTTTGATAAAGTCAACCGATTTCGATCAAATTTGGTACAGTGCCTGGGAACTATAAAAAACTTTCGAATGTGAGGTTTGACTACGATATCTTCATAAACAAACGAAATACAACGAATTTTGTAAAAAAAACATTTTTTTGGACGCTTGGTCCTATATGATATAGTCAACCGATTTTTATCAAATTTGGTACAGTACTTGGGACCTATAAAAAACTGCTGAATGCCAACTTTGGTTATGATACCTTCATAAACAAACGAAATATATCGAATGTTGTATTAAAAAAATTATTTTGGCCGATTGGTTCTATGGGAGCTATATGATACACTCAACCGATTTAGATAAAATTTGGTACAGTGTTGAAGTGATCTTGAAGAGAACTTCCGAATGCTAAATTTTGTTACGCTATCTTTATAAACAAACGAATTATCCATCTAAGACTTTTGCTTTTTTCGAGGTCCTCTGAAACACCCCAACGGGAGCTGTTTAATGTAACCCCGACATAAAAAAAATAAAACAAACTTGTCTCCTATGGAATAATAAGGTATCTAATCTGAAAGTTCGGTTGCTCTAGCTCTTACCATCTCTGAGATCTAGGCGTTCTTACAGACAGACAGACGGATTTGAGTATATCGACTTCTCTGGTCACCCTGATCATACTTTAGGTCTTTCGGGGGTCTCCGACGTCTCCTTCTGCATGTATGTTATATACATTTTCGGTTTGCACAAACTTAATACACCCTTTTTACCATACGGTACAGGGTATAACAAAAAAAAAGTTTTTAGGTAAAAAAGTTCGAATTAAATATAAATAAAATAAATCTCTTTCGAAATTTTGAATAGATTTAAAAAATTCTTATTTACAAGTTGTTGTTTAGTTTGCAAGTGAAATCTTTTTTATATATTAAAAAATTTTAAGTTTTCGCAACAGTATTATTCGTGCTCCAAAAAAAACACCCTGTATGTTATTTTTAGTTGTTTGCAAAGCTACATACATATCACAATAAATAATAGCTAACGAAATTGAAAACAACATTTGGGGTGGTCAAGACTCACGCACCGTAGTAATTTCGAGTCATTTTTGGACCCGTCACGATCGTTCAAAGACATAAAATGGAGGGACGCGTGCGCAATGTGCGTGATGCCCATTTATTCGCTCATTACCGTTGATAAAGAAACTAAACCAAAGCAAATTATAAACTTCCCATTGCTTTGAATGGATTGTTTTCAAAAGTCAATGAACTACATGTGCTACAGATATCTGTTTATTTTGGATTTAACATATTGTACTTTTTAATCGGAGGCAGACACAGATGTCTAAGATGCTACGGTTATTTTTAGCTTTGGCGTAAAGAAGGAAGTTGTTCTTTCGAAAAAAAAATACAATAAATATGTGTAATAAAAAAAATTTCTCAGAAGATAGTATAAATCGGGCTTTTATTAGATAACACAGTTGAGCATTGCGCAGAAATTCTTGCAGAGTTTTGAGATGTTTTGTCAGATTATTGCAGTTGTTCCTTCTGTGTTAGTTCTGACATGAACCCTTTTTGAAGTATTTGGGGACATTTCGAATTCTAATGAACAGACATCGCAAATATGAGAACAAGTCCCAAAATATCTTTTCAGGGGCTATCCTTTTTTTGGTTCATTTCTCTGGTATTTGGGGACATTTCAAAATCGAATTAACAAAAATCGCAAATAAACAGTGATCGCCAATATGAGAACAAGCCCAATATATCATATATTAAAAGAGCTATCCATTTTTTGGTTCATTTCTCTGGTTCTTTGAACTTTTTTGAGATATTTGGAGACATTTCGAAGTCTAGTTAACAGACATGGCAAATATGAGGACAAGCCCATTTCTGCCTGACCCAAACCCTTGACTATGCAAAATTAGGGCACTTCTGACCAAAACTGTGTTTTAACAAGCGCAGTAAAAGATAAGCAAGTATATATGTAGTCTACTTACAAATATCCAAAACTTTATCTTTTATGCTTTTAAGTAACATTTTTCTCACAAAAGCTTTTCCTAACAAAAACAAAGCACGCCATATTAAACTAATAAACAGCTGATTGCTGTTTCTCACGTCATTAATCGGGCACTTCTGCATTTCTGCTTCTTTGTTATGGTTGCTCACGTCCTTTGTCAAGCACTTCTGCATTTCTGCGCTACATATAGCCCATATTTTTAAAATTTGCTTAAAAAATAATAAACTGCTCGACATAGCCTGAACTTTTGTTTAGTTTTCCAACAAAACTGGATTAACCCAGCTTTCATTATTTACGTTCAACATAAGCACTCTTTCTCATTCCGAAGAATTCCTGCTTAAGCGCAGCATGGGCGTGTTCCCGCAAATTAAAGTGCTTGAGTAATTAATTGAAACTAATAATTTACTCAATAAATTGGAATGAACACACTGGCAAGACAGTGGGTCCATTTGACTACACACGCCACTAGCAATTACTATGAATATGCGGGTCGGTTCGGAGTTTGCCATGGATACAGATAAACACAAATGTTTTAAATTTAAGAGCGCAAAGTGGACACGCTTATGAATAAACTTTTATTCAAGTGGCTGGGTCTTTGCAAGGGCGGTTGGGTAAATGTGAAAGGAGCAGCAAATGGAAGAGGCAACTTGCAACTTATAACTTGCAACTTGTGTTCCCATGTGCGACTCTCAATTAACGTCAACTTTGTTGTTGTATTCATAGTCATCATTATCATCTTCGTCTTTTGTTCTACTACTGTCAGTTGCAAGACATTTTGTTTAGGCCTGGGCGTGCACGTACTTGAGCAGCTACTAACCCCTGGTCTCCTGTTTGCCCATTGAGTCAGCCACAAACTGAACTTAGCTTGATTCGTCATCGCAGGCAGCACCATGTGAATGAAAAATCTAGCTAACTCCTGCCACAACAGTTCTTGACTGGTCGTCATGTGTGAGTGTTTACGAGTATCTGCTGGATGCGTTCTTTATTCGCACGTTAAAAGCCATTGCAACGTAGTCAACGACGAGTTTGACTTGGTCGCTGCTGTTGTCGCTTGGTGATTGCATCTAATTGGCTTTGTTGCTTCGTTAACTTGGCTTACATGGCACGCTATAAATTAAGCACTGCCCCACGGGTCTCTTCTGTCAGTATTTGTTGGCTGCTCGCTCCATATTTCCTTTTGCATGTCGCAAAGTTACTTATAATCAAGAAATTAATAATCGCATCATATGATGCGACTGAGAGCTAAAAAATGAGACTGAGCCAGAGACTGGAACTGGGACTGGGACTACGACTGTGACGTCGGATACGACTGCTCAGTTAATTGCTTCTGACGTGAGGCGTAAATGATAAGCGGTCTCGAGGTGTTTCCTCGTGGGTGAGCGAAGAAGAGTTCATTGCCATCAGTTGTGCTTTGATGATTTTGTCTGTTGGTGGTTGGTACAGAGAAGTAACCACCCTTTTCGGTACCACTTGTGACAATACTCTGCAAAACTTTTTGCGAGTTGTTAAGCTTGTAACAGGGGTCAGGCGGAGGGTGGGCTCAGTATTTCATATTCTTTATCAGTTGGTCCAGAGCTCTTGGCCTGGCTCCAATGCTCTTCAAGGTTACTATAGATTTGTTATATGGTAACTGATCATAAATCGCAACTATTTCGTCCCTACCCTAAAAAAAAAAACCCTATATTTTAGAGGTTCACAAAAGATGAACATGACCTATAGATCGATATGGGAAAATTTTGTTCCCAGGCTCCCGGTGTAATTACTGTCGTGACTTAAGGTAAAGTTGTAATAGACGGGCCGGTACATTTCCCCCACGCACAGATTTTCTCTCTACGGCCCTGGTCATAATGGTATTATAAAGTACCTCGAAAAAATGCATAGATATTTAAAATTAATTTCAATAAACGAAAAATATTTTTTTTTTTTTTAATTAATTTCAATAAACGAAAAATATTTAAGTGATGAAGAAGATTCTGCTGATGTTGATGAAATCATTAGTAATTTAATATAATAAAAATATGTAAGTAATAAAACTAAAAAAAAAAATAAAAAAAAAATTTGTTTTCGGGAGCAGTCTAGTTTTTTTGGTTTTTTTGATTTTTTAGCAACTTTTTTTTCAAATCTAACTTGTTTTGACTCTCAATTTCTGACATCACTGAACTGAAACATGATAACGCCAAAAAAAAAATATTACTTAAAACAAATTAAACTAAAATACAAAATCGTTATACATAAAAATTTTTTTGATATCCTTGCTAAAAAATAAGGTGCGTCTTAAGGCAAATCATTTATTAAACACGTTGTGAATTATAAGTACCAATATGTGAAATACTACATTTTTGCTTACACCAATAGGCGACTTAAACTAGATGTGAATTATAAGCATCAACAAAAAAAAAACTAATCCCTTTGGCGCAAGTAACTTTTTGATTAATATGTTCAAAGTGTACCCACTGTCTTGCATCGCTTCAACGAACTCAAAAGTTTTTTGTTAATATAGAAAACCACTCCAATTATCGAAGCAATAACTTCACACGTAGCTTAAGAAACTCGCTAATTAATATGCGAAAAAAAAACACACCAGATTGTACGATACACCTTAGCAAACATTCAAGCGATTCAGGTCTATTTCTTGCCAAATTCAACGCCCCCAAACAAAGCTGCTTAGAAATAACTAAGCCAAGCGGCAAATTCAAATATACAAACTACAATATAGATACAAAAGCAGGTGCTTGTTACACATTCAAGTTGATTAAGACCGTTTTCTTGCCCAACTTCCGAAAGCTATTAATGTTTCCAAAAATAAATTAATAAAAACATTTGGAGCTCTAAGGCGCTTTACTAAATGCAGTCTATGGGCATAAATCGTTTTTAATTTTTGGGTTAATAGTAAAAGAGACGGATACTTAATATCTACAAAGCTGTTATAGCTGTTCCTAGTAGTATACTCCAATATTGCAAAGAGTAAAGTTGTAAAATTATTCTAAATTTATCGACATTATGTTATGTTGACGTTGTTGTTCAGCTGCATGTAATGGAATCTCTTAACGTGATTTTCATTAACTTTTAGAAGTCTTAGAGATCGGACAATTTACACGCGTATTACATGACATTTAAGCGTCTTAAAGTACTTCTAGAAAATGATGCTGGCATTTAATTTTCGATTGAGAAAGCTTTCAGAATTTACCCAACGAATTATCAAGTAGCGTAATGTATTTAAAACCAGTTCTTCCCATTTTTTTGCGGAAAAATGAGAAAATAGTCAACACAAAATTTAGTTGGAAAATATGTGACTCTTTTGCCTGACTATATTAATAAAGCAGGAGATCTTCCTAGCATATTAAAATTCAGTATGGGAATTACTAAAAATGTAATAATTATGTAGCGTTAAAAGTTTATCCACATTTTCGACATAATCAAGTAAAGGGTGTTTTTTTAATAGGGTGCGGATTTCCGAAAGGGATATCTCTGCGACCAGTTGTCACTTTTGACCCATGTCAATGACATTTTATTCAGTAAGGCCTAACAATTCATCATGGAAAGACTTACACTTAAACAACGCCTTCAAATCTTTGAGATTTTTAATCAAAATCAGTGTTCTGTTTTAAAAACTTATAGAGCTCCTCGTACAATTTATGGACCGAATAATCGTCCATCAGAACGTGCTATTCGTCGTGTTCTTGATTATGTTCGAACTCATTTGACATTCCACGATATCTGACCACCAATCAGAATGAGAACAGTACGGCCCGAAGAAAATATTGCTGTTGTAGAGGCCATTGAAGCCCTATGCTCCACGAGGAGAAGAGGACAACAGTTGTAGTAGTAGTAGAGGCCAGTGTAGAGGAAAATCCAAGTTTATCGATTCGCAAAGTGTTACCGTCAATGGTGATCGATACCGAGCAATGATCATCAATTACACTAGTTTACAAATTTAAGGGTCATCGAGTGAACCTTCATAAAAAAGTGCTTTTTAGGGTAATTTGGGGTCGATAAACACGAAAATGGCAACCTTTTTTTTTCTTAAGCACCGTTTTCGAGATATTTTCGAAAAACATGTTTTGGGCACTTATTTCAGTTATTTTTCAATATCTCGTGTATAAAATTTTGTATCGACATGAAAGACGATTAGATCGAAAGGTATTGATTTGTTCTTTACAGTGATATATAATTATGTACAGATTAAGTCAAAATTATAGAAGTAACAAACAACCAAAGTCGAAAATTTTTACCATTTTTCAAAATTACAAACTTTTGGATTGCTTTTTATTAACGAAAAAAAATATTTAAAAAATATGTTAAGCCTTAATCTGAAAGAGAATTCTTTTACGAACATTTTGAGTCCAAGATCTTTAAAATCGGATAAGAATTAAAGATGTTATAGCACCATGAACGACAGTTCCAATCTTCACTCATTCACACTTTTGTATGAAAAAAAATTTTTCACTCAAAGTTTTTCATTTGCGTTCATTTACGTCTTCACGCATTTGTATGCAGCTGTAGTCGTGTTTTTTCATTCATGGCTCCATATCATCTACAATTCTTACCCGATTTTAATGATCTTAGACTCGAAATGATCGTAAAAGAATTCTTAACTAAGAAGAAAGCAATCCGAAAGTTTGTAATTTTGAAAAATGTTGCTTCTATAATTTTGACTTAATCTGTACATAATTATATATCACTGTAAAGAACATATCAATACCTTTCGATCTAATCGTCTTTCATGTCGATACAAAATTTTATACACGAGATATTGAAAAATAACTGAAATAAGTGCCCAAAACATGTTTTTCGAAAATATCTCGAAAACGGTGCTTAAGAAAAAAAAAGGTTGCCATTTTCGTGTTTATCGACCCCAAATTACCCTAAAAAACACTTTTTTATGAAGGTTCATTTTTCGTGTATACTAGTGTTATTTGTTTTAAAATTTACATGACATCGATGTCGAAGAGTTCTGGTTTCAGCAGGATGGCGCTACGATTTACTGAAAACTCAATTAGGTGAGAAGGTTATTTCAAGAAATAAGCGCACCAACTGGCCGCCGTGGTCGGGTGATTTGACCCCTTTATATTTTCTTTGGGGACACGTCAAGTTATTGGTTTATGCAGACAAGCCCGCATCAATTGACGACTTGGAATGGTTTCCAAGTGTTCATTGAAATAAGGCCCCAAATGCTCGAAAGTATGTTTAAAAATGGGACTGACAGGATACGCTTCGTAACTTGTAGTCGTGGTGGCCGCATGCCAGAGATCTTTGTTAAATATTAAATGATAAGAAATTATCTTTAACTAACTTAACGATAGATTGTGATATTGATTATTATAAACATATTATTAGAAGCTTCTCGTAATATAAATATAGTGAAAAGCAGCCCACGCTTTTATTTTTAAATAATAAAGATTATTTGATTGTTTGTTAAAAAAAATATAAGTAATTGCTGCACAGACAATCGCTGTTAAAGCTTATCGATATTGCCCATCATATTGTATAATATCGACGTAGAAAAGAAAGTAAAAATCGAGGTCATAAACTAAGAGAGTTGGCTTTTGAACCTAGACTATCAACGTCGTCTGCACATTTTTGAAAATTTTATGATTGTTAAACAAATATATTAAACTACTTGGTAAGGAATTATAATTATGTATTTTATATAGAATTAATTATATAATTATAATTTTTCATTATCCTTAATGGTTCTATCAATGGAAACATCAAAAGAACTTGGTGATCTACACTACTTGTAGTGTCCAAAGTCATCAGTAAAGCGTTTTTTATACCCTTAGACGCTTTAGAGTATTCTCTTCATCATTTTAAAATATGCACAAATAGAAAGTTAATCTGGGTGGCGCAGCTTTTTAAAGCCAAATGATATAAAAGTATATTTTATAAACACTAAAAAAAAGTAACGACTTTGGTAAACGTTATAGTCAATAAAAAAAAACTTTTAAAAACAAATATCAATATAAATCTTGTTAAATTTGTTTGCTATCAAGCCTTAACATCTTGAAATTCAAAACACATTTTAAAACTAAGCGCATTAAAAAATTTATTACCACTTATTAAAAATACACAAATATCTCAAATATTTGTTATAACATTTGCTTAAAACCTATAAATATAAGTTTTCATCGTCATAAAAAAGTGTCACCCACATAGATACAACAAAAACATGTTCGAACCATCTATAAGCAGTTCTACCCCCACACGGCTACTAATGTAAACTGAGCCAAAGCTACTACTATACCGGGAACTTGTTTTTTAACCTTTTTTTTTCTTTTCTTTAGAGGTTTCATTTCATGAATGGAAGTTATCAACTTGCGGTCTGTTGACTCTTTTTGCCATGTGTCGATTTTTACTACAGTTTACTACGTCGTAAGACAATACAGAGACATCGAAGAATACGTTGACAAAAAAAGAAGTAAAGAAAACAAATGGTCACGAATGGATAAAGCTTAAATGACTGGCCTTAAAAAACTTACAGCTAAAGAGACCAACCAACCGAGCTATAAGCTGTATAAAGTTGCTCAGACACATTGGCCCAAATAAGTATCGAATGCAATCTACAAAATGAGAGTAGTACAATGAGCGGAGACAAACTTTGAATTACGAATCACATTTCCAATGAAACGATGCTGTTCATCGTTATGGTTATGCTTATGTAAAGCCCTGCTCTGGTTCTTAGCTTTTATAAGCATACCGATAATTTTCCATCGGTTTTTTGTAAATGCACTCGCGAATTACTTGCCAAGAAATGGAAAAAAGGAAAGGAACTTTATTAGCATTATGACTAACAAAAAGAATTGGACCACAGTACAGGAGATACATCCTATGAAAAGCCACAAAGTTGTATGGTATACAGAAGGGTCTTTGACTTAGGCAGGCTCCGCCCTAGGATATGGGTATGTGATATAAGTCGACTTAGCCATAAAAGACAGAGGCATCACAACACTGTCAGACAGCTAAGCCTCGATAAAAGCTTAACTCAAAATCGGTTAAGAAACCAGAGCCAAACTTAACAATTTAGGACAATGCAATAATGTCACCCTTAGTTGGGTTCCACTGGACGACCGTGTGGGTGGTGGCGTCTACATTGAGGAATTCAATGTCAGAAAAGCTTTCCGACTCCCGGATCACTGCAGTGTCTTTCAGGCAGAGGTCATTGCGATCCAGAAGGCTCTGCCAACAATAAAAAACTTACGAGTACGAAATGAGAACATATGTATCTACTCGGACAGCCAGGCGGCTATTAAGTCCCTCGCTTCGTTGGCATCATGCATGAAGTCAGTGAACAACTGCCGCTTGTCTCTGGAGGAGATGGCTGAGCAGTTTTCAATCAACCTCATATGGATCCCAGGACATAGGGATATCGAGGGCAACTGTATTGCAGATGAGCTGGCTAGACGAGGAAATACCAGCATCCTCCTTCAAGACAAGGAGGGCCTGGGTATACCCATGGCCAGCTGCAAACTGAGAATACGAAATTACTTCGATCTCGTTGCAAACCAAACGTGGAATCGGATATCGAACACGTGTGGGATATCTCGGCAAACATGGCCGAGATACTGCAAGAAAAGAACTAGAGAACTTTGCCGCCTAATTAGAGCCCAATGCTCGACCGTCATGCGTGCTATCACCGGACATTGGCTGGTGGGAATCCATGCACACAGGCTTAACGCTCCTCATCATGACTTTTGTAGAAGCTGTGGCGATGAGGAGGAGCTAGAGACAGTAGAGCACCTTTTCTGCCACTGCCCTGGACTGTGCAGGACAAGATTCCGCTTTTTAAAGTCACACTTCCATGATGACTTGTCTCAGCTCTCGGAGCAGAGTCCAAAATGCCTCTTAAGGTTCATTCAGGCCGCCGGATGGCTGTGATTAATCTCATATAGGAGACCTCGTGAGTGGGGAAGAGGTCGTAGCGGTATCACAACGGACCAATTCTTGGCCAACGTGAGTTGGGACCTAACCTAACCTAGTTGCGAAGCAGCTGATGAGCTGACCAGGAACGGTGCTGTAAAGTCTTCTGTGTCATCGGCATAACATCAACAAATAGCTGCTAAAAGAATCGGCGAACCGACTGCTCGTTTCCTATAATTCAAAAATGGGCATCCTGGATCCTGCCAACACGTACTGACTGAGCGTGACGCTCTTGCCAAAATAAGGCCTTCCTTTTTGGTGTTAGAATACCGATGCTAGATATCACTTGAAACAACCGAAATAATCAGTTTGTCTCGTATATTGGACTGGTTAAGGAGCTCGAGAGCTTAAAAGATCACAATTCATTCTTAGTGTCGCAATGCAGCTTTCCCAACTATATTATTATTATCAATTCCCAAGGAACTTTCCCAGCGAATTTCAACACTTCAATAAGCTTTTTTAAGTCTTTATGTAGGTATTACAATTAAAATAAGTTTTTTTTAAACATTATCCCATAGTTGTGAGTTTTTCTCTTGACTCTATATAAAAACTAAAAAAAAAAAAAATGAAGGGAAGGGGTAAACTGAAAAAATATTTTTCATAATTGGCGAAAAAAAAGTATAAACTCTAATGTATAAAAATTTGGATAAGTCAGGAGTCGCGACAGGGGCAACCCTATTGCCAGTTTGGCAAAACGAAAAGTTATATAGTATGTGGCATTTTTTTTAACGAAACGTTAAGGGTTTAGGGCGTTACCAAGACTTATAATTTGGGAGGCGGTTTTTCAACGAACATGAATATAGTTCTTTTTACCAGGCTACCATTAGGCTACAAAATTTGATGGACATTTTTATGGAAACTTCTGTCAGTTGTAGTTCATGAAAACATGCCTAAACTCAAAGGCCTAAAATAGTTTCTGTTCATCCATTAAATTGTAACAAGTCTCAAACTGTCAGTTTCAAAAAATAAACTAAAAATTCGTTGAAAAGCTTTGAAACAAAACCAACCCAAAAATGAAGATGGTATTATAACACCCAGTGTTATTTAAAAAGTGAAATGTATAGCCACACAACATAGATGTTCCAAGAACGAAGACCCACAAAAAGAAATGGTTTTTGTTTACATTTTACTCACTCTTTTCAATTGCTTAGTACACAAAATCAATTGGCACGTGCCCGAAGCAACAACAACAACAAAACAAACAAATTAATTTAACTCTAAAGCCCACACTTATTACTCATACGCTGTGTATGACCAGTCTACCTGATATACTTTTTACACACATGAAGTGCACTTTGGAGTGCAATCGGAAGCTATGTACGCCCCAAAAAGCAGACATTTTAATTAAAAAATGTATTTGACGTGTAGCTTTTAATGGCCTTTAACGTATTTCAACGAAAATTGAAAAATAAAGTGCCTACTGTAGTTGTTTTTTTAAGTACGGCATATGTACTTCTGCGTGGGAGCCATAGGAATGTAGTTTAGCAGTCAAACAACTCGTAGTAATTAATCTAACTGGGGTATTGGTTATGTACATAGAGACAAATTGCGTTTAATTGGCAAGATAACGTAAAAAAGATTTATTTATCTTGTAGGAAATAAGCTACATAATTTATCTCTAACGAAAATTAAACAAATTTAAAAGAAATCAAGCAGTATTATGAGAGTCTACGTTGATGCCATGTTAAACTCAAGAAGGTTATATACAACTCTTACATTTTTGTATATTAAGGCCTGTATGCAGCTCCGAAAACAAAACACTGCATAAAAAAGAGAATAGTGGCGAAATTTTATGTCCAAACGCGTTCGACAAGTCTATGCAGCTAAACAAACAAACAGTATTCACTGATGTTTTACGTAAGACGGCGCCAACAGGTTCAATAGATGGCGCCAGCAGTAATAAAAGCTGATCTGTTTTGCCGCAGCAATCAAAACTAATGTGCATAATGAGCGTAAAAAATGGCTGGTAGAACATAATCTGCTTATTGTTCAAAGCTTCGTTATTTTAAAAGCTTTTCTTCAATAGTAGCTCTGCAGTTTCATTAAACACTAGTAAACGATCATCTTGGTTTGCCGCCACAGCCTCGTTCATACTAAAAAAAAAACCGACTAGAAGTTTCGACGTCTATAGAGAATTTTTATTTTGCCGAGATTCGAGAGTGGAATACGATTTAAACGATTTAGGTTAATAATCTATATATATAAAAGAGAGTTAAGATTTATGTTAGTTGCACCATTTATAACTTAAGAACAGCTGGGCTGATTTTGATGATCTATGGTTTGTTGGACTCGTCTCCGCACTGGTTAACAGATTAACGCATAAAATATCCGAAAAATATCACATAAAAAGAAGTAAACCACGAAATTCTTTTATGGAGGCTGGGAGTCAGATATCGACATAAAATCTTCTTCGTCACTATTATGCGCATCTTTTGGTAAAATTTCAGCTCCATAGCTCTTATAGTCTCTGAGATTCTTTTACTCATACGGGCAGACGGACAGACACACATGGCTATGTCGACTCGGCTGTTGATAGTGATCAAGAATATGTATAGTTTAGGGGGTCTACCACGCCTCTTTCTGAGCGTTACATACATTTGCACGAACTTATAATTCCTTCATGGCAGGATGCAGAAATTCGACAACTAGAGCAAGTTTTCAACACTTTACTTAGAACGCAGCACAGAGAAAACATAGAGTCTAAGATTGTAGAGAAGAAACACTATGCTTAGAAAACAGCTGAGAGAAAAGTTGGAGTTAAGGACTGCAGAGCAGGAGCGTAATATATTGCATAGATCACAGAGCAGATAGATTGAAGATGTAAGGCAAGACGGGCAACTAAGGAATACTATGCAAAGAGTACTGCTCAGAGAATATTCAGATTTCATCATTACAGACCAAGATCGTGAAACATTGCGTAGATAGCAAAACAGACAGGTAGGAAGATGCTAAGAAACAGATAGATACACACGTAACACAGCACAATACCAATTCGTTTTTTGAGAACGATTACGAAATACGACCCGATAATGTTTACTTTTGCTGTAAAGACTTGATGTTCCCTCATCAAATAGAAAAAATTAGCAGGGATTATATAGAAACTTATGTGTTTAGTTCAGATATGCTTCATCTGGCAGATCAATTTCCTTTTATTAACGGCATATCAACATTTTGTAGAACTTGCAGCCGTACAATTAAGGAATCCGAAAAATTCCATTTTAAATGACTCAGATTTAACAGATTTACCAGAATGGTTAAAAAGCTTAACATCATTAGAGGAAAGATTAATGTCCCCTCGGCTACCGTTTATGACAGTATCAAAGGAGCCATTGTTAACATTTTTATTTCAATTGTGAATTTTGTATTTTAAAGACGGGTTGATGAACAATATGGAAATTGAGTGTTGCACAGGGTATATAATAATCTGTATAATCTGAATCGAATAAAGAAGATCGTACGGGGGTTGGCGTGCAAAGCACGCAGGGGGCAGAGCCCCCTAGTAATAATAATATTAGTGGGGAATGCTGCACTGCGACCCGTAGGATCTATTGTGTTCCCTTCTAGCCCTAGAGCTCCTCAACTAGCCCAATATCTGCAACAAACTTAATTATTTGACATGGGTCTAGTCGGGTGATGTCATATATCGATACTCTATGCCCGCCGAGGAGGGATATCCTTCTTCTGGCAAGGGCGTCACACTCTGCAAGCATATGTAGGGAAGTTTGCTCCTCAATTTCACAAAGCCTGCATGAGCTCAAAATCACGATACCAATAGTACTCAGGTCTTTGCTGAGTGTGCAATCTTCAGTCAGTAACCCAGTTAGTATCCATAGGGAATTCCTGCCCAGTTGGAATATTTCCTTGAACCTATTTAAGTTATAGGAGCCGAGGTGTTACTTGGCTTGCCGTAAGCTAGCCGCACCTGTCCAGTTCATTTCTCGTCTGGACCTCTTCTCTTAGCAGCTGTCTAGTGGTGTGTCTAGGTTAACTGTGTGTAATTTTTTTAAACGCAGGCTCCTTGGCTCGAAGAGCCTGATAAGCCAACTCTGCCACCACAAATCCAATCTATCAGGGTCTTTAAGCTTTTCCAGACGCAACCTAAGTAAATAGCTACATTTTGTTGCAAAATGAACATTATTTGGATTCGGAGGCGGGATAATTCAAGTTCTGATTAATAGTGCTAGGATTGGCTTATATACCCACCTTTGCTGCCTTTTAGTATGCTGCTGGGAGTAGTAACTGTAGCACGACCCAAGGTGGCTGCATTGCCATTAGCATTGATGTTGTTGCTGTTGCTCAAAGTTGCCACATGGTTTGAGTTGTTGCTGCTGTTGTTTGTGTGTGGCATAAATTGATTCTGTGCAGACATTTGACTATTGACAGACGATGCGCCGCCCAATGAGGCGACATCTTCACGTGAGGCATGCACCGCAGCAGCTGACTTTTTGCCAATTGCTGACGTCATCGTTGCTGCTGTTGCCGCGTTCTGTGTATTCTGTGCAACGAAAGCGTTGCCATTTGAGTTGCCGGCAATGTCGTTGCTGCTATGGTGGCTGTTGTTGTTATTGTTGCCACCGCTGTCATGGCAATTGAATTTCTTGTTGTGGCTACTTCCGTTGGCAAGGTTAGAATTTAGATTCGAGTTTCCGTTAAATGTTGCAAAACTGGTTGATGTTATTGCTGCTGCGGTGTCTATTGGCTCAGCTGTTGCTGATGCCGCCGCTGCTGCTGATGTTGTTGTTGGCGCTGCAACAGGATGTTGCTGGGAATTATTTAGCATTGTAGGCAACGGCGCCAAGTGTGGCAGTTGTTGTTGTTGCGCCTGTTGCTGTTGCTGCTGCGGCTGTTGTTGTTGTTGATAAAAATGATTATTAAAATGCTGGTGTTGTTGTTGTTGATGTTGTTGTTGATGTTGCTGCTGCTGTTGCAATAAATAATCACTGGCCGCCGCTGTTGTTTGCAAATTTGTTGCCGCTAGTGTTGCTGCCGCTGCTGAACTCATGTCCAAGCTTGTCGGCGGCGCTGTGTTTCCCGAAACGATCTTAGTCAATGTGCCGCTTTTGGTGGCAGTTGCTGACGCTGCAGCAATGTTGCCGCCTGTTGTTGTTGTTGCTGTTAATATTGGCATTGCCGATACGTTTCAACGCCTTGGATCGCTCTCCCTACCCTTTCTGTAGATCCCTCTTAGCTCTCCGTGCTTGCTATATCTCTTGTTATTATAATAAATTAATTTGCTTGTTTCATCACTTTAGCTTAAAACTACAATTACTAGCAATTGCTTGCCATTGCATTTGTTGCTTTCTCGCAGTTTTATTCTTCAACTGCTGCTTCTTTTATTTCGTCTTTGCTTGACTCATTTGCATTTTTTGCTCACGTTTTATTTCAACTCGTTTATCTTCAAGATACTACTACAAGTACTATTAAGAATATCTCGTTGTGGCGTTATTTAATACTTTTGCAAGAACGTTTTGTATAATTTTTTGTTTGTTTTCGTTATTTATGTGCCTTATACCCTCTTCAATTTGCACATACTTTCTTACTCTTTGCCATTGAGCTGTAGTATATTATCACGTCGGTTTTTGTTTTTTGTTTGTGCGGGGTCTTGAGACTGCAAAAAGAAAAACAACAATAAATAAACGTTTAAATTAGTATTGTATTATTATTTGATGAAAATTACTAAAGACTTGCATAAGAAACTTGTTTGCTGTAGTAAACTTGCGAATAGATTGTAGCTATAAAAAGCCTCAAGGATGAAAATAAGTTAACAATTTTATTTGCAAATTTACGTTTATTTAAAGATTCATCGATAACTTATTGTTTTGGTAGACATGTCTCGTAAACGAATAAATATTTTAAAATATTTTTTGCATGAAACATACAATTTTGAAAATTTTAGATTTTATATAAAAAAATGTTATATGACCATTCCGACAGAAACTCCCACCATGACCGAAAAATTAAAATTTAAGCTAAACATTTATATATAGGGTGGGCCATCTGTTAATTTGGATGTTAAACACACATAATTCGAAAAAAAATTCAATTAAAAAACAAACCAACAGTTGGCCCACCCTATATATTCAAAATTGATTAAATTCAATAGTTTAAAGCTTGCCTCACAGCTAATTTTGAAAGATGACAATGAGATCTAGCTACGAAGCTAAAAGTTTATAGCTCGAAACAAAATGCAATTAAAAACAACCCAACAGTTGGCCCACCCTATATATTCAAAATTTATTAAATTCAATAGTTTAAAGCTCGCCTCACGGCTAATTTTGAAAGATGACAAATCAGATCTGGCTACGAAGCTAAAAGTTTATAACTCGAAACAAAATGCAATTAAAAACAACCCAACAGTTGGCCCACCCTATATATTCAAAATTTATTAAATTCAATAGTTTAAAGCAGGGATGTCCAGGCCCATTGCTCCCATGGCTCTTTTTGTTTTTGTAATGGCTCTTAGGCATAGGCAGCGATGCGCGTATACATGCACGGCCCTAACTGTATATCACCCAGTGCCAATGCAAATTACAAAAACAATTTCGAGCGTTCTCTCACTTACTCTCTTTGCTCTCTGATCTCGTGTGCACAAAAACAACCCTTGCGTATATTTGTTGTTGGCCCACAGATTTTCAATGTAATTTGTTGTTGCTTTTCGTTTGAGCATGCACTCACAAAAATCGGTATGAGATTCTTTCGCTATTTTTTGGGAAACTTGTTAAATGGGTCTTTTAAGGCATTGCTTGCAAACAAAAAGTAGTTATGGCCCTGTACCTTTCGGTACAAAGGATATACTATATATATACTACTATATAACAGACAGAAGGTGGCTATAGGTAAAAACATATGAATAAAATATATATTTTTTGTAAAATCTGGTGGTAAATAGATATTTTTCGGGAAATCCCTTGCGAATTTTATCTATTTTTGGAAGCACATATACTTGTGAATGTGCGTTTTCAAGCTTAAAATTAATTAAAAAAAAAATTGAGAAGTCGGTTAACAAACAAACACTTAGAGGCATTACTAAAAGTATCATTAACTAAAATAAATATAGATATTGACCAATTTTTAAGTTCTTTATAAATATATGTACCATAACTTTTTTTCATTATTTTTTACCACTCTTATAAGAATGCACATACAATTTCTTTCAGTGCACTCAATAAACCGTAATAACTGTTTACTTTAAATGTGTTAGTGTTTTTCTTTATATGTATTGGTTTTTGCTCTTCCATAAGCAGTGTTTGGACATCCCTGGTTTAAAGCTTGCCTCACGGCTAATTTTGAAAGATGACAAATCAGATCTGGCTACGAAGCTGAAAGTTCATATATTAGTCAGGTTTCTTCTTTTTATTACTTTTTATCATTACTTTTTATTACTTGTCTACAAGTGCTGTCGATGTGATTAATATTGAATTAAGAAACTTCCTAGTGCCAAAATTGGTAACGATATCTCTAAAAACAAAACGAATTGCGCATCAAAAACATTTTTTTTACCAATTAGTCCTATGGCCATATACCCTATAAGCCTACAGGATTTGATTAAATTTGGTACGTTGCTAAGGAACTCTAAAATACTTTTCACCGATAAATTTGGTTACGATATCAAAGTATCTGTATTAACTCTATGGGAGCTATATAATATAAGCCCGACATAAAAAAAATTCCTACGACATAATAAGATATCTAATCCGAAAATTTTGCTAGTTTTTAATTCATTTGCTTTTCTCATAGAAAAGATAATTCTGCGTTTTGCTTTTGTTTTTAGATCGCTACGATTTCACGAATTCACCTATACACTTTTGATTCAAGGACTGGAAAAGTTAAGAAAAAAACATTTAGCTTTCGAGTCTTAACTCATAACTTGCCTCTTGCTCAGCCCAGTGATTCAAATTTTAAACATAAGCAAGTCTTAGTCTTAGTCTTGAGGGGATGGGCTAAGATATGTGAGGTTACGCTACAGATCGTATTCAACCCGGAGAAAGCTTGTGCGATCCTAATGCATATCTTAGTCAAGTTGGCACACGACCTCCACGTGGTCGCCCTGGATCACTTCAAAACATCCGTGAGTATTGAACTTATGTGTGCATCGAACAAAATCTTCCTCAAGTTCTGAGTTTTTGCGACGGACAGGAAAGCCACCTTGTAAAATCCCCTTTGCCATGAAAACATGAATGAATATTATTTTAAATGTGTTATAAAATAAAAAAAATTTTAAGCTAACAAAAAAAGTCGTTCACTTTGTAGCCCGTTGAGATTCTTCTCATTGTTATATATTGGAAAAGAAAAACAAATTGCTGTTGGGTGGGAATAGATAGAAGAACACCTATTCGTTTGGAATTTTCAGCAAAATCTATCGTGGAATACAAACGATTATACGCACTGAATTTTACAAATACATTTTTAAAACGAATATTCCTATGACAGCTTCATAGTATCTTACTCCATTATAGATTAATGAGCTCCAAGATCAACAGCAGACGATCGGTTATTTAAACAGAACGTTTTTGCTGTCGATCATTTTGGTTGATGATCTGTCAATTTTTGCTTCTGCTTGATAAGCAAAACATATTATTAAAAGCCTTGAACCCTTATGGTTACAAAGTATAAACATTAACTGCTCTTGTATTCAATTTTCTAATGACTTTCCATTACGTGAGCGAAACTCAACAAATTAGCTACATCTTTTAAAGTTTTCCCCACCAACCCAAACAAATAAAAAAAAAAGTGAAACAAAACGCAAAATTATTGCACTGTTATTAACAAAGAAATGTGAAAATTGTTCACTTAAACTTGTTGCAACAATAAAACTTGCAACTTTAAACCGAGAAAGTTTTCCAAGTTGAGCCCCTGACAACTTTGACAAATGTTACAAATGTCGCCCAACTGCAACTTACCAGACGTATGACGAACTGACTTTTCTCATACTGACAGACAGACAGACCAAAAACTGACTCACTGATTGTCTCTGTCAAGAGCAATTATCGTCTCTGCCAGAAGAGAGCTTCGAGGTAAAGTCTGCATTATTATGGTTTGATGGGAATTCTGCGCTTGGCCAAAACATTCAAAGACAATGGAATTTAAACTTAATGATAAAAGACCTTGAAACAACATAATATAGATGCAGGTCTCAAAGAAGCGATCATGTTCGCAATCGATTTTTCAACTTTTTTAAATTTATATTTTGCTTTCTGATTGGGACACACACATCGATGATCGAATTTTAAAATATCTATATATCGACGTTGGCCAACAGAGATGTTTCTCCAGCACTTCTAAACACCCATTTGATGAGTGCAGAAGTGCTGGAGAAACATCTCTGTTGGCCAAAATTTGAGAGATTTTAAACTTCGATCATCGATGTTTTCTCCAGCACTAATAGAACTAATACAGATTAGTCTGTATCTCAAGACAAATTTTGTAGAAATAAAAACATGTAAAAATTGGGTCACGAAGTTTGGGTACGGCCCCTTATAGTCAAGCGCTGTGAATAGCATCTAAAAAAAATTTGCCTCTAATGTAAACCCAATCTCAAGACGAAGTGACGGTAAACTCTGAGGCTAATCGAACTCCCGCCCTTTTAAAATATTATGTTGCGATTATTTTCGATATGTTGTTTGGCATAAATCGAAAAAAATTTTAGGCATTTAGCCATACAAACTAAAAATCTAGCTTTGAGATTGTAGAAAATATAGCGCTTTGAAATTATTTGTGGAAGGAAGGAGGATTGGCAGAAGAAAAATAAATCAACTTAAACCAGCCAGAATCACGTATGGAGTCCAAATGTCAAGTTTGGGTATCCTAGCTCTTATAGTCTCCAAGATCCAAACGTTCATACATACTCCTGTACATATTAAAGGTATCTTCGGCGGTATCCGGTATATTCTTCTCTATGTTACATATACATGACTAGATATATCCCCTTACCTAAAAATGCAGGGTATAATAAGCAGTGTCCAAAGCTAGGATACCCTGCACTGATTTTCGCAAAAAAACAACACGTTGAGAGAGAGAGAAATAGTTTGCGGGGTAAAAGGTAGCACTCTATATACGCTTCTAATGAAAAGGGGGGTTTTCTACACATATACAAAGATGGCGATCAAGGGTGCTCAAGCAGTAGCAGTCAAAGGGTTGAAATTTTACATGGAGTTCGGTTTATGGTGTTGCTTAGCACTAAGAAAGAAATTTGGAAAAATTCGTTCACAAGTGAAGGAAATGGCGTGTAAAATTTTTGGAGAGAACACTTTTTTTTGAATCAAATCGATTTACTCCTAGACAAATGGGCTCTATTTGGATATTAAAGAATATCTTTTTGTAGCTTTTTGGACGAAACATGTATTTCATACGTATCTCTCTCAATTCCTGTTATCCCCAGTGGGACATAGGGCCTCTATAGAGGTTTCAATTGTGGAGCCGTTTCCATTTCCATTTGAACATGAGTTTTGCGCCTCCAAATATGATGTGCATGCTACCGAAGCAGGTGGATATTCCACATAAATGTGGGTACCACTTGGAGACTCGTTTCCGTACACTCATGCTTAAAATTTCAGTTTGCAAATAGTTCGAGTAAAGTGGAGAACTTCTATATAGGTTACAAGCCTAAAGAAGATCTGGTAAGCTCCACCTAATAGATAACCAGATAATCTATAATAAGAGGCCGCCTCTAACCTGAGGAACAGACGCCTTTTGCAGCCGCTCGCTCTGTGGACTTTTAAATCATATATGACGAAGAAGCTCCTCCCGAAGCTCCCGCTCTCGTTAGCCCTGAACTTACCTCCCATGCAGGTTGTTTACCTCATCTTCAGTACGGTTGCTCAGGTTAACAGGATGTACCACTGGGAGGTGAGAGGAGTTAGAGGAAAAAAAACCCCTTTTTTTTAGACGTATGGGGCTAGTCTATTTTATAGTCTTATCGACTTTATTGTGGATATTATATAGGAATTAATGAATAGTCGCATTCACATTTTTAAGATATTTGGCCACAAAGGGAGTTATTGGACCCTATAGCAATTTTTTATCAAATGGAAAGGAAGCTTGCCATATCTATGTACAATGTATGGGGATTACAAATAAAAACAATTTTTGATTGGGTTCAAGTAATCTCTTTCATTTTATTACTTTTGATTTGAAACTCGGTGCATGTGCATACAATGGGGATTGTTGGGAAGTTATTTTCACCATTTTGATGTGACAGGATATTGGGGAGTATGGTTGCATTTCATCCAAACCTTTACCTGAAACTTTGCATATTTGCTCTGTACTTCAACATCTTTAAATGTTTTAGATAGTTTGGCCACCAAGTGTGGTTATTGGAGTTAAATTATTTAATTTTTATGGGGGCTATGCTTATTTTTCATGCTATCGATCAGCCGAATTGGTAAGAGCTAAAGGTTTTACGTTTGTAAGCATGCAGGGAGCGGCGCCCCCTATTCAATTAATAAATAATTATTGCATGTATCTTTGAAATTTTTGAAAGATTGTAGACCAAAGGTCGGCACGTATGCGTATCTTTTCAAATCTCTATCTATAGCTCTTTTGATGTCAAAAAACTAGGTGGTCATAAGGATAGACTGACTAGCATGGTCCATGCGGCAATTGAGTCTTGGCAGTTCAGTTTGGTATGAAAAACTTATGTTCTGCTTATCCAACTTCCGCCTGCTACAAACTGTAATGCACAAATCAGGTTACAGGGTATAAAAATAATCTCCAAAAAATAAAATTTTGCCTAAATTTGAATAATAGCCATTCTGGCGCAACTTTAGTTGCTTCTAGTTAAAACATAATAATGATCTTTAACACGAAACCAATTCAGCAACTTAAAAAAAAAGAATGGTATTGGCCTAATTTTTAACTTTTAGGCACAGTCAAAAAAGTTCAACAGACGCCAAATGACTAATCAACTAGTGTCCAAAAACAGCTGAAAACCCGCACGTTTTGCTGCTGCTTGGGCCACAAATACAAAGAGACGATACCAAAAACGTATTCTTTCGAATCAAACGTGAGTTCCCTCGAAATAAGCAAACGTTGACTCATATCATTGCTAAGCCTCAACAAAACAAAAAATCATGAATAAGATGTGAATAAAAAATAAGTAAAAGAGTGCAAAAAAGAGGCAGCAATACGATTAAATTCCTCATGCGAAAAATTTACTCCAATCCAAAAAAAAAATAAAATAAGAAAGCAAAAAAAATATATGTAATATCAAAAAAAAAAAAAAAACGAAAAAAAGTGGAGAGTCAAACAACACAACACGCTATAGAAAACTGCGGCAACAATCAGCAGTCAAGAATGCCAGCAGAAACAAGTTTTCAGAGCATGCCACCAGATCGACCAGTCAGACATGCTGCCACAGACAAATACTAAAGGTAACCCCATACACAGACACAATCACGCGCGCGCACACATAGGCACAAATACCAACACATGTTGTGGCAACTGCACTTGCCACGAAACTCTATTGTGGCAACAAAAATGCCATGACTGTGGAAAAACGAGTCACCACCAATACAGCCGGAGCACGTAAGGCCCGCGGTCAAGAGGCGGCACACTCGCACGCTTGCCACTCGCTCTTTTGGCCACCACTTGGCTTGCCACCAAACCAACCGACCACCAGACTAAGCTACCAACGAACCAGCCAGCTAACCACCTGTCGCACTTTCATGCCACCAAATCGACCAAGCCACCGTATTATAGGCAAAAGCGAAAAGCGCACGAACCGTAAGCTGCAATATATTGAAAAAAAAACAAGAGAAGAAAAAAAAAGGCGCGTTCACTTATGTGGGCAACTTTCAACTGCAACTTGCTGCAAAATTGCACCTTACAACAACAACAACACCAACAACTACATATAATAATAATCACAACAGCAGTAGCTAAATATAAAAATAACAATTTCACTTAAGGGGTGAAATTTATCATCACTTTTTATTGTGGTCTGTGGTGACAAACAAGGCACACTGTGTTGTGGTTTAGTTTAGATCTGTGGACAGCGGAGTGATAACGGGAGGAATTCCTAGAGTAATCGATAGTTCGGAGAAAAGACATCAAGAGTCAACAGGGGCCCTACTACTCTATCGACAGCCCTGGATTTATTCACATATAAATCTGTATAAGTACGAAATTATATTGAATATTTGACATTGAATTTAACATTTAATTTTCACAAATTAAATAACCTTGCTTATTGCAAGTTTTCTTTCAAAATCGGTTGGTTACGCCCCCTGCGTGCTTTAAACAGCCTTCTATATTGATTTCGAAACATTCCGACTATAATAACCCCTGCACATTCCTTTATTTCCACAGTGTACGTTGGATGTCTATTCTATATACTACAAAATACCCTCTAAAACCAAATTTCGCCTCACGAATTCGCAGTTAAGTCCAATTGGTATCCAGGGATCAACACAAAGAGAGATTTGAACGTTTTTCTAGGACACCTTCTTGTTTCGGTAGTAAGAATTTTCGTATTGAAGGTCTACATAAATCATCCAATTTTTAAAATTATGGCATACTATTCCCAAATACGTAACAAATAATTGCCAAATTCCGAACGGTTAGCTGTCTTAGTGTGGGTGTAAGCATTAAAATTCTACTACGAGTAGTCAGACAAGGTCTTTTGGTATAATTTAGGCTCTACAGCTCATAAAGCAATGAATTGCGCAAAAAACTGGTTCATTTTTTGTATGGTAGCTATATGAAATAATGCACCAATTTTGATCATACTTCACAAAAATGTACAGTCTAAAACAAAAATCAATCAATATAAATTTGGTCGAAATTGGTCCACTAGTTCATATAGCTACCATACAAAAATTGAGCCCGCGCTCGCTTTGTCAGAGAGACACGTATAAAGCACTTGCGCATTGAGTAACCTTCTTATTGTTGAATCATGTCCTTAGGTACTATAGTCTGATAAGAGAGATCCCTTAGAACACACGGACAGTCAAACAGGGCTATCGAAAAGCAAATTAAAGCAAATTCATGACAAATAAAAAAACCAAAGTCAAAATTAAAATTTTTTTAAATGCTGGAAGGGATACTTTATAATTTTTTTCTCAATACTCAAAATTTCTCTGGTAAATCGTAGGTATGAAACTACAAACATTTTACATGACTTTGATTTTTTTTTATACATATGGTATACATACTTCCTGCACATATTATGAAGATTATTATTATTAAAGTTTTGATAGTTAAGCAAAAAATGTTAAAGCCATTAAGGAACTCAGCATAGATACTAGAAAAACTTAAAGAAGGCATGATACGAACTTCTTTTAAATTCGTCCATAAACTTTTCAGCCACACGGCATAACAGCGTCAGAAAACTTTCAAAATTGAACTTAAGTCGATTTTATTTTAATTGAGAAGCTATGAACGGTGACTATACATAAATAAATAAATGTTTAATATCAGCAAAAGTTCAATTTTCTATGGTTATTAAAGTGTCTCTCTATAACTTTTTTTATGATATATTAGTTGCTACAGCTAGACTTCTGAAGATACAGAAGTCCCATATAAAATCCTCAAGCGCCTTACAGATTTTAATGATAAAAAAAAAAATAAACTTTAATTTTTTATTGGCAAAACTAATTTAATTATTATACAAAAAATCGATTGTCAATGCGACAAATCGTTATGATAGGGTAAGAAGTATAGGGTAAGATGGGGCAAATCCGACCTAGTAATTGGTTTTGGCTATAAAATGTTTATTTGACATAGGATCAACTTGTACGATATACCAAATTAAAGCTAACACTTTGCCATACTTTCTAGTACTCTCGATTTTACCAACAACTTGCTCTGGTTATAAAAAAATTTGATATTTGTAAGTTATAATTAAAAGTGTGTAAACGTTAAGTTAAGTTAAATTTAAAGTGTGTAAACGAAGATATTCAGGACAAAGTCATTTGAAAATAGTATAAATTCGAACTTTTTGTGGAATCAATTACCTAAATCACTCTCAAATCTATGATAAAGTGCTGAAGATGCTGCCTAAGAAAGACCTAATTTTGTCAAACTTTATGAATTGAACTGAATTTAAGGGGCTTAAGAAGCGGAAAACGTGTTGAAGAAAGTGCATCAGTGCAAATTTTTTTAAGAAAATTCATTCAAAGAGTCATGGACAGCTCTTGTATCTCAAAATGATAAATATCAAAAAGAACAGCTCCGTTCGTTATCGACGTTTCCTGTCCCATAAAACAAAACTATCTTTTATCTTTCTTTTAAAAAATACTGATTTTTAATTTTGTAAACTAAAGCACAATTCTCAGAGTAGTGCTCGTTAGCTCTCTTATTTGACACATCAATTTAAATTTATCTAGATTTTATGCATAATAGCAGCTCCATAAAGTCTGCTCATTATCTTCTTTAGACTCTTCTTGCCACACACAAGTTGATCATCTCTTTTTCTAAAGATATTGATTACAAATTTTGTCTGCAGAGTATTTATACATCACATACATTTTCATTTTATTTGTTTTTTTTTTTAATTTTGTCTAGCCTTTAAGCCATGATCACCAGCGGGCAATTTGAAATACTTTATGGAACATATAAATAAATTTATTCAGCAGTTCATTGCTATCAGTCATTTATATAGTTATCTGCTTTCTACAAGTTTACATGGATATACACATACACATGAAGACATAACAAGCCACTTATGCGCGTAAAAATGGTAAGAAAACATATTTTTGTTGTTTTTTTTGTAAAACCACTTTCAGTATTCACACCTTTTTTGTTGCTGTGATGAAAAGCAATCAATTTTTGTTAAAAATGCCGACGACTGGCTGCTGTTTAGTGCCAACTGGTGAAACAAGAGATATCGATCATTATTGAACCAGAGTAAACACTTTCCATACTTCAGATGTTGCAAGAAAAGCTAAAGAAAAACGCGTTTTCCGATTGCCGCGAATCGCACTCGAATTCACGCACACAAACAAGAAACCGGCAATAAAACACGACAAACTGGATTTTTAACGAAAATCGCAAGTTTTTTATCACTTTGAATAAAATTGGTTTGGAAATTGTAAAAATAATTATTTGGCATTTGGTATGCACTTGTTTTAGAGCATTTTATATTATATTTCGCATTAACTTTTTAACAACTTTTTAAAATAACAACATTGCGCGCACACGAACCAAGACCGACGAGAGAAAAACGACAAATAACTTCAAACAAGCAACGAACTGTTATATTTCAGCAAGCACTGTATAACAGTTTTGCAGCTGAGCACAACAGCTGTAAAAAGTCTACACATGCGGTTAGCTTGCTGTTATACACTACTGGGCACTTAAATAGCGCATTTAATGTTTTTTTTTTACTTGAGATAAATTTAAAAATAAAAATGCTAAGCTTAAATAAAAACAGCGTTTAAAAACTTGGGACAAAAGCGTCTGTTCAAGTTTGCAGCTCACTTATTACATATTTGACAATCATTTTCGTAACACAAATTTTTCAATTAGTTGGCAGTCATTTGAAATATAATATACTCTAGGAACATATTTTCAAAGTTCTAAATATTTTAATTTTAACAAAAGGCTGAGAATCTTGAATATTGGCATTTCCACAGAAATGTCAACCGGGGCCAAATATTACAATGTTAAGAAAAAGAGTCATTTTTTTCAACATTGTAAGTCAAAAATGGCTTAAATTTAATAAGACATTGATTTTGCATAAAAATTTGACCTGAAAACTGAAGATATTGAGGTTTTCCCTGTTTTTACTACTTTTTGAGTGATTTTCAGTCTGATTTGGTTAGGTTTCTCATTTACTTTCACACTTCTCTTGAGTTAGCACTTTTTGTACATAGAAATATTTATATTTTTTACAATTATTTTTAAAAATTACTAGAATAAATTCATTAAACTAAAGAGGTGGAAAAATATGTCGCGTACTGAATGGACACGTACTTAATCAGACTTAAGTTTATAAAAAAAAAACAAGTATATACATTTTAACAAAATAAAGTGCAAAGAAAGCTATTATATTTCACATTAGTAAGAAATTAGTTGCCTTTAAATATCTTGCCTTATTTCGAAGATTTTTACATTTTTGTAGATGCAGTCGAAAACGACTTCTATTTTTATCACGTACCATATCGCAGGCTTATTGACAATATATTGGAAACGTTAAATTAATAGATGCTACTTTTTGAAGAACATATGCAGCTACAAAAAGAGTATCAAAAAATAAAACCAAGAAAAAAAATTATTTTTTCTTTACTTTTTTGCACTTTAAAGGCGTACGAATGTCGCGTACTGCGATCCTGGAAATGCCCATTTGCTAAAACAAAAGTATAAGCAAAAAATTCTTTTCCGATTTCGTCAAAAAATATTTTTTTTTTTTATTTTTATTGGCAAAAAAAATTTAATTTTCAATTCACTTTCCTAGAGAAATATTTTTATTTCATCGAAATCTAAGCACTAGAATCTATGTTATAACCTCTAAGCGCGTTTCCTCTGCATTATGACTTAATAATAAATAAAAAACGCGAACATCTCGAAATGCTGTGGGTAAGGTTTCTCAAGAACCATTTCAACCAACTATTTAATCTATAATAACAAATAATCTATAAAAAACAAAAGAATTTTAAATTGGAACAAAATCGTTTTTTTATATAGGCAGGCGTAAAAATCTGATTTTTTAGACCTACACAAATCGATTTTTTCAGAAAAAGTCCATAAGAAAAATAAAAACTTTTTGTTTCTTAATTTCAAATGAAGGCATTCTGCACAAATCGTGATCTTGGCAAGAGTTGTCTGGAAAAAAGTTTTTTCGCACAACAGTAGTATTACCTCAGGGCTTAGGAATTTTCTATTGAAAAATTCAATTAAACATTCTAAAACAGTCATAATTTAATACGCGATCAATTTAAACAAAATTACAGATATTTTAATTTAATGTTTATTTTGTTGGATGCTTAATATTGATATTAGGCATCGACAGCTGAATTACTTTTTTTAACACATTTGGTATTTTTAAATATTTAGAAAGCTTTAATTATTCTATTTTAATGGCAAGAAACATTAAGTTTTGAATTTGCAGCTTTTACTAAATATACTTTTATTAAAAAACTAGTTTTTACTTTCATATTCTGCGTCACGCATTTCAAAAATAACGAATGGTATTAAACTTTTGCGCTCAACATTAACATTTTGTAGACTTTGGCAAGCATGTTGTACAAAACGGGTATAACAGTTGTCAGTCGTTCACGCTAGATGGCGCCAGTTAAAGATAGCAAACGAAAAACAAGAGCAACAAGATCGAAAAAAGACAAAGAGAGAACGCAAAAGAAATGGAGAGCCAAAAAAAAAATAAACGAGAAATACAGAGCAGAGAAAAAAATGCTTAAAAACAAAACAATGAAAATGCAACCTGTTGCTATTGTAAATTAAATGCACGCACAGCAAAACATTCTACTTTAATGTATATTACAATAAACATATTAATTAATGCACTATGTACCAGAATTCTTTATGTTTATAGCGATTTCGACGACACATATGTATATCCACTCACTTTTTGGTTTATTTTGCGTACAGGCAAGCTTACGACGGCATTTTGCATTCAAAATACAACATTCACTTTTAAAACTTTTATATATCACTTACAATCACTAAAAGAAACCGAATTAACATAAATTTAATAGTTTCATTGAATTAAGGCACTTTAATTTAAGTTCTATTGCAGCTAATTTAAAAATAATTAAATGCAAACAAAAAACAAGCGCGTGGGTGCTTCTTATTGAAATTTGCGATTCACTGCAAAGCGCGTGCACTTACAACAAGTTTGCCATTCGCATGGTATATTAACGATAAGCGATAAATGGTGTATAATTTATTTATTATTTGGCGCGTGATTTTGAATATAATATAGTATTCTGAAATTGGTTTTAATTCACTGCACATTAAGAATGTAAAACTTAGTATTGTTATGTTGTTGCCAATAGCAACTGGCTTGGACACGCATTAGCTACCACTTTGCTATTGATCTAACAATTGCTAACAAGCATTTGCTGTCTAGGCTTTACTCTAAACTACAATGGATTTGGACTTGGGCTGTAAGTTAATTAGATTAACTTGTCAATAACAAAGTTAATACGTTTACATACAAAATGCAGCAGTTAATAATGATCTGGAGAAGCGCATTTCGGATGCGTTCTGTGTATTTGATCATCATGGCGATAAATTTATTGATGTACGTGAGGTGGGCACAGTATTAAGACTGCTGGGTTGTGTACCAACTGAACAAGAAGTGAATGAGGTTATTTCGGCAACAGAATCAGATGAAACCAGCGGGGAAGTACATTTAACCAAGTTCTTACCGCATGTTTCCCAATTGCTAATGGAGCGCAAGTAAAACTGAAAATAATGCAACAATGTATAATTGCAATAAGTTCAAACATTTTAGAATGGAACCAGCGCCACCAGAGAAAATTCTAGAAGCATTTAAGATACTAGATCCTGAAAATAATGGCTATCTAACAAAGGAAAGCTTCGGCAGGCTCATGATGGAAGAAGGCGAACCGTTTACTCAAGAGGAAATGGATGAAATGTGGCCGGTGGCCATAGATCCAGTTACCGGTCAACTACCCTATGAATTATATTTAAACCAACTGATGGTAAGTGGTAGCTTATATATCTTGCTTTACTAGCATAAAACTAAGCTCTTATTTTGCAGGTGTATCTCTAAAGTTTTTAAACTGCTTAAGTTATTCCAAAAAATTCCAAAATAGAATGAAACCCAGTAAACATCTATAATGCTGCTACTATATTAGTTATAGTATTATTTTTTAATGCAGACAAGTCAAAATTAAAAGTATTTTAAATTCGCAATATTAAGCCATATAAAACCATTAAAAAAAATTAATAATAAAAAACAAGATTTACCCTCACCATGGAAGTAGGCAGTAAGCCAAAATGCATTCCTTATACATAAGCAACGGCTGTTTGCATTGCTTAATATCATTTTAGTTACATTAGTCAATGAACTTGAACGTCGCATTTCGAATGAATTTTGCATTTTTGACGTACATGGCGATAAGTATATAGATAGCTTAAACGTGGGCCATGTCTTAAGATTTATTGGATGTGTGCCCACTGAAAAGGAAATAGCTGCCATTGTTAAAGCAACAGAAACCACTGAATATCCCGGAGAAATCCATTTAACAGCATTTATGCGACATGTTTCACAGTTGTTGATGCAACAGAAGTAAGTAAGTGTATTTAAAAGTCATTATCTAAAGTTTTTTGTGTGCAGAATGAAGCCCGCAACGCCGGAAGAGCTACTTAAAGCTTTTGAAACATTGGATCCTGAAAACAAGCGTTACCTGACCAAAGACTATTTTGGCAAATTAATGGCAGAGGAAGGCGAACCCTTTGACGAGGAGGAGCTTAAAGCTATGTGGCCTGTAGCCATAGATCCAATCACAGACAATATACCTTATATATTCTACCAGAACCAATTGACGGTATTTAGATTTGTTGAAATTTGGCTTTTACAATGCTGGCTGCTTTTTTTAATGAAATTTCTTTTAATAACACTTAGCACGAAACAGACATTTATGCGGTAGCCGCAATTGTTAAGGAAGAAATAGCATTAGGTGAAAAAGAGCGCAAAAGAAATTAGCATTAACAAATTCATGTGCAGGGTAAAGTAAAAAAAAAATAAGTGTAAAATTATGATTCGGCTGGCAAAATTATAAGTGAATAAAGTGCGTTATGATTATGATTATTTTGATTGATTTTGAACTTTTATTTTTAACACACATTTTATTTAGATGCAACTACATGCAACTGCCAAACACAGTGTTTAACAGTGTTTCCACACACATATTTTTTATAGCAAGTGTGCACTCTGTGTCGCATCGATAAGCTTTATATACAAAAATGTTCTATTTAATTTTAAAATTATTATTTTATCAGCGTAACATTTATAAAACCAGTTCTTGTTATGGCGAGACTGCAGCTATGTTTATTTTTTCTAAACTTTAATTCGCATTAAATGCTCATTTTTAAATCATTTCATTTTACCGCCAAAGTTTTAACAGTGTCACCACACCAAATATTTTTTTATAGCAAGACGACAGTCAGGGCTGTTTGACTAACTGCATCGATAAGTTTTTCATCCAATGATTTTAAGCCACGTCAGCTTTGACAAAGGCAAATTTTCCGACCATTCCAGAAAGACCACGTAGATCTTAAAAGTCAGACCACCACAAATGAGTGTATGAGAACAACTACGCAGAATTACAAGTTGCATGAAAAAGTTGCGTGAGATTAAATTAAAAAAACAAGGTGAGCAAGCATTGGGCGATGAAGAAAAATAAAGTCACAAAGCTACTGAGAAACGCAGCAGCAGCAGCGCATGCAGAGACTTCACCACCAATGGCTTAAAGTAAACAAAATCAGATAAAGTTCAGCGCTCTTGGATAACACACGGAAATAAAAGCATAATACAAAATTAAAATGCAATTTTGATTTTTGCAAAATTATTAAAATTGCCAATTAACAAAAGCAAAGCAAAGAATTTACAAGTTGCAAAAACAAGAAGTTAGCAAAATCATGGCACCCCCAGCAAACACGGTTATAATAACAATGCCCAAGTGTGTGGCACTTACAGGCAATACGTTGCCCAAGCTGCGACCAGCTCCAGCAGCAGCGCTGCTTAAGGGCTTAGGCGCAGCTTCGCCCGCATCCAGTTCCGGCTATGCTTCATCAAGCAACAGCGTCGTAGACGATGACTGCGTCGATATGGACATGCCCACAAGCACACCACCAAAAGCCAAAAAGCGTCGTTTGGATCATCTGACCTGGGAAGAGAAAGTGCAAAGAAAGTAAGTTTATAATAGCTGCTCAAATAGCTCAAGCGCTTTGCTAACAAATGTTTGCTTTTACAGAAAACTAAAGAACCGAGTTGCGGCACAAACATCACGGGATCGCAAAAAAGCGCGCATGGAAGAGATGGAATATGAAATCAAAGAGTTGACAGACAAACAAGAAATACTACAAAACAAATGTGAGAGTCTGCAGGCCATCAATGACTCACTACTTGCCAAAAATCATAAACTTGATACGGAATTGGAACTATTACGCCAAGAACTCGCAGAAATTAAACAAAACACCCTTAACCACAGCAGCAAGAGCAGCAGCAGCAGCAACAGCAATGCCGCCAATGCCAGAGCTGATGGCTGTGCGTCCATACTCACTGGATCAGCAGTATCCAATACTGACCCTCAGCAGCAGGGTACAATGGACACACAGTCGTCAGCTCTTGCCTTGACGACAAAACAGTTACAGCAGCAGCTGAAAAAGAGCAGCACAGCAGCCTCGCTATGGAGGATTGTGGCGCTTTGCCTTCTCTACAAGACATACTGCTCGTCGACGACGAAGAATTCGATGCCCGGCGACTTGAAGAGCTGGCCGAAAGTCTACTCGCAGATATCACAGCAGACTTGGAAACAAGCACTAGAACATGCTGCGAAACTGTTGCCAAAGATGCAGGCAACACAAAGCGATTGTCTGGATCAGTGGTGGGGACCACAGCAGAGTGCGTGGAATCCAACGGGCATAAAGCTAATGGCCTAGATACAATAGCAAACACAGCGAAATCCCTTGAATTACAAACAAACAACAGCAGCCTGAATTTTCAGGTGTTACAACTAAATGGAAACCTACAAAATGCCTCAAATGCTACAACAGTAACAACTACAACGTGCACAACACAAGCTACACCGGACACTGTGTATGGCACCTATGATGCTAAAACAAATTCAATTACTATAGTGATGGACGGTGATACAATGCCGGTTAACGAGGCAGTCGAGGAGATTTACAGTGAGGGTGAAGCCGCTGGTGAAGACACTACAGATGCTATCATGAAATGTCCAGCACCGGCGGCATCCCCCTCACAGGTCTATTTAAATGTAATCAATGCCACCGATGACTCGGACGATGACTTTGATACATTTGAAAAGTTTCTACGTATCAAACCACACTCTCCGCTGGCAAAATCACCCGCGTTATCACTACACTCGGCCACATCGGATCATGGGTACGAGTCTATTTTGGGCTCTCCAACGTCCACAACGCTCTCACATTTTAATAATGCTCTGCCCATGGAGGATGATGAATTTCCCTGGCAAAGTAATTTTGATGAACTCTTTCCCAGTTTAATTTAAGCTACTCGTTGCAAATTTTAAATTGCTCTCTCAAAATATTATTTGTGTATGTAGTATAATTTAAGTTTGGCCGGCCGCCCTTAGTTGTTTTAGCATTTAATAAGCACATAATTGTTACTGTTAATAATAATTATAATAATGAGATCAATAAGTTTCTCATTAGTGTATAAAATTAAGCATCGCAGGCTTTATACGATATACTATATTGTACTTGAAAAGTACACGTTAAGCTTATTTGTAAGTTTCCATTTATTTGTATTTATCTCGATATTCACATAGGCTTTATTGTTAATTGTAATTTAATTATTTCAATGTGCTCAAAAAATTATAACCAAAACATACCACTATATTAAACATTATCAGACCACAAGAACTGAATTTATTTACGTTTTTCACTTGAAATGTTTGGTCTGGATATTGCCGGGTTATGACGCATACTATTATTTTAATGATGAAGTTTGATGCAGATTTCGTGATACGGATGTTTTGTTACATGTAATGTGTGGTACATACTTATGTATACTATATATTGCATATTATTATTATATTATGTACATATGTGTCATTTCAATGATGAAATTTAATGAAGATGTAATACGGATGTTTTGTTGCATGCAATGTATGGTACATGGGTAAGTACGTTTACAAAGGGGGCGTTGCCCCTGTTGACTTTGTTCACACGACGCTTTAAAAAAAACGCGATGATTGTTGGTTTGGTATTGATTTTTAAGAGTTATGCTCATTATAGATAAATCTTGTGTAATAAAGACAATATTCTACTAAAAGAAAACCGACAATTGTAGATTCTTTAAAATTAACAAGAAATCCACGCATATCTTTTTAATGTTTAAGCCATTGCAGGTTTTTACGGCCGGCTAAGACGTCTCTTTCCGTGATACCAAAGACAGAATTTAGAACCTTACTCGCTGGAGCTTCTTCATGCAGCGAACAACGTGACCAATCTAGCCGCTTGACTATATCAATATCACCACTCAGGACTATCTTGTCTATGTGTGAATCCCCCAGGGATCAACCGGTGCAACCTATATCAATACCACTGTAGAGCTCATACAGTTTGTCCTTCCATTAAAGGAGTACTTCTCTTTATCACTGCAAATGTACTTTCTTCTACAGTTGTAGTGGTGCCTTCCTGCGGCGATACTGGTCTCTACTTCGCAATTGCCTGCTGAGACCAAGTAGCATCGACTAGCAATGTTCTTTGTCTCAAACGCTAATATCGCCGTTCTTTGCGACGGTAGTGCCAAGGAAGGCGAAATCCTAGACAACGTCAAAAGTATAGTTTTAAACCAAAATCTGAAAGCTTGCGTAGTATAAATATCTGGTTAATGGTGGGTTCGCTAGACGAAAAGCTGCTCTGATGAGTATTTTACACGGTACGCTCGAGCGGAAGAAGACTGATACCATGATAATTGGCGTATACTGCATATTTTGAGGTCATCATAGAGCACACCAAGATTTCAATTATCGGGCATGTTCCGCTCTAACCACAAACTGATAAATTGTTGGTGTATGCACCATCTCTGCAGGCAAACTATCGGCGGCAGCAGCTGTGCTGTTCTTGAGCGCGACCCATAATTCGCCATGGCTAGACGAGGGCACATTAAAGCTTTCATCTATGATTGGTTAAGTTAAGACATTTACTTCGGCGGTCATAAAACCGTTCCACAGTAAACTGAAGAAGTGTTTCCTTCCTAACCTTCTACTTCATCGCAGATTAGTTGGCTTCTTTTTTGGGAATCCGACTGGTTATGGGTTCTTGCTGTACAGTACTATTTCAGAATTAAAATTGTTATTATAAAGGGAAACTCTATTAATCTTTGCTTTCTTCCCTTTATTTGGGAAATCTCATTACTTGAATTTATTTGAAAAAATATTCATATATATTATGTAGCTATGTATTTACAATAAAGTATGTTTATTTGTATCTACGTACTTACATACTATATAATTCTAAAATACGTGTTACGCCACCGAACTCCTCCTAAACGTACTTGCTTGAATTTTCTCTTATGTGCGTTTGGAAGGGTACCGAGAAGTGTAACTATTTTTATTTGGAAACGATAGGATTCCAAGAAAAGCGGCTTTTTGAATATTTATATTTTGCGTAAGCTTTTGCATTATATTAATATTATGCTTCAAAAATGTTTAAAATTGGATACAAACTTCAAAATTGTATATAGACAATTAATGAGGACACCCTTCCTTAAAAAACTATCAAGATTAATTTTGTGGTAATTTACGCTTACAATTTTTACAATATATAAATATATCCACTTTATCTAGTTAGGCATATAACTATTGCTTAAGCGTAAATTAAATATACATAAATTTAATTAAGCTGTAAATTTGAATGCCTATTAACCAAATTTTTTTTTAAATAGTATATATAAATATAGACGTCAGTATTGGAGCAAATATTATATCTAGATCTTAAAATAGATCAAAAATATTGCATAAAATGTTGTATGCATATATGTACGCGTCAAAATGAAAATTTTTGTACTATAATCCTAAACTAAAATAAAAAAGTACGGCACGAGGGCAAGGACATAGATGAACGGAGCATATTGAATACAAATTTTGCCAACTTATGTACATTTCAATATGAATAACTAAAAACAAATGCGTCTGCGCTGGGTGATTACTACATATTAGTAAATCTTGGGCAGCACATAGTAGCGTACCTGGGTACAATAACGATGCCACGACGAGTGATAACGCGCCTGATTGCGTGCATTGGCACGTGTGGCACGATGCAGCAGTACTAGAACCAAAAGCAGCAATGAAAGCAAAGGTGGCCAAGCAAAGCGCTGGATAAGCGGCGAGCCCAGTGCGGCCAAGGCAATAATATCGCCCAAATAGTTAGGTTGGCGCAGACGACCCCAGAGGCCGCTCAGCAACAGCCGACTACCCTGATAAGTGTGTATGGTATCAACATTGACAAAGTGTGGACTCTGTGAATTCAAGCGATATTTATATTTGTAACCGCAGCTGTAGCGCTTGATTGCCAAACCAAGCAGCAGCACGGCGAAAGCTCCATAAGGCGCAAAGCAGCAGTCTATGGGCACGCGCTGTTCGTAAAAGTACTTTGTGACGCTACTAAGCAGATATGGTGTGGCGGCGTAGCGCAACAAAAGCAGGCAGCCATAGCCCTCATGTTGTAGCTCAAAGGACGAGGACAGATGATGCTCGAATACAAGAGAATCAAAAACGTAGAGCAACAGCAAGCTGGCGCAGAGCAGCGTGCTGGCATCATATGTCACGTTGCGCCAGTAATAGCGTGTCACATACCAGTAGCCCACTTCACTGCCAACGGGCCAGGAGGGCCACTGCAGAGTTTGATAGATGTAACAGGCGGCATAAAGCAACGTGGTTACAAGCGATAAGCGAAAGTAGTACTGCTTCCAGTCCACACGTCCCAGCCACTTGGGATTAAGCTGACGTCCTAGCGCAAAGTCTACCAGAAAGTTACCGGTACGTCCATACTCGTTGGCCACAGTTTGGCGCAATACGTTGTATTTGGTAGTATCGACATGCCAGTAGCTCCAGGAAGCTGCCACAAAAGCGCAGGCGCAGCTATAGATACAGAAACGCAGATAGTGTCTGAGCACAAAGTTCACAACTGGAAACTTGAGATATTCGCCCACGGCAGCGGCAAGTATCAAGACCATGCCGACAGTGAGCGCATTAAACTTGTATGTCTCGCGGGTTAAATGCACGCGGCGACCTGGCAACAAAGCCACCAGCACAAAGACGCCTAGCTGGTAGGTTATATAAGCGCCAATAACATCCCCACGAAATACCTGTCTTGAGAGATACGGCCAGTCCATGAGTGCCGTAAGATTGACTCGCTTAAAAGCGCAGGCATTGCGTACACCAGCACAGCTCCAGGTTAGATAATAAACCAAAACAGGCGTGATGAGTAGCAATAGTGTGGCGCCAAACCAACCGCCAAACTCCTGTGGAGCTTCCAGCTTGCGGCACACATTGCTCTGCGGCGACACTGACCGACGTGTTTCATTTAAGCTATGAAAATTGACGTCGCGCGCTTCCGCCTCCTGCTCCTCTTCGTCGTCAGAAAAGCTCTGCTTTGACGATTTGTCATCTTCATATATGGAACGCGATACAGAGCGACTATAACGACTTTCAGCATCTTCTGTAACTGTGGTGGGTGTGCGTGTACGCTCTGTACCGGCTAAATTCGATATGGTTTTGGAGAGCGAGCGGCGCAGGCGATCAGTTAAGCGCTTGCGTATGGATTCTGTGTCAACATCGCCATCAGCATGGATCTCAAAACGTGTGGTGGTTGTCGAGCTGCTGCTATAAGAGCTTTGCACCGAGGAAGTAAGCAACGATCTGTTAGGCGCACGCGTAGAAGTGTTGGTGGTAAGTGTTGACGGAAAACTGCTGCTTTGGCGTGGCGAAGCAGTCTGAAAAATGAAAAGTAAAAAATATATATAAGTGGCAAGCAAACACCAGATAAGCACTACTGCGATTGTTAACTCTTAAGGTCTTCAGATAAGCTACTGGTAAGACATACTAAATAATAAGCTAAAGTGAGCTATGAATGTGCCTGATGAGGGGCACTAAGTCTGGTTGCTCTATACATAAGCTAAAGCAATTGCAGGCGAAAAGTGCAGCAGCTTGTTGCATAGCAAACTGGTTTTAACACACAGATAGGATGATGTCTATGTGCTAGAGCTGTACCCACCTCTTTAACTTCCTTAATGGGCGTAGGTTTTTTAATAATGCTTGGAGCTACAGTCGGCACACCTGCAGCGGAGCGTGGTCTAGATGAACGACGTCTGCGTGCTCCCAAATCCGGTGATGGTGGTGCTACGGGAATCACTCTAGTGCGTGCGGGTGAAGAACGTGTGCGTGTGGTGGGACCTGCTGGTGCGGCCGCTGTGGTACCGGCACGTTTACCAGAGAACAAGTTACTTTGTGTTGCTGCAGCAGTGTCATTACGACGCGGTCGTCCTCTCGTACGTGTCTCCATGGTTGTGCTAAACAAGTACTAAACGACCAAAATGGTGCTGTAATAATACAGAAACACGCGTTAACAAATATTTATACGCAGCTAGGTATATTTTTTATTTATTTATAGTCTGCGTACGCAACAAATACAAAATATATGCACACACACACACACCACTTATTTACACGTTCCCGCCGAAATTGTATCTTCCACCCTTCGCCATTCAACGCACAATTTCAGCTGGCACAAAATATTCGGCGCGTACTGTACCCGGCAGCGTAGCTCTGACAGACGAGTGCAGCAACATTTGTTGTTGTTACTATTTAATATTACATATTTACTTACTTTTGCTGATTGTGGCAACTTTTAAAAAAGTTTAACTTGTTTTGTATTAGTTTATTTATTAATTATATGCCGTTTTTTGGTATTGATAACATCTAAATTAAATATTAAATGCACTTGGACGCGCTCTTTGTCCGCTTGATGTAAAATGTTTTTTGGAAATGAGCGCGAGGAGAGACAAGGTATATAGCTTGCATGTACTGTGTTGGTTAACTTGTGTGAATGGCAGTGCGCTGCAGTGTTGTAAAGCGTACTGAAAATGCATTGGCGCCAAAATGTTTTTACACTCTATTTGCAAAAAACTGTGAACCAAAACAAAGGAATTGTACAAATAATACAGCTGCAAAAAGAATGTGTTCAAAAATTATTGAGTTTTTCTTGTGATTCATTGGCATCATAGCCCAAGCAGATTAATTGTCATAGCAAAAGCAAGATTTTCTGTGCCACATTCATTAGACAGAATACTACTGGTTCCAGTACATGGAATGTTGACAAAATCAAAATATGGATTCATACAACCCATTTATCACCATAAATACGAAAAATTGTTTCGACATGGTAGACAAACAGTAGTGGACAACGATTACAATGCTTAGAATAAAGACAATTATGAATTAATAGCGTTAAGTAAACTTTATTGTGTTTATTAATTACTAAATGCAATATTTTTATTTTAATCTAACTGCTTGACAACCCTATCGTTTATGCAGTTTTAGCAAAACGCGTTATGCCATTTTTAGCACATACCAGCGCTGGCCTTTGTGCACATAATTTTATTGTAGCAAACAAGGCAAAAGCAAAAAATTATTAAAAAGAGCTATAGCATTTACGGAATCGTTTTCCTGTCATTCGAAAAATGTAAGTACCCGATCTGCAACACATTGTATACATATGTGTATGGCCCAACACGGCAACCGGATTATGTTGTGCAACTGACAAAATTTTTGTGCTTAAATTGTTATGAAAACGTCTTTCTTTACGCCTTCCAACGACGGCTGCATGTAGAGCCCTGGAACCAGTCGAGCATTAACGCAGCCAGCACTTAACTAGATATAGCCTGCTTGTAGCCAGACGAGCAGCTGCACCATGGTTACACCACAATCACCCACACCAATGTTTAACGGACTGGACGATGACTTGTACAATGATGCAAAGTTTGCACATGAAATAAATGACAAGATGCGGGTGCCAAAACGCATCAAGGCAACGGGCGAATACTCTGACGAAGATCTGTTATTGTCTAATCAAAACGGTTTGATAAACTCATGGAACTATCACGACAAACTTGACATGAATGTGCCCGATCGTATTGTTGTACTTGGTCACAATCAACACTTGGAGACACGATCCGCGCCGCGTGAAATTCAATTGGAAAACTCTATACTACCCAAGAATCCATCTGGTTTTGTGCGTGTACAGACACCGCCACGCGTTATAACACTCACTGACCATCACTTTCCATCGGCTTCCGAGGAGAGCTCACCCATGAAACCCAATGGTAATATATACGGCGATTTGGATAGAGACGACGACGACGAGATGCGTGCTACACAGTATGTGCGCTCTAGTGACAGGGCGCGCATGGGTTTTCACAACAACGACGCCAACTCTGTGGAATCGGACTCACAGGTAAGCCCAAAGCATTGGCTAAAACCTCACTTTTACCTTTATTGGGTTATATCATTCAATATTTCGTGACGTACCCAGAATATTTCACACAACGTGCAAGTTAAAGTTCGAACTTTATCAGTTAATGCAACCAATGACGAAATGTAATCAGCTTGTTAAGTTGAGTTTCTTAACTTGCCCAGAGCAGTTTTTGTACACACTTTAAACTTATTAAAATTATATCAAAACATAGTATAACAAAATAGCTAAATATATTAACTGATGCGTCATGTTGGCGCTCTAAAAATAAGTACGCAGTAAACAGGCGTATGTCATACTTATAGAAGTCCCCTTAAATTAATGCCAAGGAAAGCGTATGAAAACTTCATATATAGATTAAACACAAACAATGGTTACTTAATTGAATTTGTTATTGAAAAAAAAATTGATTTAACTATAAATTTGTTTACATGTCCAGGCTGCTTGTTCGTTGTGTTACTTGCTATTCACTGGAGTAAGCGCGTGCTACGGCCGCAGCACGATCCGGCTGCTCCTTAACACACTGCTCATGAGAATCTTCGCGATCATGCAGAGCTTTTGGTTTTTTAGCAAATGTACGACACTTCCATATGTCTATCTCAGTGGACAAACACTTGCGAAAATCAAAATCACACTGTCCTAAGCTAAAGGAGTTTTCATTATGCTCAAAATAGTGCAGTCCGCGACCTATTTTGATGACCACTCCAGAGCTAAGCACTATTTTACGATCGTGAAGCGTCTCATCTAATTGAAAATTCATGTGTATATTTCCGGTAGCCAGATCGCTGCGAATTTGTTGCAATATGTGTGCCTGATTCTTGGGTGCCGCCGTATCGGGACGCGTCGTAAGGCGTATGTACTTAAGATAGCGACAGTTCTTGACTAAAACCTCAAAGAAATTGATTAAATTCTTAAAATGATTTTGTTCAGTTAAATGCGGCTCGTTTAAGTGCGCTTCCTTAACGCTGTCATCCAAATATGGGCCAAAAAGGCGTTGATAGCTGCGGCCGCGTGCATCACGCTCGATGGTCACATGATCCAGCATCTTGCTTGAATGCAGATGCGTTTTGACCTGTTCGCGTAACTGTCGTGCGCGTGCCTCATACATTTTTAAATACTTGCAACACAATTGCTTCTTGTTGGGTTCCGCACTGGCCATTTGATTCAGCTTGTATATGCTTTCCTCGTAAAGCAATATAGCCTCCATTATGTGTCCAGTTTGCTCGCATTTGAGCGCATTTATGATCGACTCCAACTTGGGCAGATCATCTTCGTCCGAGAAGCGTCCCTGTGACATGTTGCGTTCGAAATTAGACTAACGTTTTTTTATTTGTGCAAATCTGACGAATAATTTAAAAATACTATTTTAAAATTTAATTTTGACAACAAAATGTTTTAAAATTTATAAGGCAAACACAATATGGTTAGAAATGAAACTGCTTTTATAAACTAAACCATCAAAATCTTTTCTGCTTACAGTTGACCACTGGCAGTGCCAGCAAACGCTCTCAGCAACAGCAAATGCCGAACCAGCTTTACAATCTAGAAACATCTTTGGTTAGTCAGCGGGATGGCACGCCCATGGGTGAACTGACCCCACACGAGGAGATACTCTACCTGCGCCGACAATTGGCCAAACTCAACAGACGCGTGCTTAACATCGAGATTAACAATGAGCAGCGTATGCAGCGCGAAAAGATAGTCTACTGTCTGGGTCTAGCCTACTTTGTGCTGAAGACTATCTTCTGGCTAAATCGCAATTAGGTGGCGTGAGAGGACGTTGGAATTTCATTTTAAAACTTCATTTGTTCATTTCAAATTTGAATTTTCACGATTTTTTTTTGCTATGGCACGCGACCACCAAAAAAATGCTTTCAGTTTTGTAAATGTTTTTGAAAGTAGACGGGTAGAAATCAAATTGTATTTCATTTGCCATATTTAAATTAAGATCTGTAATTAAATAAGCACAACATGTTCTGTTGGTTCGTATTGGAAGCCAAAAAAATGTCATATTTTTTTTTCATGTTTTCAAAAATTCAAAAGAAGCTCTTTTAAATAGCATATGCAAAAGAATGTAAAATGGATACAACAATATAACAAATGGTGCCGACTTAAGGCTGTTACAACCCTAATAACCACCACTATTGTAAATCCCTAAAAGAAATGTTAAAAAATGTTTGCCTACGCATAATTTATTTGAATATATTGTAATAATTGTAAGCGAAAAGCAATTTATACGGCAAGATCTTTTTGTGTGCTTTTGTTAAAACTAGTTTTAGCTACCAAACTACAATAGACATAAAGTGCATTGAAACTGTTAACGATAATCCCATGAGTAACTCTAAATCTCTAAACCAAATATTTAACAAAGTGAATAATGAAAGGTATTTGTATGGCTGTTCATACGATAAACATACATAGCAAATAATCGTAATACATCTGATGATAAATGTTCACTGCAACGGAGTAAACCACTTAGTTTTAGTGAATTATTATTGAATTAATACATACTTATTTAAATAAACAAGTTAAAACCTAAATTGTTATGATGCCGTAGAACAGCATGTTTTTAGTTGTTTGGAAAAGCCCGCGTCCTTAGGTGAATGACCCCATAAGCAGTTGTCCCACTGCAAAGACTGTAAGACCGTATTGTTAAAATAGAATCAAATACAGCTATAAACACTTCGTATAAAGTAATTGATAAACAAGGCACGGATTAGCTTTTCTCATTATTTTGATGCTTATTCAATCAATTGACAACAAGAAAAAAATGTACACGACATCCTTGTTTCTTGATCAAAAGTATACTTCATACGGGTTCAACAACGCTTTAAGGTCCTAAAACTACAAGTCAATGGACACTTTTGTAGTGTTTTCTTGACGATGTGCTCCTGCTACTTGATCCAAAGTTAAAGTCCGCATGGTTATAAATTCTTTGAAAAGGTTATCAGCACGAGATTTGATTGAACTCGTTATATAGAAATTTCATAATCTTATCTCATGGTTTGGCTGTAATTGACCCAAAACTATTGGCTATATGGGTGTGCTAAGCTGATGACGAGCAGTGTACGTGTTTCCCAACCAGGTTTTGGTGTAGTGCTAATACCATCTCAAGTGGCTTACTGGATTACCGCTGCGGTCGTACCATCACCAGTGACGCCGAACGTTCAGATCACGCAAAAGAGGCTGCCATGTCAGAAATGGGCTATAGAACCACACATTCTCACATTCAGACTATTTGGACATGAAAAAGATAACCGAAGGGTGCCGGGACTGATGACACTCGAGTAGCGCAACCTTGTAACCATTTTAAAGCAGTGTTTAACGATATTCAGCCGCTACCCCAAGGAGTTTTTCATCGTATTGTTACCGTGGATGAAATATGGATCCATTACGACACGGCAGAGACAAAGGAACAATCAAGACAGTGGCTGCTCGTAGAAACCGTAAAACTAACACCAAAGAATGCCAAGGTGGGTCTGTCGTCCAATAAAGTCAGGGCCACAGTATATTGGCATGCACGCGGCCTTCACATTGATTATCTTCCTTTAAGAGGCTAAAACGCTTCTATATTGAAATGCAAAAATGTATGAATTTGGCTAAGAATTACTGTCCCAACTATCATACTCTCCAGAGTTGGCCATTGGCGCCTAAACTAAAGTAATGCCTGAATTTAGGTTGAATGAAGGGTCATCACCTGAACAAACGCCTCTTTTGAGGACCTTAAGAAAACCTATTAGTTGGAAGAATAAATGAATTAGAACTTTAGTGGCAACTAAGTCCCACAAAATGTCAACAGAAACCTTCAAATGGAGAATTTTTAAAACGTCACATAAAGCAACGCACAGATCGCTTGATACTCAACAAAACGTAAAACATTGGTGACGCTCTTGAAATATTTTATTTTTTCTATATGTCAATACAATAGGTATTTTTTTTTTTACATTTAAATTATAATTATTTAATACAACTACCCAAGTAAATGCATTCGACGCTTCCACAGAAATATTTTGAACTGGAAGCGTATCAACGAAAGTCCAATACATACGAAAAACCTGAGCGTAATTTCGTTAAGTTTTCTAATCTTGCCTTTACTCTAAACTCTCTCTTCTCTACATGTCTAAAATTTTTGTATTTTTTGCGTTTTTTGTACAAGAAAACACGTCGTCAAGCTGCTGTTTGTTTTGTGTGTGGTGTTTGGGTAAAAAGCCAATCCTAGCCAGAACAGTTTCAGGAATTTCTTTTAATTTCGTTTATTTTTAATGGAATTACATTTAGTGTTTAATTTACACATTATTTTAAGAAATATTGTTAGTGTTTCGCTCTTTAACGCAAAACACAAATTAAGTGTGTTCTTCTTTCTGACTTCAATTTGCTTTTTGCTCATTCTTAACTTTTGCTTTTCTTATATGCATGTATATTAAAAGAAACGACTACTATAAACTTAAATACTTAAGTATAAATATGTTCTGTTGTATTTGTTGTGGCTTTTGTTACATGTGGCAGGATACAATGCAGCCTGCAACTTAACGCGCAGGACAACAAATTGTTTAATTTTGTATGGGCTTATTTTTTGTGGATGTTTTTGCATGATTGTGTAGACTATTAAACGGTTAATATGTTTAGGGTGGGTGTTGTGTAAAGAAATGCTTAACCACTGACAGGTCAACTGATGCTGCTCTAAGTATATTTGTGTACACACAGAGCCTAATCGCTTTCGTCCTCCTCATCATCATCAGAATCATCCTTCTTGCTCTTTTTGGCTGGCTTTTTCGTAGGCTTTGCGCGTTTCTTGGCGCTGCCATTAGCAGTGCCACCACCGCCGCCATTGGCCTCGAATTCCTTAACAGCGCGATCATAATCATCCTTAGCCTTAGCAGCCTTTGCCTCCCACTCCTATGAAGCAAGACAAGAAATAAGGTATTAGTTTGTGTTTATAGCAGTGAGTTTATAGTTCGTGGTATACGTACAGACTTGTCCTTCATTCCACGCCAGAGTTCACCACCACGCTTGGCCACCTCAGTCACTTTAATGCCAGGATTTTCGCGCTTGATACCTTCACGCGCGCTGTTAAGCCACAGCATGTAAGCGGATAGAGGGCGTTTTGGTTTGTCTCCCATATTAGTTTTGTTTTTTGTTTTACGTTAAGAAGTGACTAAGTTTATTTGCTACTGCTTTCAAGCTTCAAGCTGTAATGAGAGAAATAATTATTATTTATAAATTGTTTTAAGCTGCAAAGCAAACGATGCCTGCTTTAAAATGCCGCATTATTACAGCAGCAGCAACAACACACGTACAGAATGGGCGCGCAAATAGGCCGAAAAGAGACGACTATATAGCACAAAGAAAAGCGCGCGCGCGCCTTCTAACTACATGCTTGCATTGCATTATATATAAAAACGCGCGCTACTTTAAATTATCTACTGTATGCACTTGAACATATTGTACAATTTAACAAAAAAAATTGACAAAATTAATTAATTTATTGCGTTTTACTTAATCTTCAGCAGCAGCCATCTTAGTTTTTATATGTACATATATACAGACTCAATATAGCGAGTACCAATCGCTCCAAATGGCAACACTTTTTCTGTATGTGCTGTATGGCTGCTAGTGGCTGGTACAGCAGCGTCATACAACGCTCTAACGATTTGTGAAAAAATTGTATATGCAAACGTTTTAAATTGCTGTAGCAACTGCTTTTGTTAATTAAAAATTAAAATAAAAGCCTTAATGTTTAAATTAGACACGACAAAAGGCAGCCGGCTAGCGCAGCATGGCTGCCAACGACGCTAGTGTATTTAGAGCAAAAATACAAGCTTTAAATTATGCACAATATTAATAAATAAATTAGCACTGTTATTGGCATACAAAATTCAAATAAATTAATATTCAATCTTTAAATTGCACACTTTTAATAGTTTCTATTGACAACGCCACTTGGCAGCTCACCGACCTTTCGCTTCAAAATTCACTTCTACGACTGTACGGACTTGGCGTCGCTAGCAATGAGGAAAGCTACGAACAAACTCTGACAGCGCGCACTATGCGAAAAAGGCATGGCAGCTGTGATAGAGCGAGAGAGCATGTGTTGTGTAGTTACGCTCTTGCCGCTCTGGCATAGGCGCAAATTAATTGTGCCAGACGCAGCCGGCAAATTATCTCATGTGAAACAGCGAGACACGCACAGCACAGATAAATTGCGTGAAAACAAAAGAGCAAAGAGCAATGCAGATAAATGGCGAGTAAAAACAAATACAAAGTTAATAAAACTCTATATGAAATATATAAAGCAACAGCAAAGGTAAATGGCGCCAACAAAATGCAAGCTGTACGCTAACTAAATAATAAATGCATTATTATTATTAAATTGAGCACTTTTAAAATTAAGTACAACGAAAATTAAAGCTGATTAATAGCTAGAAATGGCGGCTTGCGACTACTTTACAAAGCATTTAGTAAATGTACCGAGTAACTTGCAAAATAGAAAAAATAATGAAATGAAAGCGCAACAAAAAGCGCGCCAATATTAACATTTGTATAGGAAAAAAAAAATTATTTAAAACGAAATTAACATAAAAATATGCCACTTTTTAAATTTTTTCCCAGCAGCCATTTTAGTTTTACACATTTTCTGTATGCGCTGTGGCTTGCTTTGTGGTACAGGCAGCACCAACATACAAGAGTGTAACAGCAATTTTTTATAAGTGTGGCATTTGATGAAATGATGTTGAAATCTTGACATTATATATATGTATCATTCTATCGGACCACAAATAATATTTACTTAGAAAACACAAACACAAAACAATTTTATATTTTTTTTCACTTTTTGCACAAATTTTTGTAAGACGCTAAATTTGTACGAACCTTTCGTGTGTATGGCTTAACTTCAACTGTACGGAGCTTGGCGTCTTAGCTAGAAAGGAAGCATAATGGCATGCAAAAAACAAAAAATCACCACCATTACTGAGAGCGCTCTCTTATGCTCTCCAATAGGCGAGACAAAACGTTAGCCGGCAACCGGAAACTATGTTGGTGTAACAGAGACGGCTAAACGAAATTGGCATAAAAGCAAAGAGCGGCTAAATGACAAGTAAAAACAAATGCAATGGTAATAAAAATATAAGTAGAGTAAATAGAATAGCAGCTGAAATAGGAAGCAAAAGAAAATGTCAATAAAAACAACATTTTTTAACGCTGAAGAAAACTAGAATTTGTTAAAGGATCAAGCCAAAGTATGTATGTATATATGTATGTACTCAAATTATTCGAAAATGACCTTGTTTTTTTTCAGCGAGTAACTTAGCTCGTATATGCATACATACATACATACATATGTATGTACATGTATGGTATATCTAAGACACAATATAACAAAAATTGTATGCATGTGTGTACATTTGTTTTTATCTTGAGAGAAGAAAATGGCAAACAAAGTGAAAGCAAAACCTACGCACACACGTATGCACTTAATAAAAAATGGCGCCAAAGCATTTTATTAAATATTTAGTAAATTTTGCTTTAAACATGATGCTAAAATAAAGGGTGATCCAATAAGAGCTTGCTGCCTTATAAAATAAGATACATAACAATAAGCATATTGATTTAAATGAGTGCAATTTTCGTCCACTCTCTTAAGCATATCGGCCGGAATTCCAAGAATAGCATGGGTCATGTTTGTTTCCAAAGCTTCAATCGTCTTGGGTTTATCAAAGTAAACAAGAGATTTCACCTGTCCCCACAGGACCTTTTCTTGAGATAATGGTTTTAATATCACTTAATAAAGCAATTGTATTGTTAGCTGTATGTGATGCAGCGTCATCCTGTTGAAGCCGCAAAGTTACACCAAAATCTACTTTCGGTAACAAAAATTCATTGATCATTGCTCTGCATCGAGCTTTACTGAGTGTTTTTAAAGAAATACGGTTCGATTATGCCGTATTGGCAGCTCTTAAATTGCTTCTGGCTCTATATGCGCTTAAATACAACAAATTAATAGCATCTTTGCATTCAGTTTTTAACAAAAATACATATCAAGCAAACAAGGTGTCTCAAAAGAAATTTCATATTTTATGAACGAAAAACGCCTCATAAGGAGTTTTACCCGCTTCCCAATCTTAAGCTAATTGAATGAGTTAAAAAGAGTCAGGTGTGTGCTTCCACTTAACTAGTTAAAAAACATAAACTGCGTAAAAAAGAGCGCGAATGCAAATATGAACACATCGATTGTTAGGTTAGTTTTGTGCATATCGATAGATTACTATCGTTTTTGCTGTTATATTTCAAATTTATTTGTGTTTTAAGAGCTATGCAGCAAATTTTTAATTATAAAATTACAAGCATTATATGCAAAGTTAATATTTCAAGTCTAATGCAGCCACAATTTTGACAAATATGAAAAAAATACAAAATACGCGCTATTTGAACTAGCTCGATAAATTAACTAGTTCTGATATATAATGATGGTTGGTTGAATTCTGAAAAATTTGTTTACATTCAAATGAGTGAGTTTAATTATTTGTTTGTTATTGCTCGACGTACAAAATGTTTTATAAGAGCTATGTTACGACCATTTTGACTTTTATCAATTTTTTTAAATAATTTTAGCAATATAAAAAAAATTTCGCGGCAATTACAAATGTAAACAAAAGGACTTAAAGTACCGACAACTGAGATAGTAAATGTTTGTTTTATGTTTTCAATTCAATGTATGTGTGCAATATAAAACATGGCACACACATGTGCAAAGAAAAAAGGCAGAATATTGTTTTCCCGCCATATTTTTTTGAGGAGACCTTAAGAAAATGTAGGGTAGGTAGCGTTTGCAAATATAACAATAGATTGTAAGGCGACACAAAACAATTATAGCGGAGACAAATGAATCGTTACCTAATTTAAGTCAGGGATGCGTGAGACGTTCGGCAAAAGAATTGATGTAAGCATTTGTAAAGCCTACATCATAATGTAAATGCGAAAATGTTCATCATACGTTCATAGCAATGCAATACTGATTTTAAATAGATGACAACATTTTTAACGAATAGTTTCAACTGCAATAAGGGCTGATACAGTATTATTGGAAAACTATATGGCTCAGTTTATTATCCATAGCTTAGATTGGTAATGAATAATAAAAGCAATGGCCGATGCTAGTAACTACGAAAAAAGGAAATCTTTTCACGCTCGATAAGATTCTTAAAATTGTAGCAAAATAAAATGAATACATTTTTAAAAATCAAACGCCTACTATTTGAATCGGCTTAAGATATTTGCATGTAATAACTCCGCATCAAAACAAAAAATGCACTTGATATTGATTAACGAGAAATAATTTTGCTAGTTACCTTAATTTTAATATGTAAACAATGTTTTTGAACCTGTGCTTTTCGCCTAAACCCGGTTCCAGATAAAGAACAACTTTTTAAGTTTGCTTAATTAGATAAAAGAAAAAATGTGTTCTTAAACTAAGCTTTTTCCGCTAAGCCTTGTTCCTGAGTAAAGAAAATGTATGTTTTACAAATTTCTTAGTTATGCAAATCTATACCATATAGAAGAAAAACTATTTAATCTAAAAAGGTTTTCTCATATATAGGGGCAGTAATTAATCATTGGCATACTTTTGCTAACACAATACATAATTACTGTTCTCCTAAGCTCAGTTCCAAATACAGGAAAACTATTTTGCTTTTAAATTTATTTTGTCATGCAACCTAATCGTTTGGCGTTCAATTTTTTTTGCTTCATTTACAAATGCTTTTCCAATACATTTTTGCTTTTAGTTTTAATTGTTGCTCTTAACAAATCTAGCAAAAAAAAAGAAGTGTATTTTCGAACTTATGTTGTTATACATCACTAGACTTAGTGTTGTCAAACAAATCACGTTGATATAACTTTTTTTATTTATACTTTACTAACAAATTGATTTTGATTGTTTATTATTAATTTAAAAAAAACAGAACAAGAAACGAGCAAAAGCCGAGCAAAGACTTCGCTCGCAACTTTGCTGCTGCTAGTTGACACTGTTGCCAGCAGCAGAAAAAAGAGCGCAAGCAACAAATGCGCTCAGTTTGAAGCAAACGCTGCAAGCGCTCAGACGTGCACGCGCATTTGCTTTGTTTGCTGCTGCAGCAAAGCGACGAAAGAGAAGAACATAACAAAAATAAACACAGAAAACCAGTATGAGTGATGATGCGGCGCCTGTGCCTTTTCGGTTTACCGATGCCAGATCTTTGAGATTCGTGGAGCTGTATCGTGATGAGGCCTGCCTATGGAATCGCAAAAAAGCATCGCAAAAGGCGCGCAACAAATCGTATAAAAATATTATGCATACCATGAATGCCCTGACCACCCCGGGGGAGCTGCCCTTGACTTTAGAAAGAGTTAAGATGAAAATTAAAAACTTTCGTACACATTATCATCAGGAGTTGAAAAAGATAAAGCTTCATCCAGGATATCATCCGAAGGTTATATGGTTCGATTTGATACACACTTTTTTAGAATGCTACTTGCAAGATAGCAAGCTGCTCTTGCCGAGGGTTTGTAAATTTCTATTTGCTCTTTAATGCGCTTTGCTTATTGTATTTACTTATGTTATTCTTTAGCCGAATCGTTCGCGTAAACGCGATTCTATGCGCCCAACTTCCATGAAGCGTCTGAAGGTTAAACTGACACGATTGAAAACTACGAAGCGTATGCCACTAGAGCCAGATTTGGCGGAACTACCTAAATTATTTGATACAGATGAAACGACGGGAAAAATTAAACAAGAAACGGCTGCGCTGTTGGAAGTAACGCCCAACGTTGAACTCATGGATGCAACGCCAAGAATCAATCTGTTAAGCACACCACCGCCGCTGGTACAAATAGTTCCTCCAGCGCCACCACGCGCAATACAAATATCCGATGTTACTTCTCTGGCACAGCCATTGGTAACGCCACCGGCTGCTAAACCAGATAGTGCGCCAAAACAAACGCTGCCACCAGGTGAAGATGAGTTTCATTTCTTCGGCCTCAGCATAGCTGCCCAATTACGTAGCATGCCTTTTGCTAATGCCATGATCATGCAGTCCAAGATGCAGCATTTGCTTTCCGTAGAACGTCGTCAGTTAGTGGCCCATGCTATTCCATAGTTATATTAAGCTTGTGTTAGCGTATTTAATACATAGTATGCGCAGACTTACATATATAGTATATAAGCAACTTTTATGTATCTTTTTGTATATGCAGTTCATATGTGTACTAAATGTTTGTTTCGCAAATGCCTTATTATTTAAGTTATGTTTTCTACCTATGTATGAAGTGCTCAATAAATGTATGTACATACATGTTTTTGGCTTATAAACATTTTTGCTGCATTCCCTTTAAAAAAAAATACAATAAGCTAGCAAAAGCAAATTAACGAAAGGCAAACGCAAAAGCAAGCAATGAAGAGCAGGTCGCTCACACGAACGACAGCCGAAAATGAAAACGGAGAGTTGCTGTCGGTAGCAACAAAGTAACGAGCGTAGGCAAAGCAGCGAGTACTTGGCTTTTATGTATGCATATATGTATGTGCATACAAGCGAGTACGAATGAATAAGAGATTGGTGAGGAAACATGAAAACATATGTACATAAATACATATGCACATGTTTGCGTGCATGTTATCAAAGAGTATTAAATATATAGAGGCGAAAATTCTCTCTTGAACAAAAGCTCCAAAAAGATTATGCATCGACTTAGGCTCGCAAACACAATGCAAAGTGAAACAAACAAAATGAACAACAACAGCGTTCATTTCGTTGAGGTTGTTTTTGCGTTTTCTTGATATATTTAACATTGCTTCTGCTGTTAAGGTTCATTTCTGCATTTACACAATTTATATTGTCGCAGCGTAGATCGGTTGAGCTTGAATGTATAAGCATTGAAGCATACCCTTTCGTGGAGAATATGCATTTCCAAATGGCTGATTGGGCTGAACAGATCTTTTCGTGGATTTGGCTAAGTTGAATATGCTTAATGGCACAATGAAAATAATCTTCATGTTCTCCAAGTTTCTATTTGATAGTTTTTCGAAAAACTAAACAATTTTATTCGCATTAGTTTTGCGTGCTCTGGAAAATTATTATTATTGACACTTATTGGAATTAATTTAAAAAAAATTTCCTTTTGTTAATAAATGAAATAAAATAAATAAATGTATGTATTATGAATTTCTTCTTCTTGGGTCGACGCATAATTTTGTTGCTGGAACTAGTTGTTGTTGCCTACAGTTGTTTTTGTTTTAGACTTTTGCCGATCTTAAGTCGGCACATAGTGTTCAAAACTAAACGCAGCCCGACTGCTTTTTGTTTCGCCCAATTTTGTTTTTGCTTTCGCTTTGCCGATCTTAAGTCGGTGCATAAACTCCAATCTGGTTCAGCGCAAGAATATTGCACAAATACATATTTATACAGTGCCTGTATGTGCGCACACGTAATAGAACAAGCACGCATACTAAGAAAAGGTATGATTTCATTAAACAAAAATATACAAATCTTGGCTGCGGCTGATTTAAAGAACATAGCCGACAGCCAAAAGCTTGGTTTTTGTAATGCTATTTTTAAATATTAGGTTCAGTCATGACCACCCAGCCACCCACATAACTAAAAAGAAGTTGTGAACTTTGATTTGAATGCGCTTTATATTTGCTTAGCGCTTTGTTTGCACAAAATGTAATTTTGATATAAAATAAGGTAAATTTAATTAAAATAAAATAATAATAAAACTAATTTAATTAAAATATAACTTGTAATTCAAATAAATTTTATTATAATAAATTAAAAGAATAATAAATATAAGTTTAATAAAATAATAATAAAATACAATTACATTATATTTAAAATAAAATAAATGAGCGGCTTCCAAGACACCTTAACCGTTTTTATTCAACGATAAGCTGTTTTAATGTTTTTAATAACACATTTTTTTGCAAATCGCCCATATACAGTGTTGTGATTTTAGCTTTTTTATAGTTAGATCTATCATAGTATTTAAAAAATTTTTATTTAGGAGCTAATTAGGCAACCAAAGGCAAGCTGAGTGTAATATTAATATGTGCTGCTTAATTTAAGATTGCCCAATATTAAATGATTAAAGATAAAAATTACCGAAAATTATTAACGGAATGAATGAGATATCAAAAATTTATGTTTCTTGGGAGTATTTATGTGGTTTTTAAACAAAACTTTTTTTCCAATCTTTCTAAGTTACATACCCTTGAGATTATTGGTATCACTTCATACGGATCTGAGCACTAAAACCTATATTATTCATATCTTGAAACGAGAATATTTTAAAATCAAGGTGTCTCAATAACCATTGCACCTATCGTTTTTATTCTTTACAATCTACTTTAAACTCCCAAATCTTGTTCGATGTTACTATATTACTATGTATGTTAAAATATACCTAGCACCAATGCTTGCCTGCATTGCAAAATGTTAAAATTGCCTTCGTTGTTACTTCAACCGAGCCACGGGCCAGAAGCCAGTCAGCATAAAATGTTAAAAATATAATATTGCTTTTGCCTATGTTAAATCAGTGCACAATGTTCAAAACAAAAAGCAAGCCGACTGCAATTGCTGCTGCTTATTGTTGTTGCGTAGTGTTTATTTTGTGTTTGATTTTGCTTTTACCCCAACCGATCTTAAGTCAACGCATAATCTTTCAACGGTAACAAAAGCACGGAGAGAATTTTCGCCTCTGTATATTTAATACTCTTTGGCATGTTATGACGTCCGTGCGTTTTCAACATAGAAATACTGTACATACTCTTACATAAATACATAACTACTACATATGTACATAGAATTTGCATATGTAGTTATCTTGACGCAATTTTCATAGTTTGTTTATTATCGAAACTTTTGCACCCTACTCTACACAAATGCACAATAATATGTAAACACATACATTTTTACATGTGTTTGTATGCAAGTATATACATACATATGTATATATGTATGTACATGCGTACATAGAAACTGAACGAAAATGCTGACTCGCTTGTTGTTGTTTTTATGAGCATCGCTTATCGGTCTCTGCTTTGCTTGCGCAGTTCTCGCATTAAATTTTGCAATAACAAAAAGTACATACAAACATATGTACATATGTATTTGCAAATACAAACACGCACACACATTTATACCCTACAGTGCGGCATTTGATTACCGCATATGTAAGTACATACGTATGTATGTAGGTATATTTTTGGTATATATTTTTACACTGCAATTATATAACACTGGCCGACATGACTTTTGGAACTAGCTTTTTCTTAGTTATTGGTGCACATAAAAATATATAGTATATATGTACATATGTATGTACGTATGTACATACATAATATTGAAAAAGTTTATTATTGCGCCTAGCAAAAAAATGTTCGCTTCCTTTTTTTCTGGATCATGTCGCCTTTGCCAATGCACTTACCACATGTCCATGAATTTTTGTGCACTATATAATTAAAATTTGGAAATATAGAGAGAGAAAAACGCAATTTTATCATATTTCATATCATACGTCAGATGACAAGAGAATCCATCTAGATTATTTGTTTGAAAACAAGGGCAGGATTTTTTCAAATAATCCTACCTTGAAATAAATTAAAATTTTTTTTAAAGTAGTATGTAGATAGGCCAATTTTGTTTGTTAACTAGTGTAGCCTGTTAACAAATTTAAATTGCAAGTTTTTTTTATTATTAAGTTTTGAAGACTTAAGTTAGGGTATTAAGGGTATTAGTTAATACTCTTAGTTTTCTAACTACGCCACTGATATATACATACTTATATACGAACTCATGTAGCGCATTTAGAATATAAGATATTTTCCTCATATTTAATTGCATACTCTTGAACTTATATTATTTGCAATAATTATTTAATTGAAATACTATTTTATTACATTATTTTTGCTAAAGCAATAAATATCAAACCCCCAAGTTACGTGTTGCTTAACGTGTTACCAAAATATGGCTGACATTGAAATACTCCTCGCACGCCTCCGTGCATATCCCTAAGACCATGCAAATGCTACACACAATTTGCACCGTGCGCGTAAAATTGGGTCACATGCACTGCCACATGGTAGCACACTCCTCTCTGCACCCAATCTCGTTGCAACATCGCTAACAGACACACCACAACAATAGTCGCCAACGCCATGAAAGTGAGTTCAAGATACTGAACTTGAATTGGCCTTAAAAAAACAACACAGCGGGGCCTCGTGAGTTGCTCGGTGGGTCGGTTAGGAGGTTGCTCGACCAGCCGGCCGGCGAATATGCAAAGACTCGACCGGCCCAGGCTATGTTTCAATTGTTTGTGCGTCTATTATAGGAAATCCAAAAGGCAGAACTGGAACTATAGAGCACAAAGAAAGCATCTGTAAGCGATAAGTGAAAGAATGTCGGAAAAAGCGTCACATATATTTATAAGGCGAAAATCGGAATTCTAAAATTTTTGAAATATTTTTCAATGTTGTAGCTCTTCCTGAATAAAAAGTCGAAACTCTATAATGTGCAATATGAAAGTATCTGAAAGTGGATTTTTATGGAATTTCGAACCAAATAATATTTTTTAGGATTTTAGATCTATCATAAGTTGTAATTTTTGCTTTCGGAACTTGAGCTTGGAAAAACATAGTATGAAATATAAAAGTATCTGTAGTCGATTATATAAAAATCTAAAATTTACTATTTCAGGAACGCAATTTTGAAATTTTGAACACTGTATCTCAAGTACATAGGAAAAGTGGAAGTATCTTTAGACGTTGTTGTACGAATTTTCGAAAATCTTTAACTTGCTTTCCCCAGCCGAAAAATTCAAGTTCAAGTTACAGGTTGTACTTCCCGATCCTGAGCCTGAAAGAATCCTAAAATATGGAAAATTCTATGTAGAGCTTCGGATAGGCCCTTAAAGTTGTAAGGTGAAAATTTAGAATTTGACGTATATTTAAAATATTGCTTTCAAATATCATAGTAGATCGGGAACTTATATCTGTTGGGACTAGATCAGAAACTTGTATCTGTTGCGTTTAGTTCCTGATATATTTATCCGTAGAAATATTATTAAAAATCTTAAATTTGCCTTTCCAAGAACGTAAATTTGAAATTCAATTTTGTAGCATTTACTTTTTGAACAAGAACTTATGATTACCAGACCATGAGTCTAGAACTCCGAAAGTATCCATAACTACTTTTATTTCGAATTTTGGTAAAAGCTGCATACAATGTAAACATTTTATATTGCTATCCAAGAATGCAAAATCATAATATTTCATACTATTCCCAATATCACTTTTACAAAAATTTGATGCAAATTAACTCTCCCCCATTTGAAAAAAGTAATAAAAATCTTTTAACAACTTGGCTATCGCAATTTTAAATAAAAGCTTTTTTTAAATCTTCGTCTTTGTCATCATTTATTTTTCTATTTAGTGCGACCGCTAGATGGCGCAAGCAAGTTGTTCTTGCTAGATGGAGCTAGCAACTTTTTGTTGCTAGATGACGCAAGTAAATGAACGCATATGTACAAAAATTAAATATAATTAAAGTTATTATTTTATATGGAAAAATTAAATATATTTTTGTTGGAAAAAGCGAGCAGGAAGCCCCCTAATTTCATGTTTATTAAAAATGTTAATGCACAAGGGCGTAGCTAGGGGGAGTTAGGTATCATCGATATACAAAAATATATTTTTTGGCCCCCTTTTCGAGAAGCTGGCTCCGCCCATGTAAATGCATTATTATTAAAATTGCATCATCATTAAAGTTTGATTGAAAGTGAGTAACGAAATAGTCCTTACTTTTTTTTAGAGATCATAGTTCGGCATAGTAGCTTACTTCAATTACCATCAATATATACATACATATATGTATATTATGTACATATTAACAACGTCGTAACGTTCAAAGCTTTCATATTTTTACAACATAACGGTAAATATTAAAGATACTTTTGCATCCATATGGCAAACATATTGGCTCAAGTAGACGGCGCCGAGAATGCTGCGACTACTCCGGCAATAAGATTAAGGGAAAGAAGAAAAAAAAAACAACAAGTGCCTGCTTGGTTGGTTGACTGACTCCCTGCTTGGCTGCGTGCCTGTTCCTGGTAAGCATCTGTATCCTGCTGAGCTCAACTGTATTTGTACGTTGTGGTATGTATGTACGTATGTATGTATGTTGTTGCCGCCGTCTCTAAGAAACTGCAACATTTGCTCACTCAACGAGTCATCCAGTTCTAAAAAAAGAGGACCAACCCAAGTGCTGCGTACATACTTGCACATATGTATTAAAGACAAAGCCACACCAGGGATGTATGCAGAAGGAGCGTACTGGGGTTCAGAAATACCACGAAAAATATGAGCATGATCTTTGAAGCACTGTCGGGCTAAAACTAGTTAGTCCGAAGGCGCAAAAACCTATACCCCCCATTATTACTCTGTGCCCGCCTTTGATTTGCACACATCTGATATGGGACGGTTTACACGGCTTTTGATAACTTCTTAACTAGGAATAGCACGTTCGGTTTGACTTTCCTAATTTACAAAATTAAAGTATTTCAAACCGGTGCGGATCTAGGATTTGATCTTGGAGGTGGTGCTTCACTTCGAAGTGTTTATATATCAGAGCACGAAAACCACCCCCGTGGATCCGCCACTGCTTCCAAAACATGTTTATGAGAAAAATTAACAAGCGATCATATCTAGTTCGGTAGAGAAAAAAAGAAATAGTTTCCTATTTTTATTTCAGAATTGAAAAATTTGAAAAAAATTGTATGTTTTAGAGTTCCATCCCATACCAACGTCCTAGGCCCTAATATGTTACCCAGTGTAAGTCTAAAAGTTTATATGAGTAAGCAGGCAACTTTTAATTTTCATCCTATTATATTTTTCGATGAAGAGTAACTGACCTATCCAATAAATTTTTTAAATTTTATGAACAAATTCTGTGGATGGGGTGACAAAGAGAGAGGAAGTCGAAATATCTATTCCATATTTTCTGATATTTTCGTTCCACACCCCCAAAATCTTGAATTCCTGAATCCGCTGCAGATATCAATCCATTTTCTGTGTTAAAGAGCATACGCGCTTTGTTATCCTGATTAGAATAAAACATGTTAGTCACATTGTATAATGCGCCTACCAGTTTGCACTTTATGTCTATATGCTCGCACTCACACATACGCATTCGCATCCTGCCGAGTGCGCCTCATGCGTCCCATACAAAAGTGCTTTCAACTGTTGGCTTGCTCGCACATTGCTTCTGCTTCTGGTTTGCATACAGCGTTGCGTATCCGACGATTTCTACCACCACCAGAACCAGAACGAGTAACACACTGTCATACACTGCCACCACCATGCCACCATGACCAGAGAACCATACCATGGCCAACGGCTGTGAGCAAACTCACTGGCAGCTACTATACCAAAGCCTCTGCCAGCAGAACCACCCAGAAGCTATGGCAATACTACCGTTACACACTTCAGGCAGCAGCCAACAGCACGGCTGCACCGTGCCTCGGAACGAACCGAATACACCCCAAACCTAGGGCCGGTAACATCGGCCCGGTACGTAAGCTTTTTTGGCTTGGTATGGAACACGGTGTCTCTTATGTTTTTTACTGGGCGCATAAACTGGCGTAGAGCCGAAATGAGACGACAAACAGCCATAATAATCGACCCACAGCTGCACAGTGGCACAGTGTAATGCGAAAATAATTGCAGTTTTTCTAGAAAATTATATGTGCTTAGGTCACTGTGCTTACTAAAACTGCGGTTTGACTAGGCGCATGTTTTTACGGCAATCGATCATATGGAGTACTGGAGCTGCTTCAGAAGCTAGAGAGCTCTTGCGAATGTAGTGACTATGCAAAGTAATACCAAAATATTGAACTACATAGATCTTTTTCTTTAGGGCCACAAAACAGAAAAGTTTTAATTTTCCAAAATATGCGTATGAACAATAGTGTGCATAATTTTATGGACGTCACTGTTGCTTTAGTAGCTTTTTAGGTGTTTACTTGCTGAATTATTTTTTTTAAATTGGAAACTGCAATTTCTGAATTTTTTGAAAAAAAAAAAATCATCAAAATATATTTATATATAATATATAGAATTTGGTTAAAAGTGTAATAATATTACTAGTTGCAAAAATAATTGGTATAATACTAACATTCCCAACATTTCCCATTTAGCACAAATTTTTGTCCTATCGATGTACTTAAGGCATTACGGGCATTTTTGATGGTTCCGAGTTTAAATATCGTAAAAAGTCGAAAAAAAAGTTTATTCTTAAGGCCCATACGCAGCATGCGAAAACTCCGCACGAAATGTCAAAACTTCATATAAAAAAAAAATTCCTTTTTTTGGGACTTTTTTTTTGTATATGAAGTTTTGACATTTCGTGCGGAATTTTTGCATGCAGCGTATGGTCCTTTATGAGGAAAACAAAAAATATATTATAACTAGCCAGCATTTTATCTAAAAAACAAGATTTTTGCACATGATTTTGGGGCTACCTAAATTTGAGAAAAATTGCGATCTATTTTAAGCCCAATTCTTCTGAAGTATTTGGAATTTTTTATGGCCCCTGTGTATAAAAACCGTGAAAACTTGAAAAAATTTCACTTTTGTATGAAAGAACAGATCGCTAATGTAATTAAATGTCTGAAGCTTTGAAAGGCTTCTGTTGTTTTTGAGGCTTTTCCAAATGTTATTATTTTCCGAATATCAACATCATTTCATGTATCTACCACCAGCTATAAGAACAAAAAAAAATATATATATTTGCTTCTGTAGAAAGAACACTTAATTAACCTAAAAACTTTAAAAAACAAGCTTTTGGAAAATATTTAATTTTTGTTTTTTCAAAATTTGACAATTAATTAATAATATAAAAAACTCGTAGATCAAATTCAAATTTGAGACGAAATACCGATAAAAAAGTTATCAAAAATCGTTCTCTTGTATAGCAGATGGCACTTCTTAGTAGTGCTGGAGAAAACATCGATGATCGTAACGTAGTTAAAAATCTCTTTATATCGATGTTGGCCAACAGAGCTGTTTCTCCAGCACTACTAAACACCCATTTGATGAGTTCAGAAGTGCTGAAGAAACATCTCTGTTGGCAACATCGATATATAGAGGTTTTAAAGTTCGATTATCGATGCTTTCTCCAGCACTACTTCCTAGATTTTCAAACAACATAAGATATAATTATCTTTAATTTCATTTCCAAATGTTTGGGATCACGAAGGTAAATTAAAGTTTATTAAAATATTTTGTTAGTTTCAGCGACATGTTGTTTGAAAGCAGTTTTGTATTAGGTCAAATTTTGTGTCATATATTTATATGTACTGCCTAATTGTAGGTGTTACTCGGCTATAAAGGAATAATTTTGTTTTGTAGTTAATTGCTTCAATTCGTCATCATTTATCTTTCAGCGGGTGTATCTTGGACTCCAGAAGCATTGTGCTTTGTCGGCTGCTCTTCTTCTTCTAACTTCTATTACCAGAAATAGCCAATTGAACTAATGCTACTCCCTTTTGCATAATGAACATATCATGGCCTAGTCCCAATATTAGTCAATATACTCGTACTACATAATACGCAAAGCCCTGTCCAACAATATTAGCCAGCCAAGTTTGCATTATCGCTTAGACCCACTGCTCGTATACCCTACACAAAGCGTATCTTTTGGTTTTCTTCAGCATTTTGTGCATGTCAGACCCACTATGAGTTGCTGGTATGCCGCCAGCCAGTTCGGGTGCTGCTTATATGAACATTTTTGCCTGTACTCTGTGCTGCGCGCTGTGTTTGTTCATTCGCGTTCGTATAGATACAGATACTTTCATATAACGAGCAGCAGTCGCATTTGTCACACTTCCCCCCGCTTGCCTTAGTGCATTCTACTTGTAGTACGTTGTCGTCCACTGCTTTACTGTTTGCTGCTTTTAGCTGCCTATTCGCTCGTTCGTTCGTTCGTTCGTTCAGATACATTCGTTTCGTTCGCATTGCTGCCTGTACCTCCGCAGCCCGACTTCCCTGCTGCCTCTACAAACTGGTGCTCAACAAACTGGCTATGGCTGTGGTTCACATAGTAGAGCGAGATACGATACAGCCGTACAAGCGTTGCTCGAAATTGTTTGGTTTTGGTCGAATTTTTATGTTCGCTACGCTATTGATTTTTCAGCAAAAAAAGGTTGCTTTGTTTGGGGTTTATATTTGTTATGATGATGACAGCTGAATTCTTGAATATTTCCAATAATAGATACACTTACATCTTTTTATAAATAAACTTTTTTTTTTTGCAAAACTGTCGTGGCTGTGCAAAAAATCTCTAGACGGAGTTGCGCCTTGCTACATTGACGAGTTCTATTGCGTAAGATTTATAAAAGCTTTTGCAGATTTTGGAAACTTTGTCTAAAAATATTTTTATTAAATAATGCTTTCATTGCATTTTTTGTCCTAGGAAGATTGCAGGTTACATCGTAGCAACAGGCTGGGGCTCCTTCTAAGTTTTTCATAAAGGAAAAAGGGTAAAAGTTACAGAGATCCGTGCGGTAACACAACGTGCCAGTCTAGGCCTAAGTGTGCTGGTCGAAGCCTAACCTAACCTTCATTGAAGGGTTTTTGAAAAGTATTTCGGCCTGTTGAAAGATTTCCAAAGCTCTTAAGGATTAATTTTTATTTTGAGCCTTATGTAAAGCTGCTGTTTTTAATTTTGAGAAAAAAACAACAAATTTTATTGCGAAACTACAAAAATGTGGTAATTAGCAGTTTTAGCCATAAATTTAATTGTTATTTAAAAGAACGTGGCGCTCAAATCTCAAATATCCATGGGTCAAGCAAAAATTTCGAATATAGTAATACAATTTTTTTTCTTTTATATTTTGTTTTTTTTTTTTTATTTCATTTATTTTTTATTTTAAATTTAATTATTTTAAATTTTTTTTTTTTTTTTTTTTTTTTATTTTTTTTTTTTTTTTTTTTTTTTTTTTTTTTAAATTTTATTTTACTTTTTGTTTTGTTTTCTTTTTTAATTTGTTTTTTTATTTTAAATTTTATTTTATTTTTTATTTTTTTTTAGTTTTGTTTTTAATTTTATTTTTAAATTTGTTTTTTGTTTTATTACTTATTTTATTTTTTTGTTTATATTTATTTCCATTTTTTAGATAGCCCAAATTCGAGTTCGGTGGAAGATTGCAATGAAAGACTCCCTATGCTCCAATAGGAGATAAAGAAAACCATATATATATATATATATTTTTTAAATTGGATTTAATTTATAGAAACGATTTTGGGAGTTATCGCTTCATTCTACGGCACATATTTTTTAATTTTTTTTTTATATTTTCAATTTTATTCAATCTATCTATTAATTTAATGTCATAATGATACTAAAGATTTGTTTATGCTTGTTTAAATAAATCTTATAGGCACAGTATAAAGCGTATGTACAAATTTTTTGTTTAATTTAAAAAATATTGTATAATTTTAAGTTAAAAAATATAAACTTACGCACATGATTAAGATGTAGCCGATTGTGCCTAATTTTATGTAAATTTTTTTAAGATAGAAAATTCGACATATGACTAATTAAAGTTATAAGTGCATTTATATAAGTTAATTTATCTATGTTAATTTTTAGTTACTCTCTTTTATATGCAAAATCAGCTCTTTGCATCAGGCTTGTTTAGAAGCACACTCATGATTTGAATCCTCTTCATCTTGCGTGCCTATATGAGCAGACTCCAAAAATTCCTCCAGTGCGGGCCATGGGTGCTGATGTCTACTGTAGTTGTTTTTATTGCTATTTTTTATGATAAGACTGAAGAAAAATATTTAATAGAGTGCCTCAAATCTCTTTTTGCTCAACTATAGGAAGATTTGATCTTCTCAATGAAATAATTTAATTAGTTTTGTTTTTTTAGATATATTTTTTTTTATACTGCACATTTTCCGACAAATTCAATATATTATATTTTTTTGGATTAGAAAAAAATATTTTATATCATTGCTAAAATTTTTTATTGTGCCCACTTCTTTATTTAAATTTCGTCTATCTTAATTTTTTTCTTTATTAGTGACAGTACAATATGTATTAAATTTTTTATGCATTAAATATTTTTTTTTAGATTTTTGATATTTTATTCAATTTTATTTATTTATATTATAATATAAGTTTAAAAAACACGGTGTAGAAGCTAAGCATAGCTTTTCTTAGTTAAAAGCAAATTTTCTGTCCTCTAGCAACAAGTTAATTATTTTTTCAAGGTATGTTCCAAAAATCAAAGCGCAGAATATACCAAGAGATATGTATAGTATATTGCTAACTGATATTATTTCCTAAGAAAACATATAAAGAATAGATTAAACAATTGTTTGGTCAACAACATTTATAATAAATACTAGACTACTTGATTTTCGCTTTGCTGCGCCAAAGACACAAAAATTGGTGTTGTGCCCGAAATAGCTTTGGAATAAATTTGAGCACAGATTGAGTGTTAAGTTTAAAGGAACAGAAATCCTTAAGAAAAGCTCTTGCTTGGATTATAAAGACCTTTAAAATTTACTTAAAGCAAATCTAGAGATTTGTGGCACAATACTTGATTGTGCCTTGGCTTACTTCGATACTTTTTGGGTATTTTGTTCCAAAATTGGCGTCGAAAAACTCTTCATAACTTTTTTAAACATAAATGTAGTGTCTTGACAGCAACAAGTTTTAAGCCAAAAGCATTTTACACATCTAGCAAGAAAGTTTCTTTAGAAATCTCTGTTAAGTACTGATAATGATTTTTTGAGCTTAACCACTGCGAAAAATTGATATTAAGCGTGTTAGAAATATCACTGAAATACTGCTGTCTAGGTTTTTGTGGGTTTTCGAAAGAAACATAAAGCAAAAGCATCGATAGATATCTCAGATGCAGAAGCAAGTAGCAAGACAAAAGCATTTTATTGATCTGTACATTTTTAAGTAAATATTCTTAATAGAATACTTTTAAGAAATCTTGTAGTTGGATTTTGTAGAGTTTTTTAAGAGAAACTTAAGCCAAAACTGTGTAGAGATTTACGGCGCAATCCCTAATAAGTCTTTTATAATGGCTTTAAGCTAAAAGTGCTACTATTTAGCATTAATTAAAAAAAAGTATCTTTCAGATACATTAGGCATTTATTTAAATCTCTTACTAATTGACAAAACTATGTAGAGATTTCTGGCACAATCGCTAATGAATTATGCTATAAAGACAGCAAGCTAAAAATGCTTATTTATATTCAGTAAAATAGTATCTTTTAGATACTTTTAGCATTTATAGCACTAAAATCTTGGATTTTATTTTTCTTTATACAAAAATGATGTAGAGAATCCTGGCACAATCCCTGAATAAGTCTGATACAAAGACTTCAAGCAAAAATTCTACTTTTCAGTAGTAAAAAAAAGTATCTTTTAGATACTTTTAACATATTTTGCTCCATTATTTGGGTTTGAACACTAACTTTTAACGCCAAAACTATTTTTGGTTTTAAGTAAAAATTATGGAATACTATAAAAATGTATCTTTAAGATAACTTTTAGCATATTTCGTTTCAAAATTTTTCATTTCAGCACTACCTTAATGCAAAAACTATTTCTGGCACAATCCCTGAATAAGTCCGTTACAAAGATTTCGAGCAAAAGTGCTACCAATAAAAAGTAACTTTCAGATACTTTTAGCATAATTAGTACACAAATTTTAGCATAGGGTCGACCCAAACGCCAAAACTATTTCTTAAATCAGTTTTGAGCAAAGGCTTTAAGACATAATTCTACTATAGAGTACTATAGAAAAGTATCTTTTAGATACTTTTAACATATTTTGTTTAAAAATTTTTGATTTTAGCACTAAATTAATGCCGAAACTATCCCCCAGTTCATAGACTAGACAGTCCTTAGTGGTAATCCCTGAGTAAGTACGGTACAAGGACTTCGAGCAAAAGTGCTACCATTGTGTACCAATAAAAAGTATCTGAAAGATATCTGAAAGATACTTTTTTCGAAAACTTTAGCGTAAGCTCGACTTAAACACCAAAATTATTACTTAAATTAGTCTGCAACAAAGACTTCAAGAAAAAAAATTAAACTGTGCAGTACTAAAAAAAAAGTATCTTTTGTATACTTTTAGTATATTTTGTTCCAAAACTTTTGAAATCCGCACTACTTTAGCGTCAAAACTATTTCTGGCACTATGCCTGTGTGTGACAGGTCAAACAATTGAAGCAAAAGGGTTACTATTGAGTACTGCTAAAAACTATCTTTGAGATACTTTTAGCCTAATTTGTGCAAAAATTTTGGCATAAGCGCGATCGTAACGCCAAAATTATTTCTTAAATAAGTCTGGAGCGAAAACTTCAAGAAAAAGTTATGCTTAAGAGTACTGTAAAAACTATCTTTTAGATACTTTTGGCATAATTAGTTCAAAAACTTTAGCATAAGCTCGAACCAAACGCCAAAATTATAACTTAAATAAGTCAGAAACAAAGACTTCAAGAAAATATTCTACTATGGAGTACTATAAAAAACATCTTTTAGATACTTTTAGCATATTTTGTTTCAAAATTTTTGATTTCAGCTCTACGTTAGTGCCAACAAGACCGAGTCCCAGCTACTCAGTTGCCCTGCAAACCAGCCACCAAGCACCAAGGCAGACAACAGTCAGGCGGCAGGCGGCCATATTCAATGTTCAACGTTTGCTCTGACTGACTCTTCGCTCTGCTTGTACTGTTGCTGCCGCCGCCACCGCTGCCAACAGCTATAACCCGCGCACCCATCAATTTATATGCTCATGCTGTAGTTGGCTTTGGCTTTGCCTTTGCCGTGTGTTGTTCATATAACGAACGAAACGAACACACGCACACAATGAAGTCTAGATACACACGTATACGGAGAATTTGTATTTGTATCTGTGTGTGCCATAGCTGGGCTGAATGACTGTGTATACGCGCTCTGCTCACAGTGCACACAGCAAAGGCATAGCACAGCACAGCACAGTACAGAAAACAGCCATCAACCAACGGCCAACGGCCAACGAACGAACGAATTTGTACGAGCAACGAACAAAACCAACCAAACACACACACAAACACACAAACTTCCATGCAGATACACAGCTACAGATACAGATACTTTTTCACGTACTGCTGCCGCCGCTGCTGCTGCTGCCTGCTGCTGCCTGCGTTTGCGTCGTAAAGCGTACGTACTGCGGCGTACGTACCGAGAGCTCTGTGACTCTGACTGTAGCTGCCTCTGCCTAGCTGGTGTGCTGGTTGTTCGTGCATTCATTCTGTGTATTTGATATTCCACTGAAGGCAAAAGCGCTGAACAAAACTGACTTGGGTTTTTAGTAGAGAAGAAAAATTTTTATATAGTTGAAGTGAACAAACATAGAGTGCAAAATTTCTACATAGTGTGGCAATTAAATATTGAAAATACAAGGAATTTTAATACGGGTGAGTGAAAAGTGTCTCACTACGATTGATTTACAATATATTAAGGTAGTTTATTTTTGCAAAACGTAACGTATTCGTGGCGTTTTATTATATAAAAATTGCTAAATAAACTAAACGACCCAATTTTTTGGCGTGGGCTTTGTGTGCCTAGAGTAAAGTACTCTGGCTGCAGTACGAGTTGTATTAGTACTACTATAATATTTTGTACTGACAAAATGTATCTTATGGTTTGCTTAGTTAGTTTTTGTTAGTTGCGGCTGACTCGTTAACTCTTTATATAAAATTTCATTTTTTTTTTTCGTTTTTTTTTTGAAAAACATGGCTGCCTGGCCCAGGTCTATAACCAGTGGCTATGGCTGATGACGACAATGTTGTTGGCTACGACGACGACAACGACGATAAAAATTTGAATGTAGCGCCCGCGCGCAAAATTTTGACGGTTATTTTTTTGAAAATATGCGCTGCTGCAGTTAGTGCAGGCGCTGCAAAGCGCACTTAGGGTCTTATGTGGCACATAGTTAGGGTCTTGAAAACATATAAAAAATATGATTAAAAATTAAAAAAAAAAAAAACAAAGCCAAGACAAGATATGTTGATATGATTATTCAACAGCAGGCGGCAGCACAAACGCGCAAGAGCGCAAAATGTAACTTGTTAAAAACAAAATATAATTTTTAAAAATGAAGACAAAAAAATAGAGAGCAGCTGTAGCGCATAAATGTTGCATTTTTTGTTTTTAATTCATTGTGTATTTTTTTAATTTTTAAAATAATTTTTTATATTTTATTTTTATAATATGTGTAAAGTTGTAAATTTTTTTGTTGATTGGCGCGCGCGTTGTGTTGACTGTATTTCGTCTCATTTGGGACAGCAAGGGGGTGGCAGGAGCGCGGGCAGCGGGTCTGAGGTAGGCGCTGGCGCTCACTATGTGGTTATATGTGAAGCAGAGAGTAAGTGCGATGGCAAGGGGGCAGTGAGGGGTACAGAAGTGGCGACAACGTCTATGACAGCAACGTCGCCACCGCCGTCGCCGCCAACAAATGCTACTGGCATTTCGTTTGCACAAAGCTACACGGCGTTCGCTCCACGCTTTTACTAAAGTACAGTTGTGGCCAAAATAAACGTACATGCGCGTGCCAAGCTAAAATGAGCGAGCATAGCATGAAATTACCGTTAATGAGCGCCTAAGCGTAGGGGCAGCTGCTTTTAGGCAGCACAAAACGAATGTCAGCGTTTGTAAGCAAAAAAAATAAACAACAGTAGTCAAATATTCTGCGACTGCAGTGTGCGCAACCCCATACAAAGTGGCAAATGCAAGCTGTGCGTTTTTAGCTACCACCAGTGTGGCACATACTAAGCAAAAAAAGCAAGTAGCGCAATATTTTTGGACAGCAGTGTGCCAACCCCATACAAACTTGCTATGCTTATTAAATGCAAGCAGCTTGTTAGTTGTAACCACCACTGTGCAGGCTATACAAAAAACAGCTTAGCATTGCTCTCACATATACACAGGCAGCTGTGTACACTCGTTGCGCCACCACTGTGCTGCGCTCGACTACAGCGCACACGAACAAACGCACATATACACAACGGCCGCCCCTGTATCTGTGTATCATCGTCGTCGTAGTCGATGTCGTCGTCTGTTTGCTGCCGCCGCCTGCGTTTTGTACCTCACAGATACTTTTTCGCTCGGGTATAATTTTGATGGTCTCGTTGTTCACTCGTTCGTACTACGTACGTACGTTGTTCGACTGCGCTGCGTGTGTATTTTGCTTCTGCCTTGTATACGCCGCTTGCTTTGCTTTGGGTTTTCGCTTGGTACAGCTGCTTCAGTTGAATTTCAGTTCAGTTTCAGTTTTCTATAGCCGTAGTGGCTCGCAGTACATTTTGTTCGTTCGGTTTCAGTTGAGTTCAGTGCGAGGCAATTTGCTGCTACCATATAACCAGAGACCTCACCAGACCAGACCAGACCAGACGAGACGACTAAGCAGCAGGGAGCGGGCGCAGGGAACACCAAGCTGAAGTAAATTGTACGTAAAGCAAACGTTAAGCAACGCATTGCCAGAGTCAGTCAGAGCCAAGAGCTAAAGTAAAGTATGTAGATATTTTCATTTGGTTGGCGTTGTCGTCGTATGTTCTTCGTTGAGATACAATTTTTTCATATAATACTACTATGGGCACTTAGGCATTGGCTGGCTGGCAATGTGTGTAGTTACAGTGAACGTCAATTTAGTGATACTACCTGCGGTTAAACGAATAATTGTGGAAAGCACTAGACATTGTTATCGCGGCTAAGCAAATATGTTTTTTATGTTAAATTTTTAAGAAATTTAAAAGTTTTTAATCGAAGTTTTGGTTTTCGATTGCTCGAAATCACTTACTGCGTTAAGTGAGTAATTTGTGGGTAGCGCTAGTTGTTATCGCGTTTTAAGTGATTATAAGTTGAAAGCTGCGTTTGCATAAATATATTTATGAAAAAAGCGTTTTTAAGCTAAGCATTTAAGCTTTTGGCAATTTTTTTAAAAATTTGGCAATGCTTATATAGGGCTACCTACGCTTGCAGTCTAACTTATAAGAAGTGTGTGAAAAATTTTTGAATTCTACTTAAAATTGTTGCTTTATTTTTCTTTTCTTTTTCAACTGGTGAACTGTTATCAAAGTTCAAAACGTGATTGTTTATTTTTTAGCGATGTTTAAAAAACTTGTTATTCATGCAGCTTTTTGTGAATTATGAAACTGATTTGATTTTATTTTTTGATTATCTGAAGCATTTTTTATTGCAGTCAGCAATAACGTTTAAAATTAATTTTTGACTTCCCCTAATTTTTTTTTTAGTTTACAAGTGACTTTATTTATATATATGCCAATATATGATCAATTGCGTGAGGGATGAGTCTTAAAGCTCAGCTAGATGCTCAGATTAGATTTAGCCTATTTGGTGCAATTGTTTATAGAAACAAATCTTGGAAACTAGTTTTAAGTACTCTAAAAAGTTATAAAAAAAGGCTTATTTAAAAAAATCATGAATTAGTGAAAATTTATATTTATGCTCGTTTTTTTGCTACCTACTGCACTTAAAGCTTGTAAATAATGCGAAAATTAGAAGTGTGTTGTGGTATTCGGTTCAGTGAGCTTAAAGTTCATTCAGACTCTAATTTCCGAAGGAATAGTAAAAAATCACAAAAGAGATTCAAAAAGGGTAGCTTAGATTGTCTGCTGGGCGACATCTCAGAGAGATCGTGTTTTAAGAATGTTGGGGAGCGGAGGGCGATGTAGTTGGTTGGACTAGAAGGCCAGAGCCAAAAGTTAGAACTTAACAATTTTGCTTTTACACTTTGAGCAGTATAACATTTGCTAGAATTAAACTTCTTTATCCAGTGCTAACTTGAGCAACGTTGGCTTATATAATGGCCAATTCAAGTTTAATATTGCTTTTAGCCCAAGAAGCAGCAACTTTAGTGCATATTAGCTAACAAGGCTACATTATAGCTAAGCAGCCTTTGCTTTATAGAGCAAAAAAGCAAGCTCTACCAAATATACCTTGCCATGACTGTCGTGCCGGCTAAGTCAATAACTGCAGCTATGGCATTCGCTTTACAATCTGTTTTCGATTTCAGGCATTGTTTTGGCTTGTTGCGACTTGTGCTGTGGACCTGACCACCAAACACCCACCTGTCGACAGTCACTAACATCCTCAAGTAGCTTATTCATATACAGCATATGTACTCCGTATTTTGTTTACTAAGCCCATTGTGACAAATAGTATCACAGCCTTAGTGATATGCTTATGCCGACTGCATATGTTGGTGCCGACTAATCCTCGAGAACGAGCGTAGATACAGAGGGGGCGGGGGTGGGCGTGTACTGATACGCGGATTTACTATTCTTAAAAATAACATTATAAGTTAAATTTCATTAATCCCTGCGCACATATTTTTTCTGAAACTGCTACGGCTCCATGTTATGAGTTCTAGGCGAACGGCAAACCCATGCCAGCAAGTTCTGTCACCTTAGAGCTCTGCATTTGACGTAGTTCCTTCGACTTGAATGCGTTTTCCAAGCGTGTAAGTTTCTATTGTCACTCCTCACATGGCTCACGGCGCAAACTTTGGCCACCCATCGTTGGTCACGTTTTGCATGTGTGTGGGCTGCCTTCAATGCAGTTGCCAATTGGTGACCCTGAAATGTCTGCGACAAGAGTTGGATTGAAAGAAATTCATTTAATATAAAAACTTATTAGAAGTACAGTCAAGCTTCCCTAGAGCGAATATTCTGTATAAGGATGCAAATAAATGAAAAATTCTCTCAACAGAAATTCTTTTTAAAAAGATTTAATTGAATATTATTTATATAATTAATATTATTTATTTATATAAAAAATGTATTGTAGAGGTTAGTGCTGGAGAAAACATAGATGATCGAAGTTTAAAATCTCTATATATCGATGTTGCCCAACAGAGGTGTTCCTCCAGCACTTCTGCTCTGATCAAATGGGTGTTTAGTAGTGCTGGAAAATCATGTCTGTTGGCCAACATCGATATATAGAGATTTTTAACTACGATCATCGATGTTTTCTCCAGCACTAGTAGAGGTGTCCATTATAGGGAAGCTCGACTGTAGTTAAGATAAAGCACTTGCTGTGTATGACTAGTCACATGATGTTGTAAACATTAAACAAGTGTTGAATAAAGCGAAAATTCTTTATAAAAAAATTCGCTGTAAGAAGAGAAAACAAGCAGTTTATTTGTAAAAAATATAAATGAAAAAAAAAACGTTGTCAAGTGAAAAAAAAAACAAAGTATTTGGAAAAAATTTGTAGTATGAACAAAAAAATCGTTGTAAAGGAAAGTTTCACTGTGTTAAGAAGTTTTTGTTTTATTCACAGTTATACTTCAATTGACATAAAAATTGCTCCGCACTTTTAAGACTCTCTATAAAGCTTTACCGATCCAAAAAACTTTTAGCACCCATGCTAAGTGTGATCATATATAATACACAGTTCGTTTTTTAAAGATTAATTTTAAAAACAACACTTTTTAGAGTATATAGGTTAAAAGCAACTTCTAGCACTCCAATTCTGCTTTATAGACAATCTATCTTTTTCACAAATTCCGTTGACAGCTTTTTGATTTGCGTGCTTCAACTAAAACTGTCAGTACAACTTCCGCTCTTATCTGTATTTTCTAGCACTGACAAGTTTTGACTGTCAGTCAAATATAAAAATGCACAGCTTCATTTTCAAAAACACACACACACAGAACAACAACACATATGTGTACACAAACAAGATGGCTGCTGCAGCTAGTGCACTGTATTTTTTTTTTAAGTGTATTTAGTTTTTTTGCTTTTCCGCTGCAATGGCTAACATCCGCGTGTTTATTTATTTTGCTTGTTTCGCATTTCGCGCGCAAACGGAAACTGAAAATGGCGCCAAAAACTTTTGCTGTATTGCCAAAGAGCAAAGTCGTAAAGCTATAGCCAGCAGAGAGTGGGAGAGAGCGTATGTGAGCAAATGACTCAAAGAATAGCTGCATATATATACTTGCAGTTAACTTAAATTATCTCTAAGTTATCGATTACAGATCGATTATAAGTTAAACTAGTTTAACAATTTAAGCACACTAAAAGCAAACTACATACACCAAAAAAAAAAAAAGTCAAGCATTCGGGAATATGATCTTTAAAGGCATTTTTCTATTAAAAAAAAAAGCTTACTATACTTCGTTATCATGTTGTTGTTTATTTTGACGTTGCTCTCTTTTAAATATTGTCGTCCCTTCGTAGAATACTATAATTCTTGTTGACGTTTCATATTCGACGATCAGCCGTTGTCAAGTGTATCTACATATACATACATATTACACCTACATGCAACTATATATGCACAACACATACATATATACTTTGTGTATATGCCTGGGTATTACGTTTGTTGTTTTTCGCCGGCAACGACACCTGAGAAAGCTTTAGCGCTGCTCTCTCATGCAAACTGTGTATCTGTATACGTATGCGTAATATTTTCTTATCTCAAGTTCTACAAAAAAAGAAAAACGAATTGCAATCGTTAAAGAAGCGTAAAAAACAATAAGACTGCGCTGCGCATAAAATTTGTTTGTTTGCAGAAAATGTTGGTTTTTAGAAGTCATGATTGATCGCTGGGAAAGCTGCTGAGCTGTTTTCATAAAGTTTCTCAAAAAATAGCTACACTCTAGCCAAAGCATAATAAATGTGAAATTTTCATCAAATTTTGTTGAGTTCTAGACGACTTTGAATTAATTTATCATTATAGAGAGAGCATTTTTGAAGAGCTTTGTATGTTATATTAAATTATTGATAGATACTATATGCAATACAATTTAATATAACTAAAGCAATTATTATTTACCTAGTTAAGCTATATATGATAAAAAGCGTTTAAACAAGTTTAAATGGAACATGTATTATTAATAATATAATAAATAACACGATTTTTTGTTAGGTTCGTCATGTGTGTTTTTCGTTTGAGGCGCAGCTACGAATCAACGACCTTGAACCATCATTAAAAGAATTTGTAGGCAAAAAAAGACCCAACTACTGGTTAAGCCGAAGGCCTTTTGCTGACAGCGCTTCTTACTACAAATTAAGTTGGTTGCTTAATCTTTATTAAGTAAATAATCTATTTGCATAGGTATACACCACTAATGTTTTATTCTCATTTTTCGTTGCCCACTTGCCATTTCTTTGCCTTGAAAATAAAAAAAAAAGTTTTTTAAATTTTATTTATTTTTTTTTTAATTTTTTAAATTTTATAGATATTTTTTTTTTTAATTTTTTAAATTTTATATTTTTTTTTTAAGTTTTTAAACGAAATTTGAAGTTATTAATTATTTTTTATATTTGTTTGTTTTTAAAAGCAAAACTTTTTATATTTCATTCTTATTTTTCTATGCCCACTTTTTGCTTGACATTTCTTTGCCTTGGAAATAAAAAAAAAGTTTTTTAAATTTTATTTATTTATTTTTTAATTTTTTAAATTTTATAGATATTTTTTTTAATTTTTTAAATTTTGTATATATTTTTTTAAGTTATTAAACGAAATTTGAAGTTATTAATTATTTTTTATATTTGTTTTTTTTTTTAAAGCAAAACTTTTTTTATATTTCATTCTCATTTTTCTATGCCCGCTGCGTGACATTTCTTTGCTTTGGAAATTAAAAAAAAAAGTTTTTTAAATTTTATTTTATTTTATTTTTTTTTAAATTTTATATATTTTTTTTTAGTTTTTAAACGAAATTTGAAGTTGTTAATAATTTTTTATATTTGTTTGCTTTTAAAAGCAAAACTTTTTTTATATTTTGTTTCGGATTTTTAATTAAAAATTTTGGATTATGTACCATTAAATTATTTTCATATATTATTTTTAAATTCCCTTTTTTTTTTAGTAAATTTTTCAAAATAAATAAAAAGAGTTTAAAATATGTGCTTTTATAAAAATTAAAAAAAAAATATATGAATGAATTAATTAAAATCAAACACGCTAAAAATTGAATTTAATTAATTTACTTAATTTTTAAAATAAAAAAAATTAAATCTTCTCACATAAGAATCTATAAAATCTGAAATTTGTTTTCTTTTACTAAAATATTTCCAACTTTTAGAAATTTTTCAATTTTTAGCATAATTTATAAGATTTTTTTTTTATTTGGAAGCGATTTTTTAAAGAAATTTATTACTATTTCAATTCACTCGGAACATCGTAAATGTAAAGGATTTTACCAAAATTTGTCTACTAGAGCTAACAAGTGCCATTTTATTGTAGCATTTGAACGTGTGGCTCTGACATTCAGACTCTCTCAAATTCTGGCACCACTTAAATTTTAATCAAGCAATGTGCGCACTGTGCGTTCACCAAATGAGTTCGTTTAAATTTTCAAGTGTAACTTTATCTTGGGACGTTGCTGTTTGATTCGGTCATAGCACATGGTGCCAAATATTTAAATTTCAATCAAATAATGGCTTACTAAATGTTTAAGACGCTATTTGCCCAAGAAAATCTCTATTAATTCAAGGCCGTTCGGCTATAAAGTGTAGGTCCCACTGTTCTCTTCGAACATTTATTAATAGAGATCCCCATGCTCCACCTAGTAGCGACTGACTAAATAGTCAAGTCAGGGAATTATTATATATCTTTAAAAATACAGCAGTATAATTTTATTTCAGGATGTTACTGTCTGCCTTGAGCAAAACACATTGTGCCAAGTACTTCGTTTTCAATTTTAATTAAATAACGCCAACATTTTGCACTTTACTTTCTTGATATTTTAATATACAGCAGTGTAATTTTATTCTAGAACGCGACTGTTAGGTGAAGAAAATTATGGAAAATATCTGAAAAGTGATAAAATTTGCAAGAGTAACTTTATTCCGGGACGTTACTGTTTGCCTTGGGCAAAGCAACTTCTTGATCTTTACAAAGGTATACTTTTATTTTGGTACGCGACTGTTTGGTTTGTATTGAGAAAATTGTACAAAATATTTTATTTTATTTATTATTCAGTTAAAAAATATAACCACTGTGCGTATCACAAAGTTTCGCTGTTTACTTACGAAAATCTTTGAAAATTTACACATGTAACTATATATTGGGACGCTGCTGTTTGATTCAGGCATAGCATACTGTGGAAAATTTAATTTTTTTGTATTACTCCACTGTATGATCCACAAAAGTTGTGCTGTAATTATATTCCAATACAATTTAGCACAAAACTGTGAAATATATTTAAATATTAATTGCCTGAGACCACTGTGCGTACCGCAACGTTTTGCTGTTGCTGTCCCTGTTTTCTTTCATTTTGTAGTAGTTCCTGTTGTCAGCGTCGTTGTCATCAGCTTCACATATTTCTTGGTCCTGTCCGATGTAGGCATTGAGAATCCACTGCGCAAATCCCTGTAAAAGTATCTACCCTAAAATGCTGTTACTGCGCACAAGCTCAAAGTCGTTTCAGTTACAGTTCAACCTATAGCTACAGTTTTCGTATGGATGTTTAGTCCGGGTGGTTCGGTTTGGTTTGGTTTGGCTGGGTGGGTTGGTTGGTTTGTTGCGTTGCTGGGTAAAGTTTGCATTAAGCGTTGATTTTCCAGGCAACAACCACTGAACAGCGCTGCTGACGTTAGCGTAGACGCTGACTGCGACTGCGACTGCTTCATTAAAAATGCCACACGCACACACACAGACACAATATGCAGGCAGCAAAGGATACAAACTCATACACTCTCACACACACACACACTGGCATAAAATGCGAGAGAGATAAGCGCAGCGTTGGCAGCCATTTTACGCTTGTATTCGGGCATTTAGCCTTTTAGGGCGCTTTATACACTTTGTGTGTGTGTTTGAGTGTATCGGTGTGAGCGAGTGTGTGTGAGTGCGTGGCCTTACGATTTTGGCATCCGTTTGACTTTTGTTTGACGTTCGTTGCCTTCACGGACTCCACTTGTCGTACCCCAATGGCGTCGACGCTGCTGCAGCAGTGGCGTCGACTGCAACGGCGACGCTGACAGCGACGCTTGGCTTTCAATTTTAGATCGACGTTGAAAATGCTTTGCTGCTTATTTTATATTCCATTTAATATAACATGTGACCCTTTGTTTGCCCCAGCCGTCTATCTATTATGCGTTTTCAGCAGGGGGCTTACTGAATACATTACGTACCACGGTGCGTATGAACAATGTGTGAAGCAGTACTCTACGCATATCTGCAAATTAAAAACTTAAGTTGGCGAAGAATGCATTTTAATAACGAAAGCACTTTTAAGCATCTTAATTTTGAGACTGTGCTATATACATATAATTATTATAGTTTTTATTTATGAAATACCCAGCATGGTTGCTGAGAGCACTGTATTCAGTCTACTAGACTTTGCTGCTATAAAAAAAGTTACAGTTTTTGCAATTCTCGGTATGGGCTTTTACAAGTTCCTTGAAGCAAAAAAAAAAAAAAAAAAATTAAAACTTTGTTGCCATCTTTTTAAACCAACTTGAGCGAATACCTTTTGGTTATTTTTTTAATAGAAATATTTACACAGGCTTAAAGACCAAAGTTTTTTTTAATAATATATCATCTTATTGCAATTTGTTTAAGCCTGAACTCTCGGCTTTGTTACAGTTGAATTTTTTTTTGTAATTATAGTTAGAAGAGAATTTTGAAAGACCAGGACCCTATGCCTTTGTCTGCCTCTTCCTTAACCCCAACATTATTTGATACTTTCTTAAAAGCAATATTTGTGTTATTATTAAGCGGTACAATAAACAAAGATAATAAACTTAGTGAGTTTATTTTAAACTTAGTGAGTTCATTTTCTTATTCTACAAAACATTGCAAATTTGAAATTTAAACGATTTTTTTATGTAATGGCTCTTTTTTGGGATATTTTTTTTATTTGAAGTTTTGACATTTCGTGCGGAATTTTGGCATGCTGCGTACAGGCTTTTAACAAAAAACAGTTGATTGTAGAGCTTCAGTTGCTAAACAAAATGTTAATATGGGCCATTTTTTGATTTAAATTAAAAGAATTTTTGAATTGTTTAAACAAACTTAAATGATTTCTTTAAAATATATTTTTTATATATATTAATTCTCTAGAATTTTTGTTATTCTTTCTAAAGTATCGATATATTTGGCTGAAAATTTATTTTTCTTAGTATAAAATTTATTTGAAATTAAAAAAAATGCATTATCTGCGCTTTAACCAAAACAATAGATAACATTTTTTTAAATTCTTATTTTTATTATTTGAATGAAAAGATTTAGAAAAAATATATATTTAATATTTGTTCCCAAAGATGGTCCCTGCTGCACCCTGTATTGGCAACAATACATACCTGTGATATATGCAAATTATAAAAATTCATGAATTTTTGAGAACTTGCAAATAAAAAAATTTTAGATTTTTTTTTTTAATTTTATATGTAAACACAGTTTTAGTTTCCAAGTGAGTTTTAAAAAGAAACATTAAAAATTTTTTTAAATATTTTAAAAAAACTGCAAAAGCTTACTTTCTTAAAATATAATTACCTTTTCTTATTTCTCTTTGCTTATTCTTTTTTGCTTTAATTGTCTATCAAAAGAAAGAGATAGAAAGAGAAATTTTATATTTGTCTATGTTTCTCTTATAAAGCCATGAGTATTCGCTTCTTTTTCATGCCTGAATTCAGGTATGATATATGCAAATTATAAAAATAAATGAATTTTTGAGTACTTGCAAATAGAAAAAAAATTGTATAATTTTTTTTTTAAGTTTATATGTATACACAGTTTTAGTTTCTAAGTGAGTTTTAAAAAGAAACATAATTTTAAAAATTTTTTCAATATTTTTAAAAAACTGCAAAAGCTTACATACTTAAAATACAATTGACTTTTCTTATTTATCTTTTCTTATTCTTTTTGCTTTAATTGTCTGTCAAAAGAAAGAGATAGAAAGAGAAATTTTATATTTGTCCTTGTTTCTCTTACAAAGCCATGAGTATTTGCTTCTTTTTCATGCCTGAATTCAGGTCTGCACCCCGAACTACAGAGGTCTTAGTGAGCTTTGTAATTTTTGAAAAATTTCTTGTTTTAAAATTCAGTGTATTTCTGAGTTTTGCAATTTTTGCAGAATTTTTAAAGAATTTAACTTAAAAAAGTTTTCAGTCGAAATTTTAAAAAAAGTGCGATTTATTATTTATTTAAAGCGAAATTTATCGAAATTTTTTTTTTTCGATTTTTGAATCTAGCTGCATCAGTACATTTTTAAGAAATCGTTGGGGACTGCTTTTGTATCCTATTTCACTTGCTTTAAAAATTCTGAAAAAAAATGTGAGCTGATTTTCTATATACAATTTCAGCTACTAGCAAAATTTTTTGTTAATTAATCTTTCGAAAAACTTTTCATACAAAATACGCAAAATAAAAAAAAATTGTTAATTCGAATTTACAATTAATTTCAACTAAAATAAACTTTTGGTTAAAAATTCTGAAACAAGTGGCAATGGATTTTCTATATACAATTTCTGTTACATGAGCCTAGGTTATACCTGCAAAATTTGTTATTACTATATAAAGTATCTTTAAAAAAATTCAAAAATCCTGAAACAAAATAAAAAAAAAATTCCAGGTGTCAAGGCAGTGCCTCTTAGGCGGCTCAAAAAACAAGGTTTCGCCAAAATGTTTCAGTCAAGATGGTTCTCTCCGTCTTATTAATCCTCGTGCTTAGCGTACGAAGTTTGGCTTTTTTTTATTAATATTATTTCTGTTATTGTTATAATACATTGTGCGTACAGGTTCAATACTTCTTTTTGTTTTAATAAAAAAAAAAAAATTATCTTTCAAAGGGTTTATCAACAAAAATCCTGAAACCAAGAGGGTAATAGTCTTAAATAAGTAATGTCCTATCCAAGGGAAACTAGGCACTAAAGTTCATAAGTGTATGTACTACAATACACCCGTTCCAGAAGCTGTTTCAAATTGTTTTGACTTAGTTCTAGTGGTAATTAGTTTGGCTTTACTATTCTCAAATTTTCTCACCATACCCAGCGCTCTCTGAGTATTTACGCAGTTTTTACTTGATACAGTGGAAGCCCATAACTGATATGTTTATACAAGCGTCTGTCAGGCTAAAAATATCAAAATATGGATACCCATATCGGTACTAAAATAGCAAAACAGTTAAGTAGGCCTCCAAGCAACCCAAGCAACACATAAACAATACCAGCACACAGATACAGCAGCTAACATACACAGTTACACACATGAAGCAACACAGTGTGTGTGTGTGTTACGCTTTCGATTTTCTAGGTGGCTTTTTGTTATATGGTCGTATATTGTGCTCACTATGCTCTCTGTGGGGCAGTTGAGAAGTTTTTGGGGGGCTCTAGTCATGGGGCCAGAGACTTCGTGGGTCGTCAAATGGCAATGCGTAACCACGAAGCTGGTTACTTGTGGGTGGCACAAGGCGCCTCACGTGTTGCCTCATGTGCTGTCGGCAGCTGCGTTGAAAAGTCTGTGTGTGTGTGTGTGTATATGGGTGAGGGGAACGCATTGTTGCAGTGCGCGTGAAAATGGCTACATTTGACGCCACTTTCCTGTGCTGATGCTGACAACCCACATACACTTGGCTGCATACATGTGTGCCTGCATGTGCGTGTGTTCATTTATTGGGTAACGTCCATTGGCCTTGTTGTACTGGACTGTTAATAGATGCGCGCCTTGATGGTCATCATGACTATGTGTATGTGTTATCACAACGCCTTGACAGAGTTATACAGCGCTTAAACGCTGGCTTTAGGGCACTCACTAACTGTACGGACAGCGTGACGTCAGGGAGGGACAGCTTTGGCACAGACTTTACGGCTGGCTGAAGTGTGATTGATATGCCGCTTATGATGTGTGTGTGTGCCTGTTGTACTTGTGTGTGTCCATACATTGATTTGGCTTGTCCAAGCTTACACCTTGGTTTTGTCTGTGACTAGCTGTGCCGCCTTTCCCCCCCCTTCAGTCACGTTTACTACAACGCTTAGTAGCACTCCAGTTTGATTTATTGTTGTCTCATGTTGTTCTAGACCAAAGCTGCTCGTTTGTTAACCCAATTCACATAGCCGACATTGTTGTCGTCGTTGTCTCGTGCATTTCGCTGTGCCACTACGTATTTGGGTCAAGTGCATTGGGTCCCATTGTGCGGCGGCATTTGCATGCTGTGTGCGTCTCTAGAACTTGCCAGAGTTGTCAACTGCCTTAAGTAGCTGCGCTTGCTTTAAAGCAGCTAACGCTTAGTGCTTGAATTTTCAGCGGGGTCAAGCGCTATATATGCGCACGGGCTAGTCGTTATATACTAATACTACTACTACTATGAATTCTGGACTCCTAAGTGGAGCATAGAGCCTCAGTCGTTATATAGTCGTTATATAGAGCAGCTAAACACACTTATGTCATGCAGTCAAATATTTACATAACGGCTTTTATGTACAACATATGCCTACTTCTATATAGGCATATAAGTTAGTGTGTATTGTCCGACTGTATGCTGTTTCACCCGCTACAGGTAACCCACAAATATGCATAACAGCTTGCTATATACTTTGTTCATACTACTGTGTGCACAATACTATATAAAGCGTATACTTGTACATATGTAAAGCAATTTCCCACTTATGTGTTTGTAAATATAACTTTTCCCATATATGTTTGTATACACACACATACATAAAAATAATGCATCCTGCTTATATACAAATATTTGAGCTGTGTCTGAAAATTGCGTACAGTTGTCACCGTAATAATCGTTAATATTTGATTTTATGACAAAGGCAATTATATAATATTAAATGATGCATTTAATTGTATGTACAGGTATATAATATGTACATACATTATGCATGTATCGAATTATAATGCCACAAGCAGCAACAATAATAAATAAATTCGTCTTTATAATTAACTTTCAGTCGCAATTTATTTGCATTGTACAAATAAACAAGAATTTTTTTGAACCATCCTGGAATTTTATTAACTGTTTTCAATTATTTATAAAAACTAAATGCATTCAAGAACAAGCTAAATTTTCTTATCATGATTTTCACACTTGGAATAAAAACATTCGTATTAATATTATTGAGGTTTCAAAAAAGAGTGCTCTGCACTTCTTTGAATATCTTACCTTCTGTGGTAACCTAAGAAGACGATTTGTTAGCTGGTTCGATTACTAATATTGACGATATACGTTGATGTAAATAATATAAATGTTTAATACTGGGTGATCAGCTAAAAAAAGTTAGGAAAAATATTTTTGAATTTTAAAGCCAATAATAATATCGTTTCATTCAAATGGCCGCCACGAATTGCTGCACTTTTTGGTTAAAGGCCTATACGCAGTTCGCAATGGGATATCCCAAGTGGGATTTTTTTTATATGAAGTTTTGTCATTCCGCGCTAAATTTTTCGAACTGCGTAGATCCCTTAAGATAATAATCTTTAGTCAAGATTTTCAGTTCCAAAATCCCATTGCAAAATAAGCTGGATAGTCCTCTGGCGTTGCCCAATTTACAACAAACCGACATTTCTTAATCTTCTTTGAAACAAGAAAACAGTAAACATTTCCTTGGTCTGGTCACTCTAGGTACAGATTAATCGGCGATAACGATTACGACTAATCTTTTTAGCAATTTAAAAATGTTCCTTGCTCACTCTAGTGTTAAAGTTATTGGCTTGCCAGCCAAATGATTTATACATGTTTGTTCTGCATTTCGATTTCGATTACAACTTATCGATTTAACAATGCCGTTGGTCGTCATAGCTGCACTTATCGCAAAGTAATAACAGTAGCTTTTTGAAATCTAAACAAGTGCAACTATAAAGATAAACTGCTTATAAAATCGATGTCGAAATTGAAATCTAGAATAAGCATGATGTTCTTCAATAATATGCCCAATTTATAGCCCCCACAAATTATGCCCTAGAGCTGAAAATCAGAGTCCACTTGTATGCTTATTAGACTGTACTCGATTTTTCTAGAGATGGGTTTGGCTTAAAGCAGCCCAACATGTTATCGCTATTACAATTTCGTAAAAAATTTGTAGAAATTCTAGCTGTAGCAGGCGCTGATAAAATTATCTAAAACTGTCAAACTTCTAAGCAAAAGCCAAAACAAAAATTTAGTACACATTTATAGTTTCGTTTGTTTCGATCGGAAGTAAACTAATTTTATTTTTCCGTTTTTGTTCTTTTTTTCTTAGAAATAAAAAAAACTTAAACAAATTCAAAAATGAGTGGAGATCGTCCAAAGCGTCCCCTGTCCGCATATATGCTGTGGCTGAACGAGACACGTGAGTCCATAAAGAAGGAGAATCCCGGCAGTAAGGTTACGGATATTGCCAAGCGCGGTGGAGAATTATGGCGCGGCTTGAAGGACAAGACGGTAAGTGCACAAAAGCTTAAGCCCTATAGCCCAGAACTTACAAATTGTGTCTTTGTTGCTTGCAGGAATGGGAACAGAAAGCCATTAAAATGAAGGAGGACTATAACAAGGCGGTTAAGGAGTATGAAGCAAATGGCGGCACCGATTCCGGCGCACCCAAGAAGCGAAAGAAGGTGGCCGCCAAGCCAGCAAAGAAGGTCAAGAAGAAAGAGTCATCCGAGGAGGATGAGGAAGACGAGAGCGAGTAAATGCAGCGTTTTGCTAGCAAAGCTCGTCAGTTTTAAATACACATTTTATTAATGTAATTTTCTAAGTGACATAAAACAAAAAACAAAACAAAAACAACAAAAAAAAAAAACAAAAACAAAACACAAAAAAAAAACCTTACCTTGAATATGCACTACACAAGAGGAAAACAAAAGAAAAACAAACAAAATACAAAAAATACAGCAACCATAAAATAAGTTACAAAATAATTTCCAGTCACATAAAATTTAAAAAATTAAAAAAAAAAAAAAAAATACAAATACAAAAAAACAACAAAAACTAGCAACTGTTCTTTTTAGATTTGTATGTATATGTGTATGTCATGCTAATTGATTTACATAAGGCTCTATTGTAGTCTGCTTAATTAGTTTCAAATCATTTCCTCCCCGAACCCATGTACTCGTTCTGCGTCATCTATTTGTTACGTTTCGATACCTTCGATACTTTTGGCACTTTGCACTTTGTCCAATATATTTATACTTATATTTGACATCTAAATGTAAGTGTTTTAAGCATAGTCTACGTTAAAAGCGAAACATGAATAAATAATGAAAATTTTACAATTTGTATCTTTGAAGTACATTGGTAGATGTGCCAGATAAACAAACCATTTTGATGAGCATTACATAATAGTGGACGTTTTTTTTTTTAAGCACTTGTACAGCGGATGCATATTTTTATACATATGTATTCCTATCTATGTACTAAGTGTATTTAACAATAATTGTCTGTGTTAGCGTTGTCAGTTTAGATTTTGATTGCGCTAGCACAAATTTCAACTTAAAAAAAAACAAAAAACTAAAAAAAAAATACAAAATTTAAATAAAAAATCTAAGAAGTTATATATACATTTAAATATATATATATATACATACAATAAAAATTTAAAAACAAAACCAACAAATATTACAAATATTTAATTGTAAATGTAGAGCTGAATGGTATATTATTTAAAAATATATAAATACATTAAAAAACAAAAACCAAATTAAAAAATTCTTGTTTTTTTTTTGGAGTGAATGAAATTTGATTTCAAAAATAGAAGAAGGGAAGATTTTCAATTACACTTTTTGACAGAAACCACTTTAGGTTATTTTCACACGGAAAACTTATTGAAAGTTGGCTAAAATCTTGACTTAAAAAATGTTTGATTATTAGTGCTGCAATCTTACTTAGCATTATGAATGCACAAAAACCAATGATAAATCAAATAGATAATAATAGAGAATATAGTATAGTACAAAAATGTAAAATCAAAAAACTACATTCTGACTACGGAAATAAACAAGCCGTTGTCATATGCTACTTTGCCCTAAAGCTAATGATCACTAAAGGAACTAATGCAACGTATTAGCGTCTATAATCTGTGGACGCTCAAGACACATCCAACGATAGCTCGTTGGCCAAATTATGATAAGCGCTTTAGAACTTATGAGCGAACAGATAAACATTTAACGTCAAAATATATAACAAAAATGAGCTAAAGAGTGCTCATGTATCACTTATTTAATAAGACGTTTTATGAACTATAACCTTTGGACCATCAAAACGCATCCAATGTTACATCATTTTCCACATTATGATAAGCGGTCTAGAACTCCTGAGAGAACAGATTTATACATACCGGTCAAAAACATAACCCTTTATCTTGATTCGCACTAGTCGGGTAAAAATATCTGAATATCCTATCGAGTTTCCAGTACTAGTGTGCTACCCATCCATTTTACCTACTGGCCATCAAAAAACTACATACTTCAGAATTTGGAAATTCCAAGTCTATGCAGCGATTTCCACCAAATGAAACCATTTTTTTTTTAAGAGTTCCGCCATGTTGGTTTCGCTACATACAAAACCAAACAGATTGTTTTGTTTTTCCCAATCCGCCGATACTTAGTTTCTAGCAGGCGCAATATTTTTATGTCAATAATGCGCTTAATATCAGACACCTCAAAATGAAGTTCCAAAAACAAGATTCACATTGGCAGTCAGCGCCGAGAATACTTGTACACTAGGATACGCTATACAAGACTCCGTTTTCAAATCAGTAACCCCTACACTGGACCTGAAACTCTACATATGATAAGAAAATTCTTTATATTCGCTGAATCCAAGTCCGAGGTCCAAAAAGCACTTGCACTTCATGGTTCTGTGGTACTCTCAAATTATCTCCGTACAATTTCGAGTGATGGTTTTCGACTATTTGTTTTATATGTTTTGTTTCTCGTTGAATCTGAATTGGAGATCCGACCAATTTTAGCGGGTAGGGTTCTTAAAACACCTCCAAAATACCTTGTAAGATGGTGTTTTTTTTTAAAGGTTATGCCAGTTCTAGGGTTTTTGTACCTTACATTCGGATTTTGAAACCTGAAACCTCGAGTTTTAATCGAACTTACTTTGTAAGGCATTCGGCCCACAGTGCGTTAGCTAAGTTTTTCCATAAAAAAGGCAATTTTAGACCATAAATTAAAACGACAAAACATTGTTTTTTTTTTTTTCTTATTGTTTTTGTACCACAAAAATAATATTAAGAACAAACATATACAATTTATTTATGAAAAACAATTGTAACTGGCTGTCTTACAATTGTTTTTCGTCTATGGAAGTTGGCTATTTTTTTTTTTTTTTAACAGAAATAGTAACTGTGGCACATGGGAAAACTCAAACAATTTGCATTGTACAGGGCTTGAAAACTGTTGAGTTCTCTAGTTCGTAGTTTAAAAAGCATTTTTACCAATCGAGTTGAGCTTACAAACTAAATGCTATTGTCCAAAAACAGGACATTACATGTTGGATATTTGGACCACTACAAAATATGTTAATTTAACGCGCAGAACTATTTTAACAGAGTACGATTAACAGTAGGCTAATATTTAAGCTAACATTTTTATATATTGTGCACTAACAGTTGCTGCTAAAAGTATGTTAAGAAGCTGGCAATAGACATTTGATGTTAGCGAAAGCTTTACAAAATGGCTGCTTTGCAAAGCTTTCGCCTAACAGTCAGCTGTTAAAACAGCTGTTAGCTGTTATGAATTTAAACTAACCACTCACTGGCCAAAGGGAACTTCAGCGGCTTACAGCTGCTGAGCATCATGGCATATTGGTTATTGTCCTCAGCAGCAGATTTTGGACTGGAATTCGAGCCCTTCTCGTTGTGCTGACTATTGGCCAAGCTAAGACTATGGCTACTACTACGGCTAAGATTGCTAACATGGTTAACAGCATTTATATGCGTTTGCCTTAAACTAGTACTAGTAATAATATCATTAATATCATTGCCATTCCAAAGATTTGTGTGGGCCGACGTGCTGGCGGCCTCCTCCTCATCCATTTCCATATAGTTAAGATTATTTGTGTAGTAAGCGTAGTAACTATTAAAATCTACAAAGTTATTGCTTTTTGTTGTAGCTGCTTCATTTGTTGTTGTTGATGTTGTTTTTGCTGTAGTTGAAGTTGTTGCAGTTGTTGTTGTTGTTGTTGGTGAAAAGCTTTTACAATTTAGATTATAGATTTTGATGTTAGTTTTGTTGGTGTGTATATTCAAATGCACAGCATTGTCATGTCACACCGAGGTGCCTTGCTGACCAGGCACCACCGAACCACAGCTCATGTCTGGTTTGAAGGACTGCTGTAAACGCTGCTTGCAACCGCCTTTGGTTGCAAAGCAAAATTTGTAGATTATGTACATGGGTATGCACAAAACCGATGAGCAGGTAACAGCCCAGCCCACTTTAATACTCCAAGGTGGATAGTAATACTCCTCTCCAAGCATATCCTCATAACCCATTATGGAGAATATGAAGATGGTCTGGAAGTTAGGATGTTATAAGCAACAGTTGTGATTTGATTACGTAAGCTGAACTTACCAGCAAAAATACTGGACTTATGTAGGCCCAGCAAATGCGCCAGAATAGACCTGGCTTTGCGCCCAGCATTTGTTCCACATCGGCACTGAAACGATCGACGCCATAGAACCAGAATACACCGGCTGCTTCGACAAAAACAACAAAGAGTATGGCCAAACCGGGTCCATAGACATTCAGGAAGTTGACCAAAACAACGCCGCCCTGTTGTAAGGAAGATATAATGAAAATAAAACTAAGGGTAATCTGCTTTTAAACAAAAAAATACATCAAGAAGATGGGTGTTGGTCTTAAGATGGCTGGGAAGTGTTTTGAATTTCATATACGTCCGAATTTCGGACTTACGAAGCAATCTTTGACAAAAACTAGTAGTGGCAACCATTTGGATATTGATTGCCCTAAAAAAACTGATTGTATCCCCGACAATTGGGGTGACGACACTTCGACTTATAAACTTCTTTAAAAATGTATGAAATAGGTGATCTTCCTTAGTTCTAATACGCTTATTTGTGGGTTTGGTGATCAGACCGAGTTGACTAAACGTTTTTGGGGTCGTTGAATCCGAACTCAATGTCCGAAACATTCCAGCATAACATCATCTCAAAAAACGGCGTAAAATTTTTTTTCGAGTCCTGTTGTCTGCTGACGCTTCGCCTAAGCTACACCGAAACGAATTGAATTCCTAGGTCAGACCATGTTCACTAGATGTTTTTGGAGTCGTTGAATCCGAATCCTAGGTGCAAGCAACCCCAGCAAGTCAGGGTTCTGATGCAACCTTCAAAATATCTCTTTTCATGGGGTTTTTGAGGTTATGTCGAAGCCCTAACGTGATGGGTTTTTTTCGACTTTGGATTCGGAATTAGCAACCTCAAAAATCCGGAAAACGGTTTTTGGTTTGCTTGGCTTTGGCTAATGTTGATATCTGACACTGCTCCCCTCTAGTAGAATCCTGTTATAAAAGGCACCTAGGACACTTTTTCTATGTCCGGCCCTAACGCAGGTTAGATAAGTCGTTGGAAAAACAGAGGCCCGGAGCTGACTGTTGACGGCTCGAAGAGCACTTTGGAGAATTTCCTCTTTAGAAAACTTCGTAACCGAGGGGGAATCCCCCGTTTCCTGGTTTCACCACATACTATCGTTCCTTGTGTTAGAATCCATAGTGGCCATAGTGCTACACAGGAGCTTCATGCTTTGGTCAACTGGCGTACAAAGTGCAATTTAGCCAAACAAAAGTGTATGCTGGAACAACTAATGACAAAAACTACCAAGGAGATCCCGATTCGGAAGCTTTGATTATAAATCTGGTTTACAATGATTTTATCGGCTGTCACTAGGATGGAAGCTTCCGCTACGAAGACTTGAGTTGTGGTTAGTTATTACACGTGCATTAAAGGTTACTGGTAATCTATCTTTTATATATTTTTGAGGATTTCTGTTGTAATCAGTCAGTTTAAGACAAATCGCTGTCCCAGAAAGAGCACCGAACAGTGCTTTTGAGGATTTACTATAGTAAATAATATCTACTTCTTAGCTTCGATCCTACGTTTAGTATAAAATACCAAAAAACGTCGGGTTAACATTACTCAGCTTATATAAGAGTTACCATTGCCTTATGTTATGAGTACACAGCTTCATTCGAACATATACTCATCGTATAAATAGGATGAGAAATATGTGAAGCCCTTTTTGAGCCAATATATGTCTGACTCGAGTTCATTTGTCAAGGACACATTGCCAGCTGATTAACAATGCAAAGTAGCTACTCCTCTATAAGATAAGACTAATATATAAAGGTGTGTGCACTTTGATGGAAGCATGCATAAAAATTGAACAATTTGATCCAGTTTGACCGATACAACTCAAGCGAGGAGTTGGAGGAAATTGCTGCAAAAGTGAAATATAGAACGCAACAAATTACAATTTCAAATGTAATCAAACAAAGTGGCTGGGTGAGTTTAGGCGAAGAGCATGCCACTCCGACAACGACAACAGCACTTTGGCGTACAGGTTGTGGTCCAAGCAAACAAGCGACCGATTGACAGGTGATAAAAATGCAGAGGACCAGTAGTGTCCGGACGGACACTCAACTCAACACAAGCTTGAGTATGTGAGATTAACTGAAGGAACTGTGGAAAGCACTTAACACGGCTATCCATCGTTTTGTAGCCCGGCATATCTAAACAGTTAGTTTCTTGGCGGCATGAGAAGTTTTGCCGGATAAACGCAAGTCATGGGTGATAACCCATACAATCCGTGTGCTGATGGCTCGTTTAATGAGCCTTGTGCCTCTTTATATGTATATGTATGCATAATGGCAAAGCCGTAAGTTTGCTTAACAGTTAATTAAACCCATCAGGATGAGCTAATGCATACGAGACTTGTTACTTACATAGGTCATTGTGGGCAGTGCACACAGAAAGATGCAGGCCAGCAGCAGCAGCACAAAGAGCTCCCGACGTCTTCCGATGGCGCGCGGATACTCATCGCACAATGCTGTTATCATCGCTTCCAGTCCGCCAAAGGTGCTGTCCAGGCCCAGCGTGATGAGCATCAGGAAAAATATGATGGACCAAAAAACTGAGCCACTCATAGTGGCTATGGCCTCCGGATAGACAATAAAGACAAGACCAGGTCCTTCAAGTCCCACCTTATCAATAGAGGTCTTCTGCACGTAGGCCATGTAGCTGTAAAGAAACAACTCCAGCAAACTGCAAGATAAGCAGCATAAAAAGCAAACTTACCCCAGCACCGAAAAAATAACAAAGCCCGCCAAAAAACTGGTTAGACAATTAATGGTGCTTGTTATAAGCGCATCCCGATAGCAATTGTTATTAAATTTATTGTAGCTCGAGAGCGCCAGCAGCGTGCCAAAGCCAGGACCCAAGGAGAAAAAGATTTGAGATGCGGCATCAATCCATACCTTGGAGTTCTTTAGCTTGTGCCACTCTGGCGTTAGATAGTATTTAATGCCCTCATCAGCACCGGGCAGTGAGACACCGCGCACCAATAAAATAATAAGCACCACATAGGGAGCCAACGCTGTGACCCAGACAACTTTGCCCGCGCTGCGTACTCCCTTCCAGAGCGAGAAATAAACCAACACGAAAACGCCGAAAACACACAGCGCCAGTGTAGGTTTGACAGGTCCCATGAAATCCAAGCCGTTGCCCTTGTGCATCTCGAGCACTTTGCGTCTGTAAAGTTCAAATGTCATAGAGCTGTTGGAAAACGAAACTTACGATGCGTTCTCTTACTCGAAAAACTCTTTTGCGGGAGATGTGGCCAATTCGGTAAAGTTTTCACTAGTCACCGGCATGCAGTTTATCGTATTCCAGGCATTATCGCACGATGTCCAAGGTAGCTTGGATGTAAACGAGGCAAATAGATAGTATACCGCCCAGCCAATTATTGTATTATAATACATGCCCATATAGATGTCTATAAGGCATATTGCATAGCCAACACCTGTGAAAAGAGAGTTTACAAGAGATTTTATGGTGGGAGCTACTTAATTGGTTACTATGAGATAGGTTCTATGAGACTATATAAGATATTATATGATACTATAAGATACTAAAGATAAGTCAGATACTGTAAGATATCATAAGATATTATAAGATACTTTAAGAAACTATAAGATACAATATACTATGACGATACTAAAAGAAAATATAATATTTTAATAGATAGCTCATTTAGCGTACTGTAAGATATCATAAGATACTATAAGATACTATATGATACCATAAGCTACTATACCATAAGATACTATAAGATACTATAGATACTATAAGATACTATAAGATACTATGAAATACTATAAAATATTATAAAATGCTATAAGATACTTTAAGATACTATAAGATACTATAAGATCCTTTACGATACTATACGATATTATAAGATACTGTAAGATAATATAAAAAATGCTATAAGGTACTAGAAGATACTATAATATTCTGTAAGATACTATAAGATACTATAAGAAACTATGAAATACTATAAGATATTATAAAATGCTATAAGATACTATAAGATCCTATACGATACTATACGATACTATACGATACTATAAGATACTATAAGAGATAGAGATCTATAAGATACTACAAGATATCGTTTTTTATTCAGAGGGTTCAACAAAATATGAACTATTCCGCGTCTTAGGCCTGGTGGGTAACCTTTTTAGCGATAATAATATCTAAGCTATCATACGATACCAAAGAATACCACACCGTAAATTATATAAGAAACTTTAAGATAAGATACTAAAGGCTACCTGAAGAAACTTAGAGGAAAGCTCTAAATATATAAATAAAAAGAAGGGAACACTATACATAGCTTAAAAGATAAGACACTAAAGGTAAAGTATAAAATAGTAATATACTTAGGTATGTACTTAGATACTATCTAAGATACAGTTCTGAAGTTTCTTTTTTATTTGCCCATTTTCTTAATAGAGCGCCCTCTATAGAAGTTTTATAAGCTCTTCTTTCTGTGTGCTTTGGTCTTTTGGGGTGTGGAACTCATTTGGGCGGCAAAAAGAAGTAAATCAGAACCTTAGATATCGGAAAATCCAAGTATTATGGCATCTTACCGAGTGGCACCACAATTATATGCCCGACTAAAGGAGTCGTACAGTCGTACAACAGTAAGAAGTTCACTTTGAAGATTTCGGGAACACTTTTCTATTAAGAATGAGCTGCATGCACTTTTATATTGTAGAACTGGTGTTCGGGCTCAGCTTGTAATTCGGCGTGAGTCGTTCCATTCTCCTGATGGCTTCTTAATAATACCAACTCACTAGGTCTAAAGTTTGGTCTCAGATTTGCGGCAGCGAAAATTGCCGAATGACTATCTATGCTTTATCTGTGACATTTTGGCATAAAGTATAGTCGGATGGGCCTGACTGTAAGTGTAAGTACGAGAGATGGCGTATAAAGTACGCAGTGGCAGAACCCTCTAGTTTTTATTGAAAATCTTTCACTTAGTTCCTCAACAAGAAAGCTTTATAAAATAGTTCCGATTTACAACTTTATGACTTGAAATTAAATTAGGCTACAAATGAATCGGAAGTTTCATAGATACATTTTTTATCTTTGTTTACAATTTTAAACATAACTTTCAATTATTTCAAAAGTTGATAATGTTTGGTTACTTAAACAAAACAACAGGGGCGGATCTAGTAACTGGGCCCCAGGGGGTTCGAAGCACGCCTCAAAATATATGAGTTTCTTAACATTTGTAAACCTGTACAACCAAAATAGAAGTAACACCTTGAGTAAAAGTTGGACTCCCCGAAAATTTTGCTGTGAGTGCGCCCTAGCAAAACACATGCCCATTTATATGTATTTTTCTAACAAGTCGCAATCTACGACTGATTTGTTGATTGTCGTTATCAACAGGTTGTAGATACCTTTAGCATTTAACATAATTGACAATTGATAACTATGGGAATTGCAATCATCGATTGTTAACGACAAACAACACCAACAACAACGGAAATAGTCCCGCGTGACATTTTGTATATTTTACGCTTATTGCCAGGGTGGCTGACTATCCCAGATTGTGCTCCAAAGCGTCTAAAAACACACCGACTAAATACTCAGGATATTCAGTTCAGTTTACTTATGATGCCAATAAGACACGTCACGTGATTACGTTTTGCAGCCCGTATGTCTGTCGCAGACTGAATCCTTAAACGTATGTTTGTCTGCGTATCTTCTTTGCTCCACTTTGTTGCTGCTGCTGCTGCGCCTTTTCGCCCACTCTCTATTCTTTTTAATCGCACCGACAAAGTTAAAGAAAAGGTTCGCCAGAACAAACACTTGTTGAGCAAATGATGACTGCCACAAAGTGATGTTTGCTGTTCAGCTGAAAGCCCTAGTTCTAAGCAGGGGCTTGGGCAGGGCTGGACTAAGAACGGTGACGAACGGCGCCTTGGTCAAGGGCGTTGTTGAGTAAATTACTTTGAAAAATTTTGACTGTGCATAAAGTTTGATCAGGAAAATGGTTTGGTAGTAATACTGGTACTAAACAGGGGCCTGAGCAGGGCCGGATTACAGCTTGGGCCGACGAGGCTAAGGCCGAAGGTCCAATTTTTTACGAGTAAATTAGGTTAACAAATTTTTGTAGACAAATTTAGTTCTGGCTTGAACAGGACCGGATTAAAGCTTGTGCCGCGGGGCCATGGTCTAAAGGCCTACAGTTGATGAGTAAATTAGTTTGAAAATCTTTATTGTACAATAAAATTTTGTACTTGTGTGAAAGATAATGAACTTATTCCTCTGATTCTTTTGGACGTTATTTTTTCAATTTTTACGATTTTGGCTGCCTGGCTATGTTTTTTATGTTTTGGGGGTTCGCTGAATCGCAATGCGAGCTCAAAATAACTCAGCACGTCGGGCCATAAAGAAACTTTCTGAAGTCCTGATTTCCGATGATATTTTTTTTACTTTTGCGGTCGCTGAAATCGTATTCGAGGTCAAAATGATCCCAGCAGGTCGGGTTTCTGAGATAACCTCTAAAGTACCCCGTTTGGTGTGGTAGTAGTAGTAGACCCGTTGGGCCAATTGTGAAGACGGATTCGGGTTCAGCGCGTACAATATAAAGCAAAAATAAGAAAACATATGTCTTGACTCCATCCTATATCTCTAGTAGGTTATATGCAATTATAAGACAAATTCAGAACCCATAACAATATTAAATTAAAGCTGCATGTAATCGTGATAGGGCCCCACATTACTACCCTACACACGTTTTAAAACGCCCCTGGACATGGGCATGATTTTGTTTCTGGGCCTGAGCTTGCGCCTGGGCCTGGGCCACTGACTCAGCAGTTGGCAAGTTGCAAGTTTAAAGCCACAGCAAATCCATTTCAAAGCAAACTTAGCTAGCATTTTGTTTGGCATTTAATAAAATTATCAACTTGATACGCAAACTTTGTGCCTTTTGGAGCATTGAGGCTTGTTTCCTGTGCCTTATCGACAAAATGGAGACTGCCGTCTAAGACTAAGTCAATTTCATGTTTGGCCTGGGAACATTGCAAATTTAATTAGAGCTCGAATTAAGGGCTGCATGCGCTTGATTTGTTCGCCATTCATATCGGTTTGAATATGGCATAAATTGTTGCAATAATTTCTATTGCCAAGTTAACAACAATACGTCAGGATGTTAGTGCCAAAAGTCAAGCAGCAGTCAGTCAGCAAGTCGCTCCAGCCTACTCAGTCAATCGAATAGTGACCCATGGCCCACATTTATGTAAACCCAGCCTACGCCATCTTTTATGTTTTAAAGTCCGGCTGATAATGTCGCAAACATTAAAAGGCTCATATGAGACTTATGCGGGTTAAAGGAACACAACTCAGTTGAGTACTTAGTTGCTCCTTATCGCGTTGCCTGTATATGAAGCACTAAAAAAGGTTCAACACGCGCTGAAATTTCGCTACATTTTCAATTATAATTTTTAAGAGTAATCAAAATTGTAATATTTGCAATAAATTTGCCAATATGGAGCAGGAGAGCCTATGATATGAGGATGAGTATGTGGCTGTGTGTATGGCAGTATGTAATTTGCTTTAGGCTTTTTTTCTACAGTAAATATTGAGGGAGTAGATATTAATATGCAATTTGGTATGTCTATTTTTTTTTTTATTTTGGCCTAAACTCAATATTTGTAATTCATTTTCAATGAATAAGTATTTGTTTTTAAAACTGAATATGCCTAAAGTATAAAGATGGCCAGAGTGAGTGAGGGTCGGGGGGTAGGTTAAGTGTTAGACACATATTTCCGGATAAACATAGGCTGAGAATTGTCAATGTTAGATTTTGGCTTTAAGAAATTACTAGGAGCAAAAGTGTTTTTTGAAAGGGTAAGTAGTCAATTAAATTCTGATTTTTGTAGCGAGTACTCTTAACCTTATAAATCCAGGACCCAAAGTAATAAGGCATATAAAGATTGTGCAAATGCTTATAACCAGCAGCAGGAGGTGTATTCGACCGCATACAGTATTCTTTGTCCGTGTTGAGTTGTCTGTCTCCCATCGGACGCGTCCCCAGGTGGCGAATAGGGGAATGCTCGGCACTATGCAGGGTCAGTGGGAAATAAAATACCACTCGCGGACCAAAACACACAAAACTCCTGCTTGGAGGTGCAGATAGGGATTCTATCACCAAGCTAGGGTAGGAGGGCTAGCAACCTACCTACCTGAAACATTTCTTGCTACCGAATCGTCAATATTGCTCCAAATAGGAGTTAAAGGAACATATATATATATATATATATACAGTATTCTTGGCCAGCAAGAAAAGCCGAGTCGTTATAGATATGTCTGCCTCTCCGTCTAGAATTCTTTATGAACAAAAGAATCTAGGAGATTATAAGAGATACACAATCCAAATTTGGTATGTAGGTATTTCAAGACATTAAAAAAAACTAAAGACTTCCATACTTTTTTTTCGTGACTTTCCATTCGAGGAGGTTTTTTTTTTTTTAATCTGTTGGGAACTTCGAGAGTTTTAATCAAAAATAATAAAATGATGTTATTTTTCAATTTATTTTACTTTTCGGAGATATTGCCTTCCAGTCCCAAGCTGCAGAACGCAACTAAGTTTTTGATCAAAGGACGCTTTTTGAAAAACGAATTTCTGCACAAAAACGAATGGAAAAAAATATTCTTTTCGGGGTTGGACCCGCCCAAAAGTTGGAAAAATGGGTTGACAGTTTTTTGCGACCTCTGATATATATACACCTCGAAGTGAAGAACTCCTCTTGAGACGAAATCCTGCATCCGCAATAGTTCTCTTCATAGATTCGATTCTTGGTGGAGCAAATCTTTCATATGTTACCTTGATCACATAAAGTTTTGATCGGAAATCAGACTGAGTGAAATTCGGACTCACTGAACTCAATCCTACAATGCATTTCTAGTGTTTGCCGAATCTGCAACAATCTCAAAAAAAAATCCATTATTTTTCTCTGTGCAATTTAAGTCCAGGAGCAATGAAAAATCAAGCTACAATAAACATTAGAAGGGAAATGTGAATTTGGCAGTTCCTTAGGACTCTAGTTAATAAGCCTTTTTATGGAGTACTTAAAACCGCTTATTTCCAAACTTTTGAAATAATTTTGACTAAAAAATTTATAAAACCATAAACAGTGTGTTGAACCTTAAATGTCACGCGGCTATCCTTACTGGTTTGTGTCTATGAATTCGAATCCGAGTTCCAAAAAACTACAAAACTTCAGGGCTCTGACATAAACTGTGATTTTCTGGTTGCTGGGGTCCAAGGTAAAAAAAAACCCTGATATAACCTCAAAAACCCCAGTTAAAAGTGGAATTTTGCAGGTTATCTCAGAACCCTGGCTTTTGGGTTTTTTTTTGCCCTGGATAAGGATTTAAAACATATTCAAAAACTATAACTAGAAAAAAGATTATATCGGGTTGCTGGAGGTTATCTCAGAATCCTGACGTCCTGGGAATTTTCATGCTTCGTATTCCGATTAAGCGGTTCATAGTTTATAATGGTAATAGATACACTTTTTTTATGGGTCTGTGTTATTCAGAATATTATTTGGGAATAATCTATAAAAATTATTTCAAGCCCTACAAGAGGCGTTTAAGACCTTATGACCACTGCAGCTTTGTACCGCGTACAACTAGTTGTCTGTCAAAAAAAGTTTCGAAGAGTTTCAGAGTGGTCACGGTTTAGATCTTAACTGCCATCAAACAAAACTGACCTAAAAATAACGCATCATAGCTCTAAAATTTTCGAATCTTTTATTACTTCAATATAGCAACTGCTACTACAGGGAAGATTTAGGATTTTAGGCTAGTCCAAATTTTTTTAATCCGCTCCTACTTCTACCAATAATTATTTTTACAAATTTTTTAAGCTGTTTCTACCAACTTACATATAAATATTATTTTCATATAAAAACCTGCTTACCTTTTAGAGCTGGACAAATTCGCTTCCAAATGCTGAGGCAGCCGCAACGATGAAACTGACCCAATGCCAGTTCCATATAAAACAATGGCAGGCCGCCAAAGACTAGCATAAAAAAGTAGGGTATAAGAAAAGCGCCGCCGCCATTTTGGTAACAGATGTATGGAAATCGCCAAACATTGCCCAAATCCACGGCAAAGCCAATGACGGCCAATAAAAACTCAGCCTTCTGGCCCCAAGTTTCGCGAGTTCGCTCCGTAACAGAAACGACCAAAACGCGCTGTAATTGAGGCAGAACAAAAAACACAATACTCTGGAGTCATTCGAATCGAAGGCGGAAATTAAATTAGTTCAAATCAGCGCTCAACTTACCTCGTTGTTGGTCAGACGCGGTGCCAAGGGATCTGTCACTTTGGCAGGTGTCGCAGTATCGCCATCATCCTCATTTGAGTCATCCTCATTGTTGGGCGATTCTTTGTTATTGCTCCACGGAGCAGCTGCGGCTGTTGCGCTGGCATTGGCATTGGCCGTAGCATTATGGCCAAATTCCGTGCTATTGTTCTTGCTGCGATCCATGATCTGGGTGGGCGTTGTACGTTGTGCGGGCGTGGACGTAGCCGGGGCAGTGTATGTGTACGCCGATCGCGGCACTAACGGAAGCACGGCAGCCAGCCGGAGACTGTGCTCTGTTCTAAGTGCGACGCAAGTTCCGTGCGATTCCTTAGCCGTTTGTGGCAGTGTCCGCGTCAGCGACAGGGCCAAGGGCAGATGTTGGCGGTGTTTGTGTTGGGGTTCTTGTTTTTTTTTTTTTTTTGTATTTCCGGCCTTTTAAAGTCGGCAGTGCAGTGAAAATTGCATTTTACCTTGAAGTTTTACATGCTGGCATTGGATGGGCAAACGCCAATGGAATATCTGTTAACTGGGGACAGTAAAGTATGTGAATAAAATTGCTTTGCTGTGGTAAATAGTAAAGCTAGCAGGTTCAGGGCTGAAAAGACTCCACCCAAATGCTGTTCACAATGTGCATATGTGTGCATGGTAAACAATGGTTATAGGTTAGGGTGTCTTTGAAGTGAAAATTATAAAAAAACATTCAACAAAAATTTAGACTGAACTTAAAATAAGCTCAAATTTGTAACAAGGAATCGGTTTGACGTAAGAATATTTTTTGCGTCGAAAAAGAGCTTTTACACAGTCCTACAAAAAAATATTTCTTTTTTGAGCTTAAGCCCGTTGATCACACAAATCGTGTTCAAAAACTCAAAAATTTTTGAAATTCGAGAGAAAAATATTTTTAAATAAAGAACATATGCTCTCAGAATTAAAAATATGTACCTAATGTTTAATAGAAAGCTGCACTTTTTTGGCTTTTACTCTAATGACAATGGCTAACAAAAAAATAAATAAATACAATTACGCAAACAAACAATATTATTGCTCTTGAATTTTTCATATACACTGTATAACTTTAAAATTTTAAAGAAAAATATCGTTGGATAAATTTTTTTTTTTAATATTCAGGTATTACTTATAGTAGTTTAACCAAATATGTATTTTTAATTAAAGAAACCTTTTTTTGGTATAAAAATAATATAATCATCTCTCAAATTTTAATTGGTCTTTTTTTAAATTGGGCTTAGTTCCCAAAAGCAAAAAAATTATAAATTTTCCATGTATTATTTTCAAAATTTCTGAACTACCTTAAGTTAAAAAATACAAAAACAAAAAAAGTTTTTAATTTCGTAAATTTACAAAAAAATCTTTCCCGTTAATTTTTAAAATTTTTTACAGACATTATAGCTAGCAAACCTAAAAATTTCGAAAAAAAAAAATAAAGGTACAACGTCAGCTTAAAAAAATATTTTTTACACTTTTTTTTATCGGATTGGTAAGACTAATGATATTTTTTAAATAATTACAGACATTATATCTGGACTAAGCCTTAAAGAACGTATTGGTCTGAGCTTTAAAAGACTTCCAATCATTATTGGTATGTGTTCTTAAAAAAAGAAATCGACTTTTTTGTTATCGAACAACCAGCATGAATAATAAGGCCCTCTGCTTCACCAGGAGATAAGGACGAAAGCAGTAGTAGTAGTAGCATGAAAAATAGGATAGTTCTAGTCAAAAAAATCTTGTAGTGCAGTGTAAAGTTTTTATATTATTATTAAACGACAACCGAATTAAACCGACTAATCGGCCGTAGTTCCTTAAATAACTTATTTTTCTCAATTTCCATTCTTAATCAAAATCGTTGAAAATTCCTTTTCGATTACATTTCGATTTCTCAATTATAATATATATATAGCTTAATAGCCTAATTAATATGACAGTGACTACCCCTCATATGCTACATACAAAATGGTTAGTTAAACATACGCAAATGGCGTGAATTCCGATTCCCCGAGGTGTCCTTTTTCAGTAATCTATGACAACGTGGGCCTGACCTGACCATGCGTGGCCAATGGCCAAAGGCGTCCAGTCCAGTTGGTGCGCCTCGTTGCACTCCCTTTGACCAGAACGATGCTGACGTTCAATGTCAATGTTGTAAATATTTGTTGACCTTACCGCTATCAGTGTGCAGGCTTTTTTGTTTACCAAAGAGAATTAGTTTCTTTTTAATAATGTATGCTTTTTTTTTATAGGAGTATTGAAAAAAAAAGTATTGCAGTATAATTTGTATACATTGCAAACAAAAGGAATTTTATTTTTTCGAAAAGTGTCCTGAAAAAAGTAGTGTCCGGTGGGGTCTAGCAATGGGCCTTAAGCGCATCTGAAGAATAAATTGCAGTATTCATAGAGAATATACGCGTAAACGCAATTAAAATCACGCTTTCATTAAAATCATGTTCAATTTTTGAAATATAAGATTTACGATGGAAAAAAGCCTCTGGGGCCTCTGTAGAGCACATCGAGACAGGGAATCCTTAAAGTTACTATCACCGTGCCACTTGCTTGTTAATCCGCATGATTGATTACTGATAGTAATACGAAGACCTCAGAATAATTGACAAGCATAAACTAAAATTTATTTGTTTAATTTATTTAACCATAAGAATTACTTGTCCGAAAAAAAACTAGATACATTTTTTTCATTTTAAGGCGTGTGCGCAGAAAACCATATAAAAAAAATAACAAATGGGATATCCCAAATGAGATTTTTTATATGGTTCTGTCATTCCGTGCGAAAATTTTTTGCTTTTTGCATATAGGCCTTTAAAATAAAATTTTATTGCGACATATATTAAATGAAAACTGGTATTTTAAACTTTAATTGGTATCGGCTTATTTATATATATATATATATTGTATGTACATTTAATTCTGTTTTTGCACGGTAGATACGTTCCAGAAAAAAAACGTGTGAAAAAACAGCGTAAAAAAAGACATGAAGTAATTTCTAAGCTGCTATGAAAATAAATTACAAAGGGGAATTCCCTAACTAAATTTCTAAAAGATTAGGCTAACAGCTGTTTTTAATCGTCCTAAATCGAATCTGGAATCCACAAGAAAGCAGACGCAGAGGGCGGCCAAAAACAACTTGGCGAAGAACTCTGCAAAGAGAAGTTGAAGATAGAGGAAAGACCTGGGGTGAACTAAAAGCTCTAGCTCACAACCGGGATCAATGGAAAAATTCACGATGGCCCTATGCTCCATTAGGAGTAACAGGACATAAGAAGAATAAAAAGAAATCGAATGAAATTGTGTAAAAAAAAATTTTTCTAGACTGTGTTACATCAAAACCGTGAATAAAAGGCCGTGTAAAAACAGAATTGGGTTTATATTGCATTTCTTCTTTCAAACTAATTTAAAAATGTTTTCTCAAATAATTAATATTTTAAGGCGCAGCATGCAAAAATTTCGCTCGATATGTCAAAACTTCATATAAAAATAAATATCCCACCATTAGGAATTTTTTGCATGTTGCAATGGGCCTTTAGGCAAAAACCATAAAATTCAAAATCCGTCGGAAAACTGAGAAGGCCGCTATAAAGCCAAAGAAACGAAATTTGGTTCAAAGGAATATCTGCTAGAAAGTTGACTTGCTGTTTAGTTTTGGTTGAAAGGGAGCTCAAGCGCACCACGAAATAAGAGAAAAAGAAGAAAAGTTTTTGAAAACTATTGTCCCCTTTTTCGTAGATATATAAAGTACATAACCTAAGGATGAAAACTTCGGTTAAAAAACTTTTAAATAATTAAAATTTGAGCAACAAATTTTTCTTTTTAAGAACGATTAAAAATATTAAATTAGAAGATCGGATTGTTTAGTCGAAATTTGGTGGAACATATAAGAAAGTAAACTGGCAATATACAAAACCATAACAAGACCACTGCCACCTACGGATCCGAAGTATGGCCAATGACAACGTCAGATGAAGAACTGCTAAGAATTTTCAAAAGAAAAATCTTAAGAAAAATATTCGCACCACAGCGCAATGAAAGAGGCGAATATATGTAGGTTAAGATACAATGCAGAATTGCTAGAGCTATCACAAGGCGAAGACATTGTCAAATTTATAAAATCTCAAAGGCTAAGATGGATAGCTCACGTTCTTAGAATGAGCAATACACGCGCGCAGAAACTGATACTAGAATATAAATCAGCTTTGACCAGAAAAAAGGGAAGATTAATCGATTGTATAACAGATGACATTAAAACAATCGGTATAAGAAATTGGAAGGACCTTGCACAAGATCAAGACGCCGGGTTGTAGAGCTAAACGATGATGATGATATAAGATGTTTGCTTAAGAGAAGATCAGAAAGCTCTTGGAAAAAATGTTTGCTTTACTTTAAGCTTTTGGAAGTCTTTTTTTTTTGGTTTATTAAATCAATAAAGTTTTGTTATAAAGTGATTACAAAATTTTTTATTTTGAGTATTTTTTGTTTTAAGGCCTATACGCAGAATTAAAAATTTCGCGCGGAATGACAAAACTTCATATAAAAAAAAAAAATCCCAATTGGAATATCCCCATATCCTAAAAAGTTTGTGAAATTTGATCAGTGCCAAAAATTTAAAACATAAAAAAATTTGTTATTTTAAAACTTTAAATTTTTGTAAAAAAATTTTTTTTTTATATATTTTTTTTTTATTTATTAAAAAGAGCATTTGCTGCCAGTACAATCGGCTTGTCGTCTAAAAAATTGTAAAATCATATCAATGTCAAAACTTGACAGTATTTTGATAAAATAATATTTTGAAAAACTCTCAGGAAAACATCGTTTAAGGCTTATACGCAGTTCGAAATATTTCGCGCGGAATGACAAAACTTCATATAAAAAAAAAAAATCCCAAAATCCCCTTTTATTAAGAACTTATAATAAAACGTAAATAAAAAGTAAGTTTACAAATTTTAAAATTTTTTTATATTTTTTTGGTATCAATATTCTATATCTATCTATACTGTTTTAAATTATTTTATTTACATTTTTTTTATTTATATAAAAAATATTTTCTTTTGACTAAAAAGTGAAGTACGAAAATAAAACAAAATGGTACATACAATTTTTAATTTATGCCTAAGTTTTTTTAAATATTTTTATTCAACTCTCTTTTTATAATTTATAAGTACATATAAGTATTGAAACTTAAAGAAATGCTTAAAGAGCACTCCGTAAGGTTTTATTGTAACGGCCCATACGCAGCATGCAAAAATTCCGCACGAAATGTCAAAACTTCATATAAAAAAAAATATCCCAAAAAAAGGGAATTCTTTTTTTTATATGAAGTTTTGACATTTATCAATATCCCAAAAAAAGCGAATTCTTTTTTTTATATGAAGTTTTGACATTTCGTGCGGAATTTTTGCATGCTGCGTATGGGCCTTAAAGTAATTAAAAAAAATGTTGTATGTTAAATATTTTTTTATTGTTAATACCTATGTATACTCTAAAAAAAGCATAAAGAGCTAAATTTATTGACTACAAAAATGGATAATATTTTAATAAACAAACAAATTTGTTTTTTGCTGCTGCGTTTTTATGGATTCTAATCCCTCTATTTATATAAAGAGTATACAAACTTCGGCTTCAAAGCTTGCTTAAAATATCTTTTAAATAATTAAAATTTCAGCAACAAGTATCACCTGTGTTCTGATTACCTTTTAATGGACTTAAGATATTTGACTGTTTTCACATGTATACGCATCTAAAGTACTTAGATAGGGAGTCGTTGAATTTGCAGAGAAATATATTAATTTAAAAAAAGTGTGTGAAAGAAAACCCAAATTCAAAACAATTAAATAATGCTTAGAGATATGAAAAATGGCGTCAGTGAACTTTGAGCGTATTTATTTATATCGCACCAAAGCGGTTTAGAAATTTTATAAATTTATTTAGATAAGCAACATATGTGTGAAATATATAAATAATTGCATTTCTAATGACTAAAGTGCGTTTAGGTAAAAATTGTAAGAATAAAAATGTTTGCTTGTATTTTTCGTGATAACAATATTAATATAAAAAGATGGCGTACGTTAAAGTCGGGCGCAGACGACTTTGGGATACCCTGTACCACCACATTGCAATTAAGTCCGACACATTGCTTAAAACCTTCAAAAGATATTTTATTCGGCAAATTTGGTTACGATATTTTCATAAAAAAAAAGAAATCAGTCGAATTTTGCACCAATTTTTTTGACCGATCGGTCCTATGGGGACTATATGATATAGTCAACCGATTTTGATCAAATTTAGTACACTGATTGGGAACTATAAAAAACTCCCGACAGCCAAATTTGGTTCCGATATCTTCAAAACCAAACGAAACACAACGAATTTTGTAAAAAAGCGTTTTTTTGACCAATTGTTCCTATGGGAGCTATATGATATAGCCAACCGATTTTGATCAAACTTGGTGCAGTGCTTGGGTACTCTAAAAGACTTCTTAATGCCAAATTTGTTAACAATATCTTTACAAACAAACGAAACGCAACGAATTTTGTAGAAAAAACGATTTTTTGACCGATTGGTCCTATGGGAGCTATATGATATAGTCAACCGATTTTGATCAAATTTGGAACAGTGCTTGGCAACTTTAAAAACTTCTTAATGCCAAATTTGGTTACGGTATCTTCACAAATAAGCAAATCACAACGAATTTCGCACAAAACACGTTTTTTTGACCGATTGGTCCTATGGGAGCTATATGATATAGTCAACCGATTTTGATCAAATTTGGAACAGTGCTTGGGTAGTCTAAAAAACTTCCTATTGCCGAATTTGGTTCCGATATCTTCAAAACCAAACGAAACACAACGAATTTTGTACAAAAAACATTTTTTCGACCGATCGATCCTATGGGAGCTATATGATATAGTCAACCGATTTTGATAAAATTTGGTACAGTGCTGGGGATCTCTAAAAAACTTCCGACTGCCAGATTTGGTTATGATATCTTCATAAACAAACGAATTATCCATCTAAAACTTTTGCTTTTTTTCGAGGTCCTCTGAAACACCCCTATGGGAGCTATACTATGTAATCCCGATATCAAAAAAATAAAATAAACTTGTCTCCTATGGATTAACAAGGGATCTTATCTGAAAGTTTGGTTGCTCTAGCTCTTACCATCTCTGAGATCTAGGCGTTCATACGGACAGACGGACAGACGGACAGACGGACAGACAGACAGACGGACAGACGGACAGACGGACAGACGGACAGACGGACATGGGTATATCGACTTCTCGAGTCACACTGATCATACTTTAGGTAACTTTGGGGGGTCTCCGACGACTCCTTCTGTACGTTACATACATTTTCGGCTTGCACAAACACAATATACCCTTTGTACCATACGGTACAGGGTATAAAAAATCAGTTTTCAGATTTTGTACAACGCTCTGTTGGAGTCTTCTACATGGAAATTCCAAGAAATCATATTTTTTAAGTATTTGTTTATTGATTTATGTATTCAATTAACAAAATTGAACTAGTATCATATCTGACAAATGAGAAACAATATAAGACGCTCTTTCGCGCTTTAATCAACAATCGATCCTAATCAAAAAATTAATCACTATAAGCATACATAATGTAAGTATTTATTATGTTCCAAAAATTTAAGCTTTTTAATAGATTCACAAAAAAATGAAAAATGGCCGCCTCTGATCAGACTAAGCGTATACTTATTATTTTTAAAAGGTCGCTGAATACGAATCCGAAATATGATTAACTACCTACAAAAAATCTTAAACCCATTTTTAAACTTCAAAATTTCTGACCTTACCAACTTTCCGAATTAAAAACTTCTTCAAAGATGCTTGTTTGCTATTAAATTTAAATCCTTCTCAAGTTTTTTTGCTGATCTAGCCTTAGTATCATTATGGCGTGACGTTACTCAAATTTCCATTGAACATTGAACATTGAAATATCAGTTTTGGCTTCTGTATTAATAGTATTAATATATTTTCAATAACTTTAATAAAATTTCAATAAAATAATAAAAAGTGATAAAAATAGAATGCAAAAACCCACTGACCAAAATATGTACCTACTTATTTTTATATCTAATTTAATTTCTCAGTTGTAAAGATTGAATAATTATCTAAACTCTGATTGAATACGTAAAGCTAGCTTTAAGCAATATCCTCATTTTATTGGCAAATAAAGCAAATTATAAATAAAATATGAACTTTAAGCATTCTCGTCATCTAAAAAACTTGGACTCTTTAATTTAATAACTTTTGAATAGTTTTGTTTAAAAATATGAGCTGGAGCTGGTCACCCATAACATACACTGCTCAGATTTTTCAATATGTAAAATATTTGTTGTCCGATAAATTTAAGTAAGCGTTAGAACTATCTTAGATTAGTTATTTTTTTGAAGTTTGTTATATAAAAATCATAATAATTCACTTACTTTTAAAAATATATTAAAAACTGTTTATTGCACAACTGGCAAAGTCCACAAAAACTTTAAATTAGACATTTTCATTATACAAAATATTATATACAAGTGTTTTAAAAACTCAATAGACCACTTCACTGCACTGAAGATTCAACCAACTTATCTCTTAGTCAAGTTCTGTGAAGCAACTTAATATGTAAATTCGAGAGACGCGCGTCGCTTCACAGTTGCAACTGCTGCCAAGTCGAGTCTGTGACTTCCTTTTATACGAAAATCGCGCAGACGTTCAAAACGGCATCTACGACGCCAAAACGAAAGCCGAACCTCAATCGGGAGCCTGTCCGTGTCAGTCGTGTGCGCATCCTATAAAATATGTGTGTGTGTATAGAGTGTGCTGTGTTTTACAGGAGCTCTTTTGGAGGCGGTTGTGGCATGGATGCCAGGTGGTCTGCATAAAGACAATTGTAGCTTAAATTGCAACAAACTGTTGCTTGCTTGGAGCACTTTCTATGTATCTGTTGGAGTTGGGCATATGCTCTTTATATAATAATGAATTGAAAAGATTAATGCATTTATTGGAATTTTGACGGCCATCTTAAGTATACTTAACATTTCTTAAGATAGCAAGAAACAAGCCAAGAAATCTTTGGCAAAACTTGAGTATTTTAACGCTTTGTCTGAGTTCATTTGAAGTTTCTCCATACTGGAAACAATATAAGTTCATAAAAGGCACAAAATTGGAAAACAGCCCTGCTTAAGAGAATCTAAAGATAACGTCATAAGAAATTTAATGCGGATACTTATTGAGTAAAGTTAATGCCATAGGAAGCTAGAAGACTTTATTTTTACTCAGAGTAAGACAAAATCATCTTCTAAGAAAAAAAGAATGATGAGACTTAAGATGAAAGCAAAATATTTAAAGTCGAGATTCATACGTAGAGTAAAACAAGTTCGTCTTTCAAGAAGAAAAGAAAGTTAAAAGTTAAGATGAGAGCAAAATAGCTTATATCGATATTTATACTCAAAACAAGTCGAAATCATCTTCCAAGAAAGATTAAAGTTAAGATGAGAGCGTAATAATCTAAGTCGATATTTATACTCAAAGCAAATCCAAATCATCTTCCAAGAAAATAAAACAGATTAAAGTTAAGACGAGAGCGTAATAATCTTAGCCGATATTAATACTCAGAGCAAGTCAAATACATCTTTTAAGAAGAAAACAAAATAAATAATTAAGATAAGATAAGATAGAAGAAAGATTTTAAGATAAATAATTTGATTAATAAATAAATAATAAATAATAATTTGATTCCTTTTCGTTCAGTTAGGCCTTTGCATAGACACACTGTAAAATGATTAGAAATGCTGGATTGAAGAAATCAAAATACGTTAAAAATTATCCAAAAAAAGTATACTTTGGACATAGTCTTAAGACTATAAACAAAACTTATAAGAAGGTCTTTCAATAGCTTTGTCAGAATTTCGAAACTCATTAACTTATATAGGGTTTTCCAACAAGAGGTGTTATTTTGAATCACCCGGTATTTCGGTAGCTGTCACTTTTGAAGCTTTTATTCTTTGACATTTGACAAGTAGAAACTACGCCATTACTAAAAATGGAACGATACACGCTTCAACAACGCATTGAAATTATTAAAATTCACTACAATAATGGTGAAAATCTGCCATCGAAAAATCATCTTGACTGATGAGGCCCATTTCCGCCTCGGTGGCTACGTCAACAAGCTAAATTGTCGCATCTTGGGCTCGGAAAACCCACGAGTTATTGTTGAGAAGCCTCTCCATCCACAACGTGTGACTGTTTGGTGCGGTTTATGGTCCGGCGGGGTCATTGGACCTATCGAGGACATAGGGCAGCTACTTTGCGATTTGGTTATGAAAAATTTCATGAAAAGGATATGGTCCTGTAAGCGTGGTCGTGGTGGCCATTTGGCTGATGTTGTTTTTCATTATTAACGGCATACCTTCCTCTTTATTATGAAATAAAGATCCGATCATTTATCTCAAAAAATGGCATTTTTCTTTGAACACCAAAATAACACCTCTTATTGGAAAACCCTATATTTAACGTATTTTGTAAAAATTGATTTTTCTGTCGAACGCTAGAAGATTCAACAATGTGTCGAAATTATTTTGATAGAAAGCTATGAACTGGATTCTTTAATGGAAAAGTCACATTTAGTGACGAGGTGGCTTTTGGCAAAGGGTTTTGCTGATAAAGCAACCGGTTTGGTATGGATTTTATTAGGGGGCCTTATTGGGATGTACATCTTGAGACACGAGAACGGTCAAGAAAGACTCTTAACTGGAAATAAGAACGATTAATGTGTGCTAACTAACTTTCTTTGACCGCAGTTTGGACGTATGGATCGGAATTATTGTGATTCCAAAGTGTCGACTCGAATTTGAAGTTTTTGGAGCGCTTTATTTCCAAAAGACGCAAAGTAAGATGGCCGCCCAGATCCTGCGATTTAAAGCACATTTTCTCTAGTTCTCTTAGTTGCACTATTAAAGAACACCAACAATAAATGTTCAACTGAAGAACATTCTCCAAACCATTCTTAAGATTGATGATTCAAGTGTTAATAAAGCTCTGTCAGCTAAGCCGAGTAGGCAATTTTAATAATCATATTTTTTTTTAATTAAAGCAATCAGAAGATGGGCAAAATATAAAAAAAAGAGAAAAAATACAGTCAGCTACAGAATCTGATGAGTCATGGCAAGATGATAAAAGATGAAGAACAACGTCGGCCACAAAATAATCAGAATCATTACCCAAGATGATGAAAGATGAAGCAACATAGAATCTTTAGAGTCATGCATAAAAAATTACTCGAGGAGAATGTATTATGGCTTGGCTTATTTACGAAACTTACTAGTATTCTGAGAAGGCTACTTGGGCTAAAGAAGATGAAAGCTGAAAAAATACAGTCAGCTACACAATCTTCTGAATCATATCAAGATGATGAGGGGTAAAAAAACACAGTCAGATATAGATTCTTTAGGATCATGGTAAGATGATGAAAGGTGAAGAAACACAGTTAACTACAGAATAATGGCAAGATGATGAAATTAGTCAGCTAAGGAATCTTAGGGATCATGATAAGATGATTAAAGTAGAAGATAGACAATCAGCTACAGAATATGCAGAATCCTTAGTTAAGATGATGAAAGTCAAGATGTTTGTAGTCATCGATAGCATCGCTTTGCAACCCGATGGTCGTTGGTTCGATTCCCCACAGAAGCACTGGTGCATTTTCCTATCACTGGCATCGCTAGCTCAAAGACGCTATTTGCCCAAAAAAATCTCTATAATTTCAAGACACTGACGTTCGGATTCGGCTATAAACTGAAGGTCCCTGTTCTCTTCGAACAGTTATTAATAGAGATACCCATGCTCCGCCCAGCGGCGACTGACAAAATAGTCAGTCAGAAAAATTGTATATTTTCTGATGTTTCCATCTGGGGAAAAGATGATCGAAGGTGAAGAAACACAGTCAGCTGCAGAATCAAAAGAATCATGATAAGATGATGAAAGGTAAAGAAACCCAGTCAGCTACAGAATCTTGAGAATCATGCTCAGATGATGCAAGATGTGGAAACACAGTAAGCTACAGAATCATGTCAAAAAATCTACTAATTTTCTGTTGTTATTCCAGTGATTTGATTTATTTGCAAATCTTACGAGACGTTGATGCCTCTTGCAGGCAATTTTCTTCTCGATGAAAATTGAAATTAGAATTGACCTAACCGCAAAGTAAACATTTTAAGCTTACAAGAACACAAAACCGCAGAAACGGAATTGGTAACATGCATGAGCATTTACTATGCACACTTGTACAGCTTTAATATATTATACTACTATTTGACATCAACTTTATAAGTGTCTTCTTGCATTCATGATGATTTTAAGATTTTCAAAATTATAGCTTGACAATTTTTCCAAGAGCATAAGTTACACAAACGTTTAATAATTTAATTGCACATGTCATTATATAGTAAAATATTTCGATTAACTGCACTTAAAGCGAACCCAAAGCGATCTACATATCACGTGACTCACAACCGCAAGCTTTAGACTAAATAGGGACCACCAGGTAATATCCAACCTTCGAAATGCTGACGCAAATCTTGCACGGGCCACATTTATCAGTAAAAACTTATAGACAGCAATTGGCAATTGGTTGAAGTAGCCAAACAATTTGCCATTTACTTAGAACTAGTATAATTTGGTTTTTGACTTTTAACTTTTATCTGGCAGTCAAATGCGCTTGGGGCCATTTAGATATAGCCACTACACTCTACGTCAATGGACGCCACTAGAAGACACTACGAATCAACTGCGTCTGCGTATTATAATTGACACGATGTGTGGCGTCTTCTTTTTTGTTTTTGTTATTTTAAATTAATTTTGTTTTTTCTTTTTAATTTATACGAAATCAGCTTAATTACAATTGAGTTTTGGGCGAGTGCACGCGTTCAATGGTTACGGGTACGGTATTCCGAAGTATACTGATTGCGGGCGCCTTGGGTTGCATACAATTTATGCGGTTGAGGTAGGTGAGAAAAGTACGAGGGCTGTCAGTGGTGTTTCGGCAAGAGGAAATGCTAGTGTGACCAGCTCAAAACGCATAGTAGCAGCGAAAGTATGATATTTAGTATGCTGCGTTCACACTACCAAGAGCTGACATAAAGAGGTTTGGAATATTAAAGAGACATTCAAGAAATTTTTAGGTCTGGTCACACTGAAAACAAACTGACAGCCGCAGTGTTACTTATTTGCATGATTTTTGGCAGTTGCTGTGAAGAAGCAAACTTTTATTTCATCGAATCTTAAAGACGCCATTGGCAACACAATATGTGTCTACAAAGACTCAGTTCTATTTGATATGCTATTTATTTCGCCTGCATAGATGTACTATAAACGATTGAAAAATGTATGTATCTCCTTAAAAAACAAATACTTTTACAAATTACTACTTAATTTATTTCAATGAGTTTATGAAGTACCATCGAATGCCGCAGAACAGATGATTTTCAAAATTAAAATGTGAGGGTCGTTAAAAATAGTCGTTTTGCCTGCGACCAGCAGTAAACAATACAATGAACACAAAGTACATGAAGTACTTTAAATTTTTTGAATAAAATGAGGCCACGAAATTTAAAAATATATAATTATAATTTTGAAGTTTTGAAAATATGTAGCTATCGATTTTCATTGCGAGCCAACCACTTGTACAACACAAATTTTAAAGCGTCTGCAATTGTAGTTATAAAAGTACTTTGAGTATTCAAAGTTGATCTTCATCCGGCGCATTTTGAAAACCAAAATGAAAACTACAAATTTCCTTCTCTTCCAAGAAAGTACAGACAGCCCTCGTACCAGAGATAGCGTGAGCACAGATAGAGAGTTGCTGTTTAGTGGCTGCTCATTAAGGTCTACGATTCGCGCGCTCATTGCGATAAATAGGAGCGGGCTAGAATTGCTTAAGGTTTTGGGTGGTCTGGGTTTACGATTAATCCGCCTTTAAGTCGACTTGTTGTCTGGCAGGCAGTGTGTGTCCAATGTCTTGCACTACGTTGTCGTATAACAAAATTTAAACTTTGGCTACGCCTACACTTATATAATTGTAATACGATATCGAATTTCCTAGCCAGCACCTTCAACCGCAAAATGTAAATGTCTACGTCATAGGCGAGTGTAATCAAAAGTGCATGCCTAGGCTAGCTGCGTCTGCTGACGTCAGTTTTATATACTATGCTTGGAGTTTTCTTGATTTCTAGTGTATTTGTAATTCGTTGTTTGGTTTAGTTTGCTGCTTGTAATTAGATGCGTGGCCACTAATTGGCGCGTAAATTCATTTGAATTGTCAAGATCATATTTACACGGACAACTGTCTGAAATTAAGCTGCTGTTTGCACTGGCGTGGCAAACGAATAAACCGGCAAACAGGCGTAACCCTTGTAAAGCAATAAGAATTTGTTTAAGCTCCAAATATATAGAAAAAAAGGTTAACACTGCTGTTATCGATATTTTTTTGGCTGGCAATGCTGCATGAAACAGCTGGTTTATAAATGTGGGGAAAATAATTTTGGAACAATTTAAGTAACTTTACAGAAAATCAAATATTTAAAATGATTACGAAGAGCTCAATAAAAACAAAAATGGGCCGTGAAGTGTAGACAATTTATTTTAAAAATGTGGCATAAAATGATTATTGCTTAACGCTCCATTACTGCACTTAAATTTGTAGTAGAATTTAGAAAAATGTTACAAAAAACAAATTTTCAGTTGCGGCTTTGTGGCGGCGTCAGTGTGAACGTGATATGAGCTGTGTTTTTGATGATAATTTATCAAAACATATAAAATGTGAGTCCTTTTAAGCAACTTTTCGTTTTTAAAGTAACTTTTCTTTAAAAAAGCGAGTTTGCAGCTGCTTAAAATTTAAAAAGTAACCGTTTTGTTGCTAAAATTTAAAATTCCAAAGCGCTTAAAACTGTTTGCCCAGTGCTACTCAAACTGCGTATGCAGCTGGTATTTTAATGCTGCGCGATAACTTACTAGCAGTATTTTTATACCAAAAAAACATCGATAACATGCAGCTGTGGCAACAGCTGTGCGCAATCGTTTCAGTATTTAATGCTACACAAACACTCTATCAACTACGGTCACACTGCTAACATACAATAAATAGTGCAACATTTTAAAAGTTATTAGTTTGTTTTTATTAGTAAATTGTTAGTTAAAATGCGTTTAACTGCGCATTTGACGCAGCTACTGCAGCAGCGTGGCTCATTTGATGCACACTTGCGTACATATTTCTTTTTTGCCGTGCTGCGTCTGGTCTTGGTGTTTGTGCCGCAAGTGGGCTACGTGCATCCGGACGAGTTCTTTCAGTCCGTGGAAGTAATGACAGGTGAGCGTAAAGCGTACTTAATTGAAATTCCTGCTTGATGCATTTTATTTGCTGCTGCAGGTGACCACTTTCGTCTGGAGCATACACGCACCTGGGAGTTCAACAACACAATGCCCTTGCGCAGCATAACATTGCCGTTTGCGCTGCTACGCATACCCTGGAGTTTCTATGAATTCATTGCGCTCTATGTGCGCAGCTCGTGCGGCATAGAGCTGATAAATAGCTACACTTATCTAGTGTTTCCGCGGCTCATCTACACTTTGATCTCATACAGCAATGACTGGTGCTTGTATCGCATTTGCCGGCTTTATGGACTGCGCCATGAAATACGCCTGCTAGCACTGGGCAGTTCCTGGGTGCTGCTTATATTTGGCACACGCACTTTCTCCAACACCTTAGAAATGGCCATGTGCGCTTGGCTGCTGTGCCTAGTTGCCGAGTGTATGCTCAACACCAACACTGTGGTATATAAAAAGGAATTTCTTGAGGAGAAGTACGACAAGGCCGCCTCCATAAGCGAACGCGTTAAAATCTGGAAGCTCAAAAATGCGCTGCCAGCACATAATCTACAATATCTTTGTGCCATGTCGACAATTTGTGTGGCTGGTGTTTTTAATCGTCCCACGTTTCTGCTTTTCGGCGCACCCATGGTATTCTTTTGGCTGCTGCGCGGCATGGGCACACGCACCGTCACCTTTCGGGACTTTAATCTGCGCATTAGCCTGTTCTGTCTGTGCGCCTTGCCTGCTTTGGCGCTGTTTATCTTCTGCGACTCACTGTACTATCAGCATTTAACCGTAGGCGAGCTGCACATGCTGCAGCTGGGCATAGACAACTTTGTCTTTACACCTTGGAACTTTGTCAAGTACAACTTGGATTCTACACAAACAGCCACACATGGCGTGCATCCGTGCTATGTGCATCTTATTGTCAACATGCCGCTGCTTTTCAATATGCTGGGTGTAGCCGCTTTGGTGGCATTTGCGCAACTGCTGCTGCGCTTCTTTCGCGCCGAGTACCAGCTGCTGCCGCGCTTCCAAAGCATTGTCTCGCTAATGTCTGGTGCCATTTTTGTGCCGCTCTTCTTTCTATCACTCATCAATCATCAGGAGCCACGTTTTCTGTTGCCGCTCACATTTCCACTGCTGCTGATGCATGCACCCAAGCTTATCACGGGATTTAGCGCCGCTTATCCCTTTCAGACGCAGCATGCCTTCCTGCGCTGGATCTATGAACGTGTGCTTTGCACTCAGGCTTCTGCACCGTATCTGCTTAAAATTTGGTATATAACCAATGTATTGCTCACCGTCTTCTTTGGTTTTGTGCATCAGGCTGGCATCTTTCCACTGGCCCAGCACATGTCACACGTTATGGCCACCAAACCTGCTGCCACTCACATACATCTAATAACCTCGCATACCTACAGCCTGCCACTGCATCTGGTCAATGTGCCCAGTTCACGGCTACTGCATTTTAATATGCAAACACACCAACGCTATCGTCGGCAGCGTGATTTCTTTCTTTACGAATATGGTGGCCTAGGATTGGATGCACTTATGCACAAGGTCAAACTGATTAGCGGCAATTGTGAATTAAGACAGGCCGGTGCAAACCGTGTGCGCTACAAGCTGTATCTGGCCATACCGGCTTCGCTGGGCAGCGCTCTGCATGCGGCCTTGGAGCGCTCAAATGCCAGCAGTTATTTGAACTTTGAGCTATTGACTGTGTTTTATCCACATCTGTCAACGGAAGCTTTTCCACAGCTGCTGGGACGCCATCCCTGCGACGTGGATGCGCCGCAGTGGGCGTATGATGATCTGCGTGGAACTTGCGCCGTGGAGCGTGCACCTGCGCTCAGTTTGGACTATATGCTACGGCAGTTTAGCTCCTTTGTGCATCAATTTGGTCTAGCGCTCTACGAGATTGATGTGCGCCGCATGTTGCCGTTGACGGTAACACAAACCTTGGATTTGGTTACTACAAAAACACCGCTGCCGGAATCATCAACGTAATGCAGCGCAGCTTTTGCAGTACGTAACTCGTCGTGTGTCTTATGCAGTCCAAGGGCAATTAAAACCAAAGCTTAATTATATAATTCATTTAGTTAATAATCTAATTAGCCATTAAGTTTCATTTAACGTAAACATTTCATGTTCTTGTTATGTAAAAATGTAGTCAATTTTTATATGAAAGCGCAACAATGTCCAGCCTGTTACTTAACTATGCTAATCATTAACTAAAATGTTAAAAACTAGTCAAATCTATTGATCTCATAAAAACATTTAAAATAATTATTTAAGCAAAATAGTATTTTGTATTATTAAATATGTAAAACAAGCTTTAATTTTTTGTTGTAAGCATATTTCAAGTACGCTCTGTAAACACTTATAATTCAGAATAGAGATCGAGTGCCTCAAGGTGTGGCCCTGTCTGAGAAGAATTGAAGTAATTAACTGTGGCACCAATCGAATTATTGTGAGCCTACGGACACGCAAACCTACTCCAAGTGTTTCGTATTGATACAAACACACTCTTGTGGTTTTTAAATTCAGAAAAGGAAATTATCCGTTAAGTTGGGTAATTCCATATTTTGTATACCCTTAAAAGCCGTTTATCATATTAACTATGGTATTTGTTACGTATAGAAGTAGGCATGGCTACAAGGCATATTTGTATCCAAATAGAGCTGATCATTCGCGCAAAGCTCCTTATATTCTTAGAACTATTTATGTAAAAATATAGAACCCAATGCTATTATTGTATCGAACACACACATATTCCATATTTACCATATTTAAGGAAAAATCAGCTGTGCTCAGAAAATTGAGACCGAACATTTTATTCGGATTCGTTTTGAAACCACATTTTTGGTGCTCTTATGTGATTTCAAAACAACTGCTTGGTTGCAAGAGGAATTAAACATTTTAATTGGCAAAATAGATTTAAATATTTAACCATTTTTAAATGAAATAATTTTTTAAATATTCCTTGATATTCTCAGATTCTATTTATGCTAATTTCAAGTTTAGTTTCTAAATCAATCCCAAAAATAGTTTGCACCTGATGTCTCGTATACAAAAAATTTCCCTTTTAATAAAAATAGTATAGTCGTGGATAATTTCCCAACAAAGAGTTGGGGAAATACTAATACTAGATGGCGACAGAAAAAAAGTGTGGAAATGGGAGCACGCAAAAACGAACCCGAATGAAATCATTCGTTTTTGTATTATTAACAGCTTCAACTTTTTTAAATATTTTTTTAATGTATTGAAAAAATGCCTAAAAGAATATTTTCAAAAAAAAATAGGTTGCCTTAAATTACCACATAAAGGCCCATACGCAGCATGCGAAAATTCCGCACGAAATGTCAAAACTTCATATAAAACAAAAATTCCCTTTTTTGGGATATTTTTTAAATTTTTTTTATATTTAAAGGCCCATACGCAGCATGCGAAAATTCCGCACGAAATGTCAAAACTTCATATAAAACAAAAATTCCCTTTTTTGGGATATTTTTTTTTATATAAAGTTTTGACATTTCGTGCGGAATTTTTGCCTTAGGGGCCTTAAGGTCCATACGCAGCATGTCAAAACTTCATATATAAAACAAAAATTCCCTTTTTTGGGATATTTTTTTTTATATAAAGTTTTGACATTTCGTGCGGAATTTTTGCATGCTGCGTATGGGCCTGTAAGATAAGAAGATTCAAGTAATTATGATAGTATTTGAATTAATTGTTAGCAAGCCCCAAATCATACGCAGATTTCCGTAGGAACGGGCAATATTGTTGGCAAAAAAAAAAAACTTTCAGCATTTAAATTCTTTTGGAAAAAGAAGTGTGCTTCGGTCCTAACCAAAGTCGCCACCTAGGCCGTACTTTTCTTCTCTTCTTGGTCCAGTCTATACCTCAGCCCGCTAAACCTTACGGGCATGTACTTTATATGTGCATAAAAAAATATGTTCTAAAAATCTTTCCAAGCATATATGCCCTTGAAAGAGAGTGTGTGAGTTTCGTTAAACGCCAAGTTTATGGACTTATTCAATTACCTCTACCTGCCAAAGTTTTAAGATATAATTTCTTTAAATGTTTTCATTTCAAATGTCACCAGCATTGATCGACAACAGGTCTAAGAATAACAAACAGTAATCCATTTGACATGCCGGCGATTATTGAGATCCGACAAACATTTGCCTTTAGAGTTCTTGTCTTGTCTCTGGGCACATAGAGCACCCACAACAAGTTGGGTCAGCAGCATCCGCGTTCATTGAACGTTACCAAGCGCAAATTACATTACGGCCGCGTTCTACTCAATATATCTTTTATTTGGGGCGCTTAAGCTCCCAAACTCGTTTGCAGTTTGGTTTTCCAAACTGATTTTTTGAACAGTGCGTAAGTCTACGTCTTAGCTGTACTTGCTCCCAACCGAAATTACTATAAAACCAACCAGCCAATTGGCAAATAGCATCAGTCGTTGACAAGTCAAACAACCCAAAACAATCTAACAATATGAAGGTAAGTTGTGTCGGCACTTTGTTGATACCAGGAACAGCAAGATCTAATTCTTACACATTTTGCAGTTCCTCATCTGCTTGGCTCTCTGCGTTGCCGTCGCACAGGCTGGATTTGTGTCACCATTGACCTACGCTGCTGCACCTGCCTATGCTGCTGCGCCTGCCTATGCTGCCACCTATGCCGCTGCTCCTCTGACCCACTACTCGGCTGCTGTGCCCGCTGCATACACCACCTATGCTGCTGCCCATCCAGCTTATGGTGCTTCCGTATACAGCGCTCCAGCCTATGGCGCCTCCGTGTACAGTGCACCAGTGGCTACTTATGCTGCAGCTGCTCCAGCCTATACCACCTATGCTGCACCAGCTGTGGTCAGCCCCTTCTTGAAGAAGAAGTAAGGTATGAACGAACGTAGCTTGCCTTATGAAGGACTGGATAATGTACGCTTGACAAATGAATAAAGTTTAAACTGAAAAAAATGTGTAAAAGTGTATACGTTGCTCAGTCAGTAATTGAGATCACCCAGAGACCATGAGGTCCATTGTGTTGCGACATTGTGATAAAGGAGGACAGGAGTTTAAGAAGGTGGAGGTATAGAGGAGGATCAAAAACTATTGGGCATTTTTAGTCACCTAAGTCTCAGATCCGCTATAGGCACACTTGCCAGAGAGCCCAGGTCTTCAAAAAATGGTTTACCCAGAAACTGGGGTCGTCTTCTTAGAAGCGCCGGGCAGTCGCATAGCAGGTGTTGGGCTTTCAATCATTTATTAAACTTAACTTCTTATCATTGTCAAATGATGGTTATATACAAGAAATTAAGAAAAGAAAATATTTTTATTACAATCTGTGAACATTTCACGACGTTAAAGTTGCCTTTCTAGGATGAAGTGTGTGTCGGTGTGTCAACCTTCAGATTACCAATAAACCGATCTAAATTGTGGGCCAACCTTAACAACCCCATGCAACAGCAATCTGCAACTCTTTTCAAAGGAAAAAAATTCCTTGGACAAGCAAAATTTTGACATATTTGAAGAAATATTTTATTTTGCAATTAATTCGTATTGGCACTGGCAAAGTTAAATGCTTAATCTTTAACGGATCGATCGATATTAAATATAGAGTTTATAAGCTAGACTAGATTACTATGAAAAAAGCACATTGTATAAATAGATGGATGAAGCGTATACAAGGCCAAAGATGTTTGATGTTTGACAATTTCAGTTGATATTATGGCTCAAATACATGGGATTCGGTGAGTCGACATCTACAAAATCCCATTCCTCCTCAGCAGCATGCCATCTCACGCTGCGTTCGCTGCTGAGTCTGCAACAATTTCCCATTGGATTCCGGGTTGAACGTAGCACGGGAAAAAAAGTAAGTTCAGAATATATAGAGTTTGTCGCTGTGAACACAATAAGAGTTTGTGTGTTTTTGGTTGGTACTTTTTGTCAAGTGCAGAACATACAAGATTTGTAACAAAAACCAAAGAAACAAAAACCAAAAAAATACATTTATCAGAAAAGTTCAATAACGTTGGTAGAACCTGTTCATGCCGGCCGCTGGTGGAGGCGGAGGCGGAGGAGCGCTGCGTGGCGGCGTGCGACGAGCGCTGCAAAAGTGTGAAAAGTTTTGGATATAACGTGTGGCTTAAGTCTGGGCGTACTTACGTCGCAACAGCGTTGGCATCAAGATGACCTCCAGTACCATAAGTTTCATCCTCATCGAGATCAAATTCATCGGTACCAGAGCGTTGTCTAGAAGAGAGAGTATATAAGCAAAGTGTGAGTTGGAGTGTTTGAAAAACGTTGCATGGCAGTCAATGGATGGGCTTAGAGCTACTTAGATAGGGCCAGACTTGCAGGTAACTCAGCTATGGGCTTTAGACACAGAGGGACTGCTTAAGTAGAGTATTATAGCAAACTAGGCCACTTGTGTGTCTGTCGTCTACGTTTGTCCGATATTTGGGACTCACATTCGCTGACTCCGCTTGTTGACAATATCCTGCACAGCTCGGGCAGTCAGCGAAACTTTGCTTCTCAAACGCATCGGCGTTCGTGGCAAGGGCACAGCGGCCCGGGCATCTGGATTGACACTCAGCACGGGCGTCACCGGACGACGCACTGATTCGCTTCTAGCTCTGTCCATGTCTGTACTACGTCTTGAATGTAGAAATGGGCCAAATTTAGCGATAAATGTTGGGCAACTGCTGCAACTTGGGCGCACTTACAACTTTTGCTTAGTACGCATATTGCCGCGTGTGTCCGGTTGCCGACGATTATCGTAACGCTGCTCGGGACTGGCACTGGTCGGTGCACGCCAGCCACTATCCTGCTCCTCATCCTCAACATCGAATTCTTCTGTGCCTTGTCTGCGCCTAAGAAGTTACAGAAAAGTGGCTATAGACTGGGCGCCTGCTAGTATTGTGCCAGGGGTTTGGGCGGGCGCAAGTGGGCTTTAACTTACATGGGTGGTTTTATCTTATTTTTTGAAGGCCACATATTGTTAAGCTTTCTAGACTGACTGGGCTCACGTTCATTTGACGTGGCTCTACTAGGCGCACTAGAAGAACCCCAGTTGTCATCTTCGGGTTGGCTGCCACCGCGGCGGCTGCACAGGGGTCAAGACGCAATGAGTAATGCTAATGTTTTATGCTGCAGTCTAGTTTGTACTCACAGCTGTGGCCGGCTACGCACGGGTGATGCCATTTCGCGTGCTCGACTTAGCTCACGCTCACGACTGCGCGGATCACGCTCGTGCGCACGCTCTCGATCCGAGTCACGCTCCTGCTCCTGACGCCTTTGTGGCTGCTGCTGCTGCTCTCTTGAAGGTGTTGAGTCATCGGCTATATCCAAAGTTTCTTCGGTGGCAGTGCGTCTTCTAGAGGAGACCGTATCAGGTGCTTGTGTAGATTTGTCTAAATTTACTTACAGTGGTGGCTTCGTGCGTGCGGTGCTGCTTGTGCTGCGCTCACGTCGATCTCGTGAATCATGTGAATCACGTGTATCACGCTGCGGTCTGCGTCCAGATCTTCCTGAGCTGCTTGAGCGCTGCTGCTTGCGGCCTCGACTATCGCTGCGTTGTTCGGAACGCCGCGGCTTACCACGTCCTTTCTGCGCTTGGAGCGCGCTTAGACGCGTTTGTATAGTAATCAGATTAAGTCCCACCGGAGTGCCTATAGCCCAGAGCAACAGCGTCAAAAAGATGAAAAACCATAAACCATTGATGAAGTCAACCATGTTGCGACAAATGAAAATACGACTTGCATCAAATGTATCATAAAATGGTCGGCATTTGGTAGTTGTATCGCCGAGCTGCGACTCCATTGTGGCCTTACTGCTAGTCAGATAGGTCTTCAGTCTAAAAGAGGCGATTATAATAGCAAAATTGGAAACAAAATGATTCAGAGAAAAAAGGGAGTTAGATTAAAAGAGGGGTTGGTTAACAGACATGGGTGGCATGGAGGCAGTAATGAGGGTAATGACTGCTGCGATATAGAGCTTGGTATTAGAAAAAAGTAATCTGGCGTGAACCAAAAGTGTTGTAAAGTTGTGAAGTTTCTTCCGAAAAAATTTATGTGAAAAACTGTGTTGAAAATAAACAACTTGTCGTCAGGGTTGGCCCACCAAGGTTATAAGCAAAAGAGCCCATGCCAAAAAAATAAAAAACCTAGACAACAGGTTTTTGTTTTTAGAAACATTTTGTTGGTGTTTCCGCAGCTTGGAGTCTTATAGTGAGCTCACACTTTCAGCAGGAAGTTCCAACTCACTTGACGCTGAGGTTGTGATAACAATTAAGAAAAACTTGAAAGAATGAAATTTAACAATAATGCTAGAAGAGAAGAATGTGCTGCCACCGCCAGAGAAATTACTTTTCAAATTTAAAAAGCAGCAAAGATAGTTGTGCCGCCCCAAGCCGCTGCGCCCAGGTGGCGGGTCCTTAGGTACGCTTCTGTAGTAAAGTGGAATTCTTTAATTGTAATGAACGCCTGTATCAGAGATCGAATTGAACGTTTCTAAAATGTGCGCTCAAAAACGAATCTTTCTTTTAAACCAATTCTCTGCTTTATATAATATTTGGCCCAATGCCATAAAGAGTTCAAGCTCCAACGTTAAGCTCCTTTATTAGATGTGCACAGGGGGTTCCACGTGGAATATGCAATTGCACTAAAGAGCTCAAAGCTTTAATGGCTTTTATGTTTCTATTCTATACAAAACAACTACAGCAAATCGAAGTGGTTCCTGAATGAACATAAAACCCCAAATGCAATTATGACACTTGGCAATCTTCAATCAAACAGTTACGACTTTCAATTATCTGATAACATACAACTGTGCTCCAATGGTTTCTAGTTTGAGTTGTTTGTTTGGCAGCTACAAAAAGCAGCAACAATAATCATGCCCAGACAGACAAAGACGCAAATGCATATGGATGCTGGGTGACTTGGACAAAAGAACAAAATCGCACAGCTTTACTGCAATTAGTTTTGAGCCATGTGCAGCAGAACATAGTAGTATGGGGTTACGTTGGTGTCTATGCCATTTTGACACTTACCGTTCCGTATAGACTCGTGTCATGTTGTGGCAAATCTCACCGGCTTTGCTATCCAAGTAGCCTTGAATGCTCTTCAAGTGGTTGAACGTCTGATTGACCTGTTTTGCCCAGGGATCTCTTTGTAACTCCAATGCGGTTAAGTGGTATAATATTTCATTTTGCAGATTCCCCAGCGGCTGCAAAATGGAACTATGTAAGCGCATTGAACGGCTACCCAGTGTGGTCATGCGTGAGGATGTTGCAACATCCTGTATCTGCAAAAAAAAAATTAGAAAACAGATTTTTTTGTTAATGATTTATGGGCAAGTAGCATTAGAGGGGAGGCATATATGAATATTGAGAGCAAAGACCGACTATTGTCGTTTAGTAACATACTTTACTAACCCATAAAAAAAAGTGGCCTAAATTAAAGCTTTTTGAGTTCGCTATATAAGAGTTACTTTGCTGTTCAAGTGCCCAAATATATTTCCAATCTGTGATAATTCCATTTAAAGCCATTCACTGAAGCCGTAAGTAAGACTAAAATCAATGGTCACTGGGCGTAGTAGTTTTTTTTTGGAGTAGCCACAATGATTCTTTTAAGTTGCTCACGCTTTAAGTCAAATTTTCGTTAAGCCATAGAGCTAGCGGATCATCAATGAATCGATAGATTATCTCTCAGCGTTATAATCTTAATCGATTAGATCAATGTTGTTAAGAAGTCCAATTGATTAGTATCCTGCGTTTGGCCTTTGGGCCTTATGGAAAGTGATAAGCTCTATCTTCTTTCATTTCTTTATACAGACTGCGAGAATCTAGCGGACAACCATAATTGTATCCTGACCCAGACTTGATCCGTACCGAGTCGGTGTAGCCATTACTGTCTGTCTGTCCGTATGAGGATCTCGCAAACTATAAGAGCTGTAAAGCTCAAATTTTTACAAAAGATCGATTCATGTTGATATTTGGTCTCATTCCCTCGTAGGATAAATTCGCGATTTGTGTATCAGAGCTCGCAAAAAATTGTCAACTCATTTTTTGCATTTTTTGGGAGGGGGTCTGGATCCGAAAATCCTTCCGTGAATAAGAGCTACAGCCACAAAAGTAACCAACTAGTGAAGCCTTAACATTTCTTTGTTGAATGCTTAAGCCCGACATAGATCCTCCCATTCATGGACGCAGAATTGTTAGGACCTTCGAGTGGTATTATCAAATGTAAGCCCCATTGCTTAAAACGCTGTGGAGATAAAGTACAGGCTTTTATATAGACGGTATGGTGCGAGAGTAACAGGCTCAATTTGTTTTTTTACCAGTGTCTGCCTTAATGTCTTCCTGCTGACTTCTTTTATTGCATAAGGCGCAATGGACATGAAGAGCGTTCAGTACCTGAGCATTTAACTAAGACATGCCTTAATAAACCCAATGTCCTTGCCTTGACCTCATCAAGCATCTACCTTTAAAATTTTGGGTGCCCATTTAAGGCTGCCGACTACTTCAACTTATGCAGACCAATTAAAGCTACTTAGTCAAGCACTGGCTACAAATTCCTCAAATATGCAAATAATCAGAGGTTTTTAGACGGCGGATAGGTTGCTAATTACCTGCAGTGCTACCCGTTGCATTTGATCAATAAATGTGGCCAAATCTTTTTCGGGTGTAGGAGCTCCAACGCTGTTACGATAAGTGGTCAAATTAAATGCAGACGTCTGCAGCATGTTCTCCAGTATATTCTGTATGGACTGCGTCAAAGAGAGCATTGTTCGCTCTGATACGGAAATCGAATCGATGGCGTTCGAAACTTTGGGGAATTGTTTCAAATCGGCTATTTTCGTGGTATTAACGAATGCATCCAATTGAAAGACATTGTACGATGCTTGATTTTGTTCACAGCCTCTGTGATGGTTGTTGATGTGGCATGGTGCAGTTGATTGCATGCGCGTCGTTACGTATACGTCACAGTGGTACGAAGGTTATGTTGTTGTATGTGGGGTTTATGGAGTTTGGGGAAAGGGGTTTTTTTTTTTTTGTGTACGAGTATTTGTTGTTTTTGGTTCGTAGTTTTTTGTTTGTTTGTTTTTGTTGCACAAGTAAAGTCAGAAGAGAGTTTTTGCTTTAGTTGTATAGAAGATGTGCCTTTACAGCCGTTTCAGTTCTGACCACATTATATGCTTTAGCTTTACAACTACATACATACAAGTTAGTTTACATAGATACACACGGGCACAGACATACACACACACATACATGCACATTTGCATTTGTGCAGATAATTGGAATCGTGCTTAAAATATGTGGTTACCAGTGCTGTGGGATGCATCAAGATTTTGCGTAAAATTGAGTGCTATGCGGCTGGGATATTTCATTGGGTTTTCAAAACTTTGTGGCTTAGGTTACTGGACACGGACGCACACACACACACATAGTGTGCTGTGGTTTCCATTATAAGAAAGTGTTCAACAGTGACAGTTTGGTTAGGCTTAGTTGACAGTGCAAAGTTGTGATAGTGCTTGGACTTGGCACAGTTCTATTGTAAGATAATTTAAGAGAGTTTTACATAGCAAATAGGATTTGGACAGCTTTCGTCTAAGTATGTATTTGGTATTACAAAGACATATAATGGAAAAAGAAATTTGTGAAAACAGGGCTTACAAGGGTTGCCTTTTATACTTCAGAGCAAATGATGAAAGAGCAATGAAGTGTGATAAGTAGACCAGGCGACGTTGTCCTGGTTTCGATGCCAATGATATGTCTATCTATCTATCTATCTATCTATCTATCTATCTATCTATCTATCTATCTATCTATCTATCTATCTATCTATCTATCTATCTATCTATCTATCTATCTATCTATCTATCTATCTATCTATCTATCTATCTATCTATCTATCTATCTATATATCTTACTGTCTTGCTATCTATCTATCTATCTATCTATCTATCTATCTATCTATCTATCTATCTATCTATATATCTATCTAAGCTATTTAGATGTTTAATTCTTTTTTTTATCATTATCTTTCAACGATCGCCATGATTCTTTTTTTTTTTTTTGGGTGACTGTCAAATTATGAAATATCAAATGGAAACAAAACAACGTTTTTAGAACGATTTTCAGGGTTTGATCTGTAGACTAATTAAGACGATTAAAGCATTCCCTTCCTAATAGTCCTTGTGCAAATCATGATATCTTGTCATGCGAAAAATTTACTGCCAGATGAACTTTTCAAGTGTCGATAAACATTACAAAAAGTGCTCCTGGAAGAGAATTTATGCTCAAAACTGTCAAACTTGGTCATACTTAAAATAGACATAGCCGGAAATAATAAAGGCAACCCTCGTATTGGTGACTACCAAAACGACAGCACGTACAGTGTCACAGGAATTGGATAAACGAATTCGTTACTTTAAGAGGTAAAAAGGTAATTAGCCAAAAATCAAAGCCTTAAAGCAAACTCACCTAAGCGCGTCACCAAGGTTAACACTGATCACGGAACGATTTACACCTGCTGGACGTAGCAGTTCGCCAATTATGCCCGTCTGCGTATCCCTTGCGTACACATAGCCCGGTTTGTCGAACAACTTACCCAACATCTCATAGTTATTGCCGTAGAGTGAGCGACATAGGAACACCTCCGTATTGCCGCCTATGGCCAGTGAGACGACGCCGTATAACGTCAGGCAAACGCTGCCCAAACAAATGAACAGCACCGCTATGAAGAATACTACGCCAGACTTGGTATTCGATTCACACAAGAAGCAGCAGTAGGACATCAGCAGGAATAGTATTACCCAGACGATCAACATGGCGGCTATCCAACCGATGCTCCAATAAGTATTGGCCCACTCCTTGAGCTTATTATATGTCGGCTGCAGCGACTGCCAGGTGCCCTGTAGCCGAGCCAGCAGCGTATTTACCGTGGAGGTGAGCAGTTGGGCATTGGCCGTAGTGCGGTGCCGTATGTTGGCCAGCTGCTCAAGCGTATCTATGGATAAGGTTAGCAATTCAATTAGAACGGCTTATAGATGGATTGTGGCCAGGGCTGTGGCCTGGCTGACAATAATTAATACCGAGTTAAACTTGTCTGCGACACTGACGCCCGACCGCCCCCCAAAATGTGTTCGCTCTGTTTGTTGCGGAAACTGTTTGGTTTAGGGATGTCTTGATATTATTGGACTATTGATTGAAGTGTACACTTAAATTGATGCTGTAATTGAGTTGTAAGTTTGGTTTAGCTTGCTGCATTCTTGTGGAGTTAATGCAATTAAAAGCTACAACAATGTCGAATTGATTGTCATTGACTGGACTCTTCAGCACTTCAGCTTATAGAGAGAAAAAAATGCAATTTGTTTTTTAAGTTAGTGCTGCAAGGGAGCAGGGCCGAGGAGAGAAAGTAGCGAACAGGTGTGGACTATCGATGATGCTTAAGCACTACTTTTTTGTCGTTTTTTATGTTTTTTTAATCTATCGAAACCCCCTGTTTTCAGCACCCTCATCAGCTTCATCATCAAAACCCAAGCCATCCGTATAACGTCTGCCTTTGCGTTGGGCGTAAGCCCCACCAATTTATTATTATAATATTAATATAATATTTTCTAAAAAAATAAGCTTTCTAATATTCTGTAAGGGAGTTAAGCGCTTATATCCATGAAAGGAGGAGTAAGATCCCATCTAAGCAACAATAGGGATTCTTACTGGACACTGTTTTAGTGGTAGGCCCTCTAATAGATTGGGGGTGCCTCAGTTTGATCACTGCAGAAGTTGTCAGGAAGTTGAAAAGGAGGAAAGAGTGGAGCATCTCCTGTGTGGATGCATGTCACTATGCAGGAGAAGACTGAACACACTGGGATTCGAACTTATTGGGAACGTTACTGAATTCGCAGGAATCAGAATAAATAAAATTAATTCGTTTATTAAATCGACGGTATGGTTCAGAGAGGATCCGGGGGAGTACAGAGTAGAGTAAAAGTGGCATCACAACGGGCCATTGACAGGCCTAGGTGTGTCTTAATCTATTATCCCTGGCTGTTACTTTAAGATTCGAAGATTTAGAAGAGTGAAATTTTGATGCATCTTTTCTCAACCTCCCGTAACAGTTTTTCACTATTGCACAATGATCACAATAAATCCTACGGGCATTGTAAAAATATTCTTAAAAAAGATCTCTTATAGATAAGCCCAAAAAACCAACTAAATTCTACGGATTACATTAAGATGGCCCGTCTGTAGCTTCATAATGACGTAACCTTTGTACAAATTCTTAGCACAGAAATATTTCGCTCAGTAAAGCGTTTTACTTGATTGCCGTTTCAATCTTTTGGTCTTTTAATTTGCAAAGGGAGCAAGACTGTACCTAAAGATATTGGGCAGAAAAATTCCACGAACTTAGGTCGTCCGTTTCTCGGTTGCTCTCAGAGATTATTTCGGCCACTAAAAAGTTTCACTTGATTTTTATTTTAGTATATTTGTGTTTTAACTTGCTGAGGAAGCCAGCTTTTTGCTGAGCTATGTTTCTTAAGGTACGGGGTAAAAAAATTGTTTCGGCCGGTAAAAAATAACGCTTCAGCATTGTGGTCCTGTAATTTGCTAAGGAAGCCAGCCTGTACCTAAAGGTACTGGACAGAAAAATTCCACGAACTTGGGTCGTTCGTTTCTCGGTTGCTCTCAGACATTATTTCGGCCAATAAAAAGCTCCACTTGATTTCTGGTTAAGTCTATTTGTGTTTCAACTTGCTAAGGAAACCAGCTTTATGTTGAGCTGTTAGTAATATGCAACCTTTATAACTTAAGGGTCAACTGCTCTCAGAGATTATCTCTGGCAGCAAAATGTTTCACTTTATTTTTGTTTCTTTAGCTCGCTTAAAAAAGTTTATTTTAATAAATAGCAGAGGCATAGATTTGAAAATCTTTGTATTTTTAATGGCCTTTAGAATTTATTGCATAGGCCCACCCACCCCAGTACTATTTGTTAGCTTTTCATTTATGTATTACAAACAGAGTAAATAAAGTTTATTTATTATGGCTTATGAAACAAAAACAAGAAATGCATTTAAGGATTGCATTTTTATTTTAAAATTAAAGTGCATTAATTAAATTAAACTTAAAGTTATGCGCTAAAAAGTTATAATTTATTTTTCTACTTACAATTGCGTTCATATGCAGTGTCATGTTTAACTTGTTGCGGGAAATTGCTGAAAATGGAACGTGACACGCCAACTTCCGATGTTAGATTTTTGACAGTTGCACCAAATTCAATTTCACCCAAGTAGCGCATGCGATAGATGGTCTGGTCCTCTTGCAGCTGACAAATTGTTCGCCCCGGAAGACCATGGCGCAGGAAATAGGATATTGCGAACAAAGGCAAGCAAATGCAAAAGAAATTAGAGAGTAGAAGATGAAGCAAAATATGAATTAAAAACTGAGTCGCCTCACAAAATCAACTAAGCTGACAAGTTGCATCCTGACCAAAGCCCCAGAACTTACCGTCTTGAGCGCATCGACCACGCCGTTCTCCTCAAAGCTGCGTATACGTAATGTATCACAAAGCGGACGATCCCGGTACGTGCACTGGCGCTGCAACACGGACAGCTGTATCTGCAGCTCTTCCATGCGTGTGGCTGCCTCTTGAGACAGCTTCAGCGCACGGCCAACTGTCTCCTGCAACATCAGCACACGGTAGATGAGCTCAGCATTGGCTGCAGAACGTATGTGACAAATATTATTATTGTTATTATTATTATTATAGTGTATTTTATTCATTTTGGCCTGACTTGGAATCGGACCAAACGATGCACAGCTCTAAATTACATATTGTATGAGCACAATGCTGTTGCAGTTTTTTGGTCTTCACATTTGTCGTCTGTCGTATCCGTCGGATTGTCAGCGGATGTAGCTGCCTTTAGGCGCTCCATGCACTGGCGGCGGGGATCGTGTTTGCTGTTTGCATTCTCATAATGAAATTTTGCGCAAACAATCAGTTTTTCTTGTATACTTGAAGATACATAGATACAAAGATACATTTATGTACTTGGTTTAGGAGTATACAAGTTGTTGCAGTTATTTAACGTTGTGTGTATTGAATTTAGTTTTTGGTTCTATGGCAGCTTGTGCTTTGGAATTGTTTAGTTTGGCAAAAGTTTGTGCTCAAAAAGTGAAAGCTATGGGACATGCCACTGCAATTGAGCTGGGACTGCGACACAATCATTGTTAGAAAAGACTTATATAGTTGGTATAAAAAAAAAGGAGTAAAATCGCAGAGCGTTTGGCATAAAAGTATTCAAGAAATGAGAAATTATTCAGTTTAAGAATTACTTATGTGTCAAAGGTAAAGCATTTACTACAAAGTTCTTAGCCAAATCGTAAATTTTTTTTTTTTACATATTTTTTTTTTCAAAATGGGCATAAAATTCTTTAACTCTTCTTTTCATTTTCCAAATCGAAAACCTCACAACAATCTGTTAAAAAGTCTTAAAGTCTCAAGTCTTAAAAACTTTTTTGGGGTGTTCACTACGTTTAGTGTAAATGCAAAATGGTAAAAGTGCACAAATACATACTACAATTTACACAAAAAAAAATGGGCATTTAGGCCCGACCGAGGGAATTTTTGCCCAAAAACTCACCCAAGCTAATTTGCATGCTCGTTCGGGCATTTTTAGCTTTTAACAAGGTTTGCTCAAGTCGTTACTCGAGCATGTTTGCCTTTAGGCTTTCATGTCAAACAAAGTGAACACCCCAATTGCTTTTTTACTTTGTTCTTGAAACTTGATGTGCACTTTGCAAAAATACATGCACATTTTTGTTTGCACACCAATTCAAATATCAAAACTATAATTCTAAAAGAAATATTGTTAAGCCAAGCGGAGTTCGTAATTGAAAAAGCTAGAAAAGTGGGCGGCGTTCCTTTTTTATACCCTGTACCGTATGGTACAAAGGGTATATTGTGTTTGTGCAAGCCGAAAATGTATGTAACATACAGAAGGAGACGTCGGAGATCCCCCAAAGTTACCCAAAGTATGATCAGTGTGACTCGAGAAGTCGATATACCCATGAACGTCTGTCCGTCTGTCCGTATGAACGCCTAGATCTCAGAGATGGTAAGAGCTAGAGCGACGAAATTTTCAGATTAGATGCGTAATTATGTCAGGGGAGAAAAGTTTATTTTACTTTGTCGATATCGGGGTTATATTATATAGCTCTCATAGGGGTGTTTCAGAGGACCTCGAAAAAAACCAAAAGTTTTAGATGGATAATTCGTTTGTTTATGAAGATATCATAACTAAATTTGGCACTCTGAAGTTTAGTTTTAGAGTTCCCAAGCACTGTACCAAATCTGATCAAAATCGGTTGACTATACCATATAGCTCCCATAGGAACGATCGGTCAAAAAAACATTTTTTGTACAAAATTCGTTGTGTTTCGTTTGTTTGTGAAGATATTGTGACCAAATTTGGCATAAAGAAGTTTTTTAGAGTTCCCAAGCACTGTTTTGATCAAAATCGGTTGACTACACCATATAACTCCCATAGGAAAAAAAACATTTTTGGTTAAAAATTCGTCTGTTTTTGGTTGTTTATGAAGGTATTGTCAGATCCGAGGCTGAACAACAATGGGACACTGTGTCCGGCTGTCACATCTCCCGAGCACTCTGGCCAAGATACAACCCAAAGCGAACTTCCGAGCTCCTGCGATTCCACAAGAGCAGGACTAGGAGGGTGACAGGAGTTGTAACGGGGCACTGCGCCATAGGCCTTCTGGCTGAGAGGATGCATGTCCCCCACAACGACTTCTGTCGAAGCTGCGGAGATTAGGAGGAGATAGAAAGCATCCAACACCTGCTGTGTGACTACCCTGCACTTCTTAGGAAACGCACCCAGTACCTGGGCAAACCCTTCCTTGAAGACCTGGGCAGTCTGGCAAACTTGCCCTTAGCGGACCTGACTCTTTTTATCGAGTCCTCGGAATGGTTCAATTAAATAGGATACAGAAACAGATTAAGCACGTATAGAACTTACTCTTCCCAAAAGTTTTTTCTCAAAATTTCAGTTTTTAAACTTAACACGTTACGGTATAATTAAAAAAAAACTTGTTTTTCGTTTTTATTTTATTGTTACTAAACTACTGAATGTTTTTGAAGCCATTTTTTTTGTTAATCTAAGGTGTCAACAGAGCTCTTTAAAAGTTGGAAAAATGGGTTGAAAGTTATATAGACACTTCCAAGTGAAAAATCCTCCCCAAGACCAAATCCTGGCTCCGCACCTGGTATCGTCATACGATCGAAATCTTTAGTCGTGCAGTCATTTCTTAAGCTATGGAAACAGGAATTAGTCTTTAGGGGTCAGATCTGGTGCGTATGGTGTGTGGGATTCGTAGACTAATTCAACCATTTTGGCATGATGAGTACGCTTGAGGGTACTCTCTTAATAGGGATGCTCATAGCTGCAGTCGTCTTACATTTTTATTTTGCTATTGTTTAAAATTTTTTAGTATATAGTACTAAAAAAGCGACATGGAACATTTCCAAAATGTTATTTTGCTGCGAAAGTTCTTTCAAATTGCTATAAATATTCTATTGAATATTTTAAACCAAAGCTGATTATACAACCTTTGAACAAGACCTAGACCTGCATGGCTAGTTGTGACAAAGTGCAAACGAAATTTGGGTCAAGTTTAAACCGCTTTACAGTCACGCACACAAAAACAATATGAGTAGACCATTTGTATTATTTGTTAGTAGATTGCACCACAATTGCAAAGTCCGGCACTGCTGTTCGGCACTTATCTAGAAACTTACCCAAGCTAAGTGTCGTCAATGAATCATATGCCAGCTCAAGGCCAGTGTGTGCGGATATTTCCGCTTGAATTGGTTCGCCAAGGAGAACATCAACGTCTATAACGAAAAAAAAGCGAAAAATAAAGTGTCAAAGAATAAGTATGGAATGGAAAGTACATATTCCTCAAGTTAAATTGACAATGGAGTGGCAAGGAACACATGTAGCTGCCACTGCAATAACTCAGCACAGTGCCACAAAGCATAAAACTCAAGCGTTATAAACTTTTAGCATACTAGTTCGAACTATAAACTATAAATGTACTCTGAGGCCATAAAATTGGCGCTTGACGCACAAAAAAGTTTGTACTCAGTTGGCAGTCCCACACAGCAACACCAACCCACTGACCTTCCAAGTCTTTGACGACTTTCTCAACAGAAACATGAAAGCCATTATCCAGCTTGTGTTTGATTTGTAGATGTGTGTCCTTAAGAAAAACTTCAACATCGTGCACGGCTGACTTGACCATTTCGGGCGTCATCTCAATGCTGGTCGCCAGTCGACTATTGGCATAAAATATGCTAAAGTCGCTCAGGCTGTAAAGTGGCAGAAAAGAGTTGTGAGTGTTGCAAAAGTTTTCAGTTTTTTTTTGTCACTTTATTTTTGTGGCAACCTACGTGAGCAGCACAAAGACTATCCAGAGTGTGACAACCGCTGCGCTCTTGCGACACTTGAGATTCTCCTCGAGCGTCTCGTCACGTATGTGTACAGGCGCATTGCGGCTCATATCGAGCTCGTCCTGCATGGCACGCCGGCCACAGCACCAGGCGCAGGTTGCAATCAGTGGCACCAATGCCAGTATGGCAAATATGCTCATTAGTGCGATAAAGCCAGATTCGATTTTCATTGCCTGCAACGAAATTGAAATTTTCATGGTACTTAAGGGACGTGAAAGTTCAAGTGTGCTCGAAGCGCTTACGTTTGATGCAAAGTCAAGTAGTGATACATCGTTGTGTAGTACATCGCGTATGGAATCTGTAAGAATGATAAGCGGGAGTTGTAAGTAAAGATGTTGTATTTATTCTTATTCGATGGCGTACGATTTTTAAAATATCGACTGAGCGATGTTTTTGAATATTAGGGGTTTTTCTTTTTTAATTATTATGTGGCGCAGGTAGAGCTTATAAAAATCGTCTAAAATCGATTAATCGATTATTTTCTAAGATCCCACCGCTTTCGGCTATAAACTCAAAAAAAAAAATCAGGGCTCCGAATCGTTTATTTAGCATTTGCCTTGGTTACGTCTAAAACTTTCCATTTATCGATAAAAATGCCGACACAGAGGTTTACTTTACTATGCAGTAGTGCTGGAGAAAACATCGATGTATCGAAGTTTAAAATCTCTATATATCAATGTTGCCCAACAGAGATGTTTCTCCAGCACTGCTAAACACCCATTTGATGAGTGCAGAAGTGCTGGAGAAACATCTCTGTTGGCCAACATCGATATATAGAGATTTTAAACTTCGATCATCGCTGTTTTTTCCAGCACTGCTATGCAGCTAAATCTATGGAACACTGTCTCAGCTGTAACACTTAGGTGAAAAATATCATGAAATAACTAGCTTACGTCATATTTCAAAATACTTTTGAAAATTATTTTAATATGTATTCAAATCAATAGCAAAAGTGCGAGTTGAAGCAGCCAGCTTCCGTTTCCTAGATGCAGACAACTTGGTACGCAAATGTCCAACGAGCAAAAGTTGGTTTGCTTTATGAAAAAATACACCGTGTCAAAGGATGTGGCATACAAGTATCTCAGCTCCAATGACTGGTCATTTGAGCAGGCGTCAACCAAGTATGAGAATGACAATGCCAAGTGCGATCCATGCGGTAAAACTAATCAGATCGAAAGCGATCTAAAAGTTGCACCAAAGAATAAGACATCGCAGCAGAGCGTCGTCAGCCAAGGCAATAAGGGTAGCAGCAGTGATCAGGATGGTTACTTTGCCGGCAGCTCTGCATCTTCAGAGCAGCAAAACATTTCTACTACGTCTAAGCGTGTGCAAATTGATGAATCCACGCAGGCACTAACTATCGTGCACAGCGAACGCAGTCAGCGTGCCTGGGGTCAAGGTGAGCGTCTGGGCAGTGCGCAACCCATAAATCCGCCGCCCAGCTCACCACGTTTAGCACAACGCAATGGCCAACTGAGTGATTCGGATTCGGAGAACGAGCATACCATTGTCGTATTGCATTTGTGGTCCGAAGGTTTTTCGCTAGATGACGGCTCTTTGCGTCCGTATGAGTTGCCGCAAAATCAGCGCATGTTACATGCCATTTTGCGAGGTGATTATCCGCAGGAGTTGCGTGAATATGGCCGCCGTGTAGAGCTTAACGTGCAGGATCATTCGAATCAGACATTTAGACATTTATCGCGCAAGCAGTTCATCGGTACTGGCCACTTGCTGGGCAGCCCCACACCGGCTATAGAACTGGGCACACAATCCGATTTTGAAGCAAATGCCTCCGATGTGCAGCAGTTGCAAGAGCTTTCAGCTGAACGCACCATAGGCCTTAATAAAAAGTCACCTATGACCACGGTGCAGCTTCATCTGGCCGATGGTAGTCGCATTACAGCTCGTTTTAATCTAACCCACAATATTGGCGATTTGTATCGCTTTGTGCGCATAGCCAGGCCTGAATATGCTGCAGAGGATTTCGTTTTGCTCACTTCATTTCCCAGACAGGAGCTGCAAGAACAAGACAAGCGCACACTGTCCCAAGCAGATCTAAAAAATGTTGTGATCATACAGCGGATTCATTAAGCGAAGCTGGCTGTGTCTTCTTATGTTAGTAAATATTTTTGATATCAACAGTTTGTGTTGAAGATTTAAATTAACATGTAATAAACAGTAAACCAAAGCCTTAGAGATAAGGAGAAGCCAAGCGGTTTCTACCGACAGTCTCTCTGCGCATATTTTTTTTTTCGAAAAGTTGTATAGCCTTTTTTTTGTTTTTAAATCTACCAGAGAACTTTGGGCTCCGCAACAGTGCCCCCACTCTTCAAGTTTTGATATAAATTTATAGGATACTTCAAACCAACTAGATTATGAATATTTAAATTTAAGCAGCTTTGGCGATTGTATATTTATAGCCATTTTGAACTGCTTTCTGGTCGAATGCTCCTTGTAGTTGGCTGGCCAGCTGCTCTGAGCTTTATCATGCACTCTACAGACAATACCCAAAATAATTATTTATTCAGTTTTGACCACACCACATAGCCGCCGCAACTCTAACAGCGATGCAGAAATGCACTTGTGCCCAAGTATCGGATAAACAAAGTAAACAACAACAAACAGCTTTTTCCAAGCCTTATAGTGCGTGATTGTTTTTCTTAAGAAAAGTGTTTTTGAGAAAAATTTCATATGAAGCAAAAAGTCTCATGATCAACAATTAGAAGATCACGCAATGAGCAGGTTTGTTATTCGTGTCTCTCTGAAATAGAGAGCACAGGTATGTCTAAATGGAAAAGTTGCCATTCAGTTCTTGGTCACACTAAAAACACTCATTAATACCAACAGTATTAAAATATGTACACACTGTTACATATTAACATTTTCTAAAAACAGTTTTGGGCAAAAGTGCCCAACTTTTCAGAGTCGCGCAAAAATGTATAATATTTTGTGGTGTAAGTTGCACATTTTTGCAGTTATGCCTTGCTGCGTATCTGTCCTACTTAAAGTAAACCAAAAAAAAAGGATTTCAAAATGGAGCTTGCTGTGCTTAAACACATACACATCTATACACCTACTAGATACTTTCCTAACACACACATGCACAAAACTTACCGAGTGGCAATTCTTCGGGCGTGATAAGCGATAAAAATTCACTAACGTAGGTGAATATAAATGGTCCCGGCGCAATGTCCATGCCCGGAATGCTGTATGTAAAAAATGTGGCTGGCGTTGTTGTTGTACCCGTAGCTGTTGTTGTTGATGACATCCCTGTGGCTGCCGCAGCGGCTGCGGCAGTTGTTGCTGTTGACATGGACGTTATTGTTGTTGCAGTTGGCGTTGGCAGTGTTAGATTACGTTGGTCCATCTCCTAGCTGGCCAGAAGGCGCCTTGAATTGTGGCCGCCTTAACTATGGGCCGGTCTTTAGCTATTTCTTCCTTTTTTGCGGCTATATGGCGCTGTACTGTGAATGAATAAATGACCAACATTGTGAATGAATACCTTGTGTATATATGTAGACGTTGGGTGTGTTTCTTTGTATGGTGGCACTAAGTTATGCTGTTGTAAAATATTTTCGGAATTTTATGTTCCAATTATGTATTCATATATGAGTTTTTTATATATGCAGCAGAGATAGCAGCTCTATCCATGCTGGGCTAGTTCGGAAAGGACGCTGGCTGAATGGGCTAAGGTGAAGTTGGCAAACTTGCGGGCTTGTACTGGTTTTATTTTAATTGCATTCTGGACGTAACATTATGTATATACTTAAAATCCTTTTATGCTTTCAGATTTTAGCACAATAGGGTTTTGCCCAAGTTTGCTACAAGTTTTCATAGATTTCTTAGACATTTCCAAAGCTCGTTCTAACTTTTGGAGTAAACTTATTGACATTGAGTTGATTTTTTGCAACAAATCGTTTCGAACTAGAACACACTTACTTTTTCACCTCGAATTCGGCGGTTAACGTTTTTGCTTAAGCATTGAAAGAAAAATGTGAAAAAGTTTTCCATTAATGTACATTAATGTAATTTCGAAATTTCTGAGCTTGAACTAACGATGACTGTCATTTAAATTTAAGATTTAAATTTTTTGTTGCAATTCCCGCTTGGGCAATGACTAGAAACTGAAAAGTGAGTGTGGAAATGTGTTGTGAAATATTGTCAGCGTTGGTTAACTATTTTGACATTTAAACAAGAAATACACAAAAGTGTGTATGGGTAACATAAATGGTAGGCAATTTTTGTAGAACATTTAAGCTTGAAAAATTTTCAATTAAAAAAAATAACTTGTGTTTGCCGTGGTTATATGCCAGCTATACTAAAAAAAATGTTATAGTAAAACTTTTTAATTACATTTATTTGAGCAAAATTGGGAGCAAATGCTAACAATATATAAATTTTCGGAATTTAATAGTTAAGCCTTTTTATTTGATATACGGTAACATACAAACTTTTTTTTTTTATTCCAAACTTTTTGTTCTTTACAGCGCATGTGTGGCGTCACATAGCCTATAACCTGCGGACGAATAAGACGCATTCAAAGATATCTCATTTGTCAAATTATGATAAGCAATTTAGAAGTTACGAGCGAACAGATGCACGTACATAACGCACCAAATTTCTGCTCGCGTGCGAATTCGCGAGGGCTCTCATAAATGCCCATCCCATAAGAAGCTTAAAAAGAAAGCTTACTCCCACCCGACCGTACTCTGGCTACTGTGTATAATTATCAGTCTATTTTTTTTGGGCTTATTTTATTCGCTGAAGTGAACCTATAAAAATGTATGATAAGAAAATCAAAATTCGTTAACAAAAGCTTAGCATACTTTTTTGCGTTTTACAGCACTGCTTAAAAGTCATCCCCATAAAAGTCATTGTCCTTGCAATTAGTATCGAACTCAAGTGTTTTACCCTTGACTACGTGTCAGAGTATGTCATGGTAAATTGCCTTGAATTCAATTTAAATGTTAATTCTATTAATTTTATGGTTTTTGTATTGCAACTTTGTCTTTTACAACATTGGTACCAAAAGCTTTTGTCGAATTTGTAATAAATAAATTGAAAAGTATCTCAACCCTCAAACGCCCTGGGTAATGACTTTCACATGTTCTCAAATTTGTTTTCATTTATTTGTTTATTGTTGTGCTTAGCTCTTGTGCTTTCTCCATAGAATACATAAAGAGTACGCCAACCCCGTGCTGCAAATGCACCGGCTATCGAAGCGCCCAGAGAAGCCACACAAGGGTGCACGCTGTCGGCGGGCAACTCTTTTGACACCCACTTCAAGCCGGTTTCCTTGACAATATGCAGTTGGCTACGGCGTTGGCTGCCAGCCCCGCCGCTTGCTGCTCCGTCGTACTAATTGCTGTGCTCTGGGATTTGCACAGTGCCCTGATGCAGAATTAGCACAAAGCAATAGTTGTACATTTAAATAGTCTTGAGCTCGAAAGTGGGTCATTAAAATTCGATACCCATTCGAAGGCATGGGTTCAGGGTGGTTGGGCTGGCTGGTTTGCGATTATGGTTGCTCAATGGACACGAGTCAAGGCGCTGAAATAGCTGGGCAAGCTATTTTGAAGGCAACTCGATACGTAACGTGTTAAAAGGTGTGGCCGGAGTGTGGTGGAGTGTGTTCTGTCGCTGGTGTTAGGAGTTTAAAATAAAAGCTGTTTTATAATAACTTTAGATGCCTAAGAGTACGAACATGACTATTAGAACATAATGACTTGGCAGAAAGTTCAAAAGTGTCAGTTAATGTTTGTACTGAGCTTTAAAGCCATGCTGTAAGGTTTCTTATTTAATTTGAGATTTAGAAAATCACAACAAATTCAATGATAAAAAGTCATTTGGTTCTGTGAACAAGTTAATCTCTTATTCTGATCACATAATATTTGCAACATACTATCAACATTTTTTGGTTGACAGTGCTGACATGGGATTGAACACAACATTTTATTGCATCATCTAATATCTTCTTTTAGTAATGTTTTGTCACAGTAGAAATCTAGAATTTATTATAATGATACAAGGGGGCTTTGCCTCCTGCTCGCATTGCACGTTAACCCTCGCCCCACCCTTGGCACGGATGTATATTTAAATCGATAACACTAGTCTACAAATTTAAGGTTCATCGAGTGAATCTTCGTAAAAAAGTGATTTTGAGGGCCATTTTGGGTCGAGAAACTCCTTTTTTTATCTTAAGCACCGTTTTCGAGATTTTTTCGAAAAACATGTTTTTGGGCACTTTTTTCAGTTATTCATTAATATCTCGTGAACAAAATCTTGTATCAAAAGTATAAATGACGATTAGATCGAAAGGTATTGATGTGCTCTTTACAGCGATATATGATATGTAAAGATTAAAATTATTGCAGTTACAAGCAACCAAAGTCGAATTTTCTACCATTTTTCAAAATTACAAATTTTCAGTTTGCTTTTTATTACCAAACAAATTTTTAAAAATAATGTTAAGCTTAAAGCAGAAATAGAATTCCCTTACGTACGTTTCGAGTCTAAGATCTTTAAAATCGAGTAAGAATTGTAGATGTTATGGAACCATGAACGAAAAATCATGACTACTGCTGCATACAAATTCGTAAAGATGTAAATAAACGCAAAAGAAAAACTTTGAGTGATAATTTTTTTTTCATACAAAAGTGTGCTTGGAACTTCTGTACATGGTTCCATAGCATCAATAACTCAATGGGGCTCTAGCTAAACATATTGACAATCCACATCTCAAAACTAACAAAGATATTTGAGTACTTTTTTTAAATAAGATTAAAGCTAGTTTTAATTTTTATTTAAATTTTTAAGAACTTCATTTTTGTTAAGAACTTGAATTTTTATTTATAACATTTGAAAGTGATTTGCACTTGTATCAAAAACAAGAAAAATCACTCGTGACCTTTGACCTTGGACATGTTCAGACACGCACGCCTTGTTAGTTTTAAAATTGCTTGAAATATATTTGTGCCTTTGAGAAAACGCTAGATCGCTTTCAGTTCAAAAAAAAAAAAGAAATGTACAAAAAACTTAAATTAAATAAAAAATTCAAAATTTTAAAAAATATTTCTCTTTTTTTAATATTTAAAATATATGTATATGACTTTTTTTTAAATTTAACTAAAAATAAATAACTCAAATATATTTGCTTGTTTAAGAAATATGTCTTATCCAATAAAAAATATTCGGAATATTTAGTTATCGATAATTCGTTAAAAAATCAGATTTTTTTTTTTAATAGAAATTATATTTATATATATATTGATAAAAATAATTTCTCGATAACTAAATATTTCATTTTCTTATTTTCGCAAAGAAATTTTAAAAAAAGTTACATTTTTTTTTTTTTTAATTTTTTGTAAAATGCCAGCTAATGCTAGCACTTCTATCATTAATGTGTAAAATCAAATAAAATCATAAAAATCGAAAAGATTTAAAAAAATCTGCTTCACATTTTTGCGCCCTCAATTATATGTATAATATGGTATATCCTTTATGCATTTAACTGAATTTTGGCGGTCCTAAAAGTTAGCACTGGACTGGAATCCACAAGGAAGCAGAGGCAGAGGGCGGCCAAAAAACAACTTGGCAAAGAACTCTGCCAAAAGAAGTTGAAGATAGCGGAAAGACCTGGCGTGAACTCAAAGCTCTAGCTCACAACCGGGATCAATGGAAAAAATTCACGATGCCCTATGCTCCACTAGGAGTAACAGGACATAAGAAGAAGAAGAAAAGTTAACCTCCAATTGCCACTGCAGCCTTCAATCTAGTTTCTTCTAAATATTTTCAAGTCCGCGACTAATGTCTTATAGAATTAGTTCGGTGCGTCTCAGGCGTCATCTTGCTAGGGCTGCAAGGCAGTGATTCCCAAATCAGTCAACAACTTTCTAAGTTATATGGATAAACTTCCATTTCTCGACTAGAGCCAAACTTCTTAAATTCGAATTTGCTTCAAACATATTTTTCAGTCAAAAACTTCGAGGGTTGTATGCAAAATGTTCGAGCAACTTATTTTATTTAGTAGCTCTATTAAAACCAAGTTATTTGTAAATCTGTGCTTACTTTAGGGATACCACGCCGTTCCACGGGCTTTCTTGTTCTCCCCAAGTTTTTTCATATAGTCAGCTAAAACTGGAAACAACTTTTTTTCATTTGTTTTAGTTAAGAAAACAGAGTCGAAAATATCAAAAGATTTCCCCTTATAAAAATCTATGTAGACTCATGTGGGCTTGAAAAGTTGCCCCCGCAACAGCAATTCACTTTTTACCGCCAAATTTTTCTTAGAGAAAGTTTAAGCTTCAAAATAGTTAGTTGAAATGGATCCATGTAACTTTATAATATAATTGGGCTAGCCCACTTGTTTTTCTGATGCATCTGGTTATGACATGAGGCCAAGGTTATACGATTCTTCTATGGCCTTCTGAAAGTTTTATTTTATTTCGTACATTTACCAACACAAATTCTAGAACGGCCATCGTAGTGTTCTGTCCTTTTGATATTGTAAATAAAGTTGTTTTCTAATAGTGCTCCCTAAAAAGGAAACTATTTACACTGAAAAAAAAATTCGGAAGAAAAGTTGACCAAAAGCGATTTTTTTCTCATTGAGAGTGCTTTGTAGACAGAAATTCTAAGTTCGAGAATTTTTAAAACGATTTTAGGAGTAATTGCGATTAAGACAGAAATTCTAAATTCGAGAATATTTAGAAAGCGCAAAGAGTTTTTCGTACTCATTTTAAAAGATTAGGAATAAATTATTTATTATTAAAGAAAAATATAGCGCCAAGTATTCTTATAAATTGTAGTTAAGAAATTTGAACTTAAATTCAAATCAAAGTATTTTTTCAGAGTGTAAGAGTTGTTGCACTTAATACGCAAAGGCGGGCGCGACGAGAGGGGTGAGTGAAGAGGGCGATTCCCCCCGGGCCCGGAGTTTTCTCAGGGGCCCGCTGTAATGACTGTCGTACTGTCGTGAGTCAAGCTAAAGCTGTAAACGAGGGGCCGGTTAATTTTTCCCCTCGGCCCGGATTTTCTGTCTACGGCCCTGCGCATTGGGCTTGAATTTTGTTAGGTTAAGTGGAGTCAGTGAAAGCCAACAGTTTTAAAAGGTGCTTCAGTTTGCAATCATGCAAAAATGTTACTAATTAATCGAATATAGGTACTCGTTTGTATTAAATAGATTAACTTACGCACCTGATTATTTTTCGTTTAAATTAATTGGAATTTGTGTGCCCCACGCTGTGGCACTCTCATAGATAACATATAGTACGTACATACATATGCCATATAATTTAGATTTCGATTTGCAATTAAAGCTCATTAAATAAAATCAATTTATTTGTTGATTCTCGAACTCTGTGTACACACATAACTATTTTAAAATAATACGTTCATTTAATTTTATTTTATTCACTAAATTTTAAATTTGATTGATTATACGCACATTTGTGTAAATATTAAATAAGATAATATTTTTTAATAGCTTGCAACTTGTAATAAATTTTAATTGACAGTGCAAATTTCATATTTAGCTAAACTTCATTAAAAAATATAGTTTTTGAATGTTTTTTTTTTTTTTTGGGCTACTAGTGTTGAAAAGTCCTTGTTAAGATATCATTCCTATATATTTATTATTTATTTATTTTTCAGCACTAAGCAACAGACGTTTTGCAATTTCAAGAGCCGCCACAAGACTGAATCGAAAAAAACTGTTTTAAGCCTAAATAATCGCCAAAGAAAACTTAGAAATTTCTCAGTTTGCTTTTGTTGCAACATTTTGTGGCAAAGTACAGACTGAGCATACAAAAAGCACCGGACATAGACGTATGGTGTGACAGGCCATAAAACGGTGGTGAATTTAAAGGCAACACGTGCTAGACGTCGATTTGGACGCTGTGGGTGGTGAAAATGTTGGTGAAAGAGAAAGAAACTTTCACCTGTGGAATTCAACGAATCACTAAAAGAGATGCAACAATTTTCCAAAACAATTTTTTATTCTGAGCGTTTATTGAAAAATTACTAGTTGTTCATGTTAATGTATTTTTTTCAAAAATTACGGCGAAAAAGCAGCTAAGTCACAAGTCCTTTATACTAAACCTAGATTTCAGAGACTATAAGAGCTGAAGACAAGAAGGGTCATTTCCGAAGTAATTTGCTGCGAAAAATCCGAACCTGGGGCCAGAATTGGCCCATCACGTCAGGATCTTGAGATATTTGAGGTTATGTACCCGAAAAACGGCGTTTTTTTTTTTAATCGAAAATGATCGCTTGAACTTTTAAATTAAAGGGTAAGAGTGACACACCACAAATATTATTAACATCCTGTACATAACCTCAAAAGTAGAAAAAAACGCCGTTTTTCAGGTAAATAACCTCAAATATCTCAAAGTCCTGAAGTGATAGGCCAATTTTGGCTCCGGATTCGGATTCTACGCAGCAAATTACTTCGGAAATGACCCTTAGCTTTCCAACAACTGACATGACCCCGGTATTTGTAGGCCTGTGTAATTAACAGATATGATACAATTTACCAAAACCATTTTTTATTCTGAGCGCTTATTGAATTATGTCAATATCTTATCTCCCTAGTAAAAATTTTCCGTTGAAGATGAGAAAATGTATATATTGGATTGACAAATATGCAGCATATTTTTCACAATCCAAATAATATGACATTTCTAAACAGCTGATTGTTGTTACCAAGTGCGCATCCAGGTGCAGCCAGAGAGTTCTAGTAGAAACGATTCAAGAACTACTATACTCTTATGCAGAATCGGAATGGGTAAAAGGATATGGTAAAATAAAAACAGCCTTATGTTTTGGGATATATATGTTTTTTTCTTCGTTTCTTTTTATACACTGTAGGTACAAAGGGTATACTAGATTTGTGCAATGTATGTAACGGACAGAAGGAGGAGTGGCAGACCCCAAGTTCTTTATATCAAAATGCTTATCATAAACTCGTGTAGCGATTGAGCCATGTACGTCCGTCCTTCCGTCCGTCCGTCTTTATGAACACCTAGATTTCGGAGACAATAAGAAACTTTCCCACCTTATGAGCATATTTCCTCAGAAGCTGAAGTTTGTTGAACCATATCGATATCTTCCCCCGTTCCAGCGTAGTAGAGTTTCGTGGCTTTTAGCTACACAGTTTAATGTTTGGATCTGGAACAAAACAATGAACAAAATCGGACAAATACAACAGAAGTTACAGTCAAAAATGTACCTTTTTCACCCCCCTCCATGGCCAATAAACTGCATCAATCAGGCGTGCTCCGGTATCCGAATCAGAATAATTTATGCGGATTCGTTTTGAATCCGAATGTTTGATGCTCCCATTTCCACCAATCCGAATTTTTTATGTGCTTTGAAACCGACTGCTTTGTTGCAAGTGGAATGAAACCGAATCGTCAAAATAGTATTAAAAAAGCACAAATTTTATATTGAAGTAATTTTTTATATATGCCTTGATATTCTTAGATTCTATTTATGCTAACTTTAATTTGCATATTAGCTGCTAACTATTTTTAATATTTTTTTTCTTGACACTACCCAAAAATAGCATGCACAAGCCAAAACGAATTTTCGTTTTGTTTGTACATGTGTGTGTATCAAACATGCACACATGGCCGATAAATGCGACAGGGTTCCCGCGTTACACAAATAAAATTTCCCTTGCAACAAAAATAGTTAAATCGTGTTTAAATTTAATAAACATTGTTGCTAAATTAATATTTTTGTGAAATTTTATTTAAACAATAAAATAATAAATAACTAACTATATAAAATGAAAATGAAATGAAAACAACATGTACTAATAAAAAGGTGCACAACTACGGCAGCCATGTCAGCTGTTTTGTATCAAACAAAAAACATTACGCGCCAACAAACTCAATGTAACTACATATATGTACATACGTATAATCAAAAGAATTAAATGCTAAAAAATTATATTTATTGAAGTGGAAAACAAAAAACCGCGAGTAGGACATGATTCTTTCATTATTTTACGCCTTCTTTTAGCTTCAAAACAAGCAATTGAGAAATAAATGGAATTTTTGCAATGTTTAAAATTTTTAACAAAAAGCAGTCAGCTGGTTACAACACAACATATGTGAATTTATCGATAATAACGAGGGAAATTTACAAGTGTATCGAAAATAAATAAGGAAATTATCGACAAAAAATTCTGATTCCAGAGCACGCAAATCCGAATCCGAATAAAATTGTTCGGATTGAATTTTTCTGATTCCGGAGCACGCCTGAATATTTAAGTTTACGTAATTATGGTAATAAATGACCTACAATCACCAATGGGGGCTATATGATAAAGTCAACCGATTTTCATAAAATTTGGCACAGTGCTTGGGAACTCTAAAAATGTTCCTATTGCCAAGTTTGCTAACGATATCTTCAAATCAAAAATATAAAATAAAAACTGTCTGTTATGGAATAATAAGAGATCTAATCTGAAAGTTTGGTTGCTCTAGCTCTTCCATCTTTGAGATGTAGGCGTTCATGCGGACGGACATGGGTATATCGACTTTTTTGTCACCCTGATCATACTTTAGGTAACTTTGGGGCATCTCTGACATCTCCTTCTGCATGTTACATATGGTAAATTTTCGGCTTGCACAAACTTAATGTACCCTTTGTACTTTAAGGTTATAGAGTATAAATATACTTAGGGAACGTACGCATACTACGTGATACAATTTTTACAATGCGTAAAATTTTTTATGGATTTTATATTTGTTTGCGCATATATTCGATATATATACATTCGATAGATATGTTTATCGATATTCGATAAGCCTCCAACATCCAGATAAGATAGTTATTGCATTGCAACATATTCAGGCGTGCTCCGGAATCCGAATCAGAATAATTTCGTTTTGTTTGTGCATGTGTGTGTAACAAACATGCACACATGGCCGATAAATGAGACAGGGTTGCCGCGTTACACAAATAAAATTTCCCTTTTAACAAAATTAGTTAATTCGTGTTTAAATTTAATAAACATTGTTGCTAAATGAATTTTTTTGTGTAATTTTATTTAAAAAATAAAATAATAAAGAACTAGCTATTTATTAATGAAAATTAAATGTAAACAACATGCACTAATAAAAATGTGCAAAACTACTGCAGCCATGTCAGCTTTTTTTTTATTAAACAAAAAACATTTCGCGCCAACAAACACAATGTAACTATGTACATATTTAATCAAACGAATTTAATGCTAAAAAATATATTTATTGCAGGGGAAAATACAAAAGCAGCGAGTAGGACATGATTCATCCATTATTTGATGGTTATTCTTCCTTCTTTTAGCTTCAAAGCAACCAATTGAGAAAAAAAAAATGGAATTTTTGCAATGTTTACAAATTTTTAACAAAAGGCAGTCAGCTGGTTACACCACAACATATGTGAATTTATCGATAAAAACGAGGGAAATATACAAATGTATCGAAAATGCAAAAGGAAATTATCGACAAAAAATTCTGATTCCGGAGCACGCAAAACCGAATCCGAATAAAATTGTTCTGATTGAATTTTTCAGATTCCGGAGCACGCCTGATTAAGCATTGTTCAAGCAAGTAATCATGCTTTTTATATTAGCGCTGACATCAGTATTCATTGCTTATAAAAAAATAATCTACTGTGATAGTTATCAAATTAACTGCGGTACAATAAGCAAAGATAAATTTAAAAAAAATTAAATATGGGGGTTCCCATGAATTGGATAGGGACATGATTACTGCTGTTTTAGGGTTTCATTAAATAAACAACTACTGATATTTTATTAAATTCACTCATTTTAGAGTATTCGCATTTAATGTCGCTCAAGGAAGATCGTAAAAAGCTAAAAAAATTCAAGTTACTTCATCTTTGTGGCAAACAAACTTTGTATGCAGCATTGCAATCCAAACGGTCACGGCGAGATACGACGACGGCAGCGCTGCCTTCCGTACACCTCGAACCAGTCCCTGCACAAAATATAGTCACAATTCCCAGCGTGAGCACTGACGCCAAGAACAAGGCTGGCGCTGTGCCTTTCAAAGCAAAAATTCAATTTTGCTTTGATTTATGCATTTAATGTCGGCTTTGCATGGCATTCCAACGTATTCCGGGCGGAAGCGACTTGGAACTTAAATCTGATAGAGCAGCTGCCAGCTATTTGGAACTTTAAAAATAAACTTTTAACAAATTAAACCAAAGTCATTACAAAATAATGATTGGCCGCGGACAAATATGTACGTAAGGTAAGGTGGGGTAAGCCCGACCACCCACTGTTTCTCAAAAACGGCGATACCGAGCGAGCTCATATTAGTTTTGTCGTGTAGAGCATTACCAAAAAAAAATAACCAAAATGGTAGCTTAACAGTTGCCTGTCAGTATACATTTAAATGCTCAAACTACAGGAAGTATATTTTTACGATTTTCAACATAATTATACCCTGTACCGTATGGTACAAAGGGTATATTGTGTTTGTGCAAGCCGAAAATGTATGTAACGTCGGAGACCCCCTAAAGTAATCTAAAGTATGATCAGAGTGACTAGAGAAGTCGATACACCCATGTCCGTCTGTCCGTACGTCCGTATGAACGCCTAGATCTCAGAGATGGTAAGAGCTAGAGCAACCAAACTTTCAGATTTCAGAGGACCTCAAAAAAAAGCAAAAGTTTTAGATGGATAATTCGTTTGTTTATGAATATATCATCATAACGAAATATGGCAATCGGAAGTTTTTTAGAGACCCTCAGTACTGTATCAAATTTGATCACAATCGGTTGACTATATCATATAGCTCCCATAGGACCAATCGGTCAAAAAATCGTTTTTTGTACAAAATTCGTTGCGTTTCGTTTACGTTCGATATTTTTAGCAAATTTGGCATTGAGAAGTTTTTTAGAATACCCAAGCACTGCACCAAGTTTGATCAAAATCGGTTGACTATATCATATAGCTCCCATAGGAACGATCGGTCAAAAAAACGCTTTTTTTACAAAATTCGTTGTGTTTCGTTTGGTTTTAAAGATATCGGAAACAAATTTGGCAGTCGGAAGTTTTTTATAGTTTCCAATCAGTGTGCCAAATTAGATCAAAATCGGTTGACTATATCATATAGTCCCCATAGGACCGATTGTTTGGTGCAAAATTTGACTGATTTCTGTTTGTTTATGAAAATATCGTAGCCAAATTTGCCGAATAAAATATCTTTTGGAGGTCTTAGCAATATGTCGGACATAATTGCAATGTGGTGGTACAGGGTATCCCAAAGTCGTCTGCGCCCGACTTTAACGTACGCCATCTTTTTTAATAGTTTTTCTTATTCAGAAAAATAATCGAAAAAACGACAAGTGCCTTTTATAGTGCATGTATATATTATTGGTTGGGAATTTCGTGTTTTCTTTAAATTCGCGTCGTAAAAATAGCACAATGGGGCAAATCCGACCTCTGAATGATAGGGCCCATCAGACATCCAGCTCGAACCAAAAATTCGCCAGCAAGCTATTTGAACAGCAAATCAAATAACTCTGATTAGTTTTATGCAATCCTATGTTTCAAACAATGTAATTTATCAAAATAATTCTCTTTTGATTTGTAATCGAAAAGCCTTTAATTTTAGATCATACCTATGATAAATCACCCAAAAAATTTGGTATATCGGAAGATTTGATCCGATGTCAAATAAACATTTTATAGCCAAAACCAATTACTAGGTCTGCCAGCCGAGAGGTCGAAAAAATCCCCAAGTTAGAAAGTATAATCACGTTGACTAGAAAAGTCGTTATACCCAAGTCCGTCTGTACGACCGTCTGTTCGTCCGTCTGTAGCATTCTCAAACCGATATTATGGAAAGTGTAGTGGATATTATTATATAGTAGGAATGACTCAAAATAAATGCAGAAGGGTGAGCCCTGCCATTTTTTAAATCTGCGCTAAACTTTTGAGTGCTTCGGCGGCGATTTGCTCACTGGCGTCTAAAATGAGATAATAAAGATATTAATAAAAACATTTTTTTATTTTGCGCTTAGAAACTAAACTTTGAAATTGTATAAGATATACTGCTCAAAAATTATTGCAGAGTGAAAGGCTGCCCATATCAGAGGTAACTCCGATCTAGCCCTGCCTTAACATTCCGCCCACAGCTTGATTACCTCGCCAAGGAACTATTGAATGTGCGGCTTTATATAAAATTCTTTTGATTGCGCTCACTTAAAAAATTTAAAGAAAGTCTATGTAAAATTCCAGTTCTATAGCTCTAACCTCTCAAAGTCAGTAAGACCGAACGGTTTTCTATACACTACTTACGATTTGAATAAGTCACCTTTTAAGGCTTGAAAGGGTATTGGCCAAAAAAATCAATCAAAATGGAGCTCCAAGTTCGTATTTTATCAAAATTTTTCAGAAAGAGATAAAACGGCTTTTATCAAGAAATAATTTTATTAGGTCTTGTAATTAGTTAATACATGTATGGTACATAGTTGTCAGGCTTTCACATTGTGCTTGGAGTATAAAGCGTTTCGTGCACATTGCTTCTGATATGATCATGATGCAACTGCAGATGCAGCTTCAAAGGACGGCGTACGGGATTATTTAACAAACATCTTAGTTGCGGCCTAGGGTAGCACACCAATTTGCTGCTTTTGCGAAAACACTTCTGTCGATCACGTTGGCCTTCTATAAACTTTTCACTTATGCATGATAAATCATTTATTTCGCAACAGGTTGAATTGTTATTTTGCTCATCGAGATGCCTAACATTTAGTTTGTAATCGTAAAGAGTATCGGAAAGCAGCATAAGCATGTGATCTTGGTTGTCAATAATAAAGCCATCGATAGACAATGTTTTGGCATTGAAAATGCATTTCGAAAAGATTGTTGAAGTACATTTGGTATACGTGTTGGAGTTGTTGTCATATTTAAACACCGTAAAAGCCAGATAAAAGCCAGATTTCTTGCGATCCTCCTGAGACGCTTTTCTAGTAATGTTGGGTAGTTCCATGATATGTTCAAGTTTACCTCCAGCACCAGATACTATCCAGCAGTCTGGCAGTGTCCAAACATAGTTCAATCCCTCGTCATTTGGCTTCATAAAACCACTTATTGTTTCAATTTTATGTGCACCTTTTAGTTTCAAGGCATGTGACGAGAGCTGTATTAGACCATCAACTAAACGATCTTTGGCCGCTGCGTTGCAAGTTACAAAATATTTTTCACCCACTGCAGCTTTTTCTTGCAACGATAATTTTATCCTAACCGGACCATCTTCAGATTTAAGCATTCCTTTGGCACCTTCCTTTTCGGCACGAAAGCGTAGATTTGTGGGCTGCGCCTCAATTGATAAGTTTGCGTGAAGCTCCATGTTATGCCTTTGCAGATTTTAAAACGACTGACGCTAAACAAAAGATTTGGCTAGTATTTAAAGGCCATTTGCGAGCAACGTAGACGCCAAGCGGTACGGTCCCAGAAAGTAAGCTTTATCTAAAATGTATGTACATGTATATGTATATGTTTATAGCGGACGCACATTTCGAATTACGAACTTTGTGGGACAGTACCGTCTAATAAGTATTTATTAAGTTGACATAAAGTGATTAATAAAAAATTTATTTATTTACATATGTGGGACAGTACCTACTCAACCGGCAAAGTGTACTTTGTACTTTGTACCGTATGGTACAAAGGGTATATTAAGTTTGTGCAAGTATAATTAGGCTGACTAGAGAAGTCGATATATCCATGTCCGTCTGCCTATCTGTCTGTATGAACGCCTAGATCTCAGAGATGTTTAGAGCTAGAGCAGAAAAATTGTTAGATTAGATGCGTAATTATGTCAGGGGAGAAAAGTTTATTTTACTTTGTCGATATCGGGGTTATATTATATAGCTCCCATAGTGGTGATTCAGAGGACCTCGAAAAAAACAAAAAGTTTTAGATGGATAATTCGTTTCTTTACAAAGATATCGTAACCAAATTTGGGATTCGGGACTTTTTTATAGTTCCCAAGCACTGTACCAAATTTGTTCGAAATCGGTTGACTATATCATATCGCTGCCATAGGGCCGATCGTTCAAAAAATAGTTTTTTGTACAAAGTTCGTTGTGCTTCGTTTGTCTATGAAGATATCGTAACCAAATTCTGCATTTGGAAGTTTTTTAGAGTACCCAAGCACTGTACCAAATTTGATCAAAAGCGGTTAGGAAACTATAAAAAACGTCTCCTGTTATTACATACATTTTCGGCTTGCACAACTTCATAAACAGTACAGGGTATAAAAAGCAGAACATAAATAGTTGAATATCCCGTGTTTGACAAAAATCCCATTTTGCAATAGCAGAAAACTGTGGATTTGGATTCACTTCCCAGTTCCTAGATCTTACTTTGTACTCAGACAAATATTTCAATTATTGCAGCTGGTTGCATAATGAGTATAAATTAATTTTATAGCACTTGAATACTTGGTAGATTTAAATAAATGCCGAGTTTGATGCTGTGCTCCTGTGCCGCTCCACTGACTGTACTTCATGCCCCTTCCAGAACTAGAACTACGCCAGCAGAGACAAGCCGAACCCAACCAAAAACCAAAACCAAAGCCAAACAACTAAAAAAAAAAAGCACACACACACACAATAACCAAAATTAAAGCCACACTAATGAGCAGAGACAAAACCAAGAGAGCGTAAATGTGGCAAAAGGAGGCGGTCGTGTTGACCACCAGCAACAGCAACCTCTGGCAACAACAACAGCCCCGACAAAGTGATTTTGGCCAAAGTTTAAGTGGTTTTTTGGGTACGCAAATTGGTTGGCATTGCTGGTTGCAACTGCAGATGCAGCTGCAGCTTTACTTCCGCTTCCGGCCAGTAAGTGGACTCCGTGCATATAGCAAAATGTCACGTTTCCACTATTCAAAAGCTTAAAATGTTCACGTTTTTCTACCAAATGAGTAATTGTACTATACAGGAAGTATTGCAAAACATATAAATTTTAAAACTGATAACATTCAGTATAAATTTGATAACAGATAAAAATGCGATTAGTTAAAGCTTATTGGCTAAAAAAGTATTCATAGACATACTACTTTCATATATAATCGTCCAAGCTCCAGATAACGAATAAATTTTGCTCGTTTTCATTTTTGCGTGTTCCCAAGTTCAAATTTGTTGCTTTCTTTGTTAGCACAACTAACCAAGACTTTGAATAAAAAAAAAAAAAAAGTCTATGAATATCAAAGAATATTTTTAAAATTATTATTATTTGCCAATTCGTTATAATTTTAATGCAACAAAGTATATAAAAACTTCGCTTTGGTGAAATTGGGGCACAAAAAATGTGGTTTCAAAACGAAACCGAATAAAACATTCGCTTTCGTTTTAGGGAGCGCAGTACAGCTTTTATAAATTTATTCGAACAGCACTAAAAATTGCCTAAAAACTTAAGCAAATTAAAAAAAAATAAATTAATAAACATTATTTTTTTTTATGAACACCGTGACTTTCATTCAAAGACTTACAAACAAATTAATTAAAGTAAATTAAGTCAAGTGATTTAGATTTTTTTCAGTGTACATTTTTGCGGTTGACGATGTGTGAGTTGATGCACTGGCAGAAAACCCGTTTCGCCTAGACAGTTTATAGTCACGTAGCCCGACGGCCATATTGTTAGCCAGGTAATAGAGCCATGTTTTAAGCTAATCCGCGTCCAAGCCTCGGTGGGAAGCTGCAGGGCGCGACACACAAAGTAGCGTATAACATTGGCATGACCAATAATCAGCAAATATGAGTTCTCCTTTTGATCCGGTGAAGCACGATAGAAGTAGCGACGAAATGCAGCCTCTATGCGTGGTCCGTCCCGTCGCAGAGACTTTTGTATGGTAGCCGCTTTGCGACTCTGCGGCGGATCCGCTAGGCAGGGTGTACCCTCGGTTAGCAACTCGCAGCGCTGCATTTTGAGTGGATCAAAGTTGATTTGATTTAAAACGATCATGGCTGTTTCCTGTGCGCGTGTCAATGTTGAGGTCACCACATGGTCCCATTGCGCACCCAAATCATGCAATCTAAGTCCGGTTTGCTTTGCCTGTTGGCGTCCGCGCTCTGTTAAATGTCCGCCACCGTCCGGAGAGCTAATATACTCGCCATGACGTACTAGAACAATGTGCCTGAGGGCAACGTGGTTACCAACATTTTTGTTGCTGCCCACAGGCACAGTGTCCTTAACAAGCGCTGGTTGTGCCATGATTGGTTCTCGACTATCCCAGTTATGTGTCCAGCTACCATTGCTAGTGGGCAGTTGCTCCGCAGCGATTTGCAGCTGCTTTTGGCTTGGATTGTTGCTATTCATTAACCTCAGGGTGCAGTAGGTGATAAGGGAGCCGCTCGTCATGGCGCCCACTGTGCGCCATAGATTTTCATAATACTTGTATTTGCTTCTCATTTTCTCATTTTGTATTGCACATTAAATTTATATTTTATCGATTGTCAAAAAAAAAATTAAATCGATTTTACAATATTTAAGGAAACATGTCAAAATATAACTAGTCATCACGAATTTGTGTCATTTAATATTAAGGATAATGATATCAGATTTGGAACTAGTAGTGAGTTATGAAGCAATGAACTTAAGCGCTATTACGACTAGTCGTCAGGTTCTAGGCTCTCTGTTAGGTTTATCTTTATACCTTTAGATAAGACGAAGGGTATTGCTTCTATTTCTTTAGCCTTGAAAAACAGCATTAATTTCCAATTTGAGGCATAAATAATTGAAATTCCGTAATTATGATGCCTAAGAGAGTTTCCAAGCCGGATTGTATTGTTTTTTTTTTTCAAAACGTTTCAAAGCAGCCCTAATTGAATACTAGTTAAAGTGTTGTATAACGCATACATTTCATTGTCAAATGCACAGAAGAGTTTTACAGGACCACCAAAAAAAAAAAAGTGTGAACTTTATATATATCAGTGCTATCCCTATGGATTTTGAAAAATATCCCAGCAACCATGGATTCTGAGCTAATCACCAAAATACTCACAAATTTTTTTTTCGTTTTATGGTTTTGCTCGGAGTTTTTGGTCGCCGAATCCAATTCCGAGTTCGCCTGGCTAGTAAGGGATTTGATTTGAGCTCATAAATACCTCGTCTAGTGGCTGTTAGAACCCAGGGCTGCTGGTCGTCTATATCGTAAGAAGGCTGCGACAAGCTTGCTGAGTGAGAGTCTTAGTGCAAAAAAGACTCACGACTAACTTATAGCACTCACGAACCATTTTTCATTAATAAAGTAGCTTCTGCTTGCCTATCGGGTGATCGATTATAAAATCGATAAAATTTATAGCCTTTAATTGCTAGAGCAAAAAGCAACACAAACATTCGCTAAAATTGTATTCAAGTTCTTTCAAGTGATATCGTCTGCGTTATCAATGCTCTTTAGATGAATAGTCTTAGTTGGTTGTTCTTGAGCCGCTTCGATAGCATACTTTTCCAAGAAGCTAGCTGCAGGCTTCTCGATATGAACTTCGTTCGTTAATGGAAACTTTTATAGAAATAATAAAGATTGGAAACAACTAAACCCTACGATGACTGCATCTACGAATCTTGATCCTTTTTCATTTCATTCATCTACGAAGAGTTGTCAATTGGTGAGAAGGACTCAAGAGACATTAGAGTAAACATTTTTTAGACTCAACTTAGTACTTTTTTTTTTATGTCGTTAGGAGCGTGACCCATTTAAGGGAGATTAAAGTAAAGCAGCACTTCACCTTTGGTTGGATTAGCATTGAGAGTTTCCGGCTGCTTGCCAACATAGTGTCAAAGTTTATTTAACTTTTGGCAAAATACTTACGCAAATTTTATGAAGAGAAAAGCTGGAAAAAGGCAAACGGAAAATGGGTGAATACCCATTATCAACATTTTCACTGGTTAAACAACTTTTTCGCAAGTTTATGCTTCATTTAATTTGTGCAATCGAAAAACAAAAGACAAAATGCCACCACAACTTGAGCTTTCAAAAACGTTGACAGAAACGTTGAAACTTCAAATGCTTGCCACAAGTGGCACAGAGCAGCAGACAAAACGTTTACGGTCAAGTCTGTTAGCTGTCGGATTTATTGCCAAGGCAATTGTTTTAATAAAGTTGCTAGAAACTTAGACATGACATCTGGGCAGCTCATTGATTTGCATGTCGAGTCCTGAGATTTGTGGCAGTATGAAAATTAAATTAAACTAGTGTTGTAAGACGGCTTATAATGCAGCACAAAAAAAAAGTGTCATCAACGTTTGCACAGACCACAGACAGCCACATGCATATATTAGTTCTGTGCTTCATAGGGGCTCTAAAATGGCTCAGAACTCGGGCATAAAATGCTACTGTGGCATATATATGTCTTAGACTTGGCTTTTCCTTGGCTTACCACTAAGGGAGAATTTTATGTGCATTTTCGTACGCCATATACAGAGGCATATGCACATTCAGCTGATGTCCTTGCCTCTGTGCTCTGTTATGGCGCCACAGACGACACTTTTGGTAGTAACATTCGGTTGAGTTGTTAAAATAAGCCACTTGAGGTGAGACACACGTTTACCTCCAGCACAGGTAGTATGTGCAAATGTCTGCTCGAAATGGGCTCAATAGTCGAACTGCATGTGGCCCTGGAACAACTGCCAACAGCTGCACAAAGACTCATTCACATTCATGCAGACTATGGCTTATAATGTGTTTGGGTTTGGGCTCGGGTTGGTTTGGGCTGCTACAAGCTAAAGTTGTAATTCCAGTTGAGAGCTCGTTAAGCTGCCAAAGAGACTTAAGTTAATATATGGAATATGAATCTATTTAATTGCACCTTGCTGAGGCAAGTGTTTGAAGCTAGCTGCCAAGTGTCTTTGTTCTTTAAGTACATAGGTATTACAGGTCAATCGTTTGAACTTTAGTTCAAAATCAAATATTTACCAGATATTGTAAATTGGTGCATCTTGTGAACTTTTAAAGTTGTTTTTTAACTCGTTTTAGCGTTGAAGCTATGGTCGTCTTTATGAACACCAAGATTTTGGAAACCACTGTAACCTTACCAGTGTACTACGTTGTTCAAAAAGATGGATAAATTTTTTTTTTTGCCAAGAACTCTTCATATAATCATCCAAATGTATTGCGTCGCCTTTAAAGAAATTACTTCGATATACTGCCCCATTCCTTCGTAGAACGTTGTTTTGCATCTTAGCCATGTTGTTAAATATTTTGACTTAACACTGCTGTAATGGAGACAGTTCTTGAGCTGACTCCACTGCACCTAAACATCAAAAAGTCAGCTATGCAGAGTCTGTGTGGAAAGTGACACAGGTCATGCTGCACTAATGAATTCTCTATCCTCGAGCTGCTCAAGATCAGATTATACGACCACGGAACGCTTCCACAATCGGAAATTTAGATCTCTCATTCCAAATCGTGAGACTTGGACTGAAGGCAACGACTGTGGTAACCTCCGGTGCCAGCAATGGTTTGCGGATGGTTCCAAGACAGAACTGGGTGTGGGAGCTGGAGTTGTTGGACCCAACACCAGAATCTCTATTGCAATTGGTACTTGGCCCAGCGTCTTTCAAGCATAGATTCATGCCTTAGGGGTATGCTCCCACAGTAACCTCCTTAAAGGAACTAGGGGTGTTAACATTTACATATTTACAGATAGCCAGGCGGTCAGCGCATTGTCATCTTGGAGAATTTCCTCTAAGCTGGTTGGGGAATGCGCTTACAAAATCCAACTCCTGTCCTTCCGTAACAGTATCACACTCTGCTGGGTTCCTGTACATTCAGGAGTGGATGGAAATGCGATAGCTGCTGAGCTCGCAAGACTGGGTTCTTCTTCACTCACCACTCGTTCTGTGGTATTGGTTGGTCAACAAATGGGCATTAAGTGAACACAGGAGACATTGGTTCTCTTTACCGAAGTTAAGACAAGCTAAACAGGACTATAGGTCTTAGTACAGCGGACCTAAGGTTGCTGACATCCTACTTATCTGAGCAACATACTGTAAGATATGTCTATCGGACTCTTCAGAGTGCAGCCTTTGTTTTGAAGACGACGAACACACCTTTTGTGACTGTCCAGCAATAGTGTGGAACAGAGTCACACATTTGGGAGCGAAACGGTTCGCTCCGTTCCAGCTACGTCGAATCCCAAAGAAAGACTTATTGCTATTCATACGGAAGGCAGATGGTCTTTTGTCCTAAACAATGGGTATGATACAATAGATCTTTAGGGCGCAGTGCCCTCTCTCTTTGTGAGAGACCTAACAAATCTCTTAACTCCACATAGAATACATAAATTTTACTCCAATCACATACCCCAAGTAATTTATAGTAAAAAAATGGAAAAAACAATAAAAGAAAAACAATTTTTCTGAGTCTACAACTTGCTGTTATCCTTTTGCGCCATAATTTCTTGAAACCTCCATGTTTCAGCTGTTTCGCGGCCTTGACACAATTTCACAGACACGCACACTGACACAATAAATGTGAAAACTTTTGATTTTACGAGCAGATAATTTTCTATAGCCGTTGTAGCAGCAAAAGTCAAGTGTTTTTGTGGCATTGTGATTGCGGAGCAGAGCCTAGGCGCAAACCATTTAAAGTAATGCAATGTGCTAGATAAGTGCAAGAGGTACGGAATGAATGCAAACCAAACAACCACAACAACAACCACGATGACAACGACAAGGACAACTCTTAGAAAACTTTTAGGAGAACGCAAACAAGGAAATCAAAATGGCGAGCGAAATAAGAAACAAGCGAAAATTGAACATCCGTTTCAAGCTCAGCACTCGAGGGCTGCAGCATGGCATGGGCACACTGAGCAGGACCAAACTGAGAAGCAGGCTCTGCGCATAATTATGGTCGGCCACGATAAGCAAATAGAATGGCGCTCAGCCAGCCTGTAAGCTGTATAGAAATACATTCTTGTCGGATGGAACAATTGATGCCAAGGACTAAGGCAAGGACTTTGCAAGCAGCAGTCCAACCAGCTCTTAGCTAGCCATTTGCTTATAGGGTGCTGCCAGGCACGCTACACCATATAGCCACTGCAGCTATGCGTCATAGCAAAAGGATGCATCCTGTATCCTGTGCCACTTCACTTTATGCAATGAGAAATTTCCGCTTGTCCGCTTTGCTTGAAGGATGACATTTTTGCAAATTGCCATCATAATAATAATCAAATTCGTGTAAATTTGTGCAAATTTAAGAGGGAAATGTTTTCCAGCTGCTCTACTCAGCACTAACCCTTGGCGCGCTCTCTGTGTCTTCACGCCAATCTTTCGAATCTTTGCAGTTGCAGTTTCATTTGTAGTTAATGGATTTTGTTTCTTGTATGTTTCGTTAGTCTGATGAAATTGTGGCCCTTTGAATTTTCTAGCAACTAAAATAGAAAATTTTAGAGTGGCAAATGGTCTTATAAGCAAAGTTGCTTTTTATTTATTATATACAAGTGGTTGAATTTCACAAACAAAATTTTACAAGTAGTTATTATTTTATTAAAATTTTGCGTAAAATGTAATTATTATTTAATATAAAAAAAGTTTTAATGCAGAAACTGTTCTTAAAACAAAAAAAAAAAGACAAAAAAATATAAAAAATTCAAATTCTTGTACTAAGAAAAAAAGTTATTATACTTAGGTAGGTAGGTTAGGGCGGCAGTTGGAACTTTTCGTCCCAACTCACTTAGGCCAAGAATAGGCCCATTGTGATACCGATAATGGGAGTAAGTGACAAGGATATGAATAGACAGGAAAAATTTGGGGAATAGGAAAAGTGGAAAGTGCAGGACCATGGCTTTACGTGGGATTCGAACCCACAACCTCTGGGATGATAGTCTAGTGCACTGCCGCTAGGCTATCGAGTAACTTAACTATTCCCATCTCTCTCTCAATTCCTGCTATCCCCAGTAGGACTAGGGCCTCTACAAAACGTTTCCATTGGCTACGATCCTTCGCGATGGCCTTGACCTCCTTAAAAGATTTCCCTGTAGACCTCAGTTCCTTCTCGAGTGTCCGCTTCCAAGTGCATTTAGGGCGTCCTTTGTTTATGCTACCTTGCGGGTTCCATTCGAGCGCTTGTTTACATAGTGCTGTGCGATCCTTGCGATGGGTATGGCCAATCTATCTCCACTTTCTCTGCTTTATTTCTGTCGATATGGGTAGCTGCTTGCATTTAACTTAACTATTCCTGGTTTGATTTTATATTAACTCTATCCTACACGAAAAAGTCTTGCCAGATTTTGAATACAAAATACGGTCTATCTATATCAAGTCAATAATCTCATAGCCGTTCTAACCTACCCCAACACACTGAGTCTTATTTAATAAACACATAAGAAACTCGTATATTATAAACACTTGGTACTGTACCATTATATTATATACTATATATTTGGAACTGTTCCACTATTTTTATTCTCATCCAGATTCCAGTACCATTCGTTGAGAAAAAAAGAATAAAAAATTTAAAAAATTACTCATTAAAATTATTGAGAGTGTTGGAAATTCTCTTTCTCTCTCTTGTAAGTTTCAGCAAGCAACTGCGTGCTTTTATCTCTATGCATTGGCAAAAGATTTTTCTAAGGTTTTTCTGCTAAGAAAAGCTTTCGCTGCCGATCAGTTTTATGTGTGCTGTGCCACTTGGCACAACTGCGCCATGCGAACTGCTGACATATATTGCATTGCTCATACGTCACGTTGCCGCTTTAGTTCAAACTTTTTGAACTTTTGTTTACGGTTTAGTGGATTTTTAGCAACCAAAGCAGCACATATGGAGTGTTCTATTTGCTACTCCTTTTGAAGTAAAAAAAATCTGCATAAGGTGGAGCCAGAGAGCTTTACAATTTATGTGCATAAATATGCCAAGTTGCCGGCCATTGGTAGCACATTGGACCATTTGTCCCAGTGGACTTATATCCGTATATATTTTCTACATAAGTTATTCATTGTTTGGCTTTACATATGCCCTATATGCTTAACTTTTTACTCTTAGCCCTTTAACATTTCGCATGCACCCATTTTGATTAGTTTGTATTTTATTTGATTTCATTGTTATCCCTTTCGAATGTTGAGCAAAAATTTGTATATACTTTTGAACTGAGTGTAACTATAGTGTTTGTACTTAGTTATATGCTTGAAGTCAAAACTTGCAGCGCACAAACTCTAATTATATTAAGAAGTTAATGTAATTGCGTTCTTATTAAAACTAATATTTTGGTTTGCAAAGTTTCAATTAAAATACACTTGACTTTTGGCTGAAATATTTCAAGCAGAAATTTGTCTACTCAAAATAGGCTCGAAATGGGCAAAAGTTGTTTTTAATTAATTTTTAGTGGTGAAATACTTTTGACTAAAAATGTTATAAGTATAATGAATAAGGCATTTTGATATAACTAGCAGAAAACTGCAATATATAGAGTAAGATGGGGCAAGCACGACAGTGTGGGTAAACTTGTGGGAACTTCCACTGTTTCTCAAAAACGGCAATACTGAGTCTACAGTCTTTGTTTAGATGCTCAAATGACAAGAAGTATAATTTGACGATTTTCAATTTAATTTTTGTGAATAATTGACTATAAATTTGATCTTGTCAAGTAAAGAGATCGAAAAAAAAACGGTAAGTGGCATATATACTATAAACATCTCTTTCTCAATTCCTGTTATCCCCAGTGGGATATAGTGCCTCTACAAAACGTTTCCATCGGATACGATCCTTCGCGATGACCTTGACCTCCTTAAAAGATTTCCCTGTAGACCTAAGCTCCTTCTCGAGTGTCCGCTTCCAAGTGCATCTAGGGCGTCCTTTCTTTCTGCTACCTTGCGGGTTCCATTCGAGCGCTTGTTTGCATAGTTCTGAGGGATCTTTACGAAGGGTATGGCCAATCCATCTCCACTTTCTTTGCTTTATTTCTGTCGGTATGGGTAACTGCTTGCATTTCGCCCAAAGGTCTGTGTTGGTGATTGTTTTGGGCCACCAAATCCGCAACAAACGTCTTAAGCATTTATTGACAAAGATTTGCAGTTTGTTTGCGAGCAAGTCCGTCATGAGCCAGGTTTCACATCCATACAAAAGAATCGATTTGACGTTAGAGTTGAAGACACGCAGTTTTGTATGTATGGAAATCGATGCGGAGTTCCATATTTTATATAGCTGAGCGAACGTACTGCGAGCTTTAGCGATTCTATTTTGTATGTCGTCTGCGGCACCTCCGTCTGTAGAAATAACATTGCCCAGATAGGTGAAGCTGTTCACATTTTGGATGGTAGAATTTGCAACGTTAAAACTGTTACTCAGATCCACCACATTTACTTTAAGTGATTTAGTTTTTTCAGCATTTATCTTTAAATCGACTTTTTTGGATTCTTCCACCAGATCATCAAGCTTTTTCTGCATGTCAGAATGCTTCGATGACATTAGGCATATGTCATCGGCGTAATCAAGGTCTTCAAGGTGATCGCTGAGATTCCATTGAATGCCTCTGCGGCATCCGTCTACAGATCTTGTAAGAACATTATCCAGAACGATAAGGAAAAGCACGGGAGAAATCAGGCATCCTTGTCGAACGCCAGATATAGGGTAAAAAGTGGACGACAGGCTTCCATTATGTTGAACCCTGCATTTGAAGCCCTCGTACTGGGCTTTAATTAGCCTAATAATTTTCGGCGCAATACCTCGACGATATAGGGCGTCCCATATGCATCCTCTATGAATGCTGTCGAAAGCGGTGCTGTAGTCTACGAAGACGAGGTGTAAGGCGGCCCTCCATTCTGCCGACTGCTCCACAATTATTCTTAGCGTGTTAATTTGATCGACACAAGAACGGTTTGGCCGGAACCCTGCTTGTTGCCTGCGCATAGCTGTGTAACTATAAACATAGACCTATATATATTTTTTATTCTCGGCGTCATGAAAAATGACACAGTGGGGCAAATCCGACCTTTAAGTGGTGGAGCCAACCAAACGTCCAGCTCGAGCCAGCACGCTTTTTGGACAGCATATTAGTTACATAGCTATTCAATTCAATCATACTTTATTGACATTTTTATTTATTTATTTTATTTATTTGTGCATTAATCTCTTTAAATATATACATTTTTATTAAAGCTAATTGTTAATTATTATAATTGTACAGAGTTTAGCAGCTGCTTTCAGTGAAATATTTACAATAGTGTCATTGTTGACCTTACATACATGTATGTATTGTTGTTAGTTATTGACATTTATTCCACTTACACTGCGATTTATATGTTCTAAGTAAAACGATTTTTTAAATAAATAAATTCAGTTTTTTAAAACATTAACATGCTCTTATATTTTATAATCGAAAAACGATTCAATTAAGATAATATCCGTGCTTAATTAGCCAAAAAAATATGCGGTCGGGCTTACCCCACCATTTTTGAAAATTACAAAATTTGACTTTTTTGAAAAATGTTCATATCTCAAAAATTTTTAATGGTCGAAAAAAATCAGTTGTTATAGAAAGTTGCAGTAATTTGGTATATCGGACGAGTTAATCTGTTGCAAAGCAAGCGTTTTATTAGCAAAACCAATAACTAGGTCGTATTTGCCCCACCTTAACCTATATATAGGCTCAACTCGCTTTTTAATAATTTCTTGAATTTTAGAATAAACATATCATATTTATGTAATAATACAAAAAAACATATAATACAATTTATTATAATAAAAAAAAAGTTGTGATGGATGATTAATCGATTACGTTATGTTGATATTTATATATATACTCATATATACTCATCATATTTTATTTATTTATTTATTTATTTTTACACTGTATGCTTAAAGTTTAAAACTACAGCTACAGAGAGGACAGCCATAGCTGCAAAGGCTTTCGGCTGACCCTAATATTTTACAAATTCATTTACTAACAAATTACAATACATATTTAGGGAGTTTAGCTTTTACAACTTTATAACTAAGATATTTATTTATTTATTTAACATTGTAACTTAAAATTAATTCTAGGGAACAAAAAGTAGTTTTAAAGTCAGAGCAACATAGACCTTCAGGCTGGGTGACTAAGATATTTATACTTAACACATTAAATCAAAATATTTTTTATATAATATTTAAAAAAAAAAATACCTACAACTAAATTACAAACTAAGACTAGAACAAGGCTAAGGATCATAAATATCTGGATCATCGCCACTAGAATCGGATGTTAATGTTTTAACATTAAATTAAGTTATAGCCTGATAAATAAAATTTGTCAATTTAAAAAATATATATATTTTTTTTTTAATTGCATGCTTTTTTCTTCAAAAAATGTCTAAAATGACAAAAATAATGAAAACATTTTTTGCTTATTTGCAAGCAATTATGTGTCAAAAATAATTTATTTACAATTTTTTTTAAATTTAATTTTTTTTTTAATTTTTTAAAATAAAAAAAAAATGGTTTTAATTATGTTAGATGTCTTTTTTATTTTACCATATCATTGTTTATTATTTATTTATAGTAATGTCCCCATTTTAAAAGTTTTTATGAAGTAGTTAAAAAATAACTTTATTAAAACATTTCTGTTGAAATATTTACCAAATTAGTATTTAAAAAAATAATTGGCAGTATATAATTTTTTTTTATATATAAATAAGCTTTATGGTTTTCAAGTTTTAAACTTATATGTAGCTAGTGCACTGTGATATTATTCACCACATAAAGCATAAAAGCATTTGGAATAAAAAGCCCACAGTCATTGGCCTTGCTAAGCAGCTCAAGAGCTCAACGTTCCATTGTCCAGTTGACCCAACTGCATTGCAAATCCTCAAAATGGCGTTTTACAACAATTGCGCTGTAAAACGCAATAAATATTCATATTTAACGATAATAATTCAAATAAAGTGCCGTCTAAATCAAATGGCAATGAGGCCAAAAAGGATGCACGATTGTGGTGCGTTGCAGGAACCGGGTCTGTGGTGCAACTAATGGGGCTTACATATGTTAAAATGGTGCATGTCTTTATGGGTCTAATTTGTATGTTATAATGGGGCAATAAAATGAATAAGGAATCCTTGAAGAATTTTATTTTGTGGTTTGTCTATGTAAGTTGGATAGAGACATGAGTATCGTATCAACGATATATAGACTATTCCATCAACCCATGAAGCTTATAAAGTTTGTGGTTTGGACGCTTTGAGATACCCTGTAGCATCACAACAAAGATATATGCAAATAAATTGATTTCCAAAAAATTTTTTCTAACCGACGAATTATACCCTAAAAACTTATTTTTGACGGACGCATCGGTCTTAGGAGCGAAATGATGTAGGCAACTGATTTGATCAAACTTGGCTTAGGAACCCTAAAAAACTATCCAATGTTTTTTCAAGGTACTCTATATTACCCACTATGGGAACTTTATAATATAGGGTGGACCATCTGTTGGTTTGATTGTTAACCTATAACTCCAATATCGAAAAAATAACTTAAGCTCATAGGATGTACTAGTGCTGGAGAAACATCGATGTTGGCTAACATCGATGGCTAACATCGATGTTTTCGATATTTTTTAACTTCGATACATCGAAGTACATGTGGTGTCCATTTTTTGAATGCGAAGTGTCTGCGACGTTGATGCCCATATTTTGTCTGTAATGGGATTTGGTCGATAATCGAGAATCGAAATAAAAATATCGATGACCGGAAAAAAATAAAAAACATCAATACATCGATATAACATCGATATTACTTCCAGCACTAGGATGTACCTTACGGGTGCAGGGTATAAGCTGCTGGCGCTACCGGCAACTCCCTGTAAAAAACTAGACCCAGCATTGTGATTTTACAATTTTCGTATGACGTCACTAGTCATCACTAGCTACCAAACTACAAAATAAAAACATTCTTTTTAAATTGAGTGTTTCTTTGGCCTTATCTTTTAATTTCAAAAAGGAATAGTCTCAAAAACTTCTAAAGACGTAAAAAAAAAATACCAAAAATTTAAAGTTTTTTCTGTAAACTTGCATTTTAAATAGCTTTAAAAGGATAGAATTTAAGTAAACAAACAAATACATAAGCTACAGCACAACAAAGTAAATACATTTACTGCATACATTAGTATCTTCATATTGTATCTTTTGCTTCTGACATAATTAATTTACTTGTTTGAATTTCAAAGATTGCGGCTGCTTAAAGTAAAAGGAAATCAAGGAAGTAAATGTAGTACAAGGAATGTAATTTCGTTTTAAAGTAATTAAAAGTCGCAGAAGTTAAGCGTTTGTCCTTTTTAAAAATCTTTACCACGTCGCCATGGTGTCGCCTTGCCCGCAGTTTTGTGCCATGCAAGAAATCGTGCAATGTCAGCTCCGCCATTTAGCCTTGTCACATTATTTTGCTTATCCCTACCGTCTAACATGGTTTTTCTCGCTCTTTTGGCTGCCGCTCCGCTGGCGGGCTCTATGCTCTAATTGTTGTTGTAATCACGCTGACTGTCCTGGCACTTTGGACGCCATGGCAACCATTCTCCATTCATTCATTCATGGTTATCCGTTTCCCTTTCTTCACTCAGATATTTGGCTTTTCTTTTGCTCAGCACACATTTTGTGTGTCTGATTTTTTTTTGCCTTTTTTTTTTTTGGAAGCCAGTTGCCTAGTTAGGCAGCATTCCAAGCTGACCCCCGTGCCGCCACAGCGCGTTTTGGTCACAGTGAAGAATTCAAGGAGCAGCAGCGTCATCAACAGCAGGAGGGAGTTACATATACAGCTAGAGTCATCAGCATTATCAGCAATGTCGCCTACAATGCTCTCTTACTTCTCTCTTTTCTCTCACAGTCCCGCTATGTGTTCATGTGCATTTTTTTGTGTGGCTGTGTGTGTGTGAGAGTGTCTAACGGTGCACTTTATTTTAGTACAGTTGAGTTGAGTTGAGTTCGGTTTGCAGCCTTATGCGATAGTTGGGCTTTTGCAACGCTTCCGTCCGTGCTACGGGCTGTCTTTTTCAGTGCACTTTAGCACTTTACGGCGGATGTTCAATTTCCGTTTTCGGCATGGTTTTTCAACCAACACTACCAGATTTCAAATATATAATAAAAAATACTTTTCGCTATTATGTAATTGTTAACTTATTTTGTAATTTGTTAAATTTCACTACATTCCTCGTTTTAGCCCAAAGCTAAGCTTAATAATTCCATAAGTTTTTTTTTTACCAGCTTAAAAAGCATTATCAAAGTCCAGAGGTTAGAATGACACTAGCACTACATATTCCAAAAGTTTGAACTACAAGTGGTTGGGCTAACAACGTCAAGGTTTTGCGACTCACTTGGACACGGCAAAGAAACGGTCAACTGGATTGTTTCGGAATGTTTGCAAAGTTAAGCATTTCTGAGGCAACGAGATTGTTGGCAGAGAAGTCAGGTATATTAACGGATCAATTAATTCCTAACTCTATAAAACAGTCGGAGTTCATTCGGTTTGGTGTGGGCTAGCGGATCCTGTAGGGGGATCAACCATCGAAATTTCCGATCCTAACCGGGAGAACTCTTGTGGGGTCGGCAAGTTCGATGTGGAACGTCACCGTATACCGGTGTAGGGGGACCATGGCAAAGTGATCACTACATACCTAGAGTGTTAATGGAGGAGCCAAATACATTCACGGGTTGATCAATCCAGATCTATCTTGTATCCCACACTCCTACGCTGTAATTTGAGGTCGTTTGGAGTATATGTGAAGACTATGGACTGCACCCCAAGTTATTACTCGGTTTAACCGAGCGAACTATGTTATAAGTAGCTGATCCTACCATCGTCAGCGGTCTGCGCCTTTTCGCATGTTTTGTAAATGATCCTGGCCCTACTGAGTACATACCCCAAGCCCGAAATAGCTTTACATTTCTAATTTGTTTTCCAAACAAAAAAATGTTTCACAAAAATTACGGCCTATTTATATTCAACAGAGCGGTTTTTGATTCAATATTTTATTTACTTTTGAATTTAAATATAATAATGAAAACTATTCCAACTTAAATACATATATCTTTCTAAAATATCATTATAGATATTAAGAGAACGTGAACGCGCAAAGTTGGCAAAAATCTCAACTCGCAGTTCGTCCAAGGTGAATGGCAAAAAACTTTACGCTGATAAATCTTTTACTTTGGGCGATAACACGAACGATGATAAGCATGAGCATACTTCACCAAAAAAAAAAAAAACTCCGGTCAATGAAACCAGACTTCAAGTCGTTGCTTAAATTTATTGCAAAATTACTGTTGACGATATGTTCACAAATTGCTATCATTAGCAACTCTTTGAGTGTCATCCCCAACTGCAACTCCATAGCGACATTTGGCGCAATTTCATCCCTGTTGGCTGATGATGGTTTTGCTTTCACTGACTTTCAATTTGTCGTGCGCTGTAAATTGACTTCATTTAGATGCAATTTTCCGTGCTGAGCACAACGAGTGACAATGTATTTTTGACTTGAACTTTAATCAGATTTTAAACTCAGAATTCCGACTGGATCATATATCTTGTAGGAACATGGCTTGTGGAATTATGACACAAATGCAGTTAATGCTTTGAAAGAATAAAAATGTATCGTGTATGTGCAAATGCGTACGTGTTCACAGTACAACCTTGATTGGGCTACTGAAGTCCCTCTTCTGATTTGAACGATACGTGGTCTAGCCGACACTGCTGTCAGGTCAATGTCACAGCAGCCTTACAGTAAATTCTCAGATCTTTAAGTATGGTCTAGAGTCTTTTGCTTAGCTGGCAGTGCTGTTCGGATAAGCACTTAAGCTGGCACTGGATTTGCCTATTATTGTGGACTAACACAAAGTAAATGCGAAGAGCATAGCGCTCAGTGGAGAAGATAAAGTAAATCAAGAGTAGCTCAAAGAGTTAAAGAAAGGGGTTGGGGTGGGAGCCCGAAAATTTCTCGTTCTCATTGTTAAGCCCTTTTGTCGAATTTAGGAAGGGAGTCAAGTGGGTTTACTTCTAGTCGCATACAAAAACATGCTTAGGGCTAGCTAAGGCTGGACTAGGTCGACAGCTCGCCTCAGGCCGAGATCCCCCCGAGACCGTGTGTATCATTGCGAAGAAAAGAAGCAAAAGAAAGGGGTTGGGAAGAGAAGGTACGCTGTTGTATCGAGTGCGGTAGTGAAAAGTTGGTTGGTTGTTGTTGCTGAGTGAGCAACTTGTGATTTTTCACTACCGTACTCAGAGTTTGGAAATACTTGGGCAAGAAATTCCTGCGTCGACTCCGGGACGAAGACTCCATTGCCGTGAGACTCGCTAATAGACTTAAGACATTGTGAGGATTCCATAGAGCGAGCAAGTTGCGCTATGAGAAGAAAGAAGGCTCTCCCAGTTACTGGGAGCGTTTCCTTAGAAGTTCTGGGCAGTTACATAGCGAGTGTTGGCTGCTTTGTATCCTTCATCACTGCTGCCACAACAGGGTGGTGGGCAATATGCATCCTTTCGTGTTGTTTTCAGTTAATAAGATCTCCAAGGTGCGTCACATAGCGGGTGTTGAATGGACACTATCTCCTCCACTCGTGTTATAATGCAATTCTCTATAAAGAGCTTTCCAGATACTGGGTGCGATATATAGCAGGTGTTGGATGTTTTCTATCTTCTTCTCTTCTTCTAAGCCGTGACAAAATTCGTGCTGGGGAACATGCATACTAAGGCCTTTAAAGAAGGGCTTACCTAGGTGTGTCACAATGTGTATGCTGGATGCTTTCTATCTCCTCCTCATCTACATGATGTCGTGCCTCGTTAAAACCAATTTGTGTCACTGCCCTCGAACTTTACTGGGTAGGGAAAGAAGGATTAGCTTCTTCCAAAACTGAGTTAGTAAATCTAGAAAGACTTAAGTCATCAAAGGCATCCGAAGGACAGCAGAGGTACTTGGGCATGCTCTAACACAATCAACCTTACTCCTTGAAATCAAGTTAAACGTCAACCTTACTCCTTGAAATAAAGTAAAACGTTGATTACGCGAAGCTTTGATAGCGCAATATTATGTGAGTTGTCTGCAGAAGCAGGTATAGTTGTAAAGATGACGACTCTTGAGACGATTTTAATGATGCTCCAGTACTTTATGGTAGGCGAATGACAATGGATTGTGTTCATTAACCAGCTTCATTAATTCCGTTGGGATCTTATGACGAACTCAATTTTGTTTATTGTTACGTATATAACATGTCTATGTCAATTTATTTGATAGACATTCCGTATCACTGTTAAGAATCCTTCCATTCAAAAGCTGTCAGAGCAGTTCACAAGCATCGAACAAAATGTATTAAATATGCAAATGATTTAAATTTAAATCGCGTAATTACATGCTAACTAAGTTTTCGCAGTCATCGTTGACTTTTGGCACTGCTTCTGCCACATTTCGTGTTGCAAGCTGTCTTTGACATTTTGTTCCACTTGTCAGTGTTGCATTCTTCAAACTGTTATACAAACTGCAGTATGTGGAACAGTTGAAGCTTTGTTCAATGTTTGCCATTTTAGTTGTGAAGCTTGCAGCGCTTAGAACGCATGCCAGCTGTTTAATTTATTTCAACACAATTGGCATATAATATATTATTTCTTTTTATGTTTAAAACGCAATCTTATTTTGGTAAAAGTTTACAAACTATGCTCTGCACAGTGCCAGATAAAACAAATTAAAAACCAAAAAATAAACTGGTTGCAGACTATTTAATTGCAGCTATTTAAGTAGCTCCCATGGCTACGGTTGGGTATTGCCTGTGGAGTTCTACAGATGGCGGCACAATGGCAATAATAACAAATAAGTAATTAAAATGCACGGTAGTTGGTGCGCCATTTTGTGTTTGTACCGTTGTTCCGTTTTCACAACGTCCCCAGCAGCTGACATCCCGTTTTGCCGGCATCTTTTGTAAATGAACTCGCAGGTTAATTATAGCCTATCCTTTTCAGTGTTGCCACTTACCAAATTAAAGCGAAGTGTTAAGTAAAATGGAGCATTGTTGCCATAATTACAATATTATGTGCTTAAGGGCCGGCTGTCCGCGAGCAAGCCAATCTTTCCGTAAACACACGGTGTGGTACACCAGGTGTACGGGTTGCTCGTTTCCGGGCGCATGCAGGTACGGGCATAAATTATTTATGCCATTTCAGCGTGTATTTATAATTGCTGAAGCGTAAAATCTGCGGTTTTTATGCTCATTGCAGGGTTGACATGGGTCTTTCAAAATCTGTTTAGCATGCTGCCACCCGTTGTGGCAGGCTTCCAAGTGAAAACGAATTGAACTGGTGAAGTAGAAGCAACAGTAATACGTGTTTGGCATGCAAATGTCAACATTGATGGATGAACAACTCGAGCTACATTTGACAGATGAAGTACATTAAATAAAATGCATAAATACAATGAAAATCTTATAAATTGACTTGAAGAAGCTTAGCTGCTGACTAAGAGCAAATACAGTGCGTATGCGTGATTAATAGTCAATTTTGAATTTTCAGACAGTAGCTTTTTTTTTGGAAGCAAGATATTCTTAAAAATTAATACATTACAGCTGTTGTGACAAGTACAAGATGTCTTTTTTTTTCTTGTAACAAAACATTCATAACAAGTGCTTGACTGGCGGTGTTTTTTTTTAATTTTAGGCACATTAATTTGCTCTTTCTTCAGATTTTTCGAATGTTTAGGTGAAACATGGAAGCACAGCTAAATATTATTAATTCATATTATATGTATATTATATTTAGATCCTCAGGATTCGTTCAATGACATCAGCTAAACACAACCTTCACATATAGCAACTTCAAATTAGATTATAGCTTAGAACCGCTTTGTTTTTTCTTCATCTATAAATATATTTTGCACTTGTGAGTTAATTGTGTTCTATTTAACTGATTTTATTTCTATTTGCTTTTTGGCTCTCTGCTTTTCCCACTTCCTTTGTTGTTTCTCCTGTGTATTCTCATGCAAATTTATACTTCACACCAGGATATTACACACCGAGTTGGCTGCTATGACATTTGTTGGCCACTTCAACGCCAACCACCATGCTCCCTTCGAACGGTGTAAGCCACGTAGAGTTCGTACTCCGTACCCAATCCTAGCAGTGGGTGCCGCTGCTGCTTACAAATTTCTACTTTACATAATGCCCGTGTAGTGATAATAAAAAATGCACGCTTGGGAACTTTTGTTTAAGGCCATCAAAAGAGAGGCAGCAGAGAGCACACAGCAAGAATTCCGCGCTCATCTCAGAGTCCCCTGCCAATTTGTGTGCCTCAGTGCACACACACATTGCGGGGCACTTAAGTTTCTATGGAACTGGTGGATACTGGTCGTCTTTGTGGGGAATTCTATTCGTTCTATTCGTTCTATTGCACGACTTACCACTTGCACGTTAAATTCTACTTTAATGAACTCTCTTTGCAGTTCTTCTTTTTTTCTCTGCTTCGTTCTCTCGAACTTGTTGTTGTTGCTATTATTGTTACTGTTATTGTTGCTTCTTCTTATTCTGTTGTTGTCTTTTAGTTTTTATTTTCTGTACTGTACATTTTATAAATAGCGACTATTTTGCATTTCTCATTAAAAGAGAGAGCGCGCTTCCTTGTTGTAGCTGCCTTTTATTTATTTTTCCCTTTTTTCAGCCGCACCGTTGATGAGTGCAATTAGCAATTTGCATAGTAAAAACTTAATAAAAGAATTTCTTATAGTTTAGTTTAGTTTTTTGTTATGCGCCTTAAATTAGCAAAAGGCTGAGCAAAATGATTTCATAACTATGAAGTGATTGGCTGGTTGGCTTTGGTTAATTAGACTAACTTAAGCGAAGAATTCAGTTGAGACAACTTGATTTGTTTAACCGAACTAGTTTAAGATGCTCATGAGTTGGATCGAGTGAAAAGCTTTGATAAAGGTAGACTTTATCACAGATTTTGTTTTTTTCACCACAATTGCCAGCGTTTTGCAAAATCACTTCATTGCAGTTAAATGCATTTTTTGCGTCTCCTCGAAAGCGAACTTAACTTTGGGTAAATTTTAAAATCGATGCTACATCAATAGAGTATTTAATAGGCAGCATATGTAAGTTCAAGAGTATTTCGATGGCCATCTGTCACCAAAAGATGCAATGCAGAAGAAAGCTACAACTAAGAAAACAGGCGACTCACCACGAAATCGCCGTCTTCTTAGTGGAAGACTTGCTAAATGAAGACCGTTCACCGTAACATCAACCAAGCAGATATTATTAAGATTTTAAAGCAGCAACAGTACTATTCCGCCCTATGCTCCTCCTAGGGACTACTCGTAAATGCAAAACTAAGCTCTACAGTAGTCTAGGAATACATATAATATATATACAGTACTATTTTGGTGATATTTGTACTTATGATCTTTCGTTGTTATTGACCTACGACGGAAAGGACTGATCCATTCCTTTCCCATGTGACAGGCTCCGTCCCACAACAGCGCTGGACAGTCACAGAGAATATGTCTGGTGGTTTCGTCGTCTTCGAGACAGAGTCTAGATGACATCTTACAAAGTGGTGCCCAGATAGGTATTCTTCCTTTGTCCTGTTACTCCTAGAAATGGTTTCCGTTATATTGTTATTTCTTAAACATGGGGTTTGCACCTCCAAATGCGTCGTGCATGCTGCCGAAGCAGGTGGATTAGACGCACGGGTACCACTTGGAGAATGAAAATTCCTCGGGCTTACTCTCATAAAGAAATATGTGAGGGAGCAGGTTTCCGACAGTAAGTTATAAGCTCAAAGTCAGTCCTGACAACTCTGCTCGCAGTGACAGGTCACTTTTAAATAGGCCGCCCCTAACCTGGAGAACAGACGCCTTTTGTAGCCGCTCATCCTGAGTACATACGCTACGTTGTGGATCGCTCTTCGCTTCACTGCTCCTCGAAGACCTTACCGGCAAGGGTGGCCCTACCAGTAGCTATGCTACCGCCGGCGTTGCTCTTATAGTCATTGCAGCTACTAAGCCCCCTCACCGCGTCAAGGTGACGATCCCCGAGAGAGGGATCCCAGATAGGTATGCTGGAGTTTTGAGTCCGCTCTGCCAAGATCTTTTGTCTTGATCACATCGAGATGTTTGACAAGCTCTTTTGCTTGTCGTAGCTTTGGTAAGAAGAACCAATATTTCCTATGTTCTCCTGCAGCCCATTTGTTCACCATGGTCTTGATTGTGATCAGCGATCGTGTTTTCATCCAGTGCTGAGTGTCCAGGTATCCAACATAGCACGACTATGTTTAGGGAAGACAGGAGTCGGAGGTAATTATGGCATTCTTTAACCCTCCTAGAGGAGAAACTCCAGGATGATAGCGCCCTGATGATGCTTGCTCACCTAGTTCGCTTGTTAAGGATACTTTGGCGCAGATCTCTATGCAATACTTCTCTGCCTGAAAAACGCTCGCCAAATACCCATTGCAATAGAGATTGGGTCCAACGACTCCAACTCCTACAACCGTTCAGTTTTGGACCCATCCGTGAACCATTGTTGCCACCAAATTTTCATCATCTATTTTTGTTTTTTTTTTTAGTATCAAAATCAATTAGACGATATAAAATGGTTTTTTTTTTCCTAAAAATTTAAGCATTCCGAAATTTATGGGACTTGCAAGTTCAGACCACCTATTGCTTCTGGCGAAGATTTAAACGCAAGGCACGGCTCTGGAAAATGTATTCACTACTTAAAATTTCTATCAAAAGTTGCCACGGCTTAGAAACCATAGAGTCTTCCGTTGTTGTCTGCAATATGATTTTGGGATCCATCGAAGCCTCTTCGCGACTGCGAAAGTGACGCTTTACCTTTAGTAGGTTCTTGCCTTGTTTTTATTTATTTTTTTTACTAATTCGATTTACCGAATTTGTTTTTATAACTAATAACACTAGAATAAAAGTAGATGAAGAAATGTAACTATCAGAACAAACTCTTGCAACAACAAGTTTTCAATACTTGGCCATTTGTGGGTGCACACTGGACAGTCAGCGCTTGTTTCTGCTGTGCTTACAAGGCTATGTGCAAAGTTTTATATATAGGTATGTTTACATATATACCACTTGTATAGTTTTTTAAACGAAACTCAAGTTGAGCATAAAAGACGGCATATGCTCTACAGGTAGTTGCTAGTGCTTGGGGTGCACTGGACAAACTGGGTGCAAAAAGTTTGCGCCAAACAAAAGTTGTTTATGTTTATTTTGAAATGTGGGGACTTTACAGCTTTTGTAATTGGATTTTTGTGCCGTTGAAAAGTTGTTTGTTTGCAAATTGCATAAATGAAAACTGTTCTAATCTGCAGCACAGTTTCGTTAGCACAAAGTCAAATCTTTCTCTTTTTTTTTTTATTTCACTAATAATGGTGCAAAAACAAAATGATAAGGAAACTTTTGCTTTGGGGCTGCTAGTGTCTACGGTGTCTACCAATGAACATGAAGAATGGCCAACAATTTGGGCTAATGTATGGGGGGTGTTCACTGCAGCTAAGTTGTTTATGCTGCGAGCAGCAAACTGCCACCACTGTCAGGCAATTAAGTAAGCATTGAGTATAGAAAAAGTCAGGATTGTAGTAGAACAAAATGTTGACGCTACATACAGCGTCACGTACAGACTGTACGCTGACAAAGTAAGCCAAGTTTGTCGATTTACGCCAAAAGATGGTCGTTCCAGACAGGAAGTTGCCGTTGCATAAAAACTTGTTAAAATTTAATAATTTATGACCCTGGCTAGACAAGCAGCGGTAAGAAAAGCTGAACAAGTAGTCTGTACTGCAAGCGCAAGTAATAGACGTTAGTTTTTGTGGAAGCTGGATGCAGCCAAACCGGACAGTCTTGGCCGTAAAATTGCAGAGTTTGTCAGCATTCTTAGAGTGACAAGGCAGCAAAAAAAAAAGGGTTTGTAATTTGGCTGGCTAGGAAATTGCAAAGTTTTTTTTTTCTTCTGCTTGTTGTTTGTATAACTAACTAATATGTAGTTGTAATTAAATTTTGACGTAAGTGTTAGAGGCCAGAGGCCTTGGCACGCCCATTTGGCCAAGGGGCAATTTAGTTAGCTGTCAGCTCAGATTTCATGAGTGTTGCTGACAGAAATTGTCTTGGGCACAGACACGTGCAGGTGAAGTTGACATGGCGGCACTTGAGTATGTGCTAAGAGGCGTCATCAACTGTGTACACTTAAATTTAGTTTGCTTAAGTTTTAATTTTGCATAAACTATTTTAATTTGAATACACTGGTCTGATTTAACACTGCTGCGCCTCGATGGCACTGCATATGGCTTCAGTAAATTCGGAACATTTGGCCGTACCACCAAGGTCCTTGGTGCGACAGTTGCTTTCCGTATAGACGCTGTGTAGGGCACACTCGATCTTATTGGCATATTCCTGCAACTGCATGTCCTCCAACATAATCACTGCGGCTTTTAAAATGCCCGTGGGATTAACTAGATCCTTGCCAGCTATTTTCTTATCTACAACATCCTTAGAGCCAAAGAGCTTGCATTTGTCACTAACACTAAAGGTTGGACACAGGGAACGACTGCCCACAATGCTGGACGCCATTGCGCTCAGCGCATCTCCATACATGCTGGATGAGACCAGCACATCAATGGATTCCGTATCCATCAGCAGATTAAGAATTACTGTATCCAAATAGCGCTCCTCAATCATTATGCTCTCTTTGTATTTATTGGCCACGCAACGCATTGCCTTCAAGAAGTTGCCATCCGTCAGTTGCATAATGTTTGCCTTGTGCGCTACTGTGATCTTCTTGCGACACTTTTCCATAGCATACTGGAACACATATTCGGCTAGCTGCGTGCTTGCCTTAGTAGTGCTGACCTTGATGGTCTGCATAACGCCAGGTACAACGCGATGTTCTATGCCCGTATATTCACCCTCGGTTTCGTCCCGTATTATAACGCAGTTCAGCTCTCCGTAAGGAGATTTATGGCCCTCCAATTTGTTGCTAATGGTAACTGAAGCGTTAAGTTCGAGCTCATGGCGTAACTGTCGCTCCCAGTGAATATTGTTTGTGGGCCCCTTGATACCAATCTTATTTTCTATTAGAGATTGCAGTAGTTCGGGTGCCACAGCATTGCACTTGGGTACCGTATGTTCATCAAAGACTTGAAATTCCACGGGCACCTGTGCTACACAAAAGACCTTTTGTAGCGCATCGGTTAGCTCTGGGCCTACACCCTCTCCTCTGATCATCGTTACGTTTTGCTTTTTCGGCTCTGTTACTTTCTGGTCTGTCTCGCCATCTTTCATTTTCTTCATCTTGGCCTCATCTTTGCAGTAGACTGTCTTCGATTGCGAACTATCGTTGCACTCGGGCGGTTCTCCTTTATTTTCGCATGCCTTCTCAACTATCTTATCCGTGCACAGTATTCTTTTACTATCGCAGCAAAAATTTGGACGTAGCAACTTGTACACTGTTGTGCTACATGGTCGTAGTATTTGTACTATTTTCATTTTAATTTTGAATATTTTTGATTAGGACATTAAGATAAAAGCTTACTAAGTAACTAAAAGTAACGATAGACTTAAGAAACCTGTATAACTAGAGAGTTTATATTACTTTGATTATAAGGCTGCATAATAAAACACAAATAAAAATGTCTAGCCTAGTTTTGTGTAGTCTTATCTTGGCCTGTTGTACAATACATCGACTTTTTTCAATCAAAATGGAGGCTTATGTGTTTGATCTTCATTACATGTGTGTTCGTCTGCTCTCTCATAACTCTTAAGCCATTTATCATAATTTGGATATAGGCTAAATCATCATCATCATTGGCGAGACAGCCCTGGTCGGCTCTTCACCTGTTTGTCAGGCTTGTGTTCTCCAACATCTCAGTCCTAAGTCCTCCGCATTCTTATCGACACACTCCAACCATCTCAACTACGGTCGACCTCTTCTTCGGTTACCTGCACACTGTCCAAGGATTATTTGTTTTGGATGATAGCTATTGTTGGCTCAAATCAGGTGGCCAGCCCATCGTAATCGGTTTGTTTTAATGAATGTTATTATGTCGGGGTGACCGTATCGACTACATCGTTGTCGCTACATTTCGTTATCTTGTATTCCTCCAAAGTTGCATTTTTAACGAACCAAGACTAAGTCCGCAAATAGTCCACATAAACAGGAACTTCATCAGAATCATCTACTAATGTGATATGAAATCACGCTTGTCACATAGCAAGCATTTTTACGTCTATGGCTTACAATTTCTTCAGTTTTGTATGCCAAGAACTTTTGCCATTTTATAAGACATAATACTTTTTCTTTTTTGTTATTTACAGATTTGGCCAAGTTTCAATTACATTTCCAGTTATCCTGTTCACTTTGTTGCTTTTTTGGCAATAGTCAATCTGTTACTAGGTATAAGTATTGGTAGGTAAGTCGAATTGGCAGCTGCTCAAATGGGTCAATGCATTGAAATGGCTTTTAAAGCTGTGCTCACAAAAGTGTGACCAAGTTTATTAAACAATGGTTTACACTGCCAATGCAATCGTGTTACACAAACATAACGACATACATACAGCAGTGTATTATTTATGTAAAAAGGTGGGGACTTATTGTATATAAAAATATGACAAACGACATGTCGTCAGTTTGAATGCGTGGCTGTTGCAGATAAATGTTTGCTGTCCGGGCGTGACACAATAGGCGTATTTTTTTGCACTGAAAGTGTGGGGTATAATATGAACTAGTAACTGGGGAGTGTTAATGACTATTAAGAGCAGATAAATAAGACCCCAGTGAACGAGTGTTCATGACTGAAAATGCATACAAACGTATAATTATGCCATTAAACATATTTTTTTGAATTGTATTTGCACGTCTAAAAAAATTTTATGCTAACTAATTTTATTGCATACTTTTGTGGTCAACAAGAAATTGCAAACTTGTTGTTGAACTTAAGTCATCCAATGCTAAAAACTTGACATACCAGAATCATTGAAAGATTTTCTTAATCTTAAACTGTCATAGTTTGTCATTTTACTGCCATAACTCATGAACAGCATCGAAAACAAGCTCAAAACATGCACATAAAGCAAACAAATTACTGAGTAGATTAAAGCTGAGTATTTGGGTAAAACTTAAATGATGTAAGTGCTCTTCACTTAAGTCTCTTATTCTTAATCCTCTTAAAAGAAAATATTGTGTTTTAGTCGTAGCAGAACCTAGGAGTTTGTTTATTTTATTGGTGGCGTTTCACTTGAATGCATTTTATGATTACTCAATAAGTAGTTAGTTTTAATTTGAGTTGTGTTTAAAGCCAAATGTGTTCTTGGTTTAACAAATAGTACTGAGAAATTAAATTTATCCATTTCTTTGGCTGTTGCAGGCTTTGGAATCTTTAATTTTGCATTTAAACTGTTCACACGTAATTTTTTCTTTTTGCAATTCGTGCACTTAATTGACATATTTGTATTTTGCTATTTCAAAACTCTAGCAAGTTGTCGTTCATGGTATCTATACATTTTTCAAGCTAAAACAGATAATTTAGATTGGTAATTCCTTGCCATATAACTCGCGAATTCGTTTCATTTTTTTTAGTAGCTCAGATAATTCGTTTTATTTGTTAATTTTTAAAAAAATTTAAATTTTCTAAACGTTATTGGCTGAGGATCGTGACACAGCTTCTTAAACGCCACATTCAATCACATCTGCGGCTCTGATTTGGGATCCTCGTTAGAACACGAAATTTGGATACTAAACAGTTTGCAGCAATTTACTGACTCTAAGTTATGAAGTGTCTGGCCAACTGTTTAAGAAACCCGAACTGTCTCAAGGACAATATGTCAGCTGCTGAAATCTAGTTCCTTAAGTTTTGCTTTTGCTGAGTATTTAATATAAAAAAAGATGGACGACTTGGGGATAACCTGTACCACCACATTGCAATCAAGTCCAAAATATTGCTTAAGACCTCCAAAAGATATTTTATTTGCCAAATTTGGCTACGATATTTTCATAAACAAACAGAAATCAGTCGAACTTTGCACCAAAAAATTGTTTGTAACCGATCGGTTCTATGGGGGCTATATGATATAGTCAATCGATTTTAATCAAATTTTGTACACCGATTGGGAACAATTAAAAACTTCTGCCAAAGGTTACAATATCTTCATAAACAAACGAATTATCCATCAAAAAGTTTTTGTATTTTTCCTATGAAACACCCCTATGGGAGCTATATAATGTATCCCCGACATCAAATATATAAAAAAAACTTGTCTCCCCTGACATAATAATGCATCTAATCTAAAAATTTGGTTGCTCTAACTCTTAGCATCTCTGAGATCTAGGCGTTCATAGAGACAGACAGACGGACAGACAGGCGGACAGCAGGACGGACAAACAGACGGACAGACGAACAGACGGACACGGATATACCGACTTCTCTAGTCAACCTTATCATACTTTAAGTAGCTTTGGGGGTCTCCGATGTCTCCTTCTGTATATTACATACATTTTCGGCTTGCACAAACTTAATATACCCTTTGTACCATACGGTACAGGGTAGTGCTGGAGAAAACATCGATGTTTTATCGATGTATCGAAGTTTACAATATCTATATATCGATGTTGGCCAACAGAGATGTTTTAAACTTCGATACATCGATGCATCGATATAACATCGATGTTTTCTCCAACACTAGTACAGGGTATAAATAGCATGCCTGTCCCCGCAAGATTTGTAGTCTTGAAACCCACAACGTTCCATATAGAAAGTTGAAAGATGAAGAGAATTCCATGGTCGGTCTGCATTCACTTCATGTGTATTAACAGCTTACAAACGAAGTAACGTCCGTCAAGCTCAGTAAGGACAAAGTTTAAAATGCCGAAGCCAGACTGCCCCCATGGTCTGTCTAGACGACCACTCCACCAGTGCCGGTGTTCAGTATATATTGTAAATATATGCATTTGACATTTAAAATGTATTAAAATCATGTTATATTGGTAGCAAAAATTCTGTGCCATTGTCTTAGCCTTACTTTTCTTAAGCTTTAAAGGTCACAATTTACGGCAGTTGTGTATGAAACAATTTAATTTGCAAACTCGTTTAAAAAGTAATATTATATTTTCTTGTTTTGCATCACCGCCAATTCTGTACCTTTTCTTATTTTGACTTAAAGCCGCCTTTTTTGTTTAACCCAAAGCCAAACGCAATGTGAGTTTGTATTTGTCCCTACGCACGTCCGACCCAGTCAAGTGTACGATCACTAGTGAAAAACAGGCGGCTTATGCGATAGCCAGCAACTATGCTCTGCTGTTGGTAACATTTTCTCACAAGCTTCGAGTGAGCGTTCGTAAGTGTGTGTATCCATGCTGCTGAAGCGTTCTATTTTTACACGTGAGTGCTGGAGTGTGAGTGAGCGTAAGGTCGTTTGTGCTCATGGTATAATAAGTAAGGTAGAGTAAGATTTTCTCACTCGGTGCCATACATTTTGTGAGAGCAAAGAAATGTGAGAGAGAGAAAAGCAACAGACAAGCTGACGCATACATTCGCAACGAGAATGAAAAGTATGGCCCCAGCAAAGAGAACGTTGCGACAAACTTACTCTACCTTACTTATTATACCATGGTTTGTGCTAAGCATCTGTTATGCTACAAATGTTACTGTTGTTGGCTGCTCTCCATCGACTGCTGCTTTGCGTTGCCAGCGCTGTTAACGCTGAGCTGTTAACAGAATTTCTGTTAGCGTTGGTCGCAGCTGTTGCAGTCGCTGTTAAAACATGCTTCCGGCTGCCCTTGAAGGTATGCTATGATTTTTTTTCAAAGTGTAGAATTTCAGTAGCTGCTTTATTTATTATTTACATAGTTTTAGGAGATTAAATATTTAGTTGAAAAAACGTAAATATTTAATTCTTATAGAAAAAATATATGTATAAATAGTCTTTAATAAATAAATATACATTAAGCTTTAGGAGTTTTCATGTTTTATAACTTACAAGTAATATTAAGTCTCATTTATATGCTTGTTCATCACACTTTTAAGCTGAAAAATATTGGTTTATTTCATGGTTCCACTAAATGGTATGCAAAACTCAAGAAATTTTGTTTTTATAAGAACCAAAAATAACAGCAAACAAAGCTGTTAAAAAGTCCTGCTTAATATTTGTACCTACAACCAAAACACTTTTTGTTTGAAGTAAGTATGTTACATGTCAGTACTTAATACGCTCGATGAAGTAGCTTGCAGCCCCATACATAAGAACGAATCTGGGTGTGTGTGTTTGTGGTTTATTGTGTGCAATAATACTTTATGTATATACAATAAATATCAGTTGCAGCTGTAACCACAACAACATCAACACCGGCAACAAATATAATGTAAACAGCAACAAATTATTAGACTTTCGGACAGTAAGATACCCTGTATCAGAGTTTAGTTCGAATAGAAGCTATGCAGGTTTTCATAAAAAGCAATATAACAATATTCTTGTTCAAAAACTGAAAAAAAAACTAACCAAAATGTGTTTCAATTTTTATTCGAATGTGTCTCAGATGGCTGCATACTGGACTTTTATTCAAAAAATATATTTAAATAAATAGCTTAAATTTAGTTTATTAATAAAAATTTGATATGTTTACGAAAAATTTTCAAATTTACTTATGGATTTTTCGTTTTTGTACTTACATCAAAGTAATTTTTTAGAGAACTTACAAAAAAGAAAGAAAGAAAGAAAATCGTTATATCCTCAAAAACTACATACAAAAAGTTTGTTATCCCACTGATTAAAAATCAATTTTGTTCGCACTATGCCCAAGAAATTCCGAAAAGCTACAAATTTTGACAGTTAAAGTGAAGCTCTTGCATTTTTTTTTTGATTCGCAAGGATAGCAAAATATCATAAAAATCGTAATGCAGCGTAAATTAAAGGATTAAATAAGCAACCTTCTGCCAGTAACACATATGTTGGGATGAACTTAATGTATCACTGATATAAAAAAGTCACAGTAATAGGAAACACAGTAATAATAACAATGGCTGACTTATTTACAAATGGCACATAAGCAAACATAGCAGCTTGTGCGTACATATGTATATGAGTCAATGCACATAAAGTATTTATATACTCCAGAGCATATAACGCAAGTCTTTCGCGAATGCATTCATTCAGAAATGTGCATTAGATTTAAACATTTGTGAAGGGTTTATTGAAGTTGTTCATATATGTAAGCCATTATGTGTTGGCTGTATATAGAATGCATTCAAGTGCATGTCAGTTCATAAATTACTTTTAATTTTTTTCTTTGTATTGATTTGAAAAGACAGCAAGATTGAAAGCGAAGTAATCCTGATGTCTAGTCAGCGTAGCAAATGCTTTTCCAGGCAATAACATAAATATAATAGCAGCTGGTTCAGCATTATGATATAAAAGCTTTTAAGATTTGCATTTATAACATTCACTAGCCAAGGTTAAGTTCTATGATTTTTACTATGGCAGAGATTTCAATCAATTTTCATTTTATTTTAGTTTTTTTTTTTTTTTTTAGTTGTTAATAAGTGCAATAAGAGCGAAAGTCATATAATAAAGTGAAGCTGGCAGTTCTTCAGGCATGTTCCCGATTTCGACTCTGAGTAAAAGTGTCGGAATGGGCATGAAAGGTGTTCTGGATTTCGATTCCGACAAGAGTTGAATCGTTTTGAAAAGTTTGGCTCGCAGCTTGATTCAGATATATAATAATTGGTAGCACTATGTATTCAATTTATTTGCTTGAAAAATTTAGGGTCGGGTTTGGAACTGGTTCCACGTGTATGTGAATCAAATTTAATTGTATGCTTTAATACGCTAACTTGATAGTGTTGAAATAAATTGAAACAAAAATTAAGTGAAACGCTTTAATAAAAAAACTAAAAATAGTTTTTTTATTAGTTGTGTATCAAGGTTGGCCCACTTTTGTATTTTATACAGAAAATTCGTTTAAAAAAATCTTAAGTAGAAGAAAGCGGTGCATACGAAAGCTAGGTGCTCGCTTTAGCTGAGAAAGATGTTGCTGGAACTTTTTTTAGCTCCCAACCTTGAGCCTGTGCCTAGACAAAAAAAATCATTTTCGAAAAGTAGCGTGAATACCTTTATAAATTCAAAAGTATACACTAACGTGCGTGTCTATAACTGATACAAGACGTAGTTTACCTCAAATAGTGCACAGTTTTTTCTAGCAAGATATTAAGTATACGCAACGAACATTCCCTTTAAACGCCATCTAGTAGCCTATTGTAGCAAATTAATTAATTAAGTTGTTAAGGAATTTACAGGAATTCCTTGCCGGCTTAAAAGGCAAGTTGCAAACTGCATTATGTTGGTATTTATCCACTTGATTTCAGTTAATAATATTTTGAACCCCGATAGGAATACGTTTGCACTCATGCTATAGACATTGTACAACACTGGCTCTACTGGCTGCCACAGTTACTTTCTTCATCCCCGTCCAGACGTGTGAAAGGTTGATACAAAAAATTACTGTTGCATATTTGATTGTCTCGTTCAATATTTGCATATTTGCCCATTTCCTTTTAACCCTTGTGCCGGACCCAATTTTCCGCATTCTCGTCAATGTGTTTCGATTCCCTTTTTTTTTTGTTTTTGTTTCTCGTTTTGTTTCTTTGTTGGTTTACGCTTGGTTTGGTTGGGTTCGTATTGATGCCGTTGATGATGTTGTTGACGGGGCACTGAGTGTGAATACAGTAACGCTATCGAAGCCTCAGACCACAACATTTTTTGGTCTTGAGTTATCAGTTTTTCCAGCGGAACCCATCCTTAGCTGAAGTGCAGGTTGCTTCTATTGACTTGAACTATACGTTGATAGAATTTGCATTTCAATGGCTATGATTGCAGCTGCAGTTCCGCCACCTGCAAGAATGTTGCAAAACATTGCTTCCGTTCCAAGCCTTTCTAACGCTACGTGCGTGTGTGCCTGGACATGACTGCTATTGAAAAATTAAAAAACAAAAGCGTGTGTCCTAGCTCAGTTTTTGGGGTTTCTGTTTTATTTATTTTTTTTTGTTAGCGCTCAACCCTTTGCCACAAACAAACCGGCAAGAACCAAACAAGCAGATCCAACAACTGCAACTGACACGGAAAACTCAACAAAAATGAAATGGCCGCAGGGATTTCCAATTTTTGAGATTTTCGCGTTGTATTGCAAGCGGAAAATATGGCGTTTTTTTTTTTTTTTGATTTCATTTTTGCATTATTTATTGCAATTTGTTAAACCCAAAGGAGCGTAAATTTGTTGTTGTTGTTGTGCTGCAAATCACTTTGCTGCTCAATTCCAAACAAAATAAGAGTTCCCCAATGTGGTTTTTTATCACCGCAACTAAATGATTAATTACAAACGATTTGCACTGAATAGTGAAACGTTTTGCACTATTCTGTGTACTTCTTTTATTGGCTTATTTTTGTTTGTTAATAATTTATTGTTTATTCGAATGCAAAATTGGTGAATTTCTATGACGTCACTATCTACGAGTATTAAAGAGCGTAGAGAATATGAAATGAAAAATATGTATGAAAAATAAACTTGATGTCAAAGTTAACATAATTAAGATACTTTTGTAGAAAATTTGTATTGCTTTGTACTGTAAAAACTTGGTTAGGAATTTCACTCAGAGAGAGTGAAGTAGTATTTATTCCAAATATGAAACCTTAAAATTTTTTGAGCGCCCCAAATTTTTACTGAATGCGCACTTGTTAACTAAATTTGTTGGAAGGTGGTTCCTTTTTTTTATTGTACTCAAGCTTAGAATATACAACAGTATGCTTAAGGCTTTTAAAACTGAGGCACTAGATTCAAATAGATAGGATTTGTGTTGGTCGATGAAGAAGAAGAATTGTTGGCTGCTAAGAAAGCTACTAACAGCATCGTCATCTTTTACTAGACAGACCCCTCAAGTTTAGTTTAGAAAAAAGAGAGAGCCCAAGGGTCTCAAAGACATAATATCTTTTGGTACATTAGACATCTTAAGACCTTACTGTTGAATTATTTAACCATGTGCTGTCCTTTAGATATTTAAAAAATTTCCTGTTTAAGGAGCTGAATACAAAAAAAAAAAAAAAAATTAAAAAAACTATAATAGTATTTCTTTTTTCTTAATTTATTGGCAACTCTACTTACAACAAAATTTTAATAAATAACATGTTTTTATAGAATTTCCAGTATTTAAACCAAATCATTAAAAATGTTTTTATGCGCAAAGTTTACATTTAAATATTTGCGTACAATAGGAAAATATTTTTTTTAAATACATATATATATTTATTCCTTTTACTCCATAGTGAAGCATAGGGCTGCAACAAAATTCTTGAATCTACTTCTTTCCGATGACATCCTTTTAATTTCATTCCAGTTCGTCTCACTCGCTTCAATTTCTTTCTCTTACTGCCTTCTCCATGTGTGCGCTGGACGCCCCCTTCTGCGTGATCCTTGAGGGTTCCGTTTTCTTAGCGTATGACCTATCCGGTTCCATTTTCTCTTCGTTATATTAATCTCAATGGGGCTTTGTTTTGTTAGTGCCCACAGCCTCTGATTTGATATGGTTTCTGGCCATCGTATTTTTAGTAGGCGTCTAGGGCAACGATTCACAAAGGCTTGAATTCGCTGCAGAGATCGAGAAAATGTTTTCCAGGTTTCGTATCCGTATAGTAGGATAGATATGACGTTAGAGTTAAAGATTCTTATTTTGGTGCCGCGTGATAAAGATGAGGAGTTCCAGATGTTTTTGAGTTGCCCAAACCTTTGCTGCGATTTCTTGATGCTATTTTCGATGTCTTCGGCACAGCCGCCAGGTCATGATGATACATCTTAGGTAGCAAAAATATTCGACATCCTCAATTGGAGTTGAGTTTAGAAGGAAAGGACGGGTGTTGACTGTGTTTATGAGCATGGCCTTGGCTTTAGAAACATTGATGCTTAGTCCCACTTTAGATGCCAGCATTGATATTGATTCAAGTTTTCGTGCCATGTCATCGTAAATACATATGTATTTCACCTATTTTGCGATTTTATTCAAAAAAAAAACAGGAATTTTTGAACATAATTTTCTAAATAATTTTCGAAATTTTTTGTTTTATTTTCTTTTCATATTTATATAAAAAAATAATAAAATTTATTATTTGTAAAATAAGAAATTTCATATATGTAGGACTGGAGCTGTCAAAGCTCGAGTCTTGTAAAACGCGTACTCTTTGTTTTTGCATTAACGCACTTCACAAATGTTTATTGTTTAATCATTAATTGTCTTAAATTAAGTTTTACTTGTTTACTTCATTAACTTTCTTTCCGCGTAACAAATTAACGTCTTTACTCTGCGGCTGCTCTCTCAAAAACTCCCCAGTGCTGCTTTAGTGCTGCCAACTCTTGTCTTTCCTTACTTTGCTAAAGCTGCCAACTTCTTAACTTAATGGTCAGTTGCTTAGCTGCTAACTGCCATTCCCACATATATATTTTTTTTAATGATTTTTGACGTCGCTAAAAAAAAAACATATTTTTTGTTCACTTAAAAATTAATTTAAAAATTGTAAAATTTCATATTTTTTTTAATTACAAAATTTCATATTTTTAAAAAATTTATATTTTTTTGAATTTACATAATTTTCTTAACAATTTTTAAAAATTTTGGTCTTATTTTCATCATATATGTACGAAAATATAATAAAATTTTATACTTAAAAAATAAAAAATTTAATATTTAAAAAATAAAGAATTTAAAATTTTTTTTTTATAATTTTCTCATTTAAACAAAAACAATAAAAAACATAAATAAGAATTTTTATATTTTTTTAATAATGAAATTAATTTTTTTTGTTTTAAGAAAAAGTTTTGAACAAAATTTTTTCTTCATTCACAACTTGGACGCAAAAAATGTATCAACAATAAGCAGTAGACATACTTATTAAGAAGTAAAATATTATTTATTTTAATTCTTAAATTTTCGGAAAGCTTTTTGAAAACTATATGGATCTACGTCAATACTTTTTAGAAAATCGTTGGCGACCATTTTGACAGAATATTTGATTATTTATACATCATACATACATACATACATACATTTATATATCCATGGCGGAAATGAAACCTTTGTCACCAAGTTCTCTGTATATATATTTTAAAATAAAGTGCGGACGCAGTATAGAGAGCTTTAAAGTTAAACCAGATTTACATCGAAATACGTTCTCTTCCACACCAGCAATATTTATTTTTACCAAAAAACCAACCAGCTGCAGGTTTTTTTTTAAATATTTTTCAGCAAAAAAAAATATTTTTAGCTTTAGTCTGAGCTGCAGTCCAAATCCTCACTCTCTCTTTACTCTTCGCTGTTTCTTTTACTTAACTAAATAACTCTATAAATAATTGATATTTGCTTTGGTATCGTTAACTCAATTAATATACCTATGCTTAAAAGTATCAAACCTAATTAGTTTGTATGTTTGTCCAAAAAGGCAAAACAGGATTATTTATGGAAATGTATATAATTTTGTGTGTGTTGTGGTTGACCGCAGCATTTGAAATCTTCTGACCAAACTGTCGCCATCTTATGATGCCATTGACGTCACAAAACCTAAATACAAACGTCAAGTGTAATTGATTTGAGATTTATTTGTTGATTTTCGTCTAAATTAAATAAATACTTGAACTAATTTACCTTTGATAGGTGTTGGCAAATAAATATAATATATTATACAAAAACAATTTATTTGTTGATATTAAAGTTCTAAGGCAACTTAACGAGTGTTCTTAAGAGAAGAATTTAAATATTAAAGTTTAAGTGTATTTAACATACTTAAGTAATAATTATGAGACACAAAGCTTTTAGGTCGGTTGCGTAATCTGGAAGTTAAGACTAATAAGCAGATGATGATGAAGGCTGTATAGTTATTACTTTATAAACTTGGTAATATTTGTATGGGGTCGAATATATGTGAAATGGATAAGTAAGTATGCAGAAACTGATTTTTGTGACCTTTGCTAATTGTGGCTTAGACTGATCGTTCAGCTATTAAAAACAATCATTTTGACAAGCAGTGTTGTTAAACGCACAAATCGCAATCGAAAACCAGATTTGCCTGGTAATTAACTTTTGTTTGTAACTCTTAAGCGTTAATAGTTTTTTGCACAGCTGCTTCTCGATATTTACAAATTTTAATTTGCAATTAAATGAAATTATCATGACATACGGTGGCATAATTTTTTCATTAAAATATTGAGAAAATTTTGTTAAAGTCCAAGCACGAAATGCGGTCTGTTTGCGTGTTTGTGGAAGCATAAAAAGTCGTGCAGTGTGACAGTTAATATTGTTGGCCATTTTTTTTATGGCCCTGAGCAGTGTTGGAAAGCATGACGAGAAAAAAAAGTGTAAAAGTTAATTAAGTTCTTAAAGGACGTGTTGTTTAAATGTGCATCGAGCGGCAAGAGAGCATTAAACGCAGTCTACAAACACATACACACGAACGCACATGGGCACACAAGGACATTACACACACGCACACACACCTTTGATAACCTCACTCACACATATAAAGCGCCAAGTGGCTCTTTTTTTTTGTGTTTTGTGTATATCCGTGTGTTTTGCATATCTCAGCGAAAATTTCCAGCACTACCAAATAGTGCTAGTGAAAAGGTATGGTATGGTTAAAAAGGAAAATGGAAAATGCAAAAGCTCACATAAATTGATTTCATACAAACTTTGTTATTCATTTTCATTTCGGGATGCGGATTTTCCGTTTGCGATTCGTTGTGGTTGCATTGTGTGCCCAGTTGCAGATACGTGAGGTGAAAGGTGAAGAGAACGATTGGCAGGAGGCGAAACCAATGAAAGAGACTTAACCTGGAATTACCAGAGTGAACAGCAGCCACAAAATAATATAAATCAAGCCAAGCGGGCGTAGAAACCAGCGATAACACAAAAGTGTCAAATCCTTTGACAAGCGTTAGTTGATACGTCTAGACTTTAAAGGTGCTTATGGAGGATATACCAAATGCATTAATCTACTTTGATGATTCAATTTGAGCGTGAATTTTGTTTGCGAAATGAAAAATTCTTAGTTATTATTTCAAATTAGTTTCATAATTGTGAAAGTTAATGAAGATGAAATACTGCTAGTAGAAGATGATGGCCGGAATATGGTCTTTACGGCAGTCTTCGATACGTCATAATAGCGTCTGCGGAGTTGACTGTATTGCCAAAAGTTGCATGGCGCTAAATCAGACGGAACAATATTGGGTGATTTTATTTGAACTAGTGCAGTGTGAGATGACGTATTGATAAGTTTTTGGGAACCGTGTTAAGTTCAGCTTAGTACTGCATTAGTTCCATATTTTTGAAAGCAATCGGAGATGAAATAATCCTAGTAGAAGATGATGGCCGGAAATAGTGTCTTTTCAGATGATTGAATAGACGAAAGTTGCGTGGCGCTAAATCAGGCAGAACGATTTAGGTTGATCTTAAGTCTACTCTAGTTACTCTTTAAAATCAGTTTTATATTTTTTAAAATAACCGTAGACGAAATACTGCTACGGCTACGGCGCTACTAAACACCTGTTTGATGAGAGCTGAAGTGCTGGAGAAACATCTCTGTTGGCCAACATCGATATATAGAGATTTCAAACTTCGATCATCGATGTTTTCTCCAGCACTACTTCCTGAGACTCATGCAAAGACGCGCGAAAAAAATATCAACAAAATAGTATTGTAAAATTTCGACTTTAAAGAAGATAATGAACAATATCTCTAAAATTTCTTAAATTTATAAGAATTATATACTTTAAATTAAAAAATAGCGCCTTTAAAGTGATTTCTCAAACACCAAAGCCCTACGAAGCTTTATGCATGCAACCATGGCAATTAATAAATTTTTGCTTTCATGCTCCAACGAAAAGTCTTGGAGAAACACCCTAAAAAGTTATTTTAAAATTAATAAACTTGTCGGACACCAAATATCTCACCATAACATTCAATTTCTTAGACGGTGAATGAATAATTCATAGCATTCATTCAAGTCCAACGGACTACTGAACCACGCGCTGATTAATTCAAATGGTCTACATTGAGTGTCTCTGTCGTCACACTGTAGTCTATTAGCAGTCAAGCCAAGGTCAAAGTGTTCACGGTTTAATTTAGCTATCCTTGCGGTTTGCCCTTAAAGACACGAAGGTAATTACTCATATTTAAGCCATTTAGCAGGGATAACAAGTGGCCGAAGATTTAAGCATTGAATAAATGACTTTTAACTTGGCCTTTTTGGCAATCGAAAGACAAAACTTTCTACCTGCAGTTGGCCTGCTTAAAGTTCAAACTGTCTGTGGATGCTGAATGCTGGAATTTTCGAATTTGATTCAAAAATGTCAGCAATTTGGATGAAAGGTTAACTTGGCTTTGATATTTACAGTTCAGTGCTTTTGCTCGGAAACGAATAAACTTCCGATTGACTGGTATAAATGAAGTGCTCTAAAAGGGTCAAAACTCAAAATGATTAATGCGGGGGCAGTACAACATTATTTGTTTGCACAAGTTTGAAACATATTTGTTGAAATGAAGATTGAAGAAAAACATGAATATAAATAAAGTACTGGACAACCCAATTAGAATGAAAAAAGTTTCATAGTACTATAAGTCTTAAAAAAAGAAATAACTATCTAAATGGATGGCATTATAGAACTTAAACGGCACAGTATTGCAAAGTACGTGGTATTGGCAATGTTGGAAAACATTTTGTTGCTGGTGGTTGAGAAAAAATAGATGTTGCCCAGAAAATTATGTATAAAGGTAATGCTGCAATTGCACAGAGTCCGTTTCACTGTTTTTTAACACTGCCAGTGTTAATAAACGTTATGGTGAAGTAATAAAAACTTAGTTGATCGCTTTATACGTGACCGATCGGTCCTAAGTGATATAGAAGACCGATTTTAATAAAATTTCGTTGAGTGCTTTGTCACTCAAGAACTTTCGAACACTCAATTTAGTACCGATCTGGAAACTTTTTTTTTGTTCCTATATATAGGGACATATGAAAGAACTGATTGGACCCTATCAGTGTGGTTTCAGGCCTGGAAAGTCTACGATAGACCAGATATTTACATTGCGACAAATTCAGGAGAAGACTCGTGAAAATCAAATCAACACACACCACCAATTCGTCGACTTCAAAGCTGCTTTTGACACGCCTGATAGAGAGAAGTTTTTCGTAGCCATGTCTGAGTTTGGTATACCTGCAAAGCTAGTTCGGCTTTGCATGATGACGTTGAGTAACTCCTGCAGTTCCGTCTTGATAGGAAACGACCTCTCCGAACCATTTAATACCAAACGAGGTTTCAGGCAGGGCGATACACTATCATGCGGCTTTTTCAATTTACTACTGGAAGCTATCCAGCGATGTGCCAATGTGAACAGGTCAGGCACTATCTTTGATAAGAGTGTCATGCTGCTGGCGTATGCCGACGACATTGACATTATTGGCACTAACATACGTGCAGTAAGCGGAGTCTTCTCGAAAATTCAAAAAGAGTCGAAAAACATGGGTCTGGCTGTAAATCTGGACAAGACGAAATACTTGCTATCTACAAGTAAGGAAATGACACCACGAGGAATAGATAGCTACAACTTCGAAGTTGTAAATGATTTCGTCTACTTGGGCACCAGTATTTACGACACAAAAAATGAAGTCAGCATGGAAATACGTCGACGGATTAATCTTGCTAACCGGTGTTACTTTGGGCTAAGTAAGGAACCCAAGAGTAAAGCCCTCTCTCGGCATACGAAAATAACCCTCTGCAAATCCCTCATTATACCCGTGCTTCTCTACGGCGCTGAAGCATGGACATTGTCTTCATCCGATAAGGCGATTTTAGGGGCTTTCGAGAGAAAAATCCTCCGAGTATCCTTGGACCGATAAATGTGGAAGGTGATTTTTGTATTCGAATGAACCACGAGCTGTATGAGCTATACGGCGACATTGATCTAGTTCGGTACATACAGCTACAACGTCTGCGCTGGTTAGGTCATGTTCAACGAATGGATGAAAATGCTCCAGCCAAGAAGGTATTCGAGCGGAAATCACTGGAAGGCCGACGACGACAGGGACGCTCGCCCCTGCGATGGGAAGATCAGGCAAAGGAAGATCTTCGTAGCCTTGGGATTGCCAACCGCTGGCGTAGGATAATTTCTGCGGCCAAGACCGATACCCGGTTGTAATGGCCAAATTAGTAGTAGTAGTATATATAGGGACATGCATTATATGCAAAAAAAATGTCAATCAAAAATTTTATCAAGTTTTTTGTGACCTATCGGTCCTATAGGGGCTACATGATATAGTTCACCGATAAAATTTGGTGCATTACCTGGAAACTCTAAAAACTTCCGAACGCCAAATTTGGTTGCTATATGTTTATATAAAAACAAACTATCTATCTGAAACTTTTGCTTTTTTCTCGAAGTGCTTTGAAACACCTCTATGGGAGTTATCTGATATAACGCCAATATACAAAAAAATTTAAATAAACTTGATTCTTAAGGCATGATGAGAGCTGATTCAAAACAAGTTTGAAAGTTTTCTTTCACAAGCACTTATTATCTCTGACATCTAGGCGCTTATATGGTCCGACTAATGGACGTGTCTATATTGACTTTTGTAGTCACTCTGATCATACTTTTGGTAACTTTGGGGAATCTCCTGCTTTATGTTATATACATATATTGACTTAAAATCCCTTTGTAGCTTCCGATATAGCTCTATACCACAGACCACGGGAGACTAAGGATCCTTGGGTGCTCATTTCTGACCAGCCTTACAGAGCTTTCCAACCTCTGTCCCAGAGAAATTGCTAGGTTCATTGAACTTTCAGATTGATTCAGCAATAATACGGTTACAATTGGATAGTCGTGCCTGATTTTCAGAGCTGACCATGTGCTGACCACTGATACCTATATACGCAGATATAAAGGTATCTCTGGTCAGCTCTCCGCCAGCGTTACCTGTGGCATTACAAAGGGCCTCCTTATGCCTAAGTGCGGCTGTTTCAGGACAGGCAACCAGTATAACCTAACCTACATCACAGGGTAAAAGATCAGCTCTTACAGAGCCAAGGGTCGTCATTTTTCCAAATACCGTCATCTGTATTGAGAAAATTTTCACAAGCCAGCAATTTGCGAACTTACAAATGATTGAATGGCTTATAGGAAAAGTCTGACATTTGAGATGCTACTAGGATTTGGTCAGTGGTAAAGATTCGCGTTAGAAATTCGGTCAATGCGAATGTCTCGATAAATAATAAAGAAGATTTGCCAAAGAAACTATATCGATGAAAAATAAAGGTTCCAATAAGATTCTGCAAAATTATTTTTTATATATAGTCCTTATACAAAGGGGTATGAAAATATTCTTTCTTCTTAAGTTTTCCTTTTTTTAACTTTGTCCCTGAAGATTGGGAATGCTAAAAAATTTTAAATAAAGTAACTGCAATATTTCTTTATTTTTCGTTTCAAACAAGCAAATTGTGATGTCAAACGTTAACGTCTGTGGATCAGTGCTCAACAAGACTATGCATGTTAAACCTTGAAAATACATACGACCAAAGAAGAAAATACAAAAATACATTAAAAACTAGATACAAGATAAGAACTAAGACGTTACAAATTGAAGAGTTATGTGCAGCCATTTTACAAGCGCCATAGTAATAAAAACAATGGGCGAGCCTGCAACCGGAAACGGAAGTTTACGCAGCAAAACATGCAGTACAAATGAAAAGAGCAGAAGAGTGTAAGCAGCAAGGGCGCCAGCAGTGTGACCAAATGAACAAAAAAAAAAAAAAATAAACAGGAAAAATGTGTCAACAAATACAATGGGTGACAACAACAAACTGCCCTCCCTATGTTTTTGGTTTATGTGTTTTTTGTGTGCTCTGCTGTTTTACGACTTTTAAATAAGCAAGCACACTTTTATGACATTCCAATTTTAAGAAAACAAAGAGCACAAGACTAACGTCACCAAGGCCACCAAGATGTGCAGCATGTGGACCAAGAAGACAAATAACAATGGCTGCAACAAACGACAGGCATTTTGGACGCGACAACAAAAACAAAATGGCGAAAACCATAAACGAAATAGTGCAAAATACTTAAATGGTACTAAAGCAAGCTGGAGCTGCGCCGCCCGCTCATTCTCCAGAAGATGCAGCAGCAGAGCGTGCTGCACAAATTGGATAGTAAATGGTAGAGTACAAATGGCTCTTGACCAGGTCTTAATAGTTAGTGGAACTGTTGCTGTTGCTCTTGTCAACACGAAATTTCTTTATAACCCAAAAATGTTGTCTTTGTGTGTGTGTGTGTGTAAGAAAAACAAGATGGCGACTACAAGCAGCCATTACATACTGTACATATGCTGCAAACGAAATGCAGCTTAATTAAGAGCTAAAGTGAAATTGCAGTCAGCAGGAGTCATGCGGCAGGATACAACAAAAATGTGTTGGAAGCCGGCACACATCTGGCGGGTAATGTGTATGCGACCATAAATCTATCGGAATTCAACAGCAGCAACATAAATACGCCACTGAAAGCCGACTTTTACGAGCCCGTACAAGTGAATTAAGAGTGCGGTAATTTCTTATTTATAAATGTAGTTTCCTGTTTTTGTGACTTTTGCAAATTGTCACATTTTATTAGACCACCTTAAAAACAATTACTAAGTAGTTTTGGGAACGCTATAAATAGCTATACATTTGATGCAGCCAAACTTTTTATTTTAATCGTATCGTTTGTTGGCTATTAATCCTACCTCTGTTACCAAATAAAATGCTTCGATATATTTTGTTGCTGTTACGCTCCATTGCTTTAAGCTTTTATTTGAAATACCAAAATGGTTTTTTATTGCAGTTTCTTATTTTTAAATAGTTTTTAATGTTTTTTTTTACGCAAATTCAGTTTTAATTTATGCTGCTAAAGAAGCTATAGTTTTTTCTATTTAATTTAAACACAGCATTTGGATTTATATGGATGTATAAACCTTTTTGGTTGTACTAAAGTTTCCAGGTCTACTCTAAGGCCACAGCTCAATTGATCAAGTTCGTAGCTCGTTCCTTGCAGTATAAAAAGATTTTTTGGAGTTTTTCTTTGTGGGATGCACCCATTTTAAAAATAAATAAAGTTAATTTCGGAATACGACTTCCTTTGGTTTTATCTTTGAATTTCTTCAATACAACTGTAGATTTTCAAAGCATTTTTTTTTCTTTTAGATTATTTTTTATTAATAAAAATACCCAAGGCTAATTGCGAAAATTATCGAAGTATAACTCTGCTACCAATTCCCAGCAAAATTCTGATAAAGCTCATACTGGACCGCATGAGCTCTGCTGTAGAGAGTAACATTCGTGAAACCAATATGAATTTAGGCCCGGCCGGTCATGTATTGATCTTATAAATACAATGCGCATTATACTAGACCAATGCAACGAGTTACGCACTTCATTATATATACTCTTTATTGATTTTAAAAGGGCGTTTGACAGCATTAATCGAAATTATGTATGGAGAACTCTATCCCGTAGAGGTCTACCACCGAAAATACTCAATATAGTCAAAGTCATGTACAAACAACTTTAAATGCAGTGTTTTGCATAATAGACCGTCAGAGCCATTTGAAGTCCATACGGGAGTGCGACAGGGATGTATTTTGACGCCACTCTTATACATCCTCTGCCTAGACGAAGTTATGCGTGCTTCAATAAATGGAAGATGTGGAATACATTGGACACCGTTCACACATCTCGAGATCTTCAAGACGCAGACGATGCATGCTTATTAAGTCATAAATTAAGCGATCTGGAAACAAACCTCAATCAACTAGTGATCAATAGCAAAATAGCTGGGTTGGAAATTAACGCCAAGAAAACAAAAATTATGAGCAGTGGCTACTGCTCCATACAATGCGCTGTGTTTAAGCTGGGCGCAGACTTTGTGTACTTAGGAAGTGTGCTCACAGCTAAAAGTGGTGCTGATGAGGATGTCGCTATACGCGTCAACCAAGCAAACTTTACCTTCGGTATGCTAAGAAACATATGGAAATCGAGCCAAATGTCACGAAAAACGAAGATCTGCATCTTCGAATCAAATATAAAATCTGTGCTCTTTATTTATTTATTTTTTTTTTCCTCTTAGTACTCCTCCAGGGAGCTTAGGGCTTCTACAAGAACTTTCCACCGGACTCTGTTAGGCGCAGTTTGCTTTGCTGTGTCCCAGCTGATGTTATGAAGGGACAATTCGTTAAGTATTGTACGTCGCCAGGTTGCCTTTGGTCTTCTCACTCGTCTGCTTCCTTGAGGGTTCCATTACAGGGACATCCAGACAATGCTGCTTTGATGTTTCCTGAAAGCATGGCCAATCCAACGCCACTTGCGTATTCTTATCTCGGTGCTCTTTTATGGTTGTGAAACTTGCAAAAGGCTCTAACCGCATCGAGTCAAAAACACAAATAAGAGTTTGCGCAGAATACTTGGCATAAGATGGCCAGAAAGAATAAGAAATGAAGACCTGTGGAGCCGTACACAACAAGAAACTGTTCCGGTTCAGATTACTCGGCGAAAATGGCGATGGATTGGTCACATGCTTCGTAGACCTGCAAACCATATTGCAAGAGCAGCACTCAGGTGGAACTCCCAAGGCTCTAGAAGGCCTGGTGCACCAGCAAAAACTTGGCGCAGAACTATAGACAGGGAACTCAATAATACAAACTATAATTGCAACGATATATGCCGCGAAGCACCTAATAGAGTTAGGTTTAGATCTGTGGTAGCGGCCCTATGCTCCACGAGGAACAAAAAAAATATATCCAATTATTTTAATTTGTTCATTCCACTTTACATTTTTAAAGTTTTTTTAAAAGTGTATGAGTGCTGAGAGTCTTTCATAAAGTGCATTATAAAGGAAGCTTCGCCAGTGCTGGATTCAGCTATGTACGGGTAGAAGCTGCTAGACAAAGCCATTCTGGCGCCCCTTTCGTCATAAAGAAGATGAGAAAGAAAATTTCTTATCTGCAAAATCAGCTTAAAGTAAAGTTTTTTTTTTACAATTATATAGAAGAAATTATTTCTAAATTATAAATGGTTCGTAGTTAAACAATATTGTCCTTTGGCGGATTTTTTTTTTCCATCTTTAACCAATCAAATGAAATCAATATTTAGAGCGACAAATAAAATCTATTGAAATATAATTTGACCCATAAAAAATATTTGAAATACGCCATTTCCTCCCTAAGCATGGGTTCAAATTTCTCAGAATAGTATATATTTTCTAAGATTTACGCATGAGACATTGAGTGAAAATCCACTATAAATCAAAATAATTAATTAGTTTGGTTGTAAGGTCTGGTTCATAACCTTATGTTTAATTCACCTTGTTTTAGGCAATAACTAAAAGAATTGAAAAAATTTGGTCACACTGACAGATTGGCAGCTGCATTTTTTTTAGTTTATAAATTTTGAATGTAAAGGACGCCTATCCAACCCAAGCAGTTGAAGTTGTCGGCAAGTTTATTCCCTGTACTGAGAGAATCTTCTTGGCTTGCCCTGTTTGATTAATTTGTATGTTAAAATAGGTTTATGTGGGATCTTATTTTAAGCGTATTAATTGAATGATCCCCTAAAGCTCTTCCGTCAGCCTTTAGCGGTGCCTCAATAGCTGTTCGTTTTAGCGGCTAGTGAAAATGTTCATTCGGAGATTTACGGTAGCCATTCTTGTCATTGTGCAAGGTCGTATTTCTTCGCATCCATTGATAAGGCGCCAGGTTTTACATTGAAACGTCTGACAACGTAATAATGTCCTGCGAGATACCATTACCTTGATCGTAATAATGTCTTGCGAGCTACCATTACCTAGACCTGAATGGCGTAGTTCCATGTTGGTCTTAGTGTCGTCAAGCGCTCTCTCTCAGTGTACTGTGAGTGGATGCGTTTGTATATGAGCTAATGCATCTTGGAAATTTTTTGCCGGCATCCGAAATTGAGCCGCCTATCTAAGTTATGTATATATGTATATGTTCCTAAAAGTCCTAAAAGGACTAAAGTGCCGTTACAAATCTCATCCAATGTTGGCGATCGCCAGACATTTGTTTAATTTGGTGTCAGTTCATTCCTGGACTTTCCAATTCCAGATCACCTTGTCTGTGCCATTTGTGAGCTGGACTGCCTCTGCGTCTTCATTGTCCTTTGGGATTCCACGCGATTGCAGTCCGAGTTAGGTCCGACTCAGGCTTTCTCAGTGAGTGGCCTATCCATGCCCATTTGCGTTTTTTGATTGCATCAACTTGAATGTGTTTGTTTCATCATTTGTTACAGTTTGTGGCCAGAAGATGCGGAGTATCTTGCGAAGACATTGATTAAAAAAAGCTTTGAGTGGTTGTAAGAGGCGATGGTTAGCATTCCATGTTTCGCATCCATATAAAACAATCGACATTTTGTTTGGGTCCAAAATTTTCAGTTTCGTACGAGTCGAAAGCTGATTCGACTTTCTACTCAAGTTAACCCCCCGAAATATTTTGCTTCTTTTTACGGCATGAGGGTCTGCCTTTTGGTTAATCCGGCCCTGGGTTTCGTCCCTGTTTGCTTCGCTTGAGATATTGTATTTTTTTTTCAGTCAGGACTTCCGCTTTCGTTTTAATTGAACAGAATCTAAACTTCCTATTTTTTTCCTTAATTTTTTCAATTTTATCTGGTGTTAAAAGATTTTTGCATTTGAATTGTTGATCTCTCTCTCTCTCTCTATTTGCTTTCTTCGCTGGCCTAGCAATACGGATCTTGTGCGTTTTATTGGCAAGACCACAACTACTTCCGCAGGAAAAAAAGTCGCATCACAGAGATTCAAAGCTTTTCGCATATTTTTGCATATGCTCCACTTTTAATGTAAATTTGTTAGGTACAAAGACATTGACAGATATGTTAAAAGCTTTGGTGGAAAGAGTTGCTGGAAAGCAGTGGTTGAAAGAGTTGGTATGGTAGTACCACTATCATCGTCTACCTACTATGTATCTCTACCCATTTTTATGAGTTTATGGACACAAAGCAAGAATCAACATGCTCAATAGCTACAAACTAAAATTATGATTGGATGATATATTACGGGCTATGCAATAAAAAATGGATTAATGAAAGCTGTTCCACTAAAAAGGTTATTGCATGTAAAAATAGTTTGCTAACTGTAGCTATATACCCAGACACATCCTTATGTATGTATCCTTTGATGGTTCGTCAAATTTGATGCATGTATTCCATGATTGCAGGACTCGTTTTAAAGTTGATAGCAAAAACAAAGTTATCGCTTACAAATATATACCATTGGGCCAAAAGGTTATTCATCAATCAAATGTCTTGAAAATATTAGATATATGCCAGTAAAGTGTCAAAGTAACAGCCCTATATACATATTGTATATACTTTGTTGAGTTGCCACCTGTGCATAAATTCACAAACCAATTGAATGCAGAAAATGAAAATTTTTCAAAGCCAATTCGAATGTCAATCAGAAGCAGGCGCAGTTAGTGCGTGCCCAAATAAGTCAGCTGGAATAACGTGCTCCACATTGATAGTGTTTGCCGTATCAATTACTGCCAAATAGTATTTTTTTTTTTCATTTTTTTGAAGCCATTAGGCAATTGAAGCATTTTATGAGGTGCTTAAAAGTATGCTGCAAAAGCGCGAACCAAAAATTGCTGAAAACATGAACGGGGGCCTTTCGCTGAATGAAAAACAATTTTCCAGTTGAAAGATGTTTTTGTGCCGGCTGGCCAAAGGGCCAAGCGGAGCACTATGTGAGTGGCAGGTGGCTGTTGTACGAGCAGCATCAAGTGTTTATGCCCGTTTATTTACGACTTTAAATTTGAATAATTTACGAGTTGCAATTCTTTGGCTTTAGAAACAAAGCCGGCAAGGTTCTGCTTTGAGGGTGTTTAGGGCCAAATAGTTGGAGGGCACTGTTCCCGACATGGGGCTGGTACAACAGGGTATAATACAAACCGTTGAAAAGCCAAGTTAACAAAACAGAACATGAATGTGTTTTAGTTAGACGCTGCGCTTGAGGAGCTACCATTGCATATGTCTGTCCCATTTGCTTCACTTGCGGGGCAAAAAAAGGGTTACCATGCTGCGGTTTGGTTTGCATAACAGCGCGCGCTTGAATGAAGCACAACAATAACAAAAACAACGCAATTCCATCGAACAGATTGCGACGGACGCCTGCGGCAGGCAGCGGAAATGGCAGAGCAGAAATGCAAACGGCTACAACGTTAGCTAAAGTGCTGAAGCTGTAGTGTAACGAGCGGTTAGAACGGGGGGAGTGTAAGCAACAACAACAACATAACCGGAAACACAAAATGCCGCCATAAAACGGAAGTTAAATTATTGCAATTGTGTTGGCAGCCCTTTTCATAACTGTAAATTGTTGCGCCTCCTCGCAGCCGTTGCCATCATCATGCTATGTTTTGGTAGCCTATTCCAGCTGAGTCCGTTGACTTTGTTAGCAAGTTGGCAACCAATAAGAGATGCAGCTTCGAACTGAAATAGGCCATGTCTTGAATATGCGCAGTATCAGTTTCCATTATTTTAAAGCTTTCGATCTATTTTGTTGTTCAGGTAGTTGATTATGAACACTTGTGATGTTTGAAAAAAATCGAAATTTTTAGCAGTTTCTTCAAGTATATATTATTTTTTATCAAAATGTAGTTCTGAGCTCTAGAACCGATATTATAGCTAGGCGTTCTCCAACTTATCAGATTTTATTACCAAAATGCTCATGATCATCACGACAAGCAATGTCCATCTCATATTTACAAAACGAAACTTTTGAGTAATTTAGAAGTTCCTTATTTGAAGATCGGACAAGCTAAAAAAAAATACCCTTTATATTGTCTCTATTTTTACGATCAGCCTTTATTTATTTTTGGAAAAAGATTTTCTTAAGGAGCTTCTAACCTCTGACTCGATCAGTCTTTATTTATTTTTGGAAAAACATCATCTTAAGGAGCTTCTAACCTCTGATTCGATCAGTCTTTATTTATTTTTGGAAAAACATTTTCTTAAGGAGCTTCTTACCTATTTTGTTATCGATCAGTCTATATCTGTTATTGAACAAAATTTTTATTAACAAGGCCGATGGTACAAGTTAAGAAAAAACACCCTATATATAAGAGGTTATTGTTGCAATCATTCTAAATCTTGTTTTTTTTAGTTATATTACGCCGATTGTACAAGCTAATTAAAAACACTGTTTTTAAAAAAAATATTTAGTAACAAAGCCGATCGTATAAGCTTAATACAGCACCCTATATATAGCACCAATTGTGGCCTTCGGTAGCGTAGTGATAGCGTACTCGCCTTACAAACCGAAGGTCGGTGGTTCGAGTCCCCGCAGTAGCACTGGTACATTTGCCTAGCACTGGCATCGCTAGCTAAAAGACGCTTTTTGCCCAAGAAAATCTCTATTAATTGAAGACACCGCCGTTCGGATACGGCTATAAACTGTATGTCCTTGTTCTCTTTGAACAGTTATTAATAGAGATCCCCATGCCCCGCCCAGGGGCGACTGAAAAACACTGTCAGTCAGGGAATTATTATTATATATAGCACCAAACCTCTTTCTTTATAATCATTCTATAGCTATAAAAATATTTTATTAACAAGGCCGGTCGTACAAAATCCAAAAAATCCCTATATGTAGCTCCCAACATCTTTAGTTACAATCAGTCTATATCTGTTTTTAAAAAAAAATATTTTTTTAACAAGGCCGATCGTATAAGCTAAAAACAGCACCCTATATATAGCGCCAAACCTCTTTCTTTATAATCATTCTATAGCTGTTTTTCAAAAATTATTTTATTAACAAGATCGATCGTACAAAATCCAAAAAAAACCCCTATATATAGTCCCTAACATCTTTAGTTGCAATCAGTCTATATCTGCTTTTTGAAAAATATTTTGTTAAAAATCCAATCGTAATAACTAAAACAGCATTTAGTCTCTAACCTCTTTTGTTATAATCAGTCTATAGCTGTTTTTAAAAAAAATTTTTTATGAACAAGTCTGATAGTACAAGCTAAAAAAACACCCTATATATAGCCCCTAATATCGTTTATTAAAATTAGACTATCAGCCGTGCTCCGGAAAACAAAAAAAAAAAACAAAACCGAACAATTTTATTCGGTTTTTTGCGTGCTCCGGGTAATGTATTTTTTTTGTCGATATTTCCTTTTTAATTTTTCGATTTTGGTTGTGCATGCTATTTTTTGCGTTGAGTCAGAAAAAAATTATTAAAAATAATTGTCAGCAAATATCTAACTTTAAGTTGGCATACATATAATCTAGGAATATCAAAGAATATTAAAAAAATTATTTCAGTTTGAAAGTAAAACTCTTACTTTTTTTAACCTATTTTGCCGATTTGTTTTAATTCTTCTTGCAACAAAACATTCGGTTTCAAACCACATGAAAAATTCGGTTTGGTGAAATTGGGAGCACCAAACATGCGGTTTCAAAACGACTCCGAATAAAATGTTCGTACATATATTTTTTTTAAATATTTAATTAACAATAAAAATTTGCTGATATTTTTTGCTTGCTGCGTTGGTTATCACTGCCAATGTAAGGGTATGCACACTTCACTAGCTGCAAAAAAATAAAATTTTCTCGTGTCTACTTCTGTGACAGCTGCTACGAGTGTCAATAAAACTTGTATATAACAAATGTTGCAACAAATGACACTCGACGTGTTGCATGCACCTAAGCACAACTTATTATTATAACTAAGACTTCTTTTAAAATATTTTCAAACAACTTCGGGTATTGCATTTTATCTTAAGATCCATTTAATGAACAGCACTAAATATTTGTTTAAATTTTCAAACAATTTTATTATTGTAATAATATTTTTACTTGCCCCATTTGCAGAATTTGCATTTGTTTTTAATATATGCACGCCCTCTGCATTCCCAATGTTTCCGACAGCGTGCGACAAACCGAACTCCACTCCCAATTGTTACCCCTGTTGTGGAGTAGGGGTCTCACACCCAACATGGTGACGTAGTAGCTGCATGCATATATTTACATGAAATTACGCAAAAACAAAATAGTTTAAAGTGCTTTGGGTGAACGGCGAAATTTGTGTTGCAAAATGAACGTCAAAGTTGGGACAAGTTGGACCCGGTCGTAAACCTTAGATTGCCATGCAAATATGTGAATGCAACGAACTTGAGAGCAACTGGCAAAGTTTTTATACTACTTGGACTAGTTCATGTGGAAGTTTATCTTTTTTTGGTGTGAACTCTCAAGGTGGCTTGCTTTAAATCGTTTTGAGATTCGAGCACAAACTTTGAACCCACTTGCAACCCAGCCAAGTTACTGATTATATACGATTACGCTTGATTTAGATGTGATTGGTGGTCTTGTTGTTGCGGTTGGCGGTGGCGTAGGGAAGATTCCAAGATGTCTGGCGCCTACTCTATGTCATGTGGTGCAAAAGCCGAATCGCATTGACAAGTCAATAAAGCTGATTATAATTGCAACATACACACACGCACACAAACACAGTGACCATATAGGCACACCACCCAAGAGTGGTCTCTAAACAGCCCAGTAAAGACGACAGTTGACCACAAATAGGAACCCAGAACAAACTGCACCAAGCGTACAGCTATGGAGACTGCGCGTTGGTAGGGTAGGTCCTTGGGTTGGTGTTGTTGCTGGAATTGATGATGTCAGTGGCATGTGGTCTGTGCCACAACATGTCCAATTGATTAATCGTTAGGTCTCAATTTCAATTTGAGCCCATTGTCTGTTGAATAGTTCAAATTAAAATACTAAAAGTTAAAGTGTTACCTTTATAGCGAGTTAGTGTACAATTATTTTGTTGATAAAACAAAAGAAATATTAGGCGACTTTCAAGAAATAACTTATTTAGCTTTAAAGTGAGAGACTTTCGCAAATATAGACAATTTTTTAATATTATATACATAAGTACAGTTTTTTACGCCATATTTTGAATTTTAATCTGCAATTTTTTTTAATTTTCTACAATCATTCTTCAATGTAATTCTGTTAATTATATAATAAAAAAAAAAAATTTTCTTTTTGTCGTCGTCTTCGTCATAACTTATTCTTCCGCCAGGTGGCGCAAGCTACTTGTTGTCGCTAGATGGCGCAGGCAAGTTGTTAAAGCTAATGTTTTAAGGCTAATACGCAGCAGTGTAAAACCGCGTGAAAGAAAACAAGAACTTCATATAATAAAAAACGCTGTCGAAATTCTTAGCGCTTTTTCTATATGAAGTTTTGTTTGCTTTCACGCGGTTTTACACTGCTGCGTATTAGCCTTTATGCAAGAAAATGAAAAATAGAAGTGCTTGGAATCGGCGCCAGAGGCACAGGTCTATCCACTGGGTTGTTTGAACAGGTTTTTCCGCGTCAGAAATTCTCTAAGGCAGCCCTAGTTTGAAAAAAATCATTTATTTTTCTTAAAGTTTCTTTGGAAAGTTTAAAAATGTCAGAACGTCTCACATTATTTAGAAACAATGCACTCTTTTATATTTTCTAATTAATGAATATCCTACTTTGTTTACCAAAAAAATGCATTGTATAATATAAATTGTCTAAATTTAAAAAATTAAAATTTATGCGACTTGGGCCAGTCCTTTTTCCTCAAGAGTCCTGATAAAACAAGCAGTGTGCAAAGCACTCTCATACTTATCCTTTTTTTCTAGAAAATAAATTTGGCGTAAAAACGCATTAACAGACACTTTTAACGAATATGTAATACGATACTTATTTGGCTTTTTAGTTACCAAAAATATTTAATTAGCTTAAAGTAATAACTCACTTGAGAAAAAAAATCCTATTCTATCATCGCAAATTGCTTTTAAGATTGTCATATTGACTGACATATTGACACCTACAAGCAAAGGATTAAAGTGCTTCACGCTATTGACCGCTGTTTATTGAAGCTTAATAAAACAAACACTATTCATTCAAATTGATTGAACAATGTATGTATGTACTTAAAGGTTAGAGGATAGCTTTTAGCTGTTTGACCCCTGTACAATGGGCGAAAAAGCAGATTTGTTTGTCATAACTTCAAAAACTGTATATAGAGTCTTTGTTAGTTGTAATACTTGAACAAACTTAAATTTTTGCATTAATTTTTAGTTTGCATAGCGTTTGAATTTAAATACATGCCTTGAATATTTTTTTTTTTAAATTAAGTGTGTTTATTCTAATTGAAATACTTCAGATAAATTTTGCTAATCAGTTAAAAATGAATAAAGAGTAGATTTTATTAAAAATAATCACTCATTAAATTATAAAAACAACTACGGGACTCCCTGAGGAGCGAAGTTCTCACCTATTTTTCTTTTTTCAGGCAAATTATGTTTCTTTTACTATTTTTGAAAAATAGTTTTATATGTAAAAAATTAGGAGGAATTTAATTTCATGATACATGCAATTTCTTTTACTTGTATCCAGGTGCGGATCCAGGGTTTGTTCTTAGGGGGGTTATTCAATTCGATGTGAGCTCGCAAATGACTGTCACTCCATTCTTCCAACTTTTAGCGGGAGTGGTCGGAACCCGACAACCCACCCGTGGATCCGCCACTGCTTGTATTTCTGTATTTTGCAATTTTCGATGTACAGTATAGACAGGAGCGGATCCAGGATTTGACCTTTTGACTTCGAAGTGTATATATCGGAGGTCGCAAAAAACTGTCAAGCCACTTTTCAAAATTTGGTGGGGGTCCGGAACCGATAATCCCCATGGATACTCCACTAAGTATATATAACTTGGGACACGTACCGGCTAAATAATTAATAAAAATTATATACAAAATTTTAAATTATATAAAAATAAATACTAAAAAATTGTCTCGATTGAGAATCGAAGCTGAGTTTTGACCAAAATTTAAGTTTTGAGAGCAACAATTTTTCGTTACGTGACGATTTTAAGGGTTTTCTTGTACCGTTTTACTCTACATAAAATAAAAAAAAAAGTTATAATTTCTAAAAATTAGCCATCTATTAAAGAGTTGTAATTGTAATTGCTTGTGGGTTAGGCATAGGCCTATATGCACTGCGACCAATAAGATCTATTGTGCACCCCTTTACATTTAGACATTATGTATGTCAAGAAAACTGACCAGCTCCTTCACAGCGAGCTATTGTAGGTTTACATCTTCTAGTAGGTGTGCACCCAGAATTTTGTACCTCTTCCTCATCACGGCAGAATCTGTATGTATTTGAATCTGATAGACCTATTCTGTGTAGGTGTTTTTTGCAGGCGAAGTGGCCTGTAAGTGCTCCAGTGAGTGTCTTCAGACTTTTCCTGTTAAGAGAGAGAGAGTAGTGTTCGCTCTTTTGGCATCGAAATTTAGGAATTTTTAGGAATAATTGAGGCCCTCAACGCCATTCCAATATCCCGTGATTTTTTGTTGAGTCCATTTCTTGGTCTCATGTTTCATGTTGCTCTTGTTGAAGCCGAAAAAGGGAGTAGGGCCTTATGAATGGCTTTTCCGCCCCCTTTTTGGCGTAAAGGTCCGCCTTTTTGTTGCCTTCGTGTGGTTCGTGTCCGAGCACCCAAATCAAGGAGACTTGGTTGTGGGTGGCCAGCTGGTTGAGTGCGTTGTTGCATTCTGTAAGGACTTTAGAGGTAAGTGTGTAGCTCTTTAGTGCTTTGAGGACTGATTGAATGTCTGAGAGTATTTTGATTTAAACTCTCTTGAGGCCTCTTTTGGATAGGATCTCCACTGTTTCCATTATAGCTTACAGTTTCGCATGGAAAATTGTTGTATCAGTGCTTAGTGTTAATGATTCGTGTGCTCTGGTTCCCACTATACTTTCTCCTACACCTTGAAGCGTTTTGAACCCATCTGTGTAACATTTTTGTTAGTCGTCATGTAACAACACTGGGTTATCATTCCATGCCTCTCTAGTCGGGAACATGACTCTGTATCCCTTGTTGAAGTTGAGAACTGGGTCTGTGTGGTTATTTGCTAGGTAGCGTTACCGACCCTGTTAAGGATTTGTAGGTGACCAGTGAAATTACCTGGTTTGAATTTTTCTTTTATGTGGATTGACAGTGCTTGCATTGCAGCTTCCTCTTGTATTGCTAGGTGTAGCGGTGGTAAATTTAGCAGTGCTTCCATGCCAGCAGTTGGGGTTGTTCTCATAGCCCCTGTGATGCTTAGGCACGCAAGCCTCTGCAAATTCCTCAGTTTTGATATAGCTGTGGTTTGTCTGGTTTTTTTCCCACCATACCAATGTCCTATATAGTATGATGGGTCTAACCATTTGGGTGTAAGCCCAGAAGGTCATTTTGGGGGTCAGCCCCCCGGACTTACCAAGAAGTTGTTTTGTTGTCCAAAGTTAAGATGGACCTAAACTCTTTATACTAAGCCAATTAGATGATTCAGTAGAGTAGGCAGCATAGGTAACAAGTTTTCCTTCTTATACAACCCCTACTTCATCTGCGGGAAAACGAGAGGAAGTCTATAAAGGACACTCTTTTTTACCTCTTAAAGAATTGGCCAATATATATATTGGAAAATAAAGACATATTGCAAACAAATTTTAAGGAAACTTTGACGTTCATGTGCCTTTCGAAGTTCGTTTGAAATTTTGATTCTCTTAAACATCTACTTCATTTCCATTAAAGGCTTTAGTCCCATGATATCATCAAAATAATTTTGACACTGAAAGATACCAAAAATTTCCATCAACCTTCAAATAAAACTCAAAACCTAATCATTTCAATGACTTCGTACTGCTTAAACCACAACGCAGCAATTGTTAAACTACCGAAAACAAATGACAACGATTGCTTTTACAGTCACTCTAAATAAACATCGCACACGGAAGTGAGGCACTTACTCTCAGCTCAGTTTGCACACTGACAATACACTGCCGGAAAATGCAGGCATCAACAACGTCCCTGACCTTAGACACGAAGTTAAATTTGCGTGGTGTTATCAGCGTGTGTTTTCACGCTTATCACACTTGTTGGGGAAGCCACGTGCTCTGCACTGACGCCTTGAATCCTGAATCCTTCGCCGCACAATGGCCTCGTAACTGTCATAAATCTTGCATACATGCCAGACGCATGCGTCAAGCGTGTTCCATTGCCATTGCGTTCCGCCTGAAGTGCAGAACATCGCATTCATTCATAAAAGTATGCTATGTTTCGGCAGAGCATGGCTACGCTTTGGCCATTAGACTAGGATTCGGACAAACGGCGTTGATAGCTTCGACGGTGCGGTTGTAACAACGGCAAAACTTGGCGCGTAATTTGAGCAAGCATACTTCAAGTCAGTGTTGAAACTAAAACGTATGAAATAAAGGTGTAAAACGAAAAAAAAACGAGTTTTTAAAAATAAGTAAAGCATTGTTATCAATTGCTTGAAAACATTTATCAAAACCTAACAAAAAAAAAAAATGCTAAGTAAATAAAAAAAATTGCGCTAAAAAAAAAGTTTCACTCAAGTGCTGGTTAAGTACGCAAAAGTTTGCCGTGAAAGTAAAGTGCGCTTCAAATTCGGCCGCTGCAGCGCCAGTTGTCTAACACTTTTGGCATTCTCGGAAACTTTTTGAACCAGTAGTCAGTTGGCCAACTGAGCAGTCAGTAACTTACATCGAGCTACTCACTTTCGGACTTAAACTTTAACACTTGCCAAATCAACGGGCACTTGATGCTGGTTGCAGCTTGTGCAGGTTCCGTCCTGACATGTCAAAATGTTATGCTGAGAACTTAACTTGAATATCCAACAATTGAAGTTGTGACAACAAAATTTTGTTAAATAACGCCACGGGTTTTTGCCAACGTGTCTGGCACGTGTCCTTTTGCCTGGTTTTCTGGTTTAGAGTCAGTGTGTTTTTTTCGTTAGCAACGGCTGCGGCTGAGTTCGCGACCGGAAACGGAAGCAAAGTTGGCGAAAATTTCGGTGAAAACTTTTTTCAGCGCTTGTGTTGGTTAACTAAAGGCACACGACGTGTGATGTGAATGGTAAGTGTTGTAAAATTCGACTCGTTTAGCCATTTGTTTTTCAACCCTTTCCAATTGTTTTGGTGGCTTTTTTTCTGGTTATTTTTTTAAATGCTATTCATGTACATGTATGTAGTACATATATGTTCTGCTCCACTGTACGTATGAAATTATTTGGAAGGCAAAAACATTGCTCTAAGCTGCGTTTGGAATTATAAAAGTTTTTTGTTGGTTCTGGGTGGGTTTGTTTGCTGCTGTTATTAACATTGGATTTACTTTGCTCTCACGCAATTTTTTATTTTTACTTTTTTGTTTAAGGTTTTAGGTGAGCTGTGTTTATAGTTGGCAAAATTGATGGTTTCAAAAATAATACAACACCAGCTCTGGGAAATTCAGTACAGGGCTGCAGCACATTTTGACACCAAATTGCTTTTTGAGCATAGCTTGTAGAATCTCAATAATTCAATGTTGCAGCGAATGGAAATGGTATTAAGAAGAAACCTTTACTTGGAGGACACTTCATTTTTAAAAAAGCTGTCTCAATAAACAAACTAATCAAATTTAAATCCGAGCAAGAAGAGTTAGAAGCCTCAGTTCGAAGCAGGCTTCTTAATTATTCATAATCTCGTAAAAATTCACCATTTTAAAATAAACGATATTTTAGTTAAGTTAAGCTTGAAGCTTATGCAATTTTTTGTTTTTAATATTCACAACAGAACTTCTTGAATCTTGAGAAATTATGAAATCATGTTTTAAACTACATATATATATTTGAGGACTATTAGAAGTAAACATTTACACATTTTAAAAGTTAACATTGAAAAAATAGAAATAATTTTTTTTTTTTTTTTTCAAATACAAATTTTTATACTAAAATTGTTTTAATAGTATTTGCAACAGTTAATTATTATAAATAAATCAAAAAACAAAATTTTGTTAATCAATATTGCAAACAACAAAAACTTTGTTGTTAATTTTTTTATTCCTGTAAGTTTTTTTCAATATTTTCCACCATAATATAATTTTTTTATTATTATCTACACATAAAGTTATTATTTAGCTTGATTCCACTGTTAAAAAATTAGTCTTTATAAATTTTTTAAGCTGAAATTTCCCAAAAAGAACGATCATGACAAATAAAATTTAATAATATTTTTAGTTTAAAGATTAGTTTTTGTTATAATCATCTGTGATTTTTAAAGATCTCTTGCGGTTCAAAGAGTTATCGATGAACGGCTATTAAAGTGCAGATCCTTTAAGTGTGTCAACTTTTGTAATAAGCCGCTTTGTGCAAAAGATATTTGAACTGAATTTTTAGTTTTTTGGGATCCCTCTAGAAAACATAAAATAAAAAAATTTAATCCAAATTTGTGTTCTATTTGATTCTAAATATTAATTGTTGTAGGCCATTTAGGTTATCGATGGAAAGGTACTGAAGTAGAGATACTATAAATATGCGGTTCCAGGAGTTATTGATATAAATATATTGGAAGTGTAGATTATATAAACTATTGTAGTATGCACCTTGGTTCAGCAGATATTTAAAAAATTGTATAAAACGAGGTAATTACGATATTATCTAAGAAACCTTGGATCGCGGTTTTTTGGACTTCGGATTCAGCTGCTCGAAGTCCATAAGGGGTGCCACTGTCACATGTAAAGCTTACACTACTTTTTTAGTGAGCCTGTGAGTTAAAAAAAAAAAAATAATCTGTTCCAACCAGAATTGTAGTCCCATAACACAGACCAACATGGTTTAGTTGTTGGAAAGCTATGGGTCATTTTCGAAGTAATTCGCTGCGTAGAATCCGAATGCGGGGCCAGAGTTGGCCTACACCTCAGGATTTTGAGATATTTGAGGTTATTTACCCGAAAAAATGAGTTTTTTCCTACTTTTGAGGTTATGTACAGGGTGCAAATAATTTTTGTAGTCTGTCACTCCAATTATATCATTTAGTACCACTTTAATTTAAAAGTTCAAGCGATCATTTACGATTTTTTTTCTCAAAGTTATGGCTACGAAGTATATCCCCTCGACTTCATTAGCATTTCACAGGTCTACGGGAGTTATGTCAGTTGTTTAAAAGCTAATGCTCATTTCCGAAGTAATTTGCTGCGTAGAATCTAAATCCGGGGTCAGAATTTGCCTTTCACGTCAGGATTTTGAGATATTTAAAAAAACGCAGTTATTCGGGTACATAGCCTCAAATATCTCAAGATCCTGACGCGATGGGCCAATTCTGGCCGCGGATTCGGATTCTACGCAGCAAATTACTTCGGAAATGACCCTTAGCTTTCCAACAACTGACATGACCCCGGTATTTTTAGGCCTGTGTAATCTTTAAACTAATTTGAGATTCCTTCATTATGGTTATTAAATAAAATCATGTCAAAGTTTTTTGATTTAAGCGAACTCCGCTTGTCGCTCACTCGTTTGCCAGCCTTGCTAAACTTTAAAAAGTTTTAGCTTCCAGAAATTCAACGGGCATGAATCTTAATTTTCGGCATTTAAATATTGTCGCAGTGCCAAAATTGAGTCAACGCTACTATTTCGGATCTTTTGAGATTTCTTTATTTCTAAGAAAGCGAAAAGTGTCTGCGACGTGAATGCTGTTGATTGCCCTTTTTTTCCGTAATGAGATTTGGTCGATAATCGAAAATCGAAATAAAAATATCGATGATCGAAAAAAAATAAAAAAACATCGATGCATCGATATAAAATCGATGTTTTCTCAAGCACTATATTGTAGTGTCTCTGTTGGCCAACATCGATATATAGATATTTTTTTAAGCACCACAAAATATAGTGATTTTAATTGTTTCTTTTATATAAAAAAAATATATTTTTTATTAAATTTAAAAAATTTATTTTAAATAAAAATAATTATTTTATAGTTTTTCTTATTATTTAAAAATATAAGAGTTGAAAATTTATTTTTGAAATAAATTCAATTAAGTGCATAGTCCTCTCAAAAAGATATGATGCTGTTGGTTCATTATTATAAAAAATTGTTTTTTTTTATAATTTTTTTGTTAAAATAAAAAAAAGGAACACTTTAAAAATAAATCTGCATCCGTCAGTCAAATACCGCAGCAAAATTTTAAGTTTTGCAGCCCTGATTTTCACGTAGCTTAAAAATAAAAAAATCTTTAGGGGCAGGTAAAGTTTAAATTTTAAAAGAGATTTAATGTGCATAAATTTTTTCTTTTAAAAATCAAAACTGACGTTTTTTATGCAGTGAAAGCAAATAAAAAATAAATGAGTGTTGAGGCAATTTTTTTTCATATTTTTTGTCGCAATTAAATTGGGTGAAAGTATAATGTACTATTAATAAATTAACCAATGCCAGCTAATAGATAAAAAAAGTTATGTATATACCTACTATATAAATCATTTGTATTTCTGTAACTGATGTATATCATAAAATTTCACCACTGTTAAGGCGTGTCCTTCAAAGACGTTTGAGACCATTTGGCAATTTAGCACTTTTCATAGATTTTAAAGTGGGTTCAATTTAATTTATGCGTTTCTACTTTCACGCCCTAAATAAGGGCTGGCAAATTAAATTCACAATCAAATTATAATGCCCCCCCCCCAGGAGAGAGAATTGTTTTTGACACTAACAATAATGATGGAATATAATTTGAACAATTTGCATATTTCTGTTACTTTTTACTTACTTTACACTTTGCCTGCTCTTTAATCTATTCTATTGGCACCATGAACTCGCAAAATCGAAAATGCAGAAGGCAAGACCGCTCCCCTAGAGGGGTGATACGAGCGATAGCCAGCAGCTCGTAAATATGCCTGAAACTCGCATAGAACCACGCCCATTTTGTCTCAAACCCCCAAAGTACGAAACTGAGCCGCACCGAACCAAATCGACTGGACCACTGTGCGTGCCAAACAAGTTGCTGCTGTCGCATCTATAATTAAGTGAATATAAAACATGCCTCTGCTTTGGAAATGGACATTAGAAGGTATTTTATGCCAGCACTTGATGAAATATGCGAGCCCAGACTCCGTTGTGCGTATTGGGTGCAAAACAAGGATATGGTTCACTTGTCGTCTGAATGGGGTTTGGGTTTGTTTGAGTCTGCTGATGAGCACATTGGCTGCTGGAACTGTTTATTGACTTGCTGCTTAAATTGATATGGGTAAGGGTTGCAGCAGGAACGCTCTACCCTTAGGGGCTGCTGTTGCTGCAAAGGTCAAGGCAAACTTGAGCTGGCCTACGAAGACATTTTTCAAGATTTATTGAAAGTTTCATTAAGTTCTCGAAAGCTGAATTTCATTAACATTGAATGCCAAAAATTGCTGCAATTCGCATATTTGTTGTTGTGTTTCGATCTTGTCAACAATTGACAAAAGCTAGGCATGCCTGGGGGCAGCAACATAAGCACAAAATACCTGGAAACTTGGAACCCGACCAAAGATTTAATTAAGCATTCCATTGTTGTGCATTTGAGTCAATACAAAACCCTACAGGTAACCACAGCAACTTCAAGGAGGACAACCTGCAGTGCGTATACTTGATTGATGTGTTAAGCTTAAATGTGCTAAATTGGCGGTAATGGTCGCCAAGTTAGCGCTCTAAGCTGGTTAAATATCCCTTGGGGAGCTATTTTAAGGCGCATAAATGACTAGAAACGTTAATTAAAGTTGAAATTACTTGAAACGTTGAATGAGTTTATTAATTATTTTGTTTGGACACGTGCTTTCAGCGGCAGCATGAAAATCGTAAATGAACTTTTAGCTTAATTTATTATTGTTTCAAGTGCTTTCGAGGTGTAGCTATTTAATGTGCCACGAGTGTATTACAGCGTGGCCATTACTCATTGTGTGTGTGTGTGTGTGTGTGTGTGTGTGTGTGTAGGGGTTTATGCAGCTACTTTGCATTTGGACAGTGAGACCGGCATTAACACACTCTGACTGTTAACCTCAAAAGAATATTGACAAAACAGACAGACAAACAAACAGACGGACGGACAGACAGATGAACAGACACAGGAACAGACCTACAAAGAGGCGTTAAATGCAGGTGCCAGCTGGTTTGAGGCTGCCAATGTTAGACAGGTACAAAGGCTTACATCCGCTTAACCCTTAGCATGCCGGAAACACGTTTTCTAACCCTTATTTAAAGTTATATTTGAAAAGTTGAATTTTTATGGACTTTTTTTTTTTTAACTATTAGCTGACTGTCTAAACTTTTATTAACCCAATCGAGCTACGCCAGCTGGCAGGTTTTCATGAAATTCTGGTTCCCAAACTATTGCTTGCCTTTTGATGAACTAACGTATTTGTACTGTCTGCAGTTATGCAAAAGTGAATCTTAAATATGGACACATTTTTTTTATTTAAAAAAATAAAATGAATTTTATTGATTAAGAGCTAATCCGAGTGATTAATGCGTTGGATTCAATTTAAAAATAAAAAAAAAAAAATGTTATTTATTTTTCTAAAAGAGACTTTTCCAGATAATCACTAAAATAATAAAAAAATAAAAATAAATGTGTTCCGTTTCATTATCTATTTTGAAAACTAAAATGTGCCAAACTTTCGCCACATATGAACTCTTCTTATTGTGTTCTCAAATTAATATAACAAAAGCTTCATTTAATCAATAAATATAAAATTTTCAAATGGCTGTAGTAGCCATTTGTTAAATACAAAAAAAAAATATATATATATTATCTTTATGGGCGAGTATAACAATGGGGTAAATCCGACCTAGTTATTGGTTTTGGCTATAAAATGCCTATTTAACATCGGATCATCTCGTCCGATATACAAAATTAAAGCTAACGCATTGTCGCAATTCGCAACAACTTCTGATTTCTTCTGACCATTTTGAGATATGATTATTTTTGAAAAAAGTCAATTTTTGTCATTTTTGAAAATGGTGGGGTAAACCCGACCCTCTTTTTTTTGGCCGATTTAGCACAGGTTTGATCTAAATTAAATGACTTTTTGATTACAAATCAAAAGTACATGCTATTGGTTTACAAAAAAAAAAATTAAAAAATCGTAATGTTTAGAACATATACATAAATGAAAGTTGAAAGGATCATTGGATTGAATAGCAGAGTTTTTAATCAGGTTTTTTGATTTTCTGTCCAAATAGTTTGCTGGAGTATTTTTATTTCTGAGAAACAGTAGGAGGTCGGGTCTACCCACACTGTTCGGCTTGCCCTACCTTAGCCTAATAAAATTTTGAAAAATACAAGTATTAAAGTTAATAAGATTGTTGGAAAAAGTCCGCAGCTGTAGAATTTTTGATTGTTAAATAAACTTTGAAACTTATAATAATAATAATCTAAAATCCTCGTTGGTATTAAAGTTAACTTAATCTTATAATGAAAGACAACATTATGTAAAATATCTCAGATGAAAAGCTATCGCTCAACACTGTAAATAATCTTGTTCATATACTGGCTTAATGAAATTTGTATATTTAATATAAAGAGTGTCTTTTTAAGCGCGTCCGGATTTCAAACTTAAATAAAACTTAGAAAAATTAATGTTTTGACCTCAAATATGGTTTTATTAGAGAGATAATTTCGTATCATTTAATATTTGAAAAAGATCTCTGGCATGTGACCACTGCGACTACTAGTTACAAAGCGCATCCTGTGGGTCAAAGTTTTGACCACACTATCGAGCATTTGGGGCCGTGTTTCAGTAACGACTTGTTTAATGTTGATTTCCAAGTCGTCAATTGTTGCTGGCTTGTCTACATAAACCAACGACTTGACGTGTCCCCAAAGAAAATAATCTAAAGGGGCCAAATAACACGACCGCGGCGGCCAGTTGGTGGGCGCATTTCTTGAAATAACTTTCTCACCGAATTGAGTTTTCTGTAAATCAATGGTTGCGGTCGCCGTATGGCACGTAGCGCCATCCTGTTGAAACCAGAACTCTTCGACATCGATGTCACGTAAATTTGGAAATAAATGTTCATTGATCATCGCTCTGTATCGATCACCATTGACGGTAACACGTTGCGAATCGATAAATTTGGATTTTCCTCTACACTGGCCTCTAAAAAGCGATATTTTCTTCGGAACGTGCTGCTCTCATTCTGATTGGTGGTCAGACATCGTGGAATGTCAAATGAGTTTGAACATGATCAAGAACACGACGAATAGTACGTTCTTATGGACGATTATTCGGTCCATAAATTGTACGAAGCGCTCTATTAGTTTTTACAACAGAAAACTGATTTTGATTGTAAATCTCGAAGATTTGAAGACGTTGTTGTGTTGTAAGCCTTATCATGATGAATTGTTAGTCCTTACTGAATAAAATTAAATTTAAGTTTGACAAAAGTAACAACTCGTTTCAGAGATATCCCTTTCGGAGATCCCGACGCTGTTAAAAAAAACACCCTTTGCAATCTTTCTTTTATTATCTTTTCGATCAAGAACTCCAAAGAATTGTTTTTACACAAGGACATATGAAAATATTTCATTCATAATGCCGATGGCCATAATATTAGTTTGATATATAAAATTTTGATCCACATGAACTTTTTTATTTATGTGGGTGTTTTATTTTCATTGACTTAAAATATGTGATGAAATTTTTCAGATATTTAATTTTCAAGTTCAAATAATTCTTTAGTCTAGTATCGATCTAAAATTAATTTTCATAGTCGAACTCATATCGGAATGGTGGCAATAATTCCGTTTATCTGAAAACTTATATTTTAAATGTTATTATTCAATACATGCTCACATTAATGATCAAGCCTAGTCAACTTGCCTCAGCTTAAAGTGAACTTTTTATATTTATATTGATTTATAGTTATCATTTATGTTCATTTCCATTATTACTGTGTAAGCAGAAAAGGTACATATATGAAAAGCGTATACGTAATATTTAAGATTATTTTCAAGAAACGTCGGAAAGAGAAAAATAAGTGAATTATAATAATCTTGAGTATTGCTGTCCGATTATGCGAACAGCGGCTTTAAGTGGGTTAAAGCTGGTGCCGACATTATTCATTACACAATTACAAATATCATAGCATAACGCTAGGCGCACCCATACACTCACACACGCACACTAATAAGCAGCATCTACACTGTTACGAATTAGACGCACTTTATGTCTACCATATGCATATGTTGACATATGTGTGAGTGAGAGCGTTTGAGTGTGCATGAGTGTGTGTGTGCGAACTTTTCATAATTATGTGTGCACATTACTTATGAGCACATAAGCATGGACAATGCGAAAGACACCGAAATAGATAACACACACACAGACAGAGAGAGAGAGAGAGAGAGTAAAAGTGGATGAGAGCGCTAGAGAGAGCGGAAGATGTCACGGGACAAAGACAAAACGGTAATCAGAAACCCCCGTTTAGAGTTATGTTTAGTTTCCTATGTTTGTAGTAAGTAGTATATGCCTAGGTCAGAGGCAAAGACAAACATTTGCTGTATATTACAGTTAATTTAATTGGCTTTCTCCGGCTGCTTTGTGTCATCATTATATGTAGGCGTGAATACCCCGTACATTGGCCTTATCAAAAGCTACAGTTGGTTCTCGACACACACACATACACATAAATGTATATATATATTTCATTTAGCCTCATATCTGGTACTTTATGTAAAGTATGCGTTAGTAGCCATGCTGTGAAATGCCATTGCCATTGCCTTTGATGTGGCGCATTTTGTGGGGAAAACAAAATGTTGCCTATGTTATGTAGGCCTAGACTGGGGGTAAGGTGAACCCCCCAATTTGGTAGCATTTTGTTAAAATTTTACAGCTCTAAGTTTTGTTTTACATTGTAATTAACCACAATGGGACGAAGAGTTGCCGCACACAAACATGGCCAAAAGTATTTTTCTGAAGTGTGAGAAAATGAGCAACAAAATTCAATAGCAATAAACGAACAAAAGTTTTGCGGCAGCGACTTTTGCATGCCCTTTAAATGCAAAACAAGTATTTCAGTGTGTTAGTATATTCTCATGTTTTTGAGATTTATTTAAAGGCTGTCTTTAAATTACGAAATATTGAGGATTGGTCAAATGTTGGAACGAAGGCTCCTATGTAGCAACAAATTTGCATATTTGAGGCACTTCAATTGAAAAGCTCTCAAAACTTTTTGGGGTAACATTGGTGCAAAGAAAAAATTTATCTACGGAAATTTTTTCGTAAACTAAAAAGTATTCTTGAGTTGGAATTTTTTCGTAAGCTGAAAAATATTCTTGTTTTTTTCGAGTGTTTGAATATAAAAGCACGTTTTGTTACAAATCTGTCAAAACTTGACTTTATCTTATTTATATTTGTAGCTTCCCAACATAAACAAGTCCACTTTTTGACGTTTCAAGAAATCGCAGCTTACAAGTATTTTGTGACGCAAACAATGATTTGTTTATTTTTAAAATATGGTCAGATTAGGTTAGGTTGAATAGGCTGCTCAACCAAAGCTGAGATCACCCAGAGACCATTATGGTCCATTGTGATGCCTAATTGGGGAAAGGATTATAAGAATGGCCAATGGGTAAAAGAGAATCAAAAGCTAATGGCTTCTTCTACTCGCCTAAGTCTCTATTGTTAAAGAACCATTTCGAGGAATCAACAAACGTAGCCAGATCCGTTATAGGCATATTTGTCAGACTGCCCAGGTCATCGAAGAATGGCAGAAGTCGTGATGGGGAACGTGAAATCTTTCAGCCATCAGGCCTATGGTGCTGTGGCCCGTTACCACTCCTACCACCATCCTTGTCCTGTTTTTGTGAAAATGTAAGAGTTCGGATGTTCGCTTTGGATCGTACCGTGGCCAGAGTGCTCGGGAAATGCGACAACCGAATACAGAGTCCCATTCTCTTTCCGCCTGAGCTCTGATATATGGTTAAAGTTCGACTTATCTTGTTTTATACTGACCTTAACTTATTTTAAGAATCAACAGATTATGCATAAAGCCCAAGGTAAAAGTTCCGCAGAGCTTGGGCTCAAGGCAGCTAGCTTTTATGGTAATGAGATGAAAGACTTTAAAGAACAGAACTGCAAACATGTTGCCTTGCTCAAAAACTTTATAAACTACATTTACGAAGCCTTTTTCCGGTCTATACAAATTTTAATAAACCATACAACAAGAGCATAATTCAGCATAAATTGGTCTAGAGTAGTTTTTAATCAAGTGAATTAGAAGTTATGAGGAAACAACAAATTAAATTAGCAAACTATTTTCAAATTCAAATATTGTTTACTCTCTCGCAGCTCGAATTTTTCGAAATAAATTAAAAATAACTATAAAAAACAAAACCAAAAACAAAAAGGCAATGTAAAGCGTTTACATAAGTAAAATAAATCTACCATAAATTCACAATAAGCGCCGGAGGGGTCTTTGGGACACTCAAGAAAGCACACAGGGCAACAACAACAACAACAACAATAAAAAAATAATAACAGCATGAGCTTAAAGCCAAATAATCAAAGCATGAAAATTATTGCTAACATTATTTTGACACTGGTAGGGGGAATTTTTGAATATATATATATATATATATGTATAAAAAAGTGTAGTCCTGACGACGACAAAAGGCACGAGGCTTAAATAAATAAAATAAATCAAAAATGTAAATCAACACTCAAACACACACACACAGAGCTACACATAAATACATACACATACGTTTGTGCTGATTGTGCGAGAGCAAAAATGATATAGACATCGTAATTTTTATACACACTTTATCACACTCACTCATATACACAACTGTACTCACTCCTTTCTGGTCCGCTCATTAAATTTGGCTGCGTCTCCGTTGTCCGTTTTCCGTTCACTGATATTGTTATTCCTTGTGGTTTACTTAGTTATTTTGGTATAGTATAAAATCAGGACTTCACATTCATGGCAATATGTCGTATATAGTGTGTTTTGGTGTGTGTGTGTGGGTGGGTGTGAGTGTGGATACTGCTAAGTATAGAGTGTCAAAGAAAATATTAAATTATCTGTGGCATACAAAAGGTTCTAACGAAGCATTTATTTTTCTTTCTTTTTTCTACTTTTACATTTTATATGCCATTCGCACATATTATTTGGGCTTTGACTTTGCCATTCTCATTCTGTGCCTTACACTTGCCAGTAATAATCGTCAATTTATCAATATGTATTAAATGTGCGCTTTTTGTGCTCTCTGCCGCTCTGCAAAAAATTTGTAGCATAGCATTGAGCGCAGATACAAAAGCATAACTCGATTTCAAGTCGCCTGCTGCGGTTGTCCTTAAAAACAAAGACCTGGAACCATATTGTGGTGAATCGAACCAGAGAACAATTTAATACAGAGCACGCCGACAAAGCCACACACACACACACACGCACACTCAGATTGTATTTATTGGTTTGTATTTGTCTTATTTATGACACATGACATACTTATGTATATAGTATGTGTGTGTATCTGTGTACATTTCGACGTATCTAGAACATAAAGAACAAAGAAAAATTTCCTGCAGAACATTTTTTGCGGTCTGCATGAGTGCGCCAAATTGTGAAGTCCAAAATTATACAAAAGTCCATATCACCATTAATTTCATTGTTGACCTGTACAAAATGAAGTCATGCACTTTAAATAATTAAGTTTTAAACGTTTTATAACTAAATATTTCAAAAATCAGCCAAATTGGCAATCACGCAGAATATTTTATGCTTCATCCAATTATTTTTCAAACGCGTACAAGTATTGAAATTTTAATAGCTGCTATTAAAATTTAAAGTACGCTGTTAAATTGAAAAACCCTAGAATCGAGGAAAAAAAAGGTGAAATTGGGAGCATGCAAAAACGAAAAGAAAAAATGGCGTACGTTAAAGTCGGGCGCAGACGACTTTGGGATCCCTGTACCACCACATTGCAATTAAGTCCGAAATATTGCTTAAAACCTCCAAAAGATACGATATTTTCATAAACAAACAGAAATCAGTCGAGTTTTGCACCAATCAATCTTTTTTACCGATCGGTCCTATGGGGACTATACGATATAGTCAACCGATTTTGATCAAATTTAGTACACTGATTGGAAACTTTAAAAAACTTCTGACAGCCAAATTTGGTTCCGATGTCTTCAAAACCAAACGAAACACAACGAATTTTGTAAAAAAAGCGTTTTTTTGACCGATCGTTCCTATGGGAGCTATATGATATAGTCAACCGATTTTGATAAAATTTGGAACCGTGCTTGGGAATTCTAAAAAACTTCTTAATGCCAAATTTGGTTACGGTATCTTCACAATCAAACGAATCACAACGAATTTTGCACAAAACACGTTTTTTTGACCGATTGGTCCTATGGGAGCTATATGATAAAGTCAACCGATATTGATAAAATTTGCTACAGTGCTTGGGAACTCTAAAAAACTTCTTAACGCCAAATTTGGTTACAATATCTTCACAAACAAACGAAACACAACGAATTTTGTACAAAAAACAGTTTTTCGACCGATCGATCCTATGGGAGCTATATGATATAGTCAACCGATTTTGATAAAATTTGCTACAGTGCTGGGGGTCTCTAAAAAACTTCTGATTGCCAAATTTGGTTATGATATCTTCATAAACAAACGAATTATCCATCTAAAACTTTTGCTTTTTTTCGAGGTCCTCTGAAACACCCCTATGGGAGCTATATAATGTAATCCCGATATCAAAAAAATAAAATAAACTTGTCTCCTATAGATTAATATGGGATCTAATCTGAAAGTTTGGTTGCCCTAGCTCTTACCATCTCTGAGATCTAGGCGTTCATACGGACAGACGGACATGGGTATATCGACTTCTCGAGTCACACTGATCATACTTTAGGTAACTTTGGGAGGTCTCCGAAATCTCCTTCTGTACGTTACATACATTTTCGGCTTGCACAAACACAATATACCCTTTGTACCATACGGTACAGGGTATAAAAACCATTATTTGTTTTTGTTTTCCGGAACACGGCAGAATAATTATATTTATTTTATTGGACAGGCTGTACTGCGAGCCAAAGGATCTACTGTGCTTGCTACTAGCTAGAGTTCCTTAGTTACCAACTTGGAATGGTTAAGTCGGGCTATGATCGCCAAATGAGAAAGATACTAGTGTCAGAACCTTACTGGTTATTATATGGAAAGAAATCCTTCGCAATGACGCAAAATTTACAGCTGTTAGAATTCATTATGACCGACTTACTTAGGGACAGCCGGAGCCTGCAATGTCCTCTAAGTAACCCCGTCAGTTTTATAAGACAATTGACTCCATTTGGGAGACATCATGATAACAATGTGCGGTTTTATTAAAATACTTAAATCAGTGGCAGATCCACGAGTGTTTTGCGGGTTGTTCCCCACCCATAAGTTGGAAAAATGGGTTAATAGTTTTTGTGACCCCTGAAATATACACACTTTGAAGAGAAAAACCCCCTAAGAACAAATTCTGGATCCGCAACTGATTTAAATTAATTTTTTTTCGTGGTATTCTTAATATTAAGCTTCGATGGAAAGATATTGAAGCATACATCACATGCACTCCTGGTTTAAAATACATTTAAAAATTTTTTAAAACCATTTGGGGAAGAACTTTTGTTTTCAATTAAAAAAAAAAACTGACCACATAATTTTTTAGATCCAATTTTAATTTTTTTTCATCAATATTGGATCATAACCTAATCTGTATCGGTTGATTGCCATTAAAAAAATTATATATAAAAAATATAAAAAAAAACACATTTTTTTTATTTTTTTAATCAAAATAGACTTAAAAATATTTATTTTTAGTTTGCAACAAAATATCAAGTTTTTAAGTTTATTGAGTTATGTCGCAAACTTTTAAATTTAAAATTAAATTTTATGTCAAAAAAGTTACATTAAAATTTGAAAGCAACAACAATAAAATCAAATAAAATACATAGTAAATAAAATGAATAAGTGCGCAATGTTAAAAGGGTAAAAGTAAAAACTTAAGCATCGAACGCATAAAGCTAAACAATAAATAATTTATGGATAAAATAGATGGAATATAAGTCAACTGGGACAAATGGTACAATGTGCTACCAATGTCCGGCAACTTGGTATATTTATGCACAGAAATATGGCTCTAACTTATGCAGATTTGTTTTTCTTCAAAGGAGTAGCAAATTTTTAAGCAATAGAATACTCCGTATGTGCTGCTTTGGCTGCTAAAAATCTACTAAACCATAAACAAATGTCGAAAAAGTTGCGCAGTTAACAAAAGTGGAACAACGTGGCGTATGAGCAATGCAAATATGTGTCAGTAGTTCGAAAGTTTTGTTTTACGGCGAAGTTGTGCCAAGTTGCACAGCACAGACGGAACTGATCGGACAGCGCAAGCTTTTCAAAGCAGCAAAGCGCCAGCCAAAGCAAAAGGTAAAGATAAAGGCACGAAGTTGCTTGCCGAAGCACACAAGAGAGAGAGAGAGTGAGCGGCGAGCACTCTCACTAATTTTTATGAATCAACGACGTTGATTCAACGTTGATGCATTTTTGTTATGTATAATTATTATCAAAGTCTGGCACGCTCCCAACATGACCTTGAACTACTCAGAAAGCTGGAAATAAAGTAAACTTATATATGATACTCGAATTTATAAAAAGATTACGTATGCTTCGCTCTGATAGTGGAACAGAACAAAGTAAATAATATGCGAGTACATTTATGAATCAGATTTTACGAGTGTGTGCAAATGTGTTCTTTTATTAAATAAGATTGTGGAAATTGAGTATATTGGGGTAGGTTAGGGTAGGTAACTGATTATTGACCAGATATACAATACATAGGCCTTAATTAAGAGACCAGTTAGACTTCCTTTGCATTAGGGCAGGCGGGGATCCAGGATCTAGTCATAGGGGGTTTTTCACTTCGAATTATACATATATCAGAGCTCCCCAAAAGCTCTCAACCCAGAGCTCAGACCTACTTCTATAAAGAAGGCAGCTGTCTGAGGTTTCTTTTAAATAAAGCTAGCTAGAATTAACGATATGTCATATCAAAGTTCAAGCTTCTTAAAAATCGTTTTCAAAACGAATCCAAATTAAAACTTGCTCTAAAAAAAAAACATATTGTTTATATTGCCCTTACAAGTTGCGTATTCAACCCATTCTGATTGCTTTTGGTAGAATTTTTATTTTATAAAGTTGGATAGTTGGTTGAAGTATACTCGAAAGACATACATATGAAAAAAAGGATGTTGGTTTTTATATATTTTAAGCATGTTGGCCACTCAATCAATAGACTTAATCTGCTTCGGTCATTTCCCAGCGCGTACAGATGTTATATTTAACACATTCATTATAATAAATTGGTTAACTAAAGTTCAACTCCTTTGACAGGCCAACATTGAACGATACAAAAAAAAGTTTTCCCCACCTGATGACTCATTTGCGACGGATTTTGTGCGGCGATTACGGTTTTCCGTTGGAACTTTACTGGATTTATGTTTTTTTATTAGTATTGCATTAATATTTTCCTTTTCATCTTTTTTATATTATGGCCCTGTGCAAATATTCGCCACACTCACGGTATAAGTTAAAAGCTTGTTTGAACAGTTTCTGGTCGTAGTGCTTTTTATAGCTGGAGCTTCATGATTTAAGGGATTTAAGGCTAAAAATGCGCAGCAAGGAAAAAGCAAAACATTTTATAAATAAGAAATAAATAGAAAAATTTATACGCTTATAAATAGTAGATCTAAAAAAAAGGTTAAATAAATTTCACACAAAAGTTTAAAAGTTCTCTAAACTACCGATTTACTATCATAGAATCCACTTTTTTTTATTAGAGTAGTTCCTTTCTAAAGGATATATATATATATATTTTTTAAACCACATCAAAAAAGTGTAGTGTTTTTAATCCAGTGTCTTTAAAGAATATCAAGGGATCGCTTTTATTGATCAAAAGATACATGCCAACTATCCATGGTGTTACGTTACTTAAAACAAAAAAACAAATTCGCTTATGGCGAAATTAAGTAGCACTTTATTTGGTAAAAAAATGACAACGATCGTTCTTATTGATTAAAAGATACACGCAAAAGTACCCATGGCGTTACGTTACGAAAAATAAAAGTAGCTTTTGAATTGGATTACAAAAGAGCATGATTCTACGAACTGAATCTTTTGCTATAAAACTTTTTTAAGTATGATTTGAAAAAATCCGTTTAATTTTGCAAGTTAATAATAAAAAAACCTCTTTGTTTTCACATGGTATCTGGCGTGATGTTACTCAAATTTCCATAATACATTTCTTCAATTTTTTTTTTTGCCAATAAAAATTTTATTAAATCTATTTTATTTGTGGAAAAAACGATTAAAAATATAATGATTAATACTAGAAGATGGCTTTTAAAATAAGCTTTGACCAAATTATGAACTTTTAACGTTCTTAGTTGTGAGGAAATCTAACTTTAAACTAATAACTTTTAAATATAGGGTTTTCCAATAAGAGGTGTTATTTTGGTATTCAAAGAAAAATTCCATTTTTTGAGATAAATGATCGGATGTTTATTTCATAATAAAGAGGAAGGTATGCCGTTAATAATGAAAAACAACATCAAACAAATGGCCACCACGACCACGCCTACAGGACCATATCCTTTTCATGAAATTTTCCATAACCAAATCGCAAAGTAGCTGCCCTATGTCCTCGATAGGTCCAATGACCCCGCCGGACCATAAACCGCACCAAACAGTCACACGTTGAGGATGGAGAGGCTTCTCAACAATAACTCTTGGGTTTTCCGAGCCCCAGATACGACAATTTTGCTTGTTGACGTAGCCACCGATATGGAAATGGGCCTCATCAGTCAAGATGATTTTTCGATGAAAGATTTTCACCATTTTTGTAGTGAATTTTAATAATTTCAATGCGTTGTTGAAGCGTGTATCGTTCCATTTTTAGTTATGACGTAGTTTCTACTTGTCAAATGTCAAAGAACAAAAGCTTTAAAAGTGACAGCTAACGAAATACCGGGTGATTCCAAATAACACCTCTTGTTGGAAAACCCTATATTTTTGATTGACTTTTAGTTTTTGGATCAACTTCTAGGCTCCTTTTATATAAAGCTACTTAGATGAAAGATGCCAGATTAAATTTTAGCAAAGAAATAGGAATGCTATTTTATATTTATACTTTATTTATTTGCAACTTTTTCTATAAATTCCAATTCATTGCTAATTGACAAATATTTTAACGTTTTCGATTGAAAAATTGATTGAAAGCGTGAAAGTTGTTTTTGTTTGTTATTGACATGGCACTCGCTTCAATAAGCCCCAAGGGGTCGACTGGGTGACATATCTTTGACCACTACAAAATATAAAACATAATATTTGTTTTGGTATTTTTTCAATATTAAAAATGTTTTGATGAACAGCATTTTATAAATATATTTTTTTTTTACATAAACTGGCAGCGTCTGAGAGGAGTATAATCAATAAATCATTTCCGCTTGCTCTAATTAAATCCCATATTTTCAATCAAAGTCTCTGAAATGTAAAATTGGCTAAATTGGCCGCAGGCAACAATGCTGGACGGGCTCTGGCTAATACATATATATATATATATATATAGTAGGTATATGGAAAAGATGCGCAAATATTTGCACATGTTATGCACAAGGCGCAATGAGACCGCCAATCCATAAACTAAAGCAAACAAAACAAGGGTCGGTCGGTTCATATGCCAGTCAGTATATAAAATATAAAATTTAAGCAACATTCAAGTGACTTTAAAAAGCAAATGGACCAAATTTCCCTGTGCTACAAATTTAATCCACTTTTACCGTGCACTACAAACACTTTGCCGCTCCCAAAAGCACAGAGCACACAGTAAATCCATTTCCCCTACAATACTCGTGAGAATTGGCAACTAAGGCGACTTATGCGTAGAGCATTCAGACAGTGAGAGTCAGAGAGTAAATAAGTCGGATTCGAATTGTCCAAAACAGAAAGAATAACTTGAAACTGTTTTTGCATAAAGAAGGATACGTATAAGTATACGTAGAGCGCAACGTGCTGCACGCAATTATGATAAGCACTTAGACATAATAGGCCTTGTTACAATCAATGCTCCGCTCCGGACTAGTCCCAGCTGAGACAAAATGTCTGCCAGCAAAGCCCCAAACAAACAAGCTGAGAGGTCAACGCGTCATCTAAGCTGCTTCTGCTGCTGCTGCCAAGTGCAGGGCCAGAGCTTTTCTTCTTGGCAGCAAAATGTATCTTTGACATCTACACAAGAAAATCACTTAGACGCTTTTGGCGGAATTGCTTTGCCAAGTTTTTTGTTGTCCAGTTACTATGGCTATATAGTGTCATGGAGATTGGCTTTCAATGAAAAAAAATGAAAATAAAAGAGGCTGACAAATAATGTCTAGAACGTGCCAAATAGTTATGTTCTCATATGTATATAGTAGAGTACATGTATGTACATATTTGTGTGTATGTGTCAGCAATTTTGTATGCAAATGGCGGCATTGTTTGTGTGACAGAGCAAGCAAGTCATTGGTGCTGCTAGGGATCTAAAGCCGCCAAAGTAATATCCGAGTTTCTAAGAAAATTTCAAACATGTGCAACATGTTAAAGCACACAGAGAGAATGAAATTTGGAACACCCCTGCTGTATTATTTTCTTGGCCAACTGTCATAGTCCTAGCTTGCAAAGAGTTCTTTGTAATGTGGCTGTCAGCTGGGTCAATGTTCTTTGTGGAAAAATGGGTAGCAGGAGGATTAAGACCAAGCACATGCCTATATTATATTGTTTACAGCTGCTTTAAAAAGTCAGTTAACAGGTCAACATTTGTTTGAAAGATTATGTCGGACAATTCGTAGAGCAGGAGGTTTAAAAATAACTTTTTTACAGCTGCTTCAAAAAGTCAGTTAACAGGTCAACATTTTTTTGAAAGATTATATCGAACTAGCCCTAATACCTTAAAGCAGTGTTTTTTGGGGATTTTTGGTATTTTTTGTTCATTGATAATAAGTGTGATCATAAACTTAAGTTATTTTTTGCAATTATGTTTCTTTGCTTAGTAACTAAAAATTTCGATTTTTTCTGGAATTCACACATTTTTTAAAATCGGGATTTCCAGAATTCGGAAACTCGAGAGTGTGTTTGATTTTTTAAATCAGGAACGCCACATCAATTTCCGAAAACCAACATCGGCTACGTAGTTTTGAATATCTGCGCATAGCCTAGTCTCAGGTCGAAGGAACTATTTTTGGTAAAAAGGTATGAAGATATATTGAAGCTTCTAAAATGGATCCGGAATTAATGCAAGGAAAGCCGATACGTTCGAAGCTTCATGTAAACGCAACTATTTTTTTTTATAAGTTCATGTTTAAGCCGCCATTTGAATTCCTGATATATTAGGGGTCAGAAATAGCAACAAGCAGGTGCGGATCCAGGATTTTACCTTTTCACTTCGAAGTGTGTATGTATATATCCAAGCTCGCAAAAAACAGTTAACCGATTATTCCAACTTTATGGAGAGTCCGCACCCGAAACCCCCGTGCAACCGCCATTGCCAACAAGACATGGCTTTATTTTAACACCACCATTTCATTTTCGAGCAGAGTCCGCACCATAAAAGGTGAGCCCGTCATGTTGGATCCGACGTATAGTTTCCCTCTTTATTGTGCCCGCCATTTTGTTTCCGCCATACTGACTGAGTTCGTCATATTTGTTGCGCCTTAATTAAATCTCTGTTAAAAAAGAAACCTCGTTCGGAATCAGTAACTTGGATACACAGCTTTGTTCAAAGTTTCAAATATCGTCTGCCTTCCCATCCAGCTGCCTTTATGATGAGTATGAAAATTATTTACTTTGCCGTTAAAAGCTATGGTATTACCGCTGCTAATGCCAGCTTTGATGCTATTTTCCAAAATACATTTAAATACGAATTCCGAATCCCAAAACCAACCAAGCATATTTGATTTCATTCCATATTTGCATGTTGTATTCAATGCATCCATCGATACAAATAGTGTGCAGAGGTTTAACTTTTATGTAGTGACTGCAGTTTACATGCCGAGTACATTTTGATTCAATTTAAATCTAAGCCAAGTTCTGACAGTTCCTAGAGCTCAAAAAACGCGGCTCTTATACGTACAACTGTTGACCGCAGTTGAGTTCCATGTTTATTGGGCAAACAGGCAAAAGCGAGGAGGCATTCAAAAGTGCGTTCGTGCGCCGCTCCGCTGCATATTTATGTAAAGCCGGAAACGGATGAATGCTTGGCCGAATCAACACATGTCCGTCAGCCAAGTCAGACTGTAAGTGCAGAGCCAACGCTTGGGCAGCCAAACACAAATACCAAAAATTGCAACTTTAATAGCCACCAATAGACAAGTTAGAGCAGCAGAGCAAGCATCAAATCTCAAACAAGCGAAAAACTCGCACAAACCAAAAACTAGAGTCAGACCCGCAATCGGAGTCAGAGTCAAGTCCCCTGCGTGCACTTAAACATTTGTCTGGCCAATTTAACTAGCGCGCAAGTCAAACAAATAGCCACGGAGTGGAGCACGCCGTTGGTCGCATTGCGGAGACCCAGCTGTCCGGTATAATGGAGCACTAAATCTATATGCTGACACAGATCCAGATATATGTAAGCACAAATGGTACAACAAGAGCATAAACAAACAGAAAATGCAGCCAGTACTTATTATTGTTTGCCAGTGAAGCGTTACTTGGCACCGGACGGAGGGAGCAGCGGACGGACATAGTACAGGCCAACACTAACATCAACGTCAGCGGCGTCATCACATTAACATGAGCCGTGTTCGCGTTTGGTGTGCCAACAATAAACCGAACTACGGAACCAACGAGCCAATGAGCCATCGAACCAACGAACCGCCCAGCGGAAATCAAAACAATGAAACTCCTACCCAAAGGCGGAAGCGGCAAAAACCACACACAAAAAAGCATAAAAAGTCAACAAAAGGCGGGAAGTGTGATAGAATACGTTACGCTTGCTGGCCATGTAAGATACGCAATGACGGAATGCCGGATTGAATGATGTATGTCTGCATGCGCGAGGGTTGCTTTGAATATTTCCGGGAAGCACAATATTTTTCAACGGAAACTTGTTTATTGTTTTGAGCGGGATTAATTAGATATCTGATGCAGTTACAGCGGATGTCCTGCCATCAAATGGAAATTTTTCGTTACCGTTACGTTCTCCAATAAAATGAGCCAGATCCTTTAGAGCCAAGTTAGCTGAAAGGCGTAAGTTCTCATAGATCCGAATTGCAAGGTACAAAAAGTTAATGCTAGACGATATATTTTTTCTCTTCATCCTTTGCAGAAATTTTGGCGTAGGACACTCTCAGGAAATGCTTCTAAATCAAAATCTAAGCCATATACGAACTTTTGGCTTTATAGCCAGATTTCTGATTATACATATTCCAAACATAGTTGAGAGGAAAGCCTTAAACTCTTTAAGTGAATAACTTTTGAATATTTTTCTTGCATAATCTTATTTAGAAAATATGTATTTTAATCCAATTTTTATTTTTTCGGTTTTAGTGAAAAAACCTATATAATAAAAGGTATATTATTATAGGGTGGGCCATCTGTTGGTTTGTTTGTTAATTGCATTTTATTCGTATACTTTCCAACTAAATTGGGCAAATATAATCGATCATGATTAAAATTAAGTAGTTTTGACATATGAGCAGCCACTTTGTACAGGTATGTTCCGAAATATGTGTGTTTAGCAATCAAACCAACAAATGGCCCAGCCTATATTAAAATTCGTATATTATATTATAATTTTTTCTTTATTTAACTGTCAAAGAATCAATGTACCTCTAAAAATCATTATCTCAAGCTTCAGGTGAGCCTCGCTTCAGTCAAACTTTATCCATTCGTTACCTAATTTTTTCACTCGTATATGTGGTCCGAAACGAAACATTATTCATCCGATTTTGAGATTAAAAAAAAAATATTTTTTATACTATCGGGGATCTTTTGCAAACAGCGCATTATCGATTTTGGAAAAATCTGATTTTAGACGATCTTCACGAAATTTATTGAACTGTGAAAACCACTTTGAAATTTTGAGATTTCGAATTTCGATCTTTTCTTATTGAAATTTTTTTATCGACCAAGTTCTTCTGTGTCAAAAAGTTTTAAGTGTTTTTAGGACTAAACTGTGTTAATCTTCATATTGCAATTATCAGATTTAATCTAAAAAGATTGATAGATACATCCCGCTTTATAGATGGCAACCCTCGTATTTAAGCAGATATGTACACACTTGCATAATTGTACCACGCCCGGGGACTTTCATTTAGCAAATTTTAAGTGCGTTCGAAATAGTTTGAATGTTCCAGTGAAACGAAATGGTTTTGCTATACTTACACAAAGACACGCACACATAGATACACTCACACACACACACATACTCCCTCATATGCAATTGTATCTACAGTTGTGTGGTTTTCTCCATGGCATATGGCTGAGTATAACGACATTGGGGAATTCTGTTTGTTATTGCTGTGACTTGAGTCGGTCTTTTTTTTTTATTTTTTTTTTTTTTTGTTGTCAGTCCGTCAATAGATATAGATGGCAGCTTTGGTTGCTGCTCTGAAGCTGGCTGGCACTTGAAACGGTCATTTATGCTGAGCAAGTATTAATTGCCCCAGAGATATGAGCTTATATTGCCACTGGACAAAAGTTTAGTTTTTATGGCACGTTAAGTAAGATTCTTTACACAAAGAATGGACAACTTTTATACAATAAATAATGGTTGAGTTCTTAAATAAAAAGATGTAGATATCTTTTGGGTATCCTTTGACGCATTTAAATACCTTGCTCTGAAAGGAAAATTTAAAGGTCAAGCTCTTTAATAGAGAGAAGCAGCTGTCAATCTCTACTAGTGAAAAAAGAATCACTCTCTTTTTTTTACGTTTTTTTTTTGATATTTTATACATTTTATACAGGACAACTTCTTCAACAGAAGAATAAGATATCTTTCGCTTTACTATGCCGCATTTGAGATTTCTGCTCTTGAAGGGGAAAGTTTATCTCACATCTTAACAGATTTTATTATATTTTCTTTTTCATTTAATATTCTTAATCGCATTTGCATTCTCTTCTCTAAAAATAGAGATATTCTTATATATCGTACTATAAACATATAAAACGGATTCTTCGACTTTAAAGATTTCCTCGAAAACATATTTTTATTTGTAGAATTCCAAATAAACTACAACATAAAAGCTTTTCACCGGCGGGAAGAGCGTTGTTGATATGAAATAAAAGTTTTGCGCGACTTTTAAGTTACTGAAAATAAAATTTAATTAATTAATAACAACCATCTAGAGATTTTAGGCACTTCCCAAAAACAAGATATTATAAAAAAGTTTTGCCAAGCCGTACTTCCTTTATTGAAAGTGTACCGTTTCGCGCTCAGAGATCATATGTAAAAAGTTTTAACTTAATCAAAGTGTATGCAAAAAAAAAGGCTGTTAAGAGCAGCTCAAAGCCGGGAACTCTTCTGAGTCATCAAAGAAAAAACTGTGGCAAGGGTAAAAATATGAATAAATGTGGCGTCAAATTGAATGACAAGAGGCTGGCAACTGCTATGTCGGCTTCCTCTTCACACTTTTGGCCTTTAGCTGCCTTGGCTACCTGAGCATAAAAAACAGGCCAACAAACAGTAAGATGATGCAGAGTTAAGTGAACAGTTGTTGGTATGGAAAACTGTGAAAGATGTGAAAATAAAATGAAATTAAAGATGAAAAAATGCATTTCAAAAATGCAAGATGCCGTGAAGATTCTGATAAAATGAAGTAGATTTCTCAGAATTATAAACAGATGGAACGCAGCACGAAAATGCCAACGTAGACAAGTAAAAATGCGAAAATGGAAAATGGACAAGACAAGGGACAGAATGGCAGTCCGTCTGTCTGTCTGTCAAGCAGCAAGCGGAAGGAAGCCCATTTCAGTCAGTCTAACAAGTTTAAGGTGTTCGCCTATAACTTGTGGACGGGGTACATCAACTAGAAAAGGGACCAAACGCCAGACGAAAGTAACAAAGTGCCAAGTTTTGTTCCTTAATAAAGGCAGCGTCAACTTTTTGAGTGGGGCTGTGCAGGCATAAGGGCAAACGGAAGGGATTTCAATGGCAGCGACAAAGATAATAAAGTTGTTCGGGTTATGATAACCTTTTACATTGCATCCCTTCATAGATAGCGTAGCTCTTTGTGCTTACTATAATTCGGCAAACGTTCGTTAGCTCTTTTTGTATTCCCTTGTTAATTATCCACCTCTGCTCTACAATCGTCAAGAATACTGCTAAGAGTATGATTGATAGTATATGCTCTAATGCGCACTGTCACTGCTGCACTACACTTCAACAGTCATTCGTCAGTCTATTTGAAGCGACATTTGCACGCTGGCGAAGATAACGATCGGCTGCTCACAAAGACACTGACGAAGGCATGCCGAAACAGCGGCCTTCCGCCTGCTGAGAGAGAATGTACTATGAGCTCAATCGTCAACATGTTATCATCGATACAAGCTCACGTCGCTTGGCGTCGCATTGCATTTGTAACGCTCTCTCGCCGACGAACCCTGCTGTATACTCAATAAGTAAAAGAAGAAAAGAAATGGAGTTGTTTATTAACCATCTCCTTTCATACAATCGTTAGTGCTCGTGGTTTTACTCACGACGTGGTGCGGATAAATGTAAAAGTCGTGAAACACTCTTATTTCCAAAAAGTTCGCCCTAGAGCTAACTGTAGCAACGCATGAAGTAATGAATTTTGAAGGTGCCGCAAAAAGGGGTTCAATTTTTGTATGGTAGCTACTATATGAAATAGTGTATCGATTTGAATCAAAGTTCACACAAATGTTAAGCCATCATCATCACTAGCTTGACAGTCTTGAGCAGACCATAGCTTCCACAACTATTCCTCTCCATGTTCTTCGATCGATTGCTGCATTCCTCCAGTTCAAGACACCAAGAGAACGAAGATCATTTTCCACTACATCAAGCCACCTTTTCTTTGGACGTCCTCGTTTTCTTCTTCCAATCGGCTGTCTGTGAAATGCTTTGCTGACCGCTCTGCTTTTAGGCATTCTACTTAGGTGGCCTAGCCATCTTATACGTTGACTTTTAATGAATCGGATCACATTTTGTTTTTGTACCATTGCTTCAAGTTCTTGATTATATCTTATTCAGTACGATCCATCTTCTAATCTGACAGGTTCATAAACCTTTCTTAGGATTTTTCTTTCAAAAATTAATAGCTGAGAGAAATCTGTGGACTTTGTTAAAAATAAAACAAAATATGTAATCCCATCAAAAGTTTTATCGCGATATTTTAAAAAATAAACAAAATGATGGTAGTAAGTGCATACGTATTTTTATGTCCTTGATCAAAATTCATAAAAAAAGAATATCTAAAATTTGAAAAATTCTTAAACTACGATTTAAGCTCTTAAAATAACACCAAAAATTCTTGCGACCAAGATAAAATAGATAAAAAAGAATACAAGTAAGGTTTAAATTTATTCAACTTGATTTAAAAATATGTAACTTGATAGGTGCATATTTAAGTATCCTTATCGATTTAGGCCCTATGCTTAAGTGGAAGATACAGGAAATGATGATGATGATAATATCGTCGTTTCAAATAGAATTTTACTATAATTTTAAAATTGTGAAAAATTTTTTGAATTCAAAATTTTGTATTCGTAGGTCGGTTGACCTGTGTTCTAGGTGTTTACTTTTGAAGTAGCCCTCCGTTTTTGTCACGTAGTCCAATTACCTTTTTTTTTTTTTTTTTTTTAATCACATATCCCTTCCACAAGTGATACTTTCCTATGTTTTTTGGTTTGTTTGACCGTTTTACTTGTTATTCATTTTTCTAAATGTAGGACCACGTGACAAGGGGGGGGGGGGGTCTTCGCATATACTTCGGTTGGTCACCGGGGGGGAGTGGGGAGGGGTTAAAAAATAGTGATAATCGGGTCACGTTATTTGGGTATGGCCCCTAACATACAGAAGGAGACGTCGGAGACCCCCCCAAAGTTACCTAATGTATGATCAGGGTGACTAGAGAAGACGATATACCCATGTCCATGTCTGTCTGTATGTACGCCTAGATCTCAAAGATGGTTAGAGCTAAAGTGACCAAGTTTTTAGATGAGATGCGTAATTATGTCAGGGGAGACAAGTTTATTTTAGTTTTTCGATATAGGGTTTATACTATATAAGTCCCATAGGGGTGTTTCAGAGGACCTCGAAAAAAACTAAAAGTTTTAGATGGATAATTCGCTTGTTAATGAAGATATCATTGCCAAATTTGGCCCTCGGAATAGGCTGACTGTATCATATAGCTCCCATAGGACCAATCGGTCAAAAAATAGTTTTTTGTACAAAATTCGTTGTGTTTTGTTTGTTTTTGAAGATATCGTAGCAAAATTTGCCGAATAAAATATCTTTTGGAGGTCTTAAGCAATACGTCGGACTTAATTGCAATGTAGTGGTAGAGGGTATCCCAAAGTCGTCTGCGCCCGACTTTAACGTACGCCATCTTTAATTCAAAAACATTTAAAAATTCTTTTTTTGTAAGACCCAAGCCACGCTATAGATCACTTTGCGGGCGGATTTATGAAAAGGGTACGGGTTACAAAATTTTGAACATGCTCTATGAAGCACTGCAGTGTTTCTTCTACCATCACAAAGTAAATGATTTCGGAACATTTTTTTTTTGTATCCGCCATTTTAAGGACTAGCCCACGTCGCATGCGGATTCAAGAGACGGCTAAGGGCTTTTTTGTCAAATACTACAAAGTAAATTAAATTCTAAGTATTTAGTATTTTCAGTATTCACGCAAAAACTCAAGGAATTCCTGGAAAAATGTTATTCTTTGGACTTGCTATATGCATTTATATGTTTCAGCTGATATATATATGCTGCCCGTACACTTAATTAATAAAGCTCCAAGCCAAAGCAAAACCGTAATTTCTCTAGAAATTTAAAATTTTCATATTTGACATATGTATTTAAAGAATTTTTATATTTTTGGCTTGCACCACATAAATGCTTTTTAAGCGCCAAGTAAATAATCGATGAGCCTTTTTGTGACATTGCTTTTTGTGAAATGTAGTTTTTCGTTTTACTTTAGTCAATATACATATATACTATATATATTTTTTTTTTGGCAAAAGACCAAATCCTGTGCGTTACGCAGACATAAACAACTACATATAACTTGGTATAAAAATATATACACTGTGGAAATCATAATGGCGCCAATTTCACCAGGCCATAAGAATAACAGCAGGTTTTGTGGGCAGGAAAATGGGGAAAAACTCTGTATTGACATGATAAACAAGAATTCGTTTTATTTTTCTGTACTATTTATTTTTTTGGTTGCTTTTGGCATTATTTGCTTACATTTTCAGTTTTGTTGTATGCAAAGTTTATCAAATTGCCATCAGCCAATAGATTACGGTGCATTGACCTCCTGCCAAACTCGTTGTTGTTGTTGATGCTGCTCTTAACTTTGCTTAAAGAGAGCGAAAAAACCACAACGTCATGTCTGGTCAGTTGACCAAGAATAAAGAGCGAAAAATTAAATAAAAATCAAATAAAAATCCTTTTACGGTTGCAAAAACCCCCGGCTACTAACTACATTGGACTTTGGTCGATGCAGCTGCTGAGAACAAAAAGAAAAACCCGTAAAATTGCTCAAGATTTTCCACGCCACGCATTTTGGCTACAGTTCTTTTTTTTTTCTTACTCTCTTTCACTTAGGAAGGATTTTTTTTATATTCTATGTTTATTTTTTCTTGAAGCTGCTTCTGCATTAGTGTAACTTTTGTTTACGATATTATCGTGTGCAGCCTTCATGCTTACTCAACTGCTTAAATGGGATTATATTTAAAGCATTTTCATTCGATTTTTAGTCGATTTTTTTGTTGTTGTTGTAACTTTCAAAACCAAACATAAAGTACTTTAGTCTTTGAGATGTATAGATAAAAGAAATGAGATTATATTTTTTTTTAGATTTCTTGTGAGTGCAACTACAAAAAAGAAACATAAAACTTGATAGTCTCTGAGATGTCTTTGTTTTTATATTTATTTATATAAATAGGAATTCAACAATGATTACTACTACGAGTAAAACAAGTCAATTTCAATTTAAGGCATTAAGAAACATAACATATGCTTATAAAATTCAAAAATCTTCAAAATATATTATAGATTTTATACTCCAACAAAAAATCTTTACTGTGTTTGAGTCAAAATTCTAATCCACCCAAACAAATGTGAAACAATGTTATCCCGTCCGGTACTGTCATCCGAACACAAAAATGGAAGTAATTCGATCAAATCAAACGAACTTTCTTAAAAAAATTTGTAATTTCATATTTGGGATATATATCATATTTTAACACCAAATAGCCGTGCTACGGATTTCACAACACGCTAACGAATACATTTTATTCATTTAAATTTTGTTTCTATCCGTTATAACGCGCTTCCAATTTTCTTTTTTTATTCTCGATAACTTCTTATGTTTCCCTTCACCTATTCGATAGATTCGATCCCTTAGCCTTTTCGATAAATTCACATATCTTCTTCCATATTTTATTGAAATTTCCCTTTTTTGTTGTCGATAACGTCTCATATTTCCCTCAATATTTTCGATTAGTTCGCAAATTTCGCTCTCTTTGATAAATTCGCATATTTCTCTATAAATTGATTTCGTTTTTGCGTGCAGCAAATTTCACTTTTTTTTTTGTTGTCGATTACGTCTCATATTTCCTTCAATATGATCGATTAATTCGCATATATTACTTTCTTTAAAAAATACTTATATTTTGTATAAATTTAATTCGTTTTCATTTTATCCATTACTTCACATTTCGATATATTCTCATATTTCCCTACCTCTTTTCAAAAAATTCCTATATTTCCCTTGCTCTGAACAGCTGAGCGACTTTTAGTGGAAATTCGTTAACATTAAAAATATCACATTTATTTTTTAAACAATATTTATTATATGAAATATACATATAATGCTATCAATAAAACGGTGAAGGATTGAAAAAAATCATATAAAAAATATGGTTTAGTTTTTGCTAAAGGCAAGAAATGTCAAAACTTCATATATAAAAAAAAATACCAAAAAAAGGGAATTTTTTTAATATAAAGTTTTGACATTTCGGGCGGTATTTTGGCATGCTGCGTATGGGCTTTAAGTAACAAAAGACAAAATGGTGTGCGACGTAGAAAGGCCTTAAGGATATTCGTAAGATGATTAAGACTCCGTTTTGGGAATTTTCATAAATATCATAATTTTTCAAAAAATTGGGAGCAGAAAAGTTTACTAAAAGAGAAAAGTGTCAAGTACACATAATTTATACAAACATATTTGTTTTTTGATTGAGTGTTTAAGGTTTAACTTTTATGTTCAAGAACAGGGTATCACAAAAAAAAGTATCGTGATCTGGGAATGAGGAATATGTTTTCTTATGTATTTCGACAGAATTGGTTCATTTCTATCCATTTTCGAGACCAGGTCGGCGATGCTTTTTGAGATAGCTAAATCCAAATCCGATGTCAAAAAGACAGCAGCACGATGGGTTTTTGAGATAACCCTCAAAATACCTCGTTTTGTGCGGTATTAGAAGCTAGGATGAAACCAAGACACATCAGCGCGTCGAATTTCATATATTCATATTCATATTGGGTCCCAGTTTTGGAAATTCCTAATTTTTTTTTGTGTGGCAGTATTATTAGATAGGCTGGGCCATCTGTTGGTGCGTTTGTTAATTACGTTTTATTCGTATATTTTCCAACAAAATTGGTCAAATGTATATATCAAGTGCAAGTTTAAAACTACACATTTGTGTGTACAAAATAATATCGCTCCAAATGGTCGCCGCGGCTTTCTGTATAGGCCCGTATGCGGGCATCGTAATTTTGTATGACTTTTTTTTGACGAAACTATTCGAACTGTTCTCCCATCCCCATTGTTAGCGCTAAGTTTAAGTAGTTTTGAACTTGACATATGTCGTAGGGCATCCACTTTGGACGGGTATGTTCAGCATTATGAGTGTTTAACAACCAAACCAACAGATGGCCCACCCTATACTTACAAAATACGTATATAAAATTTAATTGTAATAATTTATATATTTGTAAAATTTTTTCAACGCAAAAAACTCAGAGACAACTGGTATATTTTCCTTATATACCTATATATGAAAAAAACATTCAAATGAAAATATTTTTTTCGTCCATCACTTTCAAATTTTGAAAAATATGTATCATCTGTCAATTTTATTTTTGAATTGATGTAGAAATAAAACGTTGTTATAAAAATGCTTTAGAATCTAATGCAACATAAATAATATATAAGCAAAAAGTAAATAAAAGTTTGTAAATTATGATTCAAAATTGCTGCTGCTAAATCAAATCCATATTAATTTGTAGTATGATTATGGCAAAGTTTCATAAACACTCTAGACACAACTCGAAAATTTTTAGTACGCAGCTTATAAGCCCACAAAGAGCTTTATGCGCCCCTCTCGAATCAATTCAATTTAATAAAAACTGCCTTACAAGATTTCGCTAAACAATCCCAATGGAGGCTTATATCAAAAAGCTTGACTTCAAAGTGCGCAAATAAACAATACTGGCTAGTATTTGGTATATATGTATATATATATACGTGCATATACATATGTACACATTTCGATAAGCTGTAGCAGTTTTGTGTGCACAAATCACAAATCCCATAGAGCCAGCAAGTGTAAACACATTTTCATAAACCTTCAAAATTATACTTTCAAATACTTAAGCCCCTTAACCCTAACTGTTTTGGTGAATTTTTGTTATGAGAATGGCAAAGAGAGCTGCTTACGGCTAAGAGGGATGAGAGGATGAGAAAACAAGCCAAAAAGGGAGAAAACCGTAAAAAATAAACAAACAAAATCGAGGATAAAGTTCAAGTTCGGTTGGGTTTATAAGTAAAAAGCGCTGAAGCAGTGCAAAACTTTCAAAATGGCGCAAATAAAAATAATAAAAAATGTATACAATAAGGCATTAAGCAGTTAGCTAAGAAACTAGAAAACAAGTGGAAATAAAGTATGAAAAAAAGAAGAAGAGAAAAAGTGCAAAATTGCAAAATCTCAAAATCTACCACTAACTTTGTGAAGTACTAAAAGGGCTAATGGAATTCGTGGTTAGGCTAGGTAAGAAACTGAAAAAAAGTTGATACAAAGCAAGCACATGGAAAATGCGGTTTCTATGTCAGGCAAAAGTTCAAAGATGTTTTTAGAATCAATATATAGACTGTAGTACAAGCATAAGGTGGAGTTTATCTATAAGATACATTTTTATGCAGTGTAACTATGAGGGAGGACCAGGGTTTTATAGTTAGCTGTAATGCGTGTAGTTGGCGCAGAAATGTGGGATAGACCATTTGTGGCTTTTACTAAAATAATGTGCATCATGCGACGCAAGCCTGTATGAACACCTAGATCTTAGAGAACATAGAAGCTTGAGACTTCCAATTTAATCAAAAGTTGCGTATGATACTTTGCTACAGCCAAATACGTGGGTGTATGATTGCAATTGTGGCTGTTAGTTCTTGGGGAGCATGATAATTCCTTCGAAGTATTTATGTTACGAGGCATCACTTTTTTAATGCACTTTAGTGTTGGAGTTTTGTACGTATTGTTTGCCACACTTTTTTGATTACAGATCATAATCTGCTAAAGCTAATCAGTGGAAGAACGTATAATATTCCAATCCCCTCTGCCCTATAAGCAGCAACAACATTCCTCTTTCTTTTGTTAATCTGCAGCTACAGCTTATAATGAGTACCATGTGAGCCCAATAAAAAACCAAAAAGTTAACTTTTGATAAAAAAAACACGCATACGCCCCATAATCTTTAATGTAACCATAAAGATAACACACAGATCTCTTTTTTTTTTGTTAAAATTGGTTGTAGGATATCTTACTATAAAGCAAGCTACCGACTGCTTAAATTTTTTGAAATATTGGCCTCTGTAGTCTTAGGGCAGCTTAAATAGCTGCAGCTGACAAAAGGCGCGCTGGAGTAGGGCTCCAAATGAAAAGCAGGCCCAAAAAACGACAACAATGTTGTCGCTTTGTAAGCAAAGGTGCCAGAAAATGTCATTGTCACCACAAGAGTCGCCTCTATATGAGGGCGCCCGCAGAGCCCGGTTACATGGCGGCTACGCAATTTTTTACCCTCACATGCGCATTCACATTCATCTTCATTTTGTTTTCTGCTGTGTTTTTTTTTAAGATCCGGCTGTTCTGCTTTTTTGCAGGTTTTTTATTTCAATTTTTCTCGTACTTTTTTTTATTTTTGTGTGTTAATGCGGTTACCGCCAACTGCGCGACGCTGTCCCGGGCCTCTTGTTGACGCCGATCAGATTTCCGCTTACACAGACAAACCCTGGGTGCTGTCAAGGAGCGACAAAGGCCTAGACCGTAATGTCTTGCCTCCTGTGCTGTCGTCGAGACACGGATGCCAACGTTTATTTCCTGCAAAAGGGATTTTTTAATGTGTAGCGCATTGGGATTTCACGCTCTTACAATGTAGCCTTTTTTTTACTGCTTAAGTTGAGTGCAGCCATAAGGGCAACTTAAAATAGCTGCAAACACAGCTAAAAGCTTAAAGCTAGCAACTGCTTTAAGCTAAATTTTATGCATAATTCATACAGTTTGATTGCCAAGAATCAAAAGTTTAAATAGCTTAGTAAGTCAAGTGCTGCAAGGGGCGCCATTTTGTTGTAATCGATAAATAATTCATAAATACTGCCAGCTGGCGTTAAACCTACAACTCTACAAATACACACAGATACACTTCAAATACTAACACATATACACACACGTACATATGGGCACACGTGCCTGTGCTTGTATGTGTTGTCAATAACATGGCATATTGAACAAAATAAAAACACATTAAAATAAATCCCGAAATCCTGAAATCCCGCCACACAATGTCAACGCCATGGCCACAGTCACCGCATTTCGAATTAGCACACACACACACACACACATATATATATATATATATTTGTATATGAAGCACTGCGTCCAAAAATTCCGAGCAGCAGCTCGAAAATAAATACGAATATAATGCAATATAATAAATGTCAAAAGCATTGAAGAAGCAAAGGAGGGGCACAGTCTTGCCAATGTGGTCGACACACACTCACTCACACACACACACACACTCGATACATCTATACTAGCGAAACGGTATTTTATGCAGATAACCCTTTTAACATTTTTTGTTCGTGTCCTTAGATTGCCTTCTGTGACAGAGCCCTAAATTGAAGCACAATATGTGTGTATTATGTATGACAACAACTTAAATCCAATTTCGCTAAAAAGACATTGTCACTTAAAGACAAGCATGGCGGCACACACACATACACAAACATGTTTGTACACACTCACATCACATAGATACATAGGCAACCATTAAGCTAAGCCGTAAAGCAGCGTTTCCCAAACAAAGTGTGCTACGCAGAGATCTGAGGCTTCTATAAAAAAGGAGCTCAAAGAGATTCAAAATAAAAAAAAATTTCGGAAAATTTTAATTAATTAATCATCGTCTTATCCTTGAAAAAACTTATAATTTAATAAAGCTGCCTTTTTTAGGTAGTAGCAAACAAATTTGATATTATTGTTTAATAAAATATACACATTTTTTAACAAAAAAAAAAAAAACATCTGAAAAAAACGTATTATGAAAAAAATCGTAGCATACCTTTTGGGGCTGTCTTGGGATTGTGTTTATCATTCTTATTTAAAGGCGAACCAAAGCGAATTTTGCAAATACAAAATAAAAATTTTTTAATATTTTTTTAAAAATAAATTAAAAAATTGTTTCAAAAAATTAAACCTATCTTCTCTTTGAAAAAACATTATTTTGAAAAACTCGAAGCATACTTTCGGGGGCCTCAATGTCTTTATCACTTAAACAAAGAGCTTTTGCAAATAAAAATAGTTAAACAATTTTTTTTTAGAATATTTTATATATAGTATATTTGAATATTTTATTTTTATTAAAAAAAAATTTTCAATAATTTTTTTTAAGAAAACCTTATTTTGGTTAAAAAATTATAAAACTCTTTTTTATCTATTGATTTATTTATTTATTTGAATTTTTTATTTTTATTAAAAAAAAACTTTTAATAATTTTTTTAAGAAAACCTTATTTTGTTAAAAAATTATAAAACTTTTTTTAAATCTATTAATTGATTATATATAGGCCTTCAGGCTGTTTTTTTTTTTTTTTTTACAATCTGATCAGAATTACAAAAAAAAAAAATTTGTTTTTAATTTTTTATTTTTTTTTGTTTTTTTTTTTTTTAAATTTATAAAGCTAGTGCAGCATAAGCCTTCTTTTTTTAAACTTATAAATAAGTTGATAAATGAATTTTACAAGATTATTTTTTTTTATTTAAAAGCTCAAAAATAAAAAAATTTTATAAATTTTTTAAATTAGTCAGGATTATTTCGTATCAGTAAAAAATAGATAGGTACAACTTTTAATTGATGAACAACAAGTCATAACTTGTTAGTTCACAAGGGTCGCTAAAACAAGTTCTTAAAGTTTGGACTTAAAATTGATTGTATTTTTTTTTTTTTTAGCATTCTAAAAATAACTTTTTTTCTCCTGCTAAAAAAAACGTGTTTTTCAAAAATAGGTATATATTTTTTTTAAAAGAATTTTGGTTAGTTAATGTAATTTTGTAGGGTATATAAGGGTAACAAATTTAGATATTTTTGCATCATAGTTTCTTTATTGAGCGTATAATATTAAATTTATTATAGTTTATGCAGAAAAAAAAACAGCGAATATATATGCCACAATTTTAGAATGTTAGCCTATTTAAGTTCGCCTTATTAGCTTGTTAATAAATAAAAAATAAAAAAAATTGTATTTTATTAAAAAACTCAAAGCATAAATAAATTTATTACAATAAAATGAAGATGCGCCCCAGCTTGATCATAAAAATCTTTTTTTTATTATCAGTCTTTATGAATTTATTATGATTTCGGCTGCTTTGACAAATAAAAAGTTTGGGAAACACTGACGTTTGCTATTTTAATGCATCCATAGACATTTGTTGGTTCATGTCTAGGCTAAATGGCTTGCTTGCCAACAACGATTATGTCGCATCCCAGGAGAATCTCTGTGTGTGTGTGTTTTTGTACATAAGGACAACTTGCATGTGTGCGTATATGAATTGTTCACGCATGAACATATTACCTACTGCATGCAAACATAGAAATGATTAAGAAACTAAAAATTGTAAACACGTAAAGATAAGAAAGATATTATCACTATCACATAATTTATGACTATAATAAAAAACGAACAGAAACGTGCTTGTGACCCAAAGGATGGTGTCAGGTAGCGATCCCTTCCGGGTTGCATTACCTTCAGCTGCAAATAACAAACAAATGCAGCTACTAAGATAAGCTAGGCTAAGAAATTTTGTGCTATATAAGCTAGGATTTTAAGAAATAAAAATGAGTTCTGAAAAAAGGAGCTCAAGAGTGCGTTTGGTATTTTTAACGCGGTTGGCACCATTAATACCAAACAGAATAAATAAATCGCTTAAACTCATTTAAGCATAAATCGCCATATTATATTGCAAATTTAAGCTCGTCTGTTTCCGACCCCGTCGCAGTCCCAGTCTCAGTTTCAGTTACCGTCTTAGTCTGTTGTTCACACATTCATACAAATTTACTCAACTCCATAAACAACACCAACAAGTACACCACACCAGCAAGTACAACAAACTGCATGAGCCAACTTAATCTGCCAAGAAACATCGCGTCAGGCATGGCGTATGGGTGTCCTTACAATTCACGCTGTTCCTGCCACAAAATTTGTAAATAAACTTGTGCAGCCCCGCTCATTAGTCGTCGTTGAACTAGAACAAGGGCGCCAACATTTTGCTTCAGTCATTGCGTCAGTCTGGCAGCCAATCTGTCAGTGGGTCTGCTGGATTCTGCTGAATTCTTGTGGCGCCCCCAATGCGTGCCACGGTGGCTGCGGCAGGCGAAAAGCCGCAAAATCTCTACAAAGAAATGCCATAAAACGCCAAACTCAGCCGTAATAAGGACGAAAATGCGAAATGAATGAAAAATGCGGTTATAGAAGTCGCTTCACCAAATTACCACACACTCATATATACATTTGTACGGCTGTGTGGTGTTCTTGCTGTTGTTGTTGGTTGGTGTGTATTCCGGATGACAGCAAAAGATCGTTATCATAATTCATGCATTACGTACGCCTGAAAAGACAAATGTTTTTTAATTAAGCCAAAAATAATGCTGGCAGTGGATTAAATGCATGTGTTTAGTAAAGCTTTTGGTTGGCCATAAGCACAGCTGGGCTAATGACAGTCCATGGAATAAAAAATGTGCAGAATAAAAACAAATTTTGCATAGAAATGGTGTGACAGGGTCTATAACAATTATACAGTCACATAAAAACGATAAATTGTTTCATGGCCTGGGGTCGGCATGTATTTATTATTCGTTTTTTTGGGCTTGCTTGAAACCAATTCAAACGGCCGTTAACGTACCCCAAAAAGTATGCTATGATTTTTTTTTAATGCTATTAAAGCGTCTGGCTGATTAGAAAGGAAATTTTTTTGAATAATTGGTTAAGAACGATAATTTTTTAATGTTAATATATAAAATTTAAAATTTTTTATATTTATTAATTGAATTTTTAAATATTAAATACAATTTTCAGTAGGCGGTCCCAAGACAGAAAACTATTTTTTTTTTGTACGAATCGAGCTGCTTCGCTCATAAGCCATCGATCATTATCGGAATTTTTTGTTTCTTACACAGTTGAACCTTTCCCCTTTGAGTTTTCTAGCTATTACTTTTATCAGTTTTTTTTTAAAATATTTATTTAAATTTTAAATAAAGTTTACCCGAGTATTTCTCAAAATTTTGGACGGTAACTTTTTCAATAGTTGGCTGAGCCTTTCAACAATATTTTGGATTGATTGCATGACGTTATGTTCTGATTTTAAATGTTAAAAAAATATATATTTTTTAACGAATGATATTAAATACATTTTTTTTTAATATAAATTTGTATTTTTATTATTTATTATATACTAATTTTTGATTTATGATTAGTGTCGTTATAAAAAAAATCTTTTCAAAGAGAGCTTAGGGCAGATAGCATGCAACGAATAGATGAAAAAAGAGATAATAGTTGACAGCATTTAGATCGTAGAAGTATTTGGCTTAGGAATGAAGAACAGTAGCGCGAAGCAATGCGTAAATCACAGAGGAGGCAGGTTGAAGAGGTAAGGCGAGAAGAACAAGATATAAACACAGTTTTAAAGTACAGCGTATGGATCGACTACAGCATTCAGGAAAGGTACAGGGGATATTATGCTCTGGATACTCTATATTGAATAAAGAAGACCGTACGGTGGTTGGCGTACAAAGCACGCAAATGGCGGAGCCTCCCTAGTTCTTTTTTAATTTTAGTTAAATTTTATTATTATCAAATATTTTAAAATTAATAAATTAAATAAACTAAAAATTTAAAAAAAAATTAATTAAAAAAACCAAAAATTAAAAAAAAAAAATAAAGTTAAAAAACCTAAAAATTAAGAAAAAATAAATTAAAAAATTATATTATACAAATTACAAAATTTTTTCTACGAATTTTTTCAAAGAGTTTTGTTAACTAGCGTATGCGAAGAAGAAAGAACCTAAGAAACTTTTTGGTCAGTTTCTAGCAGATTTTAATTATCAACATTTTACCAAAAATAAAGATGGTACATACATTTTTTTAATAATTTTGTGACGATGTTACAAATCTTAATTCTTAAAAACTGACAAAAGCAGTGGTGTACCTAGATTTCAATTGAATCGTACTCAGCGTTTGCCTGTACTTTACTTGAGAACAATCAGTAAGATCTCTATCTGTCACTTGGCCAAAAGCCATTTTTTTTAGGCAGCTGACATGCTCGTAAGTCATTGTTGGTTTTTGGGATCTCTAAAAACTGCGCTTAGTACTTCTAAAATGCAGAATGTAAGCCTTGGTTATAAGCTACTTTATGAAGGCAACGATTATTCCAGCTTATTATTTCTGTCCCAGTTTTAACGAAAGATTAGCATCGTTTTACAAATAAAATATATACTTAAAATTTTATTAAATCCAAGCGCGAACATAAAACTATGCTTAATTGTGGCCCATTTCACTAAAAATGTCTACGAATTTAATTGAAATTAATAACGTTTAAACAAAACTCTCCAAAGAGCATCTACGCTGTGTGTATGCCACACACTTCCGTCATATGTCTCAGCTGACAAACTTATGAGCTTATGAGCACCTACCATAAGTGCAACTTTGACATTTTAAGATGATGCACAAATTAGCAGGGATTTTGCAAAGATGTGAAAGAAAAAACATAAGCACACGCCCAAGACTCGAACACTTTAGTCTTTCGGTGCGGGGTGTCTTAGACTAGAGGCTGTTGACACAAATATTGTACAACATGGCGTATAAGTATTTTAATTAAGCATCAAAAACAAAACGCCCACAAAAACAAGGCGTTGTGCGTAAGTTTGCACCAAAGCGCGTTTTAATTAAGAGCCACTGGCTGATACTGTACTCATACAACGAAAGAAAAAGACGCAGCAGCTTGAGAGCAGCCCCAGCCAAAATTAGATGTTGCTGTAAAAAGCAAACTTTGCTTAAAATTTAATTTAATACTTGGCATAAACTTGCGGCAGCTGTCAGTTGCCGCCGCTACCGTTGCCAAGCCAATAATAAAAATAAAAAATTATAAGAACAACGAAAAAAAAAAATAAAAACAAAACGCGGCGACATGCAGCACATCACATGTATTGCTCATACGCCACGTGTGCAACGCTGACAAGATGTGTGTGTGTGTGAAGCACTTTTGAATGGAGGCGACAAGGCGGTTGTTTGGGTTGATATTTCAGTCACACCACAGGGAACACCCCAGGCGACACCGACAGGTGGCGGAGACAACGTGTATACAATTACAACTGCAGCAACAACAATGTATATGTAAACTATATGCAAATATATATAAACAATGTATACTGGCATGGAAAATGGCGTTAAATTTGTGGTATTTAAATATTACAGAGATATTCATAAATGCCATGGCCCGCAGTTACTGTAACAAATTTCATTTATATATGCAACATGTAAAACATTCGCAACACAATGAATTACGTATGTATAAGTATACATAAAGCGGTATGTAAGCAATACTTGTATATATGGTATATGCAACATTGTAAGAGTAATTTCAATTTTATCGTGAGTTCCTTGACAAGTTATTCAACTGTCGCAGTCAATCTGCGCAACTTGCGACTACACAAAATTGACAATTTGTATGTTCAGGACCCCCTCGAAGTTTTTGCCGGTTGCCAGCCAAGCGAGAAGTTCCATCAAAAGAAACTTTTACCACTGACACTACTAACTAAACGAATGTTAACTTTGTTGAATAGTTTGTCCTTCGGCTTTTTGTTCGATTATTGAACTTGATTTGTGTTTAGCTCAAAGCAATACCAAGTCACTTAATACTGTCGTTCTGGTAAATTTATAAAATCCAAAATTGAACTTTTCAAATAAATTGCGACAAGTAAGTAAAAGAAAGTAGTGAAGCAATACGAGAAGCTGGCAAACAGCTACTGCAGTCGAAATTCTTCATGGTAAATTTTGCATGGAAGCAGAAAAATTGGTTTTTGTATAAAAAAGTTCTCTTCACAGAAATTCTAAAAAAATTACTCACTTTATTGGGCAGAAATACCCAACTAACGATGTGAGCAACACTAACAGCGATGCAGAAATGCAGATGTGCCCGCACGATTTGCAAAGTAAGCAATAATAATTAGCTATGTAAAAGTATCGTGCATTATTTTTATTAAGAAGAGTTTTTGATAAATAAATTCCATTTAAAAATATAAAACATAAAGTTTTGGATATTTATCAGTGCACATGTATACTGGCTAATCTTCCATTGCAAAGAAATAAAAACATGAAATACTGAAAAATACTAGTTATACATGATTTAGTTTTATATCGCATTAGTAACACTTAATTCTTCTTCTCCCAAACTCTTGTTTACCTCTTTTCGGACTCGCTTATGCTCCTCCTGAGGTGTGGGTATGCAATCTCAGCATTCGTCTGCAGGCATTCCGATCCTGGATCATGTCATCGCTGAGACCCATTCCTCCCTTATGTTTTTGCATTTGAAAAAGGTGAGGTTTTTGGCACTTGTGTACACCGGCGGTTGTCTCCAGACCCGGTAACCAATCGCATACACTTAATTATAGCAACAAAATTGTTAAACATGTGTACACACTGGTAGTTTTTTGAGCTTTTACAGTGTGGGGCAGAAGAGCCCTTCTTTTTGTAATCAAAGGTCTGGAACCAGCAATTATTCCATCAAGTTTTTGTAGTGGAAGTTGTTGGACACTTTTGAAGATCTGTCTTTCTACATTTCTTCTAGCTTATATTTGTTTGTTTAGTTCGTTTCCATTACTCTTCATCAAGAAACCCTTTTAAAAGTTAAACGTCGCAAAAATTTTGAATTTTGCCGCTTCGTCTCTAGAAATTTTCAAAAATAACCAATTTGCTGAACTTTTTTCTCATTTTAAGAATTGGTTGTACATGCGTGTTACCTTTCTGGTAATTTTTTTTTTTTTTAAATTTTTGAATATAAACAATTTTCGCTGAAAGATTATGCACAGGACATAAACAATGTTTACAAGAAATCAATAATTAATTTAGTGCAATTTTTGCATTTAAAAAAAAGTGCATGCAAAGCTTTTGCATATAAACGATTTTTGCTAAAAGGCAACAAACAGCATATAATCAATATTTGTACAAATTTAGTTAAAAGTTCAGTGTTTGCAAAAAAAAAACATAAATCGATCGCATGTAAGAATTTTGCATATAAGCAATTTTTTGCCAAAAAACAGTTAACAGTAACAAAAACATTTGGAAAAAAAAATAAAAGTAAACATAATACTATTTTTGCGTACAAGAAGAAAAATTACAATAAAAAATTCCATACAGAATTTTTGCACATAAGCGATTTTTGCTTAAAAGCAATAGACAGTAACATAACAAATATTAGAAAAGATTTAAAAATAATTGCAATAATAACAAAAAAGCAGAAACGAATCGCATGTTAAGTTTTTGCATATAAGCGGTTTTTGCTAAAACGCAATAGACAGTGATAAAAATAATATTTGAAAAAGAAGTAATAATAACTGAAATGCTTGCAAAAAAGCATATAACAATCGCATGTAAAGTTTTTGCATATAAGCGATTTTTGCTAAATCGCAATAGATAGTAACATACAAAATATTTGAAAAGAATTTATAATAAGTTCAATAATTGCAAAAAAGCATAAACCAATCGTATGCTAAGTTTTTGCATATAAGCGGTTTTTGCTAAATCGCAATAGACAGTGTAAAACAATATTTCAAAAAGAAGTAATAATAACTGAAATGCTGGCAAAAAAGCATAAAACAATCGCATGTAAAGTTTTTGCATATAAGCGATTTTTGCTAAAAAGCGAAAGACAGTGATAAAAAAATATTTGGAGCAAAATATAATTAATTAAATATGTTTTTGCAAATAAGAAACAAACTTTGCAAAAAAGCAATAAACCGCAAGCAAAATTTTTGCATATAAGCGAATATTGCTAAAAAGTTTAGTTTTTAAAGTCCAACTAATCGATTCAACAATGCAGTTTGTTGAATTTCTCGAAAAATAATTGCAGTAGACTTTGGGAAAAACTATACGATTGTAACTATTACGATAAAATGCATTGTGAAATCGACATCAAAGTGCAGAAGAGCCTTGAATAATCGGTATTATAAGCAATACTTTCACAAAAAAAAAAAACAATAAATAATTATATAAACAATATAAGTTCCCTGTAAATAAGCAATAATTGCCAAAATAACTTTCTATTTAGGTATTTATTTAATTGTTAAATAAAAATTGTTTATAAGCAATAAAAATATGCGGATTTTACTTATTTGTCTGCAAATGCAATAAAATAATTGAATTTTTATTTAAATATAACATAAATATTAAATTTACAAATTGATTACTTAGTAATCTTACAAATAATATTCAGCAAATGTTTGATATTTTTAAACAATTCATAAAGACTAACCCTTAGCAATAAAAATTTAAAAGTAGCGGCTGGCATTGTAGAAGGGAAAACAATTTGAACCAATTAAAACTTGATTTAATATTATTGAAATATTGCAAAATTTTGCATTGAAAGAATTAAATTAAAAGGAACTTAAATGTTATCTTAAGTAAATAAAACAAAAAGTTTATTTATTTACAAGTTATAAGCAAGTGAGTAGTTTTCTACCATGGCAGCTTTGCATATAAAATGTGTTTGCATAAAGCCGATTATTGCTGTCAAAGCATTAGAATGTATTGACAAACTGTGTGTCTTTAAGGTAGTGTTTAAATGGAAGCCAAGCTATGTTCGAAAGAAACCAAAATGAAGTCTTTTAACTGACATTTTCCTTAGAATTGAAAGGACTAGCGTCAATCTAAAGCTTAACAAAAATCATTTTTTTGTGCTGAACCAAATATCTTTCTTCCAGTGTCACATACTGTACTCAAATACTCATTTGTATATTCTCTCAACAAGTCATATTTCTCTCTCGGCTTGGCTAAGCTCTCATAGCTTTCATCTGCCCAAGTCTTTAATCTCATCCAACTCTATTACTTCATTAAAAGTTACTCTGCTTTGTAAGCATTAAACAAAAATCATTGACCTTTGGTAAATATTAAAAGCCTGTTGATGTTTGTAGTCTGCATAACCTTTCAACAACCAAATGTCTAGCACTTACTTAGACAACATTTAGCTTGACTGGACATTGAACCAGTGCCGGATAATCCCATACAACTTGAACACTCTAACTCAACCTTACAACACTGTCTGTCAATGGCAAGGCCAAAGCAACAAATGCTTATCGATTGCAATATTCAAAGAATACTTGAACCATTTACGATTATAAGTATTTCTACGTGATTCCATTCCCTAGCTCTGGACAGGAAGGACGTGAGACATGACAGTTTATTTGTTGCGTGTGGCTGGAAAAGATATCGTGTGAGTTTTTTGTGTCTGTCTGTGTAAGAGTTTATGTTTGTGTGTGTAAGAGTTTGTTTGTAAAACATATAAAAAGTATATATAAAAGGCAAAAATTTATGACACTCATACATAGCATAATTATTTTATTATAATGTGAATTTCTAGTTATGCGCTGAATTAATCGGTTATCGATATAATGTTAAAACATTAACGAATCGCTATTTACTTTTAATTAACTGCATTACTGAGTTTAAGTGTTGCACACACTGGTTTCAAGTACATTTTGAAGTGCTTTCTAACACTATTCATTAAAGTGTACTTTATGGCAAAGTCGCATATTTAAGGCATAAAACGAGTTTTGTTGCAATTATAGCCGAGTCTTAACTTTCTTGCCACATGCAACTTTATAACATACATTTTTTTTTTTTTGTTACACGCTTACAAAGTCAACTTGTTTGGGCTTCTATTTAAAGTCTATTCTTTGCTGGAGTAGCCTCCAGTTGTCAGATTTTTACTCTTGGCCGGAAGCAAGCATGTGGTAAAAACAATCTTGGATTATGCCACAAAACAGCTGCACGTTTCGTGTTGTGCCACAAAACACGGGAAAACACAACAGAAGAAACGCTTTCACGTAAAACGGATGAATTTTCGCTATGCAGATGAGTACCATGGGATCAAAACTTGAAGTTGCGATAAAATTTTGTACCAAGAGTAGTTTGAGAATAAAGTGTGGCAAGGTTATGTAAAAGTTTTTTAAACAAAAATAAACTACTTAGTTTACTACTTAGATAACAAATGGTATGCTACTAAAGATATAAATTTCACTGAAAGTTGTCATTATTGTTGCCTACTTGCTAGCGCATTGGAAGTTTTTGATTTATTGTTATTTTTAAAATTTCTTGCTATCTGGGCAGCACTGATTAAAAAATGTTTTTTTATACCCTGTACCTATAGGTACAAAGGGTATACTAGATTTGTGCAATGTATGTAACGGCAAGAAGGAGGCGTGGCAGACCCCAAGTCCTTTATACCAAAATGCTTATCATAACCTCGGGTAGCGATTGAGCCATGTCCGTCTGTCCGTCCGTCTGTCCGTCTGTCCGTCCGTCCGTCTGTCCGTCTGTCCGTCTGTCCGTCTGTATGAACACCTAGATCTCGGAGACTATAAGAGCCAGAGATACGAAACTTTACCAGCTGATGCGCATATTTCCTCAGAAGATCAAGTTTGTTGAATCATGTTAATATCTTTCCCCGTTCCCCCGTAGCAGAGTTTCGCGGTTTTTAGCTAAACCGTTTAGTATTTTAATCTGAAACTTAACAGAACGATGCGTTGTGGTTAAATGCATCTGTGTGTCAAAAATAAACAAAATCGGACATATACAACAAAAGTTATAGTCTAAAATGTAAAAATTTCACCTCCCCTTGCCTATAAACTGCGTCAATATTTGACTCTACGTAATAATAGTAACAAATGACCTAGAACCACCAATTTTGGTAAGCTGATTCATGTGCCTCAAATAAACAAATCCACATCCAAATTTTATCAATGCAGCCTCCCTACCCCCGCAATCGATTTACCGTGTTTTCTCCCACACCCTTCAACATATCGCCTTAAAACTTACCCCATATACTTTAAATAACTCCTTTGACGTAAATTTCGATTTTCATCAAAATCGGTTAAAATTTGCGGAACTTATAGGTATCAATATCGTTTTGCACCAACAAAAAAATGTTCCAATTGGAAACTCTTAGTAAGAATATGCAGGAATAAATCTTTTTTTGAGAAAAAAAGGTACAGGGTATTACACTGTCGGGCACCGCCTCGACTGTATTACATTTTTTCATTATGCATATTAAATAAAAATTAACTTTAACAAATTAATATATGCTTTTTATATTTTTACTAGTGGTGAATGTTTTGTGTTATATATCCATAATTTCTTTTCATTGCTTATATAAAAATAAGGCGGCCCCGATAGTTTAGCGGCAGTGCACTAGACTATCATCCCAGAGGTTGTGGGTTCGAATCCCACGTAAAGCCATGGTCCTGCACTTTCCAGTTTTCCTATTCCCCTAATTTTTCCTGTCTATTCTATATCACTTACTAACATTTTCGGTATCACAATGGGCCTATTCTTGGCCTAAGTGAGTTGGGACGCTAAGTCCCAACTGCCGCCCTAACCTACCTACCTACCTATATAAAAATAAATAAAAATAAAAAAATTTTCAAAATAAATTAGCCCAGCTAGGTCTGCGCCCATAAGTTAGCTAAGGTAGGTAAGGGCGGCTGCTAGCTTAGAAAGCCAGCACACTTAGGCCCGTACCGGCCCGTTGTGAAAGCTCTCTTTAAACCCTTCACCTGAGGTGAACACGCTAAAAGGATTCCCATCCCATTGCTGCAATGTAGCTTGCAATCCTCCTCGGACATATAAATGCTAGCTCCGCTAGGTTATGAAGAAAGTAGTTTTCCAAGTACTTATTCCTGCGTGTACTGAGAGCCTCACAGGAGCAGAAAAAGTGTTCTACTGACTCAAACTCTTACTCATCTTTGCAGCTTGTGCAAAAGTCATTGCTCGGAGCGTTCATTCTGGTCGCTGGTGTTCCGACAAGCCAGTGTCCGCTGATCGCTCTGACAACTGCCGAACACTGCGACCGGTTGAGTCCACAGAGCCTGGCGGAGCTTTTTGGGCCATATTTGGCGGATGATTGTACAGTGGGGTGTATTGTACCACAGCCTTTGTACATGAGATCAAAATTTTTTCCTCGTTTTAAGCTTAAAAGTGGCCATTGGCATACGAATATTCTCTTTATCTAGTAAGATGGTACTGGTCGTGCCCTGTCTGGCCAATTCATCTGCTATCTCGTTGCCTGTTATATTTTGGTGTCCTGGCACCCAAATGAGGCTAATAACGAACTGCTGTGCCATCTCTTGATAAGTTAAAAATATGAAAAAATAAAAAAATCAACAATTTTTTTTAGTCGAACATCAGCTTTCTTGATTATTTGCATCTTTACTCAACACTCTTTTGTTAAAAATAAATGCTACATATCTTACAATCAGCTTGCAACATGAACTTCAAGAGCAAAGCTCTCGACTTTTATAATCTAAATATTTTATATGGCTTTGTGCGCAGCCAGGGATGTTTCTTTTTGCCAGTGTTGTAAATGCTTTTTTGTTGCCAAATTGGCACGTGATAGCTCAGTGTTAACAGGGTTTTATGCACATTAGGTGTGAAGAGTTTTCGAGCGTAGTATATGAATTATAAAAGTGCATGTCTTTATATATAAAATGTGAGCTTTGACTTTTATTTAGAAAAAGTGGAAACACCTGATACTAACGACAGCTAACGTGATTTGGCATATATTAAGATATGGGGCAGCTTAAATTTTGGAAACAAAAATAAGACCGTTGGCTAGGTGCAGTTTGACAGCTGCTCTTTATGGAAGTCGTTTATAAGAAATTAAGTTTGAGTTAGGAGCGTCTTAGTTGACTGTTTTTCTTGAAAATCATGAACAAAAATTTCTAACCTATTTCAGTGTTTTTTTTAACAAATTGAATTGGAGCCAACCAACCAACAATAAGAGATTTGTTTTTGTGTATTTTATTTTAAAAAATTGTTTTTTTTAAGTAACACAGTCCTACAGATACCTGGGTCATGTAAGCTAAGAGTCATTTCCGAATTAATTTGCTGCGTAGAGTCTGAATCCGGGGCCAAATTGGCTCATCTCGTCAGGATTTTGAGATAGGGCGTTTTTTCGTACTTTTGAGGTTATGTACAGGGTGCAAAAAATGTTTGTGGTCTGTCACTCCAGTTACATCATTTAGTACCACTTTTACCCTTCAATTTAAAAGATCAAGCGATCATTTACGATTTTCTCTCAAAGCCTTTGAGACAATAACACAGGCAAACTGGTTTAGTTGTTGGAAAGCTATGGGTAATTTTCGAAGTAATTTGCTGCGTAGAATCCGAATCCGGAAACGCCGTTTTTGCTTTTTTTTGAACAAAAAATTTTTAATTTTGGTTCGATTCACTTAGCCTAATGCAATAGAATTTCCCAAGTCCCTCAAATGCGTTGTTTTACTGATGAGCTCTTCATTTGTCTCGAATAGCTTAAAATACAGACATTTTTTCAGCTTCGGAAGAAGAAAATATTCGCTCGGGGGCATATTGGGAGAGTATGATGGATGGCACAGAGAATCATAGACTAGTTCATGAATTTTGCCATCTCGGTTTTTGACGAAAAAAAATTAAGTTTTTCTAATGGAACCTTGGATCAATTTTGAATATTAAAAAAAAAAAAACACTAAAATTTCTTTCCTTTTAAACTTCTTAAGCCTACCGATACGCTTCTTTGCAAAATACAAGTTTACAAGTTGTTTGCAAAAAAAAAAAGATTTACCAACCTATAATCAATTCTCCCGATTATTCATAGCTAATCCATAAAAATTTAAGTGATTCCGACACGGTTTATTTCAATACATAAATAAATTATAATTAAAATAAAATAGTTGAGCGCATATACTTTATTTTAATATTCACAATAACTAATAAAGATATGGCATTTAGTTTAAAATCCCTCAAATTTTAATTTCATATTATGCCTAAGCCAGAGCCATTATTTTCAATTATTTGGCCAACATTTAGCGCATTAGCACGATACCAAAATACAACAAGAGCAACAACAAGGACAATAACTATTTAGAACCATTTTGAACGATTTAAATAAATGCATAAAATTCACTTAGAAATGCATTTGAATTTGATTTGATGGCAACCATAACAATAAGCCTAAAAGCACATTTGATTTACGAAGTGGAAAACGGAAAACTAAGAGAGTAGTGGAAAACCGGCACGTCCTTACCAATACAAGCATGCATACATACAGAAATGCGCAATCAAAGCGGAGTGTGTGTGTGTGTGTGCGTGTTGCATTCATAATCATAATAATGATGACGTTTCCACTTACTTATAACACCCAGGCACGTACTTAAACGACTTCCTAATTGTCGGGGAAAATAAATTGTCTATGAATTTTGCGGCTGGCCGCTTTCAGTAGCACAACTATCTGTATCTGTGTGAGAGTATGTAACTATGTGTGTGTGGTATTTGTTACCTGATACACAAAGATACAAAGTTTAGTTCTAAATGAACTTGAAAGTGCAAAGTTGATGTAGCAACAAGAAATTGCAGACGCCCCCCTTCCTAACAAAGATGTTTGCAGCATTTGCTGCAGGCGCCTGAAATGCTGCAACAAAATATTTACAATAACTTAAAAGGCTTTGCTTGGGGCCAAATGCTGGGTGCAAAGTGTGTGTATAAATAAATCAACGTTTATTTAGTGACAGATATTATATACTACAGAGGCGTAGATATCATTTTGTAATTGAAGGGGTACCATACACCATACATTCCTGTTCTCCAATACTCTCGAATTTCACTATCTGGAAAATAATATTTGATTTCATTAGCTGTGAGTCAAAAGTCTTAAGCATTGAATTACATTTTTTATAAACTTCAATTATAATAACATCGTTATACTTATGAAGATCATAAAAAAAGTATACATATTCGAAAATATAGGGTGGGTCATTTGTTGGTTTGGTTGTTAAACACTCATTATTCGGAAAATACGCGTCCAAAGTGAATGCTCTTCGATATATATCAAGTTCATAGCTACTCAATTTTCGTCATGGAACGTTTAATAACCAAACAACGCGTAAAATTGGTACAGATGTTTTAAAAAAAAAGGTCGTTCTGTGAAAAAAACATACTTGAGACCAGTGTCGACGAGTCGCCGGGTACAACGACGCGAGTAGTTTCAAACTTGCATTTGCCAAATAAAATGCAATTACCAAACAAATCAACAAATGGCCCACCCTATACTTTTTGAGTTCGTTGCTAGAAAATGTCATGACCGAAAGATAGATAGTAGTCCAAATGGAATGTCATATTTTAAAGATCGCGATTTTTTTACGAACTGCTTGCCGAAGGGACAAGTAAATCGTACCTGAACGAAGAAAGTCTACTGGATGCACATAGTGAAGAAGTAGTTTAGGAATTCTGAAAATCTGACGTGAGGGCATCTTCTGTTTTGCTTTTTCTGGTGCTGCGAACCCAAAGACATAGACTGGTCAGAGGAAGCCTCTTTTTGTTGGTTTTGTGGAATCAGGGGGGTTTCAAACCCCAAATTCATTCCATATCCGCGCCACTTTTATACTTGGGTGACTGCATAGTCATGTGTTAGATTGTTTATGCAACATTGAAGGCGAAGGCAAGTTGCAAGCTTTGTCAATGCCAAAAGCAGCAGACTTTGATTTGCAATAGCGCAAATTTCCGCAAGTCAAACGAGAAAAATGAGTGAAAAATTCAAAAGACGTATGCTTTCTTTTAGAGAAGGCTCAAGTCCAAAGAAAAAGGAAATGATATGAATGCGCAATCATAGCACTGTCTGTTGCAAAGGGGTAAGAAAGGAGAAGTAGCTACTACAGAGCCAGCCGCCGGCAACAACAACTACAACAACTTTAAGAACCACAAAGTGCAGGTGACAAACTCTTTCATAAAACCCATGTAGTATGGGTGCAACAAAAAAGAAGAACCACAGATACATATGTGTATATTGTACCTAGTTTCAAGAGAACATGAGACTACATGAGAAACCGAACACAATGAAAAATGCCAGCGGATATGAAAAACTATTTTACAGCTGCTTTTGTAGTCCACTGACTTTCTAAGTGTACATATATTATATACTACACATATACATATGTATATGTATACGTTTCTATGTACCGACTTTGCTTTCATGACTTTCAAAAGTTTTTCTTCTTTTTTATTACAATGCCTGGTACATATAGCTTTTGATTTTAATTTATGATCCATGCAACTTCAATGCATGCGTGAGTAAGTGCATCTTTGTCCAGCTTTATTTTCCAGCAACAAGCAGAACTTAATCTTTTATTGTAAAGCTTTCAATGCATGCAGTTTGTGGCAAGTCATGTACTACAATATATAAGCAAAAGCTCGCAAAATTCCATGAAAGTCGATATCATTATATAATAATAAAAATTGGATTCATTGCAGTAGCGCTTGAGCGACTTTACTATAAACTTAAGAATTTTTTTTAGAAAAAAAAGAAGGAATAACTGCGGATGGTTAAGTGGAAACTTTAAGTAGTTAGCCAAACGTAAAGTAGTTTCTTATTTGATTGGATTGGTTAGGTCTTGAAGTAAACAAAAAACCAAAAATTTGGAGTAATCAGCAAATTTCTTAAAATATCAGCTAATTGATAAGATGGCTGAAAATCATTCAATTTACTGATAATTATTCGATATGGCTATAATAAGTAAGAATTTTATTTTTAGCTAAGACTGCCCGTAATATTAGACGATTTTTATGTGCTTTGAAATATAGGGCCCATACCCAAATTACGTGACCCGTTTAGTGGGGGGAGGGGGTCTTGAAAATACCACGCTTGGTCACTCGACCGGGGGGAGGGGTTTAGGTTTATGTCACGTAGTGCCATGAGCTTTTTTAAAAAGCTAAAAAATAGTACAAATCGGGTCACGTAATTTGGGTATGGCCTCTAAGTTGTAGATTGTTGAGGACTATGTGTGGGGTCTTTGCTTAACAGAAAAGTAAATTCATTTATTATATTATCTTAGTTTATACTTCGATGTATCGATACAACGATGTTTTCCAGTTAAAAGCATTGAAAACATGGTTGCTTTTATCCACAAATTATTTAAAAATTTAAAAAGATGAAAATTCTGACTGGAACAAAATATTCATTCAATATATTGTCTTATTTTAAATTTCGATATATCGATACATCGATGTTTTCCAATTAAAATCGTTGAAAATATCGATGTTTTTCCATCACTAAGTTTTCTAATAGGGATGTGAAGAGGATTTTTTATTTTTTTCGAAAATAACTTTTCAAAAGGTTAGAGCTTCAAGTATGCGAGAAACTTCTAAGCTTTTATCTGTAACTCTTGATATCAGTATCCGATTGGGTTAAGTTTTTTTAGTACTAACATATTTCCGAGCTAAAAAGTTTGAGGTTAAAATATTTGATATCACGGCCTAAAATTGCGAATTTTTTCTGTAGGAAGAAGAAAGCTGAAGACGACTTTAGTCTATCTAGGAATTAAGCTTATTCCCAGATAAAACTTGATATCATTCGCTTTCATTACAAGCGCAAAGCCACGAACTTTTACTACTGCAACAAATATTTGAATGTAATGTATATACTGTCTGAGTATAGGGTATCTATACAAATTTTGTACATGTATGTAGGTACATAATAATGTCTGTTCATAAGCTCGGAATGATATTGTTACTGCACAATGTTTACACTTGCTTCGATACCTTGAGCATGCAATTGCATTCATTTGTTTTGAATATCCTTCACATTTGGCAATACCAATGCAGTTGCCATGTAAAGTGTTGATAAACGTCCTTAAATGGTAAACACTGTAAGGTATGTGTGTAAGGCATCCCTGGGGGAGTCTCAAAAGCTTTCATGGCGTGCCATGTTTGCATAGAACAATAGACGAGCTTCTCACATAGACTGTTATGCCCCAAGCCCGCCCCAACTGGGCTTGCAAGTTATATGTCTGTGATTTGTGGAGCTCAGAACTTAATATATATTTCTAATTGAATCTACTTACATTGGGTTTATTTTGCAGATTAGACATTAAGTAGCTCAAATTCTTAATTTAATGGCTATGCATTTATTGATGAAAACATAGATAGTCACACTTACTCTGGCATGCAAAATTAAGCAATTAACATTATGAAACTTGAATCTATTTTTGTAAAATGAAATCGACAGCTTATAGTGTAATTTAGGTAATTTTAAAATTAACAAAAATATGTTAATAATAATTCGTAAATAATAAATGCAGTTGTGGTCATTTCAGTTAATTATTTAAATGGCTATTTTTAATCTAAGGGCCTATACGCAGTTCGAAAAATTAGGCGCGGTATGACAAAACTTCATATAAAAAAAAATCCCAAAAGGTATATCCCACATGGGATTTTTTTTTCATAAAGAGATTTTCCAAATGGGATTTTTTTTTTATATGAAGGGATATCCCAAATGGGATTTTTTTTTATATAAAGTTTTGTCATTCCGCGTCATTTTTCAAACTGCGTAGACCCCTTTATCAATAAGGCTTTTAATTAAATGATGTGAAAGTCAAAGCTGCGATGGAAAGGCAAAAAGGAACTTCTTGGGACTGTTAGCTAATATTGTGTTGCTTTTAAAAACCGGAAATTATTTCATTTCAACTATAAGAACTATGCTAAAAAAGTGAAATATCCAGCTCTTCTTTTTTCCCCTTCTTTGTTAAAGGCCCATACGCAGAATGCAAAATTTCGCACGGAATGACAAAACTTCAAATAAAAAAAAATCCCAAATGGGAAATTTTCCATTCTGCGTATGGGCCTTAACGCTAACTGGCGGCTGTTACTGTCGCTGTTAAGCCTACTTCTGGTTGCCCCTAAAGGTATGATATAATTTTTGCCATAGTGTACAATGGGTCCGCGTGGCCAGATTTTGGCCAAAAGCCCTCAAGATGAAAGTCAAAATTTGGACAAAATGATATTACAATATGATGTTACACATATTAAGGTATCTTGTGCAGAAAAAAACTTTAAATTATTATTAGTGGTTTTTAAGTTACTGGCAATCAAAGTTGACATTTTGTGTTTTATGAGAAAAAAAACCTGCATTTACTATGATACATGTAGCTACGAAATTTTCATTCACTTTATTAGAAAAAAAAACAAAATTGAGCTTAAAAACTATTCGGTTTTAAATATATTCGAGTAGTTATAAAGATTTTTTTAATTTTTGTATCATTTGGCTACTTTGCATTAAGGGTACCTCCGACTACCTCTCGATATTTGATCGAAAAATATTTTATAAGTTTCTTCACATGTTTTAAAAAAAAAGTAATTTCTCCCGATATTCGGAAAATGAATTTTGTATCTAAAAGTTTAATTTTAAAAATTGACCCCCAGGAAATTTTACTATTTTTTGAATTTCTTTGCTGCCTGAAAGTATGCTTCAATAACGATTTTTTCAAAGGCTGTACTAAAATGCACAAAAAATTTACAATTCGAAAATTATATAGCATACTTGCAAAGATGCAAATCAAAAAATGTAAAAATGATAAATTTTGACGAAAAAACGTAAAAATGAAATATAGATTTTTTAATTTTTTTTTCTAAGATTAAAAAAGCATGCAAAAAAAATTATAACAGTTAAAAACCAGATGGATTGGTGATTTCGTCTTTCTGTAATTTGCTTGGAAAGCTGAAACTATTTGGGGCTATAATTCCAAAACCATTCAATATTTTGGATATAGGCTATTTTTCAATGTATGAGGAGCTCATATCTATCTCTGTGTGAAATATGGTCCAATTCCAATGAACCGTTGTATTAAGTTAAAAAAATTGTTTGGTTTTTTTAAGTTTTTTCCAATTTTAGTCTGTATTATCTATGTCTCAAAAAAATCGGAGGGCGCTAAAACTTCCCAGAAAAATAGTTCAATCATTTAGGAACACGTGTGTTAAATTTTATCACTCTAAAAAAATTATCATGGAAATTACAGAGTTTTGGCCAAAATATGAAAATCTGGGCCCACAGTGCGCTGTTAAAAAAGCACCCTTTATATTATTGGATAATGCTAATACTAAGATGTGCCTCCTTCTTAAAGGAAAAAATGAATAAAACTTGCTATAAGTTTTAAAATTGGTAGTTTTTGGGATTTTTCAAAGAATCATATCCCAGTAGGTATTTGCAATAAAATATTTTCTTAGATTTGGCTTGTCTTCGAAGAATTCTACAGTCTATTGTTCTTAAGCAGATATGCAAATTCGATATCTTGTTTATTTTTTTTTTACATACGTCTTCTGAAGCACTGCGTCTGAATTCACTTAACTATTCTTTGGATCAATCCCGAGTCTGCCCTTACTGGAAATTAAATTTTTTTTAAATAATTTGCTGTACAAGATCGCGAGGTGAATAAAAATTAAGTAAAATTGTTTCTTTTCTACTTAAATTTAACAACTGCTAACTTTTACCAAAAATTTCATCTTAAATCTAATGAAACATAATATTAAAATATCTTAAAGTATTCGACAAAGAATATTATCGTTAGCATTGCTTCAATGCGCTTCGTTGCTCTTAAAGAGTGAAAATAAAAATAACAAATTACTTGTAAATGTAAGCCAGCTTTGCCTTTAAATAAAAATAAATTATATTGAGTCAATTTAAAATTTTGATTTCCTTGGCCGGCATCATCCTTACAGTCAAAAAGCCTAATCTACTTGTACAACAACAAAAAATAAAATAAATTGAAATATTTTAATAATGCGACAACTTTTTATTGCCATCATACAATGCTATTAAAGTGTAATCTGCTTGAACATTTTAAATCCTGCGCCTGTCATATTTATATATACAGTAGCTGGGCAGGACTTTTTTGTGGGGTACTGCAGGGAGCTGCCGAATTAGCTACTTAGCCGCCTTCAAAGCCATTAACCTAATTGGCTGGCTGCCTTGGCAGAAGCCATATCATCTCTACAGCTCTGCTTTGGTTTTCTAATAAAATTGTTTAAGGATTACATGCATACTTAAAAATGTATCTGTTGTTAATCTTATTTTGCACGACACCTTCTAACCTTTGATTTTTTCTTTTGGTTTCGTTTCAGTGTCTCGACTCTAAAGGTAAGCTACTTTTTGGGTATCAAAAGACCCCGGTGTGTGTGGGTCAATCTCTTGTGGGTGGCTCGTTCCTGTTCCTTGCCTTAAACCTTTGAAAAGGTTTTCAAATATGTTACTGTCAGCGTGTTTGTAAATGTATCTTTGCCTTAAGGCAATTTAATTTTGTGCAAGTGTGTCGCCTAAAATTAGATTAAATATAATATGTTGTTTTTGGGCTCAGATACTTGGCTGTTTGTTTGGAGTTGGAAAGCTGTCGTTAAGCTATTAACACCTTACTAGAGCCATTAATTAGGCACAATGTTAACTGTTATAAGCCCTTTAGGGTTTTTGGTATGCTATGGCTGCCTGATTTGTCAATTTAGTTAATTAAGTGTTTCATCTGCCAGCTGACAGACAGCAACTGTAATAGCCTTAATTAACTGATGTCTTTATGTAGCTCCTTTTGCACATCATTAGGAATATGCCTTGAGAGATTTGTAGTACATGTGAAACATGTTCTACAGCTGCACTGGGGTTGTCACTTGGTTTCGAAAAAGAGAGCAGCGAGCAATATTTTTTGAACGGTAATGGTTCATTTAGAACAATTCTTCATTGCATTCGCTTAAAGCAATTTTCGAACAATTGAGATCGTTTAGGACCAGCCGGAGAGAAGAGAGAAAAAGCAATACTGTTCGAAAGCCAGGTCGTGACAAATGAATGAACGATGGCTAGATCGAAAATAAGATCCAAATGGTTCGGAAAACCAGAAGCGGAATACGCTCAAAGGGGAAACCCCTCAGGTGAGTTCAGCGACATAAACACATTTTGAAAAAAATACCCGCAGATGAGTTCAGATACATTTCGGGGAACGAAATTACTGATAAACTGGAAAGAAATGGTACTGAGAATGCTCTTATAGAGACCTAAACCTATCTGTGGAGTTGGCTGACACTTCACTAAGGAGGTGCTGCGGGACGGGGAGAAACTTAAACGCAACACGAACTGTATCAAAATTGTGGGCCTAAGGCAGGCCAAGCAGCTCCTAGGTTTCTATATCTGAGATAGGTATTAGCAAATTCAACCCATCTCTGTGTACGCGTCGACAGCAACTGAAAAGGTCACCGCTGAGATTATTTTTCAGATTTGCCCAAACTGCGTGGAAGAAAAACTATGGTGAGGTCGGCGCTAAGAATATGGTGTCCTTGGGCGCAATGCAGCGCTTCGTACGTTAGCAGCTTCCAACAGGATAAGCCCCCTCTATCTTAGCCTCACCTTTAGTCTAAAGCGTCACCTGTGGGATTTCTACCGGGACGACTGTCACCTTGACCACTTGGTCAAGAAGAGGGAGACTTTCTATGGCGTTACTTTCGTAGACAGTTTGACGCGCAGCCAGCGTACTTCGGTTGACAGCTACATTTGAAGGGACTTTCACTATAGGCATAGCTTCTGGGGGGTTTGCAGGTGCCGCTTGGCTGCAAGTCCTTTTGGGAGTGTTCGTGGGCGGCGTCGTTGTTCGACTGAGCCTCTTTACTGCCTGCTTAAAGTACTTATTTTGGACAAATGTTTCCAAACTCTTAATAATTACTAAAAGTTTTGGAAACATGCATACCACTCACGAAAACAGATCCAAGAACAATTTCAACGTTGATTTTTCCAATATCCTTTCATTATTTCATGCAAAGTAAACATTATTGTAAAACAGTTCTAAAAAAAAATCTACAGCCATTATTTGTAAAAAGCCGGACTCAACCCAATAATATTGTTTTAAAAATTAATTTCTCATACTTTTTACCCATGCAGGCACGCAATGTATGCAACAATATTTTGCATAAAAATTGTTGCAATATTTATAAAAGAATAAAATATGCAACTGTATAGACTAGAATGTTGCGACTCTTACGCAAGAATTAATAATAAAAAAGTATATGTATTTCTAGAAGGGAAACACGACCAAAAACAACAACAATGTAGACACTGAACGCAACTCAGATACAAATTCCATTAAATGTTATAGGTTAAAAGTGGATGGATGCAGTTTCCTGGGTTTTGCATACCAAGGATGCCAAACCCTTTCAATAAGTTGGCATATTGCGTATGGTTTTACTGGGTCAAGTTAAATGAAAAGTGCAAATAGCATGTTGTCACTTGGAGAGTATTTTATTAAATTTAACAATTGTGCCTGCTCCTGGTGCTTTGTTTGAGCACATCCTGTCAGTTGGCATGTCATCGTGTCTATCTGCTCAGTATTATTGACACATTTTCAAGTGGAACGCTGAAATATGAATATCAAATATGAACATCTCAAGCAGTTATTCATGACATGACTAGATGCTAGCAAAAACACAGTGTCACCCAACACCCACAGCAGTCGGAGGCGGCACAGACAATGTGTATTGTGTTTGTAATACTACCTTTTGCCCAGGCCACATGCCGCATGCCCCACACACACACACACACACACTTGAGAACAAAAGCGCTGAAGTGGTTTCATCATCTCAGTGACAAGACGCTGTGGAGCGACCTTCTGAGACGTTAACTTATGAACGTCATTGTAGACGTTGATTGCCGCGCGTTGATAAGAGTGTTGATAACACGGTTTGCGGCTTTTTTCTACGCTCTCTAATGACACTCTGCCAGCACTCAGCTGTTGTTCCAGCTGTTTGTTGTTACTATTAAGTGGGCCAAGTAAGTGAGTAGGTGAGTGAGTAAGTGAATGAGTGTCCTTGGATTGTTCTTGAGTTTGCCGCTGAGCGTTGTCTATAAATTTCAAGGTATACGCCCACACTTATATACACATGTATCGTACATTATACAAATTCATATGTATGGCTTTACATACTCATAAATCAGGCATTAATGCCAAGCATTGCTGACAGCTGTTCTATGTTTTTAGGCCAGCCCCAAAAGTAATCGGCCTAGTAAAGTGGTTCCATTTCTTAGATGCATATCTGGGTATACGCTTTCACGGTCATTTTCAAGATGGCGGCATATTCACAAGTCACTCAGTCCGCCAAATCTGGTTTCAACTCTATCCTCATTCAAGCAATACAACACCAAAGCACTTGAAAGAAAGAAGAGGCCCTGTGATAAGTATCGGGCCCTAAGCGCGATGCTTGCATTTTTATAAGAACTTTAAGAGTACTTAGAAAAATCCCCTCATTAATAACGACTAGGCGGCTTAAAACAAAAAAAAGCACAAACAGTTGCTATTTGTACTGTACTTATATTCTCCATTACGAAATGTCGTTAAAAACTCCTCCTTAATCGATTAAACTTTGCAAAACTCGACTTCTCGTTCAAATTGTCTGCAATTTCGGCCAAAACCTTCAAATATAAGCGCAGCACGCCCATTCTACGTGGTATGCTCTCGATTACAGAATTTCGCCTCTACTTGTCAATCATGATTGATATTTTTTCAATTTGAACGTTTTCTGAGATACTCAGCCGTGCTGCGAAAAACAAAAAAACAAACCGAACAATTTTATTCGTATTCGTTTTTACGTGCTCCGGAAAACGTATTTTTTTGTCAATATTTCCCTATTTATTTTCGATGAATTCGTATATTTCCCTTTTTTTCGATAAATTCCCATGTTGTGTTGGCGCGAAATTATATTTGTTTGATACAAAACAGCTGACAGGGTTACCGCCGTTTTGCACCTTTTTATTACTATATGTTGTTTACATTTAATTTTGATTAAAATATTGCTATTTCTTTATTATTCTTTATATTTCATAAAATTACACAAAAATATTACTTAAGCAACAATATATATTGGAATTGGCTATTTTTGTTACAAGCGAATTTTTCTTTTTGTCATGCGGAAACCCTGGCTGACTTAACGTCATGTGTTCGTGTATGATATGTGCACATACACGAACACAAAAAAAAAAAATCGTTTTGGCTGTGCATGCTATTTTTTGGATTAAGTCAGAAAAAAATAACTAAAAATAATTGTCAATAAATATAAAACTTTAAGTTGGCATAAATACAATCTAACAATATCAAACAATATTTCAAAAATTATCTTAGTATAAAATTTGTACTTTTTTAAACCTATTTTGCCGATTTGTTTTAGTTGCTCTTGCAACAAAACGTTCGGTTTCAAACCACATGAAAAATTCGGTTTGGTGAATCAAATGTTCGGATTCGTTTTCCGGAGGCCGGCCGAACTTTTTACAAAATCTTTGTTTGACGTATGTGATGACGAGACTCCGTTGGGGATACCATCAACTTTTTTTTTGCTTGAAAAACATCAAATTAAATATTTTTATTTTTACAAATATAAAAAAGTTGTGTTCTAGTAAATGCAGCCAAAGTGACACTGGCTGAACACATTTTTCAATTATACAAAAATTGCATAGTTTAAAGTTTGAAAAAAAAAACAATGTTTAAAAAAAAAAATAAAAAAGTAATACTAACGTAGTTTCTGGGCTAAGTCGCTTACTTTTCAAGATGCTCTCGTCCGCACGTATAGAACATATATGTACATATTAGCATTCATTGCATGCACGCACACGTAAACATCATTCGACACTCTCCCAACCCCTCCCTCGGCATTCATAGACAAATACAAAATCTAGTGTTATTAATTATTTAATTGTTACCACTAAATCTCATCGTATTAATATTCAATTTATGCATACAATTTTTAGCATTGTTAGTTGTTTGTTAATAAACCCTCGCGGATCCCAGCTGTATTTAATTATATATAATGCAGTTATTTATGCCGCTGAAACAAGAAAAAAACAAAAGTTATGCAACTGTATAATATTTCATGTAAATAGGTTGTCCTGACAAATGTGAATGCAAGTTTTGAAGCGGAGGTCGTAATAATTAAAGGCTTTGCTGCATAACTAACAATAATTAGCTAAATAAACAATTATTAATTTTAAAGCTAAAAAATTCACTACAGCTATGCTACATATAACAGACTAATTTGACTCATGGTGACACTAAATCGCATTTGGGAAAATATCGTAATCGAAGTTGATCGCGATTTAAAATAAATGCTAGAAAATATATGGTAAGATTTTGGGAAAGATTTGTCTGCAAATAAGCTTTAATTGTACTATGACGCTTGGAGTATATACCTTCCAAAAAAAGGAACTAGTTCATAAATGAACCCAGATTTACCAGGCGTTTTTTTGGGAAGACTTCTTGTTTATTCCGAATTCTTTTATTACAAATTTTAGCTTGGTTACTTGGTTCTTTTTACTTCGAATTCTTCTATTAAAAAATCTAAGAGAATGATGCGTATGATCAAGTCGGGAGCGGCTGAATCTTAGACACTTTGTTTTAAAACTGGGACTCGAGCCGACTTTAATTTTTGTGGACAAAACTATACAAGATCAGCTGACTATAGGCAAGATTTTGCTACCAAGATGAGGCCGCAGTTCCAAGCCGCTATAATTCTTAAATATTTTAGGATTATATCCGATATACAGGGCCGCCGAGAGAAAAACCGGAACCGGGAGAAATGTACGGGCCCCTCTATTGCATCTTTAGATTTGATCATTTAATTACGACAGTAATTAAACCGGGCCCCTGAAAAAACTCCGGGCCCGGGATGAGTCCCCAACCCCAATCTCGTCGGGCCTGCCGATATACCTTATATGGTACTTTGTATTACAATAAATTTTGTATGACATGTTCGTCCGTCGGTAGCGTAGTGGTAGCGTACTCGCTTTAGAAACCGAATGTCGGTGGTTCGAATCCCCGCAGTAGCACTGGTACATTTGCCTAGCACTGGCATCGCTAGCTCAAAGACGCTATTTCCCAAAGAAAAACTGTATTCCAGACAACGCCGTTCGGATTCGACCATAAACTAAAGGTCCCTGTTCTCTTCGAACAGTTATTAATTTAGATCCCCTCGCCCAGGGGCGACTGACACAATTGTCAGTCAGGGAAATTATTTATTTTATTTTTTATGTTCATTGAAAGATATTCTAACTCAAACATTTTACTTATAGAAATAAAGCTGAAACTTTGAGATTGTAAAAAATATAGCGCTTTGAAATAACTTGGCGGTAGACTCGGCTCGCGGCAAAAGTAAAGGAAACTTTGTGGACCTAAACCTGCTACCTCCTTATATGAGCCCAAATCACAAGTTTGATTATCTAAGCTCCTCTAATCTATAAGATCTAGGCGTTTGTACAAACGGACTGACAAATTCACCTCTTTATTTCAATTGCTTTGACCATTTTGATGGTAACTTGGGTGTAAACTCCAGTAGGGATGGGTATCGCGTACTTCAATATCGATATTCTGTATCGATGTGCATTGAATTAAACCAATGTATAATATCGATATATCGACCCAAAATATCGATATATCGATATATCGTCGCGTATAAATAATTCAACATAAACACACAGTGGCACTTGTCAAGTGGCCATTTCAACATACAGGCTTAGTTTTGGAGGAAAATATTGTCGAACATGGATTTCGATACAAACTAGTCGATTGCCAAAGAAAGAATATCGATATTCCAATATATAGATACACTTTCGTCCATCCCTAGTCTCCAGCGTCACCTTTTTTATGTTTTGTTTATAGCGCATTGTGTTTAAAATTGTGAAAAATGAAAATTACAACAATATGGCTTAATTTGCGCTGACTAAAACATTTGTGCGGAAAATTATGAACAATTAAAAAAATTAGCATGTTGCAATATATTTATGGCTTTTATGTTAAAGTGGCTCACAAATATGTCAAGTACAAAGGCAGGATTTGTGCAGTTTACAGATTTACATATTCTTAAACTATATTAACATCTGTCATCTGCATAAGTTCCACTTTAGTTAATTGTTTATATAATATAAACTTATTAGGTAATAAAGCTTGTACATTAAACAAACAAAGTATTTTTAGAGTTTAGAAACCTGAAACTCTCTCTTTATGTTTGAGTTAAATGTGAATTTTAATTAAATCACTAATTATGCAAAAACACGTTCACATTATTAGGCACACCGCAAATGTTAATTTTAAACTACTGACACTACACAAAGTAATTAATTGAAACACGAAAATAAAAAACGTAAAAATATCAACGTAAATAAATAAATGTCGGGTATTATAATAATATATACACAAAGGAATTTTATCAAGTTTGACTTCATTTAGCGAAAATGCAATAGAATTTAAAATTGTTATTTTCGCTCTTTTTTATAATATAAATTACTTTACTTAAAATGCATTAAGTGTAATATAATTTTAGCTGTCCAATTAAGTTGACTATTATGTGTCAACGATTTTTATATATTCAAGCAACGCTTTAAAATTTTAAACAGCTCACTATGAAAAAAGTTCGTGAAAGCTTATAAAATATACACAAATTTTGAAGGAACTTAGTCAATCGAACGAAAATGCAGCAAAAATATAAGGTAACGTTTTGTTGGCGTGTAGCACTTACAAAAAAAAAATAAAAAGATTTGGATTCTTTTTCTCTTCAGAAAACAACTTCACAAATGTACTCTGTAATAAGTCTTTTTGAACTTTGTGTTAACGTTTATGGCAACTAACGAAATTTTCATTAGTTTTTCCTTAAATCGCATAAATACAGCACACGTTTTTTTATATTTTTTTTAAATCCACAGGGATTGAACCATTTTGTTTGTCTCTTCTTTTCTAGTTGGCAACTTGCTGGATTTTAAATCGATATAGTTCATTCTCATTGCTTTGAAATCCATATACAATATTTACCGACAGCATTACCATGCATAAATAAGTTTCAACAACTTTCATTCACGGCATTGCCAACTTTGTCGCTAAGGCGTTGCCAGCCTTGCTACAAATTCGTCAACCTTAAGTCAGCGCTCTTGAGAAACCCAAACACAACAAATTAACATGGATTCTAAATTCGCCTGGTTTTTAAGCAGCTTAAAGAGGAACAAGACAAAATGGCCGTAGGATTTTCTGTTTTTATTATTTAGTACTTTTAGTACATTTGAAAAATATAGATTTTTCCGAGAACGAAGAGTTCCGAGTGTTTATAATCGTTTTCTTAAAAACCAGGAGTAAACGATATAAATTGTTATTGAAAATGAATTACTTCCTTACATGGTAGATATACCCGACTCTTATCGAGTTGCTCTTGTTATTACTATAAAGCCCGATTTTAGTTTCATTTTAAGGCCTATACGCAGCTCGAAAAATTTCGCGCGGAATGACAAAACTTCATATAAAAAAAAAATGACAAAAGGGATATCCCGAATAGGATTTTTTTTTATATTAAGTTTTGTCATTCCGCGCGAAATTTTTCGAACTGTGTAATATAAAATTTTAAATATAAAATTTTACTCTCAAAAATCTTTTGAAGGATACAAATTCAAATTCGTTTAATTTTAATCTCTCTTCTTGTCATGGATGGTTTACACTAAGTAGTCGCTTCAGTTACCTCTTATATGGCCAGAAGAACAAGGATAAATAAAAACATGTTTAATTATTCAGTTTTATCCAACAATTTTTTAACCTTGAAGCTACGACTTGAAGATCTAATTCGGAAACCATATTTTGCTGGCAGATCTGGATTATAGTTTCCTTTTGTAAATTTTCTATGAGTTAAAATCACGAAAATTGTGATAATAGCAACCTATGACAAACATCAGTGAAAGGTGTTGATAAATGAGTGTTGGCCTATCTACATGGACGTGTTGGATATTTGACGGATTATAAAAATAAAGAATTATTTTGGATTTTACCAGTTTTGCGAAATTATAACTCTAAATAAAGTGAAATACGAGAATGAACATTCACCACAAAGAGTTGGCTTGTAGTACACTTCGCTTAGATCAACGTATTAGCCTATATACACCTCGTATGTACATACATAGAAAATTAAAAAAATGGCGTACGTTCAAGTCGGGCGCGGACGTTTTTGGGATACCCTTGCCATGATATTTTAAGGTAACTTCGATTCTGCAAATAAAAATAAAAAATATAACTCTTTTGGGAATCGAACCTGGATCTCGAGCCGACTTGAGACCAACACTCTACCAACCATGCTATTCTTATTCGCAAAGGCGATTGGAACTTTGACCTCAAAAAAACATATTGCCTTTCTTAAACTTTTATTTCCCTTCCTTTCGCCATTCTTACTTAAGCTGTATCTTTGAAATTGTAGGTTATAGCCTCGTTTCGTATATCTCCCACTGGAGCATAGGGCCTCATAGGATGTTGATGTTGATCTCAGACCTTTATTACTATTTATTTACCTTCCTTTCGACATCCTTACTTAAGCTTTATCTTTGAAATTGTTATATCATCATTTCTTCTATCTCCCACTGGAGCATAGGGCCTCATAGGATGTACTTTGAAATTTTTTGAATGTAGAAGAGCTCCTGGAAAAAGAAAAAATATATGCAAGAACTTCCATCACATATTTTTGGAGTCTAAACCTCAAGTTTGTTTATTCTAGCTCTTAAAATACCAAAGTTCCAAAAGAACAGACGAACATTAATTTCTTTTGTTCTTCTGACTATATTGGCATTAAATCCTGCGTCTACTTTTCTATGTAGCACAAACTTAATATAAGTCAGTTATGAAGGCTTAACTGCCAAATCGATAAACTCCACTTTTTGAATTTTGCGAAATTTAAAAGTCAAAGTACTTGGGGATCATCCATAAACTACGTGACGCTGATTTTCGTCAAAATAGACGCCCTCCCTTTTATGACACATTGACGGAATACTTTTGAAAATTTTCCAAATGATCGTGACGCTTCGCCAAAATATAGTTTCAGATCTTATTGGCGAGTAGACAAAAGGTATATGGAAGTCTTTGTTATGCCCTAGCTGAAAGTTCTGGCTATAAGATACTTTTAGAAATGTTAGCATAAAATTTTCAAAACAAGCGTGAAAATAGATCGAATTTCGAAGCAACTATTTTTCACTAAATCGGTAACAAAATTTAACTTAAGTATTATATTATTCCACGATTTGCCAAAGTTATAGAGTATGCTTAAGTCGACATTCATTCATGTACAGCTTCTGTACACAGAAGCCAAAGCGCATATTTTTTTTTTATTGGTCAATTGAAGTTATTCGAAAAGCAAACGATTGAATTCTGCAATCAATCGATTGTGCATTCTGCAGTCAAATATGTATGCAACACTTAATAAATACTACAAAAAATAAAAGAGTACATATATGTATGGTAGTTTCATATGTTTTTATACATTTTGGCTAAAAGGAAAACAAAAGAAAGGTATATATAGTACATGATTTTAACTTTGATTTCACTTGTGGCTGTTTGCAGCATTAAGCGGAATTTCATGCAACTACCAACTGGGGTTATCTCTTTCTGGAACTTTTCGTTTCTGAGCTTCATCTTTGGCTGGTTCTTTTATTGTATCATTTCATGCGGACACGCTTTGGCAATACGTTTGCCCCGGGGCGTTGTGAAGGCAGCGTCGTTCATGCGGTTTTTATGCTACAATTGTATATGAGATTTTTATACCCTATAGCCATAGAGTCAAGGGTATTATAGAATTGTGTAAACTTTGTAACCGCTAAAGGAGCCGTTATTACCAGGGCTTTCATCTGAAACTCAAGGCAAGTTGCCTTCACTGGCTTATAAGCGCTCACTTTCCCCTTAGCCTGTGCTATAAAGTCCTTCTGTACAATTCCGTGCTAAAACCTATTTGGACATTTGGTTCCGAGGTATAGGGCAACGCAAGCAGATCCAACATTGACATTATACAGCGAGCACAGTCCGAAGTTCTACGAAAAATCACGGGCGCACCGTGGTATCTCCGGAACAAGAATATCCACTATCGTAAAAGAAGAGATTTCAGAAAAATAGTACAAACATAAAATCAAGTTCGCCTCTCAACCAAACCGCGCTTGAAAGATCTCTAACCCGAATTTGCAGCCACTGTCGTCTCAACCGCAATGACTATCCAGCCCAGCGACATTTTTTTGGGCCATTTAACATAATGCCAATTCAATTGTAAAGTAAATTAGAGTAAGATTTGATTAATTATTGTGGGTCCCTTAAGAGTAAAGTGGAGAACGAGCTGTTAAGGAGCAGTGGCTTAATAGACTCATGTTGCTCTGTGCGTGCGTCCGAAGGTACACTTGTATCTCGGAGACCAGAAGAGCTTGACATACCAAATTTGGGAAAAAGATTAGGCGCAGGTAGTGCAAGCTTTTAAGGTCGGTAAATATATGACATTGCCTTGTAGGAGAATTCCATGATCCATAGCACAAAAGCTATGCGTTCTAAACTTGCTCTTGTATATGAGTGGAATTACGATTGTAGAGTATCCAACTGTCGAGCAGCGACGCAATTATTTCCATTTTTTTCAAATTGCAGCCACCGCCCACAGGGCAATTTACTCACAGATACATTTTTCCTTTTTATTTATGAGGATAGGTACAAAAAGTTTCGCTTCATGATTGCGTATACTTAACAATTTGGCATTTTTTTCACAGGCTACTATAATTCGGTAACATTTGATAAGACTCGCATAATTGCACATCAAAGTAAGCTTGGACAATATAATAATAGGGCATTCAAAATCCAGTTTATATTCTATGCTCAGTTCGATAGTTTAGTCGTTTTTTGATTTATGGCCAAGTCAACACACAATTATTTTACAAATTCAAGTGAAAATTGTTTTCTAGTTTTTTAAATCGGCGTTTAAAAATGTTAAACAAGAAGCCTTTGGTAAACACCGCTGTGTCCAAACGTGGTCCTTTTACGCTGTCCAAGGAGCCAGCAAAACAAAGCAAAGATGAAAAAGTAGAAAAAAAAACCAAAATCGTAAACAAGCCCGTGCATACCTTTAATTTTAAGGAGCAAGCTGTAAAGGACAACGCCAAGAAAGTACAGCCAGCCGCTGCTGTGACCAAAGAAATGTCGCTTGTTGTGCGCAATGAGCAGCGTGAGGTCTATAGACATCATCGTGAACGCCTGGCCAATGTTAAGGGTAAGGTTAACAGCTGCTTGCCGCCACCAAAAGAGAAGATCGTCGAGTGCAGCAATCGCATGGAGCTTCCCTATATGGAAATGCTAGCCGCATTGTATCGCAAGAGCAATAATGACACACGCACCTTTACCAAGTCGCCGGATCCGCTGGCTGCTGGTCGCTGGCGTCATGCCAATCTAGCGCGCCACAAGGAGCGCAAGCAGCTGCAGAAGAATGAGAAATTCTACAAGGGTGGAGAGCTATTTGATAAACAATTGTCAAACCAGGAAAATGTAGACGCACCCAAAGGTTTCAGCTATGAGGTACCCATACATGTGCTGCTGCGCTACGAGAAACTGATGAACAAATGTGATGCGGACTCGCTTTGCAGCATGCTGCGTCCTCAGATCTATTTTGATTTGGAGGTGCGCGGCACAAGCATCAAGGGGCGTTTCTCTATACAGCTCTTTACGGAGGCTTGTCCAGAAGTGGTGCTGCACTTTATACGCATTTGTACGGATCGGCAGATGCAGTGCATTAGCTTTAATCGCACATTTTCACCCATTTGGATGGAGGCACACATTTTACTTGATAAGCAACGTTACCTGGACACGGGCGCCATGGAGCATGACTTTGAGGTATTGAATCATGGTGTGGATGCCGGCATACTATCCTTTCCCAGTCGTTATGTGCGTGGCAATATGCTGGATACTTTTAATTTTACCATTAGCTTTAAGCCATTGGCCATCATGAATGGTAAACGTGTTGCATTTGGCAAGATACGCAAGGGCTTGCAATTGCTGCATAAGATTCAAGACGCAACTGGACATATGAACAAGGCGCAAAATGTGGTGCTCTTGACGGATTGCGGCATTCTTTAAGTGGAAGTTGGTGGTTGGTAACAGACGAAAATAAAATTGTAGTAGGGATGAGTCAATATTATTATTATATAAATAGTATTGTAATAAAGGCATCCGGCGTATTCCTTTGTAGTAGATTCCTAAGAAAACCCAAACATTATTTTTGTAATTGATTGTTTTGGGACTTCATAAGCTAACGGCGTAGAGCATCTTTTATATTTCAATTCTTTACAAAAACGTCTATAGCTCCATTAGCTGCATTTTTATTACCTTTGGTTCATCATTGGCTTTTATCAATTGAAGAAAGTTGAAACCAATCTTAGTTTAAATACCACTTGCATTATTTCATAATCCCTCGAAGAACAGGTAGACTATCCTGTTACGTAATCTTAAATTCATTCACAACAGAACCTGTTCGCCGCAAGTTTCTTCGTAAATAAATGGAATATTTTATCGGGCTCTCATATACCAGGTGAAGCATCCAGGGTAATCCTATCAAACAGACTTAGATAACGCATCGTTTTTTGTTGACCAATGATGAGTATCAGGTGCGGATCCACGAGAAGGGCAGACCTGTAGACGGGGGGTTGGATGTTAAAAGACGGGGCTCTCCGTCGGCCCAAAGTAACATTAAGGCCGGGAAAGAGGAGTCCCGACGATAGTCCCCGCTAAACCCTCGATGCCACCGGGGCGAATCTTGGAGAAGAGCTGGTCTATCGATGGGTGGTGGGAGGTTTAACTATATGGCTCTACTCGACAAGCAGGGCATTGAACATTAAAATACTTCGGAAAAGATAATTCCCGAAAATAATATCCACGGAGCCCTTGACAGGGTACACACAATCTTGAGATATTCGGGTGAGCTGAGAATATGATTTGGTGCCTTCCTAAGGAAATTTGTTTATGAATCCGCGGCGTGTTTGGTATATAATTTAACAAAATGATGGATTTCCGATTTGGATTAACAACATATGCCACTCAAATATTTTATGCCATCTTATAAGCTTTGAAAATTATTTCATATTTATTATACATTTAGAAACTATTTAACTAATAACAATTCGAAGCTCGCTTAACTAAATCTTAGATATAGGTAAACAAATAAATCAGTAAACGCATTAACTTTTTGAACCCTCAAATTACAACTGCTTATCGAGATAATCAGTATCGGAAAAAATTTTTGAACAAATCATGGTTGGTGACGGCTTAAACGCTCCACGTTTTCAGGGCGGCATGCCACAGCTTGACGAAGACTCCTTACCCTATTTGGATAAATACTTGATGAGTCAAACACGCTGCTTAGAGCTTCACAACACTGAGCTGGAAGATGTGCCAGCACGAATTTTTGAGGATGCCTACAATGAAAATGTCATCACAGTTAACCTAATGGGCAATCAGCTGAACTGTTTACCAACAGGTCTGCTGCATCTGAAGGAACGACTTTGCGAGCTGAATCTGGCCAAAAACAAAATTCCCTACCTTCCCGCTTCTATATCCGAGTACTCACATCTGCAAGTAATCAATTTGTCTTGTAATTTAATGCGCAGCCTGCCAAACGAATTCCAAGCGTTGAGAAATCTAAACGAACTAGACATATCGAATAATCGTTTTGACGAGTTGCCAACGTGTATTTACAAATTGCAAAATCTGGCAGTGCTAAGGGCACAAGATAATCATATACGAGTGATCGATGCCAGGGAGTCTGCTTTGGGTGCCTTGAAGATGCTACAAATTTTGGATTTAAGCAACAATGATATTGAGAAGGTGCCACCGGAACTGGGTAACTTGAGAAGTATAACAAATTTGCTGCTGACTGGGAATCCATTTCGTCTGCCAAGACAGAATCTACTGCTTATGGGCACTGAGGCAATTATGAGCTATTTGAGGGATCGGATTCCTACGTAGGGCCTCACTGCAACAATGTTAATTTATTTTTAGGATGTAAAACAAAAATTAATAGTTTTAGAATTCTTCACAAATATAGCTGACATTCTTTGTGCACATGAATTTGTATATAATAGTGAGATGGGAAGAATGTACTTCAAAATAAAAATCAAGTTTGATCTCCGGATAAAAATCTTGTTGACAGGGATCCTCCTATAGTGTATGCGGCCAGTTTGAGGTGGGAATTAATAATTTTGAAGCATTGTTTAATACTTAAGGCCGAAGGATTGACTTTTAGAGTAAGTCTGCTTAGATGTAGATCGAGTCTACTTGAGCGTCTTCTCAAAAAATAAAACATTTTTTTCCGTACATCATTTATATTTTTTATGGTTGTCTCCCGCGAGAAATTCTTAAAACTTGGCGCTAATCCATTTTTTTTTTTTTTCTTTCTCTGACATGCAATTTTAGTACTCGGCGTGCAAGGTTTTTTTTTCTAGCTTCCTTTTGTAGACAATTTTAGAGCTTGCGGCGGTCTCACGTATGATAAGCGCAAGCCAAAAAAAAAACATTTTTGAATCAAAGATCGAAATTCGAAACGAAGAGTAGAAAATTGACCATCAGATAATAAGTAAAAAAGAAGAAAACGAAAAAGACAAGAAAATTGAGCTCATGAATAAATTGAAAAGGAGAGAAAACCTAAGCGGAAGTCTAACACAATAACAGAAAGTAAACAACTCGACACAGGTGGTGTAAATAGAGAAGTGTGCTGGGGAGTCTACTCTACAGCAAAAACCGAGGAATAAAAAATGTTATTTGATAAGAGAAGGGCGGAGAAAGTTAAATATCTCCACATAGACCTGCATGCGGTAAAGTTTCTTTAAGAAAAGATGACATATCTATATTTAAATCTTCAAAAAATTTTGGAAAATCTTTGTTTTGTACATAAAATACCATTTTTAGACATTTTTGTTTTAAACTTAGATAAAGAAAACAGCACATTTAATTCCCAAACATTTTGTCAACTTATTTTTCAAATTGCGTTACTAATTAAAGTTAAACTCAACAAACATCCAACATGTGATTGATTCACAAAATCAAACTCTGTAATTTTAGTCGTAATTATTACAAGTGGTTTAGTACAATTATCTTATTTGCGTGCGGTTTTCATAAACAGGAAAATTACAAAATGGCCACATAACACATGAAGCATACGCAACGTTGGCGCATACGCAAAAGCGTTTCCACACCGGCAAAGTACAAGTCAATTATGCATATTGAGCATTATTTTCCGGTACCCATCATTCAGGGCACACTATCCTCTTTGTATAAATGCATTGCAATTCAGGTATTAAATGTTGATGCCGCAAAATGTTGCACTCCAATGAGTGTGTGTGTGTGTGTTAGTGTGCGTTTAAGAGCTAACGAGTCAGCAGGAAAAACTCATTTAAGCTCATCTCATTCATCAATCCTTGCAGTTGGCATTCGGGTTTTTGAATGACGGACAGCTAAAGTTAGAGCTTCATTAAAAACTAATTTTGTATGGCTGCTCTGACATACCAACATAAACACGGAGAATTCAGAGATCTCAAAACATATAAGCTTACATATCTACAAGTTACATTCATCAAAGTCTTACTGCACCGACTTGTATATATATTATTAGTTTGCGCCGAATCAATCAGTAACATGTTTAAGCTTTTTTGGATAATCAGATATGTACATACCAGTTTTGTTTAAAAGAAGTTTTTGAATTTCTCGGGCTACTTGTTCCAAGCATTTGTTGATAATATGTTTCTGACAGACGTGCAGGTAAGACCTCCTTGGATTCGCTTAACAGTTTATAGCTATAATAAAAGGAGTTAAGAAATTTTTCTTAATTATTGAATCTAGATACCTTGAGCAAAATAAAATGCGGCCTAGAAGAAATTAATAACGATATTAATGCTAGTCTGACAATCGCTGCAAACGTTGAAGCAGAGAAAATAGTCAATAAGAAAAGTTACTGAGAATATTTTACTATTAATTTCAAAAGCCAACCCTAAATTCATAATTGTTTTTCGAAGCAACCGCCCCATGAGCATCGCTTAGAAAATGTTTAATGACGTTAAAGAAGTATCAAATTTGCTCAAAATATTCAAAGCTGCTGAATAAATATAGACAGATATATAATAATAGCGCCGAACTCAAACCTCAATCATTTCAATGGAAATCTTCAGAAGAAACCATACCGGAATCGATAAAGGTGGAAACAACAAAAAGGGTCCTATGCTTATATCTGACAATAACTAAAAAAAAACTGAACAGTTCCTGTTAAAATATCTTGAGTTAGCAACACAACATAAAAATATTGAGAACGTTGAAGCAAGCTGAGGCCGATTTTGAGATATAGGGTGCGCCAACTGTTGGTTTGGTCATTAAAAACTCATAATTCGGAACATACCCGTCCAAAGTGGATGCACTTCGACATATATCAAGTTCAAAACTACTTCATTTTAGTCATGGATCGTTTAACAACCGAAAAACGCGTCACAGTGGTACAGGCGTACTGTGAAGATGGTCGTACTGTGAACAAAGTAGTTGAGGCCAGTATTGACGTGTCGCCGGTAACATCGATCCGCAAGAATTACACCTTGCTTGGACCACTTTGCATCAAATTTTGCATGCGGATCTGCATTTACACGCTTACAAGATTCAAATGACGCAACAATTGAAGCTCACGGACCATCAACAGCGTCGCTTATTCGTGCAATGGATGGGAGAACAGCCAGATGCGTTTTCGTCAAAAATAAATCATCGAAAATTACAACTTTTCGTACATAAATGAGTAGTTTCAAACTTGCATTTTGTATGTACATTTGCCCTACTTTCGAAGAAAATATGCGAATAAAATGCAATTAATATACAAACTAACAGATGGCCCACCCTATGCGATCTTCAACCGAGATTAAACCTGAGAGTTCCACTGATGAGGGTTTTAAAATTCTTTATTGCGATTTTTTGCGTCATTTGGGATCCAATAATGATATTACATTTTTTATGAATTGAAAGATTTTTTATTCCACGCATTTTTTACTGAAGCAAATCTAAAGTTTGTTAAAGCTTTCGCTTGAAATCTAAGGACGGACAGAAACGTCTATTTCAATTCTTTTCGCCCGCCATTTTTTATTTTAAATACGTTTCTAAAAACTTACTATAGCCTGCATAGCTTTAAGTAGAGGTTAATAAATATTCGAATATATTAAAAAATATTCGACTTTACGTATAACGAGGTATCCAAAAATTGAACTTTTTGTTAGACACTTCGTGTACGCTTCAAAAATGCTTTCTTACATACGTTTACATGAAACTAATATACTCTTTGTCTGTCGAAGCAAAGAGCATAAGGATGTCTTCCTGGTTTTACTTTATGTTTGGGTCGCGTCGATGTGGAAAATTTTACTATAATAATAATACTATAATAGGTATTTAATTGCCAGCTTGTACGTGGCTATTGGAATACAGTAATTTCCTTTGGTACACATATGCGTTGGTCTGCTTTTGTTTCAATTGTACATGCTTTGTCTCTTTCTTACTTTTTAACGGTATCGGCAGCCATTGTTCAATTTCATTGTATATGTATGCGTGTGTGTAGAAGGAAACGACTAATGAAATAACGAAAGCATAAAATGGCGCGTGTTAGCGGTAAAATGGCTAATTCACTCACACACACAATGACACTCACACGCACAACACTAATGCATACACACACACTCATTTATTTGTTATGAGCAACTTTTGGCTTTTGTTTTGAATTAATTTGCAGATATTTATTTTGCGTTTACGCCGTCCCGCCTCAATGTCGTTGTATTTGTTGTTGCGTACGTCTTTGTCTATCTATGTGTGTGTGTGCATGTTAGGTTTGTATTTGTATGTCTACAGAGCTTTGAAATTTTATACTGTTGCCGTTTTATTTCGTGTTCTTTCTCATGTCCTCTATTTATATTCATTTATTTGTACATTGTATTACGAACAACGTTTTAATATTTACATTGCACACATGCATTTGACATGATACATATTATTAAAATAAAATGGTCTGGTGGCATTTACATGCAGAGTAAATAAAAATTTGAATTTTCCTGGGGTGAATTGGCAAAGATATATTTTTTTTATAAAATTAATGATTAAACAGCTTCACACAACTAAACGAAGCAAGGTTTGCATTGCAGTCCATTGTTTTTATAATGCTGCGAACGCTGAATAAGAATCGGTAGTTAGTTTGATCCCATTCATATTTTTATATAGCCTTAAAGTGGATTTTCAATTTAAATTATGAATTTATGGCACACAACTCTATTCTTAGAAAAATCTTCAGCACGTGGCTCTGATTGTTTGTTTAAGACATAGGATCGGGACATGAATGGGTGGAAACAGACAAGTTTTTAAAATGGCTGAATTTTTTATGATACAAAAATTTGCAAGTTTTTAAAATGGTAGTCGCTAATATATTTATAGGAATAAGTGCGGAAAAAATGGAAGAAAAAATCAACGGGTTCATATTGCTTAAGAATAAGCGCAACATTATTGCATTTCCTCTCTCAATTTCAGCGCTAAACAGCATGGGTTAATTTCTGGAAGGATATATGTTCGAATAGAAATGATTCTGATTCTAACGTAAGTGTTAACTATTTGGTAGTAAGTCTTGATTTTCGTGTTATATTCTAATAAATGGGGTCTCTGGAAGTCATCAAAGTTTTCGTTAATTTATGGGTGTTCTGGATGTGCAGTTCGAAGACCAAGATTTAAAGGCAAGATACGCTTAGAGAATCACCAAAAAAGACTGCAGCAGCAGCTTTCAAGCAACTCAAAGTCATGATTTTTGCTTTTAAATATCCAACACAGAAAGAAGAATTTCCATTAAGCATGTTCGTTCAATCTTGCCCAAATAGAGAACCGGAAAAATCATTATTAAGTTCAGAATTCGATCAGCAAACAGCGGTTCTAGCTGAATCGGTTTCGACTCGCATTGCCCAAGATAACATCCGACCATTTTATCACATAGAAACGAAAATGCTTCTTAACGAAAATCTTTTTTGCTTTTAAACTCTCAATTTTAATCTGACCAAAAAATATAACCTTTAAAAATCGGTTACAGTCTGCAACTGACACCATATGCTACCGCAGGTAAAATGCAGATTGTATAAACGCACTCAATTATATATTTTTTAAAGGCAACATCACGCACAAATACCATATAACATGCAGATTGTTGCAGTTCCATGCATATTCAAGAGTTTTTAACAATATGCGTATAAACATATTATATAAAGTTTACATGGCGTTGACATCAAACGCATAAAATATGAGCAAACAGTGCGAATTCAATTAATATCCGAGGAGTTTACGTGAAAAATAAAAAAAGAAAACTCTGCTTGCCAGCTGGCTAGGCAGAAAATGTACTATTTGGTGCTTCCCATTGACGTTTTTGAGATTGAATGTGGCTTGTTGGCCTCTCGGAACTTGCAACACCCAATTTGTAGTCAATTCAATCTGACTGTCGTTGATGAAACGAAAAATTGCGTATACGCCTCGTTGCAGATGCGCTGCTCTTGGGCTATTTGAGCAGACAGTGATTGCCGATAGCGGCCAAAGTCAGACATTCATGTTCTTTAATATGCCAATCAGTTGACGGCATTATTAAGTGGCTTTTTATAGGGTATGTACATAGGCTACGAGCTCAAACAAAGCGTTTGCAATTAAAGTCAAAACGTAGCCAAAAACCAGCTACAACCATATGCAGTATTTATTTTGACATCAGTTGCAACAATGGCCAATGTCCAAACAATAAGCCACTTGCATATGCCAACAATATGCCAAAATATTGCAAAATACAAAGAAAAAAAATTTCAGATTTGAATTAGTCGTTGTAGTGAGCGACAGCTGAATACACTGCAAAAGCTATCCCAAAAAAAAATGTAGCTGCAATAGTAGTAAGTTAGAGTGTCGAAGTATAGCAAAAGTATATACTAAGCTAGGTGACTATCTTGTATTTTAGTTAAAGATAGCAAACATTTTTGGAATCTCGATTGCTTTGAAATGCTAGAAAAAGTAGGCCTTAGAAGGTTCAAAGGGATCAAGGTATTCATAAGGACCAACAGATGCGAAAGTCTATACAAACCTTGTAACCAATTGATATAGTGTATAAAAACGCGCTCATTATTTGAGTATTAAAATGGTATTTATTTATCGAAATTGTGCTTGTTGATTTTGTTTTCGAGCCCTAACAAAAGGCTCTATGCAAATCAGAGCCAATCCCCAATACCCCTCTCTTTTAGTGCTCTATGCAGGCATATTGGCATATTGTACATTATATTTTGTTTGCTGTATAATTTATTTTATTTTTGTAGATAAGCCTATTGAATGGCTTTAACCGCCAGAATAAAAGGGTATATAATAAGTTTATAAATGTATGTAAAAGGGAAAGAAAAAAAAAAAATATGGACAATGTAAAGTAATATGTATGTTTGATTATATTTCGAGCCCCAATTAGCCATTTAGAATTTTTAAACGCATATTTGCACTAAAAATTTTATAAAGTAAAAAGCAAAGTGGTAACCCAAGTACCTTAACGTAGCGTGTAGGTAGAGTGAAATGATGGAAAAAAAAAATGAGTGTACACTATAGTAAAAAAACAATATTTGTTTAATAAAACTTGCTTGCGGTAAATTGCTATTTATGCCCTATGCTGCTTGAAGCGTTTGTGAATTATAAGCGCCAATTCCTAAAAAATGTATAGAACTACTTTTTGGCGATGTCACCTTGACCAAGCAGATCTTAACCGCAAAAACTTTTCAAAATAAAATTTGAATTTATTTTGACTTTTTGGTTTTACGTGCCGACACGCAAGAAAACGTTAAATTTCCTTAAAAAAAAAAGGGAATATATATACAACTAATTCTGTTTTAACACGGTAGATACGTTCCAGAAAAAAAAACGTGTAATACGGCGTAAAAAAAGATGAAATAAATCCTTAAGCGGCTATGAAATCAAATTAGAAAGGGGAACACCCTAAGTAAACTTCTTAAAAAATTGTTAGTAAGAGTATTTTTCTTTAAAATTTCAATCATACAGTTTTTTAATCGTGCTAAAATTTGTGTAAAAAACTTTTTGTCTAGACCGTGTTCGAACGGCTCCAGGATTTGGCAGAAGCACTTGGCTTGACTGCGGCATATATGTACGTATAACTTGATACGTCTTATTGGCTTGGTTGCGTTAAATAAAAGAATGTTTCCGCCCGAAGTAAACGAATACGAAAAGCTAAGCCTTGCCACCCACTTAGCATGATCAGCTGTTGCTTATCTATGTTTGGTAACATCGCATATACGTAGCCAGATCGATAACTTTTGGTGTTGCACAATACATATTGTATTAATTGTCAGCTGACTTTGCCGATAGTTGCCAATCAGCTTGTGGACTTGTTTACTAAACTAATTATTAGTTATTAAACAACTTGCTTGCTGCAACCTGCACCCCTACAATTTATTGATAGCTTTTTTTTTTTTTGATTCAAAGTCTTGGTTAGTTGTGTTAACAAAGAAAGCAAAAAATTGGAACTTGGGAACACGCAAAAAACGAGTGAAATTTATTCGTTACCTGGAGCACGGCCGATTATAAATATATGAAAGAATTTGATGAAATTGCTTTAGTAAAGCCTACCCCTCCTACTTTGTGAAACAAAAAGTACTTATCTAATCGCATTTTTATCAGCTATGAAAGATTTGACTGCTATCAGTTTTAAAATGAATCACTTGGTAGAAAAACGGAACAATTTTTCAGCTTTTGAATAGTGTTAAAGTGACCTCCTTTCTCTTGGTACGAATATGTACCACCGCTACAGAAGTATATTTTTGATAAAGCTCACTTTCTTGCTTGCAAATGGGTTTTAAATACACAGCCTAAACTGTTTTAGCTTCAGTCGTTTTAAAAACTCCAAACGCGTAACATGGAGTTTGACGCAAGCTTATCAATTGAGGCGCAACCCACAAATCTACGCTTTCGTGCCGAAAAGGAAGGTGCCAAAGGAATGCTTAAATCTGAAGATGGTCCGGTTAAGATAAAATTATCGTTGCAAGAAAAAGCTGCAGAAGGTGAAAAATATTTAGTAACTTGCTACGCAGCGGCCAAAGATCATTTAGATGATGGTCTAATACAGCTCTCATCACATGCCTTGAAACGAAAAGGTGCACATAATATTGAAACTATAAGTGATTTTATGAAGACAAATGACGAGGGATGGAACTATGTTTGGACACTGCCAGACTGCTGGATAGTATCTGGAGCTGGAGTTAAACTTGAACATCACATTGAACTACCCAACATTACTAGAAAAGCGTCTCAGGAGGATCGCAAGAAACTTTATCTGGCTTTTACGGTGTTTAAATATGTTAACAAATCCAACACGTATACCAAATTTAGTTCAACAATCTTTTCGAAAGTCATTTACAATGCCAAAACATTGTCTATCGAAGGCTTTCTTTTTGACAACCAAGATCACATGCTAATGCTGCTTTCCGATACTATTCACGATTACATACTAAATGTTAAGCATCTCGATGAGCAAAATAATCTTACCTGTTGCGAAATAAATCTAACATCCATAAGTGAAGAGTTTATAGAAGGCAAACGTGATCGACAGACGAATTTTCGCAAAAGCAGCAAATTGGTGTGCTACCCTAGACTGCAACTAAGATGTTTGCCCTATAATCCCGTACGCCGTCCTTTGAAGCTGCACCTGCAGTTGCATCATGATCATATTAAGAGCAATGTGTATGAAACGATATACACTCCAATCACAATGTTAAAGCCTGACAAACTATATGAACCTTTGGGATTATTGTCGATCGATTAGGGATAACAAAACCTAATCAAATTATTTCTAAATGATCAATTCTGTTTTTACGTTCCCAGAAAATACGCGAAAAAAAAAATATTCTGTATTCATTATTTTATTTTTATTATTTAAACCTATTCTTTTATTAAAGTAGCAGATGATATGGAAATAGAGTTTCTTATCCAGTTTGTGTAAGTCTTGTTAAATGTTGCTTTCAGGTCATTAACTCTCTGTTTTACTTTTTAAAGAGTTACATAACTTGAAGTCTTCAAAAAATTTGTCGTTGAGCAAAGCGAACAGCAGGCGAAGCTCCTTAGTCTATAGGTTCCAGCCTGTTGCTGCGATATAGCTTGCAATCATTCTCGGACAGATAGGACCTACTAGCTCTTCTAGGTTATTGAGGAAATAATTTTCCAGGTACTTTTTCCTGCGTCTGCATAGAGCTTCACAGGAACAGAAGAAGTGCTCTACTGTTTCTACTTCTTCCTCGTCTCTGCAGCTTCTGCAGAAGTCGTTGCTCGGAGCATTCATTCTGATCGCATGTGCTCCGACAAGCCAGTGTCCGGTGATCGCTCTAACTACTGCCGAACACTGTGAGCGGCTGAGTTCACAGAGTCTGGCGGAACGTTTTGGGTCAATTTTAGGCCATGTTTGGCGATTGATTCTACAGTGGGATATGTTTTCTCACATCTTTTGTGCCTGGAAACTGAATTTTTTCCTTGTATGTAGCTTAAAAGTAGCCATTGGCATACGAATATCCTCCTTATTCAGGAGGAGGGAAATGGTCGTGCCATGTTTGGCTAATTCGTCTGCTATGTCGTTGCCTATTATAATCTGGTGCCCTGGCACCCAAATTAGGCTTATAACAAACTGCTGTGCCATTTCTTGAATAGATGTGCGGCAGTTGTTGACTGTCAACGAGTTGGAAGACATAGCTCGTAGTGACTTTATGGCTGCCTGACTGTCGGAGTATATATTTATTTCCTCGGTTTCCAGGCCAGTATTACGTAAGCAGATAAGAGCCTCGTTTATGGCGAGGATCTCCGCTTGAAAGACGCTGCAGTGGTCCGGAAGTCGGTTGTTGAGCTTTGAGCCATCTGTGAAGAAATTTATGCGGTCACTTTGACCTTGTTGACTTGCCACCCACGATTCCCTAGAGGGAATGGGGGTTGTAAATAGAGTTGGGGAATGCTCTAAGGGTGTGCAATAATCTGTGACTGACACGTTTGTGTCTTCTTTCAAGATGGACGAGTGTCCTTATCTCAAGACTGCCCAGCAATTGGCATCCTTGAGGCGCCTCGCTGTTAAGGTGGCAGTTTCTTTTGCCATCAAAAGAATGGGACATATGTTGGTGATGGTATTAAGCGCTTCACTAGAAGTGGTTCTTAGGGCACCGGTGATGCATAGTTGTGCCGTTCCTGAGTCTATAACAAAATAAATTTTTAATAATAGTTGAAGTATAGGCGACTCTTCCTTTCATAAATCTCCTTCTGCCTATTACGTGCATACAGATAATATGGACCCATTTCATGCATAGAGTATTAAAGTGGATGCACGTTTTAGTTTAAGGCAATCTTTTTGTATTAAGCTAAACGAGTTATAAGCTGACTGCTGCAAAATCCAGCAGCTCCTGAAATTCATTAACAAACCTTTCCGTAGCTCGTTTAGCCTTTGAGTAAATTCAATTTGTCACCAGGATGATTTCCTACTTTTTTTGCTTCCTTTAGCTTGGCATATATGTATGCAATGGAAATGAAGCAACATCCTTTTTTTGCACAGAAGGACATCATTTCCATATTCCTTCTGTCTTTACGCAGTGCGTACGTATGAATAATGGCCATATTTTTTTTTTTGCTAGTGTATGTGTGTATATATATGAACGTTTTTGTTTGTGTGTGGCATTCATCAAGTGGACCGTTCAACATGTGTTGCCATAATTAGTTTCATTGGCTGCCCCTCCCCCCCACTGCATGCGTCAGTCTGCCTAGATTGAGTAAGTGTGATTAAAATGCTGCCAACAGTTACAAATGTGCGCACATTTTTGAAAAACTGCCAACGTTTTTTTTATACTTTTTTGTCCTTTAGTATTTATATAGAAGGACAAAATCATTTCGAAAATATGACATTGATTGCTGCACTCTTTAGCTGTAATTTGTCACACTATTAAATATAATTAAGGGCGTCGAAATATGTATGAAAATACGAGTAGCTTTGAAGAGTACAGAATTATTTAGTTTTTTATAAGGGTCTTATCTGTTAGTTCAAAAATATAGTTAATCAAGCACTATATTAGCTTTGTTTGAAATAGCATCATTAGTTATTTTTTTAGTTCATGACTTTATGTTCTCTAGAGTGCATAATACGTAATTTGATGAGACTTTAAAAAGCCTATAACCTAGCGACGATCAATGACCTACCAACGATACCTCATTCTTTAAATAATGATAAACGGTTTGGGAGTTATGAGGGAACAGATGAACATAAATACCGATTAAAACCATAACACTCATTTTGGTCTGCCGAAATCGGTTCAAAATTATTGCATCGTTTGCATTTGCTGCAAAATATTTAAATAATATATAGTATCCATTGACAGATCAATTGAATCTGTCAGTGAAAAATATAGACAATAACAACGTTAACCTCAAAAGGAATTTGACGCTGATCGATGAGATTATTTTTCAAACAATTGCCTATTCATTCGTTTTGATTTAAAAGCAAAGAAAGCCTTAAATTTAATTTGACATTTTTCTATTTTTGCAGAATTTCAAAATGGAAAATAATGTATGATATATGAGTAAAAATTTGTCATAGAATTTTAAAAATCAGCAATTTTTTCAGCTCATGATTTTATGTTCATAAGCAATTGGCTGTTAAATAGCCTAAAACCTTTCGGCAATCAAATGGCTTCCAACGATACCTCAATCGTCAAATTCTGCTAAGAGTTTTAGGAGTTATGAGGGAACAGACGAACATTCTTACAGCTCAAAATCATAATCCTCCATTATCGTTTCAGCCATTTCTGTTAGTTCGTCTTTGGGACATACCTATAGACAGATTAAGTTCCTCCGTCAGACAATGACGACGTTCTCCTCTAAAAAATTACATCACGAGATTATTTTTTGTAATAATTTCCTGATATCTGTGTCATTTTTTAACAGCAATGAACGCAAAAAAAAATGTTTCACACAACTTCCTACTTTATTTGAAATTTGGAAAATATTAAATTGTTCAATATTGAAAATCATGAAAATGAAACTATTAAATTTTTGAGATCATTACAGCCTAAAATAAAGCCTAAAGTGTGAGAGAAACCAATCGCTAGAGACGCTTTAATATAGAAATAAGCAATGCTTAAGTCCAGTATTTTGTTAATTCCAAATTCCGAAATTTTTTTATTTTAGCAAGAATACTGAAAGAGCGACACAAAATTTAGAATCTTACATTATTACAATATACAAAAAATGGATAAAACCGTCTTCAAATATCGAAGAAAGCTTATATGCAGCAAAAGCTACTAGATAAACTTCTTCTCGAAAGATCCTTTCTGAAAATACGTTTCTATTGAATGACTTCATCTACTCATTGTCGAGAAACTACTATATGTGTTTTTAAAAAAAATTTCACAGCAGTTCGAGCTTCGTTTTCGATAAATTTTTTCAAATTTTGATCGAAAATCCAGTTTTTCTGAAAATACTTTTTCATTGTATCATTTTATCTTCTTATTGTCTAGAAACTACTTTATATGTGTTTAAAAAAATTTCAAAATCTTAATCCGAAAACGAGTTTTTATTATCTGCAAATTTGTTGTAAAAGAAGAGGAAAAATTGAGTACTTGACGCAACAGTATGAACGCCCAGGCCCGTAAAGATATCCCTCCATCTCCATTCTGCGCATCAACCACGCTCTAAGGACCAACTAGACCTTAACAACCGTACCGACATAAGGTCTTTTACGCCACCTTCTATCTGCCACCTCTAATATTCATCCAAATTCCATTTATGTAAGAAAACTAATCAAAAAAAATAATTAATTTAACTCTTATTTCTAAGCAAGCACTCGTGCTGCACTGCTTTTCAAATTGAAATATGTTGCAAGTCAAATTGCTACAAAATAATACACAAGATTTCAACACACAAACATGCAACAAGCCTTGGCACAAACTGCTCTCTCTCTATCTTTCAGTGTTAATAGTATTTACTTTTAGAGGCAAGTGTAGACACTTGAAAGAAGACTTATGGAAGGCAGCGTATGTGTGTGTGTGTGTGTGCTCAGCAAATTTCATTTCATAATTCATTTGCGTTAAGTTGCTCTGTTGATTTTAATTAGAAGTAAAGCAAATCAACACGTATACGTCATGTTGTACCAACTAAGTTTCAAAATTTCAAAAGCAGCTGCAAAGACAGCCGCTGTCAAGATATTTGCAAGACATTGCATTTATTCGCGATCAATACTAGTGCAACTAATTTTAATTAAAATCTGGTGCAAAGGATAGACAGACTGCTTGATAAGTTTGTTATGATACATGAATGAAATGTCAAACAAAAAACATTCAATAGTCAAAGATAGAAAGAGATTCAATAAACCATGTACGAACGCTTCAAAATGAGGCCAAGTTTGCAGTCTGACAGTTGTGGCTAGCTTTATAAGCCATTAATTAATTAAGGAATGCACAAGAGAAATAAAAACAAAAATCCATATCTATATGAGACAAAATTTTTGAGAGCTATTTTTTTTATACTCATTTAAAGAACATAAAAATACTTTGTCTTTTTTATTTACTTGAAAGCTTTATTTTATTTTTTTAACAGCATTTCTTTGGCAAGCCTTTAAAACTTTGGTAGAAAAACAAAAAAAAAAACCCAAAATCTTACAAAATATTTAGAAATTTTTTTTTTTAAATATTGAAATTTTTTTTTATTTTTTTTTTTGAAGGATTGTTTTTTAGAACCCACAGTTTTTTTAATTGGTGCGATATCTTGTTGCAAATAAATTTGTTTAAGCTCGTACTAAAATTATTAGCAAAACAAATTGTTTACGACTTTTGATAAAAAATGTTTTTCATAAAATTCTTTTTAAAAAAATATTTAAAAATTTTTGTTTTATTTTTTGGCAATGTTGCCAAAATCTATTTCATTCATATTTACAACATTTAAAGATGGGATAAAAAAATGGTAATTGACATATTTAAGAAACTTCTTAAAAAAAAATAAAAAAATTTTTTTTAAGAAAAAATTTGTTAAAAATAAATTTAGAAATTTTTCATAAAGAGCTCATTGACAACTTAGATCAAAAAAAAATTGTTCGGAAATTAAAAGTGAAAGACTTTTTGACGTCTTTAGATAAAAAAATCTTTTTCATAAAATTATTTTAAAAAAATATTTGTTTTATTTTTTGCCAATGTTGCCCAAATCGATGTCATTCATATTTACACCATATAAAGATGGGATAAAAAAAAACGACATATTTAAAAAACATTCTTATAAAAAATAAAAAAATTTCACATATTTTTTTTTAAGAAAATTGTTGTTAAAAATTAATTTAGAAATTTTGTATATTGACAACTAAGATAAAAAAAAATTCTACAATTTTTTTTTCGTAATAGTGAATAAGAAAAAAAATAAACTTTTTTTATAATTTTCACACAAAATTTTACTCCTATATATATACATTTTAAAATACAAGTTAAAAAAAAGTATAATAAATTAAATATTTTATTTTAAATAATTTTTTTTTCAATTATGTTATACGTTATTTAAAAAATTTTACACGTTTGTATAAGCTTAAGAAATATATCTTAAAAACACGTTTATATAAGTTTAAGAAAGGTATCTAGAGAACAAGACTATAAAAGTATATAAATAGATATTTTACAATTAGAAAATAAGAAGCTTTTTTTAGATAACTCTTTTTTTTTAATTGCGTTTTAGGTTTTTTTGAAAAAATATATATTCTACTAGATATTCATTTCTGTAATGAAAACTCGACATTTCGTAAATAAAATTGACTAAATAAAAATGTTCTTATTTTATTCTACATTTATTTTTCTTTTCTCGTGCGCTGTCTTAAAATATTTTAAAAGTAATAAATAAGTATAAGTACCTACTTTAAAAATTGGTTAGTTTTCAAAATTTCACACAAGTGCTACAACTCCTTCAAGCTCACTGATGAGTAAACAAAAAAAAACCACATTGAATAATTTTTGGCATAAAAGTTACTTATACATATATGCATGTACTTATATATGTAGGTACATATATATAACGTATAAATAGCTTATTTGCGTTTAATTATCAAAATTGCAAACATACATTGATTTCAGCTTTAAAATATGGCAGCACCCCTATATAAAGCCTTGCATAAATATGACTTAATGAGTCATATGTAAATATTACGTATACGCAGCATGGCAAAAGTTTGTTAGTGTAAAAATTTCAATTACAGTGCTTAAACTTTATGGCAAAACTTGCATGTTAAACTTTTAATTAGGATTTTCAGAACATTTTCACAGGACAGACAGCCAGCCTTTAGAAAAGGAGAGTTTAAAACCTGTTTCGGATATACAATCTAGTCAATATGATTGACAGAAGTGGCAGCAGCTAGTATATAAAGGGCGCATAATATATAATCAAATAACGAGCCATTAAGACCAAATAATTTAATATATAATGTGGCAAATGGCAGAAGTTAAGTCTGTGCATAAGTCAGTTATAAAATAAATTATTGATTGAATAAACCAAATAATGCGCATTAAAATATTTGACTGACGCTCTTTCTGAAAGATTGCTGCCAAAAAGTTCGATTTGATTATTATGCAGAAGTGACTTCACAAACAGGCAGTAAGATATACACACACACAGCTGTCAAACACACAGATACACAACACAGACACACCACAACCTTCAATTGCTCCTTTGGCACATAACAACAATTTCCTTACAATGAGAATTTAATAAAAACGTGAGTCGCATTTTTGATTTTCATTTTTATTTCACTGCAAAGCTTTTAACTGCTCATAAAAAATAATAATCATGCCGGCAAGAAAGAAAAGGGCATTGAAACTTTTAAATATAATCACCCGTTTGGCTGCAATTAAAGCATTTGCCGAACGGCGCTGCCAACCTGCTCCGTGTTTCAATGTATCTCTACGTAAGCGTGCGTGAGCGTTTTGTGGTAATATAACTTTGCCGTTTGGCATGCGTCGTCACGTGTTCGTAAAAATGGCGTAAATGTTGTAAAAGTTGCATAAAAGTTGTTGTGAAATATTTGTCCCAAAAAAAAAGAAAATGGCTGCAATAGAAGCAGCGTCACGCACACACACTGGCGCAGAAATAAATTGAAAGCTTCGCTACCAAAACGTCAAAAAAAAAAAAAAAAACAGAACTTAGTTTCAACTTTTTTGAGCCTTAAATGGAGATTGTTGCCATCAGGACCGTCGAGAGAGCGTAGGCCTTAGGCCTGACGTCACAAGGATGCTAAACGCAGGTACTTTAATTTTGCGTGTATATCAGCATATTTTATAATTTTTGTCGAAAATGAGATTAATTAATAATTCAATAATTAGTAAATAATTAGAAAATGGAAAAAGTGCATTATTTTAAAATTATAAGAGACCTTCTAATTTTCTTTAACTTTAGAGTCTTTTTTGAACACTTTTTGTACGTTTCATGATACTAAGCGAAAAATTTAAAGTTAAATAAAAAGATGTTTAAACTTTTAATATTAACAAAAAATACTTTTAATTAACTTATAAAATAATGGAATAAAAAAGTTTTTCTCACAACTAAGATTTTTAAATCTCGAAAATCTGACAATAAAATTATTTTTAAGAGCGTCTTCTTTTTATCATTTTTTATGATTTTAATTTTTCAACAAGCACATACTTTTAAATTAATAATATTTAAGTCAAAATTTTTGTTATAAAAAATTTTTAATTTGAAAGGGATTTTTATTAAATACACAAAAATCTGTGTTTGAAGGTGAATGGGTTTTTTATTTAATACAAAAAAATCAGCTTATTAAAAAAAACTTTTATACCAAAAGACTTTTCCAATGTGCAGAAACTTAAGAATTCGTAATCAAAATCAAAGACACCTCTATTTTTTTGTAACATAACGCCATGTGTAGTTTTGCTTTTAATCGGTAAGTCGGGCTATAGTCATTTTTATAATTTATACTTAAAAAAACTTAACAAAATAAGCTTTTTCTTTTTTTATGTAACGTCACGACGAAATCAAAAGTCTTATATCCAAGCCAACGAAAATACTTTTTTTAAAACATTTAAACTGTATAAAGTCATCTTTGGTAAAAAACTTAAAAAGTATTGCTTTTTCCTTTTTTATTATTTTATACAAACATAACGTCACGCCAAAATAAAAATTTTTATATCCAAATATAAAAAATAACTTTGTTTTCGTACTTAAAACATCAAAACTTAAAAAATATTGCTTTTGCCTTTTTTATTTTATCAAACGTAACGTCACGCCAAAATAATAATTCTTACATCCATGCCATAGAAACAATTTTTTTTTCATACTTAGGACATCAAAACTGTATAGAGTCTTCTATTATAGAAAACTTAAAAAGTATTGCTTTTTCCTTTTTTATTATTTTATACAAACATTACGTCACGCCAAAATAAAAATTCTTACATACAAATATAAGAAATAACTTGGTTTCCGTACTTAGAAGATCAACACTTAAAAAATATTGTTTTTGCCTCTTTTATTTTATCAAACGTAACGTCACGTCAAAATAATAATTCTTACATCCATGCCATGGAAACAACTTTTTTTCATACTTAGGACATCAAAACTGTATAGAGTCTTCTATGGTAGAAAACTTAAAAAGTATTGCTTTTTCCTTTTTTATTATTTTATACAAGCGTAACGTCACGCCAAAATAAAAATTCTTACATTCAAATATAAGAAATAACTTTGTTTTCGTACTTAGAACATCAAAACTAAAAAATTTTGTTTTTGCCTTTTTTATTTGATACAAACGTAACGCCTCGCCAAAATAAAAATTCTTATATCCAAGCCTACAAGATACCTTTCTTTTTAGAACATTCAAACTACATAAAGTCATGAAGAAAACATAAAAATGTTTGCTTCCTTTTTTATTTTATGCTAACGTAACGTTACGCTAAAAATAAAATTCTTACATCCAAACTATAGAATAACTTTTTTTTTATATTAGTAAAGTAGAATTTAGTCGAGAGTCTTATACTAAATTTCACATATATATTAACATGTCTATGAAAAATATATTTTTGGGGCTACTGTTTTGTATATAAGCCACAAATTATTGCTCCTTGGGTTCATATATATAATTCCAAAACTTCATTTATTTATAGATAAAGTAAGCATCTTGATACAATACAGAGCTCTTAGCACTTATAGTCTCCGATATCTTGGAAAACATATGAATACACGAACAAAGCTAGCCATTACTTAAAAATTACAAAATGTGTTTTTGTTATTGAATAATAAACAATTAAAAGTCATCGTCGTCGAAACGACGAACATGTGCACAAGTGAATACAAAATAACGTGTGGTCATTAAATGCAATTAAATTCTAGGAAAATGGGAATAGCTTAAAATACGATTGAAGCTCTCATCTTATTTGCTTAAAAATTCCGTACCGGTTGTTTAAGTTTCCGTAAATCTAGGAGCAGCAGTATAATGAGGTTCATTCGAGCTAAAAAGTAACGAACTCTCATTGATCATATTTAAGACAGTCTCGCACTATGCAGGCAACAACTTAACATCTTTGACAGCAATTTATTTTTATTTCATGATTTGTCATTTTGTACCACTGTACATCTTCTCAGCGACGCTGACAACTGTGGGCGTGGTTGCTCTGGCATAGCAACAAATAAGAACTTGTCGCTTGTTTGGCTTGAGGCCAGCGGCGACAACTCATGTTAGTTTTTGTTCAAGAAATAAGCAGAGCATCCTGTGATAAACATAAGCATATCCTTTGGAAGAAGCAGGTGAGCTGAGGGTAAGCACTTTTATGATAAATGCCAGCTGAAATTTTTGTTTTTCACCAGCTTATATAATTAAGCAAAGACCCGTGGGCGTTTCCGGCTTACATTTATGTAGCTCTTGTATGTCTGTCGTTTCTGAAGAACTTCTTCTAGGTTCCATTGAAGCCTTTTTACATAAAACGTGAGTTTCTTAAATTATGTCTTAAAAGTTTGTGTTTCCTCAGTAAATCTTAGTTATACTGTCATTTACAGAGTAACGCTAAGGATGACTTTTTTTTATATATAGTGGCTCAGTTTAAAAAGCTGAAGCGTTAAATATCTGAGATATCCCATTATTTTTAAGTTTATGTCGAGTCCCTGATATGGTGGTGTTTTTTCGAACTCATATTCATTTGCAGCGGCCTCTTAAGCATATCATAACGTTGTCGAACTTCCGAATTTGAAAAAAATGTTGCAAGGTTGCGTCAGACGTGTAGTGCTTGGGATTTGCAGCTTGGCTCGTCAGATGTCATGTACTCGGATTTTTCGGACATGCGTTTCAGAGTTAGCGACCCTTTAAATTATTATAACCATCGTCAGACAAACGGATTGGGGAAAAAATATATATTGCTTTTTTTGAGGATATGGCAAGACCCTGAACCTGACAGATTGTTGGACCACAGATATCCCTTCAGGAGATCTCGGAACCCGTAAAAGGACTTTTTTTTATTGTCTTATTGCTTATATAATGTCTGGTATCAATATAGACCAAGATATAGATATAATGTGCAACCAAAAACTCTCTCTTCTAAACTCTTTAAAAAATAACGCAATTTAAAAAAAAAAAAAATTAATCGTACCATTAAAAAGTTTTGTTTTTTTTACTGCACATGAAAAATTATCACAAACTGGACGAATAATGTTGGAAGCTAGTGTAATCAGCTGTGATATCATGTTAATAGACCCAACAATAAAAACAAAGCATTCATTAACATCTCATTAATTATAAAAGCAGAAGCTCATATAATACGTACAGATGATGACATATATAAATCGCTGGAGATATCAAGCATGGGCTCAATTATTAAATGAATGCTTTTAAAATCAATGCAAAGTTCGTTAATAGGACGATTGAGGCCAAAAACTAATGAGCCCAGTTATTTACATACAGAAATATTTTCTGGCACTTAAGAACACATATGTAAATACTATAAGCTGTATATATATATATATACTTGTGCATATATGCAAAACTTGTACTTAATAATGTCTGACATAAGTTGAGATTGTCTATCCGTTGGCTTTGCCATAATTTGTTAAATAATAATTGCGTTCAATGTGATTTAAGTTCAATTAAACGAACGTCAACAGAAGCTCTATTGTCCTGATATGATTGTAAATGTGTGTGTGTGTATGTGTGTGTGTACATATGTTCTGCTTGAGTGCTCAAGGACCAAGTTTAATTGAGGTTTAATTGGACAGTAATTAAAATTAAAAACACATTAAAATTGAGTGGAAAATGAGCGAGAGAATTTCTCAATCAACACAATGCAGTCAAAGAATCGTGAAATATGTCTGATATACAAAGTTCAGATGATTATTGATTTATTTATTTTTTTCAGATTAAAAAATAAGTAGAGAGAGAGAGAGAATTTGGAAAAAGTTAAGGTATTATTTTTTTACTTTTGAAGTTTTTTTTTGGGTATGTGGCACCCGACTTTTAATTAGCTTCAATTTTGACCAAATGGGGTTTTAGGTTTTTGCATATACTATGGTTGGTCAACGAGGGCTTGGGAGGGAGTTAACAAAATTTAAAAATTGGCTCCCGTAAAGTGGGTACGGTCCCTTACCTGTTCAACAAAGTGAAACAAAAAAAATTGATCACCTATATTATAAGAAGTATTTACACGATTTTTGCAGCTCTCAAATTTAAGATTTTTGTTAGCGCCAAGTTTGAATGGTAAAGCTTTTAGTCTTGACAAAAAAGCACGAAATACAATCCAAATGCCCTAAAACGTCTAGTTCTAGTAAATCTTATATTTTAGAGCTGCCAAAATCTGTAAGATCGGGTAAATACTTCTTATAGTATAGGTCTATAATTAAGGTATTCACGCTTGCTGTTTAGTTAAGATGTTGCAAAGTTGCGCAAAAACTTAACAGGCTAAATTTGTGATTGTTCTTTCCGTATTTTGTAAAAAGATAGCACCCTACACAGTTGAGGCCATTTAAATTTAACTTAAAATTCCTTAATTCCAATCAAAATTAAAATTCACTTTCTTTACTTTTAATTTAATCTTTATCAACGCGCAAAAAAGTGGAAACTTGAGTTGAGAGTTGAAACTCAACCTTGTACAGCTTGTTATTGCAAATATGCTCAACTCAATTCAACAGCAAGCCTGAATACCCCAAATGAATTTTTCCATAATTAGCAATTTTTCTAGTACACAGCTTTGTTGAGCTCCTTATAACGAATTTTTTGTATGAAAGTTTGACTGTACTACGCAATCTGGCTAATAAATACAAAAAGTATCGGCCTGTTGTTACCATCAACATTTAAGTGCACTTATGCAAAACCCTAGCCCAGTCTAAACAATAGCAGCCCATAAATTGCGCAGCCATAGGAAATAGATCCACATGTATCAAACACTTTTAACACAATATCATTTAAATCAGGTGCTCACCATGGCAGCAAATGGCCAATCAGTGCGACCAGTTGGCATCCTTTGATAAACTGCGGTATTACTAGCTTTGACCCATATGCAAGGTGCACTGCTTCAAAGAAAATCTTATAAATAACCGAGTAAATTCCGACTGCCAACAAGCAAGGGACAACCAAAGAATATAAAAAAAAATATCGAGCAACTAAAAAGCGCTGGGAATTTGCATTTAAAATGCTCTCACACAAATGCGCGTCGGGAGAGGCTTAAGAACAAAGCCACAGACACAGACACGGACGCAGACACAGATACAGACATGGTCCTGGGCTATGGAAATGGTCGCCTTTAAAGTTTTGTCGATGTGATGAATGAGTGTAAATGTGCATGAAACTGAACTGAGAGGCAAGGTGCAAACGGGTAACGAAAGGCGACATGCATTAACACGCACGCATACATAGATATACAAACAGATGCTCATATATATACATATATACATATGCTCATAGATGCAATGCGCTGTTCTTGTGTTTAGACAAAACGTACATTGCATATAAAAGTCGCTTTTAGTGTTTGTATATTTGGGTGTGTTGGTGTGTGTTTGGGCGTGTGTATGTACATGGCTTTCTATTTTTTGGATTTTCCATAGGACAATTACGAAGAGCGCACCATGAACGGGCACGTCCACATTCTGTACTAAGCCAACGTTGTAACTTCGGCAAGGATTATGCAAGCAAAATCTCAGCGCGCATTGGCAACCAGACCGAGAACAGCGCTACAGCTCTAAAAACTGTGTAGTTAAAGTCGTGCGTGACTGACTTCAATATACGCGTTTAATTATAATAGATTGACGAGGGCTGACCCATCACTAGCACTGAGATAACCTACGCATAGAAGAGAGGAAAAGACATAAAAGTTGAGGGCTAGTATATAGAGTATACGAGTCTCTTCAGTCTTCCCGACTTCCTACACACTTCACAGAACGTAAACAAAGTCACTTTCCTAAATGCGGGAACACGAACCCGCAAAGGGATGGCATGGACCCATAAAGTGTTCCCTCTTATCATTATTTTCCACACAGAATGGCCCAAGTTGGGTTCGTCAATAACACCCAAGCACCAGGCAAACGTTGACCCGTCTTCTTCAGACAAGAAAGACATCTAGAACCTTTGAAATATGATTAGGCTCGCTATAAACCCTTTCTGTCAGGACATAATAGACTTGTGTCCTAGTGTGTGGTAACCTTTATTTTCGGGAACCTAGTATCTACAGATTATGTTGTGATCACATAGAGTCTAGGGTTGCGCGATGTGAGGTTGACTTAGTGCTAGAACACTCTCTCTACAGATTCCTAAACTCTTCCCACGTTTAAGTAGTTTTCCTTCCAAACGCCTGCCAAATACCAGTTGTATCTACCGGTGAACTTCACATTTGGCTCAACACAGCTATCAGTTATTAAGAATATCGGGAATTCTCCCGCAGCTCGCTGGCTTTCAGTTTGTGACCAGAATTCAGTTTCTTCTTCCATATTCCATCATTGCGAAACTGCTCCGCCTATACAAAGCCTGCCAAAGTTTTTCTCAGTTCAAGCAACAATCGGAGGTTGTGAACCCTAACCAGGCTTGCAATTGCCATTAGGGATACAATGCCCAATGCAGTTTTGCCTGACTGCCCGTATCTTCAAACAATTGTTTACCCAGAAGCTGGAGGCGTTTACGACGATGGGCGGGGCAGTCATGTGGCAGGTGGGGAGAATTATGTCGCACAACGCGTTGTTTGGAACTAGCTCCGGGATGCTCCGAAGAGTTGCAGTCGCGGCTCCTTGTAAGTGCTCAATAGAGCTGTATCGGTTTCCGTTGAGGTCCCGCTTGAGCCGAGCAAAGAGAAGGATCCAGTTATTCTTAATAGTCCTCGAAACAGCATAACGCGAATGACGCGATTCCCACTGCACCTTCTGGGACTCGTTTTCCGAAGTGCCCTTTTCAGATGACGTTCTTGGAGCTGTATCGGTTTCTCTTTAGGTCCTGCTGGAGCCGAGGAAAAAGCAGGAACCATTTAACTTGCGGTATACTCTACTATATTACTATACTGTATTCATCAGTTTAGTCTTTAAAAGCTGTTCAATTTACTCTACATTGGAGAGAGTCGACAAAGCTTCCTTCCGCCTGCTACATTCTTGCCTAATATACACATATACTTCGTGAGTAAGGAGGAGTCTGAATTCGTGCACGGAGTTACTGAGGCATAGAGAAGCTGAGCGAGGTTGCAGCTTTGGCGCGCCTAATGATATGCAATAGTTTTAGTGGCACTGCTCTAACCAAATTCCACTAATGGAAGCAACTTGAGTGTAAATTCAAAAGCGGATTGCGGCTCTAATCCGATATTTAAATTATTTATTCGGCATTTGTCTTTGGCAATGTTTAGGTTCAGTTGCTATTGTTGTTGCTGCTGTTGTTGGGGATGTTGTTGTTGCTGCTGTTGGTGATGATGTTGTTGGTGATGACACAACCAGTGTAACCTTCATGATTACAGTGCAGCGCTTGTTAAGCAAACTAAATGGAATTCGACAACAACAGCACAGTCATTCACTCAACAAATGTAAACTGCTCTGAAATTCCAATGGGAATTTCGTTTATTTTAATGGCATGCACTGACATTGCAACCCTTTGCACCTCCTCGAACCACCCAACCCTTGCTGCGTTTTTTGCTCACTTTTTATTACCATTTTCATTGTGCATTTTAAAACAATTACGCGGTTTTGGATTTGACACTGGCGCGGGTGCTTGCTGTCTCACTCACTCTATGTCTCCGACTCTTTCTCTTTGCCCCTCTCTCTCAGTCTCATCACAAATCCCTTTGATTCTGTTGCAGTCTCCAGTTTCATTTTGGATTTGAATGTTGGGCTGCCGTCAGTTCGCCATTTTATGGCTGGAGTTTCTGATTACTAACTGAAAATCGAATTGGTTTCTGGCATGACTCTATCATTCTTTGCAGCTCTTGCTTTCAGCTTAATTATAATTATAAGTTGACTGTACCCAATTGCGGGTTTGCAACGTTTTGCATTTATGCACACTAAAATGTTGGCTTGCCTTAAAAAAAAGTTGGAATGCAAGCTTATTAAATATTTTTTTTTGGCAGTGTAGCACTAATTATCATGTTTAGTTCAAAGTTATTTTTTAAATATTTACTAATTCCTTTGCATAATGAGTTTTGATGAACATTTTGAACAGTTTATGCATTTTTTTTTTGTTCTTGCTGCTGAACTCACCAGAAATTACAGGGGCTGGTCTCCATTCGAACCAAAATAAGTCAAACAAAAATGGCAGGATTAATTGTGCTCTAGTTAGCTCCAGTGAGCCCCATCAATATACAACATAAAAAATATGAAATGTATTTTCATATACTTTCAATTCGGCTTATGCAATTTTCTCAGATTGGAATCATATTTGTCAAATATGAGTCAAATAGTCTATTTTTCATTTCCTAATACGCAAAGAATTTGTATATGTGAGGATCAATTAGATGGGAACCATACAAACTTAGAATTCATTTTAGCTCTCGTCAAACACTTTCCAATCGCCTTTAAATTTTAAAGGCATAAGGTGATATCGTGCAGTGCGCAAAAACAGCAGCAAAGTAAATAAATAAGTTTGTTGTCTAAAGGCCTGTATGCAGTTCCAAAATTCACAACTGTACAAGAATCATAAATTACTGCCGTAATGATCAGTGTCAGCATATAAACGCAAAGTGATATTTTTGGTCAGATTCAAAACGGAACAGCTGTTGTTACTGGTGGCGCCATCTAGTGAAGTTGGTGCAACTTCTCTAAATGCAGGCCTTCAATCTCATGCGGGTTTTTCTGCTTAAAATTCTTCTTATATTCTGTTCTGTTAATTTCAGCCTTAGATGAGTGTCGAATATTGTAAACCTGTCTATATTTTATGGATGCACGATCTTTGGTGCGTTGTGATGCCTCGGATCTCATCTCGGATCATCCAATGTCATTCAACAATCTTTGAGGCGACCTAAGTTTCGTTATTAGTGATGGCACGATGCAATCGAATTTAATAAATTAATCTTAAAATATCCATAAAATATTTTTTTGTTTTTTGACAAGTTTTTGTTTTCACAGGCGACAAGCTTAACGATCCAATTATCTTCTTTTTTTTTGTCTAAATGGAAATCTCGCAGCAACTTATTAAAGAGCTCTCATACTAAATGCATTTCTTGCATTTCTAGGCGTAAAACTCGTCTAGCTTTAAATGAAGTTAACCAAGTTGAAGAAAGCTCATAAATTAGCCGCATTCCAAAGATTCCTCATGCACAGCACGAGCATGCTCCAAGTTAGGCCTATCAATGTATATAAATCTTATCATGTGCTTCACAACAAGTCACATCGATATTAATTAAGATTGTTTTTGATTTGCCAACTTAGCTTTGTGTGTGTCGCTTGAATAGTCTTTCAAAATGTTACTTTGCCCAGCCCCAAAAATAAGCCACATCTAAAGGCGTGTCCAGCACAACTCCAAATTAAAATGTCCAGCTTGAATTTGCACAAACAGCAAAATTGAAACAATTCTAAGCAAATTTCTTAGTATTCCAGCCTATACTTCGTACGCAAGGCTTAGTCTACAATGTTTGGTTATTTTTCATATAGTGATTTGTGGACTTAGTGTAAGCACAGAGCAAAGGACAATAAATCACGCAACAGTCAGAGACAGCCCACAAATACAGCATTAAAGAAGAGAGTTGGGTCTGAATGGAGTCGAAGAGAGAGGCAACAAAACGAAAACTTAATAAACAAATATAGAGAAAAAGATGGCAAGATTGCGCAAACAAATGATAAGAGCCATTGAATTTGCACAAGTTTTTCCTTTGGTGAGAGCCAGAGAGACAACTCTTTAAAGTAAATGTTTGCCTCAGTTCTCGTCTGTCTTTTTGTGCTTGTAACATTTCTCACTGTCGCTTTTGGGCAGATATCAGACGAAGACAAAGCAGAGACATCAACGTCAGTAAGGCAGTCAGTAGGGCTGGTGGGTCTGTAGATGGGGCTCGGATTGCAAGCGGAACAGCACGCTTACCAAACGGTTTTGATTTATCACGCTGAAGTGAAAAAGAGCTGGGGCAAAAAAATAAAAAAATATATATAGCAAAAACATAACAAAAAACAAACGAAATCATCCAATTATCCTGTAAAGTTTCATTATGTTACTCCGAGATTTTTTTTTTTTCACTCCTCTGCTGCTGCTGCTGCTGCAGTTTGCAATGACTGCGAATTTGAAGCGCTTACGGGAAGTGCCGCCATATTGGCATGGGTCGCTTTTTTGCTTGCCTGCTGACGTCAGAGTGCTTGTGGTTTTGTTGGCAGACCCACAAGCATGTGAGTGTGACAGCGCGGAGGTTGTGACAGAGAGTGTTGTGGCTTGCTTGGTGTCATCATCGTCACTGTGTGGTTTAGTGTCGCTGTCGTTGTCGCTCTCTCTCTCTGCCGCTACTGATAAATTGTCAAAGCAGCGCTGCTTTTCGCATGTTTTGACTTGATTATGGCGTAACAAATTGTCGACATTTTGCATATTCCCGCAAGGAAACGGAAGACAAAACTGCAAAAGACAACGACGAGTTATAAATGCAATGCTAGCAAAGATATCGCAATGACGTAGTATAATCCAGCTGCGTCAGCTCCAAAACTCTCAAAAGACAGCGCTACTTAGTTAGGCTGCACATGTTGGCACTCAGCTGCCAGACAACTTTCACTCAAGCCTTGACAAGTGTTGTCGTTTATGTTTTGGAGCAGCAACGGCATTGCCAGATCAAATTTGTTTGGTATGCGTATCAGTATCAGCGTACACGGCAAATTAACAAAGAAAAAAAAGTGGGCTATTGAATTCTATAAGCAACAAGATTTTCGCAATGAGCTGTTTCTAAGTTTTTTAATATTTTTTTTTTTTTTTTTTTTTTGAAAAAAGTTTGGGGTTTCCGAAGAACGGAAGAACTATTTATCTATTATATTATTTCCCATTATTGCCCTTATTTTTGTATGCCAAGTTGAGAACTACGAATTGTGTCTCAAATTTTTTCAAAATATAAAAGCCATTGCTGCTAACTAACTTAGCCCCTCCTCTTACTCCCTTACAGCTTTGCAATGGACTTGAAAACCGGCACATTGCTTGTTGCGCCCGCAGTCAAGAACTCCAGCTGCTCGCATCCACGTTACTCGGGCCACAATTTCATAGTGCATCTGGGTATTGCCGAGACGATTGAGGCGCTGCTTATACTGGTGCTCACGCTGGGCGTTATTGGAGCCAACTGCCTGGTTATCTTTGTCATCAATAATCGCCGCTACGCCGCCTACATACATCAACAGGTATGCATTTATTTATACACATATACCTAGTCTATATACCTCTATATATATACAAATATGCTTTTGTGCGTGCTTTCAGCCGCGTTATCTGCTGACATCTTTGGCACTGAACGATCTGACGATTGGTTTGCTAATTACGCCGTTCGGCCTAATGCCGGCATTGTTTCACTGTTGGCCATACGGAGAGATATTCTGTCAGATTCAGGTGAGTTAATATGTGTTAGTATGGCTCGTATGTGTATGAGTCTGTGCTTGTTGGCTGCATGCAACAAAAGCCAGTTACAAAGCCCGGATAATTTGTTGCATAATGCGGCAGTTGGTTAACGTTGCTGTTGTTGTTAATTAAGTTATCACAATGACTGGCAATTACTAAAGCGTGTTGAGTCTTTTGTTTAAATTTTCAGTGCAACAATGTGCATTTAATGTGTTAATGGATGGTATTACAAACAGGGCTGGCAACTTGGTATTATAGCATTTATATAGCAATTGATTTAAGCTCGAAAGTTGTTACAAGATGAAGTAGCAAACAAATTGAGAATAGCTTTCAGGTTAGGGTTGCCTTTTGGCGATATGGAGCAACATTGCACTTTTTACTTTAATAGTTAAATGCACTGTGGGCCCAGATTTTCATATTTTGGCCAAAACCCTGTCATTTCCATAATAACTTTATTAAAGTGATGAAATCTTACACACGTGTTTCTAAAGGATTGAACCATTTTTCTGGGAAGTTTGAACCTCCTCAGATATACATAATCTACCCCAAAATTGGAAAAATTGAAAAAAAAAAAAAATTTTAACTTTATTTAAAAAAAAAAAGCTGTTAAATGGAATTAGACCTTATTTCATACAGTGGTAGATATGAGCTCCACATGCATTGAAAGAATAGCCTATTCCCAAAATATTGAGTGGCTTTGCTGTTATAGCCCCAAACAGTTTCAGCTTTCCAAGCCAATTACAAAAAGACGACACCATATATGTAAAAAATATTTTTTCTGTAAATTTAAGTTTTTAAACTTAAAATGTTAAAGCTTACTTCAAAAAATTTGTAAAAACTTAGTTCATGTCCCAGATTCGATGCTAATCGCGAAACTTTGTAAATAATTTATTTTTTAATGCCCATTTCGAACATATTTTTTTTAAATTATTGTAATTTGTTTTTTTTTTGTATATATATTTTTTTAACTAAACAGTTAAATTAATATTATATAATATATACTTTGGAATTTTAAGAATATATAAAAAACTATTTTTTTTTTGAAATATTAAGGATACTTATTATTTAAAACTTTATTTAGTGGTTTACTCTATTTAATAATTTTGCATATTTTTTTGAAAATTTTTTTAATGCAAACATTTTTTTAAATAAAATATTTGATGTTCATTCCTTGCCGGGGGTGTCCCATGACCGCTCCTTTGTTTTTTTTTCATCGGTCATTTTTGTAATACTCGATTGAGTACACATATATTCAGCATTCACAAGGAGGATATGTTTATTTTATAATTAATTTATATCAGTAATTTTTTTTTATAATTATTTTTGTGGAACAACAGTTTCGAAACTTGGGCGCTTAAACACGGAAATTATATGATTATTATTAATGATTATAAATATAATTATAACATTTTTTATTTATTTAATCTTTATCTCAAATTTTCGTTTCAATCTGACCGTGAAATCAAGCGGACACTAATAACCCAAAATTTGTTTTAAATTTTCCATTTTATACGAATAAATACTTGTTTATTTTGTGGTCGCGTATCGTCAGGTTTTACCAAAATTTGAAATAAAATATATGCTGGCTAGAGTCTGCACATAATGACTTTAGTATACACTGTAGTCTTGGCTGCCCACATCATCTTAATATTAAAATTGTTAAAACTTTCAAAGTTTTAAAAAAACGTTTTAAAGAATAGATTGGTATTCCGAAAGAACAACAAGTTTGATTAAGTTCACATAAGTGTAAAGCGATTTTTGTGACTGTTCTTTGGCTCTCAATATTTTGTCTTTTATATGCCCTTGACTACTTTCCATACTTTATATTAACTTAAAAATTGTTCATCCCATTTGAACATATTTTGAAGAATAGGCTCATCATCACCATAATTTCCAATCTCTCCCACTGGAGCATAGGGCATAAGAGGAATAGATTGGTATTTCGAAAAGAATAACGAATTTTGTTAAATAAATTCCCATTAGCGTACAGACAAATTTTTTAAATCTTACGCTTTTTCGAAATAAATTTTCAAATAGGTTCTAATGGTGAAGCATGTATGCAAAATGGGTTTCAACTTTGATATTACTGCCAACTTGCCAAGATCCGTAACTGATGCCTTATAGTGACTTTACATGAGAGCGAGAGAATGGTCTACGATACACAGAACTTCCTTATAAGGAGATCAAAATGTTAATTGTAGAAAGTTTCGTTATAAGGAAGTTAAAATGTATATCTTGAAATAAAGACGTAATCCGTTAAAGAAGACCGACATACGAAAACCCAAGAAACTGAAAAACTAAGGCAAAAAGATCTTCTTAGAAAAATTAGATTTATTTCATCAATATGAACAGTATGTTATACAAACACCTTATGAATTCCTACTATTATAGTATCCTATGAGAAAAAACGTAATACAGCCTTTATGCTTAGTTTTTAGGGTATTGTGGGCCAAATTGTTATACGTACTGCGCAAAAATGCAGCAGAGCGAAAATTTCATTAAGCCAATTTTGATTAGAATTTTGCAGTCCAAAAAGGTTCGTTATTGGCTTGTCTAAATGCGTATAAAGTTTACGTCATGCTGAAAACATCATAAAATTTTGGCTAAAAAACCAACTTACATATATTTGTATCTTTAACCCTATTCCAGGCACTGCTCCGCGGCGCTCTTTCACAGCAGAGCGCAGTGATACTCGTCTGCATGGCCGTGGATAGATATATGTGTGCGCTGCATCCGCGTCGTTATTACCAGCACTCCAGCAAGAAGGTAAGTGTGAGTGTTCGAGGGGCTTTGGGGGGTCTCTATGGGGACTTACAGGCTAATGGGTACAAGTTGAAATACATTGCATAATTTGGGTGGCGCCTGGTCATAAATTCACACAGCTCTCACACGGAGAGACCGATAAGGCACGTTGGCCGGTGCATCAATGCATCAAGTAGCTCATCAGTTAAGTTACGCGACAGTTTAAGATAAAAAAATTTATCACAAGGCTGTTGTCTAAGGACAACAGCAATAAACAAAGCCTTACAAGAAATCACGCGCCAATAAAATCGAATAAATAGCAGCAAAAACAAAAACACGTAGAACAAGGCTGCTAAGGCGGGACAGACTGGCTGTAAAGAACAGGCAAAGCGCGCCAATTACCCAGATAAATAAGGATAATGGGCTGTAAGCTCTTTGGCAGTCATTAAAAAAGCTAAGTAAAAAAGTAGAACCTAAACAAAGCGGAGCAAAGCCAGCAACAACCAAATGAAGAATGAAAAAGCAAAGCAAGCGAAAAAGTAAAATAGAAGAAACACTCAAAAAGTGTATAAAATAAAAATAAAGATAAAAAAAGTGCGAGGGCTGCAGAGGGTACGTACCGAACGAGATATACACTGCACAAAAGACTTTTCATCGCGCATTAAATTTCACTGTTTTTGTACGATTTTGAGGAGTTTGGAAAAGCTTATATAGTTGGTTCTAACTTTGTACCTTAAAAGGTTGTCGATTTCGGTGAGATCCCAAAAACCGACCTACAAGTTGGTGGACTGCTTAGAGAAAACCCGATCTATAGTAATAGGTATTAAGGCTTAGATTCAAAAACTGCTCGTTTTTGAATCCGGGCATAAATTCGGAAGTTATAGGAGTCAAAGAAGATCTAGTACATTACACTGAATAGTTCCGAAGAAAACAGAAACTCGGATATACTGCAGAAGTTGAGGCAAGATGAAGTGAGAACAAAATGCATAAATACGTGATACCTTGTGAGGCCACCAGGTCCTTTCAAGGTTCGAGGGGTTCATACCTACTATAAGCTAATACTAGACAACGACAATAATTCAGTACCCTATCAATGATATAAATAGCCCGTAAAGATGCAACAAAAATATTTTTTTAGATTATTCGAATTTAATCCGTTAAAATACAAAAATTGAGAAAGATCCTTTAGCGTCTGTGGATCAAGATTATTGATTGAAGAACAAGGCGAATTGTTTTATTATTGGAAAATGTTTACCAAAATAAAAACAAATAAATATCTACGAAAATTTAGAGCATAAGACGAACTTTTTAAAAATTATTTTTATTTTTTCGAAAAACAGACTTGGATAAAAAATATTGTTTTGACTCTTGTTCCTATACTAAGAGCTTTAGGATTCTTCTTGCTAACGTTGCGTAGTCAGAAACTAATTTTTTATGCTCTCACTCAACATACCCCATTGCCATCTGAGTGCAGTGTATATATAAAAAATACGCTTGGATTTCCGTTGGTTTTTTTCCACGTTTCAACTTTAGCTAAATGCGAGGACCACAGAAGGTCCTGATGCAGGCAAATGAAGCTGCTACGCCCGCAGAAACCACAGAGGCCAAAGGACAGTCAGTAAGCCAGGACGGAATGACCCTGGCTCCATAGAGCCAGGCACTGCACAGACTGACCGGCAGACAGTCCAAGCTCACACACACACACACACGCACACGCATACACATTGACACTTATATCATAATTTATGAGCCAACAAAACGTTACGCAAAAAAATACAGTAACATAAAAATGGGCTGGCAAAAGTCTACGGAAGTCAAGAGATATAATTTTTTGGTCGGACATCACGCCAAGGCATATCACAAACCAAACGGAAGCGGATTCCGTAGTCTTTAATATTAAAATTAACATAATGGTTGGGGAGTTGGTGTATCCGCATGTCTAAGACATTTAATGGCGATTAAATACAAGACTGAAGAAGATGGAAATAAGTAGGCGTGCTTTTAGGTTAAGGGAAGGTAAAATACAATCGATAAATTAAAGATTGTGAGTGTGTTTAATAGATGTGAAGACTTACCATAAAAATAGAAAAAAATCAATGCCTTAGAAAGTTTTACCGGTAATGGTTCACATGGGTGCGGTTAAACGATTTTTTGTAAGGAATGTGGGATGTGGCAGGATGCCAAACTTTCTGAACAATAATTCTCAGAATTTTTATATTGGGCAAGCTACTCCCAGCACTAGGAGACAGAGTATTTTCGAATTTACCTGCTGCAATAAGGACAACGTCATCTGCATATCCTAGGCATTGTATTTCATTGTCTGACTATGTTACTAGTATTCATCAACAAGGAGGCTCCATTAAAAATGATATAGTACTCTTCCCTGTTGGCTACGAGTAGTGGTAACGGCTATGGAGCTGTCTCCTGTCTCCGCCGTGACTAGCTTTGACTTAAGTAGAATTCAGGCTTGAATTCACTCGGATAGTTTACAATTAACGTCACTTCTAACGAGTGCTCTGTTGACAGCTTCATGGGATGTATTGTCAAAGGCACCCTGAATGTTGTAACGAACCACTGGTTTGGCCAGAACAACGGCTGGGATAACTGAGCATTGTCAAGCTTAAAGGCCGCTACACTTTAACTCTCACCAAGCAGTCCAAGCAGTTTTCACACTGCAAAATATAGTGCAAAAACTGTTGTCAGGCGGCAACTTACCTCAAACGCATATAATGGTCTGCCTTGTCTTTTACTCCCGTTCACCTTCATTGAAGAAAAATTTTGACCAATCTTTAAATCTATGAGTACTAGAATTTGTTCCTTATGTAAAGAAAATTTCGGGTTTTAAAATGTAGACCCGAACATTCATGATTATTGGTATAAAACACAGATATATGCTAGATGACTTAAATTCATATCATATCACAAATAGTTCTTAAGGCCATTTTATCCTCCCAATTTAGTTTGAAAATGTTCTTGTTGGTCCCTACGTTATTTTTTGCAGTATACTCGTCACACTAAGTGATGAAGAACAACTCGTAGAACCTAAAAAGCAGGATCCATCTTGGTTCCGCTATTATTTTAGGTAGGTAGGTAGGAAGTAGTGGTTGTCTTTCGACACACCTAGGCCTATAAAAGGCCCGTTGTGATGCCACTTGAGCTAGTATTTGTTCTGATTCCTGCGAATTCATTAACTTTCCCAATAGTTTCGAAACCCAGTGTATTCAGTCTCCTCCTGCACAGTGCCGTGCATCCACACAGGAGGTGGAGCCACTGTTTCCTCTTCTTCTACCTGCGCTATTATTTTAACTTTGAGAATTATGTTATTAAGGAGCTATATAGTTTTCTAGCTATAGTTTTCAGCAGTTAGGATTAGGATTTCTGTAAAACTCAATGCTCTTTAGTATACTTTTTATTTTAAAGGCTTAAACGTCAGCACATGCCAAAGGAGAAAATTACGAGCATAAACTAAAAAGCTATATATTGAAAAAAATTCAAGATAAAATATGGGTATAAAAATATTTGCATAGAATTGCGTCGCCTTATGGATGCTTCTCCATATTTATGCACAATTTAAAGTCAATGCATGCAAACATTTTGAGCCAACTTCTTCTTGGCCAGCTCACGAGCTGCTCACTTCTGGCTGGCTATAGGATATTGGCGTAATGCCACGCCCCATTTGCAATAAAGTCTGTACTGTCAAAATTAAAAAAAAAAGAAAAAATAATAGTTGAAAGCATGCTTTGTCGGCGTTGGCGGCATCCGAAGTTGCACGCAATTTTGCTGGCAGACTCATTTGCTTTGTAATGGCTATAGAATGGCCGTGGAACTTGGAACTTGGCGAGGGCATCATGCACTTTAGAACTTTCAATTTATTTAAATTTTTATTTTTTTCACAAACAAAATTGTTTCGTGGGCTGCTGCTTTTACAACTGCCATAAATTGCAAGTCATTTCTTCAAGGAAAACTTTAATTTATGTTTTTCAATTTATGATAACAAAAGTTTTTCAAGAGCCAAACTCTAATGATGGGTAGCACAACGCCGAGCGTAGTTCTGATGAAAATGAATGGTTTCAATTTGACTTTATTTAAAAGCTCTGCTAAGAGGCAACTCCAAATTAGCGACCAGTTTGCTTTCAATAAAAATTTAAAAAGCGAATCCTGCGACCTTAAGTTAAAAGGCAACCAAGCGCATAGTGATGGACCTTTTTGAACAGCTTTGAAAAGTTGACGCTCCGGCAGACTTAGTTTTCCTAAAGAGGCTTGCAATGGTATTAAAAAGTTCAATTGGCACTAGAGATGAGTGCGTGCTTAACCGCAAGGGCACGCTACGAGAAAATCATCATTTATTTTTAAAATAAATATCAAACATTATTAAATGAGCAGCCGGAAGGTTTCTTATGGTCGCTACATATGTGATCATAAAATCATCGAAGTCGGGCGTTGAGCATATCAACGTGACCCTTTACTCAGGTCATTCGACAGGGGGTTGTTTAAGGGCAGATTATTTCCTGGCGTAAAGTTCTTTAAAGAGATACGAAAAAAACATATTACATTTAAATACTTTGGAAAAATTCAATGCGCTTAGGGTCGATAGTCAACACCTGGCCACTACTTTCCCCACCAGAATTCAATCCCATAAGGCATAGCCTGCTTTATATTGATAAGAACTGCTGGGTCAAGTTTCTTAGCTTATACGAAGGAACTTAAAAGAGCGTGTTTAAAAAAGTTTTAGTCTAAGATTAAGGCATTTCTGATGATTCTAGGCTCAGATAGAACCTTTTTATGTCAAGCACGCGTCTTGGAAAAAGCTTCAGTCTGAGATAAAAGCACTCCTGATGATTCTAGGTTCGGATAAAACATTTCTAATTCAAATACGATCGTGAATAATATCATGAGAAAGGAAGGCTCGTCGACTGTGTCTAGAAGAAACCTAAAAACAGATTCTTAACCTTAAACTCCCCACGACAGGCCCGAGGTCGATTGGGGTATTGGGAGAATTCGTAAAAGACGCAAAGTTTTCTTAGAAGCTTGTTTATTCTAAAAAAATTCGAAAAATTAGTTTTTTCTGAAAGTTGAAAAAAATCTGAAGCTGACATTATGTATTATGAAAAAATACATTGTTTTACATTTTCTAATTAAAATCCAGGCACGGATCCAGGATTAGATCATAGGGAGGGTTGTTCACTTTGAAGCTCGCAAAAAATTGTCAACCCATTTTCCCAACTTTTGGGGTGTCCGGACGGTTTCGGGTCATGGAGCCCATGGAGCCGGGCTGTTGAAGTCTCTTCAGAAGCAATTATTAAAGCTCGCATGTTCAAGATGCATGACTGTGAAAAAATTGCATCAATCAATTGGGCAAAAACAAAAAAAAATGAGTTTATGCCAGCAAATCGATCCCCGATCTGACCACTGTGCACGGTTCAGAACTTTACTCCTTAGTCCTAGAACTGTTTACTCTGGTTATTGTAGTTAAAATAATAACTCAAGACAAATAACTTTGTCACAGTTGAATTAAAAAAATCGTTTGAGTCTTTCTAACAGACATTAAAAAAACTTATTTGCACTTTAAGTATTTGAGGCCTCTTTATCGAACTGCTCATGCCGCACTGCGTCTCAAACAGTACTCACGTGCCCATCTTTAGCTGGAACCTTGACAAACCACAAGCAAACCAACATACACACAAGTCCGACATTTTGTAAAGAGCAGCGAACAGACATAACTCGGAGAACCGACAAAACCGCCTTTCTGACAGACCCCACATTTTTTTTTTTTTATTTCTAAACATGAGAACAATAAGAAATAGCCGAGCATAGAAGAAAAAAAGGCAGAGCGCTTTATATTGGGCTGCCAACTCGTATTTATTTAATTTACGTTATTTAATATTCAACTTTACTGTTGCAGCTGAAATATTTCTAAAACTAATATTTAACACTGGCCTAGAATAAGAGCAACAAGAGGGTGGAGTAAAGAAATATTTTCACAAAAATAAATAAATATTTAATTTAAGCTGAATATGAGTTTTTACAGTGTCTAAAGTATTACAAGGAAATGTTGCTGCTAGTACGTACTGCAACTGCCAGTCAAAGTTTATGCTCTACTGCAGCTCGACGTCCTTCAAAGTGCTTTCCCGCTCTTCTGCTATTCCTAGCTTCTATCAGCCATTTTGGATATGCATTAAAGTTTTTGTATCTGTGTGTGCGTGTGCATGTATTTGAGCTTGTGTCAGGCCGCATTTATTTCTTTGCAGTCTCTGTAACTCCGTTTACATTGCAAATTGTAGATGCAACCAATTCAACTATTCAAATATTTAACTTTATACGCAAAATTTTATTTGTTTTGAATTTCATTTTTTCATTTTTTGTGAATTATAATTAAAAGCGAAATCTTTGCAAAGAACTATATGAAAAATACAAAATCTTTGCTGTGAAAAGTAAAAAGCTTTTAAAGTTTAATAATAATTCTCTGGGCCGCAGGCACGTTCCGGTCTTTTTAAGTATCGATTAATACATTCGTTCATTCATTCATTCGGTCGCCCAGTGAATATATAATAACTTAATAAAGAGACATTAAACTGAAAGTACGCTGCAAAACGTGCAATGAATATTAATATTCGTGAAAGGGTTACTTAAGTACAACGAAGTAATTTTAATCAAATTGTAAGAGAAACTCAATTTGAATAGACCAAGCAATGCATATATTATATAAAATGTAGTCTACTTCAGGGTATTAAGCGAAGTTCTTTGGTTTTCTATAAAGCAATATAACATATATTATACATATATGTATGTAACACGCTATTTAAAAGTTATTTCTTCAAATTAACAGAATTTTTCAGCTCTTCCACTTTTTAATTTTCCTCTTTTTTCTAGACTGACCTAATATTCGGAATCTTTTAAATATTTTGACAATCTGGTCACACCATTGTTCTCTCTGTCTGTTCTTTAGGTGCTTCCAAAGTGTCTAGTTGGATAAAAACTAACAATTTTTACTAAATAAAAAAAACTATATTATACTAAGTATAAAAAAGTTTCAGTTTTTAAATATAAAGCATTAGGGCTTAATTTAAAAAAAAAAAGACAATGGTGTGACCAGATTATCAAGATACTTAAAAGATTTAAGATATAAGACCAGTCTTTTTTTTTAATACATTTTATTTTTTCAACTATCAACTTTTCTTAAAAGAAAATGTAAATTTTTTTTGAGGCAATAGACATTTGAGGAACAAACCGTCAGCTTTTTTACGCTTCTTTTTAATTAAAGATTATTATTTAATAACAATCATTTTTTTATATCACTATAATCAATTTTTTTTAATTTTTTAGCTCTAAAATCATTAAAAAAATATACGAAAGCTTCATTTTAGCCTTACTTAACTAACAAATGTAAATTTTTTTTTATTTAAAAAATTTTTTTTTTGCTATATTTTTGCATTAAAACTTTTTCAACTATCAAATGTCAAATCTTTTTTTTTATTAAAACAAATTTTTGGCTATTATTTTTTTGAAATTTTTAATAAAAAAATGTTCTAGTCGTTAAAAAAAAAAAAAAAATGTATAACTTTTTATCTTGAAAAAATATTTTTGGCTATAACCTTGTTTTAAGAATACATAATATAAAATTTTATTGATTTTTGCAATATTAAAGGCACAAATAATAATTTATTTTTTTTACGCGTAAATTTTTATTTAATATTATATAAAAAATGTATATCAATTATTTAGAATATTTTAAAAATTCTTTAAGATATCACTTTTTCTTAAAAAAAAATTAAATTTTATTTTATTTTTTCTAGCATGTTCCTCAATTATGACATTCTCTACATCATTTAAACACCTCTTTTCTTGCATTGTGCAAATATGAATCAACTCGATTTGATGCAACAATGTAAAAAAAATAAGAATTTTTTGTGATAAAAATAATTTTTATACCCTGTACCGTATGGTACAAAGGGTATATTGTGTTTGTGCAAGCCGAAAATGTATGTAACGTACAGAAGGAGAAGTCGGAGACCCCCCAAAGTTACCTAAAGTATGATCAGTGTGACTAAAGAAGTCGATATACCCATGTCCGTCTGTCCGTCTGTCCGTCTGTCCGTCTGTCCGTATGAACGCCTAGATCTCAGAGATGGTAAGAGCTAGAGCAACCAAACTTTCAGATAAGATCCCTTATTAATCCATAGGAGACAAGTTTATTTTATTTTTTTGATATCGGGATTACATTATATAGCTCCCATAGGGGTGTTTCAGAGGACCTCGAAAAAAATCAAAAGTTTTAGATGGATAATTCGTTTGTTTATGAAGATATCATAACCAAATTTGGCAATCGGAAGTTTTTTAGAGACCCCCAGCACTGTACCAAATTTTATCAAAATCGGTTGACTATATCATATAGCTCCCATAGGATCGATCGGTCGAAAATTAGTTTTTTGTACAAAATGCGTTGTGTTTCGTTTATTTGTGAAGATACCGTAACCATATTTGGCATTAAGAAGTTTTTTAGAGTTCCCAAGCACTGTAGCAAATTTGATCAAAATCGGTTGACTATATCATATAGCTCCCATAGGACCAATCGGTCAAAAAATCGTGTTTTGTACAAAATTCGTTGTGTTTCGTTTATTTGTGAAGATATTGTAACCAAATTTGGCAATAAGAAGTTTTTTAGAGTTCCCAAGCACTGTACCAAATTTGATCAAAATCGGTTGACTATATCATATAGCTCCCATAGGACCAATCGGTCAAAAAATCGTGTTTTGTACAAAATTCGTTGTTTTTCGTTTATTTGTGAAGATATTGTAACCAAATTTGGCAATAAGAAGTTTTTTACAGTTCCCAAGCACTGTACCAAATTTGATCAAAATCGGTTGACTATATCATATAGCTCCCATAGGACCAATCGGTCAAAAAATCGTGTTTTGTACAAATTCGTTGTGTTTCGTTTATTTGTGAAGATATTGTAACCAAATTTGGCAATAAGAAGTTTTTTAAAGGTCCCAAGCACTGTACCAAATTTGATCAAAATCGGTTGACTATATCATATAGCTCCCATAGGACCAATCGGTCGAAAAAATCGTGTTTTGTACAAAATTCGGTGTGTTTCGTTTATTTGTGAAGATACCATAACCACATTCGGCATTAAGAAGTTCTTTAGAGTTCCCAAGCACTGTACCAAATTTGATCAAAATCGGTTGACTATATCATATAGCTCCCATAGGACCAATCGGTCAAAAAATCGAGTTTTGTACAAAATTCGTTGTATTTTGTTTGTTTGTGAAGATATTGTAACCAAATTTGGCAATTAGAAGTTTTTTAGAGTTCCCAAGCACTGTACACTCGGTCCGAAGAGAGAGGTCCGAAGCACTGTACCAAATTTGATCAAAATCGGTTGACTATATCATATAGTCGCCATAGGACCGATCGGTCAAAAAAAAATTTTTGGTGTAAAATTCGACTGATTTCTGTTTATTTATGAAAATATCGTAGCCAAATTTGCCGAATAAATTATATCTTTTGGAGGTCTTAACCAATATGTCGGACTTAATTGCAATGAGGTGGTACAGGGTATCCCAAAGTCGTCTGCGCCCGACTTTAACGTTCGCCATCTTTTTTTTTTTTATTTAAACAAAAAAAAATAAAAAATTATTGTTATAACTTTTTCTTTAGCAAAAATATGATTTTTTTTATATCCTTCACATATTTAAGAAAATAATAAAATATTATTGTAAATATTTTTTAAGCTCATCTTTTTATATTTAAAAAAACAATTATTTGTCATTAACTTTTTAACTTTAAATAATTTTCAGCTTTCACATGTTCTCAAACAAAAATATTGAGTTTTCTTAGTTTTTGACATAATTAGCAAACCATTTTTTTTTAGTGCAATTTGTTTTTTTTTTATTTTAATTAAATTAATCCTAATTTTTTTTAAATTAGTTCTTGTAATCCTTTTCTTATATTTTGTAAATAAGAACCAAATATGTAAAATTATAATTTTTGTTTATGAATTTAAGAAAATTTTTTTCTAAAAATTTTATAAGCAAAAAATTATATGCGAATTTTTGTTTGTGTATAAAAAAAAAAAAATTTTTTTCAAAAGACGTCAAAAGTTATAATTGATTTGTGTTATTATCTACAAAATGTAGATATGTGAGGTTTGTTCACGATTTCACAAAAAAATAATCATAAAATAAAGCTAGAGAGGTATAGGTAAATAAGGGGTCATACCCAAATTTCGTGACCCGTTTAGGGGGGAGGGGGTCTTGAAAATACCACGCTTGGTCACTCGACCGGGGGGAGGGGGGGTCTAGGTTTTTGTCACGTAGTGCAATAATCTTTTTGTTTTTTTTTTTACACATATTCCTTCCACAAGTGGCACTTTTTTTTTGTTGGATTTTTTTTTTTTTTACTTAAGTTATCCATTTTTGAAAATCTACGACCACGTGACAACTAGGGGGGGAAGGGGGGTCTTGACAAATACTACGGTTGGTCACGGGAAAAAAAAATAGTAAAAATCGGGTCACGAAATAAAAAACTTTTATTTCTTAATGAGCTAAAAAAATATTTCCTAAAAATTCTAAATTTTTTGAGCCTTGAATTTTAATCGGTTTAAAGAATTAAAAAAAATGTTAACACATTTAAAAAAATTGTGTGTTTTTAATAATAAATTATTTACATTTAATAATTTTTGTGCCACTTTATTTTTTGATCTTAATAAACAGCTTATTAATCATAAGGATTGCAACAAAAATCTGCTCCAAATTTCTATATTTACCCAAAAACATTTCCTTTTTAGTTTGAATAAAGTTATTTAGCTTCAACGAATTCTAATTGTAATTAGGATCGATAGTGCTTTGTAAACAAAACTACGAGTAAAGAAGCTAGTACAAAAATAAATACATAATATAAAATATCCAAAAAAAAACAAAATAAAAATAATATTTGCATATACAACATAGTATTTACGTTGCGAGTATGTAAAATTTTTAGTCCGGAAATTAAACAAGTTTAATGTTGTTTTTAATTTAATGCAAAATTTAGCAGCTTAAGGCAAGTTATTAGATTTAATCTCACATATGGTTGCCATTTGTGGCCCAAGCACAAAGCTGATTGAATTTTACAGAAAATTTTTGAGCAAGCTAGCCCGGCGGCCATTTTGAATCGTTAGCAAGTACATAAAAGCTGCAAAAATCGACTTTTGATGGGCCATTCCAAAAGATTGCCTTCAATGCATTGAAAGCAATTTACTACAAGGGCTTCGTTGGTCAGCCACAAAATCATTTGAAATCAGAAACGTGTGCATAATTCTTCAAAAGTTTCCTCACGGCAAACATCGAACATAAATCACGAACAAACTGTGGCAATCGGGATGCCACCAGGTGCTGCCTAATGGGCAGTCAAAATGTGGACACTTTGACGACGGCAAAATCAAGTTGCACTGCAAATGTGTGCCACTAAGTGAGCGCAGGGATGTGGTTGGGGGCTAGGTAGTTGCTTTAGTATGTGCGACTAAACGATATACATACATACATACATTTATATGCTATGCTCATTTTTGCAGGGATGTGTGGCCATACTGAGCTTAACATGGATTATCAGCCTGACAGTGTTTGGTTTCCTGGTGCTGCCCAGAGGTGAGTAGTAGTACGTCAGACAGGCACATGGCGCCACAGGGGCGGCCAAAGTTACAAGCAATTGACCTAATGAACACACGCTTCAACATAGTACATGCAACAATATTGAAGTTTTTCACATGTACTTATATATATATCTATGTATATATTTGTATGCACAGGTTACTACTTCAATAACACGGGCCTAATGGCCTGCGAGCCATTCTATAGCAAGCCTTCGTACCGCATACTGGCCACATGTGCGCTTTATTTCCCCACCACAATGGTGCTCATGTACTGCTATGGTTCCAGTTTCCACATGGGTCGCTTTCGTCTAAACGATCCAACTATGCCGCTTACAGCAGCACTGCATCATCCGCATCTGCATCATCCGGCACATCAGCAACAGCAGCAGCAGCAGCAACAGCAACAACACTCGCAACACTCACATCAGCAGTTTGGACAAGCGCATGGACACTCACATCATCCGCATCAACATCATCATCATGCACTTGGCTCCACAACGACGCCCATGATGAGTTTAAGCATGGCCATGAGCATGGGTCTCTTGCCGAATATGTCCAATAAAATTACCAAAAAGGTATACAATTTTTTAAATACCTCTTCGAAATGATTATGTTTAATTCATTTGTTGCAGATTGTGCCCATACAGGAAAAGAATTCGAGTGGCTGCACGTCACGTTCAATGGCTGCCATTTCATTGGGTTTCATTGTTATGGTCACACCATGGACTATACAGGAGATTGTCACAGCATGCACCGGCTCCAAGGTAAGCTGCTAGCTCTACGTACTCACCAACTGCTTATATAGTATATACAAACAAGTTTATTTACGCTGCACATTATGTTGCGCATACGTAATCAGCTTAAAAGTTACGCATACGCCACGTACGACAACTAAGCTGCAGCATTTTGCTATTTTGTATAACTTTTTACCCTCTTACAGCACTATGCACTTACTACGTCACAAGCTCACACTCTCTCACTCTCTCCGGCTCTTGTTGTTGATGTTGCATTTGTCTGTTTTTGAATTTTCAGTTGCCTCCTTTTCTGGATTTTGTAGTCACATGGACAGCATTGAGCAACAGCTTGTGGAATCCCTTCATGTATTGGCTGCTGAACTCCGATTTTCGTCGTCTTAGTCGTCAACTAATGCCAAACAAAGTAAGTAACTTTTCAGCAGCAGTGAAAGATTTTTTTTTTTTGGTCAAATAACTTAACTTTAAGATCTTATGTCCAAAATATCGCAAAGTAACAAAGATATTGGCTGTCAATGCGTAGATTTATCGAGTTTTATGGCAACATGTCACTTCTCCTTATTTTATTTGTAGTTTTTGGATAACATCCAAAACATTTTTTATGTTAGTACATTTCCTTCCTGCCCTTAAAGATTAAAATAAATAAATTGCAAGCTATCGAATGTAGCAGCAGTCGATTTATCGAGATTGTCTGAAACGAAGATAGTTTACTTTAAGTTGTATTAACTTACGAGTAACTAAGTTGGCACTTATCCAGAAAAATTATTTTAGCATGAAATGAGTCTGTGTTTATTTTAAAATCTCTCAAAAGCTCCTTAAATTTATATATATTATAAAATATACATTAGTTACCTTGGAAAAAAAACCACACTCCAAGTTTTATTAGTCAATGATCAAAAATGCGCCTTATATGCGCCAAGAAAATAAGTTTAACACTTTTAGTATTCTCCTATTCTTCAAAGTGAATTTTATGATACTTTTATGCTCTTAACTAACAAATTTGTGCATTTATTATTAAACATGATGCTGTTCACATAAACAGCTTATTTCAGAGCTCTTCCCAAATGTGCAACCCACAACCAGGAACACTAAACCCAAGTGCTGTTCATAGTTAAGCCTTTAAGCCAAATAAAAAAGATCAAAGCTAGCAACACAAGCAGTTGGGGTACGTGGTACCTAAAACAACTGCTTGTCAGACTGCCAAAAAAAACAACAAAATACAAATCCAAAACTCGAGCTCCTAGCTTCTGGCTTAGTCCTTGTTCAACTCATAAATCCAAAGGTGCAACCACTAGAACAACAGAAACAAAAATGAAAAGTGATTTTGAATTATGTATGTACCACAAAATGCACAATACGCTGTTTACATGACAAAAAAGGCATCAGCCGGAGGAGTTAGTTCCCAGCCAAGGCAAAAAGCCAACCAACTTCATTTTAAAAACGCAGTCAACTTGCATGATTTACTTCCGTATCAAAAAAATTAACCCCTAACATCGCTGTGTAAATTTATTTAGCTGCTCTAGGGCAACACCAACCAACTGCCTGCTCTCAATATAAAATGCTTATTAATTTCAGTGTGCTGCCAACTTGCTGCAAAACTGAAACTGTAACTGACTAGGCACAATTTATGACCAGCGCTCACTCTTGTCGCTTTATTTTGCTCTTTTTCAGTGTTTTCCCAATGAGGACACGCCCGAACACAAATCAGCCTGTTGTCACATCAATGCGAATGATTTTGAAATCACAACACTTCCGCTGCCACCCGAACCACCCGCCTCACGTCCACCAGCCGGCAACAATGGCGGAGGCAGCTCAGGCGGCGGTGGCGGCATTGGCAGCACCATTGGCGGCTCTGTGCTGGGCATTTGTGCACGTTCCCGCGCCAATAGCCTCAGTCGCAGCGCTTCGCAGTACTTACGAGGCACTTTGGGCGGCGGACACAGTCATCATACCAATACTGGCGCCTACTCCACAGTGCGTCCCGACATAGAGGGTTTGTCGGAGAAGTACTGGGGTGAAATACTGGAGCGCACGGTCAGCTCGGGCAATTTGCATGCCATGCAAAAGAGCTTTCCGCACATGCCACATCATCATCATACCATGCATCATGCGCATCATCAGGCACAGCAGCAGCAGCAGCAACAGCAGCCACACACCATGACCACCTCGTTTAGCAAGCACAGTGATCTCAATCTGCACATTAGCGCACAAGATGCTACCGCCGCCGAGCTGAGTAAGTTCTCCAACTCGGAGCCAAAGCTTTGCGAGCATCTCTTTCATGATGCGCACTGCGCCAAGAGCAAGCCGTCTGGCAACTCTGCTGATGCCAGTGCTGCCGCCAAACTGGCCGCTTGTCGCAGCATACCGGATATTTAGTATGCAGAGGATGTAATACTCGCCAATAGCCAGTTAGCGCGTGCCAAATGCACCCACCATCCGCAGCATCAGCAGGCGCAGGCGTTGTCCAAGTTGGCCACAACCGCATCTACGCCTCCGCCCGTCATGCGTCATGCCCTGCATACGGGTAGTCTGCGTTTGAGTCGCGTGCGAGTTTCCTGCCACAGTCCGCCGCCAAGTCATAGTGGCGACCAAGCCAACATCACGGCCATGCCCTTGGCCGAATATCGGAAGTAGATGCTACATCATCATCATGGGACATTGGACATGCATGGGAATGAGTTGGCAATAACTGGCTGCAATGATTTTGGTGTGTATTACATATGTACTACAAGTATGTATTAAGCTTGACTATATATAACGTAAATGTGCGTGTATATTATGTGTGTGTGTGTATATGTCTAACTATACGTTGGTTAGGATAAGTTTAAAAAGTTGTGGCCTGGATCAAAAATAGCGCTTTGGTTTGGAATAAGTGAAATGGAACACTTTTGAAATCGAATAGAAATTATTTCAAAATCATTATTTACTTTTAATTTTGTTTTGCTTATAAGTCTATTATTTAAAAAAGTGCCGTCATCAACTATCATATTTTGCAAGTAAGTCGCCGATAGATGGCGCAAGCTTGTTGACTTTAGGTGGCGCCAGCAAGTTACCGATAGATGGCGCAGGCATGTTGGCTTTAGGTGGCGCCAGCAAGTTACCGATAGATGGCGCAAGCAAATTGTTGCATATTTGTATTCAAAATTATATATGTATATGGTATTCATTTTTTTTTGTTTTTTTTTGTGTAACAAATTTTCAAAATAAATAGTGATTTGATTTATTTATCTAGAAAATATTTTTTTTTTCAGTTCAGTCTAAAAAATAATATTTTTAAAGTTCGATCAAACAATTTTTGGTCTAGTAATTTTCTATCCAAAATTTCGATTTTAAGCATTCGATAAATAAATATTTACTTAGTCCTTTGCTTGAATTGTCAGCTATTGAGTATGTACAACTTAATATATAGGTATATATATTTTTTTTATAACAAAAAATCAGTTTTTGGAGTTGGATGGCAGTCCATGTTTACTAACAGTTTTTGGGGTCGCTGGGTCTGAATCCATGCTATTAATGTTTTTGTACTCTAGTAATTTTTTTTAATTTTTTCTTTAATTTCGAAAAAATTCTTTTCTTGCTTTTACTAAAAAAAAAGCGTTAAGAACTTTCTTAGGGAATAAGCCGTTTATTTATAATCAGTGATGTTTTCGCGTATGTTTTTATTCTTGAAACAAAGAAATCATTCTTTTTAAGTTAAAAAAGTCAATAATCAAGAAAACTACGTTTTATAAAACAAGGTGGCTGCGCTTTCGCGGACACTTCCGGCAAAAGATTTTTTATATTATTTAGAGAAATTAAAAAAAATTATGCCCGACCTTAAAATTTTGATCATTTATTTCTAAAAATATAAATATCGAATAAAAAAAAAACTACCTATATTTTCTCTTGTGCATATCTCGAGCATCGATGCCAGATAACAAAAATCGATAATTTACAAAATCTTCAATCTTCAATTTTCTGGCTTTTTCAAAAGTAATCCATTTCACATATTTAAAATCTCGCATAATTTAAAAAGTGTGTAATCTTTCCGGATTCAGTATTTTATATGAATAAGAACTATGTTCAGATAGTTACAAGCGCCTTGGCACTGAACTAGCGCAGAAGAACCGGCGGAGATGATGTTCAGGTTCCATTTTATAAAAAAAAAAAATTCACTGTTTTCTAATTTGGACCACCTAAAATGCACTTAAGTATTTTTTTAGCTATATATTTTTTTAATTAGCTAATACGTAAATATGTTTATAACCTTAAAAAAAAAAAAAAGTTAACCATGATAAGTGTTCATTAAATGTTTGTGATAAATTAATTTTACTAGGGTGCATTAAATTAAGTTAAATATATGTATTATATATATATAATTATATATCCAGCAATTATCAACAACTAAACTAGAAAACAATTACGGTTTCTAAGGCAATTCAAATAGACCCGTAAAAAAAAGTCTCTAAATATGTATATTAATTTTTAAAATCATACTCTGCCTTGGAGAGCTGATATTTAATTCTTTAGTTAGCTTTAACTTTAAGCTGTTTTTAATTTATATTTACTAACTTAAACCAAGCGTTTTAGAAAGTTTTAAGAAAATTTTCTGAAAATTCTACGGCTGCAACTCATAAAATCCAATCAATCAAGTATGCATAGGTTAATGTTTAAAAACATATAATATTATATATATACAAAATTTAAAATTAAAACCAAATCAAAATCAAACCTTAACTTTGTGATTGTCAAGAATTTAAGTAAGTTGGTGTACACTAAATGACTTATAATTTGTAGCTATGTAAACTATATAGTTAACTTAAATATAATTAATAATTGTAATAAATTGAATGTTGTTAGACTAGGAATATATAAATTTAGATGTGTATCTAACGCAATACAACAAAATAGTGTAAAAACAACAAACAAAATATGCCACCTAGAATGAAATAAATAAATTTTAAATCAAACAAGCATAAAATAAAATTTATGAAAATTAAAAACACTTTTACTGGCTATGATTTGATTTAATATATTCAATGGAGATTGAAAATTTAAAAATAAAATTACTAATAAAATTATTGTTATTTTTTTTAATTTTGTTATCAACAACGTGGCGTCTATATTGAGGAATTCAATGTCAGAAAAGCTTTTCGTCTCCCGGATCACTGCAGTGTCTTTCAGGCAGAAACCATTGCGATCCAGGAGGCTCTGACAACCATAAGAAAATTACGAGTACGAAATGAGAACATAAGTATCTACTAGGACAGCCAGGCGGCTATTAAGTCCCTAGCTTCGTTGACATCGTGCATGAAGTCAGTGAACAGCTGCCGCTTGTCTTTGGAGGAGATGGCTAAGCAGTTTTCAATCAACCTCATATGGGCCCCAGGACATAGGGATATCGAGGGCAACTGTATTGCGAATGAGCTGGCTAGACGAGGAATTACCAGCATCCTCCTTCAAGACAAGGAGGGCCTGGGTATACCTATGGCCAGCTGCAAACTGAGAATACGAAATTACTTCGATCTCTTTGCAAACCAAACGTGGAATCGGATATCGAACACGTGTAGAATATCTCGGCAAACATGGCCGACATAATGCAGGAAAAGAACTAGAGAACTTTGCCGCCTAAATAGAGCCCAATGCTCGACCGTCATCCTTGGTATCACCGGACATTGGCTGGTGGGAATTCATGCACACAGGCTTAACGCTCCTCATCAGGACTTCTGTAGAAGCTGTGGCGACGAGGAGGAGCTAGAGACAGTAGAACACCTTTTCTGCCACTGCCCCGGACTGTGCAGGACAAGATCCCGTTTTCTAAAGTTACACTTCCTTGATGACTTGTCCCAGCTCTAGGAGCAGAGTCCAAAATGCCTCTTAAGGTTCATTCAGGCCGCCGGATGGCTGTGACTAATCTCATATAGGAGACCTCGTGAGTCGGGAAGAGTGGTGAACGGTCCACCGTAGCGGTATCACAACGGGCCAATTCTTGGCCTACGTGAGTTGGGACTATGAGTCCCAACTGCCGCCATAACCTAACCTATCAACAACGTTAACAATGCTTATGCAGTTTTGATTATATTATTATCTTTTGAAAAACTAATCTAAAGTTAAATTTTAGTGTAGGATTTTGTAGCGAATGGCAAAAGCTATAACACGTTGGCAGCACTCATTGAGTAGTGTAGAGATGGCTTAATGCGCTTCGCTCAATTAGAGCTCAAAAAAAAACCAAAGACGAATATTGTTAATCGATTGCCCGAAATAGAAACGCTTGGGCTTCATAATTGTTGAGCTAAGGCACTCATCAAAAAACCGACTCCTAAGCGTCAGAGCCAAAGGACAAAACTTAATCGTTGCTGTTAAAAAGAAAAAGGAGCTTAATTAATTTGCGTTTCAATCCATCAAGCTTAAAATGCCTCCAAGAGCGAAGGTCATGTCACAGTCAATTAGACGCTTATAAATAAGAAATTTAGAAAACGAACGCAAAAATCAAGTAGCATGTCAAACCTTATACCATTTTTTCTTTTTTTTAGGATTATTATATTATACGCTCGGGGTTTAGTTTGGTTGACTTTTCGGAAGTTAAACGTGATATGCTGCGACCGCAATTGGATAAACATCAATTAGTGCTTTTTTGCCTACTTAATCAAATTAGGCCAAAATACTGTGGCCAAGTAGAGCGCCAAGTTAAGGTCGTCCAAAATGCTGCCGCTGAAAATCCAATTCCAGGCAAGCGGCAAATTATACAAAAACTCAGCTGGCCACCACCAAATGCGAATCAACCAAAAGCAACCAGACTAAAGTTAACGTTGACTTTCATGCGAAAAGTTTTTTGCCCGAATTGTTGGGCGTAAATTTGGGCACGCAAAATATGGTACCACACGGCGGATAGGGATTTGGCTGTACACCGGCGATTATTGTTACTGAATGCAGTGGGGCATGTAATTTCGCATGGAATACGCAGTGGGACTCGAAAATGGTAATTCAAACTGGAATCCGCATTCAGATTGAGATTCAAATTGCCCAAAGAAACCGCTGCCGCGCAGCCAAAGCATTTCAAGCAACCAAAGTCATCGTAGTCGCTGCTGATTCGAAACTTTGGCGCCCCTTGTGTGCGCTTAGGGGCTTCATTGTCTGTTGGCTGCTGAAAATTGTTTTGTGAAAATTAGTTTTTAAACTTTACTTTTTCTTGTACAAAATGTGATTTTTTTTTTTATTTTACAATGTACTCGTCGTATAGTATAAAAAGCTGAAGCTAAACGCAGTATGCGAAATTAATTTGCATTTTGGTTGCCTTGCGTTGTCATCTTGTTCCTGTTTTTGGGGCCAATGAAAATCAAATTTGAATAATTTTTAATTTATTTAGCTTCATTCTTTGCTCTGTTCTGTCTGTATACTTTTTGCATGCATTGTAATTGAGATTTTTGGGTCGATTTTATTTCATTTTTTTTGTAGTAAAACTTTTTTTTTTGTCAAATTACTTTGGACAGTCCGCTGCACACGTTAGCCATATTTTTGCTGGTTTTTTGTTTAGAAATATTGGAATTTTTTATTCTGTGTACCCAAAAAAAAAGCAGCACATGAGTGGCTTAATAACTAACAATAAACCTAAAGCACTTGTTGAAGTTATCAAAATTTGTATATTTTTTTAGAATTAGTTTCTAAAAATTATAAAATCAAAAGTCCTCCTGATTTAAAAAATTCACTTAAAACGGCAAAAATCAATACACTTTAATCGAGTACCTCAAATACAAAATTCACCAAATACCAAATTCACCAAATATCAAAGCTACCAAATTCACCAAAGAATTCAAATACAAAATTCACCAAATATCAAAGCCACCAAACACCAAATTCACCAAACATCAAAGCTACCAAATTCACCAAAGACTTCAAATACAAAGTTCACCAAATATCAAAGCTACCAAATACCAAATTCACCAAACATCAAAGCTACCAAATTCACCAAAGACTTCAAATACAAAATTCATCAAATACCAAAGCCACCAAATACCAAAGCCACCAAATACCAAATTCACCAAACATCAAAGCTACCAAATTCACCAAAGACTTCAAATACAAAATTCACCAAATACCAAAGCCACCAAATACCAAATTCACCAAATAACAACCTTAGCGCTGCGTGGTATTTGATATGCCAACACTTGTAAGGTAAAAAGTTTTCCCATTACTGTAAAGATGTTAAAATTGTATGTACATATACATCATTTATATGTGAAGTAAGCTCGGGGCCTCCTTTTACCCAATGTGGGTAACAACTATTTTATTATACATACCTAATTACTCAAACCCAATACAACTTCTGAACCTTTCTGATTTTTTTCAACAAACTTTAAGAAAACTTACTTTTTTTCAAATCTACGCGCTCCTTTAAAGAATTTTAGGTTTAGTGGTAACTGCCCTTAAAATCATCGAAAATAAGTTAAGAGCAAATTGGGGATAAACAAAAATTCAAAATTTTATGTTTTTACGATTAACATACATTTCTGGCTGATTATTTTCGACGTTCCACTCTCGAAATAGCCCGAATTTTTCTTACACCAATGTGTTTGAGGCATTCTCATGAGTTCTTAGCTAAACACTGATTTCTGACGAAAAAATTTCATTAGGCAAAGATTCTTGTCGATAAGTTCATATTAAATGGTGAGGGGTCTCTTTCATAAAAAATCGTAGATGGAGGTTTTTCAGCGACATTAATTTTTTACCAGCAAACTAGGCGCCCTGGTTAGAATAAGTTTCATAAAGTATTATAAAAATTGGGGACAATGGGAACATCAGCTCATATAGATTGGAAAAGGGTCTCTTGAAGTTAATTTGGACTTCATTGTAAGGCCGATATGTTCATATAAACACAGTCTCTTCAACGGCTCTCATTTACAATTTAATAAAGAAAAAGGCATTTACCTATCCCTAAATGACGCAGCGCTCTGATTCTAGGAAGTAACCAGAACCTGAATTTTAACGCACTCCCATGTATTTAAACTTACTTTTCTGACGTAGAAGTTCAATTGGATTTTAATTAAGGAACAGAACAGGTCGATGAGTTATTTTAGATTGATGAGTTATTTTAGATTGACAAGGGGTCTCGTTAACGCCAAACCACAAACCTATTCCCTCTTCTCCTAAGACGTAGTGCCGTGATTACCTTTTCTGAAATGAACCTAGACTGACTCCAGCTTATCCCTTTTGGTTGGGGATACTATTGCAACTACCAGTCTAGTCTTGGTTTTGAGCATTATTTGAAATATTTGTATTATTTGTATTGTTTGTAAAACAAAAGAGTTTTCTCGAAAATTCCGTTTTGACATCTGCTCAACTTTCTTACTCCAATTTTACATCCTAGTACACTGCTCTTTATTGCTCACAATTTCTGCTAAAGTTCACAACGTATATATATTTTAAAATTCCAACAAAACCCGAACTGTGGGAATTGCAGTATTTTTATCTAGTATTTTTATTGAATATTTAACACAAGTTGAAATCACGCACATACCGCCAAGATGGAAATTGCGAAGAGTCGCAAGGCCATGAGGCCCGTTGTGATCTCGGATAAGCGCTACAATGCCATTTTGTACCGTGCACGCCAGGAAGAGAAACTTGGCATATTGGCGGATATTGAGGAGGAGCGCAGATATCGCCAGTACCTAAAGGAGGGCAACGATGAACTAATAAAGCACTTTCGTGGCAAACTTATGATCAGCCAGGATCAGCATTTAAGAGAGCTTAAGGAAAATAAAGAAAAAGGCGCAGATGCGGAGGCATCTCGTGAACAGACGAAGTACATACACGATCAGTTGCGCAAAGAGCGCATATTACGAGCCAAGAAAATGTTGGAAAACATGAAACCAGGCCCAATAGCTTTGCATCAAGCACTACGTGAGTGCGAAATGATACGGCAGCGACAGTATAACGAGGAACTGAACCGACAGTTTGCACTAGAGGCAAAAAAACAGAAGGAGCTGCAGGAGAAAATGTGTCCCGAGGTGCTGATACCCTTCTCCTTCCAGACGGCTGAGCAGCTGGAGGAGCAGGAAAAGGCCAAGATGGCTGCAGCGCGTGCAAACTTTATAAGCGATATGGAGGCAAAACGCAAGCTGAACGAAAAGGAGAAGAAGCTAAAGCTGCTTGAAGATCTAATGGAACGTGAGAAAAACCAGTGCCTGCTAGAGAAAGAGCAGTGTGAGGCACGTAAGATAGCAGCACGCAAACGCGAGGAGAACCGACGTGCCTACCACGATGCGGTTAAAGAGAAGAAGGAGATTACTAAACGTAAGTTGTGTGTGTATCTTTGGTACCCAGAAGTACAATGGCTAACTACTTTCAAATACAGAGAATCGCATGTGTGATCTAATTGATGATCGACGCAACTGCGTCTTCCAGGTGGCACATCGCAACCTAAACACGCTCTACAATCAGCATCTAATCAAACTGAGAGCAGAGAAAATTAAGCACCGGGAACAACGCGCCGTAGTGGTATATCAAAAGCAACAGCTGGGCAAACGCAAGGAGCAGGAGCTGACGGCAAGAGAGGAGAATCGCTATGAATTCGAAGTGACGGTCGATGAAGAACGACGCCAGTGCGAGATAAAGGAACTGGCCAAACAGCGCCGCGCCTACCAGGAGGAAGAGCGTCGGCAGGCTGCCGAGAAGCGTAAGCGCGAGTTCGAAATAAAACGCTTCCAGGTGGCGGAACGTCTTAAGAACGCGGAGGCCCAAGATATGTATGAAGCTTCGGAAAAACGTAAACGCGATAAGGTTGCCGCAGAGCTGCGTGAGACGCTACTCTTGCAACACAAACAATATCTCGAGCGTAGAAATAAGGACATGATGCGCATAGCCGAGTGTGATGACGAAAAATATTTGCCCGATGACAAATACTTCTTTAAGCAGGCATTAAAAATGATGCAAAAGTCCAAGGCCTTGGGTCGTCCCTTGTATCCGCTAGCCAAGGTAGTGGAGAAATACAAACGCGACAACATGTTGGACATGAAGCCAGTTGGTCATGTAGTGCGTCGCAATAAGTTGCGCGACTATTGCTGGCCCGGCTATCATGCACAGGTAGATCTTAAGTTTAAGGAGTACGAAAGACGCGAGAGCTGCCGTGAAAAGAATGAAGATGATTATCGCGAAATCTTTGATAATTGCATCAAAATTACCAAATTGGCTGCCGAGGAGCGACCTCATAAGCACTGTGAAGTACAGTGCCCAGTAGAATGTGCTCATCATCGCGGTATGCCTGCAATTGATAGCATTGATTCCTTGTGTTCTCGCTATGTTTGCGTAAACTATGATCAGCAGGAGCAGAAATGTTTGGACAAGAAAGGTACGGCACAAAAGCTGGAATCAGCTAGTAAAGTACACGTGGTGCAGCCAAATATAAAAGCTGTAGAAAATTCCTCTGTCAAAGGCAGCGAGCTATTGACTGCACAGAATCAACCGAATGTTGCTAATATTGCAGCCCATGGAACGCTGCCTTTGGTGCAGAGTCAACCAGCCAAGTTGGCCGCTACTGGCGTTAACTTGGCCATAACTGCACCTTCTACTCTAGCGGCAGTTGTGGGTGAGTCAATACCCTTAAACGTGCCTGCAACTGGACAAAATCGTCCAGCCAATGTGCCCAATGCAGCAGGAACTGCAACTAATGTGCACGCTAAAAAAGTGCCAGCTAGCAATACCTTAACCGGGCAGAATCGTCCAGCCAAGGTGCCCAATCCCAGCGGCGGCTGGGCAAACTAAACCCATCCAAATTTATTATAGATCTCTCCGTTAACTACCTGTTTCGAAAGCCCAAAAAAAATAAAATAAAATTCATCACACATCATCACTCGATTGTCCTAACCCACTCTACTAGGGTGACACACACTCAAACAGGATATGACGTTAATGGTTTTTTAAAAGCACTTAAACTTGGCATAAAGTTTTTTTCTCCACATTTTTCTTTGCGCTTTCCTCAGTTGCTCTGCACCACTTGGAACATTTGCCCTCTTTGGCCAAGCCAGCGCCTGACTTGCGGCTTGACGCTTGGCCGCATGACCGCTCTTTGTGGGGGGTGCTTCATAACCCTTCAAGTGACACTTGGCACGTATTACGCGCTTTGTTTAGCACAAGTCTAGACCCGTGCATTGGCCTTTTGGCGGAGTGTGCGTGTGTGTGTGTGGCGACAAGAAGCCGCAGCTGGTTTGTAGAGACGTAGGGATTCCTGCAAGAGCCTGGAGCAAGCTAAAGGCTCGTAAATTCCAATTTGTGCGTGGGTAAAGTTATTAGGTTACTTCTTGTCAATTTGCCAGTGACTGACGTACATTTTTGTTTTCATTTAACTTATTAAAAGGCTGTACCGTCTCTGACCACGACCTCAACTCCGACCACGACCTCGACTTGCAACTCCCAACTCTGACATAACAAGCGTTACGCAGCACTGCCCATAACTTAATTTGTGCGCTGTTAGCTGATAAAGCGCTCGATGGAACGATAAACTAAAGCGCGGGGGCTGCCCACTTGGCAAAAGAGCAAAGCAAAGCAAAGCGAAACGAAACGATGCTCATAAAGATAATTACGGTGCGCATGTTGGCAGCCCCATTGCCTGTCTCGACGGGTTAATCAGCAGCCGTTAGTGCCTGTATTCTTCTTATTAGTTGCAAGAGTGCTCAGCTAAAATTAATGTCGGTCGAGCACTTTTTGAAGTTATCTAAAAGTTTTGCCCACCATCCCCACCCTACCAATTGGCAGTGCTGCCACAAATGTCATCATTAGAGCTGAAACATTTGGCAAGCCCTTGGCATGCTAAACATATCATAACAGGTGCAGTCCAACAACATATTGCCAGCAAAAGTCTAGACAAACAACGAGCTCTACCAAGACAAACACATAACCTCAAAATGTGCTACTCGGTAGCTTTAAATTGCTTTTTCAGAGATACTATTGTACAAAATGTATTTAAACGTAGTTTATATCAAAATTGCATTGCACTACTGTAACTAAAACCCAATAAACGTTTGGACAAGGCAGGCCCTACCAGATTTTAGCAAAAACGTTGCAATAATAAATACAGCTGGACGGACCAACCAAGCGAGTGTATTCCAATGAGATTCGTTTCGTTGAGGACTGCCAAACAAAATAGCAACACAATGTTTACCAACGAAATATGATTTGTTTTTGCGGCAGCAGCAGATTGGGGTAGCTGGAGCTCTATCGAGTGAGACTGTTTTTGAACTTTTGGGGGGGGAGTTTATTTATATTTAGCTAGGCGAAGCTTCTACAAACAATAAATCAAATTAAGATGCACGTCTATCGAAGTACAAATTGTAACTGAATTGAGTGAATGAAGAGTTCGCTCTCAGTGCATAAATATTTTGAAATACTATCACAATGATACTCATAATAAATGCTGTGCGAATAGATGAAATAGTTTGGAGCAGACTGTGCGGAAATTATGCTCTAATATTGATGCATTTACATAGCATAATGATGGAATGGTTATTTATTATTCTAATTATGTACAAACCATGTGTTAAATCAAGTATGACAAGAAATTTTAAAGTTGAACATAAATTTTTTTAATGGCTGTACCACAGCATGGCTTGGTTAGTCAATTTGTACTTTAAAGAATTTCATCGAATTTTGGCTATAAAGAGCGCACCCGTTCCAAACAGTATTGCCATCTACACTTGAAAGTACTCACTCTTAGCGGAATCCGCTTCTTTATATTGATCCAATACGTCTTACACGAGCTTTTAAATCATCTTAAGTTATTCCAATTCAAAAGCCCAACAAACTTCCTGAGTCTTCTACCCCATACCGGCCTATAAGCCTCTTTTCTGCAAAAATCAAAGAAAAGCTCACAGATTTTGTCGGCAATGCTGAACTTCTCCCAAATGGAAAGTTCCGATTTCGTAAGGAATTCAGCACTATGCGGCCATGAATCAAATTAAAAAGGTTGATAGACAAAACTTAAGTAGAAAGATATCCACTGAACTAATCAAAATAATTCCAAAGCTTCTTAAACAAACCTAAGCAATTATTGTATATTAGACGCACTGCTAGAGGATTACCCCAGGTTCCTGCCTCTCACCCCATTTCTGTAGCATTAACACCTTGCCAATCCATGTACTTATCCAGAAGAAGATTACACAGATCCTACCAATTAGTCTGAATGCTACTGACAAACCTTGGGATGGTGCGCAACCTCGAAGTTGTTTTTGATGCTTTTAAGGACTATGTCAGGTACAATATAGACTAATTCAAATCCCTGGCTAGTTCTCTGTATTCCTCCAGCAATAATAACTGACGATTGTCCATCGAAAATAAGTTATACCAGCTCAGGTTAACATTGATAGAGGCCCATATTACACTAAGGGACACTGCACTCCTTCGTATTCCTCACGCCTACACCAAGCCGGGTGGGAAGGCTACAGTCGCAACTTCCCGCCTTTACTACACCCTGATGAGTCGTTTTTAGTGGGACTTCTACTTTTTGCCTTTAACTCCCAAAGTTCCCAAACGATTTTAATATAACAAATATATGGTCCGGATATAGAGTTCGGTCTTACCTGTTGCTTCTTAGAAAAGTACGCTGTATGTCGCATAGTTTTTATTTTTGGAAACAATTTTTGATAACACTCTCTAACCGTCTAAAATTACCGCATTTGTAGAACGGAGAATCTAAACGAGATAAATTCAGAGATGGACAATCAATTTCGATAAATTACTTCTCGTTATTGCTATAGTGTAAAAAAGTTCTGGACGGTAACTTATTTCAAAAAGAAAGTTTACACACTGCAAATCAAAGAATGCACTTTCTGTATCGAAAGTTTTCTGAACGTATGGCGACGTTGACTGGTTATCACGATTCCTAAATTAAACCTCCTCGAATTGCTATTAGAAAAGCTGCACAGCGACCCTAAGGTTCTATTATACTCCTTACTAGCGGTAAGGCTTGTCAACAGTCCAATTCCCTACGAGGTTTCCTCCTCAATTTTACAAAACCTACAAGTTCAAGTTCATTAATTATGTCCATTACATTTTTAGATGCCTCATGAGTCTATTAAGGACTTCTAGCCCGATTGTGATATTATCTACGAAATTTAAAGGAGCTGTTGACACCAAAATTATCAGCATCGAATCGAGTAACGATTGAGCCATGTCCCCCTGTTCATCCTTCGGTAAAAACTTCTAGACTTTGTATTATTTCTTCGCAGTTAAAGTTCGTCGCTTAACGTTAACATTGTACGCACTACCCTGCAGAAGAATTTTGTGCACCCCTCTTCCAACAAAGTTCATTCGAGCTCAATTTGGCTCAAAACTTGCTTTTACATCTTGTTACTAAGAATAAAAGGACGAAATGTTTAAAAGATATGGCAATCACGCTCTATTATTACTCTAAAAGCTGGAGCCGCCAAATTTCGTTATGCCGACTTATGTGAGTCTAATAAAAAAACAAAACAGTGTCCTTTTCTAAAACCAGCTGCCCTTACCCCTGTCTAGCATACCATTCCATTGAGTAAGCTGCGTCAACATTTTAATACAAGCGTGGACACAGGTAAAACATTTTTTTGTTACAAGTGGATGCAAGGCATTCCACCCGCGCCGACCTCTTCCATTGGCAAATCCCTTGCAAATAAATAACCTTCACATTTTCTCCTTATAAAATGCGCTATTAATTCTTCATGCCTCCTCTCACTTGTTGATGTCTAATGAAAATTTATTTACAAAATGGTACATGTAATAGCAAGGACTTCCCAATGCGAACTAATCGCGCAATCAAAATCCACTTGGCTTGGCTAAGCCGATAATGGGAATTACTTTCAGCCGCTCTCCTCAAGTTTTTACTACGGCTCGCCTCTAATAAGTTACGCCATTATTATTTACTCTTGTATACCCTGCTCCTAGCCCGCTGCTGTCTGCGTCTGCTGCACGCTGCTCAACTTACTCACTTACTTTTGTCGAGTGGTTGGACACGGCGCCGCCGTCGTCTCTGCTGCCATTATGAGAGTACAACTTACTTGAGGGCTCCGTGCGCTCTATGACGGCTTTGGAAGTCCTTTCAATGCAACCATTGTTTTCCAGTGTTGTCGAGCGCTTGACTTTCTTTCGCCTGCTGCCACTTGTGTGCGTCACCTTGCCGCCACTCACACTTTTCACACTTAATTTCATTAAGTAATTTTTCATACTGCAACTTTTATTGGGTGTTTTTTTTTTTTTTTTTTTAACAGGCTGAAAGCGAAATCTCAAAGTAAAGTAGAAAAAGCATTTTGTTTAACAATACAATTGCCGAGCAGGCAAAGTGCTTGTCTGGGTTCTTCTGTTGGTACTACTCCATGGAGCAAGTGCTCTGCTGCTGGCAACATTGCGTATACGCAATGTGTATTTGCGCAAATTGCTATTGTATGCTGCCGGCTGCTCGCTTTTGTTCCTATGCACACAGAGCCAACAGTAGCAGCAGCGGTGAAAAAGTTTTCCCATTTTCCCATTTCAACAATTTCCCCATCTCGCTTTTTCTCAATTTTCTTATTTTACCTCGTTTTCATTTTGCGCTTTTGTTTAGCGGCACTTGTTGCATTTACTTTGCCTTTTTGCTTTTGCTTTGTCTTTTTCTTTAACTTTGCCTGGATTTGCCACTTCTTCCTCCGCTTCTCCAACATTCTTCTTTGTTATTGCTAGTTGTTCGTTTGTTTGTTCTTTTCTGTTTGTCTCACTTTATTCATTATTTATGCCCTTTCAAATAAAATAATTTGTGTGTATGTGTTTTTTTTTTACAATTTGTTATATGCAGAGTTTGTTTATATGCCGTTTGGATTTTATATACTCTATACCCTTTAAAGGGGTTACCAGATGGTCCGAGTGAAAAAAGCGAACAATATACAAAAAACATTCAGAAAAATCGCTCGCAAAGAAATTTTTTATGATTTTAGAGGGGTTCTCTTGGGATAGAAAATATGATTTTAAATCTTCAAAAATTTCCAAAATGCGCTCAACTGCTGGTTTTTTTTACGTACTCTAATCCACTTTGGTCGAATATGTACTTAAATACTTGGTAAAAGACATGAAAATATGTGTGACAAAAGTGGATCGAAAGGAAATGCGTAGGAACTTACTGGAACCAAAATTAAGATGCCAAAAAACTTGTGCCAAAATAAATGCGTGCTTACATTTATTAAAAGGGATTTGATTTAAGCAAGTCCGCATTATTTATGTGTCGAAAACCAAAAAAGGCAGCTCAAAAGGACCCATCCATATTGATATGAGCAGCAGATATAAGCCTGCTTTTTGTATATATTAAAAAAAATATTCAAATAGAATCTAGAAATTTAAGAACTTAAATTATAATCCTCAAAACATTTATTCTTCTTATGTCCTGTTACCCCTAGTGGAGCATAGGGCCCTCTCGGGGATCGTCACCTTGAAGCGGTGAGGGGGCTTAGTAGCTGCAATGACTCTAAAAGCAACGCCGGCGGTAGCATAGCTAATGGTAGGGCCACCCTTGCCGGAAAGGTCTTCGAGGAGCAGTGAAGCGAAGAGCGATCAACAACGCAGCGTCTGTACTCAGGATGAGCGGCTACAAAAGGCGTCTGTTCTCCAGGTTAGGGGCGGCCCATTTAAAAGTGACCTGTCACTGCGAGCAGAGTTGTCAGGACTGACTTTGAGGTTATAACTTACTGTCGGAACCCTGCTCCCTCACATATTTCTTTATAAACATGAGAGTAAACCCGACGAATATTCATTCTTCAAGTGGTACCCGTGTTCCTGCGGCTAATCCACCTGCTTCGGCAGCATGCATGACGGATTTGGAGGTGCAAGCCCCATTTTTAAGAAATAACAATATAACAGAAACATTTATAATATAATATAATCTAATGAAATTATAAAAAAATTATAATTCGCTTAGAAGATATGGACTATTAAAGAAACATCTTAAAATCGAAATATGCATTTATCGAAAAATCGATAAATAATGGGAACTTCTCATTAAAAATACACCGCTAAGTAAATATTATCAAAATCGAAGAGTGGCCTGCTTCACTTATATTCGCCGGGATATTAAACTGTTTGACTTGACTGATTAGGTCTGGCGGCTAGAGGTCATGGTAATAAGTACAAATTTTGGATAATTCCTTCTTTAAGTGAAGAAAATGACAGATCCAAGTATGGGGTGAATTCGTTTTTGTCAAATCCATTTACGTTTTGGGAAATAAGAAAAATAAGTTCTACACTGAGAAGTATACACAAGAATACACTTTTATCCTGATTATTATAATAATAATAATGTTCAGACAATTTGGTATGTCTAGCTCAAATAGTCCTTAAGTTCAAGGTGGTCATACAGATGCACGAACATGGTACCAGCGCTATACAAGGTGACGCCAAGCGTTTTAGATTAAAATAATGAAACAAAAATACTAAACAAAAGCGTCACAAAACTCTCTGCCAAAACCTTTCAATCTAATTAAGCATCAACAAATTATGAAGAGTATGGCACCTCCACTTTATCTTTAAAAAGTTAAAGTCTCCACTGTTTTCTCCAAAACTTTTTCAAGTTGAAATTTAATGCTCGATGCCAATCATAAAATAAAAAAACAAAGCACATATAAATTTCTTGAAAACTGTGCAAATCGTTAAGTTTTACAGTGTATACCATAGTCGTTTTGACCGTCGTGTAGCTATATATTTTTTTTTAGCTCGCGTTTTCGTGATTGTCATTGCAAGCCATAAAATAAATTAAAAACTATATTCCTTTTAGCCAACATTTTACTGGCTTTTGTCAGATTTTTTTCGTTTTTTTCGTTTTTTCATTGTGGTTTTGGTGTCTGTCCTTTTGTCCGAGAAGCGCATTTGTTATTGCGGTAAAGGACAAATATAAATAAATAAAAAATAAATATTGAACATTTAAGCACCATAAAACACTCATTAAGTTAAATACCAATTAAAATAAGGCTATTATGTTTAATTACTTGCTGTGACAATCATGTCTCAAATCTTTTAAAACAATATTGATGCGCTAAAAAGTTGCTAAAAAAAAATGTAATAATATATTATTATTTTTAATCATGTTTATTTTATTGTTAAATTATGCCAACTTTTTTTATATAAACTTCTAGGGTCTCAGATGCGCGCTCCAGAATTTAAATTAAAAAAAAAAAAACATCATTTTTTTTCTTAAACAAATTTTATTTTTTTTTTGTAAACAATAAATTGTTAAAAACTTAGTGTAAAGTTGAGTTAACTTCCTATGTACAATAAAAGTTCGAAAACCAAAATACTTTTCTGTTTTTTTAAACAAACAGTCAGTAATGAAAAAAAACTATTTCGCTACAAGCGTGAAAACTTTTGATCTTGTGACGTCACGCAAAATTTCTGCACAGAAATTGCGCCACCTCTTTTTGTAAATTCTTCGCTCTTTCGTCTACTGTATAAATGCACTTTGAGCACAATCAACTGCTTTTCCTGGAAACTGTTAGTGTTCGAAGTAGAAAAAAACAATTTTCTAACGATTCTTTTAACCATACACAAAAAAGAAATTCATCAAAATCAGTTCAGCTATTTAGAAGGAGTTACTGAAAGTACGAACACACTCGTATTTTATATATAATATATAGTTTAAGATACTATTTACTCCATTTTTGGGTATTATTATTCAAGCACGACTTGACTTTATTTTCAAAAAGCTAACAAAATTTAAAGCATCCCAAATTCACGAAAGATGGCCGCTATAAGTCTGTTGAATCCTAAAGCAGATATTGCACGTGCTGCAAATGCTTTGGCCATTAATATCACTGCAGCAAAAGCTCTGGAGCTGCTCATGTCCACAAATCTTGGTCCCAAAGGCACTACTAAAATGCTCGTTTCACCCGCAGGTGACATAAAGATCACCAAATCCGGCAATGTGCTGCTCAGCGAAATGAATATAAAACATCCAACAGCGGCCATGATTGCACGCACTTGTCTAGCCCAGCATGATTCTACGGGAGATGGCACTACCTCCACAGTGCTGCTTATAGGCGAGTTGCTCAAACAGGCGGAGTTGATCATGTCCGCAGCAGAAGTGCATCCACGTTTTTTGACCAAGGGTATTCTGCAAGCACGGGAAAAGGCACTAGAAATACTGGACTCCGTAAAAATGCCCATTGAAATGGATAAGAGCACATTGCTGCAGATTGCACGGACAAGTCTGGGCACCAAGTTGGGCTGCCAATTGGCGGATTTACTAAGTGAGATATGCGTGAATGCTGTCTTGGCTGTAAGACGCGTTGATGATCAGTTCTTTGATTTGAACATGATTGAGATTATGGAAATGCTGCAGCACTGCAGCATGCATACGCAGCTCATAGAGGGCCTGGTGCTGGATCATGGCGGACGACATGTCAAAATGCCGCAACAGCTGCAAAATGCCTATATACTAACATGCAATGTTAATCTGGAGCTGTTTAAAACCACCACGGACTCGGTTTTTTGCTACAATACATCGGAGGCACTTGCCGCTTGCGTACTGGCCGAACATGCTTTTATTGACGAGCGGGTCAAGCGGATCATTGAACTCAAACGTCGGGTTTGCACGCCGGGCAATGGCAAATCCTTTGTGGTCATTAATCAAAAGGGTATTGACCCGCTTTCACTGGAAGCCTTGGCTGCCGAGGGAATTTTGGCGCTGCGTCGTGCCAAGCCACGCAATATGGAACGCTTGATGCGTGCCTGTGGTGGTGAGGCCGTGCACTGTCTGGAGCAGCTTAAGCCCGAACAACTAGGCTTTGCAGGTCTGGTCTATGAGCAGCAGCTGGGCGAGACCAAATACACATTTGTTCTGCAGTGTCGCCAACCCGCTTCGGTCACAATACTCATAAAGGCGCAGCATCGTTACGAATTGGCCGCCATCAAAGATGCCGTGCGCTATGCTCTGCATGCGCTCAACAATGCCATGCAGGATAAATGCGTGGTGCCTGGAGCCGGTGCTTATGAGCTACGTGCATACCATGAGCTGTTGCAGTTTAAGCAGACGTTGATTGGCAAGCCACAGCTGGGCGTGCAGCTGTTTGTCCATGCCATGTTGGTCATACCCAGAAGCTTGGCCAAAAACAGTGGTTTTGATGTGCAGGACAGCATGTTGCAGCTGCTGCAAGCTGCCAGTGACAGTGACGGCAAGCAGCTGCTGGGTCTGGATCTCAAAAGTGGCAAGCCTGTAGAGGCGGCTCGTCTTGGTATTTTGGACAACTATTGCGTAAAGAAGCAAATGATTAGCTCCAGCGCCATTATAGCCTCCAACCTGCTGTTAACTGATGAGATAATACGTGCAGGCATAACACTTGCCCGAAGTTAAATAAAATTAAGATCCCGACTAATTTAAGTTCGCTGTGTCGGCTGAACTTCTTTGTGTGCTTAGTTACTCGCATAACAGCTAAGTGCTTGCAGGAAATATCCACTCGTTTCACTTATACAGCACGTGATTGATTAAGCTTAACAAACAGTTCCGGCAAAAGCTGCGGAAATGTTTCACCTAACTCATCTGGTGCATGACCCCAGGCGCACATTTGATTGAAACACGAGCCGAAAACAGGCCAATTTCTAAACTTCACAACTTAACACGGCTCAGGCAAGGCAGCTGGTAAAAGTGGCCAAATACAAGCAACCGTTTGGCAACTGCTGCTCCAGACAGAACAGTGGCGTAGATAGAGCTAAATTTTGCGGCAAATTTTTTTTGAAAATATAATAAGAGAAAATCTCGTGCAGCGCTATGCCATTCAAACTCGAGAAAACCACGTCGGCGATACTCGCAATGATTAAAGACGCCGACAAGGATGCTGCCATGAGTCGTTCAACAGTGTTCGAGTGGTATTAACTGTTTAGGAAGGGGCGGGAGCTCCTCGAAAATGACACAACGAGCCAGTTGCGCAGCAACTTTAAGGATTGATGAAGGCTCTCCGGCCGTCGCAATTCGTATGGTAGCGTTCACTATTAACGATTGGGCCATGGGAAATGTGTGCGAAAAGTGGTGAGGTTGTTTCCGGCCAAGGACAGGGCTGCCAGATGGATCAGCACCAAATGCAATTAATTGGCACGTCACTTTTAGAATTAATAAACTACAAGTTAATCAGAGTGTGTGTGACGCCCCCAGAAAAATATCTTTCCTTTTTGGAGGTCATAGAATCTAGAGGCATTCCAAGTACATAATTAAGTTTGGGGTATAGCACTAGCTGAGAAGCTCTAGGGAAAGAGGCAAGCAAAATAGACTTTTTACGGTTGTAGTGTGACGCTCTTCCCAGCAGAAAGTTGTCTTTCTTTACCTTAAGCACGATGTCACTTGGCTACAACCATCCCAAATAATTAAGTTTGTCTGGGGTATTGGACTAGCTGAGGAACTCAACCGCTAGAGGAAAGAAAAATAGACTTTGACGGTCGTAGTGTGACGCTCTTGCCAGAAGAAGGAGTTCTCTATTTGCCGGTCTTGCAACCTCGAAGCACGATTTCACTCGACCAGAAACATTCCAAATAATTAAGTTTTTCTGGAGTATTAGACTAACTGAGGAGCTCAGCCGCTAGAGGCAAGCAAAATAGATTGATGTTTACGGTCGTTGTGTGTCGCTGTTGCCAGTAGAAACTCGTCTCTCTCTTTTCCGGTCCTAGAATCTCGAGGCATGATATCACCCACTAGAACCATCCTAATTAGTTAAGTTAGTCTGGGGTATTGGACTTGCTGAGTAGCTCTAGGACTTGAGGGAAGCAAAATAGATCCTTAGCGTCGTAGTAAAGCTTTCCCAACAATATATGATATAATGATCATCATCATTGTCGATTTTCCTTAAGAATCACTCTTGAAGTCGAACGCTAGATACAACCAAAGATGTCGAAAGCAAGATTCGGGGTAAAGAGGGGATTCCTGCAGATCAATCTTATACGACAAGAATATCCGAAAATAATCAAATTTGCACTTGGTGCGCCGCCTTTGAGGTGGTGTCAAGTAACGCAAGAAGCAGACTTACTCCATTCCCAAGAAAATTAAGCACATATGGAAGAAGACCTACCTAGCTATATTGAAATACTATGAGGTTGATATAAAAGCAAGATCCGGCATCGGTGCTATGAGCGCCCTGGTGAGAACTGTGAAGCATAAACTTAATATTTTTCAAATTATGACCCTTCCAGCTTTCGTACTCTTCCTGGAAGGCAGCGGTTAGATTACTCTTGAGCTGCCTTGTCACGGCCTGTTGTAGCGCTTCCACTCAATTCATCGAGAGATTCAAGAGATTGCATTTGATGCAGCGTGACGAAGGAAGACGAGCGATCTACTCTTTGGTACGACTTTGAAACCACTGAAGTTTTCCTTAGACCCCAAGTTAACAATACCAGGCGGAAAACTCGTCGGTAGTACACCTATCCACTCGAAAAAACGTCAATCCGATTATTATCCGCACAGACCAGGAAAAAAGAAAAGTAATAGTGTAACGAACCAATACTCAATCAAAAGATCCCCTTAAGAAAATGCTAATCTACGCCACTGGCTATAGCTACAGCTGATTGACTGCAAATATGTACAAGTTCAGGTACACGCATGTGTATATACTTCGGTATGTATATATGCACGTGTGTGTGTGTGTGTGTGCAATTTCTACAGTAAATTCAATTCCCATTTTCACTTAAAAGTTCTTAACTCGCTTTTGTGTGTGCGCTACATATCCGTTCCGGGCAACGCGCAACGGACGCAAACAAACCAGGTGTACCCGAACCGTTTTAGTAGCATCCCGCATAAAAGTGTTTTAAGCCAAAAGGTACTGCGGCTAAAATCGGTAAAAGGGGAAAAAAAAAGCGTTACCAAAGCACATAAACATGCCCTTGAGACAAATTAAGTGATTTGCTCGCTTATACATTTATTTTTTTTGCCGCCTTGGCTGATTACTTTTCTCACTTTTGGCCAAGATTTTGTTTGGGCCGTTTTGTAGACAACAAAGTGCCAAAGTTGTGGGTCGCTGTTAAAATTAAATAGCCCAAAAAAACAAAAACTTTATAAACGCATAAGGCGTTTTCTTAGATTAACAAATTCCGCTTTTTTTTCCTCTTGTTAAATAATCGGTTTCTTGGCTTCCTTTTCATTTTCCTGCTCTATAACCTTGACATGATCTTCTATGGTCTGCACATCCAAAAGCTGCAACGGCTGCTTGTATTTGAGCACGGCTACCTCCATATTGGTTTTAGTTAACGGAGCTACGGCCATCAGCGAGCGTATGACCAACTTTATTAGAGACTGCTCATCTTGAGCCATATTTGGCACATGCTGCTCCAGGAATTCACGTACGGTCTGGCTGGAGCGACCAGCGGCATTGGCCATGAACTCCTGACTATTGCCAGACGGTTCGGTAACATATAAATGCGGCTGGCCATCCTCATCAAAACCGGCTATCAAAAAGGCTATGCCAAATGGACGACGTCCATTGCTCTGTGTATACTTCTGCTTAAGCTGGGATATATATCTACAAGAAACTGCAGCAGCGCTTGAAGTGAAGGTATGTGTTCCCTACTCACTTGGCAATGTATTCTACGGACGCGGCATTTTCAAAATTTAGTCTATGTGTCTGACACTCGTCCCTGGCACGTTTCATGACAACACGCGCATCTGCAGTAAGTCCCGCATAGGTGGCTATAATGTGCCCATCCAGTTCATGGATCTTGCGCAGAAAGCGTTCGATCTGCAAGCCGTCAGGAGGCTTCTTTTCCACGCCAAACACAATGCAATCTTGCGTACGCACACCCACCTAAGCTCAACGCAATTATTTTGAGAACACATTTGACTGGGTAAGATCGGAGCTTACAACTGTGGAACCCTTGCGCACGGCTTCTACGGCATATTCGACTTGTTTTAAATGCCCGTCCGGCGTGAAGATTGTTACGGCCCCATCGTAGCTCATTGTAATTGTTTACTTTATAATTTGTTCTTAAATAGGTTCCAAACTTGGGAATTTTTTATAATGTTATTAAATTGTTTGACATAAAGTCGAAAACGATTTCGATAATAAATGAAAACAATAAATCGATTTTTAGCCCTGCTGCAAGGAATTTAATAATGTGATTAGGAAAGCTGCTTTGCGATCCTGAGAATTTTATGAGCTCCCTGCTAGCCCCAGAAATAAAATGAATTATCTGGGATGGTTCTTCTCGGGAGGGAGATGCTATGAACGCCAAATTAAGATGTGCTGGGAGGATTTCTGTTTAGTCTCACAGAAGCAGCCCAGTCTTCTTGCCGATTGAGAGATTATCTTGAACCTATTCACATCACCTCGTCTGGAGAACCGACATTCTCTAATCACAAGTAACATGAACAGTGACGTCACAGTACTCTTACAGAAACAAGAAATTGCTTAAAGCAATGGGTGCAGTTGGATAGCCTGCACCCTTTCTTTTCAAAAAATATCGATTTCTTGTTACACTCTTTGGGATAAGCCATATATACTCTAGGTATTAAAAACTTACTAAATATCAATTGGCCAAATGTGCAACTAACTGGAAAATCGCCATCAATAGATAGATCTAAAAAGATACATTTTGGTAATGCGTGAGACATGATGTTTTCCACAATATAATCACCAAATTCCAACTCCACAGGGCTCATTGAGGCGATGCTTAGTATGCCACTTACACGCTTTCCGCCATAAATTTATATTTAACATTTTATGACAACTGTGTTCCAATGAAATGCGAATCCCTGCACAGTTACTGCAGCAGCATACTTAGCCGGATTAAACACGTGCCATCATGGCACGGATCGAGGGAGTCGTGTGCCACAAACTTCCACAACCCTCGAACACGTTTGCAAGTTTTTGTCTGTGCGACTGACTCTGGCACACACGAAAATAAAATAAATGAATTACACAAAAATGTAAACAAAATAAACCATAAATGGTATTATGTGAAATGAAATTATAAAATAAAAACTTGGTCCAAAGCAATTGTTTAGAATTTTTTGAGACACTTTTACTTGCGCGGTGTATGCAGGTTTCCATGTACTACGATTTATTAAAAACAAACTATTTAATTAAAATTTTAACCAAAAATATTTGTATTAACCTAATCTTTTAGAAATTTAGTTACGTAATTCCCCTTTGGAATTTATTTTCATAGCCGCTTAAGGATTTGTAACAATTTTGCGTCTTAAGATATTTAAGGTCAAAGATCACCAAAATCGATCTCTTGCAAATACAATTTTTCACGTACCTTACAAAATTTTAGAATGTTCCAAAAAGTTGTAGAGCGAAAAAATTCGTTCATGATAATTCTGATTTTAACTGCGTATGTTGTACTTTATAAACCTATTTGTGTTTAAAGGCCCATCCGCAGTATGAACAATTTCGCGCGGAGTGACAAAACTTCATATAAATAAAAAATACCTTTTGGGATATCCTATTTGGGATTTTTTTTTTTTTATGAAGTTTTGTCATTCCGTTCGAAATTTTTCATGCAGGGTATACGCCTTAAAAAACAAATACCCGCAATTCCTACCTTTTAAATTAATAAAATATTTTTTTCGCGGTATCTCAAAAACAGTTCAATGGTAAAATTTATTGACTGATTTTTTTCTGTTTACGCTATTGAACTGCTTAAATGAATAAGAAACGTTGCCACAATATAAATAAGTGAAAGTTTTTAAACATGAGTTCCAAGCGATAGATTTTGTGCTTGATGCACGATTATCGATAACTAATGCAGTGCTGCATTTCTCGCACTGAAGTGAATTTCAATCGTAGAAACCTTGCGTGAATTAAGTTTCGAAACAGATGAGAAAAAGTGATTTTTAAAAACGCTCCACGTTAAAAGTGGAACCCAAACAAACCCAGTTACATATAATGTGGTGGATGGAAAAAAATTGTGTAAAATTTTTTTTCCTAGACTGTGTTATTTCCAACCGTTTAAAGAAAAAGCGCGTAAAAACAGAATTGAATGTGTATAAATAAAAAAAAAAAAGGAAAATTATTCCAAATTCTCGATGGTAACAAAATGTTGGACGACTGAATAAAAGTGGTTCAAAAGGTTTTATTTCACAAAGATCCTTTTGAAAAGTCTTGAAAATTACTCAACAGGGGCAGGAGGGCAATTCAAAACATTCAGGAATGATCTAAACTGAAAAAGCTCCATTTGGATACTGATGACATGATAATTTATAAAAGAGAACTAAGCCTGAGTCTATGCTTACTGTTATAAGACAGCATGGAGAAAAAAAAAAAGAAATGGAACGGTTTGTTTCGGAGCTTAATCCCAGTTTTTATAAAAGACCGGCAAAGGTGACTGCAAAAAATGCTTTAATTTTTTAAATCATTGTATACAGCGGCAAAAAAATATGATGGGAAAGATCTTATTTGGACGATAACTAAAAAAATTATGAGGGCAATGTTAAAAATTGTTAAAAACGAACCCGTTGAGCCCCATGCCTCATGACGTAGGTTGAGATTAGTGCTGTGTTCTAGATCCCTGTATGCTTTCAACACCCTACATATTAAATTATACGACAGCGACACAGTGCCATATCCAAGAGTGAGAGCCTGACCCAGCAGGACATATCAGCCAGATAAGGCTCCAAAGCGCAGAGCTGAAGCACCAAAAGCAGACCTTAAAGTAAAAAATATTTTCTTTCTGGACTGGCCGACAATGAAGCCGAACCTAAAACCGATTGAGTGTGACTAAGAGGTAACACCTACGATCATTTTTGCAAAAATAATGCAGTATGACGCTTGGATCCCAAAAGTGATATTGTAGGGATTTGGAAGCAAAATTTACTTGACCGTCCAAAACAAAAATATGTTTAACTCATTGCACCGCAATTTTAATACTATAATATAAAACTTAATGTTTATTTTTTTAAAGGCCTAAACGCAGTTCGAAAAATTTCGCGCGAAATGACAAAACTTCATATAAAAAAAAATCCCATTTGGGATATTCCATTTGACCCCTTAAACAAGAATAAAGATAACAAAATATAAAAGATTATTGCCTACTCACTTGCTCTTGCATAATTGTTGATATTCCAAGATTCGAAGGAAAGCATTTAAACAAATCGCACTTGTTGCACTTAGTTTTATACACTTAATATACATAGGCTTATATAATGAAGCTATATATAATAGTTTTTAACATTTTCAACACTTGTTGCACTTATAGATCACAAAATTACAATTTCTTGCACTTGCTTTCAACTTAAACAAAAAGAGAAAAAAAAAAAACACTTGCTTTTCTTAATCCACTCCGCAGCAAAAATTATATTTACTTTTAAATACTTTCAACACTTGTTGAACTTAAAGATCACAAAATTAAAATTTCTTGCACTTGCTTTCAACTTAACAAAAAAGAAAAAAAAAATCACTTGCTTGTGTTAACCCACGCCGCAGCAAAAAGTCTATTTACTCAGCTCATTAACGATTTGCACCTTGGTCTACAACAACCATTTAACTATAAGCACTACTTAATTACATTTTACATATATTTAATAATTTTACACTTGTTGGAACGCGTAAATAAATTATTTAACAATTTTTGTTGCGCGTCTTACATTAATTTTGCTTTCACTTTGAATGCTGCCAGATGTGTGCACTGCTGGTTAGATCCTGGAGCAAAATTATTTTTCTTATTGAAAACTGCCCATCTGGCAGCGCTGCAACTGCTGGTTGAAGAAAAAGAGGTGACGCATTGCGCAAGTCTCTTATTCCGTTGAGAGAGAGAGAGCAGTTTTAATGTATATCGTCACACGATCGAAATATTGACGTACGCTTTGCTTTTGGTACGCAAGTTTTGTTTTGCTTATTGAATGCTTAAAATATTTAGAATCGTAGAATTTAATGGCTAGCCTTAAATACAATATATATATATTTGAAAATAAAGCAAGTATTTCTCGATTGCTGCTATGGCTTTAAGAAAAGGAGTTTAAATGCATAATATGAACTAATAAATAAAATATTGCAACTCCATTAAAAATAACAAAATGTTACCCAATGCTAAAAGCGCTTAGCTGAGATGATCCATTACATTGATTTTCTGCGCGACATGCAATCTACTCTACCGCGCTTCAAACTACATTTCAGAGAGCAATAAAAGTTGCACAAAGTAAGTCGCCTCCTTTTATTCTTTACATCCTTGCGCCGAGGATAGTAAGAAAGAGAACCAAAAAGTAGTTAACAATTGACGCGGTCAGTCACGCGCTGCTGTTTCTCTAAACTAAATAGTTTATACTTTGCAAACAAGTGTTAAAATATATATAACTAGTTAGTTAAAATATTGGTTGTAGTTGTTAATTATTAGCAAGTTCGCGTAATTGCTTAATTAGTTATTTAAAGAAAATTTAAATTGGCATTAAAAAGTGGGAAAGGTGCGTGGGTGTAAAGAGTTACGCCTGCAGACGGTTTTTTTCTTTTGTTTTTTATGTGCAGTGAGTGTAAGAAGTGCAAGTGTGTGTGTGTGAGGTGCAATGAGCGCTCTCTTTGATTTGTTCTTATGCTCTGTTTCTAATATGTATTGAACGCAATAAGTGTAAGCGGCGCGGCTAATCTATGTTTCAAAAGATGAGTTTGCTCTCTTTGGTTTCTTTCTGTTCCTATTTTCTTATTGTTGTTTATTAGTTTTGTTAAGAGACGGCTGATCCTTGAAGACAAAGAGCTTTGTTATGCGTATGTAAATGTGAGTGTAATCAGTGTGTATTTTTTTTTTGTTTTTTGTTTTATTTGTTACGTGAGCAAAAGCAACACAAACAAAATGATTAAATTAACGTTAATAATAATATATACAAGCCAAACATAATAATTAAATACAGGAAAACTATAACTTATAAAAGCAAAGAAGGGAATTATGCAGGTAAGTGCATTGTTTTTTATACAATCATACTAGCGAGCTGCAAGAAGTATGAAACTTAATAAATACCTGCAGGGATAAAGTTGCAATTAATAAAAAATAGTCGTCAGACAGAACGAGTTCCCAAAAAGAGTAAATATATATATATATTAGGGCGGGTCAATTTGTATGGGGCCGAACAAAATTTCGACTCGAAATTCATTTTAGACCCATAGTTTCTTGGACAAAGTTGCTCAGAATGACCCGAAGAATCAAAATCGCTGTGAGCCCTTATACCGAAAAAAATTGACCCGTCCTAATATATATGTATATATAGTAAGTACGTTGACAGGTATAAAGTTATCAAGACAAAAGGGAGTTCTAGGTCTCCAGAACTTCATCTGCATATCACCTTTATGGTTTTTGTGGCCAAAGTACTTCAAGTTATATGTTATACATTGTTTAATTTTAAACACCTATGGGGTCAATAAAGAAACTAACCAAAAATATTTAATGTTAAAGGCCTATACGCAGCACGCAAAAAAATGAAAAACTTCATATAAAAAAATAGTCGCGAAAAATTCCGATCAAAAATTTTTGACAATGGGACGCAGATAAAAAAACAAAACAGTGTTGTCTAAAAATGCTTAACGCCACTACTTCGCTTGGTGTGGTAACACTAACAACAGCTGTTTGGTTTTTGCCGCTTTGGCGCGAATTACCGATTGATTACGCACCATGGCCTCAAACTTTAAATTGTGCCCGAAATATACACAATTGTGTTGGAATATTAGTCCAATACAAAATACAAACACCTTTGAAAAATATTCCACTTTCTGCTCTGCCCTTTAAATAAGGTTTCACCCAGACACTACTGTTTTTTTGCAGCCAACATTTTTACAATTAAGTAGGCAGTCATACTTGCATTGTTTATACTAAGTAATGTTAACAATACTTGTTGATTCAAATCCATGTTTATTTTATTTAATTCTTTGTTTTATTTTGCGCACTTTATTTTTGTAAGCATAAAGCAGCTGATTATAATTTGAGTGTGCCCACATTAACCCAAAGTATCAGAAAACATATCGATTAATAGCACAAAAAAAACGATAATTCAATAAAAAACACTGACTTACACACTCGTGGCTCCATCTGAAATAATATAAAATTCTTTCCATATGGAGTTTTTCGAACTGCGTAGACCCCTTAAGACGCAAAAAAGAGATTTTTGGACCATATGCATATTTTTCCAGAAAATCATGGGGCAACACTGTTGTGAGTGGAGAGCGAACTTGCAGCAAAACGTAGTATGCAAAACTTTGTTGTAACTGCTATATAAAATCTGCATAAGACAGAGAAATAAACATAAAGCATATTTTGCTTTACAACGCTACTTAAAAATCTAAAATTTCGTTTGCTATATATTGAAAAACGTAAACAACTCTTTTAAATACCAAGTTTTTAGTATTATTTGTAGCAAGTAGGCTTCGTATTAAATGCTTACTTTAGTAAGGTCATACTGTAAAGTTTGCACATTGTAAGAACTCGGGTTTTAAAACACAAACATAAAATAAAATGAGTTCAATATTAAAAAATTCAAATTCATTCAATTTTGGCATGATGCTTGACTCCGGCGATCATGCCACCAAGGTGCTAAAACTTGCAAAGTTACATTTGGACAATATGGAGCTGTGCGACGTGGAGCTGATTTCGGACATAGACGGAGAGCACGTGCAGGCGCACCGTTTGATATTATCGGCCAACAGTGAGTTATTTTCAAAAATGTTTACCAGCTCTATGCGTGAAGCCAAAAGCAGCCAGGTGCATCTGGGCGAGATGCAGGGCGATACTCTGCGTAGTCTAGTTAATTATTGCTATACGGGAAAGATTGATGTGAACGCGGAAAATGTGGAAGCGCTGTTCACCGCTGCCAATAGACTGCTAATGAGCTCCGTACTCATGATCTGCGAAAATTTCATGGCAAGCGAAGTACATACATCCAACTGTTTGGGCATTGCATTTATTGCAGAAAGACACAACTGCAAGACTTTGTTTGACTTTGCTATGAAGTATACCCATCGGCATTTTATGTCTGTCAGTCAGAGTCAGGAGTTTTTGAAGCTAAATGCTGATCAGCTGGATATGCTGCTCGCTAGTAATGATCTTGTAGTGGAATCCGAGGAGCACGTGTTTCAAAGTTTGATGTCTTGGCTGCAACACGATGAGCCCAATCGCAAGCAGCACATACCGAAACTGTTGGCCCAAGTGCGGCTGCCATTGTTGAAGCCATCTTTTTTGGCTGATCATGTACAGAGCGTGTGCACAGCCAACAACTGCCAGAAACTCATACTGGATGCCTACCAGTGGCATTTAATGCCAGAGCGTCGTTCATTTATTGTCAGCAGACGCACAACGCCAAACGTTCCATATGATCGCCTACTGGCAGTTTGGGAAGCTGAAGGAAAAGTTATTATAGAACGCTACTGCTGCAGTCGGAAGCAATGGACAACTATGGGAAACTTGAATCTGCCTTGTAATGTCGTTTATGAAGCCACTGTTGTTAACAATAAAGTCGTATTGGTTGACTATGAGACAGCAGATTCAACTAGGTTGGTGAGCTTTGATTTAGGCAACATAAGTAAGACAACCTGCTCGGAAAGCATACAAAAAAAATCCATGGGCCTGGCTGTGCTAAAAGGCTTACTATATACGGTAGGAGGTTTTTTTAAAAATATTCTGCTTTGTGACGTGGAGCGCTGGGATGCTAATATGCGCGTCTGGACCAGTGTGGCACCCATGCCCACAAAAAGATGCAATATGAGCTTTGCAGTGATAAATGATGGCCTCTACGCTGTAGGCGGAATGACAAACATGAATGCATCCGCTAATTTGGAAATGTACAATTCAAATACAAACAAATGGATGCGTTTGTCACCAATGATACTAGCCCGTGCCAGTGCTGGAGTACTACAATCGAATGGGCTACTCTATGCAGTGGGTGGCTTTGGCATACATACAACACCGCTGACAAGTGTAGAGTGCTACAATCCAACCACGGATGCCTGGATAATGGTTTACTCTCCAGCAGTCAATCTGGGCTATACTATAAGTTCGCAATATTGCAATCGCCTATTTGCAGTCAACCGTGAAGGCCGCTTTTCTACTTGTCGGTATATCGATGAATATGATCCGGAACTAAACGTATGGAATAAGGTAGCACCAATTAATTGCCAGTGGAGACGCATTATACTTATCATTCCGAATGATTAAACAAAGTCACTGACCATGTCAGCATTCTAAGCCTGATTATCAGCATGTTATATAAAATAGTACAAAATTCTAATTAAACAATAATTATATTTATTTTACGCATAGCTTTGTTTTATTTTCACTAGTACTTAGAAAAAGAATGTGTATTAATCGAGAAGCTGTAATGAACCTCTAGATTGGCCAGAAGAACGGCTGGGATAGCTCGAAGTGACATCTGATACTTTAAATAACTCAACTTGCTTTGAGTTCTAGGTATATATTTTCCATCTCTCATGATAACTAAAAAAATAGTTGACATAGCTATCCTTAGTATCCGCTTAACCAGCTTTCGTTCGACTCTGGCACGTACGGGGAAAACTACTGTCGAAACTTAGATCGTCCTTACAACGACGATATTCGTAATCAAAACTCACACTTCTACCTTGCTTTTTTCGTCTTTGTCACAATGCACTTGGCTCAACTTCTGCACTTCCTTACTAACTGTCTGACCTAGCTTGAATGCCCAAGATCTGGCTACACATTCTCTTTGGATTGGCACCGATTGATGTCAAATCCTGTAATTCTCGTCCAAAGCAACAGTTCTTATCCTAAATATCGCTCTGCTTAGGGATCATCCATAAATTACGTGACGCTGATTTTCGTCAAAATAGACCCCCCCCACCCCCTTATCCCCCTTGTGACGCAATGAATGAATATTTTTGAAGATTTTCCATATGATCGTGACGCTCCGCCAGACTCTCCCCCCCACCCCATGGAGCGCCACGTAGTTTAAAGATGATCCCTTATCTAGCTATCATTCCTAACGCATAAGACAAAGATCGCTATACCATACAATATCCCTATCACCTACGCTACGCCTTCCCTAGTATTGGTGAGAGTAGACTGCGCGCTTTTACCGCTGCTCGCATCACGCAGTGCAAGTAGTATTGGTAAGAGTAAGCTGCGCCTACACCGCTACTCTCACCAAGCGGTGCAAGCAGTTTTAAAACGTCCTGATGGAAAAAGAGGAAGAACTAATTTGAGGTAAAAATTTGTCTCCTATTTTTGCGCACACAAATTAAAGATGTTGCTTTGTTGAAACTGTAGAAAATATATCGCTTTTAAAAAACATGCGTTCTATTAGTCATTCAGACAGGCAGACATGTCCAGATTAATTTCTTTTGTCCTGCTGATCGTATTGCGGATATTTTTGTGGGGTCTTCTTAATGTAGCATATTCCTTAGCACGCAGGAAGGCTTTGCAAATTTCAACCCAAGAAGTTGCTCAAAGTTTGTGCGGGGACAATATTTTTTATATCAAGACGTCTTAAATCAAAACACACTTTGCACTGTTTCGAAAAATGCGTAGTCTAAGAGCGGAATTGTCTGAATTTGTACGAACGCAGCTCTTACTAGTTAACTATAAAGTGTGTGTCTTGCCACTTATACTTATAAAACTCTTGTTATTGTTAACTTAATTGTAAACAGCTTAGTTTGCCAAATTAAAAACATTTTCAAAAGGTCTGAGCAATTCTCAAGAATACCAATACAAAGCTTAATTAGCAATTGTCTGCCAACAACGCGGCCCGCTCTATAGTATAGCCAGCGGCACAGAGTCCTTAAATAAACTATGCGCAGTGTTGCCACTAATATGTGTGTGTGGGAATGTTTACGTCTGTGTGTATGTGTGCATCTTGGCCAAAATCTTGATTAAACACTTTCGCCCCACTACCTAACCACTAATACATACTAGTGCGCATCGAACTCTGCCAAAATATTTGCTATATAGCTAAATTATCCACAGTAAACTTGGAATTGCCCCAAAGCAACTAACTAGAACATGAAGGCAAAACACCTACAACTACCCCAACCCCACCACAGCCATATGCGCTACAACGTTGCAAGGACTCGCAAAGACTTGGGAACTTTTGCACGATTTGTTTGCTCGCAGCTTAATTTGTAACGGCAAATGGTGTCGATTGTTGTTTTTCCAGGACGACGCCAGCATCGTAACGTCGCGACCAAGGACCAATAAAACAGGTCCTTAAACTGACGGGGGTGCACACGGCACGGGCGTGGGTTTGTATGTAAACATGGCTTCAAGTATTGTTTCAAGTGTTTCAGACAACTTAACACGACTTTGAGTAATTTTTCAGCATTAACCAAGGTGTGTGTGTCTGTGCGCCATGGAAGCCTTAAGCTCTGTGCTTTTAAGAAATTAATGTTCAATAATTTGAATGTACAAACAGCATACCCACAAACATAAAACAACTCAGATGCCTACGTGGGAGCCTATTAGTGGGTCTGTTTATACCTAGTCTGTCTGAGTGTTTGCACAATGTGTATAATGTGTGTACGCATGTTTAGTATATGTAGTGTGTCTACCCTGTGGCACAGACTCATAGTAAAATTTACAACGCCTAGTTGCACAGACAAACTAAATACAGTGAGCACATAAGTTGTACGTACACTCTTTCAAGTCTAATGCCTCATCATGCTCATCAATGGGCAGCAGCGCAATGGTGGTGCAGCGGCCCTGATGACGTCAGCTCTCCTCTCTCCTTTCTTTCTTTGTAGATATTGCTGTTTCAATGATTAATCTCATCTTATAGTGTGCGAATACATTCTGTGCTGACTGTAGCTTCTGCTTATTAGTTGGGGGCTAATTAAAAGCATTTATAAATTTAGAATTGTTAACAATGGTGATGATTCAATTGAAGCTTGTGAACTACTTATGGTAAATAGCAATATAATCGAGTTCATTATAAGTTGTTATTGTTACTCTAGCATATAAATTAAGGGTCCTTATGTACAATATGTGCTCAAAGCTAAACAGAAATTGAGGAAAAAGGCATAAACTGCTAGTGCCATCTTTATGCTACTTGTCACAGCCTTTTGTAAAAATTGCATGGTCTTTAGTATAAAGGTGACGCAATTTTTGGGCCTAACATGATCAGGGTCGGGTTTATATAAGAAATGATGACTGATCATCAGCTTGGCAATAACAAAATTGAGGTACAAAAATGAAAAACAATTTACTGTTTTAAGGTTAAGGAACCTAATTTTTTTTGAAATAAAATAGGTGGCAACCGATTTTAAAAAATTTCACTTATAGGTGTATGGTACTTCTTACATAAAAGAACACATTGTCACAAGTTTTTGATTGATTCTTATATAAAAAGTTATTTTCAAAAAATCTAAAGTTGCTCATAACATATACGAACTTAATCTAGGCTAAAGAAATCTGTTTGACATTTTCAGATTTCTATTATCTGGAATTATTTAACTTATACTAAGTCCAAATTTGAAGCACAATTTTTTTTTTAACCTAATTGTTGAAACGTTTTTTTATTGAAGACTAAAAACAAATTTTAAAATCTCATACCTACCTATTCGCCTGCAGTCACCCATCATAATCGGGGCCTTTTGATTAACGAGTTGGCAGGTCTTTCTTCTCCTGTCTTGGGAAAGACATCTGACAAGTTGATTGGATTAAAATTAAATTTTTTTTTTTCGCAATGGGTATGTTCAGGTCTTTGTGAATTTGTGTCTCGGGTACCAAGTTCAAATATAAAACAGCTCGGAATTTTTTATTGTAGTCGCTATAAAAAATCGTCAGAAATCGAATAGTAAGAAAAATCACATTATTATTTGTGAGAAACGAAATTTAAGCATGTTTTTTTTCGAATTTCATTAAAGGAAACTAATTCAGGAAAGTTTGGGACTACCTGCTTTATAAGTATTTTGTAATATTTTAGAAGTGAATAACAGAGAGAGTTATTCTTCGAACTTATATCGGCAAGCAACAATATACTTTGGAATAAGTATAACAATTAAGTACAGTGGAACTACCCTATAGGAAATTGGTACGGGTGAAAATTCGTTTTGTTATATAGAAAGAATTCGTTAATCAGAAATTCGTTATAAGAATATCAAAAACGTAGAGTATATAAAAAATTCCTTTTATGAAACAATTTAATTTAGAGAAGAAAAGTTCGAAGGTATTAAAAAACAAAATAATCGACCGTGCTCCAGAAAACGAAAAACCAAAACGAAAAATTTTATTCGGATTCGCTCGCAATTACAAATTTTTCGTTGTAGCCATCTACTCCAGTTTTCCTTACTCGTTGTTAGCACAGCACTGCACCTTTCGAGGGAAATTAACTACGACTACAAATGAACTTGATTTTACGCAAAATATAGAAAAATGCAAAATTTCGGTTTGAGATGTTACCAAAAATATTTACCAACATACCAATATTTAAAATATTATTTCAGTTAAAAATGCGTACACTTTTCTATTTCTATCTATTTTGTCATTACGTCTTAATTCCTCTTGTAGCAAAACATTCGTTTTCAAACCGCATAAAAAATTAGTTTTTGTGAAATTGGTAGCACAGACATCTTTTTCAAAACGGCCGAATATTTTATTACTTGGTGGTACTACAATGCAATCGAGAGCTCGAATAAACTTAAGTTACATTTTTATATATTGCTTACATACTTATTTCCCACTACATAATTTTCAACGCTCAAAAACCTGTGTCAAAAGCAATTGAGTGTCTCACTATTATTATTTACTAAGCAGAATTTATGTTTATTTTCAATTTCTGTGCGTAGTGCGAAAGTGGATTATACAGAGATAAGCGCCATGCCCGTTTTTCTCTATATATTTTTGCACGTACATTTGTGTAGCCATTTACAAACGGATCCAAATTCACAACTCAACTGCAGCGTTTCAGCCAGCGCACGTTGCACATAAAAAGAATTGGAGCAGACGGTGCCCGACACTGGAATACACTGCACTCAAGTTATTTTGTTGTATTCTTGTTGAAGTTAATTCTTCGAGGCTTGTCAGATGGGCTTGGATTATCATAGCCAGTCTTTCAGTGCTTCTTACCCACGAAAAAAAACAACATCCAGGATCCTTTGAAATATTTGATTCTTTTCTTTTGATGCTTGCCTGAAGCAGATAATTCATTGAAGACTGAGTTTGATTTATTTGATCACCGTGACGTCATTGAACAGAACATTCCCTGAGGTTTAGTCAAAACTGATCGTTTAGTGTTAGCAAGCAAATCGGCTAACTTTTTCCGAGGTTGTCAATGGGATTAAGAACGGAATTTGCTATAGTAACTGAGTTGGAAGTCGTCATATCTACCAATTTAAATTGTCGAGAGTTGTACAACACACCCTTAATTTTTTTTTTTTGCTCAGCTACTGTCTCGATTAGTGGTTTATCTAGTGGTTCACCTAGTGGCTCGTTTTCGAGTATGTTACACATGCGATTTCGAAAGACTTTTTAAATGTGAGCTTTTGAAGCAAAATTATTTTACGCCTAAACAAGATCCGATTTCAACATGAATCGATAAACTTTACGAAAAGTTAAAGTTTTTTCGTCGTATTTGATGTAACCAGCTCTTATAGTCTCCAAGATCTAGATGTTCACACAGACGGTCATGGCTCAATGGGACGTTACTTAACAAATCTATAATATCCTTCTGCTTATATGGATACAGGGTATAAAAAAAAGCTATATATGAGGCACGCCGTGAAATGTTTATATGCATGTGGGTCGCGTGCCGTCAACTTGCAGCACAGCGAGTTGCCAGAGAGTTTTTGGCAGGGAGAGAGAGAGAGGTCAGTGCTAAGGCTGCAAAAAACTAACTGAGTATATAAAAGTTATATTGACGACAAGGACAAGCTCCTTGTGGCCGTCGATAGCTGCATAAATCGCACCAAATGCCAATAATCCAGCCAGCAAGTAAAGGAAGAGAGAAAACCCGAAAACTTTTTGGCTACATTCTTTTGCGTCTAATATCGTTAACGGCTTAAATACAAGTGAGTGTTTGAGTGAGTGTTGCAATGAGTATGAGAATGAATGTAAGACTGAGTGTTGGAGTGGGTGTTTGAGTGGGTGTTCGAGTGAATATTTGAGTGAGTGTCTCTATGTGTGGCTGTGTGTGTATTCTAGGAATTAACACGAATGTCTGCGTTGATTTGGTGTGCTTTGCGGTTCTCATCACCCCAGCCAAAGCTATGCTAGACATTTAGTGGCTTCGTTTATGTAATTGGCACAAACACCCGTATCTTTCCCAAATGCCCGTGCTCCCCGTCGTAGTTGCCTTACGTTACTTTCTTTATGGGCTAACACCTGATTTCGTTTGCTGCATAAATTAAGTAGACTTTGCTCTTTTTTTTTGTAGCTTTTGGCTTGCTACTGGAATTTGAATCCAATCCTAGTTAAGTATTCCATCGTCAGACATGATAAAGTGTTCGAATTCAACGATTGTATGTAAACATTTGCTTTTGGCAGTTGGGATATGCTTTGTTGCAGAGCCAAAGGCAACAAAACGAAATGTTTATTAGAAGTGAGAAGGAAACAAATCGAAGTTAAGAGTTTTCAGCAAATTTGTGCTCTACAACAGAGTATTACATATTTGGTATACAAACTCTGTATTTTGCAAATAAGTCGGTAAGGTTTCACTACGAAGTGTATATGTATGGATCAGAGCTCGCAAAAAACTCTCAACCCATATTTCCAACTTTGGCGGGGGTCCTGAACCGAAAACCCCCCAGAGAGCCACCACTGTTGTGGATAAAATTTCAAAAGCATTCATTTTTCTAACGAAATTGACTTTGCCAAATTTGACAGAATTTAGACGAGGAATTTTTAAAATCGCTTTAAATTTCCTTTGAATTCCTTCTTCTACATTCTCCACGCTTTAAGTTAAAGCTTTTATTAAAGCTATAATCAATTTTTATTTATTTGAAAGCTTAGCAAGTTACAAAGTTAGGCGCAGTGTTGAAACTTATTTGCAGTAGAGACTTTTCTGCACAATTTGCTGGCACATCCTGTTCGCAATGTCTTCATCCAGTGACCATTAGCGGTAGCATCACGTTGCACTGCATCATTTTGCTTTACTCAATTTTTATTTATCAATTCTTTCAACACCGCGTTGCCATTAATTTCAAGCTTGGCTTTTGCTACCCTTGCCACGCCAACTAACTGACTGTCTGGGACTGGAGTACAACTAAATGCCATTGGAAAACTGTTGCAAAAAAGAGAAATAGAATTGACTGTTTGGAGGAGCTTGCTGCTTCTAGCACTTTATAGCAATTGGTTGCACTTTAGTTGTGCCAAATCAATGAAACTCCTAACTGCCACCTCTGCTTGCAAGTTACTGCTCTTTGAAGATTATGATTTAAAGCAATCATCAACTCCTCAGCTGATTGTCTTTAAAAATCTTCAAGTTATGCTTAGTGCTGCATTTAAGCCTTAATTCTTAGCCAGCTGTCAATTCAATGATTGTAAATAAGATTGAAGCCTAGACAGCTACGGTCAGCTGCTCGTTAACAAGCAGCTTGTGGCAAACTCAAGTTGACTTATCCAAGTGCAGCAGCCGCTGTTGATGGGCGGACGATGCGTGTGGCATTCGTAAATTGCAAACCCGTAAACACCATGCAAATACTAATCCAAGTGGCACGGACTGCTCAACAACAACAAGAGGAGCTTCATAATGGCAACAGAAACAGCAGAGGTTTTCTTCCGGTCACATCAAGGTGGATTTGAGTTTACTGACCCCAAATGGCACTTTTGGCATGCTACTCATCAACATCTGGTAGCAGATGCAGATGCATCTAAGTGCAGATGTACGCACGGACAGACGCAGAATGAAGAATACCGTCGTCAGACACTAGGCCAACCAAGGGAGCCTAGTCAAAGTCAACAATGGCGCACATCGCTGGGATTATTAAAAGGGCTTAGCTGAATGCCTGCGCGCCATTTTGACAAGCTGACATGGTACATGGCGTGCTCTCTGTTTACTTAAGTGAGCCTGCACACACACATAAACACAAGGTACCCTACAGAAAAATATACTTGTTCGAAATTAGTTTTCAACTACTCGGAATATCTTAAAGCGAGCTCCATGACTAGTAGTCAGGTGAACTAGTGTGGGTCTTTGGGGAGCTATGATTCCAATTCAAGGTAATAAAGCAGGTTGAGCAAAGTAAGGCTCTAGAAAGACTATGCGTTCTGAGGCCAAATTTTAAATGTTTTGAGAGCATTTCTTAGCAAGACTTATTAATAAAAAAATCCGTTTTCTTAGGAAGTCTTGTATTTATGTGTCTATCTTGGGACTTGATTGTTATTCCTTGAAAATTTTTGAGGTGAGGCAAATCCAACAGTGTGGGTAAACCCGACCTCCCACAGTTTCTCAAAAACGGCATCACTCTTTTAGTGTTTAGCATTCAAAATAACCTAAGTGACAGTTGTCTGTCAGTCTACATTTATACGCTATGCTATATATTTTATTTCTAATAACTTTTAAACTACAAAAATTTCAAGTCGCCAAAAGAAAATTCTTTCAAAACTGTTTCATAATTTCGCGAACTAGTTCTTTTTTCTAATAACTCAAGTTTTGTTATGAAAGTAAATAGTTACAAAAAAATAATTTAAAAATTTTAAACAGATCGGAGCAATTGATCCTGTCCCTCTACTTCCTTAAACCACAATCTTCTACCTTTGGGTAATACGACCCTGAATGCTCCAGATTTTCTATATTCCAGCTATGCTAGCATTTAAATTTAGAGCTAGATCAATTGAGCGCACACAAGTTTATCAGCTGAGCGTTGATTGCAGCGTGCTCTCCTTAGTTTGAGTTTTTAAACCCACAACTAGTCCTTTTTTAACCAGTCCGCAACCATTTACTTTGGTAGTAGTTGTAAAAACTGTCACTTGCACAAAAGGTATGTAGGTATTTGTGTTGTTGGCTACATTTCCTGGGCGATTGCACCTGTTTCTAAGCACTTCTTTATACATGGGCTTCTGGCCTCGCCTCGACTCGACTCGGTGCACCTCGTGTTTGTATGTGTATTAAGAGCTGCTTTTATTAAAGCGCTGCGTGCTCTGGTCAAAGGTCATTTGCATTTTGCACTCGTCAGCTTTCTTCAGACTCTGGACAGCAATAATTTTCACCAGTCACTTAACAGAGTTAAGCTGTTTTAAGACACTTGTCAGCACTGCAGTTTATACCAGCGTATATAGGGTTTGAACAAAATGGGTTTTAAATATAGATAGATGGATTTAAAATATAGAAATTGCGGATTTTTTAAGAAAATTCTGTCAATTATTAGAAGCATTACACGGCAGTAGTTAGCAACTTCACGAGACTAGATAGGTAGGTAGGTTAGGGCGGCAGTTGGGACTTAGCTTCCCAACTCACTTCGGCCAAGTGGAGACCCGTTGTGGTACCGATAATGGGACTAAATAATAAGGATATAGAAAAGACAGCAAAAAGAAGAGGATTAGGAATAATGGAACGTGCAGGACCATGCTTTACGTGGGATTCGAGCCCACAACCTCTGGGATGATAGTCTAGCGCACTGTCGCTAGGCTATCGAGGCCGCTTTCACGAGAGTAACCCGTGAAAGAAAATTTACAGTGGTCCACAAAACATTGAAGAGCGACTTCATTAGCAATAAAACAAATAACATACTTTCCATATAATTTTATTTGTCAGAAATCACTCAAGTATGCGAAAATGTTTTCTAATTCAAATAAAACTACATTTTTGAAATTTCAAAATTCAGCCAGAGATTTATGTAACCTTCCCCCCGTAACACTGGCACCTATAGGACCCACCAAGATGACAGCAGCACTGCGACGAGGTCTTGGCTTAATAAGGCCCAAGAAACAAGCTGCATCCCCTGTAGAGCCTGCGGAATCTGCAACAGAACTAAATTTAAAGAAAGAGCAGCTATCGCTAGCAACAGCAGAGCAAACGCTATCATCGGTAGAGCAGTCGCTACCATTGGTAGAACAGTCGCTACCATTACCAAAGCAGACATTACGGGCAAAATTTAACTTCAAGAATGACAATTCCACCAAGATGACAGCAGCACTGCGACGAGGTCTTGGCTTTACAAAGCCCAAGAAACAAGCTGCATCCCATGTAGAGACTGTGGAATCTGCAACAAAACTAAATTTAAAGAAAGAGCAGCTATCGCTAGTAACAGCAGAGCAGACACTATCATCGGGAGAGCAGTCGCTACCATTACCACAGCAGACATTACGGGCAAAAATTAACTTGAAGAAAGACAATTCCAGGCTCAAGCCACAAGCAAACAGCACTGTGAGACCCAATTCTGTAACCAAATCCAACTTGAACGCTATTAAGGTGCAACAGCCCAACTTGTTGCGAATGCAGTCAAAACGACGCAAGAGAACTAACTCGGTTATACAAGCTCCAGCACCAATAGGCCAAACTAAATTGATAGCCATAGTTCCCGTGCCAGAAACTACAGATCAACTATTCTTGTACGTGCCAGCACCCAATCCATACGCGACGCATAATCCGACTCTCTGCACTCAACAGCGAAGTCCAAGCTATAAGCGTATTTTTGATTACGATCTGTCAGAGGTGGAGCAGCTTCATTTCAATCAATGTCAATCTCCCATGAAGGTTGTATCTTCGAATGATTTGCAGCTGCTGCGCAGTGGACAGCGTACATCATATCTTCAATCCCGCTACGAGCGGACTCCGGTTAGAAGGTATAACTATCCGGAGGCCACCAGCTGGCGTTATGGCTGGTTTCATGGCGTTTAGTTTGTTTGTAGTTTTAAAATTTGTTTGTTAAAAAACAAATTTAAATGTCAATTAAATCGATTGTGGTTTTGTTTTAATTGTGTAAAAAGAGGTGTAAATTATTTTATTCGGACCTCTTTAATCTCTTCTTAGATTCGCCACTGCTAGATGGAAAGATCAGTTGTGGAACCATTTCCATTTCCATTTGAACATGAATTTTGCACCTCCAAATCCGATGTGCATGCTGCCGAAGCAAGTGGATTTTCCACATAAATGTAGGTAACACTTCGAGACTCGTTTCCGTACGGGTTTAGACTCATGGTTCAAATATCAGTTTGCAAATAGTTCGAGTAAAGTGGAGAACTTCTATATAGGTTACAAGCCTAAAGAAGATCTGGTAAGCTCCACCTAATAGATAACCAGATTATCTATAATAAGTGGCCGCCTCTAACCTGAGGATAGACGCCTTTTGCAGTCGCTCGCTCCGAGACAGACGCTGCAGAGCTTCGGGGGACCTTTGAATCATATATGACGAAGAAGCCCCTCCCAAAGCTCCCTCTCGTTACCCCTGACCGTACCTCCCATGCGGGTTGTTTACCTCATCTTCAGTACGGTTGCTCAGGTTACTAGGGTGTACCACTGGGAGATGTGAGTAGGGATTGAGGAATTAGATTGCTGATAACAGCTACCTCAGCTTCTCTAAAACCCCCTTTACACCCCCAGTAGGCCCTATGTCCCTCTGGGAATAACAGGAATTGAGAGAGAGAGAGAGCTGGGAAGATGTTAGTTTAAGTGAAGATCTGGACCAAGAACAATTGTCAACCTCTTTTAAGACCACTCCATCAAGCATTTTTGGGTAATAAAATATAGAAAAAACTTGTTTCAAAATATAGTGTGCTTTTTTTCGCTGTTTCAACACGATTACGAATGAACAGCGCTCATAAATTCTTGTAATCAAATAATTTTAATGAAACCATTTTTCTGGTATAATAGGCATCTAAAAAACCTGCAACATTGCATCTCAATAATTGCATTTAGTTTAGGTTTATGTTATGGCGGTGGCATTTTTTTTTAAAGAAAAAAGTTAACGACAACTTCTTTAATGATCAATGAATTCCAAATTCCCATTTTTCCAAACATATTCCACAAGAAGTTTCAGCCAGAGTGCGTTGTATCTGTGAGACTATAGTTAGTCATTTATTTATCAGGAAAAAAAGTCAGCGACATTCCCGACACTTCTTTAAAATAATTTAAATCGAACAAATTTTCATATTTTGTTGAAGCTTCTTAAATTTTTCAATATGTCGGCTTAGTTACTTCAGTATGTGTTTAACTATGTATACGTGACGTAGCTGAACCCAGGGGTGGGGCAAAGGGGTCTCTGTTTCTTACAAAAAATGCAAATCTATATTCGACCCTGATATACTTCTATGAACGTACCTATATAAAGGGTGCTTTTTTTAGAGTTACACAAGCTTAAATCATAATAAAACAAAGAAATATATTTTTAATATCAACGAAACGGGCTTTATTGAATAGAAAATTTCATGGCATTAATGTTCAAATATGATTTCGGCCATGTGGCCGCCACGGCTGGCGCGTACAAGGCGCAAACTGGAAAACCAATTTTCACAAACTTTCCGCAGCATTTGCGGCCAATAACTCTTCGAATTTTGATTTCCAGGTGTTCAGTTGTCTCTGGTTTATCGACGTTGACAAGTGACAGTAACTTTCTGTGGATGTAATGGTGTTTCGACAAAAGCTTGTGGATTATCCTCACTCAACAAAAAGTAACTATCAGCTGTTAAATGGGTTGTCAGATAAAGCAGTGTTGCTAACTCAAAGTTGTGAACCTCTAAAAAAAAACACGCTGTGCATTGCAAGCCATACACAACCACTCCATACGAGATACATGTACTCTGTATAAGCCAAGAATTTAAAGTAAATAATGCTTTACAAACTTTCAGCCGCAACGAAATCGAAAACAAATACATAAAACCCAAGCGAGTGTACAAAAGATGAAACAAATATGAGTGTATAGCTAACAAACTCTCTGTCAAATATGCGAGGGCAGTTTGATCAGTCAGTGACTTGCTGAATTTAACGCGTGGTTACTTTTAAGGCAAAACTGCTATAAACTCTTCTACAGACTTCAGTTAAATTTCAAGTAAGATACGTCATTTGGTGTATTTCAGTTGCGAAGCTTTAATTGGAAAGCAGATAAAGTCTGGAATATTCAGGAAAATATAAAAATTTCAAGGAAAGGCCTGACAAGTACTTTGTGGAGTCTTCACTATATATTTCAATAATTAAGAAGTATTGGGTTATACCCTAAAGTATGGTAGCATACTTACATACACTGGGAGTTCAGGATGGCCGTAGTAGTGAACTAACAGAAATTGTCGAAAAAATCGATGGAATGGTTCTGCTAGCTGAGGCTGTAGAAATCTCCTCTAATCGGGTGCATCACATTTAATACATAATGGGTAGCACTATTAATCGAACGCAATCTTAGTCACCAAGGTAAAATTTCAGGAACTAAACTACGAATTGGTGCCCTATACATCAATCTCTCCATATCTTGCCCATATCGACTATTATCTGTTTCCAAACTTAACAAGAAAGTGGAGCGATAACATAATACAGTTGAGGTTCCCCTTAGCGAATTTGTATTAGTTCGTTGTATGGAAAATTCATTCTACAGAAATTCGTTTTAAGAAGTTAAAATTCGTAATATGGAAAAACTCGTTGTAGAGAACTTCTTTAAAGACAACTTCTTTATAAAGAAGTTCGACTATATTTAAAAGGAACAAAAACAATTTTAAAAAATTCCCAAAAAAATATTTTCTACAAAAACTCACTGACTCGTCAAACTGCCCTCGTACAAATATACACAAAAATTCATTTTAAGGTAAACGAAACCAGCCAAAATAGAAAACAAGCCAAATACATAACGATTGCACATTGTGTGTACATAACTGAAAATACAACAATAATAAACTTTAGTTCCACGGGGAGACGCCACAATCCAAGTGAGAATTGCTCTTAGCAATCACGCAAAACTCGAAAAGAGTCAGACAGCCGGCGGTGGGGTGTCCAGCGCACTCAGAAAAGTCAGCCAGTTGCCATAATTCGCCAAAAATAACTTGAAGTTTGTCTAGATCTGCGCCTGGGTCTGTATGAGCTAGAAAAGTTTTGGACAGACGTACATAAGCCGTGCATCAAAATCAACGGGGAACAGCTTTGAAATGCAAGACTGAATTTTAAAAGCTGTCATGAATTGCAAACAATCAACGATGACAAAACAAATTTAAAATGTTTCAACATGAATTTGTGGAAATCAAGTTAATAAACTTGCAACATTGGACAAGCACGCGAAATAACCCAGCTGGGCTTTACTTACACCAGACCTTAGTTAGACAGCGGAACAAACTCAGTCTTGTGACAATTAAATGAAGCCCTGGCTGAGCTCTTAAGAAATCCAACCCAAAATGCTAAATAAGAATTTCAAAAATGTTACAAAACAATTAAAAACTTGTGGACTTTCATGAGTCAATCAAAAGCTGCATGCAACACAGGCTTTCGTGCCACCCGACTCTGTCTTATGCCACATAAAAACTGCAACGAAAGAGAATAAAGTTACAAAAGTTGCCACAGTTGTTGCAAGTTTATGTTGGACAGGGCCAAGGCAAGGAAGGCACTTTAAATGCCAGACAGAAAATGTTGCACAGCATAACCATACACAATACGCATACGCCGTGTTGGACGGCATATCAAAATGCTCACATTTACTAGTGCATGCTAGCACATGGGCGTAGTTTGGAATTTGTTTGAAGGGTGCGAAAGGTGTGGAATGAGTGCACACATTTTTAATAGTTTATGATGCACAAATTAGCAATTGTTATATAAAAAAATGCAATAAAACAAACACGTAGACTAGTGCTGGAGAAAATGTCGATGATCGAAGTTTAAAATCTCTATATATTGATGTTGGCCAGCACTAGTGTAGGTGTTTGTTAACTTTTATAGCATACATTATATCTATATGCTTTTTTGTCTTCTTCGTACAATCAGAGGGTGCCATTGTTTATACTCTCAAGAACCCCTCTTCTCGCTTTAGCATATGTATGGCAGAGCACACATAGTTTACGTACAATCAGGGAGTGCTATTGTTTATACCACCCCAAGAACCCCCACTAACTAAGCCACTGCTCTACCATATGAATGGCATAGAAAAGAAACAGTAACAGCCGTTGGTTTATGCAATTTGTCGTGTGTTTTGTAATCAGGCAAGCGCAACAAACATCGGGCACAAAAGTCGGCTATACTTGGTATACCGGGAGGACATCTGGATGCAAACAAAAACACTGAAAATGGGTAAAAAAAATACAAAAAATACGAAAAATAAATCAAGAAAATCTTTGTGCAACTTTAAGCAACACTCAACAGACTGCAACTCTTAAGTGCTTGGTTTTTTTTTTGTGCCAAACTTTAAAATCTGTCATGTTGCTAACAGAACACCAAGAAGCTGGCGCCCCTGACAGTCCCAGTTAAGCCCCTTTGAGAACTTGTCTACAAGTATGTCTTAGCTACAACATTTCAGTAGGAAACTTTCTTTCATTTCATTTATTTATGGCAAAAATTTGCATATTGAATTATTATTGGACCTTGCAAATATTTAATATATAGTTTGCCACAGTTTTGTAGTAAATTATTTTTTCATGCCCTTACGAATAATGTAAAACAATGCTGAACTTTGAAAAACAAAATAAATAATCTGAGCTGTAAATAAACTTTGTTTACCGCGAAACGGACACCTTGGGTCTCATACGCAACTGCAAATGATTTAAAACAGGGATATTTTTGTGATTTTTTCACTTTATCCTTTTAAGTTGGTCTCAAAATGCAATTTTTCTATTGAAAAAATTGTTTGTTTTTTTTTTAATTGTAAAGGATCATTAGACCATTTAAGGCTTTCAAAAAATTAATTATATTTGCTGTTTAAGAAATAATTTTTTTTTTTTTTTCAAGAAAAGGGTTAATTATTTTATTTAAAAAAAAAAAATTTTAAATTTAGCTGTTCAAAATTTTTTCATGCATCGGTTTAAAAAAAAATTGTTTAAAAATAAATTATATCAGGAGTAGTAGTAGGGTTGCGACAGGATCATAGGGTCTTAAAAATTTTTCATTGATAAATTTTTTTAAAAAAGTTATAATTTGAAGTAAATTCAGTAGTAGGTCAAAAAAAAATCTAAAGAAATATATTTTTTTTGCTTAAGGCCCATACGCAGCATGCTAAAATTCCGCACGAAATGTCAAAACTTCATATAAAAACAAAAATTCCTTTTTTTGGGATTTTTTTTTATATGAAGTTTCGACATTTCTTGCGGAATTTTTGCATGCTGCGTATGGGCCTTTAGGAGCCCAATATTTTTTTGTGACTAGCGCCCAGACAGACAGTAAAGAGTTATCGATAATAATCAAATGGCGATTCGAAGCTATAGTACTTTATCTTTTAAATTTGTATGATAGCCAGTTACGACCAGCCGGTTGTGGGTTCCCGAAAGCAAGATTCCTCTGCTTTAAAGTGTTTCCAAAGCGCAGAAAATTTTTTAATTTCGAACCAAAATTTCTTATGATCTTTTTAAAGGTTTGATCGAGACAACTAGAGCCACATGTCATCCAAAGATGAGTGCCAGAAGTTCTCCGAGGGATTATCCTGTTCGGAACTCAGACCATTTTTACTATATGACATAACCTCAAAAACCCCATACAATTGTTTTTTGGAATGATTTTTTGAGGTTATGTCAGAACACTGACGTGCTGTAGTTTTTTAGAACTTGCATTCGGATTCCATGACCTCAAAAACATTTGCTTAAATGGAGAGGAAATTTTATTCGAGTCAGGGTGTGCGACGATGTTTACTAAAAAAACTCATGGATACACCTATGTAGTTCGGCATATCTAGCTAAAAAGTTTTTAGATAGCTTATTTATCAGATACAAGTTTATAGAATGTACCTATATTGTCAAACTTCCCCATAGAGAATTTACACAGCGGGCCAAATTTAAGTTACTTTTATAAGGACATCACATGGCAGCGCTACCCTTGTAGATTCTGAGCCGCTGAATCCCAATTTGAGGTCCCAGTGTTCAGAGACAAGCTTCATGTACAATATAAAATTATTTTTCAATTTATGGCTTTCAACAATTTTTTCTATACGTTTTTAGGGGTTGCTGAATCTTAAATAGAGGTCTAACACATCAAGAATAAATTCCGAAATAACTTGCCGAATGTTGTTTTGGAGGTTATATCCAAACCTTGGGTTGCTGAGTTTTTGCGGCTCAAAATCCAAAGAGTAGCTCCATCAGAGGTGAAGTTCACAGCACATTCTTTTTTGTGCGCCATTAAAAATATATTCTAATGCGTTGCAGAGCAGTTCGTTATGGGCTAGCTCCACTGTATTTGCAGATTCGGCAATGCTCAATGAAGTGACTTGAATGAGCAACACTTTATTTTTTTTTTGTACTTTCGATTAAAAGTATCCTTCTTTCCATTTGATGAAAACAGTGCCTAATATTGCATAAAAATGAAACTAGACCACAAAAAACAATTTCTGCTAACAACTCCAAGTACACTCGACCCCTTTTTGCTTGCTCCTTAGACTGACCTCCATTTAACTTGTAAACTTTCGAGAATTTATGGTTCAGTGGTAAACAGCAGGACTATCAGGACTATGAATTTCTGCACATTTTGTGGTAACTTTTATTAGTTTTATTGCCATTGGCTTGGTTTGGTGTACTGTGGTGTTGCAATTGTTTTGTTTTCATGGGTTTTGGCAATTGCTCAAAAATTAGTTGGTTGAGTTGTCGGTTTGGTTTACTGTTTAAGTTTGATAGCAAAAATCAAGTTGGTTCTTGTGGTATGCCTGCAGCGAGCGGAACACAGACTGGTTTAGAGATCTATTGTTGTTACTCTAGTGCAGCTCCAGGCAATGAAATAGAATGTTAAGTAATCAAATGCGGTCTGAAATGGCAAACTGAGTACGAATGCTGGCACTTTTAGTTTTCATCATATTCAATTGAACATGAGCTAGCAAAATTTTGGAAGCACACATTTATGAAATAAATTTAGCTCCCGCGAAAGATGTCAAGCTAAGCATGTCAATCTGATCAGTGACTTTTATTAAATGATAAACTTTTGTGAAAAGATAAGGTAGAAAAGCTGCTTGGATCCCCAAGGCTCATCACAGTTCCTAGTTCGCCTGACTGTAGCAAATAGTTCAGCTCATTTGAACATACCTTCCAGAGAACTGCAACCGGTACCTTTTTTATTCACAATCGGATCATTGATTTGAATTTTGCGTTCTAAAGCGGTATCAGTTACAATGCGGTCAGATCACTTGCGATCATGCGGTAAAATGCGGTCAGTACCGCATGTGATTGGTTTGATTTTGCGCTCAGCTGGCATGCGGTATGGTATCGCAATTGACCGGTTGGCAGCCCGATTTTTTGCGGTAAGGTATCGCAATTTGAGTAGTTGAAAACTCAGTTCTTTTCGGTGTGAGAAGCAATGCGGTAAAATCAAGTCAGTCACAATATACGCAAATGACCGCATGATCGCAAACTGAAAATGCTGTATGACCGCATCCTGAACGCGTTCGGGAAAATTTTGATTCGTCCGGTACTTGAAAAAACTGATACCTCTCGGTACCGCATCCGACTGGGAGCGCATTTCAACAAACATGTTTAAGCTGACTTGTTCATACCGCTTACAGGTCACGATACCTTCCATATTGCATTCAAATCAAGATTCTTTGGAAAGTTCCTTTTATAACATATATTCAGTTTAATTTCATAAGAAGCCCGTATTCGTATCAGTTGCGTGGCCAGCTACTTTAGAAACCAATATTATGCCAATCGGACCAAGTTTGTTTCTCAAACTTGAAATGGCCATAACTCGAAAACTAGACGTCCTAGAGAAAAAAGTAGCCCGGATTCCTGTCAGTTGCGTCGCCAGATCAGTCTTTGCCATGGCGTAGCTTCGGATTTTATAAGCTGACTATTAATTGTGACATTTTCTCCATAAACCCTCATTGTTATTATTGCATTTTATCTACCTATTAATTGTGGTTTTTAATAACTTTTTGAATTATTACCAAATTGAATTTACATTACGTTTGCATAATTGCATAGAAAATTATTTTTAAATCGAATAAAAATCAAATTTTTTTACCAAACCTAAAACAGTGAAGCCTCGGGCCCTTTGACTAAATATATCAATATGCATAAACGCAAATACAATTTGTTTATTTTAACATCAGAGAAAAAATATATGGAAAAAGTTAATGATGTGCACCGCCAACTTTGAGATACCCTTTACCATTTGAATATAAAGAATCTTTTTATCTGTATACAAATACTTTGATTTTAATTATATAACTCTTTTTCTTAAACTAAAAATTCAAGCCTTGGTCTCTTGACAACTTTGATATAAGGAGTCCAAATCACAAGCTTTGTTATGCAAGCTCTTATAGTTTTCAAAACCTAGTCGTTCATACAGACAGTAGGATTTCTCTTGTCTTCCTAACCCCGGCGTCTGCCTGATATACATTTGCACAAACTTAATATACGCCTCTCTTTAGCCTACAGGGTATAAAAATTGATTTTTTTAATTTATGACATAAATGTTTGACTACTCACGCGTTTTAAATAAAAGATTTGAATTGGTGTTTTAATTAACGTTTAATACAGATTATTTTTGTTAATGCTAAATATTTCATTTAAGCACACAGTACGCTTTATTGTTTACATTTATCACGTGGTTCTCAAATATTAAAAAAAACCTCTCACGTTTGCTGTTTCACTTTGAACTAGATTTTCTTATTTATTGCATACAAATTAAATAAAGAGTACAATTTAACATTTTGTATAATAATTACAATCGCTAAAGTTTGTGCTCTTTTGGTTAAACTAAAACCTTAATCAAGGAAAGTGTTCCAAAATAAGTAAATAATATATATATGATGAGCTGCATTAACGATTATAATTATTATACTATATAAATATATTGTTTTTTTCAAAATTTTTATTTGCACGTTTTCAATATTTGTGCTTAGACTTACGACTTCTAGAATTTTAGTTGAGTGTTTATATTGCATATAAGTAGTATCTTTAAATGGATTGGAAAATTCATACAACAGCCATGGTGGCAACAACAGCGCTTTGAGAATGTTTGGACAATGTTGCCATATCTTTTTTTTAAATACATATTACATTTAGTTTCCACAATTAATCTGAATCTGTTGGCTGCACTTTAATGCTGATCAAATCACAAAAGCAAGTAAACAATGTGTACAAGGTAAAGCAAACTAAACTTTACTTTGTCTTCGTTTTAGTTTCTGGGATCATTGTCGTGTTTTTTACTATTTTATTGCCAGCTGCTGTTGCTGCTGGCGAGTGCCCGTTTCAAAGCACCTTCTTGACGGCCGATTTGTCCGGCGTGGCACCCGATGCGGTCGCTGTGGCCTTGGCGCCGCCAGGAGGCTTTGGCTTTGTTGCAGGCGTGGTGGGTGGTATCGTAGGTGGCACGCTTATATCGCTCTTAGGTAGCAATTTTTCCACATGTCGCTCGGCTGCCTCGCGTAGCACCGCTTCCGTAGCGGGTGTGTTTCCTTTGCTGCTACCAATAGGCTGATCTGTGCCAGCGGCGGCTTTGGGTGGTGTGGGCTGGTTTGATGCCTTGCTGCTGTCGGATGGGTTGTTCTTCTTCGGCGGTTTTTCCACATTTAGTTCCTTAGCGGTATCTGTCAGCGTTTTGGCTTTATCCTTGTGCGCTGGCTTGAAGTGCAAAGAAAAGTATTAGAGGTATTTTAGCTGACTACAACCACATACTTACTTCGGTTTTAAAGTTCTTGGCCTTGTCCTTAAGTTCTTCGGCAGAATCTTTAAGCGTTTTTTCAGGTCTGTCAACTGCACCTAATTCTTGAGCTATGTCGCTTATTTCCTTTGCCGACTTATGTATACCTGCTACTAATTTTGACATATCTGGATCAGTCTTTGCTACATCCGCTTTAAGTTTTTCCGCCTCCTTCAGGCTCTTGGCAATAGCCTTTTCGATTTTCTGCTCAGCGTGTAGTATTTGTTCTTTATCCAGCAGCGCAATAAGCTCCTCAATAGCCTTATCATTTAGTTTTATGCTATCTCGGCCAATGCATTCCAGCACCTGCGGATTACATAAACATTAAAGACACATTTCGCTGGCTTGTATAAACAAAAACATTACCTTTCGTATCTCATTGACTGTCACCACACCATCTTTGTCCGAATCGAATTTAGACAGCACACTTTCAATATGTTTAATGCGCGCCTCATTGGAGGTTTCCTTTAACTATTTGGTAAAACAAAATTAAAATAGCTTTCAAATTTGTTGGTATTGTCTTGGTAACGAACCTTTTTGATATTCTTCATAAGATCATCGATGTGTACAATTTCCTCGTTCCTTCGCTTGGCCGCCAGTTTACTAAGCAGCGATGTAAACTCCTCCAGCTGTTTCTTGTCAATTTTTGATGCCTCACTATCTATGCTCTGCACAACTGTAGTAATTTCATTGACTGAAATGGCACCATCCTTGTCAGCGTCCAATTTGACCATAAGGTCCTCCACTACTTTGAAACGCTCTTCATCGGAGACCTCCTTCATGCGACGTATAGTATCTACTAATTCATCAATATGCACTATGTCTGCACGTGATTTTACTTGGTAATCGCTCGATTCCACCTGTTTGATTTGAGCCTGACGCTGTTCCAAATCCGTCAGCACATTGTCCAATTGTGCAATCATCTTGTTAACGCGTTTATAAAGCATCTTGGCAGCACGACTCTCGGACACCGGCTCTTTAACGACCTGACGCACTTCACTTAACTCTTCCACGTCCTCTATATAATCGGCCAACTCTTCCTTTAGCTCCTTGATGGTCTCTTTCTCCACCACCATCTGCTTGTCTGAAGATAGTGTCTTAAGTGCATCCGACAGCAATTGCACGTCAGAAGAGGAGATGCTCTTGTCACATACTGGCTTATTTTCCACTGGTGGGCTTGTCAGACAAGCTAAGCTGTCCTGCAATATACGCTCACTTGACTTGGTTAGGTCCTCAGCAAATACATATGGAGCCGGTTGCTCATCCTTAAGAGCTGTACGATTCGCAATAGTCTCTTCGTGTTCCTCCTCGCGTTCCTCCTTGATCTTACGCTCTTCCTCCTTTATGATCGCAATCTTGGTCTTATTGTCGACCTTGCCTTCACGCTCACCAATGGCATGGCGCGTATGAGCTGTCACCGCCTCAGGCAAACCGCGCATTGTTTCCTTGAGCTTGTCTGTGGTGATGCCGTCGTCAGAAATGAGCATAGCACGTGACAATAGCAAGAGCGTCGGTGGCACCTGCTCGTTTAGTGACAGATCAATCCACTCCTTTAGTTGAAAACGTAAGCGCTCCGCTGTCAGACCATACGCACGCATGCCGCGTGCCTTGCAGGCCTGCTGCAATTCGAACAGATCCAGCGATTCGACACCTTCACGTGATATCACACGATCATCAGCGGCCAGCGAACGTAGCTTGAGCCGCAGCTGAAAACGTAGAAGAGTCGTTGTGCCAATCGTGTTCAGCTCCAGCACACGGCACAACGCGGCCAACTGTTCGCGTGATAGCGAGTCTAGCGTTATCTCGTCATCAAAGCGCTTGGCGAATCTTATAATATCCTGGGTGCTAACATGTTCATTGGGATCGCGTATCTTGCGAAAGAATTCTTCAAACTGCTTGGCCTCCTCGCTACTGTGCTCTATGTGTTGTACTGGCATTTGGTCCAGTGTCTTTTGCAGGAACTTGGCCACTTCAAGACGCACTGTTAGCGACTGGCGCAAGCGATTTTGCTGATCTTTGGCGGTTTGGAAAGTTGATGGCAGCATGCCCGGAAAGAACTTAATAAACACTGGTAGCAACAGCTCCATGAACGGCACAATTATGAACACCGAAAAGGGTATAAGCCGAAACAGATCCGAGGTGGTTCGCTGCAGCTGCTTGTTTTCACGTCGCGACAGCGTATTGCCATTTAGCACGCGCCAGAGCAGCTTCGAGCTGATGGCCACATCAATAAATAGCAATCTAAAGCCATGATAGTAGTGCACCACTTCCTCCCAAACACGTGTCGCAATCGACTTTTTTGGTTTAGTTTTGACCAATGCTTTATTGTCAGTATCGGCAACCGAAAGCTGACTTGTCGTTGAGGACTTTTTGTCTGTGTCATCTCCGGCGGCGGTGGCTGCTGTGTTTTTTGTAGTCGCTGAGGCAGCATCTGCAGTCTCCGCTGAACTCGGACCATTGGCCGCTTGCTCTACGAGATTGTCAACCTTCTCCTTTTGCTGATCCATGAGCTTCTTGACGGTGGCATCGACCTTCGATGTTGTCTCACAAAGAGCTGCACTTGCGTGAAAATTACGAATTCCATAATTCGTGCTCGAATAATGATATTTGTGGTAGGAAGTAAGTGGAAGAAACCCTTTGGGGCTTTTAGGCTGAGACTTTGCACTGTAATGCTGAACGTTTTGAACGTTCGTTGTGCTGCAGGCGAGGCAATTTATCCGTAAATCTACAAGTAAGATGAGAGAAGTTAAGTGTTTATGATAATATATAGACGTTCGAGGCAGTGTGCGACAGTGGGATTTCAAACAGTCGCAAAACTTCATCAGTTCAACATTACTATAACACCCTATGCCCTATGTGTACAGGCTATAAAGATGAGTTGATGCTTTCGATTTGGGGCTGTGTACTCAATACTTGATTAACCGGCTTTCTACAAGTTTGTATTAATTTGCAATCAAGCAAATATTAATCATCATAGAATTCAATTTGTTATCAGCATAACTTTAGATTTGATTAAACAGCACCTACGACTTCTCTCCGACAACGGCCTCGTCTACAAGCTGATAAGGTAATACAACACCTGTTCCAAGCCGCTGGGGCGCATCTGTATCTATTATAGATTACTTTTATATAAGTTTCAAGCTTTGTTTATATTATTCTGCATATTTTTTATAAACCATTAATATTCCCTTGTTATGGTTAATGCAATATCTAAAAATATAAATTACGACAAACTCTTCCTTTTACACTTTTCGATTTTTGGCAAAGTTTCAAAAGTTTTTTGTATATAAGCGATTAATCACATTGAAATTAAGAAAGCTCAAGGAAAAAATTGTCAGCAAGCTGAAAGAAAAATGCATTGCTTGCAAGTTGATTACACTGGGTAACAAATGCGTATATAGTATCCACAAGATACTTATATAGGTTTTAAGTAGTATAAGCACGCAACCTACAGATATAGGGTGTCTCATTTGCGAGTGCGTTTCACCTTCGTTTGGCGTCATTTTGTCTGCTCGAGGCTTAGCGTCGTGAATTCTTATGCACGTGACGTGGAAAAAGAATTGGACATAATTCAAACAAAATGATATCTTTATTTGTTAGTTGTGTCAACATTGCCAAATTGGTGGGAATTGTTTCATCGGGTAAACATAGATCAAAGTAAATATTTTGTGTACGTAAGCACAAGTATTTTTAAATACTCTTAATTTAGGCGTAGTGTGATGTTAAATATGGAAAGAATAGTTTCAGTAAAAATATTTTTCAAAATTATTGCGCTTTATCATAAAAATGTCTGAAATAAGTTTTTGGGACACTTTCGTTCGGGTGCTGTCGTTGTCGTTGTTTTTTCAGGGCTATCATCTATAGGGGTATACGCAGTTCGAAAAATTTCGCGCGGAATAACAAAACATCATATAAAAAAAAATCCCATTTGGGTTCCCATATAAAAAAAATCCCATTTGGTATTTTTTTTTTTTTTAAGGCCTATACGCAGCTCGAAAAATTTCGCGCGGAATGACAAAACTTCATATAAAAAAAAAGTCCCAAATGGGATGTCCCAAAAGGAATTTTTTTTTTTATATGAATTTTTGTCATTCCGCGCGAAATATATCCAACTGCGTAGACCCCTTTATATGAAGTTTTGTCATTCCGCGCGAAATTTTTCGAACTGCGTATACCCTTATATAACACAAACTGAAATATTTAGAGTTTGTTAGTGCCAAAGTTTTGGAATTTTTAATTTTGTGTGGTAAAGTAACACTGTATATTTCGTAATCCTCTAAACTAGAGCTCAAACATTTGTAAAAAAATTTCTCAAAAATTAATTTTAATTGGGAAATGCTATTAAATTAAATTAAACAATTTTTTTTTGTCAAAATAGTTAGGGGGGGCTCATCATAACACGAAATTCAATATAATTTCGGTATTGTAGCAAGAGTGCACAATGCCAGGTAAAACCTCACCCTAAACTTTTTTATTCTCATGATACAGCCCAAAAATTATGAAGATAAGCGTTTGTTTTTTGGCTGAAAAAAAAAAAAACTTACTGATAATGATAAGCTTTACACGTTTTATAACTCAAAACCTGACAAATCAACAACATTTTAAATCAAATTGGCAAAATAAAAACTTTAAATATAAAGTTAAGGCCTCCAAGTGGCATACAGTATCTAAAAGAGTTTTTTTTTGAACCCTTTTGTTTGCTAAAATCTTATTTATGCTAAACTGACCTTACTTTATTTTATAAACTTAGCAGTTTTAGCCGGCTTTTCTTATAAACAATACCAAGACTACACCAAAATCTCTTTCTCTCTTGATAAAAACCAAAAATTTTATTAGATAAGATTTTTTTTATTTCAGCTAATCTTAAACTAACTACACTTTACCTCGAACCTTATCGGGGTCTGGCAACCAGTCGAAAATCGACAAAAAAACCAAATGTAAATTAAATTAGCGAACAAAAAATACAACATAGCTTAATGAAAATATGGACGTTTAACTTTTTGGGACTAAGGTACACACGCAAATACCCTTCTCGGGACTAGACACTGATATTAGAATAGCTATAACCTTAACGAGTTCTATTTTTCAGAAAATAAAATTATATACACATAGACTGGGAAAATAATGCAATTTTCTTATTCATTTTTGCAAGAATTAGGAATTCAAAAGACGCAATGATATATATAAGAAACCAAAATTAATATACTCGTTCTGAAGCGTAGAAAAACAAACTCGTGCGAACTGCTGGCAAGAACAAAATGAGAACTTTTTAATACTAATGACATCACACGTGCGAGCAAACTGGCTATAGCAAATAGGAAACACTTTTTTTTGTCAAAACATAATATAATACGTCAATTTTTATAGAGCTTACAAATGACATATATGTTATATGTTTCATATATGGAACTCAATATACTCACTGCATAAACTATTTAAACTTTACAGGCGATAACCACACGCGCGAACGTTTGGTCAGACTACGTAGGAAACTACTCAGTAGAAAAAAACACCCTTTGCCGAAAGTTAGAAACGAAACGCACAAAGCTTAAGGGCCTATACGCAGTTCGAAAAATTTCGCGCGGAATGACAAAACTTCATATAAAAAAAAATCCTAAAAGGGATATTCCAAATGGGACTTTTTTTAAATGAAGTAGACCCCTTAAAATGCAAAATATGGCGCACAAACAGCTAGAATAAATTGCGATTAATAATTTTTGTTAAACATATCGACGCTTGTTGTGGTACATAACTTCTTTTAAATTTTTACGAATATGACGGAAGTTCTTAATTAACAACTGATTGTAAGCCAGATCAACATAGTGACGTAGAAAATTGAGTTTTAATTATAATTTTTTTTTTGTATACCAAATTGATTGCTAACTCTTGGTTAAAGGCCAGTACACAGCAGTCAAGAAATGCTTCTAAACAAAAACGGCAACTTTCTTTGCTGATATACATTAGTTCTTGTTGTACCGGCAAAACAAAAATGGGGTAACACTGTTTTTTTAGGATCTCTGCGTACGGCTTCCAAAACAAGTTTGCAAACAAAACTTTGGCTGTGTTTTTTGTATAAAGTTTTTGTTTTGAAGCTTTTTTCCTGCTGTGTACAGCTTCTAGCAAAACAAAAAAGGGTCAACAATGTTCTGTTAAGATCTCTACGTACGGCTTCCAAAACAGGTTGCAAACAAAAGTTTGGCTGCATTTTTTGCATGAAGTTTTTGTTTTGAAGCTTCCTTCCTGCTGCGTACAGCTTCTAGCAAAACAAAAAAGGGGTAACACTGTTTTTTTAAGATCTCTGCGTACGGCTTCCAAAACAAGTTTGCAAACAGAAGTTTGGCTGCGTTTTTGGTATAAGTTTTTTCTTTTGAAGCTTTTTTCCTGCTGCGTACAGCTTCTAGCAAAACAAAAAAGGGGTAACACTGTTCTGTTAAGATCTCTGCGTACGGCATCCAAAACAAGTTTGCAAAGAAAAGTTTGGCTGCGTTTTTTTATATAAAGTTTTGCTCTGATGCGTTTGGCTGCTATATGCAGGTCTTAGCATGTCAGATATGGTAGCGAAAAGCAAAGAAATTTCAAGAAAAATCGGTTTTCTGTAAATTAATATTTTCGTACCATACGTGGACTTTACGCACCAGCATCGATGTGATTTTATTGGAAAAAGCTGTTTACACACGCTAAACAAAACGTATAAAAACAAACAAATCAACGTGCGAGCAGCTGCCAAAAAAACCCCGTGTGGGCTATGTACTTTTTAAGTAGACTCTCGTGTTTCGTCTTATAAACTTAGTATAAACGGTCTGTAAGAACAAACAAAAACTACTTAAGCCGTTGGTATACATGTGCGAGCAGCTTGCAGACTACGCAAAAAACACCCTGTGCCAAACGTCGTCAAGGTACCAAACACAAAGGATATATTTTATATACGGCGAAATATTGCATACCAACTGAAGCGAACTTTTGTATAGCGTATAATTACAAACAAAAATAGCTTTAGCCGATTATTTTACGCGTGCGATGAGCTGGCAGGCTACCATAAAAATATCACCCTATACCGAAGGTCACTAAAGTACCAGGCACAAAAGGGAAATTTTGTTACAAGGCGCACACAACAGCTGTGTGTACGGTGCTGCGAAAGTGCAGTCAAAACAAAATGTTGGATGAGACACTAGCACACAAACACACACACACGCACACAAGTGGTTGTTGTTGCTGTTGCGTATGCGAAAATCAATGGAAAGTTTTGGCTGCGTCGTCGCATTGTTTTTGTTTGTTCGTTTGTTTTGTTGCCGTGTTCTTTGTTGTTTTGGTTTTTTGTTCGTTTCGTTTTTTTTTTTCTACTTACTTCTTTTGTAGAAATTGTGATAAATAATGGTAGGCTTCAAATTTGTCCTCTTCTGCAGCAAAAGTGCGTTCATTTTGATTTGTCTATTGCCTTAGGATTTCGAAATTCTGTGCCAAACAAGTTTTTAGTTTCAATTTTGAATGGCAATAAACAGCCTACAAGGATTTTAATTGTAATATAATTTTGGAAATAGTGTTGTTGTCGCTTCTATCGTTGTTTTCCATAAAAATATGCAAGTTTTTTGTTTTGTTTAAAACATGCCCTGAAACGAGACAAAATGTAGTTTAAATTATTTATGCCGGAATATAATTTGTTATATATATATTGTTATTTATATATTTACGCATTTTATTGATTTAAAAATAAAAGTTAGTTTGTTTAAATTAAAATACGAGAACATATTCTCTCACACAAAAGTTTGCTGAGCTGTTTTCTTGTTGTTGTTTGTTTTTTCTCACTTCTCAGCACATTCATTACACAACTACAGCAACAATTTCAAAGCGTTTTATTTTTTGCTCATTTCACATTACACACAAACAGCACCCTGTATGGTCAGCAATTGCGACGACAAACTATGACGTTATCAATATCACCTCATGCAGTTAATAACACTTATTAAATAAATTAGACGCGTTATTATAATATATTTATGCACCTTATTTAATGCTGTTTGCTAATTGTAATGCGTTTATTTGTGTTTATATTTATAAAATTGTTTCCGAAGCCGCCTTTCGAGTTGGTTTGACTTGTGTGTGTTTTTTTCTTGTGTCTGCCTCACTGCAATCGATAATGACACACTGCTTTTTGCAATGTTATCGATACGTGTGTTTTGCAGCGGCAACAGCTATCGATGTCTGCTAGCTTATCGATATGCAAAATGCTTGCAAACGTTATGAATTAAAACTTTAAATAAAAAATACATAACAAACAGACTTAATTTATAAAATTAACACAGCTTATTACAAGAACTGCTTATTATGTTAAATTTTTAAGTTAATTTAATATAAATTAATCAGTAAATAAACAAGCAGCCTAGAAAGCTTTTGACAATGTTCGATTTCATTTAAAGCTTATATTTCACATCAAGAAATTAACTTGAATTTATAAAGCTCGTAAATATAAAAATTGATTTTAAGTGATAAATAATTAACAACGCGTGCAAAGCTAAATACTATGCTAATATGTATAAGCAACTTTTCATAGTAAAAAAATATTATGGTGCAATCGGGAACTTTTTTGCTTCAGCTACAGATTTCCATAATGGCCTGAAGGCAATTTGGAAAGCTGGAAGAATGATTTTTGAATTTAAACATAGTTATTTACCGACAATAACTTTTATGCGAAGAACCAGATTATTCCAAGATCGAGCTTTAAGAGCGTAGCGCGGCAGAGTAAACTTATAATCACAAATTTTAAGATTGTAGACAAAAATACGTAAATAAATTTTAATAGACTCGATTCGACTTAAAAATGTGCCCGTACACAATGACAAAAAACTCAAATTAATATCAAATTTGTCTTGACAGCTCACTTCGTTACGTGACGATTACTATACAATTTCGTCAAAGAACTTCACTCAAAAAAAATAAATAATTGTAAATAAATAAATATGAGAAATGCCTTATAATTTGACTTTAATGGCCTTTATTTGCCAATTTGGTCTATTTCTTACAAAATACAAATTTTTCCAAAAGCTAGCAAAAAAAAAAGACTGCAATATATTTTTGCGATTAGAAAATCTCCCTAAAAGTTCAGACGAACTTTGAACAAGTACACAATTAGATTGTAGCAAAGAATATAAAGGGTTTTCCAATAAGAGGTGTTATTTTGGTATTCAAAGAAAAATGTCATTTTTTGAGATAATTGATCGGATGTTTATTTCATAATAAAGAGGAAGGTATGCCGTTGATAAGGAAAAACAACATCAGCCAAATGGCCACCACGTCCACGCTTACAGGACCATATGCTTTTCATGAATTTTTCCATAACCAAATCGCAAAGTGGCTGCCCTATGTCCTCGATAGCCTCACGAATTCTATCTTTGAGGTCTTGAATCGACGCTGGGCTGTTGGCGTAGACCTTATCTTTCACGTGGCCCCAAAGGAAGAAGTCGCAAGTTGTTAATCCCAAGATCTCGGTGGCCAATTGTGATCACCTCTTCGAGAGATAACACAGTCCGGAAACTTTTCCCGTAAAAGAGCAATGGTTTCGTTGCTTGTGTGGCACGTAGCGTCGTCTTGTTGAAAGTAAACGTTGTCCAGATCAATACCATCCAACTCCGACCATAAACAATCATTAATCTCGATAGCGCAATCCATTCACCGTAACTGTTGATCCAACCTCATTTTTGAAAAAGTAAGGTCCAATGACCCCGCCGGACCATAAACCGCACCAAATAGTCACACGTTAAGGATGGAGAGGCTTCTCAACAATAACTCTTGGGTTTTCCGAGCCCCAGATGCGACAATTTTGCTTGTTGACGTAGCCACCGAGGATGAAATGGGCCTCATCAGTCAAGATGATTTTTCGAAAGAATTCAGAATGCATTTCAAGGACCCAATCAGCAAAGACACGACGTTGTTGATGATCGGCCGGCTTGAGTTCTTGTGTTAACTGAACTTTATAAGCCTTAAGACCCAAGTCTTTATGCAAAATACGGTGTAATGACGTTTGTGGAATGCCCAATTCCAAAGAACGACGAGGAATGGACAAACCTGGGTTTTCTTCAACACTTTGGGCTACAGCAGCAATATTCTCAGTTGCGTGCACGGGTTTTATTCTTCATATCACTAACTTGTCCCAACAGCTCGAATTTTTCCACCAATTTCTGTATTGCAGTCCGACAAGGTGCTTCACGACGACCCAAAAATGCTTTAGTTTTGCGAACTGTGACTGCAAGATTTTTACCATTTTTGTAGTGAATTTTAATAATTTCAATGCGTTGTTGAAGCGTGTATCGTTCCATTTTTAGTAATGGCGTAGTTTCTACTTGTCAAATGTCAAAGAATAAAAGCTTTAAAAATTACAGCTAACGAAATACCGGGTGATTCAAAATAACACCTCTTGTTGGAAAACCCTAGAGAATTACTATAGTTATACTATGTTCTTGTAAAGGGTCATCAATATTGAGGTTTTTTTTTTTTATGCCTAAAAACACAAAAATTTCAAATGAATCGGAAAATCTTTATTATCAATAGAAAGAACCATTCTTGCCATTCACTTTTTAAAGATAATCTCTTTCAAATGTTGGCCGCAACTGCGCAGTAGCTCGTCCATGCGGAAGTTCGTTATTCTATCTAATGCTTCAATCGTAGCTGGCTTATCCACAAACACTTTAGACTACACGTAGCCCCAAAGGAAAAAATCTAACCACACGATCTTGGTGGCCAATTCACTGATCCGGATTAATTAATTGTTCACCGAATTGGTTTCATAAAATGGCCTAAGCGCGTGAAAAACATTCTTTGTACGATTAGAAAACGTTGTTCGTGTGTTAGTCTTTCCATGATGAAATGGCAATGAAAACTGAATTAAAAACACATGGCAACTTGACACTCCTCAAGATTGATGACCCTTTATATAGTTTTATATTCTTATATATATATATATATAGAATGTAGAACCACTATAGTTCTACTACTATAGTTCTAATCATTGATTGTAGGTCGACAACCTTCGTCAAAAATCGGCGGTTTCTCGAATTTGAGCAAATTTCAATAAAGCACTTTTTTTTTATATTTTGTTTTTTTTTATTATTATGTTTAGAGCATTTTATTTTACCTTAAAACGCTAGTCTTCTTTAGAGATACGGTAGACTTTTTTTTTCTAAAAATCTTACAAATCTAAAATTTTTTTTTTCAATTGATATTGTTTTTTTTAATCTTTTTAGATTACAAATTTTTTTTAAGGTCTTTTAATAATAAAAATGATTTTTTCAATTTTTTTTTGGTTTCAAGCAAACGTTGAAAATCTGCTCTTGCCGACTTAAAGTATGGTTTCCTTTTTATTTTTTTTGTAGGAATGCAGAATATTAAAGACAAGACAATTAAACTTAAGAATTTTGGCGTTTTTTTTTTATATAAAGTTTTGTTTTCTTTCAGGCGGTTTTACACTGCTGCGTATTAGCCTTAATGCAAAACTTAATTTATAGCGTTCTAAAAAAATAATCTTTAACATTAACAAAAACATCGCCTAAGCAAAACAAATTTCAAATTAAAGTGGCGCCATCTTTTGTTTGTTTGAGCTACTACACCACCATGTTAGCGCCATCTTTGGTTCGACTCACAATTGCATGCATATAGCAACTCACCATTCAAAGGGGAATAGCTAAATTCACCACTACACGAACATATTATTTTTACCAGAAATTCTGACGCTGCAGCGCTTTAAGAAACCTAATTTAAAAGTTTTGTTTTAAATCATTTATTTTAAAAATATTGTATTTTAAATTTATTTTATGTTTATATTCCAAACACTTAAATTTTAGCAACTGCACGCTATCGTACTGCTAGCTATCGATACAATTTGAAAACCTATCGAGCTATCGTTAAGCACATCAACTGGTTTGGCTGCCGACTGACCGTTTTCGATTTGTTGTCATTTACATTTTGCGCGCCGTTCGAGTCAGTTCTGTTGTCGGTTAATCAAAAGTGACGGTTATTAAGCAAAAATCTGTGCTCGCAATACGCAAAAACGAATAATTCATATAAAAATAAAATAAACGCGTACGCAAATAATTGACTTTGTTGCAAAAGCGTAGTGTGAGTGATTTATTTGCATTTAAAACAGCAGTTAATCAATTTAAAACACTTTGTGCATGCTTAATGAAGGTTTTTTTTGCCAACAAATTGCTAGAGAGCGCGCGCAGCATCCTTGCGTATGACGTCATATTTGCCCAGTGCTTGTTTGTGTGTGTGTGTGTGTGAGTGAGTGTGTGCATGTGTGTGTGTATATGTAAGCTGGAGCGTATGTATGCGTGTATTGCACTTAAAATTGGCATAGAACGGGTAGCCCCCACTGGGCTCGCAAGGATTGGGATAACCAAGGCCACAAATATATGTACATAAGTGTATACAACAAGCAAGTTGTCCTGGTGCTTTGTCGCGCGTGTTAATGGGATTTGCGTTCCTAAGCGGTTTATAAATATGATTTGAAGCGTAGTGCTCTTAATTGGATTGTTTATAGCGTCCGATATTTTGGTTTTTATACAAAGCGTTTAGAATGAATATCTTGTCGCTTTGACATTAGTAAATTCTAATAAAGTTTTTGGTGTTTTTCTCCACGGTTCAATTTTAGGTTCTATAAACAAGCATTAATTTATACAAAAAATAAAAAAAAAATAAAACAAATTTACAACACTTTTTGGATTGAAGTTTAAACAACAACACAACGGAGCATTAATTTGGGTAAGCAGACATTTATTTTCTATAATAAATTGTTTTTTGAAGTTTTTTTAATGGATTTTTCGAGTCATGTTGCTTGTTATTTGGGGTTTTGTTGTCATGTTGCTTACGTGTTTTTTATAATAACGCGCACACAAGTTTTCTTGACCCAATAAAAGTTATCAGCTCTAATGTATTTTTTATTTGCACGAGTACATCGAATTTTATTCGAATATCAATTGAAATTTTATAGCCGTACATATGATTTAGTTTGTACTTACACTAAATATGTGCTTGTAATTGAAGTACTCAGCAGTGGCTTAGGCTTACCTTAGTAATCCAATTAGAGAAGCAGAGAATTTATGCCAAGGTTGGAATCCTAGAAATGTTCTTTTATGGTTCGTTTGCCCTGTTTGGGCTTAAGGGGTCTTAATATTTAGATTAATATCAAGGCTAACAAAAATAAATTATCTGGAGCGTTTTTGTTTTTGTTTTAGACACGGTTGTTCTATCTCGTTGTTAGGAGAATTAATATCAGATCAGGCTTCTTCAAAAACTTATTCACTAGAAAAAAAAGAACTTAACTGAAATTAGAATAAGCTTAAAAATACATTTTTTCTTGTTCTCTATTTTTCTTAAATTAAGATAAAGATACTTTGAATATCAGCATTAGGACTAAACATTCTTACTAGTGCTGGAGAAAACATCGATGATTGAAGTTTAAAATCTCTATATGGCCAACAGATATGTTTCTTCAGCATATATAGAGATTTTAAACTTCGATCATCGATGTTTTCTCCAGCACTAATTCTTTAAATTAGACTAGTCGAAAAACGAAACACTTTCCTACAGAAATGAAGCTTATATTCTGTGTTGGGGCAATGTTTCAGCATTCAAAAACCGATTTCAGATTTGTCCTGAAATGGCTTGTTTAGTTTTCTTAGACTATTTTTTGTGAAAAGAACATTTTTCAAAATATGTTCGCAGACATGGGGTCACAAAAAATGTACTGATTTGCATTTTTTCATTATCCTAAGACATTGCTCTAACACCAAATATAATATTCATCTCAGAGTAAAATCACCGTCCACTAGTGTTTTTCAAAACATTCACGAATTAAATATGTCTGTCAACAAAAAAACGCTCTGAATCTCAATAATAGAATAGTTGCTTTTGGAGCACTTTCGACCTCAAATTCTTTTTTTAAGGCTTATACGCAGAATGAAAAATTACGCACGAAATGACAAAACGTCATATAAACAAAATACCATTTGGGATATCCCATTTGGGATTTTTTTTTATATGAAGTTTTGTCATACCGTGCGAAGTTTTTCATTCTGCGTATAGGAGTTGGGTTGTTTTGGAGAAAACATCGATGTTATATCGATGCATCGATGAATCGAAGTTTATAATAAACTTCTGCACTCATCAAATGAGTGTTTAGTAGTGCTGGAGAAACATCTCTGTTGGCCAACATCGATATATAGATAATTTAAACTTCGATATATCGATGCATCGACATAAAGTCGATGTTTTCTCCAGCACTACCTTTGGTATATCCCATTTTGGATTTTTTATATGAAGTTTTGTCATACCGTGCGAAATTTTGCATTTAGGCCTTTGGTCCCAAAGCAAGAAATTCTTTATATTTTTCTCAGTGTACTACATAAAACAATTCGTCCATTTAAAAAAACTTAAGAAAGCAGCCAAAAGAAAATTAAAAACGAACAAAATTAAAAAATTAAAGGGTACGCCATTACGCATTACATATATTTTATATGAAAAAAGTTTTTCTTTATATTTTTTATTTAAATAATTAAATTTAATATTAAATCAAACCCCCCATTAAGCCTTATATTATATTAAACATTAAAAAGAGTTTTTTTTTTTTATTTAAAGAAAATAAGAGTTGAGTCTAAACAATGCACATGATTTATATTAAAATAAATAAATAAAAAAAGCATAAAAAAGTTAAAAAAAAACTTAAAAAAAAAAAAAGTAAAAAAAAAATTTAAAAAAAAAAAAATTGTTTTTTTTTTTTTTTTAACCAATGTCTCAGAAAACATTCAAAAATGTATATTTTTATGGATCATTAATTTTCCCCTGTGTAGCGAACCCATTTTTTAGTTAATCAAATGTTTTACCAGTATGTATTTATTTTATAAAAAGAAAAGGATATTCGTAAGATCCTCAAATATAGATTACGATTTAAAAAACTCCACTAATCTCAAGACAAGAATATATTTTAAACACTGAACTAAGGCTAATGTATATTAAGTTTGTCCAAATGTATGAAACATAGAGAAGAAGACTTTGGAGACTTCCTAAGAATTTTTTGAATATGCTGAGGAGGATAAAAGCAATTTATCCAAATACATCCGTCCGTCTGTATGAACGTATATGTCTGTATGTTTGAAGACGATAAGAGCCAGGGTAACAAATCTTGATATTTAGACTCTTTAGGTGATCAGCCAAATCATATTATTTATTTCTTTTGCCACGCCCACTTTCTTCCCGAAAATAGTATTAAAGCGGTATATTTTTTTTTAATTCTTATAAAATGAAAGATTTGTTGAAATTTTAGTTCTGGTAGAGCGGTTTTTATAATTTATAATTATAAATTAAAATTGAAAAAGTGGCTTTTAAAATATAAAGCGTAAAAATAGTCAAAATATTTTTAGATATTTATGATGATCAGTAAATATTTTTTGTATAAAACTTAAACCGAACACTTTTTCGAAAAAATAAGTTGAAGTCTCTCAAAAATAAGTAAGGCAAAAATATTCGCACCATTTTGAAACTAGCTTGCAGCCCTGGTTTAAAATTTTTCACAAAGCCTTAAACATAGCTTTAAACTTAATTGAATTCACTTTTGCATTTTCTTAAAAGCAAAATGTCTTCTGGCTTTTTCTAATGCATTTTTAATGCAGCTCCAGTTCAAGAAAACGCACATTATTCAATGGCACCAAAGCCAGAGTAGCAAAAACTAAAACTCACATAAATTAAACTTCAAACGCTGAAAGGGAAAGGGAAGCCTGTAAACTGAACAACAGATAATGCCCCCCAGCTTAGCTTCCTTATAACTGGGACTGCCGAAAATGGCAACTTTTACAGGCGGCAAGCTCCACGCAGGAGGCAACCCCCAAAATGTACAGCGTCGTCGGGGGAGGCTGTAAATAATATAAGAGCAGACAAGCAGCAGACTGCACAACAACAACAACAACTGTATGGAATGGTGGCATGTAAAAAAAAATGTGTGTGGCACACGTTGGAAGCAAAAAAAAAAAAAAAGTTTGACTATATGGAATATGCTCTCAAAGGAAATACTGGGTACTGCTGCAGACGGCATTGGGACAACATAATCAAAGGCTTTTATAGCGCCATCAAATAACCAGAAAAGTGTATGGCTATAACCACTAGATGACTTGGGTTCAAATTTGGGGGCAGTAAACAGTATAACAAGGGGTTGGCGGAGTCAGTGGGGCAGTTATTAGGGCAGCCAGCCGGTTTAGGCCGGAAACCGGCAGATACAAGTTGCGTGGCGTCTCGTGACGACATATAAGGCACGTTCGACCTAAAAAGTAAAAGCTTGCCGGGGGAGACCCCTGCCGCTCGCCGGAAAGGCTGTATGTACTCAGTAGCTTTGGTAGAAATTACCAAAGTACTTCCGTGTTGAGGCAAAATCGATTTTTATTGATAGTCAAGTTGAATGCACTTGTGATTCGATTTAGTTTTTGGGTGGCCCGTATGGTATGCCCCCATAAGGGTGGTTCAACAACACTTCAGAGTTAAACGTACCCGTGCTGCTTCACATTGATTGCTCTGGCGATAATACTATATTTATTGCAGACCAATTTTGTCTCAGCAAGTTTCTTTGTTGGCGTCAAGTTGGCAAAAACGCCCAGCACCCACTCAACCTCCGTCCTGCAGATTTTGGCCAAAACCGATACCAAGACTTTAAGTTGTTTTTTTTTTTTTGTTTGTCTTTTACACGCACTTTCGTCATGACATCAGGAATGAAACTTATTTGCACGAAATTTGATAAGTTTGCGCTTTGCTGTTGTATTCCTTTTTTATCGCCAAGTTTCTTTTTCTTTGCCTTTTCGTAGCTGTAGTTGTTGTTGACGCTTAACGCCACTCGCGTTGCCAACCAACACGAAATGGTTCGTTTCCTCTTGCCACAACGTGTGCCGCCGCGGGTCGTTAGAGTGCCGTCAACGTTTGGGGTCCGACGCCGTCAGGGGTATTCACGTCCACTCGTCTGCTGCTACCAATTTTTTTTTTTTAACTTTTTGTAATGTATTTGAGAACTTGTTTTTATTTACACATTTACTCGGAGTTTATTTGGTCTACCAATGTTCGTTGGTTCTCTAACACTTTTGACATTTTCATGTATGACATTAAGTTGGTTGTTTTTGTTGTCGCTCTGACTACGTCATTTTGGAGCTGTTGAAATCCATTAGAGCAAAACAATAGCCACTTAATGACAGTGGCAGTCTCCAGCTACCGGGTTCTACAAATGCAAGCCAGCTTGTTTTGATTTTTTGTTGTTTTGTTTTTGACAAACATAAGGTCGTGGTACTTGGTCAAAAGTTAAGTGCTTTCAGTGGCCAATAAGCCGATTTGGGGGGGAGCAAAATTGTTGATGAGTTTGAGGATTTGCACTAAGTCTAACGAGATTTTAGTGAGCTCTGTTGAATGGTGTTGAAATCAATTGGCATGATGTTTAGAGACAGACAGATAGACCTAGGTGACGAGTTTTCTTTAATAAAAAAAGTCATCGAAAATTACTTTGTTCGTATACAGGCCTGTAGAGCCAGCCGCGGCGGCCACTTGGGCGATATTATTTTTCATACATAAATGAATAGCTTCACATTTGCATTTGTTTTATACATTTGTCCAATGTTGTTGCAAAATATACGAATAAATTGCAATTAACAAACAAGCCAACAGATGACCCACCCTACATTTCTGCATACTGACGCGTCAAAAACGTGTCTAACCAAGTTGATTGGTTACCGATTGTCAAAGCTATTCAATGGTTACAAACCGACATAAAAACTGGCGCACCCTATTAAGAAGTTGCAAAAATAACGAGAAATTAAACCTGAAAAGGACATGATAAAATGTTACCTTTATATTTTCTCAGAAAGGTCCATCCTGAACGAAAAACTTGAAGTATAACAAAAATATTTTCGTATTTGTGGTTGTAAAGAGAAATATTTAACAGCCTTAGTTTAACGTGTTTAAAAATTTTTCATACAACTAAGTTTGTAGATGATTGCAAATTTGGCTTAAAAGCAATAAGATCATGTTTGGATTACTTTTGTCTATTTTTAAAGCATCTTTCTTTTATCACTCATCATTATAGTATGATTTTTTTTAGCCTTTAAATGTATTTGTTAAAAGTTCTTAGTATTGTAGCCAAAAACAATATTTTACTTCGTCTAAATAAATCAAAAAATTTTATTGAAAAAAATTTGATAATAGAGGCTTAGTAACGTCACGCCATATATTACGGAAAATAAAATAAACGCGAGAAGAGTATTTTTATTAAATTATTTGCAAAATGAACTTACATTATTTCAATTCATACTTAAAAAGTTTTATACAAAAATCGTAAACCAAAAACTTAAGTTGTGGTTTTGAAATGCAAATCGAAACCGGATTCTATCTACTGTAACATCACGCCAGGTGACTTTTTGCTTATATTTTTCAAGCTGTAAGTCCAGTTCGAATATTTTGCAAAATTAGCTGACATTATTTCAATTCATACTAAAAATTTTTATACAAACAATCGAATACAAAAAACTTAAGTTGTGTTTTTGAAGCCCAAGCCAAAACGCTATTCTATTTCTTGTGTAACATCACGCCAAGAGCCTTTTTGCTTATATCTTTCAATCTGTAAGTCCGATTGTCTAATTTTGTATTTTTTTATTTAATTGAATAAGTTTGTAAAGAATATTTAAGTAACGTCACGCCAGATATTATGGTTACTAATATAAAAACGAGAAGAGAATTTTTCTTAAATAATTTGCAAAATGAACTCACATTATTTCAATTTATACCAAAAAAATTGTATACAAAAAATCGTATACCAAAAACTTAAGTTGTGATTTTGAAATGCAAATCGAAACCCGACTCTAACTTCTGTAACGTCACGCCAAGTGACTTTCTGCTTATATTTTTCAAGCTGTAAGTCCAGTTCAGTTGTCCAGTTGTTGTCAATTTTTTTTTTTTTATTTTATTGAATAAGTTTGTAATGAAAATTTATGTAACGTCACGCCAGATACTCGACAATTAAAATAAAACGTGAAGAAAGAGAATTAAATATTTTCCAAAATTAGCTCACATTATTTCAATTCATACTAAAAAATTTTATTCAAACAATCGTATACAAAAAACTTAAGTTGTGTTTTTGAAGCCCAAGCCAAAACGCTATTCTATTTTTTGTGTAACATCACGCCAAGCGCCTTTTTGCTTATATCTTTCAATCTGTAAGTCCGATTGCTGTCATATTTTTTTTACTAAGTATTGATTTTTGCTATATTTTATAAATGTAACGTCACGCCAAAATGGAAAGCTTTACTGGCTAACATTATGTCTTTCAACTTGATTCTGAAATTTTCCTTGTCTAGTGTTTTAAATACTTATTCTGAAATTTTACTATAAATTTATGAACCTATGTTCCACACTGGAACGACGGGAATAAATATCTACTATAAATGTGATATTGACCACTCAAAATTTCTCTCAAAGAACTGCAAAAATTTCCCAAGTTTCATTATTTAATGTTTTTAAAGCAAAGTGTGTATTATTTTTTGTATATAAAAATTGTTTACTTTTTTTGATATTGTCCACAAAAGAACGACGTTTATTATGCGCTCATATTTATTAAATAAAAAAAAAAAACCATCCTGTAACTGTGAAATTCCTTTGAACCTGGGACTGTCGTTTTTTTTGGCTCCCAAGTGGCTCGATAGCATTAAAATGGCGCCAATGTTGTTTTTCCGACAGCGACAAATAACTGTACATGGGGGCAGGTTGGAATGGAAAACGTTGCTTAACTCATAGCTGGGTCAAAGTACGGAAGCACATGGAAACAAATAAAAAAAAAAAAATGAAGAAAAAGCGAACAAGCAAAAAGGCAATTGCACAAACGAAAAAAAGGAACAAAGCATATGAATAAAAGTTCGCAGTTAATTCTTTACAAACAAAAGCTGTTTGGGGGCATATGAGGCAACGAACGCCAGCATGTGTTTATCCTGGCAGATTGCTTTTAAGCCTACGCACTTCTTGAACCCTTTTTGTGAAGGCCATGGGCAAAAAGGCAAGTTGAAAATGTTGCCGTTAATTGCGTTTCCAACTTTTCTTTCGCATGAGTCATCAACGAGTTCATCGAGGATGTGCGTAGAACTCTTCGTTTCCGCAGAGCTTTAACTTTAATTCCGTTGTCAGTTTTTGCGTGCCACAATTTTTATTAGACTGCCGGCTCCAAAATGGAGCCGAATTTGTCATAAATTTTATATTGCATTTGTAGGATTTTGTTTTTGTTTTTATTTTCGTTGTCGCCGCATTTGTTGATTATGAAATTTCATTTGGCGCTCAATTAACTTTTGTTTAGCACGCGATTGTATTTCCCGGCAGAAACGTTTTGAACTCGCTTGGCACACTTTATCACCAGTACATATGTACAGCTAGCATATAGACAAACACAATGTATGCGTTGTGGTAGGTTGGGGGTTTCAAGCCGCCAAGTTTCAGGGTTTTTTTTTTTTATAGTAGGCCTCAACGGATATATGCATTTAAGTTCTTGACGTTTATTATACGTACCTTCGTGTTAGTCGCGTCATTGCGCCGTGCCAAAATAAAATCAATAATAGTATAATATTTTTTTGGGGGTAATTTGATGGATGTTTGGCAGTTTTGAGAACGTGCGTTTTTCTATATTTACCCATTTATGTTTTATAGAGTTGTGAAAGGTCATTTGATGGTGTTGATGATGCGTTGGTCTACTTAGGGGTTAGGTTAGCTTAACTTGGGTAAGGTTTAGCTGTCAAATGACATATGCAGTAATCATAAAAATAATCTAAAGCTAAAGCGCTTAATGAATTAGAGCTGGTATAACCCTATGGCAAGATATTTAGAGCTGGCCTAGTTTTGTGACATATAAATGGTTTTCACCTAGTTTCGTTGAGTTTCCATTAGTTTCGCATTAGTCAAAACTAACTAATAAGAGGGCATTGTTAGAATTTAAATAAATGATCATAGCACATCAAACCATAGTTCAAAATAGTGACGTAGTTAGCTAGGGCGGGCTGTGGCGGTAGGCATGATTTGACATTTAGTTCCATGAAAGTATGTTGAAGGTTCTTGTTTTTTTGTCACGAAAATGAAATTTTGATGGTATTAGGAAAATTTTGCATATGAGAAACAAAATTGTGATGAAAATTAGAGAAGAACACAATACTTAGTCTAATGCAGGCGCGGATCCAGGATTTGGTCTTAGTTTTTCACTTCGAAGTGTATACTATATAAATATAAAGCAATTAGAATAACAAACTTTGAACTTCACTTTGGGGGTCCAGACCCGAAAACTCCACGTGGATACCCACTGGTCTTATGTTAATAAAAAAATAACTATTTATGCTATGGCTTAAGAGAATTTTGCACAAGCTCGTTAAAAATTGTTATACTCCAAGGCCACAGGACATCGCTTAATGACATTTAAATGATCATAAGCTAACTTCATTCATACAACCCAAGCTTATTATGATTTGCCTCACTCGCCAACTTCATCAAATGGGTCCGATATTCAAAGGTGAGAATTGCTTCGATAAAAAAGATAGCCCCCGAAATTTTATGTCCATAATTTTAATTCTTAAAATGTGACCAAAAAATCTTAAAATAGGATCAAACAATCTTGAAATAAGATTATAATTTTTGATTTAAGGCCCATACGCAGAATGAAAAAACTCGCACGGAATGGCAAAACTTTATATATAAAAAAAATCCCAAAAGGGATATCCCAAATGGGATTTTTTTTTTATACAAAGTTTTGTCATTCCGTGCGAAATTTTTCCTTCTGCGTATGGGCCTTAAAGAGGTCTACGCAGTTCGAAATGTTTCGCGCGGAATGACAAAACTTCATATAAAAAAAAGTCCCATTTGGGATATCCCATTTGGGATTTTTTTTTTTATATGAAGTTTTGTCATTCCGTGCGAAATATTTAGAACTGCGTATAGGCCCTAAGAAATAAAAGTCTTAAATCAAGATTATTGCATTCTTAATTTTAATTCTTAAAATATGACCATAAAATCTTAAAATAAGATCAAAAAAGATTAAAATTTTTGATTTAAGGCCCATACGCAGAATGAAAAAACTCGCACGGAATGACAAAACTTCATATATAAAATGAAATTTTGTCATTCCGTGCAAAATTTTTTATTCTGCGTATGGGCCTTAGAAATAAAAGTCTTAAATCAAGAACGGCATTTATAAACTGACAACAAAAAAAGCTTGCGATGACCAAAAATCTTGAAATCAGACCGTTTTTTTATCAGTGTACAAAAACCCTTCGAAAATATTTATCAATTAACCTTTCTTCAAAGTTCCCTGAAGTAGCAGTCTAGAAGATTAGGCTATCTTTTAGAATTGAAAAAAGCTGCTGTCTGTTTTTTATGCTTTTGATTTAAAATTTAAAAATTTTAATGGAATTTTCTGTGAAATTTTGTAAATTCCGAAAAACTTATTTACGATTTTAAGGTTTTTTTTAATTGTGTACCTTAAGTTAACGAAAAGTATATTAGGTTTGTGAAAATCGACAATGTAACCCAAAGTATGGTACCTAGGGAATTATATGCAGAAATTGTTGTCTGTGCGTCTGTATGAACGCCTAGATCTCAAAAATGATCATAGCTAGAGCAACCAAATTGTGGACTTGCACATATCGGCGTTATATTATAAGCTCCTCCTATAGGGGCATCAAAGAGACCTTAAAAAAAAAAAAGTCTAAGTCGTAAGCTACTATGGTTTTCGAAAGTTTTTAAGAGCTTCTAATGACTGTACCAGCTTTGATAAAAATTGTTTTAATATAGCATGCGCTACTGTTTTATTTTTTATAGTATTGTTATTGTATATATTATAATTAATACTTAAATAAGTAAATATCATATGGCCCCTATTAGTGCTGGAGAAAACATCGATGTTATGTCGATGCATCGATGTATCGAAGTTTAAAATATCTATAAATCGATGTTGGTCAACAGAGATGGTTCTCCAGCACTTCTGCACTCATTAAGTGGGTGTTTAGTAGTGCTGGAGAAACATCTCTGTTTGCCAACATCGATATATAGATATTTTAAACTTCGATACATCGATTCATCGATATAACATCGATGTTTTCTCCAGCACTAGTCCTTATAGAACCGACCTGTCAAGAAAACTTGTTCAGGGCATAATTCGTTTTTTTATGAAGATAGCGTAACTCAATTTGGCAATCCAGTGATTTTTGGACTACCTTAGCACTATGCTGAATTTGCGCGAAAACGTGTCATTTCTTATTTCTTTGGTACAGGTTATTTCAAAGTCATCTGGGTCATATTTTTGCTTTTAGAAGTTTCATAACCAGCAAAAATCACATTTTCATTTGCTCAAAGCCGCTTCAGAGCTTCAGATCTATCTATCTATGGTTTTCTTGATCAAAATGATTCAAAATTTACGATAAATCACTTGAAGGTAAAGGTTATCTCTTATTTACGTCACGGAAAATTATTAAAGTCTCTTAATTCAAAAGTAAGCTTGTTTGCTCTCAGATATATGTAGATACATATATGCCCGCTGAATACTTACTCGCAGACATTGTTGCCCAGTCCCATATCACGGCAGCAGTCCTTATCCTATATGCTGCCCCTATACTGAATTTATTTATCCAATTGAAGAACAAAAACATATTTGCACACAGATGTTTTTTTTTTTGCTATGTCCAAGCTGCTATTAGTATGTATTGGCAAATGATGTCATCAAATCAAAGACGTTTTATAATAGAAACATAGCTCAGACCTTGAGCCATCTTAGTCGTCATCGGGCACGGTGGCTGTACCTAAGTATACGCTGGATGATTCATCATACATTGATTTTCTCTAAGAATATTTTTTGTTGTTGCTACCTTTTTCATAAAATATAACACATTTTTTTTTTATTAAGTTAACCTGCTGTTTATAGGGCACGTACATAAAAATGTTTTACCTCCATATTTGGAAGTAGCTAGCTAGCTACTAGAACATGATGCGTATTTTATAGGTTGTCATCATGTCGGATGTGCTCTCTTTTGACTTGTGACTGAGTCTTAATTTTTTTGTTGGGGTTGCTTTATTGTTTTTACCAAAAGCAGTTAAAATATAAGTGTCTATAAAGTGGCAGCATTCCACACACGCACATACTTGCTACAACTTGCCGCAACATTTGTTTTTTTTAAAGGGCCTAACAGCTTTTTAAACTTTAATTACGTTGCACGAACGTAAACAAAGCATTTATTTGATGGCGCACCTTATGTCTCCTCTATCTAGATACTTTGCCACGCACTCAGACAAAGTAGAGCGGTGTTGTATGTACTTGATTCATGCGCCCGGCTGTGCCAAGAGAGAAATCCCATGAATGAATCATGTTGCAGCTTCTTTAGAGCTAACTAAACACGTTGTATTCTGTACCAAAATTCAAGCTAAGTGTATAGGAATGGGCGCGCGTGAGCATGACCCCTTGACGGGGATTCAGTGTCGCGCACGAGAACGAGCAGCCAGCACGATGTTGACGCGTCGAGACAAGTACGCAAAAAATGCCTGGAAGCAAACTAGCGACAGAGGCACAAAATACAGGCAGCTAGGTAATAGAGCAGCGGCAGCGGCAGCTGCTTCTTCTTGTGGCATTGTCCTTGCTGTTATCCTTGTTGCCTTGTTGTTGTCGAGGGGTGGTTTGGCTTGGTTTGGTGTGTGTCTCTGGCCTCGCTTATAGCATTTACACGTTGGCTTGCCTCGTTCCCATTTTGCTTGTTGCCGCCACTCGCAGATATTGTGCCTTCTATTTTTTGGACAGACAACGACAACAACAACAACAACAACGGCAAGAACATCTAGAGAATGAGTACAGGCATGAGCAGGAGCACGACGAGTACTCCTGACGTCGACTTCACCATGAGCATCTGTAGACAGGGGTGGCATGCCGCATGCGCTTATTTTATTATATTTATTTTCTATTTCATGCTCTATTCTGCTTTGTTACAAATTTCGTTGATTTCTGGTTTCAATTCACGTTTCTGTTTTGTTCGCTTATTCTTAGAGTTATTTTTTTGTTTTTTTTTTTGAGTTGCATTGAGTTCATGAATATGAGCTCTACCTTGAGCGCAGTAGGCACAGTGGTTAAAATTCAATTTGGCACGTTTGCCTTTTTTTGTAACCTCTGCAAAAAATTGTTTAAAGCAAATGCTGGTAAAAATGTCTGAAAGATAAAGACCTTAATGTTGAAACAATTAGGACTACCTAACAAATCGATAAAGTCATATCTGTCCGATAACAGAAAGACCAAAAAGAGCATTTAATTAACTTAGAAGGCTCGTTCATATTTTATGCTTTTATATATAGAACGTCCTTCCGAGAATTTTTTGCGGTTTATTTCCAAATTTTTAAAACTCTTTGAAGACCGTCCGTTTTCTATAGGATTTTTTTGGGTACAAATTTAATTGAGTGCGGTGGGGAACTTCTGCAGTTACATGTCTATCTTTGAAATCTCTGTATCTTGATCCTGAGCATAATCTTAGTTTCGGATTTTGAACAATCTTGAAATAAGCTTTTTGTGATCTATTTTATTTAAAGAATGAAAATATTTTTTTGTATCATATTTCAAATTTCATAGGATTAGGAGTTAAAGATTTTTTGGCTTAAATTTCAGAATTTTTGGTCATGCCATCAGCATTTTTGATGTTGTTTAAATTTTGATCTTTTTTTAATCAATCAAGATCAATTGGTCTTATTCAAAAAAATTGTTGATCTAACATCAAGAATTCAAATCAAGAATGCAAACATCTTACTTTAAGATTTTAAATGATTGCAACAAATATAGATACAATCACCGGCGTGAGGTCTCTGAACATATTCTAAATAGCCCGCTGTTATTTATTCGAACAAGTCTAAAATCACAATTTATGAAAAATTCATTTCACCACGATTTTTTTTTCTAGATTTGTGCAGAATTACTTTATCACAGTGCAATAATTGCTCTTGACATTCTTCCTTTCCTTGTCACTATAAGTCGTTTAGAGACCGTGTGACGTATTTACTCTCTATATACGCTGGTTACGCTCCGGTTGCTAGTTACTCCACACCAAAATTTAACAATGGCACAATGTTCAACACTGGAATAAATATATACCATATATATATATTATAAAACTTCAAATTATCTTAAGACCCACCAAGCTCAGCATGAACTTCCCGCAAAAAGCCATGAACTAATCCTTTTTTTTTTGGCTGCAAGTGCCAAGAGACCGAGCAACTAACCACAAGCCAGACGCCGAGGCATAAAACTAATCGGATAGTTGACTCTTTTGACTGCAGTGGCAACTGCAGTTCACGCCAAGATCCTTTCTCTGTATAATGCTGGCGCAGCACGCAATAGCGACCACCGCAGGCGCCGCCTATTCCATCCAATCCAATTCAGGAGTAGCAGCCACACGCGTCACCGCACACCGCGGGCACCATCAACGGCGCCCGCCGGCAATTACTTCACGTACTGTAAACAAACAAACAACAGGCACATAAAATTAATTTCTACACTCAGCCAAACGATGACAAAATTGTTATTTTGCGTGAAATTTTTCGACGTCTAATATAAAATGCGGCATTATTTACGCGTTGTCCTGCTGCTTTCGTCCTGGCTGCCAATAAAAACAACCCTGCCGTATGCCGGCTGACATATCCCGTTTTGGTGCACCCCCAGTTCCCTTGGGCCTTTTGTTTTATTGTAATAAGTTTCGAAAATTACCCACATTGTTTGGTTATTGGCAGGACGGAGCTGCTGCTGCTGCGTTTCGGGGGCGGCATTTGATGTTGCGCGTGATGCACGTGATACACGATATCGTATGAGTGAATTGGCGGTGGTAAGGTCACATTACTTGGATTCTTTCGTTTAACATACTCGACGCTTTTTAAATTCTCGAGTGCTGCCCTTTAAATGCCTTTGAAATTGGCTGCTTAGCGGCTTTTGTTGTTGTTGTTGTTGGTTTGGTTTTGCCTTTGAGCTAAAGTTGATGTTTTGGGCGTCAACAGTTTAGCTTTGAAAGCAACTTGTAATTATAGGGAGAATTGGTCTTCTTCTTTTTCCTAACGAGTTTCGGCATAAATATTAAGGTCACGCAAGTTATTAAAGGTTTTTCCCAAATCGGTCTCTGCTTTAAAGTTCACTAAACTAAGCTATAGTTCTAATTTACGTGTTATTAGAACTAAGTACATTTCTGACCTCTAAACTTAGAGAAGATAATCTTTTTCTTTTACTAATTACAAATTGCAGATAAACTTTAACCTCCACTAAATTGATTGTTTTTACGTTTTGCAATCATTGACGGTTTTTCATTTGATTTTGACTTAGAAACGTAGGGGCACAAGTTGGATCTGGTGGTGACTTAAATTGTTAATTAACAACTTTAAGATAACCTGTAACCTACTCATCACATTAAATTGTTTAATCTTGACGTTCTACAATCTTAATGAGATGATATTTCAAGATTTCAAGATTTTTTTCATTCGATTTTAATTCTGTAATGCGCAGGTCGCCGAGAGATAAGTCAAACGCCTGGTTGACAAGAAATGCCAAATTAGATTATCAAGAATTGGGAAATGGAAAAGAATCAATAAATAAAAAATTATTTGAGACCTTTTGATATTCAACAACTATCGAAAATATGTAAAACTACTTTTTGCCAAATCTGGCTCCATAAAGAGCTCAAGCCCGGATTAAATCCTCCATTTTCCTGCTTATCTATAGCCCTGATAACGCATTTCGCGTTTCGCTTGACAAACTGGGAATTGTTGCTATTCCTAAAAATTATTCGTATTTGCGGAGTTTTGTCTTATTTTGAAATCGTCTTGTCAACAAATAGAGAGATAAATAAGATAACCTAAGAGAAGACGAACCTTCAAAAGAACGCAAAAGAAAAATCAGGCGTAACCAGATCTTTCATATACTTGTTTAGACAGTTTTGCTTCTACTGCGCTTCGAGGCCTCTCAGGGCAATTTGAAAATGTTCACAATTAAAGGAAAAATTCTCTTAAAGATAATACCAGTAACGAATGGGGCCTATGACTATTATACGAAAAGTCGGCAAAAAATTCATACTTCTTCTGCGAATCCGAGCAATACTACGAGCCTCTATATTAAATTAAAGGAAAAATCGCAAAATTATCGCAATTGAAGGAAAATGTACTAAAAGATAATACCAGTTACGACTTTCATGCGAAAAATCGGAGAAAAGTCCATACATCTTTTCTGAATCGGAGCAATATTAGGCCCCTTTATTTTGTAATGAAAAAAGTATTTCAAAGATAATAAGCCTTGACGAATCAGGGCTTCCGACTACGATTCCAAAACATAACAGCAGTTGCCGGAGAAACTTCTTTGTTCGAGTCGTAGTACTCCTAAGCCGCTCTATATTGAAACAAAATAAATATCCCAAAGATAAAAACCCCAATTATGCATCATAGTTTCAATGCAAAGCAAAAGTTTCCCGAAAATTATTCACATTCAACGTACGCAATTATTATTATAAGTCGCTCTAAATTGTTTTCTTTTAATATGAAAGCTCATTTAGATTATCTTCTTCATGTTAACTGGTCATAGGAACTCGTTATCGGGATTCGGCCTGACTTAAAACGTCTCTGCTCCGCGTACGCCTTCTCCAGTACGTCATACCAAAGGTAGCAAGTGAGCTTATTATCTGCTCCTTTCAACGAAGGCACGGCGTTTGCCGGATTTCCACAATAACATCTTTGAAAACCTTCCCCGCTAGAGTTTCTTCATCTATACAAACCTCATGACTGAGCCAGTGGTGCACTCCGATTATACAAAATGATTTTCTGAAAAGCTTGTTTAAAGAAATGTTTCCAGCAACTGACTTCTTGATTGAGTTAATGCTCTCTCGTAATGGTCAAAACTACGGCTTTAAATTCTGGTATATAATTACCCAACTTCGTTGGTGGAGTTACAGAGACTGTGAATTTGGGATGTTTTCTAAGACTAAAAACTTCGACGTAGGGTATAAATTAGCAGACTGCACTGAAATTTATTTCGAAAACTGAGTTCCAGAGATTAAGCGAGTCGAATGAGGATTACTAGTATGGAAATGGAAAATATGATGATCATTGCACCATTTCGGATTTTCACTTTGTTTGTATGACTTACATGGCAAATCTAGGACAGGACAGAATATTTTTTACCACATATGATATGGGATACTTGTTTCCAATCAAAAAGCTAAGCACCTTTACAAAATTTGTTCAAATCTTTAACCCAATATTTAAAATACTATCCGTAGGTAAATCAATATGCATTTTGATTGCACTGACCCAATCCATTAGCCACAAGGTATTGACCACAACTTAATTACATGGGTGTGTGTGGGATTGTGCAAGTGGCAGGCAGCCAATTATTAATACTTTTAGTGCTTCGATTCACTTGCAATATGCTCTAAATTCCACAAAGAAACAATTAGAGCCAACCGGCTGGAAAATTGGCCAGGCCAACGACCAAGTTGAACACAACAGCCATGTATAGACCTTTTATTATAGTTATACATATTTTCTCGAGTTCCTGTAACCCGTGTGTAAATTTAATTTGCAGTGACACGAAGTGTCAGACACCAGGCCATGCCAGGGACCAAGTGTTGCGGTACCAGTCTCAAAAAAACAAGCGCCATACATGTCAAGTGCCGAGCAGTTTAGACAACAATTGTTAAACATGGCAAGGCGACTGCCAGCCACATGGCCAACATGGACATGATACAACATGTCGACTGGGCTGTACGACTTGGCGCCAAAGCCCAGCGCCAGCCGACACGTCGCCAAGTCGTCCTGGCGTCCAGTGTTGTATACTGCTCGTTGGTAGCTATTCAAATTGCGTGCGTCCCATAAAAGTGGTAATGCCAAAGTGTGTGCCATGTGCCATGTGGCATGTGGCAAGTGCTTGGTATTGATTTTCCATTGTTGTTGCAACTTCTACACTTTAACTAAGTTTTGCTTTGTTTGTTTGTTTGACGTCATGTCTGTTGGTTCCTATGTATACTTGTTTAGTACACATTGTTGTTTTGGAATAACTCCATGCACCAAACTCCATGCTCAAAACTATGTACAAATTTGTTTTTTCTGTTGACAACAGTTTGTTTGAGTTACAAGTGGGCCATTCGGCAATATGCTTGGGTTTTCTCTGGTAATCATGTCGTGAGCGGGGGCGAGGTCCAAATACCTCAAATACTATTTGCAAGCTGAAGCAGCTCGTTATCACAATCTGCGCCGCTGGCCAAGATTCATGCAACTTGAACCATAGCGAACCGTCTGCAGTTACAGCGCACTGGCATAAGAAATCATTTCCTTTAACTCACCTTGGCCATGGCAGTGAGCTGTTGTTGTTGTGTTTTTTTTGTTATACCCTGTAAAGCTTAGAGGTATATTAAAATGATGGAAAAGAAAAAACTGCAGGAAGACAAAATTTTAGAAGAAACCAATTTGTAGCAGTTCCTCCAAAAAAAGTGTGTTCTGTGCCTAGTTCTATATTGATTTGTTTAGGGTGGTAGTGGAGGAGGGAGATTGCATTTTTTTTTTTGGGAAAAAAATCAACATTTGTTGCTTATTAGACTCACAAGATTCATTACATCCAGCTGGTCTATTGATATATTTTTGCTTGGTGCGTTGGTAAGGTAAGTGATTTTTCTTTTTTGAGAAAGAGTCAACCTTTTTTGATTTATAGATTGGGCTCACATAAGACTTCCTACCAAAAATAGATGTTGCAAGAAGTGGATACTTGTTTGAGTTAGAAGGAAAGAGGGTCTGAAATTGTTGCATTTCTCCCCAAGATTGTTTTGTTCACACTGCATTGCACTGGAGTGGAGTAACCTCACCTGCCTACGGATACCAAATTAGATAATTAAATTTTCAGTCCCTAGCGCATATGATCGCTAAAAATAATCGATGCTGAAACTGATTAAAAAGATGAATAGCACTTTTTCCAGGGCACCCAATTTTCGAAGAACATAGAGCTTTTATCGCACCAAAATCGTGTGAAAACTGTTGCAATTTTTTCGATTCCAAGAGCATACTCTAGTCAGGATGTGCCGACCCTACTCGGCTCCAGTATTTTCTTTCCATTTTGCGTTTATTATTTTTTTGCCTTTTTGGCATTCATAAATTCCATTATGTGGCCGTGGCAGTGGCAGCAATTGCAGCCGTCTGCGTTGAGCTTTGGATTGCTTTCTGCGGCGTCAGTAAAAACTGCAATTCAGCTTTGGGTACGAGCCTTGGTTCTGGGGCGCTGGCGCATATCGAATTTGATGCCAGTGCTAAAGCTATTCCCTGTCTCTGGGCGGTTGTGGGTGAGTCGGATGCCAACAAGCGACAACAGCTGTGCACACACCTTGATGTATGTTTGGCTGGCGGCTTGTCTGGGTGGGGTTTGGTGTTATTGTTTTTGTTGTACATCCAACAAACAGATATAAAAACTTTTTGTATTTTTGCCTGTAGTAAGGATGTATTGTATAATTTAAATTTACCGTGAACCTTTTTGCTTATGGTCGAGTGAGTGGTACAGGCGTCAGGACTTTCAGTTGAAGGAAAGTGAAAAATCTACCAAGATTTAGCTGAGCTAGCAGCTGGGATTTGTGTATTGCTTGAGTTTTTGTTGTGTCTTATGGAATGGATTTGGGCTGACTTTGGAATCGTTTACATATGTTAAGGCATGCGGTGAAGTTGAATGTGCGATTAAGTGATGGAGTCGACCCTTTAGACTTGTTGTTCAAGTGTGTATGGATTAGGTCTTATTTCGATTTTACTTCTGTAACTTGAGGTTTGCAGCATGAAATTAAATGGAACTGAAAAGGCACAAAATAATTTGTAAAGACTGCTTTTAAAAATGTTCTCTCATTCCATAGAGCTTCGCTATCCCAAAACTATTTGGCAATATTTTGATTGTTTTAAAAGTTTACGATTTGCAGGGCCATTGAGAGCAAAAGTAGCTTGAACTTAAGCGCACTTTTTTTTGTTTTTAATTCATAGAGTAAAAATGAGAGGAAACTTAGAAAACTTCGTACCCGCAGGGAATTCCTCATTACATCGCTATCGATAGGCCTGAGGATGAGATAAAAAAAGAATTTAAAAATTCTTTAATCTTAAATTTAGTTCATTAATTATTTTTAGTTTTGCGAAACAGTTGAAGTGCAAAAAAGTCTGTGGGTATACGTTTAATGAATAAGTTATAGCAGATTAAAAGGCTGCTTGAAAGCAATAATTTCCATGGTATTCTTTAATTTAGTTATTTATGATTAGGTTTATTTTTTATTTACAGACTTTGAATAAGAGACCCGCATGACTGCATGTATTTCTAGCTCTATTGTACAGCACAGTTTTACGCTGTACTCAAAATTTAGTATTCAGTACTCCTATGCAAACGAAAGAGAGAGTTCGAGTTCTAGCTGTACATACTCTCAGTAGACGTATGTACGCAATGATCTTTACAAGGTGTCGCAAAGAAGTACGCGGAACTGGTTCAATATTTGTATGGTAGCTATATGAAATAGCAGACCAATTTTGCAAACTTCAACCAAATTTGTATTCTAAAACTCAGAGCTCACTTTTTCAGAGGGAGACAAATAACGTATACACGCATTGCTCGACCTTCAAATTTTTAGATCATGACAATAACACATCGCTATCTAATATTCTCTATTTCTTTAATGAGATGTCTTTTCTTAGTTTAGCGCTTTCTGAATTTTTTTTCAATTACTCTCTCCATTTCATTTTTTTTTTTAATTTTCGTTGCTTTAAAGTAAACTGCATACTAAAATATTGTACTCGAAATTTCCAGTACTCTGTCTGAGGGTATACCAGTTGCCAATACAGCAACAAATACAAGATTTATTTACAAGCACTCAAAAGAGTACAAATGAATTATTCATTGGCCGTTTTGGATGCATTCATGCAGATGTCTCATACGCATCAACAGATGTTAGGTTCGTTAAGATTACTTGGATTAGGTTTTATTTTAATTTACTTTAAATGCGTAAAAAATGTATCTTTCTATTCAACCTTGAATTGAATTTAAAAATTGTTTACTTATAATATTTTCACCTAATAAAAACAAATCATTTAAAATTTTCCACATGAGAATTGTTTTGAAAATTTAATCTGCTGTACTTTTTATTAAGCCCATTTATATGAAGCTTGCTTTCATAGTTGTATTACTAATAGATGACATCATCTGCATAAATCTTTTGCTTACACAAACAGTTCTAGTTTTGCTTTTGGAATACACCAAGTTTTATCAAATGTCTGTTTATTTTAGCATATCTCAGTGACGCCATAAAGTGCAACACGCCCACCATATATGCACACATCTTAATAATACTCTACTCGGATGACGCTCATGTTTCCGCCAAGTGCTCCTTGCTAGTGGCGGTCATTTGACACAAATTCCTTAACGCAACTGTCAGTTTAATTAAAACGCTGTTCTCACTCTTTACAGTGCATACAACAACTTAATAATGAGCTTCCGCTGGCTTGCAATGCAGTACAGTGCAAACAAAAAGTATGACGCCAAGCAATCAAATTTTTAGCTCAACATCCGTAAGAGTGGGTTTATCTTGCTCATGACTACAGTTGGTAATTACAGATACTGACAGCAAACAGCAGAGACTCTTTAGGCATGTCCACTTGACAATCATAATCAAACATTTTTCCCTTTATTACAAGTCATTTTTTTTGTTCTCAACTTTTTTTTCAAGCCTTTCGGCACTTTGGGTGCGTCAAATTTAATGCCATAGCAATCAACTATTGTTTGCTTTGTGCGTCAATTATGGATTTGACCACAAGTCAGCCGACTGCTAGCTGTCAGTTAGACAGACACGTTGACGAGCCCAAACCTTCGGACAGAGTTGTCTTCATCAATGTCAACTCACAAATTTACTAAGATATAATATAAACTTTTCACACCTTAATGTTTTACTCAAAGTTTGGTCCAACTTAATGTGGACTTTCGTTTGCATACCATAACATTTTATGTCAGGTTCATAAAATTATCTTAAAGCATCATAATTAATTAACAAAAATTTGTCTTATGAGTTTTGTATACTATGGGTTTGGTTAAGTATGGTATTGCACAGTAGTTAAGAAGCAGATAATCTGTTTGGGCATAAGAAACTCTTTAGCCATTAAATAAAAGCCTCTTTATGAGAAGATTTATGTTGCAAATTTTTGAAAAGCTCATTTTTCTTTTTTAAGTCTTATGAGAAATGTAAGCAATTGCATTTTGAGCTAAGGGGCTTTATTTGATTGAACTCTGAGTTATTATTCAGGGTTTTATAGATTTTTGAAAGCATCTTAACATAAACTTTTATGAGCGAAGTATCAACGAATCAAATAGCGTGTAATCAAATAGATATTTATATAAAAATATACAAAATGGGGTGCTATTTAGGGGATTATTTTCATTGAACACGGCCACACCGAAAGAATCAAAAAAAAATATTACCTTTGGTATTTATGCGCAAATTTACAAAATGGACAGTTTTTTTCGGGAATATTTTTATGGAAAACGACCACTTCGAATGAAAAAAAAAAATATTACTTTGAGCAGCGAGCCTTAAAAGCAGCCGAGCTGTTTTTTGAGAGCTGGCGCTTTATGTATTTCGATAACTTCAAGTTCCTTTGATTCAAACTTGAGCAAAAAGTATAGATACTCTCGAAAAGGTATATCGATAAGAAACCCAAATTAAGTTTTTGATTTGCTATTTTTTCACATGTAACTAGGTATGATCGGGCAAGCTAAAGGACTTTAGTAATTGGGCGATACTTCTAATCCAAAGTTCAAATTTTTTTTATTTTTTGTCCTCTATTTTATGTCTCTAATATGGCGCCATACTAAACCTTGTATGAAGGTACACATCCTATAACCTGGGGACAATCAAGACGCTTCCAATGATAGCTCATCTTTTAAATAATGATTAGTCGTTTAGAAGTTATGCGCGAACAGACGAACACACAAACCAAGTGTGGATCCAGGACTTGGTATTAGGCGGGGGTTCTTAACTTCAAAGTGTATATAAAACAGAGCTCTGTTAAGCCAATTCCAACTTTTGGTGGGGGATCCGGACCCGCAAACCCACCCCATGGATCCGCCACTGACACAAACATACCATATACCGCACAGAGTCATAACCCTCCCTTTTACTTCGCCGTAGTCGGGCAATAAGCTTATCCCCATTTTATTGCTATTAGAATAATTGCAGCTTGTTTGATTTCAATGAAGGGTAAAATTTGCGAATTCGATAAAGCGAATTTAAAACGGATACACTTCCGATAATAGCTAGCTCTGGATTTCTGTTTATATAACTACATAATCGCTCGTTGGAATTTGCTTTTGTTGACTGCCAAATTGATTGTGTTCTTGGAATACATACCATGCTGAACCCAGACAGTTGCCACAATTGCATTCTAAACTCAAAATTATTGTGGCTACCACTCAATACAACTCTAAGTATCGGCTACTTACAATTGCTTTTGAAGACCTAAGCTCTAATTTCCTCATAGCGGCATCTTTGTTGTTCTAGCGGTTCGTGTACTTTTCCGCTGTTTCATCAACCAAGCTCCAAGTACCGAGTTGCAAGTTGCACGTGTGCGAGCTCATGGTTATTGCTCTTTTACTTTTAACAACAATGCCACACTTATTGTAGCTGCAAACTGGTTTCGCTTTGGCCAACTTGGGGCACATATGCCACAAAGCACAATGCCGGCAGCGGCTTAGACTAAGATTCAAACCCAGACCCAAACCCCTACCCAGACCCAGAGCAAGACGTCGCGGTCGTTGGTGCCGTTGCAATTAGTTTGGCTAAAGTCGTGCCTAACGGTAAACAATAATCTGCTTCCGCCGTCGCTTACGCTTCATAACTTGGTAACAAAACCAGCAACTGAGTCTGGATCGGGGTCTGAGTCTGGGAGTCTATGCTATCGCTAATCGTATCAAACTCGTGAGATTTAAACCGATATTGTCGAAGCGAGTGATAGATTACAATGTAACTTTGGCCTCTCTTAGATTGGTTTGGCTTTTTGTGGTTGTGCTGCTTGAGATTGACGTTGTATTTTTCGTCTAATAGCATTTCTATGTTTCAGCTCGATTAGAGTCTTTTAAAATATTAATAAACAGTTTTTCCGCTTGTCTATTTACAGATTAATTGCCGTTGCAACTTGTACAATCTAAAGGTAAGTTGAGAACCATGTAAGGCCGGCCATGCTGCTTAGGTGGGCCTAATCTAAGTGCTTGTACATTTAATAACCAAACATTGCACATAACTATGATATAACTTGTTGAAACTATGGTCAAAGCAACTCCATCAACTGCCCGGCGAGGCCCAGTCATCAACTGGACTACCTTTTATGCGTTTACACTGCGGCGGTGCCTTTTGGGGGCAAAGCAAAAACTCAACTCGTTGCAGTCTTTACATTTATGTACTTTAGCCTTCGGCATCGGCCGTCCGTCAATTAGCGATCCGTTGAAACGACTTCATTACCATCAATCTTAATTGAAAAATCATTGAGTCTGCTTATAAATTCAGTGAGAAAATGTCAGCAATTCGCCATCATCCAGCACCATATCCCGCTCCTCGCGGTTGATTTGCAAGCTGTCGCTTCCCATGTAATATTGACCGTGCGACAACTTAAGTAGCTTGAATTATGAGCTACTCAGGACCAGGCCGGTTCAGCCAGACCCAAAGCTCCAAAGTAGCTGCATTTGTATTCTGTACTCTTCTTGTTGTCGGTTTGTGCTGTGCAAATTGTGTGCAATCATTGTCAATTTACAATGCAAGCTTTGTAACTTGGTGGTGGGGTACCACAACAGCCGTGAAGAAGAAAGTACGAGGGGTGCTCTTTATATATCTGATATGGTAGTGTAGAAATCACTACTGACGCTTGTTATGGCTTTTTGAAGTGTTGGGAATTAAAATCAATGCACTTTTTGCTTCGTTTAAGCCGAGGCACCTTTTCCACGCAAATGTGGCTACATTTTTTTGAAGGCTTGAACAGCCTCTTCTGGCGTTGCGTTGACTCCGTTGTTTATATTTGATAGTCATAAGATGACAAGTCTAAGCTGTAAGGCGTTTTACCCTTTAATTATGTATATTTGTCTCCTATTTGGAGATTAGAATATAGTCTTTATTAGATGGAACCCATGACCTATTAATTCATAATATTTCTTGTCTGAGCCGACATATAATAACTTGCCTTGTTGCGTTGAAGGATAATTTAACTCTCCAAAAACTTCCTTCCCATTGGGAGAGTGGAATAGAGCCTCCTTCAGATGTATCCTGGTACGTAAGAATAGCCTCGGGAATGTTTTAGTTTCTGTAGCTTAATTCTTCAAAAACTTCTTTCCCATTATTAGAATGGAATAAAGTCCCCTGCAGGTGTATCTTAGTATACAGAAGTAGCCCCGGAAACAAAATAGTTTATGTGGCTTCGGCAGACACCCACCAATTAGCTACTACGAGGCGAGAAGAGATACAGACGAAAAGGAACTTTCCTGTTTTTATGACTTGGGTAGGTTCAAGAAAAACACTCAAATGAGCTGGAATTCCTCTAAGAGACGGGCTGCATTACTTATTTGATATTGTAGGAACACCTGACAAAGTCGAGCATCACGAAGTCAAACACCTGGGAGTTCTGTGAGTTTGAGGAAGACTCCTCCCTACATAAACTTACAGAGTATGACGCTCCTGACAGAAGAAGGGCTATAGAATCTTCATGGGAAAGTAAAAAGCTTAATAGATTCTTAGCATCACAACGCAGCTTTTCCAGATTTTTAAACTTCACCGTCCTTCTAATGAAATAGTTGCCATATGACGGGTGAAGGAACATATGGATTCCTAAAAGGACCAGGGATTTCAAGAAGATTTGGAAAAAGCATTTAACATTTTAATTCTTCGGGAGGAAGCTTAGGAACCGACGAAAGTCACCATGAGGCCCTACGTTTCTCTGGACGGCCCTACAATCCGGTTAGGGGTTTGTAAGCGACCGGTAGATTTGAAAAATTACAAAAAAAATCACTTTGAAATGTATTTACTTATATCAGAGCTCGCAAAAACTGTCAACCAATTTTTCCAACTTTTCGGGTTGTTCCGGTACCGAAACATCCCTTGGATACGCCACTGACCTAGTCACACTTAAAATAGTCGCCGCCACAAATATCAAAGCCAACCCTCTCATCCACATATGCACATCTAGAGCTGTATCTGTAAGTTATAAATGCAAGTATCTGCCGCTTGCTCTTGTCAGTTCAACAGCTACACCTTGAACTACAGTCGAGTATGTCTGTATGCGGACACGCTTATCCAAGCGCTGAGATCAGTTGTTGGTTTGGGGTCGGCGGGTGCTTCACCAGCTTATGCGTTTGTTTACCTTGTCTGAATCCCTCCCGACTCTCGCTGAGTCCCTGCTTTTATCTGTTGTTTGTTGGCGTCACCAATATTTTTATTTCGACTTTTTTTTTTATTGTATCTTTCTTTCTCACTGTTTGTTTGTCTGTTTTATGTGTTTGCCTTTATTTATTTAAATCACCATTTTTTGAATTTCGCAACAATTTTTCACTTTCCGGCATCGCACCGCATTTATTGCTCTTATTTATAGCACTCTTTTTTTGTTTGCTCACTAAACAAAATAAATCAAATTGCTTAAACAAATACATGCATGAAAACGAGTATGAGTACGACTATTCGTGTTGTATTCATAGAGCGCAGCTTTACTTTGTCTGGCGACAATAATTGCTGACAGCTGTGCGTTTGTTATTAATTTATATGCGGTCAGGTTTTGCATTTATTTGTTCTAATTTGCCAAAATTGTTATGCATGGCGAGAGCTCTAAAATATCCCGAAAGGTATAAATTTAAAGCAAAAAAATAGCAAAAAAAAAAAGGCTTTCTGTATTATTATAATAGTATATTAAAAATATATATGGGTATATTTAAATTAACTTATTAAGCTTAAGGCCTTGTTGCTATAGCTAAAGTATATTTATTTGTCTATAAGCTGTTATAAATAAATTATTAGAATAAACGTTTTTTTTTTTTTTTTTTTGACTCTAATTATTGCATAAAATACAATATCCCCTTTGTTTGGTTTTTGTCTGAAAATATCGCAAAAAAATTATCTAGACATCTGTTCCTTTGAATAGGTTTTTTCATTGTAGTGTAGTATTATTTTTCCACAGAAAAATGGGGCAACACTGTTTCTGCGTAACGCTCTTTGACGCTTTTTTGTGCTGGGCTTTGATAAATTTCTTTGGATATCATTCAATATTTTTTATAAAAATTATATTATTAAATACTTTATATTACAAAAAAATAACCAGCGACTTCTTAAGTTCTTAGTTCAGCTGCATATAATCATCGATGCTACGACTATCGATAGTTTTCCTAACACTGCTCTGCATAAATTCTATAAAACTAAACTTTCCTTTACTGGGTCTTTTTTGCATTCCAACCACAATCTTTGGTAATTATTTATGATTACAATCAGGCACAATGAAAGTTTATTTTGTAATGTAACAGCAGATTGCCATGAAACTGCACGCAACGAACCTAACCTCAAAATGCAAGCCAAGTTAATGATGCCTAAGTATTTTGACCATAGAACGAACGCATTTGCATGTAGCAACAATTTAACATTATAAATGGGGCAACTCTAATTAGCTTTAGAATGAATGTACATAATGTAATAACTGGGTATGAATTGTGGTTGATGTCATTAACCTGGTATTTGTCTATGCTTTGAACCAAGGAGCAGCAGGTGGTGCAACGTTTAATGAATGATGACATGCAGCGCATATCAGGCCAAACAATTATATAATTGACTTGGATCTAGGGGCAATGTGAATCTAACACAGTCAATGCATTTACTAATTGAGTCAGGAGCATGTACTCTATTTTTTTTTTAGCTCTTGATGACGCTGATGACGATCTTGTCGAAAAAAAAAAACTGTGTCACTGTAGCATATACATAGTATATAATATAAGTATGTGCCAGTTAACATTAAATAAAATTAAATTGCAAGCCCAACTCTTGACATAGGAGCTGCACATGAAATACTCGTAATGCTGATGACATCGTTTGACAACATTGACACGCATCTTGACAAAATGTATCTAATAGATACGCGTGGTGTGCGCTGTTGTTCTATGAGGCCTCTCAATTACCCCTCAACGAGCACCTAATGGCCTGTAACTGCAGCCAAGTGGAGTGTGTGCCTTGTGTGGGTTGACGTAAGGGTCTCGAGGGTCTACAGTGCAAGACTGCATTGATATAACCCGCTGAAAGTGATAAGCCAGCACGGCTTGGTTTTTAGTTCAAGTGTAATTGAGAAACAAGTATGTGGGTGTACATGCAACTGGGAATGTGTGACGACTTGGTTACAAAGATTAAGTTTCACAAATACTATTTAATAATAATATTAGGGAATGCTACACTGCGACCCTTGTACTCGTGTGCTAGCCCTAAAGCTTCTCAACTAGCCCAATATGCGAGATAAACTTAATTATTTGGGCTGGGTCTAGTCGAGGAACATCGTGCATCAATATTCTATTCCACCAAAGAGCTTAATCTGTCTAGGTTGTTGAATTCGGTTATGGAGTTTTAAAAGGGCTTCAAAACCCAGTTTTTTTAAGGGTGGTCTGGAGCAATCTCTTTCAAGCGTATGCTATCCTACCAGATCTCTATCATTGTGGCAGGTATCTTTTCTAACCGGAATTCAAGCCAAGATGCACGCACGCTCCAAAAATGCAACATTATGGATAGCATCTTGCTTATGTTGATCGGTCAATAAATCAAGATGACCCATTGACCATGGGTAACCCTTGTATTGCCTAATTTGTGTAAAGGCAGAAAGAAGCATTAAAAAGGAGTGGGACAGGGTTCGATGGTGAGAGGGGGGAAGGTTGACCTAGGCAGTTCGAATGTCAAAGCTGATGGGCATTCCTTATCAGCTAAATCTATCTCCTTGCAGAACCATTTTGAGGATCCGATGAAAGTGGGCAGTTCCGCCATGGGCAGATTTGCCAGAGCTCCCAGATCTTCAAGGAATGAAAGAGAACAGGGACCTACAGTTTATAGCCGAATCCGAACGGCGGTGTCTTGAATTGATAGAGATTTTCTTGGCAAATAGCGTCTTTTTGCTAGCGATGCCAGTGCTAGGCAAATGCACCAGTGCCTCTGCGGGGAATCGAACCACCGACTATCGGGTTACAAAGCGAGTACGTTTCCACTACGCTATCCATGGCCACAAGAAGTCGTGATGGGGTCTTATAATGGGGAGCATCTTACTTTGCTGCACATGAAGGGTCTCACAACAGATAATGCTGCCCACCTGAAGATTTTGGGTACCATAGCTAAGTCAAACCACTATGGCTTCCAAACCATTCAGAACAAGGTACTTTACCTCTGAGTACAGTATAGAACCAGATCTTCTGTTTCCCCAGCTAATAGAATAGGAAATCGTAGCCTATACGCAAAAAAACGGCTGGGAATAGTTCCAATACGAAAACTAACTAGGAGGTACGTCATCTATTTCCGACCAACTTCCCGGCGAAGATTGAGAATACCCTCCACAAAGATGACAACGCAATTACGTGAACTTCGAGAATCCTTCTTCTTCTTCTTAAGTCCTGTTAATCCTAGTGGAGTGAATTGTTTCCTTTATTCCCGGTTGTGAGCTCACAAACGGGAGAATCCTTACACTGACAAAAATTATGTTAAAAGCCACTTCTGAAGCTTGTACAAGCTTACTTTTGAGAAATATCCAAAATTTGTCTATGAGATTGCTGTAAAAAAAAGTTTGCTGATCGTGGTAGACAAATATAGTAAATCCCTTTAAGCACATTTCGTTCTCCATTCTTCTTAAATTAAGAATAAAATTCTCTTCTTTTAAAAAGCACAAAATTTTTCCAAACATACTCAAGCTAAGAATTTGTATCTCCAAAAATCGCTCTTAATAATAAAAAAAAATTCTTGTAGCAATTGTGCATGAGGTACTTGATTTTTGTTCCCGCATAAAACAGGGGGCTCTGCTCCCTGTGTTCTTTGTTATCTTTGTTCATTTAAAAATTCTTACATTTCATGAAGCATTTTCTTTTACACCAAAACATTTTTTAAAGCAAAAGTTTGTTTAATACTCAAGTTAAAACTAATTGAAGTCCATATTATTTTTTACGGTCTGTCATATGCTGCACAATCCTATTGAAAAGCTGACTAATTTGCATTTCTGTGGAAATTTATGCTGATTGTACGCATTATTATTGGCGCCAAGAAGCTGTTGTAGCTGACAGAGCCGGCATTGATTGAACCACAGGTCCAACTGGTTGACAAGGCGTTGCTGTTGGAGCTAAAAAAAAAAAACCAATTCCAAATTGGATACAGTTGGCTGGCGTCGTTGATGATGATAATGATTATTATGATGATATTGTTTGTTGGCTATTTCGAAGTCAATTCTTAACAGTTTAACTGATAAAACGCATAAATATGTTGTGGGGCACTTAAACAAACATTTTTAATAGCATGGAGCTGACGTCATTTAGCGGATATGCCTCAAAACAAAAAACTACTCGCTCACTCGAACTAGTTAAAAAGTGCGCAAAAATACTCGTAAATTGATTGAAATTGAAAGTGACACTGCGCAAAAAGTTGCAAGCCTAGTAAAAATAATAAAAATAGAAATAGGGTTTTATTATAATAAATTGCATGGCATTGCCCACAAAACGTTCTACAATGTGCCAGAGCTTATACACATTAAGTGTTTGTTTTGAGTAAATTTTATGGGACTGACTTGGTAATTTGAATACATCCAGCCACACTCAAATTAGTCGTTGTTGTTGAGAAACCCAGAAAAAGCGTTACGACAAGTCTTAAGGGCTTAAGGCATTAAGTCAAGTAAAAAATTGTTTTTGAAATAAACAAAACAAACTGTAAGCGACACTTGTCTTCTGAGCTCGTTAAAGGCGGACAAGGGCAGTAACAATAATGACGACAAAATATTTAGCCAAGTAAACATCAAACAATTGCATATTGTTTTTTTTTTTTTATTTTAAGAAAAATTATACTCGCAACAAAGTTAAGAAGTATATATGTTAAGTAAACAAAGCGGAACGCAGCGTAAAAGAAATACCAAGAAGAATATAGGCACAACATCGAAAGGGCGGCTCATACTGCGTTCACACTGCAACACAGCGAAGAAAAATAAAGTGTCACAATGGCACAGTCTTAATAGCTAGATAGATAGATAGTTCCTATCGTGAGTAAAGTTCCTTTACTAGACTTTTTTAATTCGAAACTACTTGTTTATGAGGTTTCTTTTCACTAAGGAACTACTGGTTCGTTTAGTTGCTTTGCTTGTTAGCTACTCAGGTGCTATTACTAGGCTACTAGTTACTTAAGTTCCTTTTCATTTTAGTACTAATAGTTTACACTTGAGTAGTAGGTACTCAAATATTATTCCCTTTTACTTTGAAACCACTCATTCCGTTAATTGCTTTTCACACAGCAACTACTGGTTCCATTAGTTCCTTTTCACTTAGAAACTGTTTATATATACAATAGCTTGAACTCGTATTTTTAATTATTGTTCAGTTGGTCTTTACTTTAGAGCTCATCGCTTATTTGGTCTTCTTTTGGGATCCCAACTTACATCCACTAGTTCCGTGAGTTGCTTTTACTTTGTTCTTTAAATCGAATAATTGTTTGTTGGTTCTTTGTCACTTTACAACAAATCCTTTGCTTTTAACTCGTATTCAACTAGTTTTCTCCTAAATCCCCTTTCATTTTGGAACCACTTATTCTGTTAGTTGCTTTTCACTAAGGAACTGCTTACTCTTTAATTCATTTAAAGTAAAAGGAAACTAGTGGAACTGATGGCTTTAAAATTAAAAACTAGGAGCCAGAAATCAAAGTGAAAGTAGACCATAGAAACAATAAGTTCTTAGACTTAAAAGAACCATTCGTTTTAAAGAGAAATAGAATATATAGAAATACAAAGCAATTAAAGGAGACTAAAGAAAAAAGTAGTTCTAAAACACAAACCAACTTAAGGGCCTTTAAGTTTTAAACTAAAGTCTAGATTAAAAAAAACGAGTAGCTCTTACGTTAAAGAATGAGCTAGTAGCCAAGATGCTATAAGCAGTGAGAAATACTTTACCTAACACATTAAGAAGTTCATGGCACATAAAGACATGAAAAAATGTTGGCCAAATGTTTCCGTATTGACATAACTCTTAGAACAGCGTTTGCCTGGAACAGTCACGACTGAATATTTTTGACGTGGACACATGTATTTGCTTAGTTAAACTATTCAAGCCATAGCTCATGAGTTTTCTTTTTAGACCGAGTTACGTCATACGAATGAATACTCTTTCAATGATAATACAATTAATCATATTTTTATATGCGTTTGGCATATGTTTTTTACACTGCTGTAGACTTTTAATATATGAATTTTATTCGTTATAATATAAACAGCTGTGCTGAATATATTTATAAATCATATATTTAGTTAGTTTTCTTCAAAGAACTAGTTCTTTGGAATTTGCCGGACCAGATGGACAGCTAAAACTGTGGAAATGTAAAAGCATATGCTACGGATTCTAATAAGAATTGTGTTACCATAGTATAAACAGCTGTTACAGTATAAATGAAAACTTTTCCTTGTGAAGAATATGGTATTTTATTGTATACTGTGATCGATCACAAAATCGTCTCTTTGTTTCTTAACGAAGAAAACTTTGGACTGTAATTGTATTTCACATTTTGCAGCTACAATAATATTTAAATGCATGATTAAGTTACAACTACGAACTAGTTCATTTTTAAATTTTGATGAACATCTAGGCGCACAACCATAACTTGTATTAGAGCGTATACATTTGCTGCTGCAAAGTGTGACAACCCTAAGCAAGAGCTAGCTGGCAAGTGTCACAGTGTGAAGCAGTGTAAACATAGCATAACAATTTACACAAAGTTGGCGCCCAACAAACAAAAAAAATGCAAATTACCAGTTAATTACAGCAGTACCAAGAGAGAAGCGGGAGAGGTGGGCAAAGTGCCTTAAGCATTCCAAAAAGGATCAAATAACAAGTGTGTAAAGTTCAGTGCTGTAAGGCAACAAATTGTGTGTGTGTGTGTTGTGTGTTGGAAATGTGTTAAATTGAGGGCTTACAAAAAGAGTTTTGCCTCTAAGTGAATATTTAACATGTTCCATTAAGAGACGGCTCATTGCGTTCATATTAAAAGTTTTGCAATATTTGAAACTCACACACACACTTCAAAACATTTGAGTTTGTGTTTCAAGTCGCGGCCTACATGACGTATGAGTGCTGTTTGTTGTTTGATGAAGATGAAGTGTTGACAAATGCGGGCAGTGAAGCGCAGTAAGCGCGACACAGTGTTGAAAAGATAAACAAACACGCACATTAGGCATGTTTGTTGCTGCTGCTGTCGTTGTTGTTGCTGTTGCAGGCAACACTTTTTTTCTAGCATGCTGCGAGTAACATGCATAATTGTATCTTACAGATACGTAATGAGTGCGGCACGCGATATTCAAGCACATGGTAGGCATTATTATTGGAGCGCATCATTAATGCGCAATCTAGTTTCAGTGTCTTTGCTTTCAAGAGGCAGACCATTCTTCTGCATCGCTGATTTTATGCGTAACTCGAAGCTGCCACAGCTGTCAATGAGGTGCTAATGGTGTCGGCATTGAAGATTTTGCAGTTGTCAGATACAGATACCAAGACACACGACTAAAACTTTGATGTACTGTTAGTTAGTTGCCACTTAACCGCAGCCAGAGTTATATACTCGATACAATATATACTTGGAGCGCGCCTATTGATAAGTTAGGAGTACTAGCCAAAGACAGGCCTTAAGTTGCTCTAACCGCAGCTGATTTTAAGCGTAATACGAGCTGAAAATTTTATAGAAAGGTGCTAAGTTTGTTTGTGGTTTGCAAGAGCAGGAAACGTCTTCCTAATTGTATTCGTTATTGAAATGAAGTTCAAGATGTGCCATGCTACAATAGGTTTTTTGTTAAGAGTATATTAAAAGAGAAAAAGTCAAGGGCTAAGCTATTATGGTTAAGTGTTCTATTGTTATTTTTTCTATTGAATTTGTTTCCATGAATAGTTGTAGAAATGAAATTGTAATTGTTAAAAATAAAATGGTATTTGATTGGTTTAAAAAAAAACTCTTCCAAAAGGGTCATGCTCTAACAATTATATTGTAAATTTAAAAATTAAATTTTTGATGCACTACAAATTTTTAAAAAATTGCAGTTGAATTTTTGGAGCACACATTTTTGTTATTTACTCGCAATTTGTGAAATTTGAAAAATAAAAATCATTAAATATGCAAAATATAGGGTGGTCCATCGGTTGGCTTGTTTGTTAATTGTATTTTATTCGTGTATTTTCCAACAAAATGGGCAAATGAATAAACAACAAAATTGTGCGCGTATAATATATAGAAAGAATTTTAAAGAGATTCAAAACAAATTATTTAAAAAAAAATGTATTATGAAGCACTTATTAAACTATAGAAAATTATATAAAAAAAACCTAATACACCCAAATAGGATATATAAATATAAAGATGTTTCCTTTTTCATTATGCAGAGATATGTCTATATCTAATTTACTAAGACTTCTATTTCGTAATATCTACTCAGAAAAATAAATGATGACGATGAGCACGACGACGACAAAAATCTTGTTTATATAATACAGTACGCAAAAAAGTATTCCTTATCATTATTTATTAACCGGGTGTGACAAATATTCGGAACGTTGCCTACTATGCTCGGACGCAGACGATTTTGGGATACCCTGTACAACCACATTGCAAAAGCAATCAAATTTTGAACAGTTTTTGGGAACTATGGAAAACTTTGGAACACCAAATTTGGTCACCGTATCTTCAAAAACACACGAAACACAACGAATTTTGTTCAAAAAACATTTTTCGACCGATCGGTCCTATGGGCGCTATATGATATAGTCAACCGATTTTGATAAAATTTGGCACAGTGTTGAAGATCTCTTTGCAAAATTTGGTTACGATATCTGTATAAACAAACGATTTATCCAACTAAAACTTTTGGTTTTTTTCGAGATCCTCTATATATTGTAACCCCCATATCAAAAAAAATGAAATAGACTTGTCTCCTATGGAATAATAAGGGATCTAATCTGAAAGTTTGGTTGCTCTAGCTCTTACCATTACCAGACAGACAGACGGACAGACGGACATGGGTATATCGACTTCTCTAGTCATCGTGATCATACTTTGGGTAACTTTGGGGGGTCTCCGACGTCTCTTTCTGTATGTTACATACATTTTCGGCTTGATATACCCTTTGTACCATACGGTACAGGGTATAAAAATGTAAATTATTCTTAACTTTTTTTTTAAATAAAGGATGCAGTACTAGGTCTATTTATGTAAATTTTTTATTTTTAATGGGCACAAGTGATATTGCATTAAAAGAATGGCACAGCCAATAATCCATTTTCTTCTTGATCAGCTTTGATTTAAAAGAAATTTTTCTTCCGCAGAATTGTAACCATCAATAAACCAAAATTTTCAAAACTGTTTGATAACTGCTAGTATTTTAATACTGCTTGCAAGTTATGACTAAACGATATCTGGCCACACTTTTAATATAAGTGATTTAAGAAGAGAATTAATTAAGTCAATAAAGCAATGCGAATTAAAAATAATATTTTACATTTTCGAAAACTTTGTTTTTAGAAGCTATAAAGGCAATAAGCTTTTTTTTTTTAAATTATCTTTCGTGAACGACATTTCAAACTTTTGAAAAGTAGCAGATCTTCTTAGAAGATTCAGTTAATAACCAACTCTTAATTGTTGAGTGTGTTAAAAAAAAGCAAAATCAATAATACTTCAAGAATCTATGGCTCGGGTCCGATGTTTTTAGAGATTACAGCACTAGATACAACTTTATTGCTTTAAACTGCAATAAACTGAGAGATTTAAACGGATTGCTGCGCGTCATGATTTACGGGCAAATTTAATCTGGTATTAAAAACTTGCTGTGTATATACTAAGTACATATGTATACAAGCATGCAATATGAGCATCGATCACAAAACTTTTGTTTTGTGGTATTGACAATAGTTTCTTTAATGTATTCAAATTTTTAACTAAGTTATTTAAACAATTAAATAGCCATGAAACATTTTAGTTTCCCATAGCATAAAAATCAAAATGATTTAGTTAGTAACAGTGTGACCATATATACATATATTTGTATAGAAATCCATTTGCTACGCAACACAATTAAAAATTTTATATTAAACAAATTGAAAAATAACTGATATTTAAACGATAGACAGCTACTAACTGGCGGCAAAATACAAAAGCGTGACTCGCTAACTACCAAAGTTATTGTTTGAGCTACAAAAGCCAGCACGCGATTTTTGTTTAAATACTAGACAAAATAATAATCTCTTAGATGTGTATATGTACAGTGTAAGGCAATTAGAGTCTCATAGATACAGTCTCGTTTACAAAGCTACAAAAGTGATTTGGATACTTTTAATGCTGACATATGCGATTTTGATGTGAAGCTAGCTTAGGAACTGGAAACAAAAAAACCCATGCAAATGAATGGCACGAAATGTCAGCGTATAAGGCTTACACTACCGACAAAAGTTTTTTGATAGATATACGTCAATTCTCTGCGACAGCAAATAAATCTCAAAACTGATTAACTTTGATAGCCATCACACTAGATACATATATGCATAAATTGGAGTAGCTATAGACAATAGTTACGGCCTACAGACCATGCACGCATGACGTCACAGTCACCTTGGAATGGCGCATAAATAGATTCGTTGCGCTTAGAATGCTCTGGCAGGCAACTGTTTGGCGTATTAATTATTTGAAGCAACCAAATTGAACATGGCAATGAATTTTTTTTTGTATCCACACAATTTATATCGAAAACTGTAGCGCCAAAAACCAGTTCAAGTTTTTTTTTTTATGCTTTTTGGCGGCAAAATGCCGCAGCACGTGGACCGAGTGTAGTACTCAGAATAGCTCTGCAAGAACCAGAGTGATACCGGTTTGAGTTTTTGGAGCCGGGCTAGCTGTGATGACGTAGTACGCACACATGTGGACTGCTGCTTAAACGTTCCGTGACCAAACTGCGCAGTCGCAGCGCAATCAGACTGCGTCGCCAAAAGTGGGGTCAACGTTTTGCAAGCAGATAATGGAAAAAATTTACGATATATATATTATTAAAGCATGCCGCAATATGTGGCCAAATTTCCACTTGACAGTATCTAGAAGATGGCCTATTAAATTATTGAATTCAATTAATTTTCTCAAGTGTTGTTTTTTTTTTTTTTGAGTGCTTTTCGTGCATAATTAAAAAGCAATTATGTTGCCATAATGCGCAGTTGCAAGTTGGCTGGAATATGTTTCAGATACTTAAAATTACATATGTATAGCAACATTTGGCCTTGGTTTGTTCTTTGGCTTGTTGCATGCCACATTGTGGCGCCCCCAGCAAGTCATGTATCTTTTATGTCAATCAACAGAAATTAATTTCCACATTGGAGAAAGACGCAGTTTGTTGTAGTGCACTGGCCACATTTTTATGAGGGCAGCTCAAGTTTAATTAAATGCGGAACAAAGTATTCCAAGCCTTGCTCTAATGAGCATGATTGATTTCGGCATTGCCAGAGATTGTTTTTATTGTTTATTTTTTTAATGAAGCGGTTTTAATAAATTAAGATTTTACATGCTAGATATGATTCAATGTCAGTTTAAAACTCTTAAGTTCATTATGTCTACTTATCTTTAGATATTTCAATTCAAAAATATGTAGCTTTGGCCGCACTGCGCCATGCTCTTATATACATAATATGTAAATTGAGCGCCCTAAGACGCTATTTACATTTTCGCACAAATATATATTTTTTTTTTTACAAGCTGCAAAGTCTGACAAGATAATACGTCTGCCATTTTGTTCATCTTTTCAGCTACTTGACTTAAGAATATGACAGACAGAGTCACGTTTTGTGTTTGGCTTGACATTTACAATATCATATTAGTTTACGTACACTGCAAAAAAAAAATATGCTTGAATTTTAGTTTTATCATCAACTGCATGACTGTGAAAAGAAATTTTTCTATGGATTTTTATAAAGAACAAATTTTTTTTTTTAAGGTCCATACGCAGCTTGAAAAATTTCGCACAGAACAACAAAACTTCATATAAAAAGAAAAAAAAATACCATTTGGGATATCCCATTTGGGATTTTTTTTATATGAAGTTTTGTCATTCCGTGCGAAACATTTCGAACTGCGTATGAGCCTTAACTAAACACAAGTGTTCTTAATTCAAGAACGTTTTCTTTAAATTTTAGAATATATAGTATTTGGGCGTGCTCCGGAAAAAAACCAAAACGAACAATTTTATTCGGATTCGTTTTTGCATGCTCCCAAATCCGAATTTTTCGCTGTCTTCTCAATTCCTCGGACTCATTGTTAGCACAGCTCGAGGGAAATGATCCACGAATGTGCTATGCTTAGCACAAAAGAAATTTTTTAATGTAAGACATGGATCCTTTAAAAATTCGGTTTGAGTTGTGCATGCTATTTGGGTTAAAACAGAAAAAGATTAATCAAAAATATCAATAGCTTTTGGCATGAAAAGAATCTGAAAATATGAAGAATTCTTTAAAAATTATTGCAGTTTAATATGCGAGCACTTTTAAAACTATTTTGCCAAATTGTTTTAATTTCTCGTGCAACAAAATTTTCGATTTCGAACCACATAAAAAATTCGTTTTGGTGAAATTTGGAGCACCAACCATGTGGATTCAAAATGTATCCGATTAAAATGTTCGGATTCGTTTTCCGGAGCAAGGCCGTATAACTAATTTTCTACAGGTTAATTATGATGCAGTTCTATTTTTTTTTTCTTAAAAATATCTGTTTTTACACTCAATTCATTACGGCTTTATTTAATATTTTGAACCTTTTTTTTTTAAATATATAATGTTCATAAGGCACCTTTAATTTATTTTTAAACATCACATTTTCTTAAAAAAATATAATATAATTTTCATTTCTTGGAAGTTTGTGTATTTTTAAATCACCATTTTAGAATTTAATTTAATTTCTTAAAAATTTGTCTTTAACAATTTTTCTGTCGTTTGTAGCAACTTTTTTTGTTCAGTGTAATATTATTAATGATGTTGCATACAACAGGCATCTGCCACACAACTTGAATACGAATTTGGTATTTTAAAGCGAGAAAGTCAATTTTTTTGCGTTTGCTTAGGTATATATGTAGCTTCTAGACCGGAGCTTCCCAAACTGCGCCCATAGCTGTCCGAAAGCTCCGTGAGTAAGGTGCAGAAAGCCTGGCGCTGATTTTGTCTGCATAGAAATAAAAATGTCAAAAAAGTTTGAAAACAAAATTTATTATGTATTGAAGAAAAAAACATGAAAACGGCTTGAACTACACAGCTGAGTTGGTTATCAAAAAATCATACCCTAGCGTCTCAATCGTTACTTGTTTACACCTAACTCAGTCTCTCATTTGATGCTGAGTGAGTTTCAATTAGGTTAAGTATCTTTTTCGTTGTTCTCTTTGGAAATCAAATCAAAATCACTTTAAATCAAATGCTTATTCGTTTCAAGAAATGTTTTCAATTGGGCCACCCTAATAAATATTTACTGTGAACTGTGTGTGAGCTTGTGATGTTTGGCCAATTTCTAGCCATAATAATTTTTTTAACAAAGATGATATTGGGCACACATATGAAAGATTAAATTTTTTACTGGAAAGTTTAGGCCATCTAAGAATTTAATTTCAGATAATCCGCACCAAGTTTTGGAAAATGTTTAATAAAAAAAATTTTTTTAAATTCACGTCAATAAAAATTTGTAATATTTCAAACAGAGTTAGGTAAATATTTGCTTCCCGATTCATTTTTCGGAATATTTTAAGAAAACTAAAATAAATACAAAAAGTCGAATTTTATGAAAAACTTTAAAAAATCTACTAAAAGTAATAGTTATATGTTTTGTGAAGAATAGCTTTATGTCTTAAAACATATATTTAATTCGTTTTAATTCCTAGGAGGAACATTGAGCAACATATAATCAAAATTTCCATTGAATCCTATCTAGGGCTATTACTTGATCTCATACCAACTTTTTTCACAGCTTGTCAGTTCGGCTTCAACTAGCTTGTTCCAGGTGTTACGCGGGCGACCTTGGGGATTGAAGTGTAAACCCTGCTTTGCTAGATCTCTTGCCGGTTTCCGCAGGGTATGGCCTAAAACAGCCATTTTGTCCAAATTTTGACATTTTTTGGGACTTTTTTCTATTTTTTAAATCTTCAAATGCTTTGTAAAAAACTGAAGAATACTTTTTTTCTACGTTTGATTGCTGATTTTTATTCTTTTATTTGTGTAAATGGCACAAAATGTTTTGCCAGCGCTTATTGGGCATTAAAATTGTAATACATTGGTTCATACTGAGATATTTATAGGGTGGGTCATCTGTTGGTTTGTTTGTTAATTGCATTTTATTTATATATATTCCAACAAAACAAACAAAACAAAATGTATGTTCCAAATGTAAGTTTGAAACTACACATTTATGTATGAAAAATAACGTAGCCCAAACGGCCGACGCGGCTAGCTCTACAGGCCGTACATCGTTATTAAATATGATTTTTTTTGACGAAAACCCATCCGACTGTTCACTTTTAGGACATATGTCGAAGCGCATCCACTTTGGATGCGTATCTTCCGAATTATTATTGTTGAGCAACCAAACCAACAGATGGCCCACCCTATATACTATATATATTGTGTCCAATGCCGCTTACTGTGAAACCTTTAGCTACTCTTTACGATTTTTATCTGCTTCAGTTTTTTATTGTTTTTTAGTTTTAAAAATCATATGCTACAATACATGGGATTAAGCAAGAGAGAAGTAGTTTTCGTTCATTTGCATTTTTATTTAATATTGTAACTTAGCATTAATTCTAGGGAACAAAAGTAGTTTAAAGCCAGAGCAACATAGGCATTCAGGCTGCCCATTTGCATTTATACTGTTGTGAAGGCTCTGGTCACACTTTTTTAATAGTTGTTTGATCAGGCTTTGAAAACTTGTACACAAATTAAACAATTTTGTTTAGCAATTTTTATTTAATTTCCCATTTGCATTGATTTAAAAAAGTGCAGACCCAAAAAAATTTAATTTTTATTTAGCTACAATTAAAAAATAATAAAAATACTAAATAACAAAAACCAAGGCACAAATACAAATTTTCAATGTAAATGTTTAAGCCTATTAAATTTCCAGTTTATGCAACAAACTTGTTTTCAAAAGTTAAGCTGATTCACTTTTAATAAATTAAATCATAAATTATTAAAATGCTTTATATGCCAAATTATATAAAATATTTGACTAACCGCAAACAAAACAACAATTATGTATATAAATATAAAAAAACTTGTTTTTAAAGGTAGACAATATTTATGAAAAAATCACATTGGGCCAAATTTAATTAAAAAGAAATTAGTATAAATAAAAAAGTTTTAACAAATGAGCATGAAATGAATGAATTCGTAATGCCTAATAAATTTGTCATCAATTTCAATACAAACGACGTACTACTCAGGCAATTAGGTGTGGAAAAAATTAAATAAATATTTGTATGCATTTTTTATGAAAAAAAAACCGGCTTCCCAAAAATGAGAAAACTGCAGGCGTGCCATAATTTATATTAATTTATATATAATTTAATTTTATATTGTGTTACATAGTAATAAAAAATAAAAGTGTTGTACCCAACTGCTTAACAAATTTGTGTAATTAAATATTTAAATGAAATATTCATTTGTTTTTTTTTTTTTTATCTGCGTTTCTTGACGGCAGCTTTTGATTATTATTCATATTTAACGTTTTTTACGGCTACTCGAATTCATTTGTTGAAGGTCAAGTCTCTACTACTGTGTTCCTATTTAAAAATATCTCAAATATCTCACATAGAACGGAAATTGCCACTTGTGTTGTTTTTGTTGTTGATGTTGTTGTCATTTCTGTTTCTGGAATTCGGGCAGGAAATTTGCAGCACGAACACAATTCGCCCAAAAAATTCATTTTAATGGCTTTTCTTTTGCATTTTTATACAATTATTCATTTAAAGACTGACATCATGGCATTGAAAATGTCTGGAAGCGCGTTTCCTTCAAATTTCCAATATATTGCCGAACACGTATTGCCTATCAGGCTTGCTATATAAAACTTGGGATGAGCCCAAAAAATAACGCTTTCAAACCTTAAAATAAATGTATCTTAAAGATACATGTATACATAAATGTATCTTAAAGATACATGTATACATAAATGTGTCTTAAAGATACATGTATACATAAATGTATCTTAAAGATACATGTATACATAAATGTATCTTAAAGATACATGTATACATAAATGTATCTTAAAGATACATGTATACATAAATGTATCTTAAAGATACATTTGTTTCTTAAGCTAAAATACATTTAAAAGAGCTATCTTTGGATTGCTGAGACTTCTATCGCTTCACTGCCAGCGATAATTGTTTGAAAATTGTTATTTCCAGTAACCCAAAGCTATCTTTATCCATTGGAAACAAAGTTGTATATGTTGACGGGGAGTCACTTTATGTTACACCTCGACAGATTTATATTTTTTTACTACACAAATCATTAGAAAAGCCATTTAAATTTTGAAACTTATAAATTTTTATAACCATATATAAATGAAGCGTGTAAGTGGTAAAATGTTGCTAGAGACTATGCGTCGCAGCACAACATCAATCACCACCATCATGGGTTGTCTAGCACCACAGGTGGTGAAATTAATAGAATGCAGCCGGACAACGTGGAACAATAAGCAGAGTCAGCGTCACAACTCGTTAATTTAATGACTTGGCTCCCAATCAAGCCCCCACATATCATCAAACAAAACGATCGATTGATCCATTAAATTAATTGAGTGTAGTGTAAACGTTTTGCAAACAATGTTGAGCTCTAGACCAGACCGGCAGACAAAGGTAAACCAAGTGGCGCAAACAAACTTTTGGTCGGGCCCACAACGTCATCATTAACGTCACCATCGTTGTCACGTGTGGCACGTGCAACACACTGTAATGCAACGTTTGATTTAATGGGCAATGGCCGTAGTTGACCAGCTGCCTATTCGGGTCCATTAACGTATCGACTATGCACCTCCAGACACCTTAATTGATGCAGTGTACATATAGATGCATATATAGATACAAATGCGTCTGGGGCTGGAAAGTGTGTTAACAGTGGGCTTGGTTTGAAACTTTTAAGCATTGTGCCTGGCCAATTAGCAAGCCAATGCTTGACTTGACCAGACCGTTGCAGCACTTAGCTTAGATCTTTGCATGCTGCAGTCCCAAGTGTGGGTAGTTGGCTTTTGAGCAAACAGTCAAGGTAAAACGTCCAAATCTCTCAAGTCAGCATTTGAAAAATGAAAAAAGTAAACAAAAAACCAAAAATCGTGACACATGAACAAAAATATTTTGATTGATGCAATTGCAAAAGCACATCAAAAAAAAAGATACTTTATAATAACAAAAAATTAAACAAAAGAAGCGCAAATTGAATTTACATTTGGGTTGGCTTTTATAAAAGAAAAATAATGGTTAACAAACCTTGTATTGGACTTTATAAAGAAAAGTACGGAAAACGCGTAGAAGCTTGAAATTTAAACCCGAGAGAAAAGAGTGCACAGCGTGTGTTTGACTACACTGCGCAAAACCGGATACTTGTTTGTTTTTGTTAATATTTGTTTCAGGGTTAATAAATACCAAATTCGGAAATAATTATTTAGAAAATTTAAGAATAGAAGTATTTTGTTTTTTAATGCATATATCAAATATTGGCAACAATTTGGGATATCCACACACTGGAAAATTTGGGATATCCCATTTGGGAATTTTTTTTTATATGGTTTTGTCATTCCATGCGATATTTTTTTGCATTCTGCGTATATGCCTTTAAGAAAAAGTCTAAAACCAAAAAAGACTGTTTGACTTTCGCTGCCATTTTGAAATATGTTTGAGTCCATTTTACTCCAATTCTATCAGTCGTCTTCAAAATTTAATTGTATAAATTTAATTACGCTTTTTTTTTTGCAATTGCAGTGATAGTCAGAAGTTATTGTTTTGAACGGCAAATGGCGACAAAATGAAGAAAAAACAGTTTTTCATTATTTTAGCCATCTAGCGTATTATAATAGGAAAAATGTTTCTTCCAATTTCGTGGAATAAGGAGAAACGTCAATTTTTTAAGTTAAGAGTATACTAGGCTTATGTGAATGGCTCAATTGCCAAATCGATTAACTCCACTTTTGATATTTTAAAGTCAAAGTAACTTGATAAATGCCAAATTTCTACTATTCATAATAAAAATCTCAAAAAAAATTAAAAATTACACCACTAAAAGACAAAATGACAAATAAAACACAAAAAGCACTGAATAATAATTAATTTATTTCTCATTTTTCTCAACTGTTTGTTTTCTGGAGTCAATAGATTTGCCTTATAATGTATGTAACAAACCGAAAAAAGCATTGTAGACCATTTGTCGGTATCATTTCGGTGACCACAAGATCTGGAGACACAAAAATTACATAACAGATGCGAATTATTCCTCTTTACGTCAAGTTTGTAGAATTATTGCGATATCTCCGTTCTCCCGTAAAAGAACTTCGTCATGCTTTTTTTAATTTGATGTAACAAAGCTATGTATCTGAACGTCAAAAATAAACAAGTTCGGATAAATCATATTTAAAGTATGTATTGTATATTATCTCTATATATAGGGTTTTTCAATAAGAGGTGTTATTTTGGTATTCAAAGAAAAATGTCAATTTTTGAGATAAATGATCGGATGTTTATTTCATAATAAAGTGGAAGGTACTATGCCGTTGATAATGAAAAACAACATCAGCCAAATGGCCACCACGACCACGCCTACAGGACCATATCCTTTTCATGAAATTTTTCATAACCAAATCGCAACGCGGCTGCCCTATGTCCTCGATAGGTCCAATGACCCCGCCGGACCATAAACCGCACCAAACAGTCACACGTTGAGGATGGAGAGACTTCTCAACAATAACTCTTGGGTTTTCCGAGCCCCAGATGCGACAGATGGGCCTCATCAGTCAAGATGTTTTTTCGATGGAAGATTTTCACCATTTTTGTAGTGGATTTTAATAATTTCAATGCGTTGTTAAAGCGTTTATCGTTCCATTTTTAGTAATGGCGTAGTTTCTACTTGTCAAATGTCAAAGAGTAAAAGCTTTAAAAGTGACAGCTACCGAAATACCGGGTGATTCAAAATAACACCTCTTGTTGGAAATCCCTATACTATAAATTTATGTAAGAATCTCTAAATCTCTCAACTATTGCTTTCCTTTGCTACTCTCAACTTCTGCCCAGACTTCCTAACCGCTCTACGCTTCGCCCTCCGGCGTTACTGCTTACGCCGTTGTTGCTGACAACTCTGATTAAGGTGACCATCTCTAATAACGTCTCACATTTTTACATGGCGAAAAAAAAGTAAACATGTCCACTGTTTAGATCGACCTTTCCGATAATTTTAACATATGCGATAGAGCTCTAGTTGCCAATAGTAATGACGAATATTTTTATAGAAAAATTCTGATTATTTATCGAGTTATTGATAACGAATATTGGATTTTTCATTTTTAGACTTTTCTTTCTACAAATATTTTTTTTTTTAATGAATGATATTAAAAAAAAATTTTTTTTATAATTATACCCTTTGTACTTTTTAGTATAAGGTATTTTGTTTTCTTAAGCACCGTTTTCGAGATATTTTCGAAAAACATGTTTTTGGGAACTTTTTTCTGTTACTCCTCAATATGTCGTGACCAAAATTTTGTATCGACATGAAAGACGATTAGATCGAAAGGTATTGATGTGCTCTTTATAGTGAATTATGTAAAGATTAAATAAAAATTATAGAAGTTAGAAGTTTCAAAACTACTCATTCTTGGTATGCTTTTTATTAACGAATAAAAATTTTTGAAATTATATTAAGCCTTAAGCTGAAAGAGAATTCTTTTATGAATATTTCGAGTCTAAGTTATTCGAAATCAGATTCATTTTTCATGTAAGCTAGTGTAATTGAGGCTTGAGGATTTTTTAACTATAAAATTAGCTGATTGACTAATCTGGCAGATTGCAAATAAAAATACGTTTAAAAAAATATATCGCTTAAAAGTTTTTTAAACTTTAATTTAAAGATGTAATTAAAGTTCATATTAATTAACTTCGGCTAAAGAACTACTCAAGACGACCCACTACAACCTATAGCAAATTATTGGATAAAAGCTTCAGTTTCTGCAGAATTCTCCGTATTAAAAGAATACATTAAAAAATTTAGACAAAATCAACTAAACGAGTGTAAAGAAAAGTATAAAAATGGCCAAATTAATGAATAATTTCTAGTTTCCTTGGCCACAAGTATTTTTATTATACAATAATTAATCATTTAAATTTAAATTTTCATATATCTAAAAGTGCGACTTTTAAATGTTAACAAACATGTAAATTTTACAAATTACTAATGAGAAGGCATTAATTAAAAGATTAATCAAGTAAATTTTAAAGCTAAATGGAATTTTTTTGACATTTTAAAATATTTGATATTAAAATGGAAATTTAAAAGTAATGAGCTCTTTTTTATCATCCATAAAACTTCGATTAAGACGCTTGTTTTACTAGGAAGCAAAACTGAGCTTAATTTAAAGCCCTTAAAGTTCCGGCATATTTGGAGACGCTGATAACTTTTAATACTACTTTTTATTATTTTTATTTATTAAGCTTTTAACTTCTGTAGAACTTTATCAACTACTAATTAAATATAAGAAAATTAAAAACGACTTCGACAGCAATTGATTGAAATGCCATATAGAATATGGCATAAAAGTCCGCATAACTTTAAAGCTTCTTGTAGTCTTGTTCAAATCGTTTTCGACTTCAAAAAAAAAAAATTGGCTTTGACGTGCTTTGAAACAATGGAACTATACTCTAATGGAGCTTTGTGAAAAATTCAAGGCGTCCCACAGTGGGACAAACGGCCATTCTGGCGGCACGAAAAGAGAAATTTCGACTCTTAAAATTGTCTATTTTTTTTGATTGCCCGTCAATTAATAAAAGCTCATTGAAGTGAGCTTTTTTTTCGTAATATTTGGGCAGCTGTGAGCATTCATGGCTTTTAAGGGAGCGTCCCTATGAAAAGTGTTACATACCCTGTTACCAAAGGTTCAAGGTAAGTTTCATATCAATATCAGCTTCAAAACAGAGCATATACTATTGTGATGTCAGTCGGTTCAAAAATTGTTAAACCGCTCGCTAATATAAAAAAAAGTTTCTAAATTGCACCACCCTAATACAGCACTGTTCCGAATTTCAATGTCGACTTTCATTACTCAATACAAAATACTGTATTACTTATATTTTTATCAACGCCCGCATAACTTTAAAGTTTTAAGTTAACTATTTTTCGAAGTTTTCGAATATATTAAATCGATTTCAAATGAGATAGAGAGCGCGAACCCAAATATAACAAGAACTATGCTCTCGTCAACTTGCACTTCGAGGTTCTACTGTACAAAATACACACATTTAGGACCTTGTTACCTTTTTTTTGTTATAACAGCTGCCAGGTTGGCCAATTTCTTCTTGTCCGCACATAATTATCTTTCACTCCCGCGGAGCGCAGCAAACACCTAACCTCACTTTTGAAGTGTATTTGGTACTTTTTGGGATTGTGTATCTTGTTACTTGGTCGCTAGGTCCCTTTAATTAAGTTAACAACTGTAGTTGCAAATCAGCTACACTAACAACAATAACAACAACGACCAACAACAACTGTGTAATTACTTTTTTGGATTTTTCTTTGATTTAGCCCACACTTTAGTCTGGTATTTTTTTTTGCACTTTCAATGGAACATGAAAAAAGACCGACCGGCACATGCCGCAAAACGCTTTAAATTGCAACTGCATTGCCGCTTGGTCGGTTGGTTGCACGGTCATTGAGTTGCCTATGGCTGGTCTGAGGGTTGTGCCAGAAATCACTAGTAGGTTTTGTTTAAATTTTATTTAAAAGCTTACAAAAAATATGTACATAATAGTAGACCAAAACATTCTTAGAGACATAGCCTGCAAAGGTATAGATTCAAGTTCGCCTTTAAGCGATATTGAGCATATCAACAGATATCCTTGGCGCTGAATTTCGCTTGAGTGTGATTTCTGGCACACCCCCTTAACATGTCTATTTGTCAGTCGGTTGACTGCTTGGGTTGGCTGCTCTGCTGCTTTGGCATGGTTGACTGAGTGTTGCATAAACAATCAATACCGCCTGGTTAGCGCATGGTGTTGCCATAGTTCAGGCCAGGAGTGGGATACCACGCTAAGTTACCACCTGTTATCAACATTTGCAAATCTAATGAGCAATTACTTCATGATTAAGATTAACTGATGGAGTGCACTGTGATTGTCTTTTGCCCACATTGGACTGCCTGGATAAATGTTTTACTCAGCTCTAAGCTGAGATAAGTTATAAATAAAAACATTGATCATGCCCAACCTAATACGAACTTTGCGCTTTTTGCACCCACATAGATATAGCTAAAAAATATAGTCAATTTGTCGGCTCAGTTGCAGTTTGTTGCGCGTTACATCATCAAGTGCAATTAAAATCTTGAATGCTTTATAAAATTGACTTAATTTGCATTCCAGCCTGAATATCTAGTAACATTTAAGTAAGTTTATTTCATCAATTACACTTGTCAACAGTGTTTTCTTTTACGCTGGAAATAGAGTGGCTTAAAATAATTTTAACAAATAAGAAATTTTTGAGCTAGAAAAATTTTCAAAATTAGTTTCCGATTTTTTAATTTTTTTATTTGGGTTTCTGAGTTAATTTTATTAATTATACTGGTCAATAGTGGTTTTTCACACTGGAAATATAGTGGTTTAAAATTGGCTAAAGAAATTTGGCCTACAACATTTTTCCGAATTGATTTCATTGTATTTTTGAATGACTATTTTTTGGTTTTCTGAGTTGATTTTCTTAATTACACTGTTCAACAGAGGTTTTGTCGCCATGGAAAAACAAGAATTAAGAATAAAACTCAGGGTCACACTGGACAATGATTGTGAGCGAATGAATAGCTTTAAGCATATTTTTAGGGTGTTCAATTTGTTGCAGAGAATTAAAAATGCAAAAGTTCCCGACCCAGACGCTTGACTATCAAAAGTGTGGCACTTCTGCTTAAAACAGTGTTGTCTTAACAAGCGCATAAACTAACAGTGTGCATGTAAATATTTAATATGTAAACATTTATATATTTTTTTTAATAGTTTTTGGGGTACTATTTTTTAAACAACTGCCATAAAAAACCAGTTGTGTTTCAAATAATTGAAGTTGTAATTGTTTTTCAGTGAAAGCGCAGCAAATATATAGTTTATATTGTATTACTGAAAAATATTTAAAACCTTATCTTTTATGCTTTTAAATTACATTTTTCGAACAAAAACTTTACTTAACAGAAATAAGGCGTGCCATATGCAACTATAAAAAGCTGATTGTTGTTGGCACTTTTGCATTATTGTTGGGGTTGCTTACATCGTGAGTAGGGCGCTTCTGCATTTCTGCCCTAAAAACGCTTATTCTAAAACTATTTCAAAGTAATTTGAGCAGCTGCGTTGACATATCTTTTGATATTTTAACAAACATTTGAGTCTAAGCAACACCCTATATCAAAGTAATTTATATAAAGATAATTTCTGAATTATGAATACATTTTGATCACTTCAACTGAAACGAGATTGTAAAAAATGCTACCTGTCAGCACGCTACCTTAGAAATTTCTGAGATCCACAAAAAAAAAACTTTTTTTATGTTAAGCAGTGTTAGCAGTAATTGAGGAAAAGTCTGCTGCAAAAATGCCTGAACTTTATTCAAAAAAATAAAAACAAATGTATTTTCTGTAGAAACTTACAATCGCTTTTGCTACCATTAAGTTACACTGCAAATTATGTCTAGTTTTGTATAATTGATAGAAAAAAAAGAAAAGTTTGTAATGTGATAAATGAGCAAAAACTGTGAAATACATTTTTCTTTAAATATTTATGTAATCAATGCTTTATTTAACAAGCTTGAAACTAGAGCGTAATTACTTAACGTCTTAAGAGTGTATAATTAATGAAAACTATAACTACTACTGTAGCTGGCAACATATAAGTGGTCTTTATAAATCTGAGGTTTACTTTGTATATCATTTTTTTTTTCCACTCGCGTGTGGTCAACGTTCCATTTGTTTCAACTAGGCCGCTTTTTTTATTCATTCAGCTATGTTGTTGTTCATAGACCCCCCTGTATTTCGCCCTAAATTTGAAGCAGTAGCTTAGAAAGAAAGCGTGCTAAATCGAGAATTTTATAGGAAATAGCTAAACGTGTAAGATGATTTATAAAAATGTTGCAGCTGGCTCTATTTTTTATTTTTGATTATGATTGTCGTATACTACCAGCTTGGGAAATAAAACGCGCAATACGCAAATAGTGACTGTTAAAAATATTTGGTCACACTGGTGAAAGCCAGCGAAGGAATAAATGTATCTGGCTGATGATGTCGAGAGAATTTCTTAAAAAAAGCTTGGATTAAGAGAATGCAGGGAAATGTCATGAGATTGGCCTACATTGCTATAATAAGCTCACTTGTCCAATACTTACGAATTTTGCAGTATTAAGAGAATGCTCGGAAACGTAATGTGAGATCAATAATTACAATTAGACAATATAATAAGCTCAATTGATTAGATACACATTTTGTAAAAGCAATAAATATTGCAAAGCAAGCCTTATGATGGAACCCACAAGGATTCTGCCGGCCTGGTGCCCCTGCAGAGACTTGGCGAAGAACGGTCGAAAGAGAATTAAATGATAGTCGTTATTCGTGGAATACTATATGCAGAGAAGTAAACAATAGAGTAAGATTAAGGTTGGTTGTTGAGGCCCTATGCTCCACTGGGAGAAGAGTATAGGTAGTAAGTAGTAAGTTAGTTCAATGCCCTCCAATTTTTCCATGCCTAGGGGGCTTCGCCTCTGCATGCTTCCCACGCCAATCAACGTGGGGTGCTTACGGTCGGGTCATTTGGCAAACTGAATGCAAGTAGATTAGAAGAAGCAACTTGTGGCAAAATTTCATGCTTCCAGCACTTTTGGCATTCGAATGACTAACAATACGGACATCACTACATCGATATCTTCTTTCGTCCTGATCATATTAATAAAAGGCTTATGCGATCTAACTCATTTCATTTTAGCTGCTACATTTGAAAATTATTCCACATACCCCTGGAACCTATACTACAGAGTGTTAAAATCCGTCTCCGAAGTGCAATGTAAAAGGTTGATTTTTAATAGGTTTACCACGTCTTGCAATAGATGCCTAAACATTCACACATGGCTCATGAATTTTTAGTCGACGGCCATCTAAACGATTTTGCGGATTTTTTCTCCATTTCTGGAGTGCTATCAATTTTTTGCATGTTAACAAATTCACTGCGAGCGTTCGCTATTCACTTTACTTCCCCTTTTAAATATTTTGTTTGAACATTTACCAATATTAGTAAGTCTAGAACTACCGCCCACGTATATTTTGTAGGGATAGCTCGAGTACCTTTTGATCGGTTCTTATGTGCTTTGATTTGTTGGTATTGCCTTTGACCCGAACTACTATGAAGACGGATTTCAAACAGAATTAGTTCTTGGCAAATTTTGTAATTAAAATGTCCAACTTAATGTCCATACCACTTAATAAAAGGGTGATTTTTTAAGCCCATTCACCGAACACGTGACGTTGTGGCAGGTCGCCCGGCTTCAGTTCTTGCACCAACTGTATTTTGTATGGTTTTAAACCAAGATCCTTGCGTAAAATGTTCCATGTGGTCGAATAACACATACCCAACTGCTACGAAAGACGCCGAATAGACAGTCCACGGTCTTCATTAGCACTGGCTGCTACAGCAGAAATATTCTTTTCAGTACGCACTCTTCGTGGACGATGGTTGAATGTCCAATAAAGTAAAATTGGTGCGAAATTTAGTAACAAGAGCTTGAATAGCCTGCTCAGAAGGTCGATTATGACGACCGTAAAATGGACGCAGTGCTCTAAACACATTTTTTACTGAGCACGATTTTTGGGAATAAAATTCAATAATTTGTAAACGTTGATCACGTCTTTCCATGATGAAATTCATGTCATGAATCACGCGTGAGCTGTCAGACCTGCCCGGTCGGAACGATGGTCTGCAGGTTTCATTAGGTTAAAGATAAAAGATAAGTTATATTTAAATGGTTTTAAGGGAAGATAACCTAACTTTGTGTAACTTTTTTCAATCAAAGAAACCGCGGTAAATTTGCCTACGAAGTTTTGGAATAATTTAAATTTGGCTAAAGTACATACGAGATAGATTCCATAACTCTAGTTTAGAATTATTATGACTGATTTAAAATGTTGGGAAAATGTATTGTATTATGTTGTAGATAGATTACGTAATACCATAAATAGATTCCGAACTTCTAAATTTTTTTGAATTTGGTCAAAATGTATTGTAGATTGATTCTATCTACTATTCCATTTCTAAAAGGTTTTCCTAGTTCAAAAAACAAAACAGTTTAGACCAAAGTCTATATATAAAGCTTTGCAACATACTATATATACCTTCTTGCACATAAAGCTGTCACATAAAATTTTGTTACTACACTATGCAACAAACACTACTATTTCCAATCTATTGCAAATATCCTAAAATAGCTTGAATTCCTTTTGCTGCTATGAACTTTACTGGCCACTAATTTACTTAAGTGTCAGTCCTTTGTTAAAATTTGCTGATTTATAATCAAACCCAAGCTATTTGCCAAAAAGTTTGCCATTTCTCAATGACAATTGAAATCGTTGTTCGTGTAAAAGTAATTGAATTTGAGAGCTCCAGCTCTCTCTCTTCAGTTTTTTTATGGCACTCAAAGAACTTTTTACTTTACATCATTTATCTGCTAGCCAGACCAAATCATGGTCTCTTTCTCTATGCCACATTCCCACGCCCAAATGTAGGCAGTGGCACGTACAAACAGACAGCGTTCCACAGCAAAACTTTTCGAGGCGCTAAACGTTTTTAATGATTTTCTAATTAATTTTTGTTTACAAGTTATCAAGTGCTGCCCAAACCAAGTCCAGCAGTGCACTGAACTTTGCATAAATCCTGAACTATCGGGTGAGAAATCAGCTACAACTTGTACGGCTATCATGTCAGTGTCGGAACTGCCGGACATAGTAGCGAACTAATGTCAAAGTCATAAAGTCAAATTGAGTAAAATTGAAGCGCGGGTCGGTGTGGCATGCCACAGCCCTCATAACATGGGCTTGTATGCAAGCCCAAACAAATACTGCACATAACTCATAGCAGCTATGTAAGTCTGTACTTTGGTGAATGCAACCTCGTGCATATGCAACGTAATCAGCAGCAAGATCAGCAACATGTTGCAGCTCTATGCGTCGCCTCGTGACTATGAGGGTCAGAGTCAAAGTTCAATGAAATCCAATTAAAGTGACGCAGCGTCGACGGCATTGGGATTATTTTAGCGGAGTCTAGTAGTAGACCGCGTGCCCGCAGACCTTTCACCGCTGCACCGCTCGTAAATCTCAATAAACGGCGTCGGCTATAAAAAATATGCCTACTAAGTTAGCAGACCTTTTATTTTTGTTAAATTTATTGAATAACTAACAAAGTGAACTTTCACCGTTTGTACGCCCAATTTCTTCCTGTAGAGCGCTAAATTGAATTAAGGAACGGCTGCACTCCAGGCCGCATGCAACAATATCTTGTTGTTGTTGTTGGGGGTCTTTAAACCCAACTTATAACTTGACTCAGTGCTTAATTTGTGAAATACTTGCTATTTTTAGCATATTTATTGCTTGAGCAAAAAGAGGCCAACTATGCGGCAGCTGAGGTCAATTTATGTGTTGTAAGATACTTGCGAGAGTCTTGTGAGATACTTGCAACAACTTGTAAGTCGCTTTGTGACATTTATTTCCGGTGACTGGCAACATTCTTCTGACAAATTGTGATGAAGAAAGTTGCACAGTTTAAATGAAAGTAGATTATGGTTTGCAGCTGGACTTCAACTTTTCATAAAACTTAAAAAGCTTAAAATAAAGCAGTGTCTGTGTGCAGAGATTTGGGCAAAGGTGCGCAAGTGTGGGTTTGGTTCGGCGAAAGACCAGAAGTGGGTTGCTATAAATCGTACACTCTACATGGGTAGATGCTTATTGTTTGTACAAAATTTTCTAATCTGAATTATATTTTTTGGGCACACCCCTATGGTACTATAATTCTGCAACAAGTTGTTAAAATATTTGACTACGTAGCAACAGTTTCAAGCCATGAATGTTACAATACTCTTCTGACGTCATTCCGAATTTAAGATAAAATCGTGAACAAATTGAAAGGACAGTAGCGCAAGCTTATTTTCTAAGATAATAAATATACCTACAAATTTTCATTCAAGATTGATTGTGATTGAATTTATACCGAAAAAATCTTAACATAAGAACGTCTGAACTTTTCACGTCGGGATCCATAAAACCTTGATACACATGGTTTCTAAGATACCCTTTATAAATAACATACAATTTTTTTTAATGCTTTTTAACAATGTTTTTTAGATTGCTGAATCTGAATCCGAGGCCTAAAAATCTCTGCCAAATGCCTTGATTTTGAGAATATTTCAGAGTTCTGACGCGCTGTGGTTTTTTTGACCTCGGATTTGTATTTAGCGACGCTAAATTCCGAGATAAATCATATTTCTTATCTTCCGATCACGCTATGCTTCTGAGATACTCTCGACTAATGGTTAACTTACTCGTTACTATTACTGTACACCAGCAGGTTAACTCACGAAATTAAAATCTTCTTTAAGAACATTACTCAGAACTTATTTGGCATAAACTTTCAACCTCACCCCCACCCAAAAAAAACTCCAATGCCCGCGGAGCTATCCGCAAGCAACACGTTACAAACATGTAGCATGGTACTTGTAGCTCCTTGCATTATTCAAATTTAGACACAGGAGACTTAAACTCCGTGTTCAAGTCCTTCCCACTTGAAGGTAACACATGCCAACTATGTTGAGGACCCAGACGTTGGCTTTTTCAAAAACACTATCACAATAACACATCATTTGTCAGGCTAACAAATGATGTTGCATGTAACCTTATCATCTCATATCCGCTGCAGACAGCGGCTACAATGACAGTGTTGGTCAATGCAGCAAACACACACACACTGACACAACTACACACTAAGGCAACTAAGGTCAAGCGCTAAGGTTAGAGCTGGTGCAAAGAGAAAGCCATGAGAGATGGAGAGAGAGAGAGAGAGAGTGTACTTCTTGTACTGAGGAGTGCAGTTGACAAAGGAGCTGCTCTACAATGGCTGCTAATGAATAAACATGGCGAACGTTCACTTCCGCTGCGCTGAGTTGGTCCGAGTAAAATGAAGTTATAAAGTTGCGTATACGTCATGTGTGTCACACGCACACTTGTACAGTTGAATAAACAAGCGACAAATTTATTGACTACACACAATTGAACAGTGGTGTGCATGTCCATGCCAGAAGATGGCCGCCATAACCAGTAAAATACATTTTATTTATGTTGGTTGGGGCAGAGCATACTCCCCCAATGGCTGGCTCTGTGACATTGACGCTTCTAATGACAAGAGCAGTGTTGAACGACGCCGGCTACATAAGCAAATAAGTCATATAACACACACACCAGCACAAACAACAGTCGAACTTCATCATATAGAGGACACATGGCCACTATGTTTGCTCCTGGTGCGATTTTGTTACAGCTTCGCTTGTTTATCCTTTTAAGCTTTTAATGGCCTCTGCACAAATGTTTGCCTTTCGGGCTGTCCAGTGTCAATGCCAGCAGCCGCACTTCCGCCATAGTCTGCCCTGGGGGACAAGTTGCTGTGTTGTGCAAACGTCAGCGGTTTGGTTTGCCATTGACACGTAGCGTTCATTGCCTGAAGCAACTAGACATGCCTGGGCACTTGTTTTTAAACCACAAATATACTCTATCTAACTATTTTTATTCCATTACTCACATGCCAATAGCTTAATTAAAAAACTTTTTTTGTTTCCTTTTTTTTTGCAGCGCATTTAATTAAACCCACTTGGGGCACAACACAATGACCAAAACCAGCACCAAAAGCACACAGCGTCGAAGTACAATTTTTGGCAGTATGAACTGCATCTTGGGCTGCCTACTAGTGCTGCTGCAGCTGGCAGCGCCTAGCACGGCTGCAGTGCATCCCGTCTTTACACACAAAAACTCCTCCACAGAGCTGGGTCAGCTGCTCACCTCGAGCACCTTGATTTGGGAGACCTACGATGCCTCCGATTCCAAACAGCTGCAGTATGCCGTCGAAGGTGGCAAGTATATAACCGAGGATGAGCACTATCCCATCTATATATGCCGCGTTAACATTGATGGCGTGCCCACATCTGGTCACACTGAAAAAATACTACAAAAACATGTCTGTGTGGCGGCACATTATAAACACGGCAAATATGAACACTTTGATGTGCTGGTTAATAAGGGACATCTGGGCAAGATAGCCTGGAAGCATTGGACCAAATTTATGCCTGGCGTGCCTGTAGGTGCCATACGCATAAATGATGATGCCTATATAGGTCGTCATCGTGCGCCACATCATCCACAACATGAGCAGCCCACCGAAGGCGTGGAGCAGCATTGGGGCGCTGACTACAATCTGGGACGTTTTGAATGGGTGGGCATGGGCAAGGTTAAGGTGGTGGAAAACGAGCGCGAGAAGTACTACGATGAGGGTGAGGTGCTGGTGGAGACTGAGCCTTTTCGCTATGAGCTGCGCGATATCAAGCTGGACAGAATACGCACCGATCTGCGCGAGAATATTACGGAGCTGAGTAAGTGCAGGCTAACGACTGATTACTTGTTTGGCTGATTATTGTAATGCATTTTTCTAGGCGCCAGCAAGCTGGAGAACACTGGTGACAAGTTCAGCACCGTGGAGACTGTCATGTCCTACCGTTTTGACTATAAACAATACTGGGGCTCGCATGAGGGCGTGGCACGCGGCTTGCCCACCAAAATCTTTGAAAAGGATGTTAGCAAGCCCACCGAAATTAATTGGGCTTTAAAGCACAGCGAAAAACGCTACGAGACCAAATCGGTGCATACCAAACTCTGGCCGGGCACAGCCATTAATATAACGCTGCGTGGCACCTATGTGACGCTGGAGGCACCCTATACGGCCAAGCTGTATGCTTTTTACTATGGCAGCGAGGAGAGCGTCTCACGCAAGATTACCTCTGAGGTGAGTAACTATGAGTTTGTATTGGAAAAATTTAGTTAAATATTTATTATGCAGGTGCGCAAGAGCTACTTGAAGGAGGTAAAGCTGGAGTTCAGTCCTGTCTATTGGATTGAGAACGGCACCATGGTGCCCACTACAACCACAACTTCGACTACATCCACAACGACACATGCGACTACCACGAGCACCAATGAGCCCACGCCCATAAACGAGCCACCGCTGGTGCATGTAAAGCATGTGGGCAATCAACACTCTGGGCCGGATTCGCTAGAGAAGACGCTGCACGACTCGCCAGCCAGCAATGAAGTCAACTCCAATGAGGCGCCCGATAATTTGGCGAATCCTGGCAAGGATCTGGCCTTGGCCGGCTTTGGTGCTGGCAGCGGCGCCACAGTAACAACAACAACAACAACAACAACTCTAGCCATGACGCTAGCCATAATCTTAACGGCGTGCGTGTTACAGCTGTAGATGACGTCTGTGCGGGCCGGGCGCAGAGAGTCCAGTAATTAGTGTAGCGTTTAATTGTTGTTGTTGTACCTGTTGTACCCGTCTTTAAGAGCGTGATGAGCGTAGAAGAAAGCAAAGAAACAAACAAAAAAGAAAAAATAAAAACACAAAAAGGATTTAGAACGAGAGTAGACAGCTAGATCAGCTAGACAGACAGGTGTGAGATACATTTTGGAGAAGAGGCAGTTCAAAAAGAAAAGAAAACAAAACACAAAAGTTGATATTTTTATACATGTAAACACTCCCGGCTTCTTCTTCGACTTTAAATCTATTAGAAAAAAAAAAAAACAAATTGAGACATTCCTAAAAAGTAACGCAACAAGCCCTTGTGGAAACAAAAAATAAATCAAAAGTAAATATTTAATCAACATCAGCTAATTAAGTATATACAAAAAAAATAAAAAGTATAAAAAATAAAAGATATTAAACATTTTAAAGCTGCTTTGCAAAATGGTTTATAATTTCCTTGGCTTCTTTCTTTAGTTCTGTAAGCAAAACAAACACACAATAAATTGTAGCAAATAAATAATTGAATTATATGATGAAGATGTTGATGAAGATGATGATAAAGCTGATATTATATACTTTCTATGATATGATGTATATGTCTAAAAAATGTAAAATGTATGTAAAACATAAGTATCTATATGTAAGTGAAACACTCCAAATATGTAAATTAGAATTTTTCCCTGTTCTCTTTCTTTTCGCGCTTAAGTTAATCATATCAACGATCTTCTTTTTTTTTAAATACTGTTCGATGCTAGTATGTTGAACGCAAATCCGAGAAATCTCTAATTTCGTATAAACTGACATCAAATAAAGCTTGTAAATTAAAATTTAATTAAATATGTGTTTTGAGTGCATTTAAAAGCTTTTATAGAAGTTGTTGCATTTTTATCTGTGCATCTATTAAATGTTTTTTACACCTAAAATTTAAATAGTAAAAGTTTCAGCTATTATCTTAAATTTATCTTACGAACAACAAACTGTCTCACAAATGCTTTTGGATCAACCCGTTAGCACCTTCTTAAGTTTCAAGGTTCTCCACAAATAATTTCAAAACAAAAACAAATTTGATTTTAAAAAATTCGTCAGAGCTAATGAATTCAATTAGCTAAACAATATAAATAATTTTGTTGACATATGTACAATTCGCTTATACATTATATATCGATGGAATTTTTTGTTGATCAAATCCAAGTTGACTAATGAAATTGATATAGATATGATACCTACTTAACTTGTTTGTGTTTACAAGTGCTTGAGTCTTATTTTATGTTCCCATGCTCTATGCTTAGATTGTCAAGATTTTCTGACATCAATCATTTGTAGTCTTTCAGCTCATTTTTTGAGTTATTGACAAACATAATTTATATTCAATCAGAAGCTTTCTATGAGTCTTATGAGTCATTTTTTAATGGATGAGAGGAACACATAAATAAGATATCTTTGCTCATTCTTGTTTTTAAGCAAATTGGAATTCGCAAATTGTGCCTAAGCAATTTGGAGACGCAATTGTTTAAACAAATTTGCAAACAGCTTATTTTAGAAGCTTGCGAATACTGGAACTGGAAATCCTCCCAAAAGTGGAAACAACGACGGGCCAAGTCTTACTCATTCTGAATAATACAGGGTTCTTTCTTTAGCTTACAAAATCTTTATTTATTCGAAAACTGAATAAAAGGTTCAGTAAACCTTGAAAAAAATAAAGCATAAATATTTAGAAAAAAGAGAGCGATAAAAAAGTAGCTTTGAACTAATCGATTGGTGAATATTTAGACGATATATACATAATGAAGTGGCCAGAGACTCGGATTTTCAACAAACAAAAAGGAAGTGTAAACAAAAATTGAACATTATAATAGAAAGTGGCACCGATGACTCACAATTTAAAGTTGGTCAAGGATCTAAGTTCTAAGTCCAGATGTCTTAATATGGAAAAAGTGATACTTATTACTATAGATCGGAAAATGCACAGCTTCCTCAAATATCCATTAAGTCTGTAGTGTGAAGTTGAAGAGCACCCTTATTGGGTAAAATTTTGTATAAATCCAAGAAATTCTTTTGTCTGTGTGACCCCTGGCGTACAGATGCAACGTGTAGTTCTTCCGAATTTCTTTTCATTTCTAATTATATGTTTAGCAACTGCCATAAAGAATGTATGACCTTCCTTCAGAGGGAATTAATATATCACCCAGTATGTTAATGTAACCTTGGATCCATCTGAAGAAGAATTTTAGCTGACTTTCATCGTAGCGCTAAGCTTATAGGAAGGCCAACAGTGTGTCACAAATCTTAGAAATGTTTTATTGGAAGAATGTCATATAGAGTTTGTCCAAAAAGTAGGCGGACTGAGCCATATACAGTTTTTATTCTTTAAGTTAGCATCCTTCTGCATTCACACAACGCTACTAGTGGGACTTGCAGCTTTCATACGCTTCCAGAAAGTCAGCTACCGTAATGCTTTAGATTTTTCTCATCTCCATCATCACTAGCTTTACAGTCTTGGGCAGACCATACCTTCCGCAACTTTTCCTCTCCATGTTCTTCGATCGACCGCTGCATTCTTCCAGTTCAAGACACCAAGAGAACGAAGATCATTTTCCACTGTATCTAGACACCTTTTCTTTGGGTGCCCACGATTTTTCTCATCACGCCCAGTTTTAGCGCTTCCAGAGAGCCGTGATAATGTACTTTCAAGCACGTTTTTAGACGGGGTAGAAGAAAAACTTTTGACGGGAGAACGACTGTGTTTAAGATGACCGACACGATGAAGGCGTGTCTTTTTTTCGCCTGGAGATATTTGATTATGCCATTCTGCGGTTTGGTTTCAGGGTCATACTCAAACGTCCACATCCTTAGTGACCAACTTGTCCAAAAAGTCTTGATTTTCTAGAAGAATTCTCAAAATGCAGCGTGACGAGGAGCTTGCAAAGTTTGCGGAGACGAGCGACTACACTTTTCTGCGGATTAGAGCGAACTTCTTTTTTGTGAAGTTTTGCTTAGACTCCGAACTACCAAACGAGGCCAAAAAAAACTTCGGCATTCCGTCTGTTCATTCAGTAAAAAGTCATTCGGAATACTTTCTCCACAGACGCTGTATCTGAGACTAAGGGTAGCTAAACTTTATCGATTTGACTCATTTTTTATTAAAATATGGGTTGGGTACCACATATAACTCATTCGCAGTATCTGGATCTCAGCATTAATCATTTTTTCTACCGAACCAGCTTAACTAAGGTTAAAAATTCTAGCAAGATCGTGGGATAATGTGTAATGTCTTCATGTTGTAAATTAATAATGGCTTAAATTTGAACATACCTAATCTACCTAGAGGATGGCAAAGATTTTGGCAGTTATCAAATTTTTTTCGAATTTTTATAGCCAAAGCATTTTATGACGAAATACTTCTAAAGATTTTATTTTTGACCCATTTCTCCTAACATTATATGAAGTTATGAGCCTCAAAGTTCACAAGCTGGGTTTCTAAAAAAATTACCCATATTATGCTGTAGAATTTTTGCATTAGTTTACCAGTGAGCTAACATAGCCGGTTTGCTCTTCGTCTTTACCGATCTTAAATGATTGTAAATTGTATCTATAAAATTTCACACATGATCAAGCAACAATCCGTTTCCTATGGCACCATATAAGCCTAGCTTGGTTACGTCTATTAAATATGCCAAGCACAGCGCGTCTATTAAGCATACATTTATTGCTCCATTACAACACCTGAAAAGTGTGACTCTGGCAACACCTGTGCTCCAAGCTCACGCAGTTTTATGTACATATTCATTTACTCTTTTTCAATTCTTTGTCACTTGACAGCCAATTATGGCTTAGGTCGACAGTTAGACACTTGAACAATGGGAATGCCAAATGGAAAATTATTAGATACAGTCCGCTAGATAAGCTTGCCGCACCGGTGTGTCGCTGCAGATACAAAAGTATCTGTCAGATACTAAAGTATCTACTACTGCCTATGTCGGCCTTGAAGTCGTTAAAGCGCTTGAGCGTATCAAAACAGTGCGAGAAAAGCCTAGTAGCTTATAATTTAGACTGTTTAAGTCACTAATTAATAGCGCACTGCCACGGTTTTGAGTTTTTGTTTATTTGTATAGCATATTATATTATTCGAAATTTGTTATTGTTGTCTGTTGTATGTCAATTTAAATAAATAATTAGCTTATAACAGACTGCCATGCAGTCTGTGCGATTTGTTTGCTGTTTGACATCCAAAGCACGTATCTTTTATTTGGCTGCGTTAAAGATATATGACCTTATAATGTTACCACAAACTGTTGCTTGGTTCTGCGGCGTGAAAACAAAGCCCCAACAAAATCGGGTTTTTGAAAGTGCTACACACATTTTGTTGTATTTCTCTCTGTTTTTATTTTTTTTAATAGAATGTGTTGTATTTTTAAAGCGTGATCACATGCCGGTCCGCTGCACGACTTATAAACGGGTTCGGTAAACTACTCGCAGGCTGGTCCATTGGCAAATTAACAGCTGTTGTTCTTGTTGTTGTTTTTGGGGGCGTTTGTAACAAACTCGATCAGTTTATAATCAGTTAAGTTAGTGCTTTGGGCGTATACGCAAGAAAATACCTGATCTTATTGTGAACTTTGAACCTGAAGTTGCACCTTATGCGTTTTTATGTTGTGATCAAAGTTATAACAAGACATTGACCCGAATAGTTATATTGTGATTTAATGTTTCCCCAAAGCTGACTTAGAGTCAGGTAGCTCAGATGAAGTAGACAGCAAACTAGTTTTAAAACGACAGAAAAGTTTGTGGTTCGTGATCATTTCATCATTTTTTTGCCAAGTTTTTGGTACTTAAAAATATATACATATAAGTTTGCCTTTATAAATGAGATTTTAGAACAACCAAGAAGAGGCTTTAGAATCATATTGAGAAGTAAAAGCCATAAATATAAATAAATACAAAAATATTGAATTGCTATTAGGTGCGCAACTAAGTTCTCGCTGTTTTTTGATGAAAATGTAACTTTAGTATAAAAAAATTGTTATCAATGCCTCATTCAAAGTATTGCCCATCGCAAGCTACAACTTTTTCCCATCTTTCTGGCAAAGTTCGAATACCTTGACGGTAGAAGTGTTCGTCTTTTGAGGCTATCCACGAATCAAGCCATTTTCCGATATCTTCATATATATGGAACTGCTGATTAGCCAGACCATGTGCCATCGAGCGGAAAAAGTAAAAATCGGACGGCGCAATATCTGGGGAATATGGCGGGTGGGGTAGGAGTTCCCATTTGAGCGTTCCCAAGTAGGTTTTAACAGGATTGGCAATGTGAGGCCGAGCGTTGTCATGCAGTAAAATCACTTTTTCGTGCCTCTGCTCGTATTGTGGCCGTTTTTCTCGCAGTGCTCGGCTCAATCGCATCAATTGAGTTCGATACCGTTCCCCAGTGATGGTTTCGCCTTGTTTCCACAGCTCATAATAAACAACACCGACCTGGTCCCACCAAATGCACAGCATAACCTTCGCAGCGTGAATATTCGGCCGAGCCAGTGACGTGGAAGCATGACCGGGTTGTCCCCAAGATTTTTCCTCTTTGGGTTGCTGTAATGAATCCATTTTTCATCACCCGTCACGATGCGATGAAGAAAACTCTTCCATCTTTGTCGCTGGAGCAGTTGTTCACAGGCGAAAAAACGACGCTCAACGTCCCTTGGTTTCAAATCATAAGGAACCCAAGTTCCTTGCTTTTGAATCATTCCCAACGCATGCAATCGCTTGGAAATGGCTTGGCGGGTAACTCCTAATGCTGAAGCAAGCTCTTCTTGCGTTTGGCACGAATCCTCATCGAGCAATGGCTCCAATTCAGCGTCTTCGAAGATTTTGGGTCTTCCTTTACGTGGACGGTCGTCAACATCGAAATCACCGTCTTTGAAGCGACGGAACCAATCACGGCACGTTGTTTCGCTTGGAGCAGCATCTCCGTACACTTTTTGGAGCTCTCGATGCGCTTTTTTTCGAACAGAACAAGAAAATCAACACTTCCCGCAAATTATGATTTTTTGGCACAAAACTAGACATTTTCACACAACCACAAGTAAATAATGCAAAAAGAAATTCACTAATGTGCCATAGTAGTTTGCTTACCATATGCCTAAGCTTCGTTTAAGAAGTTTTGGGTATGTCAAAATCGACCAGAACTTTCTGCTAAAGCCATCTATTGACAAACAGCGAGAATATATTTTCCCGAGCAAGCCTACTAACATTAAGTATACGACTGACCCGCCAAACAACATTGTCATATTGATTTTAAATTATGCTTATAGACCATATCTAGTCATTTGCTCTTGAATTAATTTACTGCATACATAAAACATGTACTGTCTATGCACTTAACTTAATTCTGCATAAATTAAAAGCATTCATCGTTGCACATAATCCTTATCAGCATATAGTATATGATGCTTTTTATTTTCATGACATGCGGTCTGGCCCGTTGACACCTGACCATGCACATAGCCATGGCTAACGCTCTGCTTGGATGACCCTGTTTTTGCACTGGACTAACCAAATTTTATGCTTGGCTTGTCTGAAACAAAGCTCCCTGCCGCATGCAACCCTTTTCCCTAACAGACCTTCGGATGGAAAAAAGCGTTGCCATATCGGCGTGCAATCTGCAAATTGCATTCAGGCATGTCGTTGTGCCAAAACCCAGTACCGGACCCAAATCCCAACCACACACACACAGCTCTTGAGCACACTTGGTAAGTAGTGCAGCGTAATTTATGCTGCGGTCACACTGGTCTCTTCACGCTTTATAAATTTCAAGTCATTTACATAAACCGCTATGGTGAGGTGAGTGTCCCTTTTATTTTTTTCGTAAAGGAGTGAGTGCTTTTAATAGTTATATGTGGCAGTAGTTGGCGTGAGCAATTATTTTAATAAATAATTATTTTTAGTTGTAACTAGGTAAACAAAAACTTGTTACTGTCTAGACCTGTGGTTGACTATAAAGCAGTTCCCGAGTGCAACAGGCTGAAGTTAACATAGATTAAAAATCAGAGAATTAACTTTATCGGATGGTGCGGTGTGCGACGCTTGGATACTCTTTACTCATTTGCACGGTGCACGATGAATATCTGTTAAAATATTTTTTTTAAGTAAATAGGTTGTGGGGTGGTGGGTCTACGAATCTATGAATATGCCATGTACGCAGAACATTTAGGTAACAATTTTTGACATGCCAATAAAGAAACAAAGACCATGGAAGCACAAGATACAGCGGGATTCACGAGGTTCCGCAAGGAGAGAAAGGACTAAGGGAAAAAGGAAGCGCGAGTGCTCTTATTATAAATGTATAGTGGAACGCTATATATATCACAAACGTGTAGCAGACAATTGTATGGCCATAACTTGCCTTATAGCGCCTGATCTGTTAAAATTTCATTTTGTACTGCTCTGCTAAACTAACTCGAGAATATGTCAACATATTTTGGACAACTAGGTCTACAGCTTTTATAATAGAAGATGGCCCCAACAGAAGGTTATGTTGTAATTGTCAGATTTGAAACAAATATTGTATGTTTAGGCATCTTAGTGACTCCACATCAGCAACAAAACATAATACCCTCTACCTTATGATACAAAGGGTATATTAAGTTTAAGCAAGCCGAAAATGTATGTGACATACAGAAGGTGAAGTCGGAGACTCCCCAAAGTTACCTAAGGTATGAGCCGAGTGACTAGATAAGTCGATCTACCCATGTCCGTCTGACCGTCTAAATCAACGCCTAGATCTCAGAGATGGTGAGAGCTAGAGCAACTACACATTTAGATAGGTTAGGTTAGGGCGGCAGCTGGGACTGACGTCCCAACTCACATAGGCAAAAAATAGGCCCGTTGTGATACTGCTACGGTGGACCATTCACTACTCTTCCCCACTCAAGAGGTCCTCTATATGAGATAAGTCCGCCATACGGCGGCCTGGGTGAACCTTAAGAGGTATTTTGGACTCTGTTCGGAGACCTGAGATATATCAACAAGGAAGTGTAACTTTAGAAAGCGGAACATTGTCCTGCACAGTCCAGGACAGTGACAGAAAAGGTGTTCTACTGTCTCCAGCTTCTCCCCATCGCCACAGCTTCTACAGAAGTCATGGGGGTAAGCATTTAGTCTGGATGCATGGATCCCCACCAGCCAATGTCCTGTGATAGCACGTGTGACGGTAGAGCACTGGGCTCTGTTCAGACAGCAATGTTCCTTTGTTCTTTCACGTGTTCGATGTCGGATTCCACCTTTGGTTTGCAAAGAGAGTGAAGTATTTTCATATTCTCAATTTGCAGCTGGCCATGGGTATACACATTTAGATAAGATCTCATATTATGTCACGGGATAAAAGTTTATTTTATTTTTTGATATCGGAGTGGCTTTCATAGAGGTGTTTCAGAGGACCTCGAAAAAAACCAAAAGTTTGTAGATGGATAAATCGTCTGTTAATAGATACCTTTATATCGTAACCAAATATGGCGTTTAAGAATTTTTTACATTTTCCAAGCACTGTATTAAATTTTATCAAAATCGGTTGACTGTATCCTATAAGAAATGTGCAGCTGAGGCACATCGATAGCCTGGAGAATCCAGTGGTGAAGCTGCTTTAGGTTACAGAAGTTGTCATGATTGGCGCCGAAGGTTTAAAATGGCCAGTTGAACGACCCAGTGATAGGCCGAAAATGTACCAAGACGCGGGATTGGAAAAGATATTGGCGAAAGATTCATCTCAAACGCAAAAAGAACTCCATTAGAAGTAACTCAACCAAAAACTATCCACCGTTTGAAATCGTTTGAAATGATTCAAAAATAAGGAAATTTTTTGCAATTTGAACTGAAGCCGAGAGACATTAAATGCGATTAGTGCTTAGAAATAAAAAGTGTATAATCCTGATCCCAAACTGTCTGTTTCGTGGGATTCGCTTGAATCCATTAGTGGAGCTCTCCACGAAGTGAAAGTAATAAGAGTGAGCTGAGCACATAAACAAACATGTGCTCATTACCATTCCTCCAGATACGACAGAATTACTCTCCTATACGACAAAGTTCGTTCGCATGTTGCGGCAACGGTCAAAACCTATTTGGAAACACTTCAATGGGATGCGCTACCCCACCCGCTGCATGAACCAGACATTGCCCCTGGTCTGATTATCACTTTTTTTTTTTTCAAATATAAAGATAGATTTCCTACTACATAGATAGTTTGTAAATCAAGACTACCCTTGACTTTGTTAGTGCAGTGTATAAATAAGATATGGTTCATTTAAAACTACAGACGCCTATTTAAAAACTTAATTAAAAAAGCTTTGATTAAAAAAAAATTGAATGCCAAAAAAACTGCCTAACTTTACGAGCAAACAGCACAGCATTGATTCGCATTTTAGCATCAAAAACAGCGCGAGCAAGCAACACCCAAACATAATTGAATATACTTTTAATTGAAAATCATTACTTCAACCATCCGTGAATGCAATCCCAAACGTGCCCAACTGAAAGTGTCATATATTTTAGAAAAAAAAGTTTTTGCAAGTTTATGAGACGCGGCTTTTATTGTGTAGCCGCGTTTATTTGCCTAAAAGCGTGCAGAACACACTGCTGTACCACAGTGCGTATGAGCAATTCATATTTCACTTTTAATTGAGCGCGCTGCGTTGCGCAAGTGCTGTACACATAGAAGTGACAAACGGCTCTTAAGAGAGCGCCAAAAAAGCAAAGCATATGGCGGAATGCACAAGAGAATTGAAATAGGACTCTCTTAGAATATGCTAAGAGCTTATGGCACAGTGGTGCTATGCGCATTTTGCAGTGCTCAAAATTTTGGTAGTCATATTTGGTTGTTTATGCAGCAGCTTACATGTTAGCTGATATTTTGTGCTCATATGAACATTTTGGTAACTCCCGACTATATACCAAGCGCGTTTGGACTGCCTAAACGCAAACTAGGACTCCCTCATGTAATGCAAGCTTGGCCTTATTGCATGAACTCATTACGTAGCTGTTACATAGAATGCTATGACGTCATTACCTACATAAGCGGCCTCTGATGGTGGCTGCACACACACACACATACACCAACAGAATCTCGGCCATTTGCCTGAAAGAGTTGCCGCCTCAAAGTATGCCGTGCGCAACTAGCAACAGTTGACAGCATAACAGAAGCCGCTGGCTGCCACACGAAGCAACATGCTCTCTCTCATATTACACCCGCGAGAGCCATTTACAACGGCTGTTGCTCCATGGCGTGTAAGTGTATGCGTTTAACAGCAAAGAGCGTGCGGAGTATAAATAGCAGCGTATCCTGGCCACAGGACACAGTCAAACGAAAGACTTCGTAGCAATCGTGCCTGGACAGCAAAGCAAGCTTAGCTGGCCGTTAACATATCTTTATCAGTGTATAGACAGTGAGCGCTAAGCAACTAAAAAATACTGTAGCATACTTTTGGACGCTTGCTTTAAATTCAATTTGTGTGTGCGCGTCAACCGTCGCAGTTTGATTATTCTGTGCGTGTGCGCGTAAAAAACTTCAATTTGATAAAAAGTATCTGAAGGCTACACATTCCTAAAGACACAATGCAGGCCGTGCAAAAATCTGCACATAATAGCAGATGGCTATTAGTGCTGCTATCCATGCTACTAAATGCCGTAAGTCTTTGCATTATTTTTTTATGGACCTACTTTTTGTAAATTTAAATTAACCGCGCTATGCATACAATCAGATAATAAAAAATGCTTTGCTGCAAATCTAGCTGCTTTGAGTTGCTTTATTAAAAGTGTGTGCATTGTCGCGTAAATTTCTATGAGACTTACTTTTAACGTCTCTTTTTTTCTTGCTGACAATTATTATTTAAATGGATTTACGTCAAAAGAAAAAAAGAAAAAAATGTTTTGATCCTTTGGGATAACAACTAAAAGCTGCTGATGAGAAAACAAATATTTTAGCAGCTTTTCTGAGACTCGAAATAGACTAATGCATTTGAAAAAAAAAAGAATGAAATGCTATTTCTAGCTACGCAATTACGCAATAAAAGCACGCAAATAGATTTTTTTTTATTTCCAATAAGAGTTATTTATGGAAACGATATTTTATCCATAAAATATTTATTTAAAATTTATTAAAGCTTGCTTGAGGCTCTATGCTTCAGTAGGACATATAGGAATTGATGATGAAAACTTGCTGATTTTTTTGCAGTAATACATTTTTGATTTAAGTCACTTATTTAATTAATAAGTTGAAAATGAGCCACTATATTAAAAATCAAAGGGACTTAAGAGAGAAAATGTTTAAGAATTTTGAACATACATATTTTTACATTAATTAATTTTTCTTTTTTAATTTTGCAAAAATTATAAAACCGAATTTACTTAAAATTCAATATCTTTACTAATTCAATCCGGTAAATAAGTAATTACCGAGCTCTCAAATGTGTCAAAAATACATTTTGATCTAAATATTTCTCACCTTTAAAAATTTCCGTTCTTGCATAAAAAATAAATGCATGTAAAATTAAAAAAAATATTTTTTTTTTTAAATTGTTTGTCTTACCCTTTTTTTGTACCTTTTTTCTTAAAAAATTTTATTCCTGCAGAGTCCTTTCGAATTGAAAGGTTTTTTTCTTTTTGGTGAAATTCGATATTTATACCTATAAGTTCCGCAAATTTTTACCGATTTTGATGAAAATCGAAAGTTTTTTCAAATAAGTTATTAAAAATATATAGGGTAAGTTTCAAGTTCATATGGTATTGGAAAAAACACAGTAAAATTTGGATGTGGGTTTGTTTATTGGGGCCAAAGTAATGTTTCGTGTCTCTAGCTCTTATAGTCTCCGAGGTTATGATATGCATTTAGCTGTAAAGGACCATTGCACAAGGGGCCCGCGTGGCCAGATTTTGGCCAAAAGCCCTCCTGCTGAAAATCAAAATTTGGACAAAATTAAAATTTAATACTATTTCACACATATAAGGGTATCCCTGTGCAGAAAAAAATTGTAAATTATATTACTGGTTCTTAAGTTATTGGCAATCAAAGTTGACATTTTGTATTTTATGAGCATTAGCGAACATTTTCAGACAAAAAAAAACCTGCATTTACCATGATACATGTAGCTACGAAATCTTCATTCACTTTATTATGTATGAATATTACTTTAGAGAAAAAATAAAATTGAGCTTAAAAACTTTTTGGTTTTTAATATACTCGAGTAGTTATAAAGATTTTGTTGGTTTTTTTATCATTTGGCTACTTTGCTTTAAGGGTACCTCCGACTACCACTCGATATTTGATCGAAAAAATTTTTATAAGTTTCTGCACATGTTTTACAACAAAATGTAATTCCTCCCGATTTTCGGAAATTGAATTTTGTATCTTAAAGTTGAATTTTAAAAATTTACCCCTAGAAAATTTTACTAGTGCTTGAATTTCTAAGCTACTACCTAAAAGTATGCTTCAATAACGATTTTTTCAAAGGTTGTACAATTCTAAAATTTTATAGCATACTTACAATGATGCAAATCCAAAATGTCAAAATTATAAATTCTGACGAAAAAACGTAAAAATGAAATATAGATTTTTGAAATTTTTTTTTATAAATTAAAAAAGTATGCAAAAATATATTATAACAATTAAAAAGGAGATGGATTGGTGATCTCGTCTTTCTGTAATTTGCTTGGAAAGCTGAAACTATTTGAGTCTATAACTCCAAACCCATTCAATATTTTGGGTATAGGCTATTTTTTCAATAAATGAGGAGCTCATAACTACCTCTGCGTGAAATATGGTCTAATTCCAATTAACCGTTTTTTTTTTTAAATTAAGTTAAGAAAACTGTTTTGTTTTTTTTTAATTTTTTCCAACTTTGGTGGGGATTATCTATATCTCAAAAAAATCTGAGGAGGCTCAAACTTCCCAGAAAAATAGTTCAATCTTATAGGAACACGTGCGCAAAATTTCATCACTCTAAAAAAATAATTATGGAAATGACAAGGTTTTGGCCAAAATTTGAAAATCTGGGCCCACAGTGCATTGCACTAATCTAGTATACTCTTTGTACCTATAGGTACAGGGTATAAAAATTATAACAAAAAAATAAAGAAAATAAAAAATAGTCGATTGGTTGAATACGAGACAGTGTCAAATTCGTCTTCTTAAGAAACAATTTTTTATCTATAATGCTTTGAGCAAAATTTTATAGCAAATAAGTCACGGAATTGTGCGGCTCAAAAAAGGTTCCATGTCAGCATTATTCTAGAAACTTCTTTTGTGATGGATACTGGGCATCCATATATGGATATCTAAAGTGACTGCCGTAAGCTGTGGCATTTGCTTTAACTATTTCACATTTGCTAACACGTAAACTATATAGTATGTATGTATTCATAAAAATAACTTTCAAACAAGAAAAAAACAGAGCTGAAACATTTCCACTTTATTAAAGACTAGTTATTTTTTACAAGTTCGAATCTCTTTTGTAACTACTTTCAAAGTGCAATACATATTTTCGATTACAAATGATATTTAATTAAGTTGCAGCGAAGAAAATGCTGTTTGTAACTTTTACTTAAAAACAAGTTTTAGCAAATATTTTTCTCTCTACTATAGTGCGAGCACACTCGAAAACTCGTCAAAAAGCTTGCTGTGTAATATCAGTTTTTCACAAGAATTTAAATTAAATTGTTGAAATGCTGCAAGTCATGCAACGAACAAACTCAATCACTGGGGCGCACATTTATAGCGAGAACTATTACTACAAACTGCCTGTCATGTGCGTATACTTGTTTTTTTTTTAATAGACCGCAGTAGGGGCATTAGAAGCGCTACACATGCAGTTATGATTGATGGCTGTCAGAGCGTGGAAGTTAAGGATTGTGAAGCTACTCTTGACATATGTCAGCCAAAGAACATTCTGACATAGATAATGTCACGCATTCAACATAAATTTTCAATATTGCGTTAGTTGCCACGCGAAATTGCGGCAAAGAATTAAACTGTGTACGTTCCCTGAATGAAAAATTGCATTGACAATTATTTAGCTTTGTGGGACGTGTGTCCCGTTGCGCTCTGCGGCGGAAGTGACAGCTGCGTAGTTGCTGCAAAGCAGCCTGGACAATGGCGACCACAGGCAACTGTTGCAAAATGGCTGCGCGCCGCAAAATTGCTGTGCACAAAAAAAATGCCGGACTGCTCTCATTTTTCATTTCTAATTTAATTGCTCACTTTTGTTGCAATATTCACTTTTGCTGTTGAATTAATAAATTCAAATCGAAGATTTTTGCATAAGTAATTATGAAGTATATGCAAAAATGAGAACATTCGTGGACGATTAATAGCTATTTCTGCAGTAGAACGTGTGGATGAGCTGAACACATGCGGAAACCTTTATTGAGGCCTACACTACAAAAGCCAGACAGCCACTCATGAATCTAAAGTTAATTTTAACACCAGTTTAGTATATAGACTGATGTGAGCATGATAAGCAAAAAAAATGATAACTCGTAGAATGCTCTTCCATGTTCGAACAAAATAAGGAAGTGCGAAAGCTCATTCGATCGAACATGTTGCAGCTTGACGCCAAACTAGTTTGATTGAATTTTTGGCAAGCATGATCGAGCATATCTGATGCAGCTTTTTTTGCTCGACTTTGAAGTGTCCAGAGAACAGGATTAACAACTACAAGTTTGAAAAAGAAGTTTTAAATAAATTTGAAACAACTATTAAGAGAAAGCACTTAAGAAAGCAACGTTGACCAAATTGATTAAGTATGCTCGAATTGACAAGTAAAGATAACTCAAGATAGGAGAGGTGATAGTAAATAGATGCACTTCGAAGAAATGCAATTATCAGGGCTGTTATAGATTTAGAACTCTGATAGTATCATGTAAAGCAAACCAGAGTATACGAGATTAAAAGGCTAAGGAGCTATATAAACGAGTTGCTCTAGAAGGCATGAGCAAAGTATCTTTTTTAGGAAGTTCTGTGGAATCAATAAGAACAAGTAAGTCGAATAATTGGTTTCAATCATCAAAATGTTTTCGCATAGATTAGGCATCTCCAAAATCCTTGTGCCAGCTGCCTTAGCAGGAAAATTACTCGCATGATTACCTCTTGGAGTAGAAAATCCGTTTCTGTTTGTCTCCATGCTTAAACAAGTACTGAAGTCAATGGGTGATGGGTCCAACGACTATATGGAGGTCACATTTCTATAGCGAGCCGCTCGATGCGAGGCGGACGCCAGCCGCACCAAACCTGAGAATTGCTCTTAGATTCCGTATTCACCTTCGACCTCACCTTCAAGGGAGGCTCTGCCAGTAGCTATGCTACCGACGGCATCGCTCTTATGATCATTATACGTACTGAGAACCTTAACCACGTCAAGCTAGCAATTCCCAAAGGGGTGAAATGTTCTACGAATCAAAAGACAATTTTATAGGGCGAAATTATTCAAAACAAGGTCGCAGTCGCGTATTTGAATCTAAATTTAAGTCACCAAGTACAAAAAGAAGCAATTGCTATTGTGCTATGCTGTCCTGGTAGAGAAACGATAATACAAGTAATATAAATTTTCTGCATCAAATAACCATAACCATACAACTTTTGCAATATTGCTTAGGAAACTTACTTACTTAAAGGACTCCAACTCATGAGAACAAAAAAGTGAACATGAGAACAGACCTCACAGCTAACCTTTTGCGACTTTTTCGCAAAATATTGCAGACAATTTATTTTAAATTTTACGCAGCTGTTATTAATTTACACGTAATTCCACCTGGGGATTTGGAGCAGTTTAATGTACTTGTAGCTTTACGGAATTAAAATTGTTAAAGTTTTTTATTTTTTTTTGTAAGTTTAACTTTTAAAGAAAAGTTTAGCTTTTAATTTAGCAGCTTTTCTAAACTGGTCTGTCGAATTCGAATTTTGGGATGCCATGGGTAAGGGCTACCCGTGAACATAACTTAAAAATAAATCACATATTTTTAAACGTGTTCATGAAGCTCTAAGCCCACACTTCATATCGGAATGCAAGCTATCTGTTAATATTGGCAGCTTTGGCTTTTGTAGCTGCTTCTGGCAGCACTAACAATGACGAGGCCAAATCCTTGTAGAGATATTCAATATAGAATGTTTATGTACATGTTCCAACCCGTAGTGTGTAAAATAAATCGCAGATTGCTTGACATTTATTAAAAGCGCTGGCTGCAGCATTTAAACCGTGGCACATGTAAAAGTCTGGTCTTGCCGACGTTGAGATACCCTCTGCTATTATATTATGAGGCAAGGTGCGCATAAAAATAATAAATACAAATTTTCTCGCTTGGGACTCAAAAAGCCACTTAAGAAAGAAAAATGGCACTCGATTGGGACTCGCTTCGATTTTAAGTATTGGCCAACATTATACATTTTGTTAATATTTGTCGCATTAGTTATTTAGTGTCCTGTGTGACTACTGCTGGAGCAAAGGGCCTCGGATTGTATCGAATATTATAATACTAATCGAAACTTGGTACAGATTATGGCAGTAACTTTGCATTTGAAGAAAATATTTGGTGGTGGAAGGGAACAGGCGGTAAAATTTAAGAATTTTCCAAATTTATCAATTTCTTTTTGTATTGTTCTTCATCACTTGACATTAAAGCGATCCCTCTTGCGGCTTTCTTGTGGGTTCCAATCAAGGCTTGTCGGTAAACTTCTGTAACATCTTTTCGTTATGGTTCCCTGACCTGAACCTATACGTAAATGAAGTGAAAATCTCATGTTTTCCCCACACATACTTCTAGCTCTTATACTCTTCGAGATACGCAGACAAGTCTAATTTGTTCTGTCCTCTCGATCGTATTGTAGTCAACTTTACGGGTCTTCCGCGCATCCTGCTCTAAGCAACACAAATTAGCACAAACTTAATATACCCCTTACCTTAAGGTACAGTGTATAATAACAATACAGTAGCTTTATATAACAACAAACACACATAGCAAGATTTCTAACTAAATATACACACAACTATGCAAATAGTGCTGGAAATATTTTCACGTGTTGCCTTTTGTTTTATTGTGCAATCTTGCACCCGGTGGATATAGCTGTCGCCGCCAGAGTTGTTGCATCAACGTAATTTCAATACAAATATAACTACATGGCCTGATATGTGGCATACATGGCGTATGCGTCACACACGCTCAGCATGCGTTTGAGATCGATAGATGCACAGTATCATTAAGCTACTGCTCAATGTGCTGACTTTGTTACCAAACCACATTACGTTACACGCTTCATTGAGTTAAAAAAAGAAAAAATAACGCATACGCAACGTTGCCAAACAAATCTAGCAGAAATAATCAACTGAAATGCAAATACGTCAGTTCATTATCTAAGCAGGCAGACACAGCTTACAGAGCGTGGACTCTGTTACGCACGCACAGCCCACAATACCCCAAACACAAAATCACAAAAATATAGCCCCCTCTGCCACTCACCCCCCAGGCAAAACCATACATGTGTGTTTGAGATAAAATTATACGACCTAAGGTGCGCCATAAATTAAAGCCTGCAAATGAAATGGGCTCCACGGTCTCGTGTGTAATTGACAATTGTTTGTGTATACTTCACACCTGAAATTAAGCATGTACATGAGAAGAAAAGTAAATGACACTTGTGTACAGTCAGAGAGTCACAAGGACTCGCAAACAACCGACATACGGGCATATACAAATACTCACACATGTCATGGCGTCAAATGGGACACAAACTCTTGACTTTTGAGTCACTTCTGCAAATTAATTTTGGCTTAAATATACCCTTTTTGAGAATACGTTTTTAGCGACTGTTTTTTTTTCACTTCGGTTTTTTAAAGCTAAAACTCTATACTTTAAAGTCCTGCTGGATCTTTTTCGAAATATTGAAATATTTATACCATTATTTTTATTATTTTTCCAATTGGTGAAGTAGTTGGTCCAAATTTATTTTTTCCCAAATGATTGATTTTTTTTTCGTCATAAAAAGTTAATTTGTGTTTTGAGGATTTCCCGAGTTTTTTTATCTATAAAAAAAGCTCTCAAAAACCATTTTGTACGGCAGATGGTCTTAGTATGGCTTTTATTTAAGTATTTTTTTAATAACTTGCCATTTGGCGTGTCACGGCTTTGTAGTCCTTTAACTTATAATTCATTTTTAATATTTAATTAGGAAATATTAAACTTCAAAATTACAAAATTTTTTATTTTGAATATTTATTTTATAAGAATTTATTGTAATGTTTGACGTCTCTAAAAAAATATTTTTAATTAAAAAATATAAATATAACTTCGTAATAATTATTCTTTACATATTTTAATATATTTAATAAATAAATATTAAACTTGAAAGGTAAACAATTTTTTATATTGAATATTTATTCTATATAATATTATAAGAATTTATTTTAATATTTGTGGAATTTTTTGTACAAAAAAAAACATTAAAATAATTTCGTTTCGATTTTTATTTAACATATTTTAATATTATTTTTTAATATTTAATTAGTACATACTTAAAAATTTCACTTCAAAATTAACATTAACAATTTTGTATATTATATAAGCATTGAATATTTATAATATTATTAATGTTATAATTATTTATTTTAATATTGAAATCTTAAGAAACTATTTTTTTAATTAAAAAAAACACATTACAATATGTTTGCTTTGATTTAACATATTTTAACATAACATCATCTACGGAAAGGACTAGAGGGATTTGTCAGAAAATAAAAATAGTCATTAACCATTAAAAATACATAAGAAAATTTAAAATACTTTTTATAGGAAACTAAAAAATAAAATTGAAATCCTTATTGACAACTTGGCTTAAATTAAATACTCTAGAAATACTCAACATCTTGGTCACAATTGACTAAAAAGTGAAAATCATTTTTGAACTGAAATTTTTAGGAATACTTTTTTTACCTATGAGTATTTAATAAATAAAAATTTTCAAAAACTTTTTTATTTTTGGCTTAACATTTTTTTCAACACTACAATATATACAGAAAGGATTACAAGGACGTGTTCTTGAAAAAAATTTGCCTTCAATAAACTCAACAAAATAAGAAAATTACAAATTGTGTTTTATAGTTTTTCAAAAATTATATTTTTTTTATATTACATATACATTTTTTTAGTTTTTAAATTTTTATATATAAAAACCCTTCAAAAATACTCAGCAGCTTAGTCACACAGTTCACAAAAGTAAAAAGTATGTTTTGTGCTGAAGTTTCCGGAATACCTTTTGTTATGAGTTGAACTACAAAATATTCTGCAACTTTTTTTTTTTTGTCTATCGTGTTCTTTAAAATTACAAAAAATAAGAAAGCACTACAAAGATATGTTCAAAAAAATTGTGATCTACGTAAGATAAATTTAGATAATAAGATTTCCAAAAATTAAACATAAAAAAAAAATATTTTTCTTTCAAATTTTTCAAAAATTAAGAAAAAAGATTTTTTTTCAAATTTTTCAAAAATTAAAAACAATTTTTTTTTAATTTTTGAAAAATTTTTTTTGAAATAGTAGTAATAGTAAGTAATAATAATAAAAAAATTTTTTTTTCAAATTTTTCAAAAATTAAAAAAAAAATTTTTTTTAAATACTTCAAAAATACTCAGCAGCTTAGTTAAATGGAAAAATATGTTTTGGCCTAAAATTTTTAGGAATTTTTTTTTAACTGTGAGTGAAAGTTTTTAAAAATCGTTGAGCTAGTTTTTGCTCTGGCATTTTTATAAAACTTTCTATACAAAAATACGAATTATCACTTATAGGTGATATTGACGTAACAATTTAATTTGGATAGTATTTGTTTTAGTAAAATTTGCTCAATTAAGTTCTATAAGTTTTCGTGATATCGGCATTCATATTCATGCTGATCATACTTTTTTAATTTTTTTAGAGTTGGCAATGCTGTGTTCAAACTTTTACACACATTTTTAAAAATCTACCATAAGCTGCCCTTTTATTATTCGGTTGAAAAAAAATCTTTGAAAATTCAAATATTTCTAGATCCCTGCTGAAACAAAGTCGAAGTTCTATTAATCGATGCAAAATTCTTTAAAAAGTGTAAACGAAACGCGTTTTTTGTAAGCAAGTGTTATTTTGCGCTGTTGAGCATCAAATGTTTCTGTCTTCCTGAAAGTATGCAAAAGTTTAATGTCTTAAAAGAATTTTTAATTTTTAATATGTCTGCAATTCGTTCCCGAGTTACTTATCTTTGAGCCATTGATTAAGCTATTTTTTATTAACTTAAATAATTTACTGAGTTGAAATTAAAAGGAAAGGATAGCAAAATATTTACGGTGCAGGCAACAAGAAAATGCCGCCGAAAGAGTTCTTTGAGGAATGCAAACTTTAAATATTTTGCATTCTACGCACAAAAAATTTGTTATCCTTTGGCGCTTACCTAACTCCTGCCAAATTTGCCATTTGCATATTTTCCGCAGCATGCCTTTGTTTCTTAGAATTTCTTGACGTTGTGCAAAATATGCAAGAAAAATCTAATTTTTTGTTTTGCTGAAATGCCTTTAGGCGACAAGCGTTTGAACAAGGATATTTAAATTGTGTTGTGGGAATTAGCTAAACAAACGAAATAAAAAATTATATTGAAAAATTTTGCGTCTTATTTCGACTGTTTCTCCTCTCGTTTGTATGTTCTGCCATTTATTTGGCGAGGAGGTACTAATAATTGGAGACTCATCAATGCAGCCAATAATATTATACACTGGTTGGAAAGTAGATTTTTAAGGCATGAAAATTATTAAATATAGATACTATGTATTATATTAACAATTAGCTGCTTGAGAAACATAGATATGGGCGAAAATTACTTTTTAAATTGATTTCTTTGAATTTGATGTTTATTAATATGTAAAGAGTTCACGAGATGGATTCTCGAAAAGAGAAAAATGCTTAGTCGCGCAATTTTTATAGACATGCGTGTATATGCGTTGCACTTTTTATGCTCTATTTCGGTAGAGGTTAATTGTAGAAGACATTGTTTTCGACCAATTTTATACAGAATTCGATTTTATAAAAAACCTTTGAATATTTAAATAAAAGGCACATTGTACTATGGTGGACATTGAAGGAGCCATCAGTAAAATAAGCATGCTTCCAAGGTATTCAATTTTTTGAAAATTAAGAAAACTTCAGATTATGGAAAATAAAAAACAATTTTAATTTTTCTTATCATTGTTTGTTTTAAATTCAAAATTGTATCTTTCCCTATGCCGCCACGACTCCGACTCAGGCGAACTAAGTATTGCAACTTGTCCTCGTATTTTCATTGAGGTTGATGATTATAAGATGGACTTCATTATTAAATAACTTTAGCTTGATTAAAGTCCGCTAGGTTAGAATTTACTTAATAAAAGTACCCTCCATTTTTGCGATTGCAAATTTGTAACAATTTTGCGAGAACTTTGTGGATTTGTTTAATTTTTATTAATTTAATTATAATTATTGTTCGCTTATACAAAATTGCCTCATACTTAAATTGTCCGCTAGAGGGAGCAATAAAAGAGGACTTGTGGCAACACCGAAGTAGTATTGCCGATAGGCGAGAGAGCGATAAACTCTTCGTTTTGCTGTCATCGCCACGAGCCATTATCGAGATGTCTATCACCGCTATATCTCGATCGTCTCCCGCCAACAACACATTACACTTCGGCGCGTCATAACTTTGTATTTTTTAATGTTAAGGGGTATACGCAGTTCGAAAAATTTCGCGTGGAATGACAAAACTTTATATCCCATTTGTGATTTTTTTTTTATATGAAGTTTTGTCCCGCGTGAAATTTTTCGAACTGCGTATGGGCCTTTAATAAAGATATTAGTTATTATTAGCAATCAATGAGTTTGATTGCTAAAGACTCACGCTTAGTTTATTATTATTTTCCACGAAAGACAGCAAGAAATGACTTGAGGAACAATTCAAGCTCAGAAAACAATAAAACGGTACCACTGTGCATTTATAACCTGTAGCTTTTACATTTTGGCAACTCTGCAAATTGTCTGTCTGCCATGCATTCCAATTTGTATCTGACTTAAGCTCCCATTGTTTCTTTTTTTTCCAATATATACTTTGTGTGTTGTATCTTGTATCTGAGAGGTTGCTCGTGGGAGCGCTTCTGTGGATTGATTGCTTGCAGATAATTTATGTGCCGAGGTCGCTCATGTAACGTTAGTAGATATTAATTGAAAATGTTTGGCCGATGTTTGACTGTCGTCTGTCAACTTGACAACATTATTACAACTTTTGAGCAAAAAAAAAAAAAATTTAACAAAGATGGACGTCAACGTCAGCTTATTGATTGTGTCTGCTGCCCCAAAAACATAACCAAAAAAAAAAACCAATTGATGATGTGCCAGCTAAAACAGCTGCGATTAGAATGCAAACTATTTGGGTGTAACCCTTCCAGCATGTCCATAATCAATCACAGGCACCTGAGCTGATCCTTTTCAGGCCAGCTATCTAGATATCTAGCCTTTTAACATATTTGTGTATGTTCCATTACACATTTGTTGCTCTTTGTAGCTTTGGCATTTGGTCTGTAATTGCTAGAACGCCCACCGTGTAGTACTCACATGCCACATAAAAGTGGCGTCCCTTGACTTTGTGACATTCCGCAACTTGCCACGTTTTGCATGTGGGCGTTTAAAGGCTGTTTAGTTTTATGAAAGGATTCCCTTAATGCCTGTTACAGAGACATTCCGTGTTGAATGTTAAAACATACGGATAATTGTAGTTGACGACCGTGCTAATGGTTACGGCTAAATGTCAGTGAGAGTGCAAAGATAGTAACGCTTACTTGAATGTGGGGCTGGTCTAAATGGTAAATAAAGTTAATGTTTTGTCCTGGGAACGCATTGTTACAACAAAGCGTATAATTGAATTTGGCAATGCTTAGTTTATGGAAGCGGAACTAATCAGTGTTGGCAATGTCGGTTGTGCCTGGAAAGCATTTGCATATAACATTGCACAGTTTTTCAGGGACAGTCTGGTGCGGTCAACGAACTGGACTTACTCTTAGTTTAAGAATTTTAGCCGCTCCAAATAGCTGCGCCTAGAGGGCTTGGAGTATGGAGAAGAACGTCTGTTGATCATCTCCCGTGATTGCTCTTTTATACTAGCAGTTAGTTGAAAATCATAGGAAATGGTCCAAAGTAAATGTTCTTCATAATGTGTATTTATTGAAAAGTATGAATGAAAAACGTAGATAACAATTTTTTGAAGCTTTTCGGAATGTCTTTTGTTGTCTTCGTTGGTAATTAGCAATGGTTTTGCCTTCACAAGATCAATTTTATAGCTGAGCTTGTCCGAATTTTTTGTATACTTCTTTACTTACCACATACTAATTTTCAAAAAAAGTATGCTACCTTTAAGAAAAATACAAATTTTGGGGTACCCAACTTTCGTTTTAATTAAAAAAATTACTTTTGGGCTACATTTAAATTTAAAAAATTTTTGACCTAGGGTGGGTCATTTGTTGGTTTTGTTTGTTTTTTCACAGAACGACCATTTTGATAGTATGCCTGTACTACTTTTATACGTTGTTCGCTTATTAAACGATTCACGACTTAAATAAAATCCACTTTAGACGGATATGTTCCAAAATATGAGTGTTAAACAACCAGACCAACGGATGACCCACCCTATATTATATGAGAACTTATTTGATTTGGTCAAAGGATACGAATTTAAGATGTGCAGGCGGTCTTAGGCTTATTTAACTGGACCTTAAAAATAAGAGCCACAAGCATCTCTGCTATAAATATTTAATAATATATGCCCATATATCACTTAGCGTAAAGCTTAAAATTTTAAAATTCTCAAATCATTTCTTGTGTGGCTTTTGTACCAACCACTTCAATACTTTAAATTCCTAAAGCACACAATTGACCAAAAATGTGTTAAAAAACAAGCCCGATAAATTTCAAATATTTTTTAAACAAAACCCATCGAAATATTTCATTGTCATAACTTAAGCACATTGTCCCAAGCTACAGTCAAATTAATTACATATTGTCCTTCTAATGCCAGGCAATGACCGTACTACAATGGCTGCAGGCTCACATCGAGCCACCCAATCTCAACGGACAAATAAAGTGAAAGCACGTAGGGAACTCGAAACTCACGAAGACCAAAGCACTTAAGATTTAATACGAAACAAAATAACATTTTTTTTTCGCGTTAAAGAAAAGCCAAATGAATGTAGCAACAAACTGCGTCATTAAATTACCGCAAGCGAAACACCAACGAGCAAAGAAAGAATAAAAACAACAGCAAAGCAAGTAGGGTGCTGACGGTTGGGAGATGACGACTTTTATGTACACTTTATCTTGCTTTATATCTAAAGTTTTCAAACGATTTGGATGCAACCCGAAGCATAGATTCGCAAGGTACAAAATCATCAGGAGCAGAAAAGATACTTTTATTCTTGAGATCACATACCGATTTTGAGGATTTCAGCTTATTCACAAAAAGAGGACGGTTGGAAATTTGAAAATTTTTGTACATATCGCCAAGAGATCTCAAACGTTAATCATAAGCATGATAATAGATATATAATAGGGTAAAAGTTGATAACAACAAAAAATAACCCTAAGACGACAGGGATTCTGGTAAAATTTCCACATTCTAACATTTTTGATTTTCAAGACACAGCCAAAACGGATGGACGCATAAACAGAATGATAGACAGGGATTCGATAATGGATTTTTTTTGTCATTCTGATAACAAACCAAATTTTTGTAATCTTCTTCTCAACAAGCCTCATTTTTCGCCCTAATCTAAACTACACCTTACCATTTGAATGCAGGGTACAAACAAGGATGCCCAAAGGCGCTACACGTAGCAATGGCCACAGAACAAATTGAAATTGTCGACCTGTCGACTGAGCTGTCTGTGATAATAATATTTACTGATGGCACGATGCCAGGACCTTAATCCGCTCAACAGGCCAGCAGACAAGCTCGATATACCTGGCTACTTATATAAATTTGTTGTGGAGTGTATTTTTTTGTACAGAGCCTGAGTGCAGAGCAACAAAACGGCCTCGAGCTTTTGGCTCAATGTCAATAAGCCTTGGGGTAATTTTTCGTGAAAATGTAAATCAGCCAATCTGTCCAACGGGCTGTGTAGCCCATAGTACTGCTGCACAGTGGGCGTTGGGCAGCACGATTGTTTTATGCCCATAGCATAATTTTACGCCCAATTAGCTGAGAACTGAAATTCCGTGCAGCAACAAATGCAGAAATTTCTGTCAATAACAATTGAATCGTTTTTTTTTGTTAAGGATTCAATTACGATTTTCATTTGGCTGCGTTTGATGTTTTAATTAAGTTGGCATTGATTTTTATTAAGGCTGTAATTGAATTTGGTTGCAATTTCACTTCATATTGCCAGTCAAAGGATTGTTTAAAAATTAAAGAGCTCTTTACGTTTAAATAGCTGGCATTGAAAAATGCCAATAATTTTACTAATGATAATACCTACCAAAAAGAGTTGTTGTCATTTGCAGTCTCAAGTTTAGATTATATTTGAAGCTTATTAATTAGTTGACATAATGTGTAGCTAAGTTGAGCTCTTGTTGAAATTTAAGAGCCTGAAGGCTGCCAGTAATGCCTTTGAGCTGGCTAATGGATGTGTCAATCATGGTGATGGCTATGTTTACGCTAGATTGGATTGGTCGAGAGCCACTCAAAACAAAGGAACTTTGTTTGGTTGACTCTAAAAGCCGACAAAATGACTCTACTAAATGTACTTTCTGTTGCACGAACATCAAAGGTGCTAAATTTTTATTTCTAACACAATTTTCTCTCTGTCAACATAAGCTATATTTTTTAAGGTTGATGCTGTTGTTGTTAGTTTCTTTATCTCCTTAAGAAGCAGAAGAAGGTAGACACTGACTTCTAAAAAAATTTTGTATTTTATTTGTTTTTATTATATATATTTATTTCATTTTATTTTTAAAATACTCATATTTTTGCATGTTTTTTTTTTTTCGAGCCCCGCATGTGCATTCTTTTTAGTCTGTTCCTAAAAAAAAGTTTTTAAATTGAAATAATCTTGATTTTTTTCTTCCCAAAGTTCTAAACTTAAGCGCCACCTGGGGGATTCATTAAACTCATGTAAAGTGTACTCAAACCGCAGTCAGAGAACTTAGTGCCACTGTTTTAGCCAAATTAGAAAGCAAGAATATTTTTTTTTTAGCCCGAAGACAATGTCTGTAGCGTGCTTTGCTTCATTTGTTACAACAAAAATGTGAAATTTTACAGGGAATATGAGAAGCAAGGTCCGCCATTTTATACATTCATTTTCTACGCTATATTTCCGAGGCACATAAAATGCGCTTTTGTTGGTTTAGGACAGTCTGTTGATGCTTGGTTTGAGGGGTGGAGTGTGCCATGGGTTGCTTAAAAACTTGCAATTTTTGTTTGGCATCCATTTGCAAAACTTAAAGGCTGCATGTGTAAAGAGACAGGAAGAGCGAGAGTAAGAGCACGCAGTGGCAGCCATTTTGCATGTAACATTTTATAGGCAAGCATTAAAGTTGAGCGCATTTCTTTTAAAAAAAATATTTTGAAGCATACTTTTATGGGCTTTATATATGGGTTGAAGTTCTTTACATGCTGCCATGAAACTGTTGAATGAATTGGCAGTTTTTTGTATACACAACAAATCGTATATTATTATATATATATGTATAAAGATTACAAAGAGTTTATTTCTTGTTGTTGTTGTTGTAGATTCATGCATATTTGTTTTGCCAATCAGTTCAGCTCAGTTGAACAAATAATAACAAAGGGGCAGTGGCAATATTTTTTGAGTTTCACCGCAGCCCGCATAAAAATCAATTCCATTCTATAACAATTTTTTTTTTTGCTTTGTCATCTGACGATTTATGATGTTGGAGAGTGAATTTATTGCATTTGTTTATGAATATGCAAATATTTTCAATGAGAAACCCAACAACTGAAAAATGCTTTTCACGCATTGAATGACGCTTAAATGTGCGCAAAATGGCGGTACAAAAGAAAACAAGTCGATTTGTTACTCATTGTGTTGTGTGGTTATAACATAATAAGTTCTATGGTTGCGCTAAGCGGAAATAAATTTGCAATAAAACGTGGGTTGGCAGCAGGTTGACATTCAGCTGGGCAAAAACCAGGTAGCAGGTTTTTTGTGGTCGCAATTTAAGAGCTTTAAGTTTGAGTGGTAGAGGTTAAACATATGAAACAATCATTTACTTTAGATTTGTGCAAGCTCTTGATTTGTTAACTTGTGCTTTATGAGCTTTATGGAGTTATTTAAGTTAAGCAAATGCCATCTGTTGCAGTGAAGGATAAATGCAGTAGGGTTTTTAAGGCGCCTTTAAGAAAAACTACTACCACTGGATTATGCTTCTACTTTTGGAGCATAGTGCCTCTTTTAAAAGAATACTACTCATGGGATATTATGTATTGTAGCTTTGTCTTTTGGGCACTGCAAGTATTTCCAATGTTTAAATTATGCAAAGGTTCCAAAACTATTAAGAAGGACCCGGATGCGAGATTACTAATATATCTTTCAGTGTTTTCTCTATATGATGGGTCCCAAGCTTTGCTTAGCTAAAAGGTAACTGATAAGAAGAAGACATCACGAGGAGGCTATGCATCAAATTGGTTACAGATATTCATTTATGTCTATTGTAACAGAATCTGACAGGGTGGGTCTGCTTATGAATGAGAACACAGCCAAGTATATTTATTTATGAGATTACCTTTAAAAACTATTCTTTTGCTTTTATTAAGGATTTTTTCTACTTTGATTTCGTCTTTCTGTTATATCGAAGATGTCAGTGTAGAGATCAATCGGAGAATTACTCTTGTCAATCGAGTCTTCTTTGGTCACTGTAGGCAATTGGAAAGTAATGTGAGGCGACAATTGGCCGCCTCAAAACAATTTACCTATATTGCGAACAGGGCCAAAGGTAAACTGCTTGCACTGCTTGGTGAGAGTAGCGGTGAAAGAGCGCCTGCTGGTGAGAGTAGCGGTGAAAGAGCGCCTACTCTCACCAAAACAAGTTAAAGTATAGCGACCTTTAGATTGGCACGCCCATTATGGTTTAGTATTAGTGCGTGGACTGAATGCATTAGTGTATAGGTGTAAGTGAAGGTAGTAGGTGATAGGTATAGTGTAAGATATAGCGAACTCTCTCTTATCAATTAGAGTAGGTATATAGTGCCATTTCGGATTTCTAAGTATAGGGTATTGGGGTGTGATCGAGGCCAATATAAGGCAGATCGGCAGACAAATCGGCATGAGTCTTGATCAGGGAGTGAAAAGCGGAGAATCATGGTCTGTTAGGGGAAAGAGATGAGTTTCAGTGAAGGAAGGGTATCAAAGACAGTGCCGCAAATTAAAAGTCAAGCAGATAAAGAGCTTGCGGTTCAGCTGGCTCGATCATATTATGCACCTAGGGTGAAGAATCTCCAGCGAGTATGAATTTTAACTAGGAAGCTGTAGAAACCCTCCGAAGATGTAGAACACACCTCCGGTAGTGGTCAAGCTTATAGTTTAAAAGTTATAAGGCCTTGACGCTTAATAAAATTGCGTATACGCAATGTAACAATATGAAAGGCGAAGGTGGACGAGACCAGATCGATTAAAAATGTGGTGCAAATGTTATGCATGGTATTATCAAAACGACCAAGCTAGAGCTTTGTACAAGCACTCCAAGTCTTTATTCCAAAAAACTAGGAAACTTTCCTAACATTAGTGATATACCCCTATCATTGTGTCGTCCTCGAATCGACAGAAACAATTATAATTTTTTTTATCTAATATCCCTATTATTATCCTTATTAAACTTTTCTAAAGCAAAAACTTCTACACTTTTTTCACTTCTCAAACAAGCAACCTATTAAGTCAAGTGTACTGTATCATTTTCCAACACTTGCTTGTACACAGCTAATCCGGCACTTATGTGTTGCACAGCTTTGCAAGTCATAAATTTTAAGTCTCCTTCTACATGCACTTCAAACAACAACACCTTCAGGACTTTATTCCAAGAATTGCTTATGACAGATAAGCCAACAAAAATATTTGAAAGGCTAAAAGCACGCACAAACTTGCATTTGCTCCTGACACACTCACGCACACTGGTAGCTCCTACGTCCACATTCTAAGCCCCACACATTTTAGACACATTCCGGCATGTGTGGACACATGAATGCACATAAGTATCTAGTTGTCAATTTTTGTCTAAGATTTACGTAGCATGCGGGTCGGAAGCTTTTGCCGCCGGCGAGCACATCCGACTAAGACAACAAATTCCCACACTACCTTGGCTTTTGCCCAAGCACTTGGCATACACGCTTATTAAAAGCGGAAGCTTTGTTTTTTGCCGCTGGGCTTGGTCGTGAATCTCACACACCAGCGCGTAATATGTTCGCTAAGAATCTTTACTCTGGCTTTCTGCTTAGTTTTTGGTTTAATCCTTTCACTTGAGAGACCATTTTTGTTGCTTGAGTAATTTGAGCTGGGGGTCTATAGCTTTTGATTTTAAAAGCTGAATTTTTGTTATAGAATGCACTGCATTTTTAGTTAAGAAATTTAAAAGAAATTTAAGATGCTTAGCAATAAAATGCCGACAATTTCGGGTCTTTTGTTACCTCAGCCACTTAATCTAGCATCTACTTTCTACGCTACTTAGTAGTTTAAGAGATAGATTCTTATTAAGCTAAGGTATCCATCTTAGAGAGACTTTATTCCATAGTCCTAGATGTTTACAGAACCACGTTTTTGTTAGTTTGATAGTCACATTTTGGGTGACCCCATTTGGTACAACTTGTTGATGTCTACATCATCTGCTTTTGCAAAAACTGGTTCCCGTCCAAAGCACTCAAAGCCTACTCTTCAGCCCAATTTAAAAGGGTAGCCTTCTTGTCTCAATTAAGGCAGCTTCCTAAAGGTCCTTCCAAATATTGACAAGCCTGCGTGTTCAACACAATTAGCCTAATCCTTGAAAAGTAATTTGACCTTCACCCACTTTAAATAATGTTGCGCATATTATTAAATTCAATTAAACATTTGCACATTCTAAAAATAGCGCATACGCCCGCTGGTCCGCATGCTGATAAATACATAAATGTGAAAATATAATATTAAAATATGTGCCAACAACCAAAGTTGATCCTTAAAATTATGCAACAATGAAGCAATAAATTTGGCTGCGTCTGTCTGATAAAAATTTTCGCTTCCGGAGTGCTCCAAATAATTTGCACCTCCAGGCGCAAATGCGTCATACATTGACGAGCCGTAAATTGAGTGTAAATTATTGCGGCAATTTAAAGTATCTTAGGGATTGCTTTCAGTTCCAACTGCCGCGCACTTTATTTTATTGTGAATGCTATGAGTTAAGTCTAAGCGGATTTCGTTCTTTTCTTCGCTTCGTTGCAGGCACTACAACCACGCGTCTTTGCTGTCAATGCCACGGAGGATGTGGCCAATGTATCGCCCTGTGAGCTGGAGTCAATAATAAATCAGTTGGTGAATCCCAGTTCCGAGTATCAGCTACATGTAAGTCTTGCCCACAAAACAAAAAAAAAGGGATTTATTGCTTTTATTTATAAAACGGCAGCAGGTGCTGCTTCAGTTAGCCTCGGCTTAAAGTTTAAATTATCTTTAAATAGGCCTCAGCTTTACGTAATCAGCTTAAGAACATACTGCGTGAACGTCAATTGGCTGTGGGTGAGGAGCAACCGCTGGGTCCCTATGACTATAATGATGATGACAAACGCTCGGTGGCTGCACTGGCTGCACAGGGTCTAATACACAACAGTGCTGGCAACTCCAAGCGCAGTCTGGCTACACTGGCCAAAAATGGTCAGCTACCCACGCCTGATCCCGAAGACTATTCCGATGATGCCTCATCTGAGTTGGGCGAGCAAAAGCGCTATATTGGCTCTTTGGCACGTGCCGGCGGCATGCTTACTTATGGCAAGCGTAATGTGGGCACTTTGGCACGCGATTTTCAGCTGCCCAATGGCAAACGTAATCTGGCCACCATGGCACGTCTGGGCATGCTACAAAGCGCACCGGGCACGCACCGTGAGCACCCTAAGCGTAATGTGGCAGCTGTGGCACGTTATAATTCGCAACGCATGGGCGCTGAGAAGCGTAATCTGGGCGCGCTTAAGGGCTCTCCGGTGCATGGTGTGCAACAGAAGCGTGAGGACGAGGACATGCTGTTGGATGGCTATGGTGCGGGTGATACAGCCGCGTTGCCCATGCAAAGCTATTGGTGGTATCCCAGTTATGCTGGCTATGCTGATCTGGACTGGAATGACTATAGACGCGCCGAGAAACGTTTCTTGGGTAAGTAGTTTGGGCAATCGCTTTAAGCTCTAATACCTTTGAGTACGTGATTCCTGCTTGAGCACCTAGTTAGTAGGTATCAGGCACCAAAATTTGACAACGATTTGAATGTATATATTTTTTTATTTGATTATAACATAAATTACTACACCAACAATAAAAAGATACCTCAAAGGATCCCGAGTTGTTTGGCATAGAGAATGGCAGTCAGTTGCAGTCCGATGCCAATGCACTGCCAGAGTATGAGGAGGATGCCAATCAACTGGACGCGGAGCTGCAGCCCCAGGCGCAGAAGCGTCATATTGGTGCAGTTTATCGATCCGGCTTTTTGCCCACCTATCGCTACTTGCGCAGCACCACCGGCAATGAACTTGGCTACGGTGGCGGCTCCGTCGGTGGCAGTGGTCGCTTTAGTCGCTCGGGACGTGCCAGGCAATTTGTATGAGTAAATGGCTATGGTTCAATGTGTAACGATTATGTTGATTGATTTACTCATTTGCCTTGAGCTTCATTGGTTTGGTGTTAAATTTTTTGTTTCTTTTTGGTTTTTGTATTGTTTAAGTTAAGTTCTGTCGTCTATCTATGCCTGCCTGTCTACCCGTCTGCCTGTCTCTGCCTATCGGTTCTATTAACGTTACAGCTGAGCATACATGTAATTATCGAACAATCGATTGCATTTTGTGTGTCTGTCTCTAGTTCTTTATCTTTAAAATTTATTGATTTTAGTAAGTAGTTGCGCCGCTTGTAAAATAGCCTATTTACACTGAGCACATATTAGCGGAACGCATGGGATTTTTTGAAGATGTGAAATTGGTGTTCGTACTGACAACATCTAACATCTAACATCTTGCTGACATATTGACAGGCTGACAGGTGAAATAAACAAATTACGAAAATGTATTAAAAAATGTTATTTAAAATCAAAATATTAATCTTTTTATGAGTTGATTTTCAACATTAACTATTATTATTAAGGAAGGGTTTTATGAATTTATGTTGAAACCAACAATTAATTGGGAGTATCAATGCGGACAACGAGCTGATGCTGACTTGAACATACACACATACATATATACAAATGTATATGTATGCAAGCGCCACGAGATGTTTGTATGTTTGTTGGTGTTGTGCTTAAGTGCTTCGAGTAAATTCATAATTTAAAAAATATACGCATATGTAGTTTATAAGCTATTTGTCAAATTAGATGGGTAAAGTCACCAGCAGCAGGAGTTCTTGACCACCATAATTATTAAGTTAGGTTTTTAACAAAATTAAACTTTGACCTTCACATTTTCATATGTTAATCACCGTCGAATCATTACCGGTGCTGGAGTAGAAGTCAAAAACAATATGCTGATTTTTTAATGAGCCACAATTTGCCTTTGTTTATTAAAATTTAATAAATAAGAGTAAGTACAAAATAAATCTATAAAATTGGTTTGTATTATACTTTTTTCCCTCATCAAACATGTAGCGCCGACTGGAATGCCTGCTGGCTCACACTTTGAGCAATATATTGCCGCACAATTTAAATTGTGTACGAGTTCCATAAACATATGAGGTTTTGGCGCCTTGTTTGGAGTTAAAAATTGCCAGTCTTTTTCGTTGACAGTGTTAACATTTTCCCAGCGAATGACAAAAAAGAGTTGCACAGAAAAACAATCAAATAGTTTCTCATCGGGACGCAATAAAATAGGAACATTTCCACAAGATGTTGAAATGATGTAGAAATTTGCGGAACGGCAAATTCATACGTAACATCTTCGACAAAAGCTGTTAGATGTGCCTCAGTGTGAATAGACTATAACGCTTTGTAGGCTCTAAAATTTATATTTTATTTTTATTTTATATAGCATATCAATTGGAAAAAAAAATCAAAATCAATCTTTGTGCAGATTTCCGTTGGTCGTTTCAAACATTTGCAATCTGCGTCCGCCGGAAATTCAATTTTCCGTCTGCTTGGCAAATATTTGAGCAAAGTTTTTGTCTGATTGCGTGTTAAGGATAATGGCCCAATTTCCGGGCATTTTGTTTGCCATGTAGCGCAGGAGTGCAGCTCAACTTGGCTTGTTTCGTTTTGATGTTATTTATATCGTTTTTCCACATTTGGGAGCTGCTTATCCTTGAACTAACAACAAACTTTAAAAGCAGTTGTCAAACAAAAGCACATCTGATGTTTGATGAAAAACTATGCTTAGTCCTCTGTACGTTTACCTTTTATGTGCTAAATTAAACTTTTTATTTTTTCTCAAAGGTACACAAAAAGTTTTTATTCTTTTTTTTTTAATTATATTATAAAAATAAAACAATACGCTACATTGGTTTTAGAGTTTTGTCATTATCTAATTGGAAAAAACAAAGACTTTTTCTGCTGCATACTTTTGGGCTGTGATCAAGCAATTTAAATTGTGTAGCATACTTTTGTGCTGCCTTAATGAATTCATGAGTAATGTACAGGGGAACCTTGATTAACGCGATACTTGTTTAGCCCTCTCATGCACTTGTTGTTTCTGTGTACAATATTCCACTTTGAATGCGTATATCTTCTAAAGTACTGCGAATTTTTTGGTGAATTAAAACAAAAACGAAACTTGGATCTTCTGACTTTAATTTTGCATTATTATTTAGCACGTTTTAGAGTTTGAGTGTCATATTTTGGTTTTTGTTTACTTGAGTCGGACTTTTTTTGAGCAGCAAAAAAATCCAACTTTTAGATGATAAAATTACTAACTTAACAATACAACAGAGCATTGGTAATTTTTTTTACTGCTTAAATACTTTATAAAAAAAGCGAATTATAACAAGAAACAGGTAAATTTAATGCACATAGTATTAATACAACGTAAAATTGATATGTTGTATGTAAACGACATCGTGCATTAACAGAGTATTTTGTGCACAGCGAAAATCAATGAGCCAACAAGAAAAAATAAAGCAATATTAACATTTTTCTAGTATTAACGCAAAGAAAAATGACTCTAAATATGATAAGTTGCATAAGATTAGGCCCATTTTAGAAGGCTTCCGCAAAAATTGTCTAAAGATTCCTCCAGAGCAACACAACTATGCGTAGTTGAGCAGACTATACCCTTTCGAAGACGACAGCAATTTAAGCAATTCAACCCAAAAAAGCCGCACAAATGGGGTTTTAAAATGTTTACAAGTTGGGAAAGTCTGGTATAATATATGACTTGACCATGTACGTAGGAGAAGGATTTTGCCCTAATTATGGTTTAAGCGTTTTGTCTGATATAGTTATTAACTTGGTAAAGGAAATACCAGCTCATCGAAACATTAAAGTCAATTTTTCTCAACAGACTATTGAAGCAATATCTGCGTTCCAGAGATGGTGCCAGAAAGATAAAAAGTCAATTGACATTACAATACCTAGAATTGTTCAGCAATTCAATCGCTTTATGGGTGGCGTAGACCTGATCAACATGATCTGTGAATTATATAGAATAAATCTTCAATCACGAAAATACTGTATGCAAATTTTCTTTTGGATTCGCAACTCAGCAGCTACGAATAGCTGGCTATTGTATAGACGTCATGTCTTTATCCTAAAAAAAACGAGGCCGCCTATCGTCCTCTCCACAAACAACTCCAACATCAAGACGTGGAGCAATAAAAACAGTTCAAGGCATCCGATTTGATGGAACAGGGCATTTTCCCGATTACAAACCATCGTAGTCGCGCTACAAACTGCAAAAGCAGCTACAGCCAGTGATTTGCACTAGGTGTAACTGAGATTTGTGTTTTACCCCAAAGAAAAACTACAAATTATTATTTAAATTAAAGTGGGCTAAGTCATCTATTCAAACCAAAAGAAATATATTATGAATTGCTATGGAATTTTAAAATATAAGTGTTTGTTTTGATTTAAAAAAAATATAGTTTTAATGCCATTTTGCAACGCAGTAGCTGTGGTTTTAAACTATTAGCATACAGTGCCTAAAAATAAATAACAACCGCCAAAAAAATTCTAACTGTCCTGTGCGAAAAGCGTGCATGAAAGGGTTAGCTTTGCAGAGAATTATAGACGTATTTTTTACTAAAAAAAGTCGTATGTATTTATCTGCCCAAAGTTATTCAAAATGTCAAATTTGATGGATGAAAGTTTGAAAATCGATTTATATGACAACAGTATGTTGCTGTCGTTCGATTCGAAGCAAACTCGCCAAATGTATGAATGAATATACCTAAAATGCATATTTCTAAATAGTCATAAGTTTATTATTTGAAGATAATAATTTATTTACGTTTGTTAGGCAATTTTCCCCATTGTGTGTCGGTCATGATTTAATGACTTTTGAGGTATATTTTACTTGCTTGTCCTTAGACAAATTTAGAAAATAACAACTTAAGGATTTTTTTTTTGGTATTGTTATCATTAGAAAACACACGAATTTCGACGATAATAATAAAGTATAGCTAAAATTAACTTTTCTCGATATGCAATACATATTAAATTGAACGAAGAGTTGTGTTGTTCAAACTCTTGTGAGCCTAACAAACAAACGAATATAGATATTATTTATTATCAAATGCCTCTATCAAAAGCTCCAACGGCCGCCCTCAAGGTATCGACAAAAAACTTGTGGCGGAAATGTACTTTGTATATACGGCCACACTGTCGCTCGCTATCCCGCTGTCGTGCTTTTCGTTTTACTCATTAAGGATACAAAAATTTCATAATTATTTTTACAAAACGCTTTAATTTTAGCAAAACTTTAAATAGAATTGGCATGTTTAGTATGTATTGGCATGTTTAATAAAAATTGGAAAATATTTGATTATGCTTATATTGTTTCTATTATCTAAAAATTTGTAGAGCCACGAAGCGCAGCTATTTTGGCAAACATACATGTTCTACGGTTGCATGTGTTTTTGCGTACTGAGTACTTTGGAAAATTTCTACTTCCGTAGCGTAAACTTGAAGTCTTTTAGAAACTATTGCTATCTATGTATTAGGTGTATAATTCGTTGTTAAAACTTAAGTTCTAGTTATCCATTCGAAATTGCTTAACTAATGAAAGTTGTGCAATTTTTGCACTTTGAATGCCACAGGTCGGGTACTACCCCCAACGCGAGCTACTGCGTCAACCAACCGGAGCCGTTTGTAAACACTGTTTCCTACCCAACCTTATGATGAATTTAGGCAGTGCTGGTATACGCGGTCGTACGCCCAAGTTCTATGCGGATCCCTTTGCGGCCAAGGTGCGCAGTTTCTCGACCAATTCTCTGCCTACTTCACGCGCCTCCTCCAGCTCCTCAACAGCCTTTCATTCGTGGGGCACTCCGCCGCGTATTACAGCACTGCATAGACGTGAACTTCGACGCAACAATGAACCCATGGATAACTACGAATACTAAATATCGACAATATAAGTATACTCTATACAATATACGAAAGATAAATATACTTAATGTTAAAGGCAAATAAGAAAAATACCAAAAATAGCAAAAAACAAAAAGATATTATACAATATATTTAAAAGTAGTTTCCAAATGTCTAAAACTAAAAAAAAAAATGAAAAAACAAAAAATAACACACAGTCACACACACACCTGCAGCATTCAACTAAACAAGGCAGTGTATGCCTCCCTGGTTGAGATGTTAACTATATAAAAAGTATCTTAAAATGTATCTAGAAGTGCGTGTACTTACATATGTATGTATAAGTAAAGTCAAAACTGAGGTAACTGATATCAGTGCAAAACGTTAAATATCAAATGGAAATCATATCGCTACTTAAAAAATTTAAACTTTTATTGTTGAAAACAAACAACAAATTAGTGCCAATGCCGTACCTTGAAGGAAAGTTGTGGAAATCGCTCAAACATATAACATAAACATATTATTCCTATTTTCACTTAGATTTGTAGTTTTTGTTTAACAGGACAATAAAGTTTTTCAAGTAGTAGTTGTAACAAAAACAAATTTTTTCACCCACTGTCGCCATTTAACTAAAATCTATACATATATACACATACATAGTTATACATATTAGTCGACAGTATTTTTTGCTTTTAGTAGTGAAATTGTTCTTAAAAACTTAGTTTAAGTGTCAACAAATAGTAATTATAACATGTATACTATATGCATATAAATAAAATTTGGAAAACTGCGTCAAAGACAATAACCTTTGGTAAGGCTTCAAAATACTGACAATAAAAAAGTTGAATAAATTGACAATAAAATAAAGCAGAGTGTGTTTAAATAAATATTATATACAAATTATAACAGATTTCATTCACATTAGTATTGTTTTTAAATGTTTGTATTTTTCATTAATTTATTTCATATAAAGTAGCATGACAAAAAAAAACAAAAAAAATTTAATTAAAAAAAAAACAAAAAATGAAAATCTACGAAAAACCCCCAAATTAAACATATTCAATGTGCGTAATTATAAGTCTGATGTTGTCAATAATAAACTTACATATTTATTTATTTCCGAAAATATCTTGAAAAAGTTTTAAAATGTAAAAGTTTTCTTAATGTATACAATACGAATATTAGCTTTGTTTAATCCTCTCAAACAGGCAGGCAACAAACAATACCTAACGTAGTACATAAATATACATATAACACATATGTGTATGTATTCTTATGTATTATGGGCAGAGCCCAACATTCAATGTACTATAAATCAAAATGAAACATTACACAAAAGTTCTATCTATGTACACTAATATATAAATAACAATATTATAAAATAAATCTATATACATATAACCGGTTTGCTTCTACACTACTGAAATACATAATTTGTTTTATTTCGGGTTAGGGTTGACTTAGTCGATGTACTAAATCAATGCGGCTTAGGGTTGACCTGGCGTTTGCAAAAAAGGTTTTTGAATTCCTCAAACGATAAACAACAAATCGACAAGTAAGAGCCAGATTCGAAAGCGTAAGGTAGTAGTTTTGCTAGGAAATTATTTATTTCTTTATCCGAAGAGGATTGGATTGTAATCCTTAATTGCTTCGAATTTAAATTAACTTAGCCATAGCAGCTAGTGCCTTAAGGCTTCAGCTTTAAGTTCTTGTACAGTCAAACTCCCAAGAGCGTATTTGGCTGTAAATGGAAATGGTTCATAAAATAAAATAAGCTAAAATAATATGGTTTTTAAGTTTTTAAACATTTATTTGAAGAAATCAGTAGCTTGTTTTTGGATTACACATTTCCTTTTTTCTTTTTAAACCAATTTTTTTTTAAAGGTTCATTATAATATCACTATAGAAAAATTAATTTTTATTGTTTTTATTTAAATAATGAGAAATTAGAGGCCCTATGCTCCTCAAGGAGTTCAAGGTATAAAATACGAATGAAAAATTACAATATTTTTTTGATCTCTTTCAACTTCACTTATAAATAATAATATTTTTATTTTAGATGTTGGCTCCTTCTTTGCCACATTTTCATTGAATAAAATTAATTAACTATAAAAGTGATGATAAATCTTTATTCTTAATTATTTTTTTTATATTTCTCAAAATACGCTGCAATTTTTATTTTATGTTATAAAATTTACATAAGGAACAAACACGAGTTTAACTTTATGCTAAGCAATTTGTTCAAAGAGATCAAAATTCACTATAAGAAAAAGCTGAGCTTGAAAAAAATTCGTTATAGAGAAAAGTTTGTCAAAGTGAGGTTTGACTGTGTATAGCAGAAATGCTTCGATGCAATTCAATATTGCTCCCAGATATTTGCACATGATTCATTAACATTATATACGGATATTTCTTATTGTACTCTCATTTGAATCACGGAATCACAGTTTCTTTGATGAATTGCAGCTCAAAATAAATTTTTTAATTTTTAATTATTTTTTAGATGCATTTAAATACAAATTTTTGGATGAAGTTGCTCTAGTTGCCAATATGCTTCCAAAATAAACCTAATATGTATCCGCAGCAGCTAGTTCGTCGTTCCGCAAAAACTCGGCACTATATATGAAGGGTTTTCCAACAAGAGGTGTTATTTTGAATCACCCGGTATTTCGATAGCTGTCACTTTTGAAGCTTTTATTCTTTGATATTTGACAAGTAGAAACTACGCCATTACTAAAAATGGAACGATAAACGCTTCAACAACGCATTGAAATTATTAAAATTCAGTACAAAAATTGTAAAAATCTTGCAATCACAGTTCGCAAAACTAATGCATTTTTTTTGTCGTCGTGAAGCACTTTGTCGGACAGTAATACAGAAATTGGTGGAAAAATTCGAGCTGTTGGGACAAGTTACTGATGTGAAGAATAAAACCCGTGAACGTTGCTGAAGAACAAGTGAGAATATTGCTGCTATAGCCCAACGTGTTGAAGAAAACCCAGGTTTGTCCATTCCTCGTCGTTCTTTGGAATCGGGCATTCCACAAGCGTCATTACACCGTATTTTGCATAAAGACTTGGGTCTTAAGGCTAATAAAGTTCAGTTAACACAAGAACTCAAGCCGGCCGATCATCAACAACGTCGTGTCTTTGCTGATTGGGTCCTTGAAATGCATGAAAATGATCCGGAATTCTATCGAAAAAACATCTTGACTGATGAGGCCCATTTTCACCTCGGTGGCTACGTCAACAAGCAAAATTGTCGCATCTGGGGCTCGGAAAACCCAAGAGTTATTGTTTAGAAGCCTCTCCATCCTCAACGTGTGACTGTTTGGTGCGGTTTATGGTCCGGCGGCGTCATTGGACTTTACTTATCCGAAAATGAGGTTGGATCAACAGTTACGGTGAATGGATTGCGCTATCGAGAGATAATTAATGATTTTTTATGGTCGGAGTTGGATGGTATTGATCTGGACAACGTTTACTTTCAACAAGACGGCGAAACCATTGCTCTTTTACGGGAAAAGTTTCCGGAACGTGTTATCTCTCGAAGAGGTGATCACAATTGGCCACAGAGATCTTGTGATTTAACACCTTGCGACTTCTTCCTTTGGGGCCACGTGAAAGATAGGATCCACGCCAACAGCCCAGCGTCGATTCAAGATAGAATTTGTGGGGCTATCGAGGACATAGGGCAGCCACTTTGCTTTTTGGTTATGGAAAATTTCATGAAAAGGATATGGTCCTGTAAGCGTGGTCGTGGTGGCCATTTGGCTGATGTTGTTTTTCATTATCAACGGCATAACGGCATAAGTTGAAATTTAACAACTGTAAGCACAAAGGCATTATGAGGCTCGATTCCTCGGAATACCAATTCTGATCAGACGGTTTTCTGATAGCACGGGTGCCAATGGACCCCAGAGAGGGGATCATTTCCTTAACACATTTCCCAAAATACTTAAAACTACTTACTTGCTCAGGTAGCAGGCATGGAATTTCACGATTTCAGCGGTGGCAAAGACATGAGCGTGGTGTGGACTGATCCAGCTGTGATATTCCAACACTGTCCAGTCATCTCTCAATCTAACTTTAAGTAAAAAGATCCTCCGATGGTACTCAACAGGGGTCTTTAAATCTGAACGGGAGTCCGCAGATTTCACAAGCCTGCTTTGGGCAACCTGAGATAGAGCCATCAACCTGCAGTCTAGTATCGCATAGCACTAATGAGCTATGAGAATTTTCCTCAATTCATTAAAATCAAAACAAACGTTTAAATTATAATTAATTGCATTATATATTTAATAGTTTTTAAAAATATACATATATCTTAACTTAATATCGCGTAATTTCTCATTTAAAGACAAACTGGGTAGATAATAAAAATGCATTGGTGTGGGTTGACTTAATGTGCCTAAAAGCCGTATAATGTACAAGCAGTAAGCGGAGTAATCTTAAATTATAGGTAAGCTGAGAGCGGACACGATATTTTTCTAGATAAGATCTAACGTAGCTTCAAAGCCAAAAATAAATAGTTGCTTATGTTAACATATGCCTCTGGTGATAATTCGAATGCATTTAAAATTCAACTAACTAAATATATGCGGTAATATGTATGTATGTGTGCGCTGGGTGTGTCTTTATATACTATATACATACTATACGTAGTAAGTGCCATATACTCGTATAGCAAGTGGAACGTGCAAATCAATAGACTTCACCAAATGTCGGAATGTCTCAACGCCATTGCAATTAACTTATGACCAGTACTTGGCCTGACCCTGGCTGGGCAGCGGATGATTGTACGCTGCAGCGGCTACAGCAGCGCTGTTCAGCTGGTTGCCATGTGCTGCAGCAGCTGCATAATCATTAAGCGAATGCTGCGCGACCGCATGGTGTGCTGCGGCGGCATTATAGTTGGCCGCTGCCACGGCAGACTGATTCAGATGATAGGCAGCTTGGGACCAGTTCGAGGCGGAGTCCAACTTGGAATAGTTTTCGCTAAGATGCAGCGAGGGCGAGATCTTCGACACGCTATCCGCGGTCAACTTGGAAAAGTCATCAATGCTGAGCTTTGAGTAGTCTGTGAATGGGTGGAGAACAAGAGCTTTAGACTATGTTAATAATCTCTAGAGCGACTAAGTACACCCACCTTGATGATAGTAGTTCTGGCCAGCAAAGTGTCCGTGCGGCGCAAAGCTGCTGGGAAAGCCATGCTGCGCCGCACTCTGCACCAGATCGTAGCCACCCATTTGTGTATGATGATGCGCTGCTGCAGCAGCAGCCGCAGCACTATGATGCGTGCTGGCATGTGCCGCGTGGTGGCTATCGCTCATGCCCGAAGCGCTAACAGTGGTGCCCGCGGCGGGACTATAGCCGGCCATGGAACCCACGCCAAGTGGCGCAAAGCCTAGCGGTGCAGCTACAGAGCTGGCGCTTAGCCCTACGCCTGTACCACTGCTGTTCATGGGCGAGAGTCCAGAGCCGGAACCACCAGAATGCTTGCGTAGTCGCGCACGTCGATTGGAAAACCAGACTTGAATGCGCGCTTCCGTCAGACCCGTCGACTGTGCCAGTTCCTCCCGCGTATAGACATCCGGGTATTGCGTGCGTCCAAAGGCGCGCTCCAAAGCCTCAAGCTGCTCAGCGGTGAAGGTGGTGCGGGAACGACGCTGCTTGCGTTTGAGCTGTATGCCGGGCTCCGATTCGGTATCGCTAATGTCAGAGTCACGGCCTGCAATAGGACAAGGGTTTGGGTGAGTGACGTGCATCGGAAATTTCGAGTCTTTATTGAAATGCTACTAAAATTATTAACGCCTCGTAAAAAGTCATAAAATTTTTCACGCTTCTAGGCCGCAAAGAGTTCTCAAAGGAAAATTACTAAATCATATTCGGCGGTTCGATTCATTCATTCGGGGCCACCGACGTGGTAACCCCCCCGTATTGCTCACTGCCCACAGTCAGGCGTTTTCCATATGAATAGACATGGTCACAGCCAGAGCACAGCGCAGCCCCAGTCAAAGTCACAGCCTCTCTGCTTGCTCCATTGCATATTAATTGAAACATCAGAGAGCGCAACAAATCTGTCAAAAGAGTTTCGCCGCCGCCGCTGCTGCCGATCGCGGATCAACGAGTAGACAACAGAGTGGCTGAGATGACACAATCGTCTATCGGTTGGTCGTCTGCGGGTGTGTGAAAATTTCCAAAAGGGGCGCACTCAGTGGAGTTGCAGTTGGATCGTAAAAGTCACAGCAGTTGACAAGTGACACAATATATCACATTACACAAGAAGATGATCGGAAAGTTGTCAACGTCGTGGCATGGTAGTTGGCATATTCCCATTGACGGTGTGTACCAATTAACTTCGGCATCAGTTTACGAAAGTGAATGCCGCCATCGGGAGGGAAATCGTGCGTGAAGCGTGCGCGTGTGTGGTGAAGATCGTGGTGAGGTTCTGAACACTTGCTTGTTATGTCCTAGGCCATGCCAAATTATTTAGAGAGATCATTACACAATAAACTGACAGCAAGGGTTTGAAAAACCCCATAAAACAGGACCAAAAACGAATGGCTTAAGATCAAACAATGCCGCATATTTTTGGAATTTTTCAACAAGGTCACAAGCTCATTTTTCAAGAAGAGTTGCGGGATCGGATGGTTATGCAGCAATGATGCATTGTCATATGATTGCATTGTGTTTGTAAGAAGTAAAGCGGAAATACTTTCGGTTGTTTCCGCACTTGCTTCGATCAAATATTTCCTCTTGATTGTAATCCTTCGACTTGAGGCGCGTGTGTGTGGCAGGGACAGAACTGCTCCTGCGGTCACTGAAGTCGTGTTAATCGCTTCCGGTATGTGGTAACACAATGGCATGAAATCACTAATTAATGATACAACAGGCCAATAATAGATGGCTAGAGATTTAGTTTTATAATATCATGCTGATTGATGGTAAGGCTGCCTAGCGAATAGGTGGGGGCAGGACCTTGGAGAGAATGGTACGGGCTCGGTGATGACCATCAGACCCCTAGCGCACTTCCATTTCCCGAATTTAGGCGTTTAATGCGTTTTTAGTTCAACAGAGCCTTTAGGAAATTCCGGGCTCGGAGGAAGATTTGGTATATACACTACTTTTTCACTTGTTTCTTAGACTCTATAAAAAATCAACTTCCTAGTAAAAACGATGGAGCCAGTGTGCCCTGAACTAAAAGGGTCAAAGTACTCTTTCGTATGAACAATATAGGTAACAGTAGGAAGTATTATTATAAGTTATTATAGATCTCGAAGTTGAAGTTTGTCATATCATGTTGGTGACGGACCTTGTACACACGTAGGAATATTTCAAGAGCATACTTCAAGAGCTATCCTGTCGAACTGTGTCAATATGATATAGAAATTTTGAAGATAGAATGAAAACAACGAAAGCCATAAAATATTATTAAATAATTTTCGAGAGTTTCTATGAAATCTGCTTATGATTTGTTTTCACTGGTGACATTTTGTCATATTGTGGTGCAAAAATGCCAATACTTTACTTGAAACGACAAAGAAAACTTTTCGATTTATTATAAGAAAATTTTTGACATATTGGAATAATATTTATGTTTCTTATTCAAAATGAGCAACAAATATGACAAAAAAATACTAAAAAAGTAAAAATTAGTGTAAAAGTGTTTACTCTCAAAAAAATGCTTTCAATTCGATAATATTTGATTTAAATATTTTGGTTTATTTTCAATCAATCCGTTTCCCAGTTTTGTCATATTTGATGCGTATTTTGATGAGAAATTAAAATGATTTTGAAATATGTATATTCGTACCGAAAACAAAAGCAAGCGAAAAAAAAAGCACCAAGCTATAAATTGTACCTTTTTGACTTAAAAATGCGCGCCTGCAGTTAAGTTTTATATGACATATGACAATATTTCAATATGTCAAATATATATACATAAGGTGAGCATATGACAAAGCTCACTGTCACTGTTTTTACTTAAAATGTCAAAAATCAAAAGAGCTAGGTGTTTTTGCTTTTGTCATATTTTTTGTAAGTGATGATTTGTCATATTTTAAGCATTTTTGTGTAAGAAATAAATTTAATCTTTAATATAAATATTTGACGCAAAAATAAGCAACTTTAAAGAAAACTGCAACTTTACAAAAAAAAAAACTTAAATTTGGATTGCAACGGTATGGCGTTAAATATATATATGACAGTGAGATTTTCCACTAAAAACGCCAAAAATCAGTAGTTCGGATTATGCATGCTTTTATCATATTTTATGCAGGTGATTATTTATATGACAAAAAGTATATATATGACGCTATTAGAAACACAATTTTTCTATGTCGAACTTTTGTCATATTTCAAGCGTATTTTTGGTAAGAAATAAATTAAATTTTTAATATGAAAATTTGGCCCTTAAACAGAAACAACTTCAAAGAAGACAAAAAAAAAATCATCACATTTGGAGTGCTTCCGTATACCGTCATATTTGGGACATATTATATGACACTGAGCTTTTTCACTTAAAACAGCAAAAATAAGTAGTTCGGGTTATGCCTACTTTTGTCATATTTTATGTAAGCAATTACTTAATCAACAAAAAATATATGACTGCACTAAACACATAATTTGGTTATGACAAACATGCATCAAAAAAATGACGACAAGCGTCTTAGTCTGATATAGCTTGAACTAAAACAAATGTAGCTATGCTATGTCGCGATTTTTTTCAAGTTTGTGCTCTGTCGCAATATGTCATAAATATTGACAAAATCGGCTTTGCCAAAACCTAGTTTGAAATTCAAAAATCTTGCGGCAAACCCAAATATTACACCTTAACTTTAGCCACGCTTGTAAGCCAATAAACCACACCCAAGTCCAATGAAGTGAAATAACCGGAAAGTAGCCAAGTTGGAACGCCCACTGTTTAGTCTTTTAACGTTGGTCCAATAAAGAAATCCAAAATTCACATGCGTATTAAGAAGAAACCTGAAGTCTGAGGCCCCACAACAAAAACAAATGATAAAATACAGAAGTCGACTATTAATCTTTCAACGCACGCAACAATAAAACTTAATTATACGAACCGCAGACCGCAGCAGAGAGCGCTAAAACTGCAGAAGCTGCCAAGAAAAGACGGCAAAATGGAAACGCCATGAGAAAAAAAGAAAAATAAAAACAAAAACGGCGCAAGATAAAGGCCCAAAGAAATAAAAAAAAATCAATTAGTTTTTAAATGTTAAACAATTTATTAATTTGTTATTACACTGCCATCAATAATATGTGGAAAAAGAGGCAAAAAATAAAAGAGCGAAGGGCAACACGACGATCATCTGCAGCTGAAGTAGCAGGGAGGCCTTTCTTTTGGCACCAAGTTGGCTACTGTGGAGCCGCGGCTTTTATGGCTTTCTTTTTTTTTTTTTTGAGCTTATTGAATATTGCCCCAAAATGGAGCGATATGAGTGTTGGCTTGCCACTGTGCTTTGATAAATCGCTGAGATTTCGTTATGTGCAGGGGTTATCGATCATTTTCTATGACGTTTCTACGTTTGCTGACCAGCAGGTAGTAATTGGTCGCCCAACTTGGACGCTGTGTGGCCCGCTCAAATGCTGCCAAGTCTGCGCAAGTGCAGCTGAAGTGTGACTCAACCACTGACCCCCCCAGCTCCCAAAACACTTTTGATTTTGATAGACAGTTTTCACATTGCAGCAAAGATCAATTACTGGCTTTCTTTTATTCGGATATCAGTGCGCATTATTGAAATACCAGATCTTAAGCCAAAAATTCTACTGGTGACCACTGACATTGTCATCAATCAAGAAAATCTTGACACTGGCTGTAGCACAATTTAAATTGGTGCGTCTAATACGTCAGGGAGTTCACCATGCTGCAATTGAAATAAGAAAAAAGTAAGTAAATGAATTTTTTTTTTTTTTGTTAATTTTGTAGTCTTGGAGTTGGGACTGCTGTAGAATGCGTGGCCGCTGTCAGCTGTCAACTGAAACACGCGAGCTGTGTCTTTGCGGAGATTTGGAGTTACTTTTGGGGGCACATGACATGGGCTTATGGGCGCTGGGGACAAGCGCTCACATTGCTACGGTTAGGGTTTAAGTCATAAGATTCTTGTCAGCAGCAGGATTACAGGAGCATTAAAAAAAAATATATTTTTTCTGACACATAAGAATAATAAGCATACAGTTGGACTTAAGGTTGCTTGTTTTTAATTTGTTTGGTTTTATGTTGATCATTGAAATTAAAAATTGAAAGAAACGCCTTAGGATTGCGGATGACACTGTCTTTGTGGTCAGTGAAGCTGCGAATGTCACACAAGTCTACTTGTGTAGTTGATCCCACAGCTGAAACATTGCGGGAAATGGCTTCAAGTGTCAGCACTGCATCATAATATGATTGTAGCTCAGCTGGCTACTGTTCGCAATGAGCTCATTAGAAGTGCCACACTTTGTTGCCGTCGGGGTTAAGTTGGTGTACTTGTCTATCCATCTAGGGTATTTGTGATCAAACGAGAGTACAGAAATTTTATAAGGTATTCTTTGGTGCAGTAAGATCTTTAGAATCGGATTTCTGGAATTAGACTCCAAGAAGATTCATGTGGAGAACCTAGATATACGGAAACCCATCTGATTGTGAATTGTTAATGGTTTTCTTTTAGGTGTTTTTACCATGATAAAATTAAAAAGTTTTGACTAAAATCCATGTTGCAATAATTTCCAAAGTTCAGTGATCATGTCCATTAAAATCAAAAGTGTTTTAAAATTGGGGAATTAGCACCAGCCATTAGGAGTCGACCCAAGGACAGTGTCGGTTACTACCATGACCGAGTCTCCAAAGAGTCTTTGACTACAGATCATTGAGGGCACAGCCCCAGTTAACCTTTGTACGAGCATCCTAAGGCCGATTTATCGAAGCAAGACATCGGGAGCGCTGCTTATCAAGCGTCCATTGACTACGATGTGCTATATGAACCCGATCACGCAAAGCAGTACCCCACCCAGGTGTGGATCCAGTATTTGGTCTTAGGGGAGGGTTTTTCACTTCGAAGTGCATATATATCAGAGCAACGGTTAACAGCTTATATAGGGTGGGCCATCTGGGGGGTACCCGAACCAAGCTAAACTAACTAAACGTCAGCTTCAGGAGCGTCGAGTTTTGCTGCGCTGCGTCCTTCTCCAAGTAGTCAAATTATTTCAGGGGAATCTTTCCAAGAAGCAATATACAAGTGGACGCAACTCAGAAAAGTTTTGCTGTCCTGGGTACTTCATCTCTGTATTTGTTAAGTTATATGTGAACTTCAAGAAAGCTTAAGGAGTTAATGATTGACACAGTTCCTAGTTCCAGCGTAACCTAGCTTAATGGTAAATATGACATACAGCTGACCATACATCAGCATCGGCATATTGCGAAGAGATTGGCAGCAACGCTGAAATTTTCTGCTGTTCTAGGCCCTGCCCTAGTGTAGTGTTTAGATTATTTCTGCGAAATCTTGATTCCCTTAAACGATCACACCTCTAGATTTATCTATAGCTATGCATTAAAAACCTTTCCTAAACAGCAAACAAAAAAGAAGCCGCTAAATGATGTAACGCCCTGCTCATAGAGTCACACAATAGACACACTGTCTGGCATTACACTAAATGAATACGCGTGCAATTTATAATATCTATTTGTACTAACGTGGTCAGCCGACCCATGTCAAGCCCACTCCAATCCCAGCTAACTTACAAAGAAAGTACATCACTAACAAAAACAAAAAATCAAATGCCAAAACACCGACAAATGCACCAAAGTCAGATGGAGAGCGCAACCATTCCGTAACACTTGTGGCAATTAGTAATTATCAAAAGCAGCCTTAGACAATGCATCAAGCAAGACCGCCACAGGACGCGTGGGAATAGCAACGCTTAGTTCTGGGACAGGCGGACGATTATTTACCAAATATTATTTATGCTAGACAATGAGGCAACAATTTTCTGTGGCCAAGACAAGCAGGGAAAGTGCCAGACACAAAAGATGCGAGTTGGGCAGGGCCAGGGCCAGGGCCAAATAACAACAGGTTCAATTATTTGCAGAAATTTGCAATGGCTGCCCGAACTCAAAGAAGACTAAACGACGCCGCTCGAGAGATCGAAACGTTCTTGACTCTGTAAAACTGGGCTGTTAATGATTTAAGTAAAGGCAATGCGCAATGCTTGGGTCTTCTAAGGTATTTCACACCTACTACAAAAAAGTACTGGAGTAGCAGCGAAAGATAGAGAGTGAGTGCGCACTCGGAGCATTCCTGCAGTGTCACATGACAAATGAGTATGCCCCGATCGGTGATTGCGCAAAAATATCCTGCCCATGTGTGTGCGGTCTCTACGCCCTGAACTGGTCCCTCGCCCTCGCCTTCACCTTAGCCCTCACTCATGCACATGTTGCGTGGTTGTGGTTGCATTATCTCTCTCTCTAACTCTCCTACTTGGTTTGTCTGCTTTGCCGCAGATCATTTGTTCGACTACTCTCGCTCGGAAACCCATTAAAATCGTTCATGCCCGAAAAAAGTGTCAACCTAACAAAAGCAGCGCATTGACTTCAAATGAGCCGATCTTCTGCGGCGTCTTTAATGCCCACCAGGGTGTCCTGTGCGTTCTTTTTGATCTCATTGTGCGTTGGTGTTTGGGAGTTTCAACTGTTTTGCCGCCGCCAACGCCGCCGGTACCGCCACCACTGCACCTCATCGTGTTGATGAGTTACAAAATATTTTATTAACGTATTATCACACTTTAAAACCTGGCCGGTTTGTACTCCGCTTTTTGGTTTGCTGCTGTGGCCTCTGCTGCTGCTGGCCATGTCTGTTCAGCTGGGGATTTGTTTTGATCAAGTGTTTGTGCGCATTGTTATTTAAATTAGTTTCATTTCATTCTACGAGTATGCAGCAGATCTCGTTCGGAGCTCTGAAGCTGCTGCAGCAGCACACAGTCGGCGCGTCTCTTTTGCGTCCGGATTATGATTATAACTAATTTTGTTCTCTTCTCATTAATTCAAAGTGAACTTCAACCGCTGCTTTGTGCATTTAACCATTTTGTAAATTAGTTTAAATGCCGGCATTTAGTTGCATTTACCCTTTCATGACGGAATTGAGGCTTATCTACTTGCTCCATTTTGTGGGCGAAGGCGTTGAGAGCATTAATTATATGTTAGAACGTGGAGGATAGTTGCTTTTAAATAAATGTTTGGTTTATAATTATACGGTTCTCAAGCAGTTTGAATGCCGATAGCTATTTTAAGGCCCTCCTAGTCTTGCTGCAAGTCGGTACTTATTCGTTAGTTAATCAAGGTCAAGGAATGACCAAAAAACAACTTTATCTTACATTTTTGCAATAGAAATGTTTTAACTCATCACCCAACTTTATATTGGCCAAATGGTCTGAGGTGATTCTCCTTATGTTATAGCGAGGTTATTATTCTTAGGCTCCGATCAATTTTTACAACAAGATTGATCATGTCACTGAGTAAGGAAAAGACCGTCCAATTCAGCAAATGGATTGGGCTGTCGAAAGCTACTTACTAAGAAGATTAAGTATTCAACTCTCCACCGTAGCATTTAACGTCTATAGTATTTGGATGCACATTTCCTACTCCTCAGTACTGCCGTGGAAAAAAGCCTTGGCTTCAAACGTACGTGAATGGGACCCTAATGGCTCTTCTGGGAGTGTCTCAATACTGGGCGACGTCTAAAGGAGAATCCTCTAGAAAACACTATCAGTAGATTGAGAAGGATGACTTAAGCAATGAGAGCTGTAATTTTTCCCACTACACATCTTTCGAGAGTATTTCAAAGTCTCACAACCAGTACTCAGCGACGACTTTAGAAAGATCCTAGAAAAACCAGTATCGCTAGGTCGCCTTGGGTAGGCGAAGGTGAAAAAATGCATTTAAGTATGACGGTAAGAAGTTTAAAGTTGCGATCAAACGATTAATAACCAGACTATTAGGAGTTACACATATGTATTAGGTGCGCAACTAAGTTCTAACTTATACATTTAGCCAGCGCTTTTCCGCGCTTTCACACCCTATAGTGAAGAATGTGGCAAGAGTTACGGATTTAGATAGCCCAAAAGCAACTTAACATATGCTCTGGTACTTCAGCTATATTCAGTTTTGCTGTTTTATTTCTTGAAGCAAATTTTAAGGTTTCGGAATACTACGAAAGATAGTTTCTTTTGCGCCTGTCGACAGGAGGGTAGAAAGGAAGGATTCCCATTGAGTCCGAAGTTTTCTAGGAACTCCTGGTTCCCTTCCAGGTTTTGAGCAATGTTTTTTAAGTAATCTTTAAATGCTCAAATGTTTACTCCCTCTTTCACAACTTCCTACCACAGGAGTCAGACGAATTCTGGCTGGAAGAGCTACAGAGAGAAAGGTTTTCAGTGCAGTCCTTTAATGAAAGTCGACGAAGGGGTAGTACACGCTCCTGCTGGATAAAGATTTCGATTGAATATTTAAAAAGCTTTCCAATATATTTTAAGTTCGATCCTCATAAAGCTGTACTAGGTGCTTTAACAATATGTGCCAACTAACCCAGCTCTTGCATTCTATTAAATTAAATTATTTCCCTTTAATACTTTAATACAATTTTAATTGGTGTTTAGCTTACATTGATGTCGGCGGTATATTTGACTTTTGGACATCTAAAAATAAAGCTTTAAATGCCTTGAATAAGTTGTTGATTTGGTTGATTGTATTGCCGAAATCACTTTATTAAAAAAAAAAAAAAATTATAACAGCATTCCGTCTCCGGTTTTGTCAACATAGATGGCAAAGATTGGTAGCTAAAGCGGCAGCCCCCACACACAATTTTCTTTTTGTATTATTTTGTTATTATTATTTTATATTTTGTGTTATCTTTTTTTTTCATCATTTTTTGGTGGACAACAAACAAAGTATGTTTGGAAGATCAAAGTGAGCCGCCGCCAGCGCTAAACACAGTCAGCGGCGACAATGAGCCCCAGCGCAGCCAAGATTGGGATGCAGACGCAGCAGAGACGCGGCTGCCAAGAGGCCCGTTGTATAAATCGTACAGAATCAAAATCAAATGAAATTATAAGCGAAATAAAAGACGAAGAAATATATTTAATAATGCATAATTTTTTTTCGGGGGTAGCGCAGTCAGCGGGTCGCAGCAGTCTTCTACAGGTGAGATAGAGGTTGCCTACAGGTGAGGCCGTGTGGCTGGCTGGATGGATGTGGATGCTGTGCATGCCGGCACAGAAGGCGTTGATTACAGGCACCGTCAATGCTCGGATGCACTCTGCACAGTTGGCATTGGTCGGGTCGTTGTGAATGTGTCTCTGTGATGTTGTTCCGATTGTGTTCTGGGGACGTTGGCGCTGACCATAATGACGGTGCTGGCAAAGGCATCTGGGCATCATTACCAAGGCCAGGGCAATGACAATGGCTATGGGAATGATGATGGGGAGGCGTATGCTTATTATACGCTTCGACAACATAATGACAACGTTCGTGTGGAGTTATATAGATTATACTTAGTATATAATTGGCATGTGTACGAATTGAGCCACCATTTGGTAATAGTTAAATGGGTTAACTATGCGTGTGATGCGAATGCTAGAGGCTCGGAAACCATTTTAAGCAGAGTGAGAAGCAGCTTGGGAGAGCCAATTGATAGAGATCAAATTCAGTTTTTTTTTGCGGTAGGTACATTCAATGCGGGTGCAGACAATCCCAACGTAGCCCTTATGACTGATTTTTAAGACGATCATTTTTAAGTTGCTCAGAACATTGGGGGAATCTGGGATATAACCTTATGAGCCAGGTGCTGAACGGCAATCGACTGACGTGATTTTTAAGACAGTGGAGAATTTTCGGATCTAAGCATAAGCCGAAATCTGATTAGCAAACGTCTGTAGAGATCCTCGAAAATGTGCCACATCGAAGAAAATTGTTCCCGAACGAAGCATTTCGCAGCAAAGTTTACTTATAAGAGGTGTTCGAGGGATTGATGAAAGCAAAGTAGTTAAGACCAGCAAAGTAATAAGAAAGTGTCGAAGGGAGAATATATACAATATTCCATACTTATAAGAAGTGTTGAGAATAACAAATTACTTGGGACCAGTAAGGTAGTTAGGTTGCGTCGAACGGAGCTGTCTTTGCTGTTTTCCAAGGTAAGATTATATACGCAAAAACTAATATTTTTTACTCCGCCCGATAATTTTTCAGTAGGGTAATGTGAGCCCTCCTCACACATAGAGCTGTGAGATGCAAATTTTTGTAGGTAGATAAGTTTAAAGCTCATGTTTGAGAAATACTCTATTGGGAGTGATGAAGGTGTTTTGAACTCTCAAGTATATGAACATTTACATCGATCTACATGGAGAATATTTTAAAGCAGCTACGTAAGTTTTTCATTCGGTAAAATATTTGTTTTAAAATAATACTCAAAACCGAAAAAAGGTTGGTTTTTTTTTTAATTTTTACCCCACCTATAAGGGAATATACAATAGGCAGAGTAAAGTCGGCCCAGAACTGGTATTAGGTCATCAGGACTTCTATCTGGCGGAACGCTTACTTCGTCTACGGAAGGAAGGAAAAAGTTGTCCAAACGATCTCTTGATTTACCTTCTTCTGTGATGGGCTTTGACAAGTTCCCTTTCTTCTGGAATGAGCTTTGACGAGACTCCTTTCTTCTGGAATGCGTTTTGACAAAACCCCTCCCCAATCTGTTATGGTGACGTGGAAGATGTTCATTGTCACGCTTAGTGTGCCTGCTTATTTTGTAGTTTTTCGACATCCAGGCTCAGATTATGATGAAAGATGAAGTTCCTCACGTGCCTCACTCACAACCAGTAATATATCGCTAGACTTTATTTTAGGGGATGACTCTACGTAATTGACGAGATCAAGCAGATTTGTATGAAGTGCTTTCAAGTCGGGTCTCCTACTTTGTACATTGGATCAATCAATAGACTTGGGTCACAATCCTTCTTTGAAAAAAAAAAAAATTTTTCGATACATTGTTCAAGAGATCTAAAATTGTTTGGATCATCATAGGAAATACTTTAAAAACAATTGTCGTCATATTGACTGCCATAAGGTACAGCCTATTCCTATTTTTAAAGTCGAACCATATTGCATCTTTCAAGTTTTGTCCATTACATCCACCTGTGACGACGTCTTGCTCTGCACAGCATGCCAAAGAGTTCACCCACCATCCAGATTGTTCCAAGACACAACAGTTGCTTTCACCCAAGGTTACAAAACATAAACAAACCCTGCTGATATTCATTCATTGCGGCAAGTATAAAAAAATAATCGCTGCTTCAAGGTGACAAACCGACTGTCTCTGCGTCTAGGCACCCCTGGTGCAATTGTTATAGTAGCGTGTTGTGACTCTGTCACAAACCCGGTCGGCAAATATCACAAACCGTCGGCAAATTTCAAAATTGCCAAATCAAAAAAAGAAAAAAAAAAATCATTGAATGTGTCGAAATGGGCGGCTTGTTTGTGGGTCCTAATTGAAACTCGTTGTACTCGTTATGTATCGAAAAGAAAAAAAAATTGTGTAATGATGCTCCTAAAGTCAATGCCGATGCTTATACAATTTTCTACTCAATTTTCTAAACATAAACTCGGAGTAATGTTGGTCGTCTGAGCAACTGATAAGTGTACGCCGACACTGAACCAGTCCAGTATGCTATTGTGGTTGGAGTTGGTGTACTCTTCTTAAAGTCTGTCTTGTCTGCAACGATCGTTTATCGAATGACTTTGCATATTTGGTGTGATTATTAGCCAGTTTGGTCTAGGCCGCAGTCTCACGCAATACCATGGGGTATAAAGGGTGCGAAGAAAACCGGGTTATTAGCTGCCTTGTCTGGCTGACTGACTGACTGATCAGCGCAAGAATCTGCGCCCATGTGTTTTATTTTTGTATTTTTGTCTGATTCTCAGGTGTCATCATCTACACCTATTTGGCCGTTGTATAGCCAACATGGCTATTGGCTTGTTGCGTACAACATACGGTTATGGGTCTGTTGATCGTTATCGTATATACCGGGCTGTCCAGCCATCTATTGTGATATTTTGAGCGGCTTTGATTTAAGTTTAAGTCGTTCGTTCTAAGACGATCAAAGTGAAGTTGCCGACAACAGTTTGTTGATTTGACCGACAAATGATTTGATGATGATTTTCCGAAATTATTAAATAAATGATTGGTAATTTTTCTAGCACGTTTTTTTTTTTTTCTTTTTGTTAAACAGTGTTTGCTGTAAAATTGGTTGACTGTTGGCCAAGAACTTTGTTTTTAAACAGAGTTGACTTGTTTTTAATTAGCTTGTACAGAATTTCTGCACTTACCGCCCAATAAGCCGTGTATGGTATAATCCTTGCGGCCATCCTCAGTGCTGCGATCAGTGTCACGCAGCAGACGATTGATCGATGAATGCGATGGTGGATCCGGATAGCCTTCCTGTTGAAATGTTTGAAAATTAGTTACAGCTTTTATTTAACTTATCATATCTTATCTTAATGAGCATTGCAATGGTAATCAAGAAAATTCTTTGATTTGGTATAGTAGAATATATGAGCATGTTTCGAAGCTACTGCTTAGATTAAGGTCTAAAATAATGTCATTTAAAGATATTCAAAACAAGCTTGAATTGAGTGTAGCTGTATATTCACTTGTTTGTTGGTTTGGTCACAGCCACAGACTGTATGTTTGGACAAAATCCATGTCTCTGCTCTAATCCAATTAGAAAAAATGTCAAGCTAAGCTAGTTACAAGATAAGCAGAAAACTTGACTTAAAAATTTGTCACAAGTTGTACGAATGGGACAGACAAATCAGAGATGATGTCAAGGTTTATGTAACTTTGGAGACAAATGATTATATACAGGGAACTTAAGCTGAATACAGAACTCCAAACAACCTTTACAGTTTTGAGTTTAAAAGTTTTTAAGTTGATGACTTTTAAATTCTCCTACCATTGAAAAAAAACGAAATTTTGGCTTAGATAGTACCTAATTAAAATAAGATCTTATTTTGTGCAGTGATATATAATGTCTATATGAAATGGCAACGATTATAATAGGGTTTAACTATTAAATATAAAAGAGTAGTTTTGCTATATACTTTCGAAACTCCCTAAAGCGTACTCAACTCAGCAACTTGTTGCAAGGAAAGCATAAAATTATAAAAAAAAATCTTAATATTGAATATTTCGTTTAAAAGCAGTTCGTTATAGAGAGGCTCAACTGTTATGAGTCAATTCTATGAATTTTTTCGGTTTTGGAGTTATGTGCGGACTTCCAAAAAAAAGAATGATAAACTTGGATCAAAATCTTTTTATCGGGAACAGAAAGAGTGAGTTGATCATTTGGTATTGTGCTGTGATTTTAAAATGCACGCCATTGCTCTTAAAAAATGTCTTTGCATTAAAAAACCAATGCGTTTCACTTGATTTCCATTACAGTTATGAAAAGTCCTTCGCATAAGAAGCTTCTTTATCCATATTCTGGAACTTATAGAAAATTGTATTGAGTACAGCTCCAGCAAGCCTAAAAGTACACAAAAATATTTAAAAAAACGTATAGAAAATTATTCTAGGCAAAAAATTAAGGTCTTCAGGCTACGGCATTGGACCTCAATCCGCATTCTTATATTTTAATTTTTGTAAATGCTCTTAAGTTCTTGTGAATTATGAAAATCTTCAATGGAGTACAGTTCACGAGTCGACAGATAGTTCATCATGCGTAATAAGTTAAGCTTTAGAAAAATTAATTTGAAAACATTTTGGACTTACGGCCCATACGCAGAATGCAAAAATTCCGCACGAATGTCAAAACTTCATATAAAAAAAAAAATATCCCAAAAAAGGGAATTTTTTATTTATGAAAATATCCCAAAAAAGTTAATTTTTTTTTTTTATATGAAGTTTTGACATTTCGTGCGGAATTTTTGCATGCTGCGTATGGGCCTTTAGAACCAATATATTTTTTATTCCATTATTTTATAACTTTTAAGTGTACATCACATATACTATGTATAAGTATGTATATCAAAATTGTAAAATTTATCATTTTATATTTTCAAACCTAAGTTTGAATGGTTTAAATAAAGTATTGCGATTTTATCCTTCACATAAAAATCAGGGTTTTAATTTTGTCGGACAGCAATGAGAAATGCAGAAGTGCCCAACTAACGACATGAGCAACTCGAACAACGCCAGACAGACAGCGTGAACAATAACAACTACCAGCTGTTTACAAGTTTCATATGATGTTTTTGTTTTTCGTAGTCAAGTGTCTGAGTCTGCCTTTCTGGATTTCTGCACGACAAAGTGAATACACTAAGTGCGACAATTTTTAAAAGTGTAAATTAGAAGATGTTAAAATTTTAAGGCGGCAGCCTTTTTTATGATTGACAGTTTGCTTTGTAAATAAAACATTTTACTAACAAGCAATTGGCACATACAAAAACCCTATCAGCCAAGTCCTTTATGCTATGCTCTAATATTATTTAACCACAAAAAAAGCTGCTTATTAGCTGCTGCCAACACATTTATCAAGTCACTTGTGGCAACATTCAAAGTTTCCAGTTAATGGCGCTTACAAAACAACAACACCTCAAATCGTCAGAAATTCTACAGAAATCATGTCAGACTGACCAAATCAATTGCAGCAGCTCCAAATGCTAAGCAACCAAAAACTGTCAGTTTTCATTAGACAGACAAGTTGGCTCAAAACTCAAAGCTAATCACTGCACAGACACGGGAGATGGAGTCTGAGTCTCAGTCTCAGATGGAGACAAAGACACAATCCAAAGCGCAACCGGGTAAAACGCAGTCCCGATCCGCAATAGCCCCCTTTCCAATAACATCGAGTGGACGTGTGTCGACCAGGTCGTTCAAATGAAGTGGCATGTGCCGCAACCATTTTTATGATTAATAATATTTTTCCACTAACAAAATTATGTGTTGTTGTTTGTGTTTAATTCTTGAACGAACAAAGGTGCCATAACTGGCACTTCATAGACGTACTTAAACATAGACAAGATACAGATACAGCTACAAACACTCAAGTGACCAGCAGCTCACAACAAGACTGGACTCGCACTTGGTAGGGGCCATGGGTCTAGCTGGAGAATATGAGCAAAGAGCATTGAGACTAGGCCTGAGTCTGAGCTGTCTGGTTAACTGACCAGGGTACACGGCATGCCCGGCTGGCTTTTTGCTGGCTGTTACTTTTATTGAATGTATCTCGAAGTAAGCGAAAACTGCAACAACAACAACAAGAAATCTGTTTTGATTTTCAGCTACACTTTTGTAGCGTTATTTACGTGCTCATATGGTTATGGAAGCCATGTGTATATAGTATGTACATATGTGAGTGACTGAAACTACTACTGGTTACCGGTTACCCAGCTGGAATGTGTGACAGCTTATCTTGTAGCAACTGACAACTGAACCTGGACCCGTCCAAAGTCGCCTCGACGGAGCTGCGATCACTGCGAGCGTTGCCGCCACCGGCGTTGGCTCAGCGGTTCGTATCGAAATTTCTGAGCTGTTGGGGCCCCGACTGTGCGACACCTTTTTTTCGTCTGCTTCTTCTTCTTCTTGGTTTCTGGCTTAACAATTTCAATTGAAATTTAATTAATTAGTTGACAGTTGGATTGACGTCTGTGCGCTTTATATGGTTTGTCTATATATTTTTTTTTGGTTTTTGGGTATACTCTAGCTTTTGGGGTTGAGTGACAGGTGTGGTCCCATTTTCAGTTCAATATTATCTTTTTAATTAAACGAATTTCTCGGAAATCAACAGTTTGTCAAAAAAATTTGACTAAGCAACGTTTTGAGATTGTGTCAGCTGTTAAGCCAAGGTCAGTTCTAAAGAGCCTCATTTTCACGAGCTGAGTCACGCGGCTGAGTTGTTTGCAACGTCCAGAAATACATAGTTTAGTTGTACTCGATAAACGATATATTATAATCAGAGCTTCAAGCCATGATCGAACCGAGCTGGAACTAAAGAAAAGTCAGTGTCTTCTACTTCTATCCAAAGAACTTAATATCCAAAATACTGTTTGATTATAAGAGATAAAACACTTTTTTGAAGACTGACCAGAGATGATCATGAAACAAAAATTTTATATAAACTAAAGTAAATCTGTAGGGGCGAGACCGATACTGGGATTGCACTGCACTTTACTTTACCAAAATATTTGAGGATTGCAGGCATCTTCAAGATACATTTTTTTTTACCGAGGTAGTGAGGGTAATGGGAAGGTTTTATAAAAAAAAATCAATGCTTGGTTGTTGATTAGGCTCACATAAGTTCATTTAAGAATTTTTGGTGTCTCTAGCTTGTTTATTCACAGCTTGCCGCCCGCAACCTTAGCCCCAATCCCAGCAGAGCTTTAATAAAGAAAAGATCAAAAATGTATTAATTTTTAATTGTATAAGGTAATAGATCATTTTGGAGGCATAACCCGGAACGATTAATAAAAACAGCTACCAGTCAGTCAAGGCGACATCTGACTCTAGAATACCCTCCACCCAGTATTTAGGGGCTTAAGGCATTTTTAACGAAATTTTGTACATGGATACATGGTATATGGTAGTTAAGATGTTTAAAAAGTCAACATTTTGTTGTCGATTAGGCTCACTGAGTCTACATAAGAAATTTGGTTGCTCTAGTATATCTTTAAGGTTTTTTTCCGATCTGAATCCATAACAGATCCAAATTTCATGAGACTGGCTTTTATAATGTAGATGTATAGTAAGTCGTCGGATTCGTCTATGGAGAATGGGGGACATTGACTTCACATGCGTTTTATGAATATATTGTCTCTGGATTCAGATCTGGATGTTCATACAGACGAAAAGACTGTAAAATTTTGAGGGCCTGAGGGGTAGGCGTAAATCGTGAAATTTTCATACGGAACACGAGGCAAGATATGTGTGAATCATATTGTGTGAATCTTTTTTGGAAAATTTAATTAAGCTTTTATAGTCTCTTAGAGAGGTACAGACAGATGGTCGTACATGTCTCAATAACTACCGAAGATGATGCTGAGCATTTTGTTTGGAGCCCCTTAATCAAACATATTCTCTTGATACTATAGCTAGAGTGCATCATCAAGCTGTAGAACAAGAATCTCAGATGAAACTTAGCTACGTGTAAAAGACAACATGACATGTTTTTGAAGTTTTGACAGACTGGTACGCTTTAGATAAACCTTTTAGTAGAATAATCCAACTAGTGAGAATTAGATTAAAGCATTATCTTGTGGCATGCTTGCATATGCTAAAAAATTAACACTTTCGTCAAGAAGCTCCAACAAACATATCGATTTCTATTTAATCGAGTATATGTTTTATAAAAGTAAGTTCAATCAAGATCAACAGCCAAACTTTCAAAATGCAGTCTTAGCTGTGAATGATAATCAAATCAAACAAGACGAGCGAACTGGATCACATGCAGACGCCGCCATGCCTATAGATATATTCTAATTAAGCGTAAAGCACACCTGGAGGCTGTTTTCACGCCTCCTGCTTGCAATGAAACACAAACAGAAAACACAGATGCGCACAACTACAAGTACATGATATGTATCTGAAAGATACTCAGCTACAAAAGTGATGCAACCAAGGATGCACGTGTGTGTGTGCGATATGTGTGTTTGATCATATCGATTGCCAGTCGAATTGTTATTGCCAAGAGCACAAGAAGGCACATAAACTGTAACTAATTGCGGCATCAAATAAAGAGTAACTCATATACACACGGACATGTTAGCCGGGCCTATATAGGATTCAGGCCGGCACAAAGGCAGGCGCATAAATTTTGCTCATGCCAAAGGCAAGACAAAAAAAAAAACCATCGAACATGTTGAAGGGCCAAGTGCTGCCTCCTGGTACTGTTTGTTGTTTGGTAGGAAGACAGCTGGACAGACAGACAACATGCCCAAATTTGCGAGACAGTTGGTCTGGCTGTCCGATGCGATGAATAAACAATATTGGTGTAGGTTCAGAAATCAGTTGAATCGCGGATTGTGGTCTTCTGCCAGCACCTTCTCCTAATCTGGCTTTGTTTTTGCATTTAGTATCTGTGGGTTTCATAAATTTTTACGCTAATTTGTGGCAAAGTAATGGAGCATCATGTGCATATGTATTGAAGTGTTTGTATCTGTCTGTTCAAATATCGTTGCATTTGACATTTTTATTTTTATTTTTTTGTGATAATCTAAAGCTGTCTATTAAAATAAACGTGACAAAAATTAAGTTAAAAAAACAACATCTCATATATGACACTGTAAGTATTTATTAATACTTAATCAAAATGTTAAGTCAGAAGTCACAAAGTGGATTGTTTGGTTATTCATTTGCTAAGATACTACGATTCTGGCACAAATAAAATTTTCTTAAAATGAGATGTAACCCTCCCATTCTACTGCTCGATATCGCATCATCATTTTCAAAGAAAAATGCAGGAACAAGATTAAAATTATTCTTTTGGGGACATACTGTGTATTCAGAAAAAATAAAATTTGTTCTTGTTCGATATAGTACAGTCCTTTCCTTAAGAGGATACATCGTGATAAAAATATAATTACGAATATTTCGAATTGAGCAGGTAAATTTTAAAGCTTAGTAAGACACTCAGTACTGGTGATACTAATACGCATAAAACTGGTTTCTGAAACGATTGGTAATGTGTCTCTACAATCTACAGCATTGATCCGATTGCAATCGATCCTATCCCCCTGCATTTTAGTATTACGCGAATTAAGCTGACTGCCCGCGTGGTTCTATCCCTTTCCATCTCTAACCAGTGGACGTTATACCAACTATGACTTCATGCTAATTTTTTTTCGCAGTGCACACCGTTATATGCGCCTACAGCGATTTGTGTTTGGCTTGATGCAATAATGCGTGCCAAACCGGAAGTTCCATCCAATGCTAAAACAAAGCAATGCTCTTTTTCCCTTTTTTTTTTTTTTTTGCACCTTGCCGCCAGCCTCAAGGATAGTCAACACAGCCAACACCGTCACCAACAGCAGGCACAACTACACAGACTCCGAAAGACCGACTCCGACCACGTTGGCGTTGCCGTCTTTTATGCTTTAATCGAATTCTTAACGGTTTGGGTGGCATGCCAAAATTTGTCGTCGCCGTTGTACAACGATTTGTCAATGAGCGGCACTTTCGTAAAGATGAACGCCTCCTATCCGTAGTCATGTCGTATATCGTATATTGAACGACATTTGCAAAACTGTCCGTCCCGAACAACTGGCTGCCGGCATATGCAAAAAGAGCATGGGCCACAAAGGAACCGGCTGCACTTACTGTCCAGAATATTGTCGCCAACAACGTGCAGTAAACAAAGACAGCGGGCGGCCCTTGCAATCGCTGAGTTGCCACGTGACTTTTCGGAAAAACGGAAGTAAGCTGCTGTCTGTAATTGTACTCGTATTTAGACTGAAGCATTGTCCATGGCTATTGGCATTATGCATTGTGGTTATGACCACTGTTAGACTAAAATCTTTGACTGCTTTGTATTGTCACATTTTATTGCTTCCTGTACTTCGGCTGACCGAAGGCCATAGACCACCTGTTAGCCACCCCACTGTTGCTCACCTCGATTAGCTTCTCTCGTATTTCCCAATTGAATATGCGGGGATTTTCCTTGCGTAGCTCGTTAATGCGGGTTTCGACCTCGGGTGAGGTGACTTTGGGCTTTGAACCGCCTATGACGCCCGGACGTATTGAGCCCGTTTCTTGATAACGATTCAAGATTTTCGAGACACAACCGTGGGAGACGCGTAATTGGCGCGATATGACGCAGGGTCTGACACCGTTGCCCGCCATTTCAACAATTTTCAGACGCACATGATTGGGCAGTGGACGGCCGTTTATAAAGACGCCGCCAAGTTGATTGACACGTCCTTGACCTGAAAGTAAGTTAAGCATAGTTGATCAATTTGGCTTAAAACAATTTTTAACAATTTTATAGTTTCAATTTTCTAAAAGCGAGGCGTGCCACAGCATTTGTTCATTATAGCGAAAAGTAGAACATCAATAAAAAGAGCCAAAAGCACGTTCCTGTGCCCGTCTATTTGTTGGATACGTGTTCTTTAAATTTTATTTAAAAAAAAAAAACAGTATCTATCTATTTTCTACTTTGGTTTTGCTGAAAGCCTCACTCAAAATTTTAGGCAAAGCCCAGACTGGATCACCATTTCATACGACTATACATTGATAAAATATTTTTGGTATTTTAGCAAATCGTTTGGCATACATCATTTTAGTTGAGGCCCTACACTCCAGTGGAAGATACAGGAAATTAAGATGAGAATAACATTTATTTTATTTCAATCGGTCACAAATAACTTGGAAGTGGACAGACCTATATCTAATAGCTTCAGGATGAATCCTTATGTCAATGACTCTTATTGCAGTTTAATGTTAGCGTTGTAAGTCTTAGCGGATAAAAAGTCGGCACAGACAAATATACAGAACTTGTTTAATATCGTATTTTAAGACAGATAGGTATATAGGATAATCATAAGCCAGTTCTGACCCAAAGTTTACGTTCAAATTATACCTACTAAGACAAGTTACATTCGCCTGATTAAATATCGCAGATCTATAGAGCCTTCGGCATTTTTAAAACATTCGAATCAAGTGATGATCTATATACACAACGATCTGTATATTGGTTGTTTATAAAGATATACATACGTTGGACTATAAAAACAGTGTACTTTAAAGAATTTCTAATATGGAAAAATTTAATCGGAGTTCGTTATAGGGAAGTTCCTCTGTATTTTCACAAAATTTTTCGCCGAATAAAATTGATCGAAACAGCTTGACATTTTCTCCTGATACCCCGCGGGAGAATATCGCTGTCAAAATTAATACTAGACATAAATCCCGTAATTTTGCTCCAGCTAAGTATCCCGTTATTGTGTATACGTGATGTCAAACTTTTAAGGCTATAGCCAACTTAATTTTTTCTTCCAAAAATTTTTTATCATTTAAGGTAAATCCACGAAATGTATACTTTGGTGAGCCCAATAAACAAAAAGTGTTGATTTCAACAAATCTCTATACGCAGCCATTCCCATAGCAAACCATTTTACTTGATTACCGCCCACCCATTGCATTTTATGGGCGGATCCAGGAAAAAACTTGTGAAGATGTGGGCTAGTGTATACACAAATAAGTCAGAGATCGACTTTTTTGAGCTGTAACAAAGTGTGATAGCCGGCTAAGGCGTATATACCCTACAATGATTCTTGTGGTCTAAAAATTTCGAAAAATGCATATATCTCAAAGTGATTTCTGAAACATTGGGATCCTGCTGCATCCTCCCTGAAACAGCATCTGTGGCAATTCTCATTCTAACAGCTTCTTGCTGCTTTGACCGTATCCTAGATGGTGTTGCAGTTTACTAGATGTTAGGAAGTTGCTAATATCAAAAAAAAAGGATGGGATTTCCAATTTAAGTTTCTATATAAGGTTTGCCGCTGTTAACTGTTCGAGCGTGGATTTTATCACAGCTTCAGCGCTACGATATATCAAAGCTCGTACAATAAATCATTGGCTCATAAAAATGTTGTTTTTTTTTTGATAAAATTAATGTCGCGTTTTGTGTTTTTGAATTAATTAACTTTTTAAGCTTTTAACAAATTTGATGCGGCAGTATATCTTTTACATAAAAATAACATTATAATTTAGCAAAGGCGCGACTGTGAAAACTTACCTTGAAATGGATAGCCAGTGAAAAGTGGCCGCATATTCAACGAATTGGCGCTGGTCATATCCATTTTGTAAATTGCTTATTAACTACTTAAAACTATGTGGGAGTTTACAAGGCTTTTCAAAGGACCACACACAGCACAACTTGAGGCCAGTTCTAAGTTAAGGCCAAGAACTTTGTTTACCAGATGCAACAAACGCACACGCAATAACCGACGGAAGTTCAAAGCTCCAAGCACGAGGCGGCTAGAAAACGACGGGCGCGCACGGCTTGGAAACGAAACGGCACGGTACGACGACTCAACTCACTTTTTTTTGTCGTTCTTGGAATTACGCGCGCTTCAGCGATCAAACAGCACGAGACTTGCAACACAACTAAAAAGCAGCGCGAGCATAAATTAACGAACGCTGCCCGACGACGACGGACGACCAAGCGCGCTGACAAACGAACAATGAGATCGCGTATCATAAACTGGTTTAAAACTCTCTCATACACATACAAAGAGCGCTGTGCTTTTGCGCGCTTACACACACACACACAAACTACTCAAAGCGAGCGACAGCAATGAGCAATGGCAACGATCAAAAAAAAGTTTGTTTCGTTGTTAGTGTGCATGAGATAGCGCGATGCTAACGTGCGTGTGTGTGTGTGAGATATAATTGCGACGCTTTAATCAAAATGCAGCGAAGCGAAGACCACGCCTATAGCCACAGCTGATTGGTTATTGAGCAGGGCGGTTTTACAGCAAGAGCATTACCTTGATATCAACCCCACCATGGCCCCTGCCATCCAGGAAGTAACAACTGAACGCGTTGATCATTGGATGCGGATGCGGGTTGTGCGGCTGACTTCGCGAGCAGATGTCCCGCTTGCTGCGCTCGTCCTTTTACAGTTTCTTCAATATTATAATGGCTGCCACGCTACCGCCATGTATGTGCGTGTGTGTGCGTGTGCGTGTGCCGTCATTGTGTGACATTTTTGTGAAAATGTATGACTTTTGTCGTTTGCAGCCAATTAAAGCGTGAAGGCTGCTGGCGATACAGGATACATTCACACATACAGCAGTCACTAACTTAGTTACCTTTTGGGCCGTGTGTTTGTGTATATTATATTATCAATCGTTCCGGTTAGTATTTTAGCACCCACGGTCGTGGTCGTGTGTGTATGTTTATGTCATTTTTCAAAAAATACGTCGCTGACTTTCATCTAGAGTTTCCTTGGGTTGTTAGTTGGGTTAGGTCTTAGTCGCATCGTTCGTTGTTCGTGCATTGTTGTTTGTCAGCAAGTTTTATGGGGGTTTCTTTTTGGGCTTAGTGACGGAACTGTAAGAACCTTGGGACTTGGCTTATCTGAACTGTTAAGTTGTGTGTTTTGTGTACACAGTTACTATGCCAAGTGATGATGACTTAAAAGTTGTTTCGTTAGCAGATAAAGCTGGTTGTGATTTACTGTTACAGGCGACATTTAATGACCATTTATAAGAGTGCGCACTGAATTATGTACTTTATTATGTATTAATTAATAAGCAATATTTCAGCGCTGTTTTTGCTATATCTTTTGATTAAAGTGTTAGCCCACTAATTAATAGAGTTGCCTTTAATGAGTTTTTTTTTTTAAAGCTATAACAGATGCTTGTGCATACTTTATACAAACTACAACCCTTATTCTTTGTTTACACTGAGCGAAAAAATTAGAGCCTTGTACTCGAATAAAGCAACGAAGTAGCTTAATCCAAGTTGTTTATTCTTATTTCATCTACGGTTTTTAAATTATCGAAAATTATTCCGCATACAGTTCGGGAAAAAGCTTAACTAATAACAAGATCAGAATGACTTTCATAATCCATTTAACAACTTATTAATTTGAAAATCAGTTAATAAAAAACTTTCTTAAATACCTTCAAATCGTAAAAGCAGAAATATATATAAGTTTCTATAAGACCTACAAGGACTAGAGGGCCGTTTAAAGCATAAATGGTCTGATAAAAATTTAATATTTTCAAAAACCAAAAGTGGAACTAGTGGAAATCTCCAGAAATAAAATATGAAAATGCCAAATGGCTTGCTTGATCGATCCATTATTTTTTTTCTTGGATTAGTTTATTTGATGCACTTGAATCTGTGGTTCGAATTTATATTTAGCAAAGGCTTGTTATCAAGGAACCCACTTAAAAAAATAAGATAATTTCATTCATTAAAAAAAGATAATTTGTTTTAAACCAATTTCTTGCTTCGTTGATCCCGAATCTATGTTTGAAATTTATTTAGTTTGAAGTTATTGGCATCGCTTTGCTAACTTCATTTATTTTTTTCCTGCTAGTTTTTAACTCTGCTTGGAACATACATATAAAAAAATGCATATTTTATTTTTTTTGGGAAAAACGTCACGATTTTTTAAGGACCAGATAGGTGATTAAATCTTAACCATTATTTCCCATTGTTTCTGAAGTTAATATGTGAGGATGGTCTTAAATATTCATAGTTTTATCTCCTAATTAAACTACACCACCTGTTTATCACATCGCTTTAATTTGTCAGCCTTCAAGTAAGATACTACGTTTTTTACTACTTCAATTTCGTTTTAGTAACCAGTAACCAGTACCTGTTGTACCCATTTTAAGATTATTCTGTATCTTCAATTCAATTTTGAGTACTTTTTCTCGCTGTGTACTAGACAGCATGCCAACTTACCGATATACAAACATAAAAATCTATCAACAGCCATTAATTGCACTCGATTTCATTTGGCGCTGCAATTCCAAAGCCGAAAGTCACACCTGGTCCTAGTGGCAGAATGCCAAATGTGGAATATTTTTTGAAAAATTGTAAAACCGAAACTGAAAGGGCAACAAAACTATTACAAACAAAAGCCAAAAAGCAGCGAAAGGACATCATCATAATATAAAGAATTAAGCGTGAAGTTTACGCATATTAAGGATAGGCACAAGCGAACACACGCCGCCTGCATTTGATCCCAAGCCGATGTGTCAGAACAGGAAAAAAAAACCAATAGTAACCCAAAGCACCAACGAGCAAAATGGCCGTGTGGTATGTATGACTCCTGATGTGTGTTTATAGTAGGTATGTGAGTTTTGTATTGATTGTGGAAATCCTTATTATTATAATAGTATGAATATTGAAATTTTGTAAATTTGAATTTTCTCAAATTGTGCAGCATAGGTTTATTGCAATGAATGCTCTGGCTCTGTACAAACAGCTGCTGTGCTGCGACTGAGAATGAGCTCAGATCCTTATGCAATGCTAATCAGCATAAAATTCCAAGCTAATGAAGCGTATTGCAATGCACCAGAGCACTTCATTGCTGGCTAAATAGGCAGCAAACAATTTCGGTTGCAAGCTAAATAGGCCACAGGAGCTACTTCCTTAATGGCGCGACCAGAACAAACTCGTTACGTCTAACAAGTTAGACTCACCAGAAACCACTAGATTGGTCACGGCGTGGGGGCCTGAGTGAGCAGCGATAAACATGACAAATTTTCTAATTTGCGTATTGACAGTTTTCAATTATCGAATTTCCTCAAGCGTGGTAACGCTGCATTTGATAAGGCACCAAGTCGGAGAATAATGTCCTGCCAAGCGGAAGTGTGCATGAGTGTGGGCTGTGTGGGCTACGAGAAAGTTGTGTCAGGAACAGCTGTGATTGAATTACAGCATCCGGTTGTAAATCAAGACTATTAGGACACTTTCAGTTCTCGCTATCACTAAAATTAAGTGAAAATAAATAAAGGTGAGTTTTTACATGCAAAATAAAAAATTTTACATTATATGTATATCAAAGAGCACGATATGAATTATAATTGTTTTTTTTTTTTTAATTTTTTGAGAAAAAATGTTTATTTTAATAAATTTTTTTTAACTTTTTTATTTACAATCTATCACTTAGTCAATAAGTAAATCTATTGGAAATAATAATTTAACAGAGAAAATAGTTAAACTCCACTGGGTAATTATTTGTTTTTATTCTTTGAATAAAAGTGCTTTTATAATCGATTTTAGCTTCAGAATTTTGATCGCATGTATATATAAAAAAAAAGCTTGGCATTAGAAATAGGGTCTTCTGGTATTTTTAATAAAATTGAATTGAAGTCTTAAAAAAAATGTTGGCATAGGAATAAGGTTTAGGTAAATTGAAGTTTTAAAAAAATGTTGTAAATTAAAATTAAATACGAAAAAATTAAAAAAAAAGCAATTCCAAACAATAGTTAATTTTTTTTTATAAACCAAGCCAATTTTTTTAATATGCGTTTAAAACATTAATGAAATATGACCCATTTCCTCTAAATTAAACACTAATTATGGCTTTAGAATCTCAAACCGGTTGAATTTCAAAGATTCTTTCAAGGGTACGAAACATATTTTTTTGACAATTTAAAATAAAGGATCCAGAAAGAAAGTCAAGAACTTAGTACAATATGTATATTTTTTTAAATTATTAAAAAATATAAATATATTTAATTTTATAAACTACAGATTTTAAAATTATAATTTAAAAAATATTTTTTTTTTTAAATTTTTAAAATTTTTTTTTTATTTTTGATCTGTTTTTTTGTTCCAGTCCAACATTATTTTTTGCTTTAAAGATATGAATGTTTTAATAAGTTTCAATTTGAATGGAGTTGTATATAAAATTTCGTTAATAAACTAAAAAAAAAAAAAATTTTTTAATTATTTCCTGTTCTAAATGGTTCAAAAAAAAAAAAAAGTATGATGCGGATTGTTTCATAGGTAAAAAACAAAATTTTTGTTAAAATTCAGTTTTTAAATATTGCGTTTTATGGCTTTATAAAAAAAACATAGTTTTTCATTTTTATTTAATTGTGACTAAAGTGCAGAATATTTTTGAGTCATTTTTTTTAAGAGATTTATAGGGATCTTTAAAAAAAAATTATTATCTTTTTTTAAATTATTGATTCAAATTATATTGGTATCAAAAAGTAAAAAAAATACCCAATTGAACTATTGACTAAAACTTAAAATGGAGAGTAAGTTTCTGGGCATGCTCATAATCTGAGGTCATCAACAAATTTCTTAAATATAAAATTTAAAAATTAATCCCAATAAATTAAATAAATTTTTTTAAAAAACGTCAAATTTTTGTTTTTTAAAAGGTGTACAACTTTTTGATGTAAAATTGTTGCAGAATATAAGATCCTTGGGAAACAGGCCGTCACCATGCCAACCTAAAAGGGTTACATTCAATTCAATTGAAATATCTCTGACAACAAGTAGCATATCGATTGTATTAGGAAAACTCTCACATACTGGAAACATATTGAGCATGTATGCAGTGGCAGTTGCTTCTAAGAAATTAGTCCAAACATTCCCGGTAGCTGCATCCTTAATAAACAAATTCCTCTAACTGATCAATCAAGCGTCCTTAGAAAACTGTCAACAAATCATGTACAGTTAAACAAGTAGCCAGTAGCAGAATATTATTATGGCCAAAACAAACCTGAGCCACAGCTCCTCTGGTTACTTCTCAATAACAACAAATATTGAACAATCAACGGCTGCAATATGACAGATCGCTCTCCCAAGGCCGCCAGCGCATCCGTGCATCCTTGTCCATATGGACAAGTGAAAATTAAGCAGCCAAATCACAATTGTCAAACAGTTTTCACTCCTTCATGCTAAATTTACACGACAAACAAACTCAGTTCTGGTCCCAGCGGATCTGACAAACGGTGCAACCAAGCGGCAGGGTGCAAGTTCTGAACGGTGGCACACAGCAAGTGGCAAATACTATGTATATGCAGCAACATTTGGCTCGAAACCATTCGGTAGTCGTAAAACCAACAAACATGATGCGTTCAAAAGACCAGATGCATGGTGTCTAAAAAGTGGTTGCTGGGATGCCAGATTCTGGGGAAGTTGGCAACCTTGCACTTACACCTACGCTTCGGGTTTCCAGAATCAACACGCCTCTCACTCTACTAACAATTGCAACACTTTTACGATTTCAAACGACAGTATAGTTTGGACTCTTAGGATTTTACAACTCGCCATGATGAACCCTACTTGAGTTTTATGTCCCTTGACTAGGAGAGTGTAGACAATCCGATGCTTGACGTCACAAATTTAATGCAGCTTATAAATCATTCATTAGCTAGAGTTATGTGCTCCATTTTATACGTTTGAAAAAACTTGGCAGAATTAAACAATTCATTCATTGAGTAACTGTCATAAACTTTGAAGCAATTGGTGGTGCAGTAGCTGTCCTTATACCTATTCAAAGGATCTCACTTTTTATAGATTTTTTATACAGTATTCTGTTGCTTGATATTTCTCTAATTGGGGGTTTTGTTTGCGCAACATTCAGCGATGATTGTCGGAACATTTTAAAGTAATTTTCACACATTTTCGTCTTTCGAAATATATTGGAAATTTCAATAGAAACACTTTGAATTTTGCTTTTTATACGCAATTGTAAATCTTTTCCATTTTTTGTAGAGAAGCTGGACTGGAGCGGATCTAAAGAATTTTTTACAACTAAATTTGAAGTTGGTAATAATAATTGTTTTATTGAAATTAAAAAAATAAAATTTATTGACGGCAGATGGCGATTTTTTTGGGTGAGTGCATCGAGTGCAAAATAATACCAAAAAAGACCATTTCACAAATGCCATTAAATCAAATATTACAGACTACATAAAAAATTCAGCTTGGAAACTAAGTTTGTAAATGTAGCTTTTTGTTCTGTCTAGGCTTTCTGTAATGGTAATAATAATGATTAAATTTTTTGCCCGACTATGGTGAATCAAAAAGTAGGATTGTGTGTTTGATCTGTATGTTCATCTGTTCTCTCGTAACTTCTTAACTGCTTATCATAAATTGTCTAGAGGTATTATTAGCTGCGCCTTGATCGCCCACTGGTTATAGGTTATGTGGCGTTAGATCTAATTGTACATATATGGCGTTCATAATAGGACATTTAATCATGAATAAAAAAATTTGAATTGTTTTTTCGCTCTATAAAGGCTTTCTGTAATAATAATTATGTATTATTGTTTTTTTCTAGCCGTCTAGCGCTATGAGTTGGTTGAAATTCATGTTCATCTGTTCCCTCGTAATTTCTAATCCGCTTATCATAGTTCGGCAAACGAGGTGTCATTAGCTGCGTCTCTAGCGTCCGCTGGCTATAGGCAATGGGGCCGTTACATAAAATTAAGCATAAAAAACTCAGGAGGATATTAAGTCAGGCAAAAAAAAAATTTAATTAAGTATAGTTTCTTCGCTCTATATAAAATTCTTTAATAATAGTTAAGTATTTTGTATCCGTTTACGGCGAAGCAAAAACAAGGGTTATGTATTTGACTTGTTTGAATCTATGTTCATCTGTTCTCACGTAACTTCTGTGACGGCTATCAAAATTAGACAAATAAGGTATCCGTAGAAGCGACTTGTACGTCCACTGGTTATAGGCTATGTGATGTTATATTAAGTTAAGCATTACCCCCTTAGGAGAACGTTAACACATAAATACAATTTTTTTCAAGTGCTAACTTAGCACATTTAAAAAATATATATATTTTTTGTTTGCTTGCTTCGATAGATCGAACCAAAATAATTTTTGTTTATTTTTTTTTTTTTTTGAATTGAATTAAAAAAATTTTTTATGCGTAGGTGACGCATTTTTAAATAACTTTAAAATTTGCTAAGGGAGAGGCCTAACTGGCTCTCAGCTCTCTTGTTTCTTGATTCGTTATAAACTGCAGAAAAATCTTTATAGCTCACTGTCTCTTGTAGAATTAGAACGTATCTATAGGTAAGTTTGGTATATTTTCTTTTATAAAAGGTCTCTTTTATGAAAATGTAACACAAAAATATTTAAAAAAAAATTAATTAACAAAAAAAAAAAAAATTTCACAATACCAAATCCAGATGAACCAAAAGATGATGAATATGCATTCAATAGTTCGAAAAGACTTATTTTAGACAAAAACAAAGAATTGTTTTCTTGTTTTTAGAGTCCGACTCTTCAGTAGTCGCGCTTAAATTTTGGAAGTACAATAATTTTTTTAAATTTATTTATTAATTGAAATATATTATGCAATAATATACCTAAAAAACTAGAGTACTCACAACCCTCCTCAAGGAGCGGCAGGTTTTTTGGACTTGACCCTTGGAAAACGGTTTTTAGAGTTGTTCTATACAGCCCCCAGATTCAAAATTGTCAAACCTCTAGATCGTATACTAGCAACAGTGACCACCGACCCTTTTTTGTATATTACAAGTAAATACTATTATTAAATATTCATATAAATTTTTATGAGTTCACTTCATTTGTTAAAATAAGGTTCAAGCTTACATTCTTATTTACCTCAACTCAGGAAGTAGCCAAAAGGTTAAGGTTTCTTTTTTTCTAATAAATATAAAAGTATTATTTCACAAAATTGTTTATCCAAGCCATAAAAATATTACATTACTTACAAAGTAACCAATAGTTTTGCTGCTACATAATAATAAAATAAATAAGAAAATGAAAAGGCTTAGACAGCGATTAGTTCTAGATTTTATGATTTACAAAGTCTTAAATGAAAAACAATAACATAAAAAATAAAACGCAGCGCGTACAAAACTCAAAGTACCAAAGAAATATGCAAATTTGAAGTACGCTGACTGACCTGGTCGCTGCTACATCTTTGTCGGAGACAGTGCCTCAGAGCAAGGCCCTAGACGGTCGGCTCCAAGGCAAGATGGCGGCTTTGTGCCTCGAAAAATAATTTCAATTTCATTTGTCATTTCGTTACGTTTGGTTTTTGATGCTTTTGCCGTGTTTTGTTCGAACATAAAACTTGCGTCTCATTAAGATGAAGCCAAAGTAAAAATCATGCAAAAAAAAAAAAAACAAAACCAAAAAACAAAACATTCTCATGGCTATGATGGATACGTCAAGAAAAAGGTATAGCAGTTTAGTGGATGCGTTTCGCTTAAATGAAGTACAAAAAACTCAATTTATTTGCAATTAAATTGTGAAACAAAATCTGCACGGCACTCTCTGCCGTGTGTCGCTGCATTGTCCGGCATTTGCCTACGGCCCTACAAAGGGGCACCCGAAAACTTCGACCAGTCTCAGGTCTGCAGTCCAAGACTTTTACTCAAGCAAGTGCGCTGCGGCTTCTACGTTTGATCTCGACATTGGTGTGATTTGCCATCGCACTCCATACCAGCACAGCTCCCTGTGTGCCGTCTCATTTCATTTGAAAGCTTAGGCGCTTCATCTTGTCGCAGGGCTTGCAGGGTGCTCCGCGGCCTGGCTATATGTCATTGTAACATAAAAGTTCAATTTTAATTGCCGCGCTTGACGTGCTCAAGGTATTTGGCTTGGCATTTTTACGATCACTTTGGCAAATGTGCGCTTCAAAGCGATTTCCAAGCTGCATGCTGCATGTAGCAAGTTCCAAGCCTCGGCCGACTTTTGTCTGTTCCAAGCTGGCCCCCAGCCCCACGATCCGCTGCTTGCCAACACTGTCAACGAACTAACCTGCCTGCTCTTGCCACAGACTCCGCTCGCTCGCGCTGTAGTATGTCAAGTCGTTAAAAACGTCAGTTGTCTTTGCGGCATTGTGAGCATGGATTTTACATACATATGTTGATTTGTTTATATGGCAGGGGCAGGGGGCGGACAGCTGGCGAGGGCATGGCCAAAGCTGCCGGCGCAGATTGGTACTCAAGTGAAGCGATTTCAAATCCGTAACTCATTTCGTTTTTACGTTTTTAAAAAATACTCACACATATTTCTTTAAATATACGCAACCTTCACCGAAATTTTGCGTCTGCATTTGCATGAGCTGCATTTTCCCACACAGCTCCCACTAAGGTTGCTGTCTGGGTGTAGTTCGCGTAACACTGTAAGAAATTTTTAAAAAGTTTTGTCCAAAAATGAAATGAGATTCCTAATTTGGTATACGAACACTGTTATTAATACCAACGAAAAGCAGACCCACAGAAGCTTAGCATCACACTAGTATATAGCGCATTTTGAAATTCTGCGGCTGTCCCAGATATTTTCTAAAAAAATTGCTTATTTTTAATTCGATTCACTCGTGAACTCAATTTCATATGTCTACGTCACATCCATTATGACGTCATATGACAAAAATATATTATTTCTTTTCTTGTGAAAAACGAAGATTAAAATAAGATTATTAAAGTATGTAGAATGAATTTTCTTTTCTAAGGATAATGAAAAAAACTTTGTTTAGGACACCTTACGGAAATCTCCAAAACAAAAGGGCTAGTATTTCTTCCATCAGCCTACTCCGTATCGAAAACAAACAGGATATGAAAAAATTTACATTTTTAAACATTGTATAAAATAAGGAAAAAAAACCACTACTTAGATACAAAATCAGTCTAATTTTTCTCTTCAAAGTATTACTAAAACAACTTCGGTTAAGGTACCCAACAGAAACCCCCTGGTTGGGATGTTTGAATGTACGAAAAGTTGATTTCTGTCAATTTGTTTTTCATTAGAAATTTGTTACAAAAAGATTTTGCCCGACCTACAGGGTTGTTTGGCGTGCGAAGAACACAGGATGCGGAGCCCCCTATTTTTTTTTTAACTTTCGAATTGATCTAAGCGATTTTTTCTTTTTAGTCGGTGAGAGCACTTTTGACATTTTTAGCCGGCTATCAATTTTCAGTTCACTATTTTCCGAGATTAGACATTTATTCGATAGTATTCCTAGTGTTCCTTGTAGTACCAAATAATTTCTGTACTAACTCACAATATCTCCAGCTTTAATTGAGTACAATCTACCATCACACCTATCAATTTGGCAAAGCGATATGAATAAATTTAACTTCGAATACTTTTATATCTGACAGGGTTAACATTCTGGATTTTGAGACGCTTAATCTGAATTTCAGTTATAAAGTTTTCTGAGATAACCTCAAAAACTCCAATTTAACGAGATATTTTCATGTTAATCTCAGAGCCCTGGCATTGCAGAGTTTTTTGACCTTAGAGCAACCCATAACTCATAACTGAAAAAAAAAAGTATTTATGGGTTTTTTGAAGAGCTGCTGAGCTTCTTTGGACCTTAACCCGTAAAATAATGTGCTTTTAAAAAATTAAAGAATCTTAGCGCTCAAGACTCCTTTTAGCCCATTCGGCTTATTTCAAATCAAGTTCATAAATTTTTCTCATGAAAATGTCTTAAAACTAACTTCTACTTTTTGCGCAGTGCATTCCATATATCTTCACATCAATAACATAAATTAAAATAAAAACTTACCAAAAGGAAACTCCCAGCGGCTTTGTTTTGTTCAAGCTGCTGACATATGTAGCCCCAAAGCGGCATAACATTCAAGTGAGATCCATGGTGCCAAACCAGACTGCATGTCGTCTTCGTCGTCGTCCATATGGCGCGGCTTAACCCAAAAAGCCTAGTCCATAGCAGACACAGCGACGACAAACACAATTTGTTTGCACCAATTCCGCTTAGTGAGTTGCGAAAAAGACCAACTCCATACAAGTCTGAACTGGGCGCCTTCAATTTCTGGGCAGGAGGCACTGGGGAATAAATTATTTAATGACTGGCAACTAGCGCTGCCCAGTGCTGGACCAGCTTTGTTGCTGAGTAATTTGCTCAACATGCAACCGCAGATCGAAGGTGCACGCCTCTTGAACGCCCCCAAACAGATTGCAGCATTTGGCATTGGGTCCATAGTTTCTGTGGATTTATGTTGACGGTGGCTTTTGTGAACTTCACATTTTATCACCAAAATGCGCCTGCCAATAACAATAAAAAATTAAAATTGCCTGAATGCGTTTTTAAATACTGCATCTTAAATCAAAAGATCTGTGGCTGGGACCGCCCGTCAATTTCCGGCAAAAATTGCTTGCGGAGCGTGTTGAAAGCGGTCCGAGCACTATGATAACTAAATTACCGCAAATACAACGACCACAGGCATCATAATTGTGGTGAGAGGCAGTAGAGAGTTGAGCTCAGTAACAGGCTGATGGCAAGATGGCACATCCTGTAGAAGCAGGTGAGCTGCAGCGTGAAAGTTGACTTGTCCAAGGACAGTACAGCACAGGAGTTGGACTAACAAACCATTAACGCCAGAACCGCAAAGTGACAAAGTCTTTGCAGCTACCTGTTTGCTTGGCGGTAGGTCGCCTCGTCTACTTGCAGCTAGTAGTTGCAACAATGAACACATTTTTGTCGCATGATTAGAGCCCATTACAAATCGTAAGTGTTACGCTTTGACTGCAACAACAATGTCCGGCTACAGCCGGTGGTCCAAGATGCGGGCTTTGTTTGTTTGTTGCACGGCTAAAAAGATGCACCAAGCTGTCAGCTGACAGGCAAATGGAGTTGTCAAACTGTGCCAATGATCAATTTGCAACGCAACTTAGTCAACTTCTGTGCCACATCCTGCAGGCTCATACTGCGGCAGCGTTGCCAATTGCGTTAGCAGCGCTTTTTAGTCCAAACAAACACACCAACACCAACACACACACAGCTGGCAGTTTGCGTACGATTAGGCACACATACACACAGAAGTGTAGGTGTTGCCAAGCGGCAAAGTACCAAAAAAGGTGTTGCCAAATTATGCTAATGTTAAGTGTTGCTTCACATGAATTAAGCCACCTTATGGCATTTTAGATGATCCACTAATTAAATTTGGCTTCTGTGATTAACATGCTAATTGATCAAATAAAGCTCTATTTGGATCTTTAGTCGATGATTGCGAATTGATTTGGGATACCCAATAGCTGAAATTTGAAATATTATAGAGGCATTCCATCTATGGATTTATATTAGGCGGTGTTTATGATAGTGCCATAAAAATCAGGTTTTAAAAATTATTTTTAGTTTTTATATTTAATGCTTTGATTGGAAATATGCTATAAGATCTTTAACGCTACAAGCAATTTTTTACAGGCAGAAAAGTACAGACCCAGTGATGACTATCGAAGCTCTCGTTTATCCCGAATAATTTCAATGTTGAATGGCTTGATCTACGAACCTTTTAGAACACTCCAGAGTCAGGGAATCCACCAGTTCCAAACCCCTGCCAACAGGCCTGCTCTATTAATAAAACTTGACTATCGTATAAAGAATGTGGATCCAAAAGGATCTGCTGGTTTTTGATCAGCAATAGATCCATCCAGTACTTCGGTTAATCGTAACCTATGAATGACTATAGAGAACATACAACAAGGGCTGTCCTATAAAATTCAATAGCGGAGCTTTCTAATATCTTTAGCGGACTCTATAAGGATCATAGCTAGCCTCTCACCATTTTTTATTCTATTACCACCTTACTGTGGGTACAGTACATCCCAAAACTAAATGGCAATTGAAAATATCTGAACTCGTTTTGTTCGCACAAATTAAGAAATACTTCTCCACATAGTTTTGAAACAACATATGCATTGGAATATCCATGAAATGTAAAACAATCTGCCTGCTTATCGTATCTTTTTAAAGATATACATACATAAACGTTTCGGAATTGGAAAATTTTAATTAAAAATTTAGATACACTTTATACAGATTGGTGACTACAAATGTTTTGACACGAACATGTATGTGTGTCTTCCAGCGCTGAGATTTTTAAACAGCTCATCAAACCATTTTGAAGATTTTGCTTCAACAGCTCAATGCTCTTTACATAATGATTTTAAAAGATTTCTTGAAAAATCGATTGGTGAGACTTACTCACTTCAAAAAGGGCGATAATCCACCTTTTCCTGGCTATATATCTCTTATTGTAGTTTGAGGAACCAACTAAAAGACAGTCATAGTAGAAATTGATATTGGTGGATTCTATATAAAGAAATTCAAAGATTGAGATCATGTTCATTGTAAATTCTTCTCCTAAATATAGCTTCGGAAACCAATTACAAGGCTTATTCCTAGTAGGAGCTGATATTCGGAGATTCAATATTATGAAGTAGAAAGTATAAGAAGAGACTATTACATTAAGCTTTCTCATAGAGCTTTATGTCTTAAGATACCAAGCGATTGACTTAATCATAGTAGGAACCGAGATCGTTAGGAGTCAGGAATTCTTTGCCGCTGTATAAGTAGTTATGTAGAAATGAAAACTGGGAAGGATCTATAATAAATTCCGGAACGACTTGTAAAGCCATCTATATTACACGATGCCGAAAATGGTTAGCAAGCCGAGACTACGAAGTGTATGTTGGGCCCAAACTTTACGATCAACCGTATTAAGAATCTAGGAAAGATTGCGTTAGCGGAAACTATATCACATAACCGACTTGACTACGTTGAAGCTGTTGAACGATTTCTCTCACGTAAAGCAAAAATCGTTTCTACATACTATTCCAAGAAACAACATTCTGACGCTTTCTCCGATGACAAGTCTGCTCAAGCCCGTGCCAGAGCTCTGAGACATCCTTTAAGATTCATTCCCTAGTGGTATTACCCTTGAAGGCGAAAAGTGAACTAAGCCATTTCTGCTTTGTGGTCTAAAAAAGATTAAACAAATGGAAATTATGACATCTAGGCGAGTACTGCAAAGTGAAAGGTATAGGATGATAGGTAATCGCTGAAAGAGATTAGTCAGATGCTTTACTCTATTGCAGCCCAGCTCAAACCCATACCAGACCCGGACAACACCCCTCAACACTAATATTTTTTCCTGGTATGTCATTTTCTGCTTTAGTCTATGTAGAGTCGCGAAGAGATTCCGCAAGCGGAAATTAGACCAACTACGTAGATGACGATGGTAATCGCCAGAAATGATATCAATCAAAAGCTTAACCATATTACAGCTTAGCTTAAATCCATACCACAGCCCAAAGACAGGAATCTTCAAGAATCTTGTATTGTTGAGACCTTCTTTCGCTAGGTCTGCCATTGACCCTTGGTAAGCACTATTTACAACTTGGGAAAGCTTACGCAAACATAAATTAGACCATCTAGAAGAGAGTTACCAAGCGGAAGCTGTACGAGAATAATTTGCAGCCAAGAAGAGATCAGTCAACAGCTGTATTCTATTACCGCTCAGCTCTTCAAGATTCTGAGATGGGACTTATCTTGCAAATGTCAATGCCCCTTAAATAAATTTTTAGATATTTGAGTAAAAACAGAATTTACGCATTTTCCATTGGGTTATCACAGAAATTTTTCTGCGGCAACTTCAAAGTGACTTCAGCAATCTTTCATATCGAAAGCTCAAAAGCAACATCAATTAAATGCAAAAATGCCGCAACAAATTACAATCTAATTATATTGAACTGAGGATAACATGCAGCTTAATTTTCTACAGCAGTAAAAGATGAAATAAAAGAAGTAACAACTATCTACAATAAAAAATGCGGCAATTTGTTAAACACTGAGACTTAACGGCAACTTGGCTTGCTGCCACAATTAAAACTGATATAAAACAAGTCTAAAATAAGCCGCTGAGGAAACCTCACGCGACTTTGACATGTGCCGCTCGTGAGCTGAGCTGGAGGAACTCAGTACTATTTATAATTGAAAATCACGCAGTTCAATTGTCACTTCAATGGCGGCTTTGACTGTTAGCCGCTGCCCAAAGCTATGATCGCGGAAAAATCAACAAAAATTGAAATTGTAGCAAATCGATTTTCAGCTGAAAACTCCAAGAATTAAACGTAGCGCGACGAGGAGACGCAGTCGGAGTTTTGGAGTCTGTCGCTGGAAATGCGTTTTTAATTAGTAAGTAGAAGAACGTAGCGCTGACGCTGCTTGAGGCCCTCTGGCAACCTTTCAATAATTATTTATTTTCAATTTTCACATGGTATTTTCACCATTTTGTGCCGATAATTTTTTTTTTTGACTTGAAGTTGGCAACGGGCCCGGAGTTCATCGTGCACCGTTCATCAGCAGCTCTCACTATGCAGAACTAAAATGCATTACGAAAATCCATTTACTATGGAAAATAAATCAAACGGGAATGCAGCACTGGCGTAGTGCTAACCAACAGTGAAAAACTGCCTCATATACGACGCATACATAACTATTTATGTTTATTATTTATGTATTTGTTTTATTTTCCACTGGAAAAGGCTTGAGCCGAGGCTTTGTGCGTGCGTGTGTGTAGTAGCCCAGGATTGATATTGATGGCATCTTATGATTATTTGGTCACACTGCCGCTACTGAGAGAGTGAGTGCTCAAGCTATACTGCGTACACCGTTGTGATCTCTGGCCACGCTAATAATTCAATGTCAAATTAGTTGTAATCAAAATGTGATAAATATTTGTGCATACATTAACGAATTGCTGGAAATTTATGTGCCTCCAAAAATGAGTTATGCGCAATGTTCTGATTAGACGAGTAATATGTAGATTTTGTAGCATTTGATCAACTTGGAATTTATGGCTTCTATTAAAAATAAAAATATGGAGGACTTAGTCAGCCCATTTTAAGTTCAATGTTTCAGTACTCAAGCAAAAAAATGTTTGATGAAAATATTTCTTTGAAAACTTTGATCCGCCATTCCCTCCAGTTGGGGGCAGAATTGTTCAAAATTCATTGTAAATACTCACCTGCACTATGAATCTAAGCGGAGCTTGTTGTTGCCTCCTATTTGAGAACACTGTTATCTTTCGGGTCAACGAAAAGGATATCTTTATCAGCACTTTTCAAGGTGAAAAAAAGAATTAGGGTTTTCGAGGTAAGCTTTTTTCAATAATCGCCCTATGCTCCAGTGGGAGATACAGGAAATGATGATGGTGATGGTAAGACTTTGCGATACTCGAGCCGAGATGCAGGCAACCGCACGTAGGCTAGCTACGAATAACCAATACGCAGTCCCGAACAGCGCTCAGTGGCCAGGAGGGGAGAGTCTCAGATAGATTTTCAGGCTGCACCGATTTCTTCATAAATTCCCCTACATGAGTCTGTAGCCACATGTTAAAGGAGCAGTAGCAGAGGAGCTCCAAGGGAGGCGACGGTAGCGGAGGTGCTCCCAGCGAGCCAACCGTAGCAGCGGAGCTTCCAGCGAGCCAACGGTGGCGTCCACAGACTCAAGGAAGCTTACTGCCACTTTAGTCATAAAAGGACGGTAGTTCCTACTAAGTTGCTGCCTTGTGTTTATAGTAATCGCGGGAAATCTACCATCTCGAACAAGAGTTAATATATGGATTAAATCATCGTGAATGGAAAGTCTCCAATCGCATTACGAGAAATCCCCCTGATCCAGTACCCTGCACATCGGATTTAGAGGAAATTTATATTACCTTCACGACGAATTGAGGTCTATGTTCCAGTGGGAGATACAGGGAGTTATGATGATGATGGCAAGCCATTAAAACTAGGCAAGAGTTGAATTTATGGGACCCCAAGGAACTCAACTTTTTTTTTGCTTAACATAAAGCAGCAATATTTTCCGATCCCCCAAAAACATTTTTAAGCGCCCCACAAGAAAGAACGTACTTACAAGTTATAAAAAATGTATTAGACTAATGTCTTTTAAAACGTTCTTAATAAACTCCATTGAAAAATTACCACCAACACCCATATGTCAGCTTAAACGAAAGCCTCGACCAACTCCACCAACAACAACAGCTGACACCCAAGGAACCGTATATGACTTTCGGCTGAAACAAGAAAACTAAATTAAAACTCAACCGCAACTGTTTACACAGCAAATGTTACCACAAAAAGGCGGCGCAGCAAAAAGCCGCAAGATGAAATCCCAGAAGAAGATGATTAATTGGGGCGCGCTACTTGCCGTTTGAGGATCACCTTTAACTAAGCCGAACCGACAGTTGGCCAAGAACTTGGGCATATTCTGCCATCTTCCGGCAGAGGTGAGAAGAGTAATATGTACAAATATATCACTCCTTCGAACGGTTAAAAATGAATTAATAATGTGTGATCGGGCCAACGCCTTCTGGACAGTCTGTGTAAGTGCCAGTTGGTCACTCTGGAAATTAACTAATTGCCTGTGGCAAAAAAAAAGAGAAGGCATTTTTATTAGAGTACTTGGAACTAACCAATCAAGTGTTGTGCGGGCGGGCACGCGTAGTCACTCACACACACACAAACTACAAGCATGACGCAGCAAAGGATACCTACGTAAGCATAGATATCCTGTAGAGTCACACAGGCGCTAGCATACCCAGACACTTTGGTGGCTACAAATGCAATGCCCCGAAAATTCTATTAAATGAAGCCCATCATCATCATGAGGCCCGAGTCCCGCGGCCCTAATCGCACACAAAGGATACCATTATGTGCATGATCTGTGGTTTTTGCTGCGCTCCGTTTGCGGCGCTTTGTCGGCAAAGTTGCGAAGAGGACACACACACCGCCGCCACCGTCACCGTCAACGCCACAGTGGTGTGAAGTGTGAATTCTAACAGCCCGCATCGGCGTCGGCGTCAGCGTCTGCGCGAACGTCGAGATCGCTGCTCGCAAATAAAACGTTTGAAATCAAGTCGCTGAAATGTGGCGGATTCCTTGGAAACTGCTCTTTAATTGCTCACTCTTGGGTTTAACATAGCGCCGCTTTGCGTTTAACGTATTCCTGCTAATTTTGCCTTGATGCCATGACGGATCCTTTGGCGCACGAATGCCAGCAGCAAGCGCTTCATTATCGATGGCGGCAGGAGATGTGAGTTAACACTTGTTCGATTTCTGATAGGCGTCAAAGTGTTCCTTGCACCTTTTTTTTGGGTAACCCTTTGATTTGCGTTGTTGATTCTGCTACGCATGGCGTTAAGCCATAAAATTCGTTTAACACCTGTAGGGCGAGGTGTTATGTCAATCATTATAATTATTATTTCAGATCTATATTATATAATAAAAGAGTCGCCGGCAGAGTGACATCACAAGAAGTACTTTTGAGTAAAGGATGAGCTTAGAAAACTTATGTTTAAAATTTAAATAAAGTATTTGTCACATAGCTATAGGCTAAGGAGGGGCAAACCCGACAGTGTGGGTAAACCCGACCTCCCCCGTGTAGAGCATTAAAAATAACCAGCATGACAGTAGTCTTTCTGTCTGTCAATTTAATTTTTGTGAATATTTTATTAGACATTTTTCTTGTTAAATCAAGTGGGGAAAATTCGACCTATAAATGGTGGGGCTAACCAGACGTCCAGCTGGAACAGCGATCTCTATCTTTTTTATTGTCAAAAAAATCATTCACATAAGAAGTAATTTAAATGACAAATTTTTTGTTGTTTTATTTTGCTCCTTTAAAGGAATTTCAACCCAATAACAATCTATTATCGTAAGGCTATCTTTTCCAAAATTCATTGAACAGTCAAAAACATCATAAAGAGCCTGACACAGGCTGGAAAAGGAACAATTCCCCCCTTCAATTTTTTTAAAATAATGATGCAGATCGATTATAGGACACAAAAAGTTGTAGGTCAAAAAATTTCAGTTTTTAAACTTAAAGCGATTTTTTACTGATTTATTTTCACTTTATTTTATTTTTACTACTCAGCACTTTTGAAATAAAGTTTTTTTTAGTCTATGTTGTCAATAGAGCTCTTTAAAAAATTTTAAAAATTTTGGGAATATGTTTCTTTCAAAAAAATTGAAAGGCGTAACCAGCTAGAACCTTTAATCATACGCAATGAAATTCCTTTCCTAGGCCTTTCTTCATGTCTGAAACATCTTGAAACGTAGTAGAAAAAATCCTTCTATATTCAAATGTAGCTACCATACATTTCCCGACAGTCAAGGCAATATTTTCTAGTCCTAGATCCCAAATACTTCTCTTCAATTAAATGATATGATTATACATGATATGATTATACATGTAATAAGCTCCAAAATAATTTTTAAAAATTCCAATCGCTACACCCCCGCACCGGTTGTAACCGGTAGCCCCAACTTGTTTATAAATTTCCTGCTTATCAAAACTTGCTGGCAGCCCAGCTAATAAACAAGTAGCAGGCTTCGAATAGGTTTGTTGTACATTTCTGCGAATTCCAAACTGCATGTCAATCCAAATATTTATTTTAACATTTCACTCATAAAGGATATTTCAATTCGGAGCTACTCATTCCCGAACTCTAGCAGATTCTACGAATTCCGCGAACCGTGAACTAAAAACAACATTTAATTTTAGACCACACAGCAAGCCACCATTCAACTTGGCCCAAAAGCGCTTGTCGCTGCTTGGGCACTGCCTTTGACATATTTTGTGTGCTTCGTTTGTAAATGAGTTTCAATTTTAACTAGATACTTATACTAGCTGACAGCTGGGCAAATGCATCTGCCAGCCACACCATGAATAAGTATGTGAAAAATATGTAACAAGTTAGAGACAGGCAACGGGAATAGCTAACAACAAATCAGTGGCTTTCATCGGCTTCAACACTTGCAACAGCAGCCGCTGCCACAGAACTGTTTAAGCTAGCTCATATTTATTTATTTATTTTTACACTGTATGCTTAAAGTTTAAAACTAAAGCACATAATTACGCTTAATTTACGTGGCTTTTGACCAATATCAATAAATCCAACGTAAGCATACAGCAACAACAACAAAAAACAACAACAACTTTTACAAGAACAAAAGATATGTGAATACAGCTAGGCAAAGTGTCTCTCAACCTCTCTCCGACTCGCTGCGTATGTCGTTATACGCGGGTAGACTGAAAAGTTATCGGCAAAAGAGACATACAATTTTTCGAAAAAAAAAAAGTGAATCATTAGAGCCGAAGACCGAGAGAGGAATACCCTCCAACCACTTTCCCAAAAAGTTAATTATTTTCTAAAAAATTTTAAGTGCATGGGCAAATGTAAAAATGTCTTGTCACTTGAATCGACAAACCGAATCTGGTACAGTTTGTAGAGCTGGAAGACTTTTAATTCGGCTTTCACATACATTTCACAAATCTGGTATACTCTCGACCCAATTTAACTAGATAAAAGCAATTTATATCCAATATAGTCTATATAACCCAATAAATCCAAGCCACTTAGAATTGTTGTTAACGCCCCTGGCTATGATTGGGATTATTGAAACTTCAACCTTTTAACTAACATAGTTATCTGTGGTGATACAGAAATCTCTCAAGGAGGGTTACGATTATGTTCATCTGTTTCGTCATAACTTCTAAGCCGCTTATCATAATTTGACAAATATAGTATTGTTGCAAACGTCATGACTTCCCGCTGGCTATAGAGTATCTAATATCACATTAAATTGAATACAACGCACTCTATAAAATAATACAGATCTCCAATTTTTATTTCTCTTCCAATAAGTTAGATTTCTCAAGTTATTCAATATAGGCATTCATTTCGCAGATGCCATATCATATCTGGGAAATATCTTTTCACCCAGCTATTTATTCAAATTAAGGAAACGATGCAGCGGGCCAAAACTGGACCATTTTGGAGTGTATCCCCTATAGTTTTGCCATGGCGACTGAACTGAGTGTCTCTGTTTTGTCCCGATGGAAAATCATTTTTTTGTTTGTCATGCGATATGTGTTAATTTTAAAGTCCTCAACGAGCTCCAAATAACATTTCCCGGTTACCATACTGCCTTGTTCTAGGTAATCGGTACAAGTTAAATCCCACTTTGGCCTTCTTCGGTATTGATTTCAAAGAAGCAATCTATTACTTTGACTGTTGCTTAATATCAGATGTATTTTGAAGGATTCAAGTCCCTCACATTACTTTTATCCATAGCCAAACACTTAAATTTTGACCTTGTTTATTAATTTTGTCTCAGCGTCAACTCTTCAGTAGACAGCTTCATCATAAAATCATAAATTTTAGCGTCACATATTTCGATTCTAGCTTCACTAATCGATTGTTTGTGATCACTCCGTCCACTATTTTTAAGTTGATGACTTTTTCATCCATGCTTAAATCATATGATCGTATGTTTTTTAACATCATTAATTTTTGCGAAAATTTATCTCTATCCGATCCCGTCAAAATTATACATTGTGAGAAAATAATACCAATTATTCAAAAAGTAAACGAAATAGTTGCTAATATGGTTACTTGTCTAATTACCATTTACTTTTCAGCCCGCCCTCGCATAGCATTAATACGCACCAGCAGCAACTGTTCCACTCTACTGCGCTCCAGCACAGCCACTGCATTTGCTTTGGCTACGGGTCGAACATCAGCAGCTAACCCAATACCGTTTGAAATTTATGATTTTGAACTTTTTGCCAACTTAGTTTTTTTTTGCTTAAAATACTTGCGCTCCGTTCGAATTCTTGCAGATATCCAGAAATCCAAGGGTGGGTGGTGCAGCTAGTTTGAGTTTTGGGTTCGCTCTGCAAATGATTTGCTTCCAAGCTTTTTACATGTCTAGCAAAATATTGGCTTAAACCAATTTGTATTTGATATATTGGCATCTTTGTGTTGCCCACTAATTACAAGGTGCACAAATTTATCGAGCTTCAATCCCATGAAGCGAAGAAGAAAGTAGTTACTAGTTGGCGTTCCCAGCGCCGAAAACCAAGAAACCGGAACTGTCAGAATCCATAGCAAAGCGCTATTTTGGCCATTGGCTATCTTCACGTCGCAGGGTGCTACTCTAATCGTCTGACATCTGAAGTTTATTTTGGCTGCGAGTGGGTAACCGAGCTTTATGGAAATGCTCAAATGAGTCATGTGCTGAGGCAGCTGCCACAGTTTTGGCTTGGAAATTGCAACTAAGTCAAGGCCTTTGGCCAAATATAGGCTTCATGTGCGCAGCTGGCTCTAAGCCAGCATTTTAAACATATTTAAAAAATGTAAACTTCAAAATTATTTAAAAAAAATGCAAATCACTAAACCCCCGCACCGGTTACAGCCCCAACTTGTTAATAAACTTCCTGCTTATCAAAACTTGCTGGAACCCCAGTATATAAACAAGTAGCAGGCTTCGAAAAGGACATTTCTGCGGATTCCATACTGCATATCAATCCAAATATTGATTTCCACATTACACTCATAAAGGACATTTCAATTCGGGGCTACTCATTCCCGAACACTAGCAGATTCTACAAATTCCGCGAACCGTGTACTAAAAACAACATTTAATTTTAGACCACACACCAAGCCATCGTTCAACTTGGCCCAAAAGCGTTTGTCGCTGCTTAGGCACTGCATTTGACATATTTTGTGTGCTTCGTTTGTAAATGAGTTTCAATTTTAACTAGATACTTACACCAGCTGACAGCTGGGCAAATGTATCTTCCAGCCACACCATGAGAGGCACCCAAAAAATACCAAAAAAAATACGTTCCCACAAATATGCCAAAGTGGGCAAAAAGTATGTGAAAAATATGTAACAAGTTAGAGCCGGGCTATTTATTCCGGCAAATAATGTGAACTGAAAAGCGAGCACAAACTGAGAAATTGAAAGCGCCGCCACACATGGGGGTCCAGAGCTCTTTCAATTTGAAAGTAGTCAAACGGATGAAGCAATGGAGCGAAGCATGAGCAGTGACAGGGCCCGCTCGATATCTTTGAAAGTGTAAATATTAATAAGAGGCAGCCGCCGACAAAAGTGCCTCAAAGACCGCTAAACAATAGATCCCGAAAAAAAAACACTTGCCAACCGATATATACACTTTAAACATAGTAAAAGTTAAATAATAAAACCCCAAAAGAGACACATCAAAGCCGTGGATAGACATTCTTTGAAATCGCACAGTAGCAGTTTGAGTTGTCATAAGTTTTGACTGATTACCTCGAGGCAAAGCCACACACACAGCGTGGCGGCGGCCCAGTTGAGCTATTGACTGGCTGGAACCGAACAATGGCAGTACAATTATTGCCAAATGGCACAAACACAACAAGAGAGTCAAGCATGTACCACATATCACATACAACATACCGCAGACTCTACACGAACACCCACGCATTTGCTTAAAGCATCTCACAGATACTTTTTACAGATAGGGTACGAGGGCAGGCTTAAAAGTATGTGGGCTTAGTTATGAAAATATCTAAGCGAGTGTCGTTTTTTTTTTTCGTATTTTTATAAACGGGTTGCGTCAAAATTGTATACACCTGGGTCACCCTGTGTAGCTTTGATGAGTGTTCATGGGCAGCAAGTCTCGTAGATTGGAAAACTTTATAAATATCAACGTGCATCCACTTTCGACGGGTATGGTTCGAATATGAGTGTTTAAACACCAAACCAACAGATGGCCAACCCTATATAAATAAAATAAAGTGATAAGATTTGCGTCAAGTTTTTCAAGTGGAGAACTCAATATATAAGCATCCCATTTCAACGCTGCGTTCCATGTTGGTTAAAGGAGCCCCAGAAATAGTGTAAAAAGGATCGTTTAGAGATGTCGAATCGTTAGAATGTGGACTTTTTCCTTTCATCACAACACAGCAGAGACCAATAATGAACTTCTTCAAAGATCGTTATTGCCTCAGAACTTTTCAGCCTGCCCTCGCGTATGGGGGGTGTGAGCAAGCTGTTGTCGTTGTCGGCATAAAAATAACTTGACAATTGTTTTCTGGTGTCTAGTAGCCAAGTGTGTGGGGAAATGGTGCTGTCAGAAGGAGCTAAAACCCAGTGGCTACAAACTGTCTTTGTTGTTTCTAACTCACGTACATTATATTCATATGAGCACATGCGACGTATGCGCAATGTGGCAAAGTTTTGCGAGCAACAACAAAGTTCTTTGATTTTGACCGCACATTTAGTTATCCAAAAGTTACCCAAAGTCACGACTAGACCAAGTCGGAAATGAAGTACCATTTTTGCTAGCTCTTGCGAAAATATATTTTAGTTTCTTACATACTCAGTGCTCGTTATGGACCCATTGATGTTTGCTTCCCATGAATATTAGCTAGAGCTTGTATCTAATTAGTACAATGGGCAACAAATATTGCTGGATTGTTGCAATAATTGGAGCATACTTCCGAAATTATTTCGCTTTTGAAAGTCATCAAACACAACTGAAGCAAATTAAAGTGAGTTGGCACATAAAGTAGAGCTGGAACGAACTCAGCTGATAGGCGTATATATTTTTGTTGCTGTTGTTGTTGTTATTGCAAATATTATTTGCTAAACTTGAACAGTTTTATTGACTCTTTATAGAGCAACTTAGAAGTACTTAGAGCTAATTGTTGTGTCACATGTTGTTTCGCAGAACCCGAAAGACTGCAGCTGTAAGTACTTGGCCTCTCCTACGCTACATTTGTGTTTATATCTACCATGTGGAATCTTAAAAAAAAGGTTCACTTGTTGTCATAGTGATAGACATCAACAAGAAGTTGCTTCTAATAAATGCTGGTCAAAGGAATGTGTGAGTTGTACAGGCCGACATTTTGTTTTTGTGGCATTTGTTATTTCTGTGATTTAAAAGACATTTTGAATTATGCAAAGGGTTTTAAACTTCTTAGGATGCCTTTTGAATAAAGGTTCCAAAGTAAAGCAGTGAGTTAAGTGAGCCTAAATATGAATAATTTGCAGTACAATAAAGTACAACATTTTATGAGGTATTTTCTTGGAATTGTTTCATCACCACTGTTCTCAAGACATATTTGCGGAAAACCTTGCCCAAAATTTCATGGTGAGAAACTCAAGCCTTCGTCTTGAAGATCGTGCCGGAAAGAATTCTTTGTGTGATTAAACGTAGAAGCTGGCTTTATCGAGGGATCCCAGCGTAGCCATGCCGCAATTGCCTACAAGAAGCTGAAGCTTGTTTATTGTAAAAACAAATACGCCAAGGCTTAAGCCAACTAAACTTTGTACCCTACTTCCAAATGAAACGTATAGAAAGCTATGCTTCGAAGAATTTTACAGCAAAGGAGGGTTTTGCAATGGTGAGGACACCAAATAATAATGTTACTGGAAAAACTGCACTGCGACCCTAAGGATCAACTGTAATACCTAGTAGCCCTGGAGCTCTTCAGCAGGTCCAACTACCGAAATTAAATTAATTATCTGGGATGACTCTGTCTGGTTGCATCGAGCATCTAGAGTCATACTCAGTAAGTAATTGGGTGGATTCTTCTTTAAACTTAAAGGGCCTACAAAATCCGCGATGCCTATTTTGATCACGTGGTTTTTGTCTCTGCAGTGTCTCGTAAGCAACCATGTTCAGTCTCCTCGGAAAGTTCTTGCCCAATTGGCAGATTTTCTTGATCAGATTATAGGAACCGAGGCTGCTTGGCATGCCGTAAGACAGCTGTGCTAATCCAATCTGAGTTGCGTCTAGAACTCTCCTCATCTCGTGCTGCCTGTTTGGTGTTTTTTCTGTCAATTCCACAAAATAGCTCAGGGACTTAAAGTAGTAATAATAATTGTTTTTAAGAGTTATTGTGTTTCAACAAACAAGTAAGTGGTAAAAACTTGTATACTATGATTTTATATAATAAATAACCAATATTGTTTAGTCCTTCCAGTGCGCATATATCTAAATGTAGAGTAACACTTAAAAAAAAAACAATATTTGTAAAATTCAAATCAAAAACAAACTCAAAAACCCATAATTGGATCGCCTTGTCAATGGCGCTTTTAAAATAACTAAATAAAAAATTACAAAAAATATGGCCAACATGCATTTCGAATTTTTCCAGTGCCTTTAAAAATTTTTAAAAGTCAGCCAAAAAAAAATTAAAAATTACATTTGAGCTTTGCCGATTTATTCGAAAACAAATTACCAAAAGCTATACGACAGTTTTGTCTCAATCTGTAAATTTTTCCAAGGGGTATTTAAATGAAAATTTGTTTTTTTCTTATTTTTAGTACTAAAAAATATTCCAAATGGGATTTTTTTTTATGCAGTTTTGTCTGCTTGTGCAAAATTGTTGCATGCTGCCTTTAATTAAAAATGCAATAATTTAAGTCAACAAAATGCAGATAATTTATTTTCAGTCAAAAATCACACTTTGTATGATTATCCTTTGCTGTGAAACTAAACAGAAAAACTTATGCATAAGCCGTTTTTTTAATGAATTTTTTTAATATTCAAAAAAGTATTTTATACTTAATCCATCACAATTAAGTTTTTGCTTGCCATTCTTTTATTTAAGTATTAAATTTTTGAATTAAACTCCAATATAGTTTTGCTAATATTAAACTATTATTAATCATTTAAATTCTCAGCTGTAAAGATACCTCATCTTAGCTCTGATTGTCTATGTAAAGTAAGCTTTAAGCAATATTTGTAATTTATTATAAAGCAAATTGTAAATTGTTATTGTATTTAGTACTCATTTGTGTTAGCATTGTTTTACAACAGCTTAAAATATTTTGTTTTCGCTTAAATTTCGACTGAAACGCTGCGATCAACAAAACGACACAAAATTAAATGCCAAATTAGTGAAAAATGCTATAATTATCGTCAAAAATTTAAAAAATTCAGCTAATTTTGAGTGGAAATTCACGATGCCAGCCGTGAAAAACAAAACCTAGTTAGACCAGCTTACAAACATTTGTTTTCCATTGACTCTTCCTGATATTGCCCAATGGGGCGTTGCTAAATCAAATTTCAGCCATGCTTTAAAAATTCATTGGTTCTTTGTGTATGCTAGACTGCTCTAGCATGCTGCTTGACCCTTGTACTGTATGCTGCTGCTTTAACACACACGAACACTGCTTGCTGCAGCGCTCACTCGCTCGCACTAAGATCATTTTTGCTGTTTGCTGCGTGTTCGGTGGTTGATCGCATGCGCTGGCTCGCTCGCACAAAAAGACACCCGCACTGCTTGCTCTGCGTGGGTTTAACATGTTTGTTGTTGTTTTGTGTATGTTGCCCAAAACTTGTTTCTGTTTGTTGTTCTTGCTTGTTTTTCTTTCCTTCTTGCTGCTTGATGAATGCGCTGCTGCTGCTGTGAGCGCCTCTGTAGCCGCTGCCGCCGCCGCCACCAACAAGCATGTCTGAGAATCTCACAAATTCGTTTTAGTCTTGGTTGTTGACCGTTTCAAAATCAGTTTCGAGCTGTCAAGCAAACGTGCAACATCAGCTGAAAATCGTTGCGCATGCGCAAGACTACGCTGCATTTTTTATTTGTGTGATCTTTTATGTGTTAAATATATTTCGTGTGTTTATTAAAGAACTTGATTGCTAAAAAAAAAAGTGCTAAGCAAAGACATTTTTGGAATAAACTATATTTGATTTATACGACTATTAATATATATATACAGTGCTACTATGGCTGTTTCGGCTTTGAACATGACACCCTACTTTGCTGGATATCCCTTTCAAGGTAAGCTGAGTTTACAAGCCGCCGCTCTATATCCAATTACCACAATTACTAAACGCAGTCAAGGCAACTGCCAGTCATAGAAAACTGCCTGCTCATCGTCTTCGTCAGCGCGGCACTATGGCACTACTATACCAACGTATTGTCGTTTGTTGCGCGCTTTCGCCAGTCTGCAGCTACAACAAGATCATTACCCGCGCTACAACAATCATGATCAGCTTTTTGACTTATTGATTGTGATCGTAACTTGCAGCAACGCTTGTCTTGGCTGGCTGACTGGCTGGCTGGTTGGTTGGTTTGTTCCTCACATTCCAACAGCCAACTTCGCAGACTTTTTGGCGCGTTCGGCTTTTGTGCTTTGATCTTGGGGACTCAGAGCTTGCGTCTCTGTGTCTTCTTGTGTATCACGTACACACACAGGCAGCCGGACAGCCATACGGCTGGGCCGCTCCGTCAGCGCCCCAACAACAGCTCAACAGTTTTTGGGTCGGCCTTTTATATTAGCTGGCACAGCTGGAGTCATGCCGCGGCGGCAGCAGCAGCTTGTTGCAGGCTTGTGGGGCATTGCAGCGCTTATGGATTATTAGTTTGATTTGATTGCATGCCCAGCTGTGTGTGTGTGTGTGGTGTATGTGTGTGCCTTGAACGTTGCGGCAGCCGTTGCATGATCAGCATTTTCCATGCTTACTGCTTTCTTTTGAACTGATCTATCTGCTGGTTGTTGCTGCTCTTTAGGCTGTTGTTGTTGTTGGCCATGTTAGCTTGCCGCCTTGTTGCACAAATGCTGCCTACGCAAATTGCTTGCCATCAAAGCAATTTGCGCTTTGTTGCTGCACCAAAGACAAATCGCAAACGTATAGTTTTGCAAGACAAACAAAAGATCGTGCGAACTGATCCTAATGCCTAATGCTTAAACAATGGCCAAATGAAGTGGCCAATACTATGCTAACAGGATTACTTATTGCTGCTCAATTGCATTTCATACAAAAGTTAATTGTAGCGCTCTCTAGATTTACCCAACAATGGACCACACACATTTACTTACCATATATCTTTATTTTAATTTCTTGCAGGACAAGGACGCGTCAATCAACTTGGTGGCGTCTTCATTAATGGCCGTCCACTGCCCAACCATATACGCCGTCAAATTGTTGAGATGGCCGCTGCTGGCGTACGTCCCTGCGTTATCTCCCGCCAACTGCGCGTTTCCCATGGCTGTGTGTCCAAGATATTGAATCGTTTCCAGGAAACAGGCTCCATACGCCCGGGCGTCATTGGTGGCAGCAAGCCACGTGTAGCCACACCCGATATTGAGGCCAAGATAGAAGAATTGAAGCAAACACAGCCGGGCATTTTTAGCTGGGAAATACGCGATAAGCTCATCAAGTCCGGCATTTGCGATAAACAAAATGCGCCCTCTGTCAGCTCCATTAGCCGTCTGTTACGCGGTGGCAGCTCCATGGGTTTGGCCAATGCGCACAGCATCGATGGCATACTAGGCGGCAGTTCCGGCACAGTCTCCGGCGGCAGCGATGAAGACACTGACGACGAAACTGAGCCCAGCGTGCAGCTTAAGCGCAAGCAGCGCCGCTCACGCACCACCTTCTCAAATGATCAGATTGATGCCTTGGAGCGCATCTTTGCGCGCACTCAGTACCCAGATGTCTATACACGCGAGGAGCTGGCTCAGAGCACGGGTCTGACAGAGGCTCGTGTGCAGGTTTGGTTCTCTAATCGGCGTGCGCGTCTGCGCAAACAGCTGAACACACAACAAGTGCCCAGCTTCTCCAGCAGCCCCAGCAGCAGCTTCGGCGCTTCGGCACAGTATGCCAGCAATGCCGCCAGCGCTGCCACATCCAATATGAGTCTCTATAGCGCCGCTGCACAGGCCGCTTGGCCAGCCACGCATGCTGCTTCCTACGATGCGCATGCCACGTTTGGCAGCTCAGTTGCCTCCATGTCACCAGCCAGCTGCAGCAGCAGCAGTTCCGCATCACACAGTCCTGTGCAGCATGGCAGCACTGTTGCGGCACAGACTGCTGCAGCAGCTGCAAGCAACAGCTTCATTAATCCCAGCTACGGCAGTGCAGCGCATCCCGGCTACTCCAGTTCTGCAGCGTACACCATGCCCAGCACGTCGAGCTTTGCCAGCTCCGCGGCTAGCTCCGCCGAGCAACTGCGTTCACAGTTCGCCACCGCTGCCGCATCGGGCGCGCATCATCCCTCAACCTGGGACAGTTACAACTTTGCCGGCTCCTTCTTTACGGGCGCCAGTGGTAACCATATGGGTGGCTATCATCAAACTGTTGCCGATCAAAAAACCGCCAGTGCAGCTACAAGCTATCCCTACTTTGGTTTTTAGACCACGCACTGCGTCGACTTTGTCCAGTTTTATTTTTTAAGTTCAACATTTTCGGAAGACTGTTTATAGCTGCGCTCTTGGTTATTCAATTTGTTTTTAACTTTGCATTTAATAGTAATAAAAAATCTGTTAGGAGCTTAAGACTGTTTATAATTTAATTAAGTACCTATAATATGATTTACATAAGCGCTTAAACTTATGTCTTAATTATAAGTGAAACTAAATAAAGTATAAAAAAATTACTAATCGAAAATTTTTGTCTATGAATTTTTTGGATAGCGGGAAAAATTAAAATTATTTTTAAGTATTTTAGGCGGTAAAACATTATGAGTGATCCGATTTATGAATAATAAATAGGCTTGACTTGGTTTTGATCGTTTTTTAAGAGACTTTGGAAATTTTATTTAGCGTTGTATTAGTATCGGTGCAATAAACTTTTAGAAAGGTTCAAACCGCAACATTTTTGATAGCTACAATTTCTTTCAACTAGAAAAAATACTCTAGAAGAAGTCTGAATAGACAATCTAACAAAACATATAAATTTTGACTGAATAAGTCCATGGCATAGACAAGTAAATAACTTTGCTTTTAAAAGCAATAGAACCGCCTGCACCTAAGGATCTTCAACCAGAGATTATACCTTATAATTAAAACCATTATTTAAACGATTTACTTATTATTAAGCATTTAGCTCAAAACAAGCGCTTAAAGACCTGTGGACCACACATGCAGCTCAGGAGACCTAGACCATAACAGGTTCACAAACAATCAACTAATCCTTCAAAATCGAACAGAAATTGTCCCTTAAAATGACAATCAAACAATAGAGAACATGACAGTGCAGCCAATGTCATCAATGTTGGCCCACCTCAGAATGTGTGTGTTCTCCCATCATACACTGCACAAAAACTCGACTCATGAACTGACAATTAAACAATTAAAGGCAATTGTCAGTTGTTTAAAACACGTTTTATGTGGCTAACAAAGCCTAGCCGCCAGGACTCGATAATACGAAAATAATTTACGAAATTGTTTATTGTCTCAGCCAGGGACCCTTGATCGCCAAGCAGTGCACAATAAAATAGAGCAATTCACAATAGACATTGCAACAGGATGCGCAAAATATGAGAGACCGCTTGGCGGAGCGACCACCAACGTAAGACACGCCGCCCGATATTCAAAGAGGCCGCCGCCGTTTGTGGGTCGGACACTGTTAGTGCCCAAAGATGAGAGCTCAAAAGCCGACCCGAGAGATAAAACGGGAGTGGACAAAGCCATTGACAAAATTTAGGCAGTGTCTCTATAGCGTAGGCCTAGTCAGCATCTTGTGTATAGGGAAGGCTTGCACTAGTTACAGCCGATCTCAACTTAGTGCTTGGGTGTAGGTAGCCCGGCCCTTTGCTCAATTATGTGTGCACAGCGGGCGTCGCACTTACCACCTAGAATGAATACATTTTCGGGTCTTGGATGTGTGTGCTGGCTGCAGAAGATGTGCAAGAAGTACCCAAATGAAAACATCAATTAGTTCATATCTCTGGGTGCTGCCCTGCCGCGCTGCAGGTCCTGCGGCAGTACGAGCCCAACATCGACGACAGGTTCGCTATGTCCTGTGTCTACAAGGGTGATAATGTGTGTCAACTGTGACAATCATAATTGATCGCCTGCATCTACGTTGTCATTCTGCTCTTCTTTAGTTGGACTGCTCTGGACTGCCTGCTTTTTAGGTCCTGGCAACTACGTGTTGTATTGTAGAGTGCGGGGAGTTGCACTTTGTCATAGCCGGGGTACATACAGTAGCCCTGCGGCTTCGTTTGTATGCCCAGCTACATATTCTGGGCCACCAACTTGGATAGTTTTGTGTATACAAATTGCATTTGTGTGGCAACTTGAGTATCGAGGCAGCAGCGCTGTCTTAGTCAGCGGCACTTTTGACAAAACTGTTGAAAGGCACTGCTTGGTTTGAGCCCAAGTGATTTATGCGTTTTTGATAGCTCCGCCGGCAGCGCATAACCAGGCGAATATTTTTCTCATATCGGTAGCCCTTGATTTCCTGTGTGGCACTGTTGAAAGTATCTGCAAATCTGTACCCAGTAGCAGTAAGTCAGCTTTGTGTGTGGGTCTGTGTGCCTTGTCGCTGGCTGCTGCAACATGATTGATGATCGGTTTGATGAACGACCCAATGGGGTTGGGGGCGTTTAAAATGTGATTTTTTTTTTTTGGCGAATGATCCTGATATTTTTCATTTGCATTCAATTAAGAGAAAACTGTTTGAGAGACTATAGAAATGAGTTGGTTTTAAAGTTGGAATACATGGATAAAGCGGGCGGCAAATCAGGTCCAAAATACCCAAACATCTTTGATATCTAAAGTGCACACAGAAGAGAATTAAAATGGATTTTAATTAAAGGAAGTCTAATGGATCAATTCCTAAGAAGCAACATCACCGATGAGTCATTGAAAAGTTCCTCTTGGGAAATGTTCTCGAAAATTTTGATCAACGTATCGACGTCTTAAAAACCAGCCGTCGTGAAAATTTATCGGCTATCGATTTTCAACACATAAATGTCATCGATGAGGACTCAGAGAGTACTGCCCATCTTGGTTTTAAAACTAATTTTTCTTGTTTTACTTCGCGTTTGCATCCTGCGTATCTTTAAAATAATTTCCACACTTTTCTTCCTTCGCACTAGTTTAAAATGTCAATTCGAGTGTGTATCAAGATGTTTAACAGATTAGAGCTGTTAACAAGGATTTTAATTGGAACTTATCAGGTCTGGCAAATTCCCCATCGACCTTATATTCACACTACGTCGTGTCTAACTTAAAGACCAATAGAGAGCTTGCTTACGAACTCATTCGGAATTGCTCAAAATTGATGCTTCTCAGCAAAATGTCGTTTAATAAGTAATAACTCCATTATGTCATAAAGAACGCCTCCAAGCGTGATGTTTGATATATGATAAGAGCAAAACTAAATGGTTTTTCTTGAGTTAGATAAGGCAGTGTCCATACCAGATTGATGTATAAAGGTATACTTTCAATGTTGTCAAGGACTTCCTCTACCTCATTAGCAACAACGAGGTCAGCATGGAGATTAAGCTGCTTTGGACTCTGTAGTTAATTGAGTAATTGAGACAACTGTCGTTATATTAAGTTACCAGCTTACAAAATGGATCGCCTCAGGCATTTGTGACGTCATAGTCCCATGCAGAAGCGCTTGGAGAGTTTGGTATGGAAGTATTACGAGTTATACAAGCTCTACAAACACATAGTTAAGCAAATTAACATGCAGCCACACCGCTGGATGTTCGAAGATGAGTTCGTTTGTTTAAGCGAAGGAACTCCTGGTGGGTGGGTGTTCATAACATCCATTGAAGGAAGAAGGCGAGTGTGTAGATGCGCTTCCATTGAAAGGACAAGAAGGTAGAGAGTACTCTATGACTTACTATTGCAAGTTAGTTTTTTTTAAGAAAAATTTTAACAACCAAAGTTAGACTTTCATCGGTTTCTATGTTATAATTCATATAGTTGTTTTGATATATTCCTTGGTGGAAATCAAGAGGTTCCTTTAGACACCTCCGGGCCCGACAGGCATCCTCACCGTTAACCTTCCCTTCCACTTACTCCCTGCTTCCTGTTGACAAAAACGCATGGCGTGGGAGTTGGCGGTCGCGAACCTTCCTTAGACATGCGTTACATCAGGGATCAAGAGTAAAGAAAGTTGGAGTTCATAAACCTAACGTCAACCGCCTTGTTTCTATAGCTAAAAGCATTCCCAACCTCTTTGGTTCGACTCTAATCTCTCTATTGACTTACCAACTATAATTTATGTGCGTGTCCGTTGGTACCAACATGGCTGCTGGCCAAATTGAATAACTCACATGCGTAACTCAAACATGAGCTTTATCAAATTTTTAACGCGAATCGATCAAAATTCATGCGTAAATTTGCTCATCAAGCAACCAAAACAAACGCACAAACATCCAGAAGTTAGCTCCGAGTCTCGTGCAGGGTTCAACACCAGCGCCGCACACAGGTACTCGTATCGACCCGACCCCGGCACTAGAGCACCCCGAAAAGCATATGAAGGAAAAAAAAAAATAACATTGTACGTAAATTGTTACGCTCTAAATTTGCGTAACGTTATGGAATTTAAAGCGTTCCTTATCAGATTGGTTTTGATGTTTTATCAACGGTTGCTGGCTGCTTCGCCAAACACATGCTGTCACATTTTTTGTCTTGTTTGCACCCATGGGACTGTCAAGTAGCTGATGATCTTTACGCTTGCTCGGTCTCGCTCTCCCTCGAGCTAGTAGTTCCTGAAGAGTTGTCGTTTATTTTTGCTGTGTTGTTTTTATTTTTTTGGTAAGGCTATTTAATATGTAGACGTAAATAATTTTTAATGAATATGTGATATATGTATGTATTGTATGCCAAGTCTATATACTGTATATATACTTTTTGGCGTGTGGCTAAACTGAGCAAATGAGTACGTGAAGAATTGGCGGAAAATTTCATCAACACTTGTAAGTTGTTTTGCCTGTCATATAACAACATGTTTATTTTGTGTGTTTCGGTTAATTTCAGTAGAGGATTGGGCAATTATGGGTTGCACTTTTGATTGGATTCATCAATTGGAGCTTACGATTTATATGCCAGTAACTAAATTGTTTTTTAATAGCTTTTATTACTTTTGGATTTTATTCTCAAATTTTCTTTATGCATGAGAATTTGCCATAGCTAGGTTGGCAATTATTTTAATCAAGCTGTAAAGAGAAAAAGTCTTGCTTCTTTTGGGAGTATATTTACTACTTCGGAACGTTTTCTTAGTTCTTATCACTTTAGCAATATTCGTTTCTGAAGTTTCTCAGCTTAAAATTAAAGAAACATAATCAACGTGATCTTTTACATACTATGTGGTATATACAGTGTGTTTTTGGAACCAAAATCCTAGTCCGAACTTGTATAGTTAAATGAAAGAATAATCGTCACGTAACGAAACGAGGTGCCGAGACAAGATTTTTTAAGTTTGAATTTTCTATCATCTTGTTTAGACGCATTTTGATGACAGTTAAACTTTATAAACTTTTAATGGATATTTGTTTTAAGTTTCAAAATTTGCTATTATGTATTACTTTTTACTTTAGGATAATGACCTGAAAGCCTGATCCCACGTTGGTATTATTTGGGTCTATGCTTGGCAGTTATCAGGGGTCTTTTAAGATGAATAGAAGGGAGTGTCAAGGATGTCGCAAAATTTGAATGTGAACTCTCTGGCCCATTATGGCCAAGTGTGGCATCGAAAAAATAAATGGAGAGAACTTCGTTTCTGATGGAAGTCACCCGACTGCATCACAGTTTTTTGAGGCATTTTTTTGAATTGCAACTATTATTTTTGGAAAGTCTAATTTCATTTGGGTATGGGAACTTTCCTTAGTTTCCTAAAATATAGGAGCAGCTCGTTTTGTTAGTTCCGAAACTTTTTTAGAATACTTAATAATAACTATTAATGGATAAGAAAAAGAAACTGTTCAAAGTTCTCGTCATGGTTTGTTAAGAAAAGATAGTTTTTTTTAAAGCACTTACGGTCACAAAAAAAAACACTTGCCTTTTTTAAGAGCCGTAGGAGAACCTGTTATTTAGACGGAATAAAAAAATTGGAAGAACGTTTGACAAAATATATCGAGCTAAAAGAAGAAACAAACTCTTATTTGCCGAAATAAATATATTTTATTCAAAGAGTCACTGACTTATCGGACTACTCACGCGTATCATAGATATGTCCTTCGTTCTTAACAGAAACTCATAAAGGAAACTTAAACTATTTTCATTTATTGGATGCTCTTGCTTTTAATTCAAGAGCGCCATTATAACTTTAGAAGTTTCTCAAAGGTACTATTTCTGAAAATTTGTATTAGCCAGTACCTCTGGAATTTCAAAATTTTCGGAAGTTTCCAGTATTTACCATCTACAATATAGAGTTTAATTACTTTCTCTTCTTCTTCTTAATTTTAAATCTGAAACAGACATAATTATCGACTACTGCCGATATAATTCCTCAGTAGTTGAGAAAAATTCCTTTTCAGTTTGTTTGAGCTTATATAGAGGCGCATCAGTATGATCGTTTGATCAAAAGCTGGCTTGACATCTCAAAAAAGTTACTTGATGTTATTCCTTTTTTAGCTCAATCTTCAGTCAAGGATGACAACATCGATATGTTACTTTTCGAGCTCAAATGTCTAAGTTCCAGATACCAATTAAAAACAAATGTGAGTCATTCTAGACATCTTTTGACGAATTCAATGATCGACGATCGAGAATTCAGATTCGATATTCGTACTTTAAAGTGATGTCATCGAATTTAAATGTATCATAATATTAAATTTCAAACAAAACTAAACGATTTATAGTTCAAATCCATGCATTCCTAATGTTCCCTGAAATCTCTTACAAGACGATCTACAACTGTTGACAGCTTTGTTTGCAACTTGGCTTATCCTATCTAGCTGGTCTTATGGCCAATGTCTTCATACTAAACGAGCCAAGCAGTAACAAGCTAATGAATGCTGCACTTGAGGCGTTTTTGGTCAGCTCCTTGGTCCCACAAAGTCTGCACAGACACAATGACGTAGCAGCAGGCATATAAAATTATAATTCAATAAGAAGCTCCCTGCCAGCAAAAGACTACAGACTGAATGATTGCCCAGCTGCGTTGCGATTTAGTTGCTAGGGTTTAGATTTGGCGGGAGGAGCAGAGCAGAAGATGCAGATGTGTACGTGGCAGACGGAGTTGCATTTGGCCAGTTGGGCACTTAAGCAGCGGCAGTTTGTCTGCCTTGACGTACACTTTGACTTGGAAACTTAACTCAAATTGTTGTTGTTGTTGTGGTGTTCCAGGGGTTCGTTCGTGTTATTGCCAACAATTGTAGAAATCATCCAAAAGCCAACATGTAATTTGTCCATAGTTGTAGACAGAGCGAAGAGCGCGGTTGATGCTCGAGCCGGCGGCGCGCTCCTTTGAGCTGCTATAGTCAATAACATCAGCTTCATCAGCATCAGCTTTTTAAGCGAGCGTAAAAATATGCTCAAACGTCAAAGGCAATCAAATTGAAGAGAGCACAAAAAATATGATTATGATATTCTTTGATTACATTACTTTGATTATTTATTAAAGCTAAGTACAAGAGTGCAGCCCTGCTGCAGTGATCGATAGACGCTCGATGCGATTGATCGAACGAACGAACGATCGATTGCGCGCTGATGAAATTGCTTGATCAGGTTGCATTGAAATTGAATGTTATTTTGCAAAATGCGCGCACGTAGTTATGATGTATATACATATATATATGTACTGGAACTGCAGTAGAGTACATGGCGGCCAGTTGGACATTGTAGCTTACAGGCTGTATGCGCTTTGTGCTCTTGGCATACCGCGCGAAGATTCTTTGATCATTTTACGCTTATTTGGCGGCACACAGAAACTGACACTCGCTGATCTTTAGCATATTTTACGCTCAACTTGTGATCAAACCGTAACTTTGGTGTCGTACCTGCTAGACCAGGCCGCTGGTAGCTTGTGCCTGGGGCTGCATTTGGTCAGCCACAGCGGCGTATTCAGCGGGAGTTGACTGCAAACAAATTCCAATATAAAAAAGTTTGAGTTGAGCATCTTACAGCCCTTTAGAAATTTTTTTGTGCAACTGCCACTGCTCCGCGACTCCACTTTTGACCATGCCTACGACGACTCTCATAGTTTTTTTTTGTGGCTAGCTATGACTCATTGGCCATTGCCTGTAACATTCATCAACATAACTAGCCGTTGTGATATATTTGCATATCAATGTGGACCGCTTGGGAAAGTCTCTCGAACTCTGTTGCGAGTCTTCGTATTGTTGTAATAGTTGTTGTTATTTTTTTTTTGTGCCATTTTCTATACATTATTTTCTTTGGCTTACTTTTTTTTATTTTTTTTATATGTATTTTCTGTACGTTATTTTGTGTGATTTTTTTTTCTTGCTCTTCGCACTCAACTTAACTTTCGGTGGCTTTGAAGTTTTGCCGCCAAGACAATTGGCATTGTACAATAAGATTAAACATAGTAAGTTTGACTTGAAGTTGGCTTTTGTTTCTGACGAACAAGGCCACTCTGTAGCTTTTGGTATTATGGCTTGCAGTTTTCAATAATATCTTGTATTTGTTCACTTTTTGTTGTTGCAAACAAAGCCATTTTGAAAAAAACTCAAGTTTACTGTTTACTGAATTAAAATGGCGGATTTCATTAGACTCTGCTCCCGCTCCTATTGACATGTGAAAGCAAAATGCTGCACACAATCAGAAAAATGAATTTCCACAACTTACACTCACTGCACGTTGAAAACGAGTCTATACAAACAACCCAAACATTTAAATGAATTATATTGTGCGCCATTAGAAGCGATTTTCATTTCCCACCAAAAAAAAATAGTACACTGAGAGAAAAATATTGAGCCTAAGCCTAAGAACAGTAAAGTACTGCACAAGTTGGGTTTAAATAACATTTTAAAATAAGTTCTTAAAAGTAGCTGAGTTTATTTCAACAATAAACCCATTAAGGTATTATAGAATTAAATATTTTAAAACAAATCAACAAAATGTTTGTTTTTGCATTTTCCTAAAGTACACTTGGGATTGTTTTGTTTTAATAAAAATCTGAGAACTAAGAAGAATTATTTTTTAAATTTTTTGCATTTTACTTTATTATCTCAAAATCTTATTTGTGAACATAGAACTTTTAGAACAAACCTGTTTTTGGGGCTCAAAAATCTGATATCTAAGATCTCGAAAAAATCGATTTTTTTTAGAAAAATCATCATCAAAAATTTGTATTTCATCAAATACTTTCTAACAAACAGCATCAGGATTAAAGTCAAAGAAAAACTCAAAAGCCATTTTTGGGAAGAACAAGTGTAGCTATTGTACCCATTTGATGAGTGCAGAAGTGCTGGAGAAACATCTCTGTTGGCCAACATCGATATATAGAGATTTTAAACTTCGATCATCGATGCTTTCTCCAGCCCTAGTAGGTACATAACACCTTTATATATATATAAGAATATGATTATGTGTATACCATAAGTTTTTTTAAAAAAAGGCATGTGAGAAACCAGAAACAAATTTCCTTCACAGTGTGATTTTTGACTTATTAGTAAGAGCGTTAAAAAATTCGAAATCTTAAATTTAATAAATCATCAATTTTTTTTTAAAGCACTTTAATTTAAAAATTGCTAAAAAATTTTAAAACAATTAAATATTTAAAATAAGAAAATGAGTCTATGAATAGCTGAAAAAAGCATCACCTCTCAAAAGCAGTTGCGATTAGAGAAACAAATTTTTAGGTTATGTTCACAGGACGACTTCTTATACTCTATAAAATATGTTCAAAAACTTTCAGAAGCTCGAACTTGGGGGAAGGTGTCCGAAGCTTACCAAATTGCAACTCTGTATTCACGCTAGAACAAAGTAGCTTGTACTTAAAAAATATCATTCGTTTTTTTAACTAAGTATATACTCGAAAGTAATTTTCGGATGAACGTTTTTCTCGCTGTGTAGTCAGAATATTCAAAAGGCAGCGAGGAATTCAAAGCTGCTAGGCCAGCCAATTGCTAGCCAACATAAAACCAAAAAAAAAAATAAAAATGATAATACACATTGACAGGCAAAAGGGACTTGGCAGCCGGGACCACCACCATATCCTCTACTATGTTACTTATGGTATATCTAGGCGATAGTTGACGCTCCCTGCCGCTCTTGATAGGCGCGTAAATTGGCGTGAAGCGTGCAGAAATCGAAATCGTTGCCGCAAAAAGAACAGGGACGAGTTGCAATTGTGAGACTTTTGGTTTGCGCCGTTGCCATTATTTTTCAACATATCTAAAATAAAACATTTTTGACACTTTTTTTCGACTGTTCACTCTTGAGCTAGAATTCCGAGTGCAGCTGTTTATGGATGCCTGGATGGAAGTTGGCGGTGCTTAGGGGAGTTGGCCGTGTGTGGAGGGTTCAGCCGGCAGCTTGCTCAGCATTAGCGCGAAGATGGATTATTTTTACGCCTATTTTGATCTGCTCGGTGGATGTTTGCTTTGGACAGTTATAAACGCATGGTGTGTCGGAAGCGCAGTTATAAGTTGTAGTTGTACTTTATGTGTGTGAGTGTGTATCTGTGTGTATGTGTCTGAGTCGAGAGTTCACGTGTGACATTCTACTGGGTCGCACGGGTTGCAGGGGTTGATTTTTGGCAGCCATTATGCATTTTTTGTTTTTCTTTAACTTTGCAGCGTTAGTGATTTGCAAAAATTGGCAGCCATTGCAAAGTCAAACTGACAAGCCGATTGAATTTTGGGAAAAAATGGATTTAATTAAAAACAAACGCAATTATTTTTAGTAAAAATATCATATTTAGATTCTATGGAATCCTTTAGAAGGCTGGTTGGAGAAAGTAGCCAAAATGTGGCTCGCGAAGATATGCGTTTGTTGTAAATATATAATGAGTATGTAAATAAACCGATTTTTTATGCTTTGGCCTTGAATATTGTTGCGACGCGGCTTAGTTATTCAACATAACTCAAGAAAAATCTTATAAGATATCGAATCCAACATGCATAGCGGAGTTCTACCTTATTATCTTTTCAATCCTGGCATCTATGCTCTTTTAAGCTGATTCATAAAAATTCATAGATTTTGCTTTTTTAAAGTAATTACTCCATTTACTCCTTGGATCGTAAAACTAAGCTTAATTTTTCATCCTTTGAAACTACTGCAGTTGCGTAGACAATCAGACGTGAATTCCACAAAATCTTGGTAGCATTTAATTATCATAAAAAAGAGATATAGCTTATTATTTACTTAAATACTTTGGTTAAAGCAAAAGAAAGTGGTACTCAGGTGCGGCTCCCGGATCTGGTCATAGGGGGATTTTTCACTTGTAAGTGTATAGATAGCAGAGCTCGCAAAAAACTGTCAGCCCATTTTTCCAACTTTTGGGGGGGGGATCCCGGTACTAGTATCTATGGCATAGCCAACGCCATAAAATCGGTAATTATGCGCTGCCAAGAGAGAGATATTCGAAATCTTCCAACATTGCTGTTGTATTTTATGTTTTTTAAGCACTATGGCTTTTATGTGGTCAACCTGTACTAAATCCCATATATCGAAAATAATTGTATAATAATATCGAAACAAAGCAAAAAATTTAATTCACATAGGTAGTGCTTGTAATTCACAACTGCTTAAAGCAAAAACTACCTTAAGACGCATTATAAAGAACGCTACAGATTCACTTCAATTTTTTTTTCTTCTTTTTTTAAAAGATATTTTTCTTCAATTTTGTATACTTTACGTAAATAATTACTTATTATACTTTAAGGTAGTTTTTTATTATTATTATTTATCTTATCGGATTACGAATTGTTGTGGTTTGTAATTTGGTCATAAATTCAGCCTTCCGAAAATATTTTTACAGTTTTATGTTGGGGGAAAACGGGTTTTTTTTTTTTTAAATATGAGAGATTTTTGCCTAACTTCTATATCGTTTGCGTTTTGGAGAAATATAAATAAAATAATTAAATAGAAATGTAACATCAATAATTCAAAAATCTACTGGTGGAAGGGGGTTGCCATTAAAAAACAAAATGTAGAAGAACGGGTTTTTTTTTTCGTGATATAAAATTTTGTTGTTTCAATAACTTGGGAGCTGTACCCATACAACGTAACCCGTTCAGGGTGGGGCAGGGGCTTCAAAATACCACGCTTGGCTATGATAAGTATGTCAGTTTTTAAACATAAAAAAGTTCTGTGCAGCTAAGGGAGCACGGTGGGAAAGTAGGGATCGAAGTGCAGCTAAAAAGAGGGTCTCTGTTATGTTTCTATAACCTGCCTTAATATGATACATACAGATGTTCGAACTTTTCGGCTAGTTTAGTTGTATTTAATTATCAATATCTTTAGCATTTTTGGTGGAAAAGAATGTTACAAGCACGCCCAGCCAGAAATTTGCCCTCTTTTAAATAAAATATTGTTCGTGGAATTCTTTTAGTTGTTATAAAGAAAGTGCTCAGGCAAAATCGATGAGTTAGGATACGTAATCCTCAAAAGAAGTATTCTTGATTGCGTTAAACTTGATATCAGATATGATATGAGCTTAAATCATATTTTTTTAATGTTAGATTTATAATTAAGGTTATTTTCACCACTAAGTAAAATGGGTGCTATTGGGAGGTGCCTTACCATATGACAGAGGTGGGGCTTAGGAGTTGTAGAAAAAGATAAGAGAGAGTAATATCAGCTTTTCGCATTCCTGAGCTGAAGAAAATTTCAATATGAATGTGAGGGATTACGGAGCATTAATTTTATGTATACTTTGATAGATTTAAGTCTGGTTACACCTTATGACTTCATTGACGTCACATAATCAAAAATTTTTCACTGCCTTAAATTGATTGAAAATATCATTGCAAGAGTCTTGGCCTTGTAAAAGTGCGGGTGCACAAGAAATTATCAACTCTTTTAAAATGACGATTTTAAATAATGATATTAAGGTTTAACAAACTAGCTCCTAAAAACTTTTAGTAATTAATGTTTGTTTTATACCTTGTAACATAAACCTACTTCTTTTATTAATTTTATAAGCCCATTCTTTATACAGATTTAAAAAAATTAAAAATTATATGCACTTTGAATTAAGCAAAAATAAGATCTACTCTACGTATCAATCAATATACCAAGTCAGCTTAATTAGATTTCGTCCTTGCTTAAATACTTCTTCCAAAAAAAAAATTCTTAATTGCATTTTTTTACCACAGCTCTGAATGGTTTACCCAAAAAAAAAACACTACCATTCACAAACTGCCTCAAGCTCAAGGCAAAGTTAATCCTTAAATTGTCTCAAAATCAAAAATCAACCAAAATATTTTTCACAACTTCTTAATCCTTTGCTTTTATTCAATGCTCACAAAATTCTGTTGAAATCAATATCCGATTATATAGATCAGTGCGATCAGCTCACAAGCCAAAAGCGAGCGAAAACAGTGGAAGCGGCGAAGAAAGGTAAGAAAACGGCATGTTGTCAAACTGTGGACTGGCTCAGCCTGAGGCTGAACTTAACCACAACAACAACAACTAAAAAGAAAAAGAGGAAGCAGAGGAGCAGTAACAAAAAGCAGCAAAGAATCGAGAACTTGGACAAAGGCGAAATGGGCGTAGCTGCATTTTGATTGAAATCAAATACAAAAGCAGTTTACAATATATTTATTTGGCTAAGATTAAGCAAGGAGCGGCCACCGTGCGACCATTCTCTGAGCGTGTGAGCAAAAAGGACGATAGTTGTATTGCGCGTGCAATGGATTATCCTTTTGCACTTGTTACGCTGGCAACGTGCAACCTGCGTGTGTTGCACACTGCACCTTGCAACACTTCGAGTAGGGTAGGCGAACAAAATAACAAAATTTAAAGACGTTCAAGTTCAAGAGCAAGGCGAAAAACTGCACCAGAATAAACTCATCAAACGATGACACACAGACACTGATCCTGCTCACGACATTTGACGGCACTTGCCGCTCACCGCTGTCGGACGCTGCCTTGAGCCGATTTAATTTGGATTACATGTCCAAGCCGTTGCTAAGTCAAGTAAACGCCTACGAGATGCTGCAAGAAAGTCGCAACCAAAAGTCATGTTGTGCCAAAGGATTTACCCGTATACTGACACAATTTTGAACACCTTTTTGTAAAAAGGCAAAGGCAACCTTGCCTGCCTTGGCGTCTCATATCTAAGCTTGTCTGATCCTGGCCAGCACAAAGCGCTGAGCACGCTTCAGTTTAACAATATTTATTGGTTTTATTGGATTTACAGATTAGGCGATTAGAACAGAGTGAGAAATCGCAGCGCTAGATGTGTATCTTATAGCAGCGACTGTGCTCGAGCAGGAAGCACCCCATTGACTTGGATTTTCACTCTGCCGTGTGCATCCTTTGGCGCAACGAATGCTACTTGGTCATGGCACATCATTTGGTTGCGATTTATTATCAAGTTCACGTGTTTGCGCTGGGCTTTGGTTGCAGTCGGAACATTTTGGTTATTGTTAAATTAACACTAATCAATGGCATAATATCCGGAAGAGCTTAGAAGAAACGACTTGTTGGCCTAATAATGAAGTGTGACAAATCATTATGACAGTTTGTTCGCAATGCTGTAGTTAAGCATGAGTGATTATGGGAATGTAGTTACTTTGGTGCACAGTGCCGTATACGGAGATACAAGATTCGTCACTAAGAATAAGTTTTAAGTCAGTACTTCAGTTGCTACTACTTAATCAAATACAGCGATTGGCCAATAGAAATATCCGGAAACTGTATCCTTCAAAAAACTTCATAGAGTAGTAGCCATGGGTATCTCGAACATTAAATATTACATCGATAAAATATTTACTTAAATAAGCGATGAAAATTTAATAGTTTGTATATTATAGGGTGGGCCATCTGTTGGTTTGTTTGTTAATTGCATTTTATTCCTATATTTTCCAACAAAATTGAGCAAATGTGTACACCAAATGCAAGTTTAAAACTATTCATTTATGTACGAAAGATATTGCCCAAATGTCTGGATCTACAGACCGAAGATCCTAGATTCGACGACTCATTTCGCTGTTCTCCCATTCCTTGAACGAATAAGCGGCGCTGATAAAGGTCCGTTGGCTTCAAATGTTGCGTTATTTGTATGTATGTTCCGAATTATGAGTGTTTAACAACCAAGCCAACAGATGCCCCACCCTTTACAAACTCTGATGAGCATATTTTGTTGCTTTATACTTTTCAGAGCGAGATTTTTCATTAGTCATTTTTGAGTTTTGAAAATTTTTTTTTTTAGTTAAGTTGTTTAGGGGCTACCGTTTTATAAGTTTAGTTTATAAGTACCGTTTTTGAAGAAGACTTTACAATAAAGCAATTCGTTCAAAAAACGAATGGATTTGAGCAAAAAACAATTTTTTTTAAAATTGTACTAAATTATTGTGAATGAAATAGCCGTGAGCAAAAGCCAATAATATATTATAATATATATATAATATATATAATAATATATATATTATATATTATAATATATATATAATATATATAATAATATATATATAATATAATATATTATAATATATATATAATATATTATATATATATTATAATATATAATATATATATTATTATATATATTATATATATATTATAATATATTATTGGCTTTTGCTCACGGCTATTTCATTCACAATAATTTAGTACAATTTTAAAAAAAATTGTTTTTTGCTCAAATCCATTCGTTTTTTGAACGAATTGCTTTATTGTAAAGTCTTCTTCAAAAACGGTACTTATAAACTAAACTTATAAAACGGTAGCCCCTAAACAACTTAACTAAAAAAAAAAATTTTCAAAACTCAAAAATGACTAATGAAAAATCTCGCTCTGAAAAGTATAAAGCAACAAAATATGCTCATCAGAGTTTGTAAAGGGTGGGGCATCTGTTGGCTTGGTTGTTAAACACTCATAATTCGGAACATACATACAAATAACGCAACATTTGAAGCCAACGGACCTTTATCAGCGCCGCTTATTCGTTCAAGGAATGGGAGAACAGCGAAATGAGTCGTCGAATCTAGGATCTTCGGTCTGTAGATCCAGACATTTGGGCAATATCTTTCGTACATAAATGAATAGTTTTAAACTTGCATTTGGTGTACACATTTGCTCAATTTTGTTGGAAAATATAGGAATAAAATGCAATTAACAAACAAACCAACAGATGGCCCACCCTATAATATACAAACTATTAAATTTTCATCGCTTATTTAAGTAAATATTTTATCGATGTAATATTTAATGTTCGAGATACCCATGGCTACTACTCTATGAAGTTTTTTGAAGGATACAGTTTCCGGATATTTCTATTGGCCAATCGCTGTATTTGATTAAGTAGTAGCAACTGAAGTACTGACTTAAAACTTATTCTTAGTGACGAATCTTGTATCTCCGTATACGGCACTGTGCACCAAAGTAACTACATTCCCATAATCACTCATGCTTAACTACAGCATTGCGAACAAACTGTCATAATGATTTGTCACACTTCATTATTAGGCCAACAAGTCGTTTCTTCTAAGCTCTTCCGGATATTATGCCATTGATTAGTGTTAATTTAACAATAACCAAAATGTTCCGACTGCAACCAAAGCCCAGCGCAAACACGTGAACTTGATAATAAATCGCAACCAAATGATGTGCCATGACCAAGTAGCATTCGTTGCGCCAAAGGATGCACACGGCAGAGTGAAAATCCAAGTCAATGGGGTGCTTCCTGCTCGAGCACAGTCGCTGCTATAAGATACACATCTAGCGCTGCGATTTCTCACTCTGTTCTAATCGCCTAATCTGTAAATCCAATAAAACCAATAAATATTGTTAAACTGAAGCGTGCTCAGCGCTTTGTGCTGGCCAGGATCAGACAAGCTTAGATATGAGACGCCAAGGCAGGCAAGGTTGCCTTTGCCTTTTACAAAAAGGTGTTCAAAATTGTGTCAGTATACGGGTAAATCCTTTGGCACAACATGACTTTTGGTTGCGACTTTCTTGCAGCATCTCGTAGGCGTTTACTTGACTTAGCAACGGCTTGGACATGTAATCCAAATTAAATCGGCTCAAGGCAGCGTCCGACAGCGGTGAGCGGCAAGTGCCGTCAAATGTCGTGAGCAGGATCAGTGTCTGTGTGTCATCGTTTGATGAGTTTATTCTGGTGCAGTTTTTCGCCTTGCTCTTGAACTTGAACGTCTTTAAATTTTGTTATTTTGTTCGCCTACCCTACTCGAAGTGTTGCAAGGTGCAGTGTGCAACACACGCAGGTTGCACGTTGCCAGCGTAACAAGTGCAAAAGGATAATCCATTGCACGCGCAATACAACTATCGTCCTTTTTGCTCACACGCTCAGAGAATGGTCGCACGGTGGCCGCTCCTTGCTTAATCTTAGCCAAATAAATATATTGTAAACTGCTTTTGTATTTGATTTCAATCAAAATGCAGCTACGCCCATTTCGCCTTTGTCCAAGTTCTCGATTCTTTGCTGCTTTTTGTTACTGCTCCTCTGCTTCCTCTTTTTCTTTTTAGTTGTTGTTGTTGTGGTTAAGTTCAGCCTCAGGCTGAGCCAGTCCACAGTTTGACAACATGCCGTTTTCTTACCTTTCTTCGCCGCTTCCACTGTTTTCGCTCGCTTTTGGCTTGTGAGCTGATCGCACTGATCTATATAATCGGATATTGATTTCAACAGAATTTTGTGAGCATTGAATAAAAGCAAAGGATTAAGAAGTTGTGAAAAATATTTTGGTTGATTTTTGATTTTGAGACAATTTAAGGATTAACTTTGCCTTGAGCTTGAGGCAGTTTGTGAATGGTAGTGTTTTTTTTTTGGGTAAACCATTCAGAGCTGTGGTAAAAAAATGCAATTAAGAATTTTTTTTTTGGAAGAAGTATTTAAGCAAGGACGAAATCTAATTAAGCTGACTTGGTATATTGATTGATACGTAGAGTAGATCTTATTTTTGCTTAATTCAAAGTGCATATAATTTTTAATTTTTTTAAATCTGTATAAAGAATGGGCTTATAAAATTAATAAAAGAAGTAGGTTTATGTTACAAGGTATAAAACAAACATTAATTACTAAAAGTTTTTAGGAGCTAGTTTGTTAAACCTTAATATCATTATTTAAAATCGTCATTTTAAAAGAGTTGACTTTACAATAAAGCAATTCGTTCAAAAAACGAATGGATTTGAGCAAAAAACAATTTTTTTTAAAATTGTACTAAATTATTGTGAATGAAATAGCCGTGAGCAAAAGCCAATAATATATTATAATATATATATAATATATATAATAATATATATATTATATATTATAATATATATATAATATATATAATAATATATATATAATATAATATATTATAATATATATATAATATATTATATATCCTATAACCAGCAGACTACTAAGACGGTTCCAACGATACCTAACTTGTCAAATTATGATAGTCGGTTTAGAAGTTACGAAGAAACAGATGAACATATATGCGCACATATATTCCTTCTTTCTGAGCCGTAGTCGTGCAAAAAAATGGCAACTGTAAGTCTTATCGATTAAAAGATATAAACGAAACTATTAATAACGTTATGTTACAAAAAAATAGAAGTAAGACTTGGATTATAAAATCGGAAAAATTTGGTGAAATGAGCAAGTTTTAGTTATGTTAGTTAATTTAGCCAATTATTTAATCAAAAGAGCCTTTTTTCGTTTGCTTTACATTAGCTTTCGTATCTGGCGTTCATGGCTGCAGGTTTCACAAATTTAAATAAAATTTTTTTTTATTGATAACTTTTTTTGAATTTATTTAACTCAAGAAAAACATTTGTTTGGGTGTCAATATTAAAAACATTAAGGAATATATATTTTACATGTTGGAAAAAATTAATAAAAAAATGCTCTTCAAAGTTGTCAAATCTTCTCAAAATATGAACTTTTATTATGGTTTCATAGCCAGATTTCTTGCCATACAACAAACTTAGTTGTATGGAAAGCTGTGAACACTTTCATTTGATAACTTTTTGAATACGTATCTTTAACAATCCAACTAAAAAACATATTTTTATTTAACTTTTATTATAACAATCATGGTGAACCTTTCTGTGGAATTGCATATATATGAATTTTGGCAATTGTAAACGATAAGGTTCCTGCGTAAAAATTGCGGTCGAAATCGCTTAGCACAAAAATGTTAAGCTTTTTAGCTAATTTTTCTGCTCTAAGAACTAAACCCATTTTAAGACTTTAATTGCATCTAACTGAGTCGTTTTTGTTCCCTATAAATTAAGATTCTCGGCAGGCTGGTTTGCAAAACCCAAAACCCAACGATATATCATCAATTTAAGCTGTTGACAGCAATGTTGTGCTTCCATTTGCACGCAACCACTGACGTCACTGCGCATAGGCCGCCCCAGTAACACCCACCAGCTTAAACAAACCAAAATCTTTTGGTTTCTGCTTGGCCACAATAACTTTGATTCTACTTTCGCTTTTGGATTCAATTTACTCAATGTGCACAAAATGCAATTGGCATGCCGAGTTCAATAAGATTTCGTTTTACAGAGTCCAAGTCTTAACATTTTTTTTTTTTTTTTTGTGTGCTTTGTAATGGCAGCAATCGATAAGAGCTGGAGTACGTTTGCAAAGATATGCTTGGGTATATATGCTCTTTAAGTTAGTAAACCTGATTGCCACAAAAAGCACATTGAAGGTAGATCTAGCATTGCCGGTTTTGTACAAAGATGCTAATCTGACGACTGCATAGTTTACAGTCGCACGAGTTGTGGACAGACGCGTCAACGCCCCTTACTGGGTAGCTGCCCAATATGGCTTGGGGGGACTTGTAGCTGAAACTAAAAGACTTCATCAATCGGCTAGTTGCAGTGCTTGTAAGTGATTCATGGGCCCAAGTTGTGTCCCTGGGCAAAGACATAAAGCTGTGTTGTGCATTGATCAGGTCGATCATGTCCGATGGCCCACTGATATGGACACAAATGGACAAGTAATGCGCTCATTTGGCGGCAAAACTACAAAGCCAACTCTAACGGCATTCTACTAAAGATGATCTTGGTAGATGCACGAACAGTAAGCCGCCATGGCATTACCATTTATCAAAACATTAGATTTGAGCAATAACTCAGCGTATACTTGATGGAAATCTGGTTTGGCATAGTACACTGCTGTGTGCAAGCAGTGCAGCAAGTTTGAGCAAAGCAGTGACAATGACAAAGAGAGTGACACAACTACTATGCCCAAACCAAAGACACGAGCTCTGTTTCGTTCCATTGCACAAAAAAATACACAAGTCAGCGCAACGAATCGCCATTTTTGCGCTCTGCCAGGATGCATTGACATAACTCTGGCTCAATACTAAACATCCTGTCACGTGATCATCTTTAAGTACAGGCACATTTGAGCAGCTTAAGGCGTAGTTTACCTAAATAAATTACAATAAATAAACTAAAACGCGCAAATCTCTTGAAAATGCTGCTAAAATAAAATTTTATGCCAACAGACACTGGTTCCATGGATTTAACTTCACACTTCTAATGTACTTTAAAAACTACATTATAACCAAAAAAAAAAAAAAAATTAATTTTATTGTTGCCACAATTAGTTACGTTTGGGGTTTTCGCTTAGCACTGCCAGGATCACAGATCCTTTGGACACATAACGAGCATATGGCAGATCGTTGCCGACGTCATCAATAGCCTCGCCTCAATGATTGTTACATGTTGTTCATTTACAGCAGATTAGTGACGGCATTGTGGGTTGCTTGTCCAGCCGCACAGCTGCCGTAGCTGCAATTTGTTGCGCCTGGCCCGCTTCTAGTTGGCATGCATTGTATTTGTCGTACGACACTTTATGGTTGGGTTCTTATTTTCCAGTGTTAACCAGCGAAAATTAGCTGCTTAGTCCTAGTCTGAGAAATGTAAGCTTAAGCAATCTAGCAGATACTGTTGCCGAACTTAAGCTGTGCCGTAAATTGCGCAATGAAATATTTATGCACCTTAATAGACATCAACACGTCTCAATGACTGAAGTAGCTTAGTCCAAGGCACACACACTAGCACACGTAGTTCCTACAATATAATAATTTTATCTTGAATGTGCACTGCAACGCCCCACAGCGACACGCCCACCCCAACCCGACAAAAGCCGCTGCCACAGCTGTGCACACTGTGCAACACCAAAGCCGCCGTCGAAGCTGCAATCGAAAATATCCTACGTGCTGTCATCGATCCCCACATACATAGTGGCTTAGGCAAGCTCCAAAATGATGATGCAGTGTTTGAGGCTGGAGACCATTGTCCGAATGCCGTCAGGTGATAAAGCTGCAAGACTCGAACCTTACCGAACAGAGTCGGTTGTCTTTCGTCGGACGTCTCCTGCCTGCTGCTCCGCCGTTGTGGCAAAGAGACTACATGCACTAATGTGATTACAGACTTTAAGTTTATAAACATCGGTTCGCCACGACAGAGCGCTGCTGACGCTGCCTACCGAACGGTTAAGCGGCCAGAAGGCTCTGGCCCTCCTGTTGCGTTGCAATTACGGCGCGTGCAGGCGACGCAAGTTGATCCTCCTTGCTCCACACTGATATACCCTCTTGTCGTCTTTGAAATCTTGTCTGGATTTCTCTATATGATGAATTCTTATTAGCTGTCGTTGGCTCCGCTGCACAGTTGTGTGCGGCAAACTTCAAGCGTGGCTTCCTCATAACTTTTGCTCCATTTTCTTGTACACATACTCTGTAACCATTGGGATAAGGGTGTTGTAGATTTTTTAAACGCGTATCGATTAAGTCATGTACGCATATACATACATCAAACTTTGAAAGTGAGGCTACATCTCTGACCCTATTCTCGAGCAGAAGAACTATAAAAGTCGCCCATTCCAAACTTGCCACATTCATCTTGTCACTAAGAATAATATGCTGCAAACTTTCAAGATCGGTTGAAAAATTAAAAAAAAAATGTATATGGTAATACAAATTTCGAAACACTATATATAAAATTACATTTTCCATAAGCACTACTACACTACGTACTTTTACTAGCATGGTCAAGAGCAGCTAAATTTGGTATGAACACTCATGTGAGTCTAATAAGCAAAGAAAAAAAAATTTTGTAATCAAACTGGTTGCAGGGTATCCCAATAATGAGCACCGCCCCGATAGTTTCACGTTTTATTCTTTTGTTGTGGGCTCTCCCTCAAGTGTGCTTTGGCTGTCGAATTGCCTGCTACGATGAGCGGATTTGAGTGTTGCACTGTAAGCTGGGATTCCTGCTGCCGCAGTGTCTGCTGTGGCACGGCGAAGTTCAACTTATCAGCAACAACTTGGTTAGCATCAGCAACTGATCTGAGACTTTTGGCTTGGGAGTTAGAGTTTCATAAAGTACAAGTCATAATTTTGCATTTTGTTTTTATTTTGGGATTCAGTGATCTCTTACAGCAAATTTAGGATTGGGGGAATAGTTTCTTGTAGCATTATTATTGAAATATATAAATTGAAATAAAACAAAATTATAATAAAATTTAAATTTTGAGCTAATTTGAATAAAACAATAAAGCATTTTTCATTTAATAAAATAAACAAAATAAATTTAATGAATAAAAAAAATAAAATAAGTTTTAAATTTGATACGTCACGTGGCATCTTAAATAAATTTTTTTTACTGATGACTTTATGAACTCTAGTATGAGGGCAATATTCAATTAAATGTGACGTCACCTAGCTTATAACATGGGGACAATCAAGACCCATCCATAAATACTGCATTTATAAAATTATGATAAGCAGTTTAAAAGTAACGAGGGAACAGATAAACATACATACATAAAAATAACTACTATTTTTGCTTAATTTAAAAAAAAAAATATTTTTCACATTAAGATATAAAGAAAAATGTTTCTTGTATTATTACATACAAGTAATACTTCTATTTGACTAGACGTAGTCGGGTGAAAATCGAAATTTTTTAAATAAAATTAAAAAAAAAAACACGTTAGTTACTTAAATCTAAAAAAATGAGCTATTAAAAAATATTAAATTAAACAGAAAAAATTAACTAGTTTTCAATTGAGAGACGAAATAAAATATTCCTGTTTAGGTTTACACATACATTTTCCAGCCAGTGAAAATAAACATTTTTTAAATGAAATAAAAAAGTTATTTAACTAAATCTAAAAAAATAAGGTTTTATAAAAAATTAAATTAAGTGGGCAACAGAAAAGTTATGTTGTTAAAAAAAAAAATAATGAGACACAAAGATATTTCAAGAATTGTAATTAAACTTCGCTTACATACATTCATAGCCGTGGTCATTTGAAATTCGACATTTTTTAAATTAAATTAAAAAAAACTTGTTTACCTAAATATAAAAAAAAATGCAAGCTAAAAAAATAAATAAAACAGGCAACAGCAAAGTTTTGCAAAATGAATAAACTACTCATTGCCACATAATAAAAAAATCTTTACTGTAAGTAAACTTATTTGTTTTACTGTAGAAAGAAATGGACACAGCACTATCGACTTAAGGTAGATAAGGCAGTTCAGCTACACTTGTAACTAAATACAACATGTACCTTGCTGAGTAGAATTGGGGACGTAGCTCAGTGGTAGAGCGCTCGCTTCGCATGTGAGAAGTCCCGGGTTCAAACCCCGGCGTCTCCACTTGGTAAATTCTGAAAGTATTTTTTTATTATTAAAAAATAGTTAATTCTTAAAGAGTATAAAAGCACAAATACTGTTTAGTTCGCAATTTTTTATTTTTTTTTTTATATAATGTAGTAATATATCTTAAGCTGCTTCATTTTTAACACTTTGGAAAGCTTTTAGCCAAACATTATATTAAACTACAAGCTATATTTTGTTCATATTTAAATTGTATGAGAGCATAGCAATTATTTTGCTAGCGACTAAAACTTAGTCGTTAAGCTCCACGCCCCTGCCGTTTAGTTGTATGGTAATATTCACATCAGGTGACGTAGCCGAATCAACAGAATCCTGCCGCGGAGTTGCTTCATTTACGCCCGCTGGTCGTGGCTGCGCCGGCACAGTCCATCCAGCCACACGTCTCTGCAAAGGATACAACGATATCTCGTCGCTGTCACGACGCATAAAACGACGTCGAGTGCGTGCAAAATCAAAGGTTTCCCGCTGCCGCTGACGCGATTGAGCATATGAAGCCTCTGTCAGCTGTTCAAGCGCAAGTGTAGAGCTGTTCCGGCGCATATCCGTCAGTACGGGCTCGAGCTGCTGCTGTTGCGACTGCTGACGTTGACGACCAAAGCAGCCGCTGGTGTAGCGCCCATCTGCAGACCGGGAGCGGCGGTGCCGCTGCGAGTCCTGAATGCTCAAAAGTTGCTGCAATCAAAAAAAAACCAAATAATTTGGCTTAAAGTTGAGTAGAGTCTATGCTATACCTGCTGCATTGAATCCTTTCGTTGACGCCGCAAACCCAAGCCCTGCTGCTCCTCCAGCTTGTTTGTCATTTGAGACATCCACTCGCGCGCTTGCTGCAAAGACAATGAGCTCTGCGAGCGCTCTGGCAAACGAGCTGGAAATAGAGTCTCTCGTGCGCCCACCATGCTGCCTGACTCCAGCACAAAGACACGCGGAAAGTCTATCACAAAGTCGCGACTACGTATAAGATCAGCCAAGGCACCAGCGCGTGTAGGATTACCCGGATTTGTGAGCACAGCTGGCGTGGCATTGATAGGAATTCCAGCCGCCGCATCGCCCCGAGCAGGACGTTCCGGCTCATACTCCAAAATGCTTTCTTCGCTGCCCAGAAACTGCAATAAGAGAAGAGTTTGTGGTTGGCGCTGCGCATTCAAGACACGTAGCAGTCTACGAAGGCAATGTAAGCTTTAAAAGCGCTCAAAACTACACAGGAAACAAGCAAAGCATTTTAAAATTTTTAATTAATTTATTTTGGTTTCTTAATGCGTTTGAGTCCATTTCTTTTGTTTTTGTAGTTAAGGGCTAGTAAAAACTATGCAGTAAGTTTAAACTTTATCAAACCGTCAACTATGACGCTACTTTGCTTATAAACAATTGTTCGTTTTTAGCGGGCAGTTGAATTACAATTAAGTTTATTGTGTCAGTTATGAGTTCTGGCATTTGAAAAGAAAAGCGCAAATAATATAACTTGAAACATTTTTTTTTTTTTTTTTTTGGATATGTTCTGTAATGGTTCAGTTAGGCTTGTTTTATGCTTGTGTCTGCTGGCTACAAAACAAAGAAACAATAATAAAAATGCAAAGTAAAAATTTATAATAAATAAAATAGCTATTTTTTTATTCAAAATTGAACAACTAAAAGCAAATACTTTGGCACCTCAGATATGATTTTTAAATATTTGCGCAAAAACATTGTACATTATAAACAACTTAAGGGACAGTTGGTATGGTATGAGTTGAGGAGGCGCAGTCAGTGATGAACTGTGTCCAGCAAAATACATAGTAGTATCAGTATATACGTATTTTGCTGTGGGAAACTTTACATCAAACGTTATTGCTAATATATAAGTATATTTTATATACGCCTTTATATAATAGTTGCGTAGTTATTGAATAATTCTGGTTGCTCTTTATCGACAATTGGTACACTTAATTGTTAAACTTAAATTTAAACTTAAAATACTAATGAACGGGAACTACACTTTGTCGTTTTGACGTTTTGGTGCGCGCAACTGTTTCTAAGTAATTCCGTGTTTAAGTTGAACTTCTTTCGGCTTGCTGTTATATACTTGTTAGTAGATAGTAATATTCTATGTAGTACGTACATATAGAAACTGAAATCGAAGTCTTATAAACACTTAAGTACGTGCCCAACGTAGGGTAACGCAATCGATGAGTAGTTAGTTGGTCGTTGACAACGCTGCTTGGCAGTTGCTCTATAGCAGTACTACAGCTGTGCACAGCTTGCGCGCAACTGCACTAACTGCTTGACTCTAACACATGAAGCAGTTCAGGCGTGCAAACTTCTTGCACGCTCATATTTACAAATTTAAATACTAAGCTCAATATTTCAAGTGCATTCAAAAGCTCAGGAAACCCACAAATCTAGATATATATGTGTTAAGTTGAGCATTTGTCTAGACTTTCTCACCGAGCTTAGTAAAGGAAATCGTTATCTACTCATAACACATTTAGTATGTATATAATACGTATAATGTAGAACTAGCAGACAAAACTTAAAAATAATTGTATTACATAATAGTATTTTTATGTATATAGCTTAGCTTTAAATTTAAGTATGTTTTTTGTGTGTATATATATGGGTTAGCAACTTGGACACAGAATTTAGACATCAGTCACTTGGCGACTGGCAGTGCAAATGGCTTGTGGCATTGTGGCAGGCGCCGAATTGCGACGGCCACGCTGCGGCTGAGTTTGCTGATGTTGATTACTACTACTAGGGCTACGCTGATGATAATAATTAGCACTAAAACTACTCATATTGGCTTGCAACTGTAGCGGCTGCTGTGACGGCAACTGGGGCATAGCAACCACAATGACGGGCAAGTCATCCGCGCCATGCCCATAGCGTGGCACTGACGCGGCTACAGCAGCCGGCGGCGCATTGTGCTGCGGACTGGGTGTTTGGCAAATTTGATCACCCACCACATAGCCATAGAACTTGAGCACATCCAGCTTGCACATGGGGCAGGTGCGATGCTCAATTAACCAAGGATCAATGCAATTTTTATGAAATTCATGCCTAAAAAGTAAAAAGTATTATAAAGCAAAAAAATTTATTGTTTGGCGACAAATTTACTTACTTGCAAGGCAATATGCGTATGATATCTGAGGGCTTGTAGGCCTCAATGCATATGGCACAACAGTCACTGTCCATGTCCTTCTCATCGGTCATCTTACCAGTTTTGGTTGGTATTTTCATGATGGCTTTTTTGGTGACGGAGCAAAGATTTCGCTGCAAATAAAATTAAATTGTTATGTATTTTGATGGGTTTGTTGCAGCAAGAAACCTACCGATTGCTGATCCTTTGCCTGCATATAACGAAAACGTTGTATATAATAGAATATAAGCCAAACAAGCGATATTATCATCAGTACAATGAATGCGATCGAGACGAATAACACGGAAGTACTGCAAGAAAAATGAGAAAAATCGTTAAAGTATTTAATACAGTACAAAGCAGTGCACCGAAATATGTGTATGCACAGCATTATCGACTTTTAGAATAAGCAGTGCGCTTATATAGCTTATGTGCTTCTGATTTAGATAACACATTGTGCTGTGTGCAGCGGATAGGGGACGTAGCTCAGTGGTAGAGCGCTCGCTTCGCATGTGAGAAGTCCCGGGTTCAAACCCCGGCGTCTCCATTGTTTGATTTTTTTTTTTTTTGATTACTTTACTCATGATTTTAGCTTAATTTTGTATAAGACTTACCGATTTAAAGTGCTTATGGGTCGCACACCATTGCGCCCCTCTAATATGGACATGGTCACATTGTGGCCCTTATCGACTACACTGGCCAGCTCCAGACCAATACTTTGATACGTTATCACAGCGGCTATAAGACCTGCAAATAACATTTGTTATTTTGCAACTGTGCCGAAAACTTGAAATAACTTACGGTTCTTGCCCTTTATCTGCATCTTTTCCAGCTGCATGACCTGCTTCTCATTATAGACAATGACGCCGACTGCATGCTGTTGGTAAATATTCTTTACCTTCTCCTCAAATGTGCAACGTCCACGCCGCACCAGCGCTATCCAGGCAACGCCTTTTGGCGGCAAGGGCGTACCCAGCGTGCCACGTATATTGGAGGCACACGCATAGTCGTCGCTGACATCTTCCTCCTGACTGATATGCACAAGTTGGCCCGTAACGCTCATTACGCGACCCTCGCCATAACGCGCCTTCTCTTCGTTATAGTCAATTTCTATAAGCTTATTATCGTTAGCCGCATCTATGTAGCTCCAATTGAGAAACGCATAGTTATACACATCCATGGCAATACGCTCCTCGCCCATGCTGGCAAAGGTGTGCGTGGCGTTTGCCTGCCGAAAGTGTCGTTCCAAATCTTGGTTTCCTATGGTCATGGCAGCCACAAATGTGGTGGTCGTTGTCATGGATATAAGCGGCGGTAGCCCGCCCAGCATTAGCATCAAGCAAGCGCCCAATAACATCTCCCCGGAATACATTTTTTATTTGTAGTAGTTTTTCTTCTTTACTTTGGCTATAGTTTTTGGTTTATCAGTTTTAGTTCACACTACACAAATCTGGCAGTACTATGTCTCTCGAGGCACGTTCTTTGCAGCGACATTTGGGTACTTCCGTTGTTTATGTGGACACTTTGGTACTCCGACGCGGGCTAAAGTCGCAATAACACTGAAAAGAAATCGAATAAGGCCATTGTGAGTTTGGAATAGTAGTTCAATGGAGTAATAAACTTTTGGCCAAGTGCTTATTATAAAATTTGCTCACGGCTTTAAGTGCCGGACTCATTTTGCGTGTTTATCTGGCGATAAGCAAACGCCATATTGAAATTGTTTACTTGAGAACGGCTAAATACAATATTATAATAATTGTACTAACAGTCTTTTATTAGCGGACACTGTCTAAACTGATAAATGCTTATCAATATGGCTAGATAACTCTCTTGGCGTACCGGTTTTTGGCTTAGTTGGTCTATTTCATAATTGGGAATGCTAATGTTTGAAATTGTCAAAATGATTAGCAATTCTAGAGCTACGTATACGAAATTTTTATTAGTAAACTATTTGCTGCATGATGAAAGTAACCTATTTATTGGTTAATGTGTCAGACATACGGCAAATTAGAGATGGGATAGGGATGGGGTCTCTTGTGGGAAATACGCCGGTTTCATACACCGGTACGGGGAAGGCATTTTTTTATGCAAATAATGCTTAGTTATGGTCACACTTAATAAAACTGCTCGACAATCACGACAAGCATATGATTGAAGAAAAAAATTATAATCAATCAATTTTGCTAGATATGATAGCTGTTGCTAGAGATGATAGCAGTTGTTAGATATTGATTGTAATCGCTGTTAGCCAGTAATTTTTAGGCAGCATTGACATTAGATTCTTCCTTTAAAACTTTCTTTTACTTTACTTTTTGATCAATCCGGAAAAGGATTAAAAATTATAAGGTTCAAAAACTGATCGTTTCTTAGAATTTTTTGTAGCTCTTCTTTACATTTTGAAAAGTAAAATATTTATATTATTATGATGTGTATTTGGATCGTACAATAAGAAAACTGTCATCCAAAAAATAAATGTATTTTTGAAAATTTTCATAAAGAAAATCAAAACGAAAACATATTTCATCTTCGCTAGATAAATCAAATATTAAATTAATTTAAAAATTTATTTTTATAAATTACTAGGAATGGTTCAATAAATATTTGTTTCGTACTTATTGTTTTCCCATCCTACCCGGTAGCTTAAATTATTTGCCTATACAATTTTGTTCTGGGTCTGGTCCTAAAGCCATGAAGCCATACAATTTACAAAAATACACCGAAGGCCAATGCCAAAAACGTTGCCATTGTCATTTATATTAAGCGCTGAGTCTGCTCCTCCTGACCAATACCCATCCAAGCCTGCTGTGCAGTTGAGAAATTGCATTGCATTGAAATATTTTATTACGCGATATCCAGGCCATATGCAAACGGGTGGTCAAAACCTCGTGGGCGTCTGCCTGACACTGAAAAGTAGCCCAGGCAACTACCAGCTTTATTTGGCATTAAAAATTCATTTTGTGCGCCTTCCAAATGACGTCCGGACCAGTTAAAGTGTCGACCAGCCAAACGAGCCTCTGCTACAAGATATTGGAAAACCGAATATTGCTTACTCTTTAAAAACTCTTATTCGTAATAGATATAATTATTTATAGCGAAGATTACTCTTTTAGTTTTTGGCTTTCAGCAAGGTGTCAAGCCGTCTTCCTGGTACCATATCTTCAATATATCAAGTCTAAGATGTTTAGGTAATACATTCGTTTGAAACCCATAAATTGGCTTTACTATTAAATCTCGATTTTATAAAAAAAGTTTCTTGTCGTCGTCCCCGTGGTCACCGTCATCATTTATTTTTCTTTTTAGTGTGACCGTATATTAAAAGTTAAGCTTTTAGGACGTTATATCATGGATCTAATGTAGCCTTATATGATATAAATTAACTTTTTGGAGCTGGGTGAACATCTTGGCTGAGCGAAGCCTTCTAGTTTCTTATAGAATAATGTTTAATTGTATTCCCTTATATTTTGAGACAGAGATCTTATAACATACATCACAATTTTGAGTTTTCAGAACTTGCTTAGACAGTTTCTAATCAAGGTTGTTTGAGAAGACAAGCTCTTAGGGAAACATAACTAAAGTTCAAAAGGAACGCTCTCTTAACTGCTGTGAGTTCTTGGGTTTTTATAACAAGCACGCATAATTCTTAAATTCGAACTTATAATGTTTTCTACTTCTAACGTTTTCCTAAAAAATATGCAGATGCACTAAAATAACCTAAATTCGTTATGTTACTTTACTAAAGAGTATTGCAGGCAATCCGGCGCAGACAACAACTAGTCCTCTACTTGAGAGCAAACATACAAATCGACTCTGCAACACCGACACAGCTCTGTTGCATACGTTGTGTTTTTATTATTATTTTTATTTTTACCTATTATGTTGTAATACCTATCTGGATCTGTGAACCCTTTTTGTGTATGGCAACAATAAATTACATTTTATATGCATTTAGTTTTCATATGCAGTTGAGAGGGCCCTCGAATTGAATGCAAAACTGCATTATGACGCCTACTTGTGTAAGTGAGTGGGTAAGCGTCATTGCTTATCAAGTCTTTACAATTTGAATGCAGCTAGTGAGGCATACACTGAAAGAAATATTTTGTTTTTTTCAAAATTTCAAAAAAAAAATTTTTGATCAAAAACCTCATATGTACGCATTTCTTTAAGTTTGAGCTTGTATTTAGAAAGTTTTGTTTTTATTAAAATATTTTTTGGGAGTTTTAAGTTTTGTCTTAAAGCTTGAGGACTGTTAGCAAGGGATCTAGCTAGTATAAAAAACAAAACACTGCCAACGATTTTTTAAAACTATTGCTGCACTTTGATTTATAGCTTAAAATAAAAATATATACATTTTTTTAATTCAAAAAATACATGTTTTCCCTTTATATTTTTTAAATTATCAAAATTGGATACACTTTTTTTTATTTTCTTTTTTTTACTACTTTTAACGTTTTGAAGTAAACCCTATTTAATATTTTTTTATTTTACCTAAATTTCATAAGGAACAGGGTGGGCAAGGTAAACTTGGCTGCTCGGCATTTACCGACGTCACCCATAGGTCTTGAGATACTGGAAAGACTGTAGAATGCCTTCAGTGACACTTTACTAATAAAAAGAGACAAATCTCAAGGTTTTATCACAAAGGTTTTCTCAGGTAATCGGCGCTATTTTTTAGATGGATTGTTTGTATTTTAAAAATCTAGGAAAAATCCAAATAAAGAAAAGATTGAAGGAAAGATTGGAAAGTGGGAACCCGACTCCATAAAAGATACTCAGCATATGCCCCGGTATCTGTAGGAAACACATTTGTAAATCCAACTTTTATCCGAATCTTGTTCTCGCTGATTTGTCTCCTACACCCAACCCACTTAATAAAAAGAATAAGTATTTGCTGCTATATCTGTTGGGTACTCAGCTGAGAAGTGCCCAGTTATGATTCCTATCAATGTTGCTGAAGTGTAGGAGCTCGAGAAGTCTTCTATCACTGTCCGAATCGTGTTCTTGCTGAAGTGTAGGAGTTCGAAAATATAAAAGAGGAGACACAGTAGTATAGGAGTTTGAATGCATAAATAGTATATATAAGCATAAGTATATGCTGCTGTGTCTGTCTTAAAAGATACTTAAGTATGTATGTGCTGCTGTAGGTACTCAGCTGTAGAGCGCTCAGCTAAGACATCTATAATCCTCCGAATTTTGTCCAGTTAAGACTTTCATCTTTGTCTGAATCTTGTTCTTGCTAGAGTGTAGGAGTGTTGTTCAACTTCAAAAGATACTAAGTATATGCTGCTGAATTGTAGAATACACAAAGTGGAAGTATAAGAAGCCGAGTCCATAAAAGATACTGTATCTGTAGAATACACAGCTGTGGTGTACCCTCTTATGACTCCTATCGTTTTCCAAACCCAGTTCTTGCTGAAGTGTATGAGTTCACCTAAAAGATACTAAGTATATGCTGCTGTATTTGTAGGGTAAGCATCCTACCGTTGTGCACCGTAGATGCTTAGTATCTATGGGATACACAGCTGTTTGGTGGTCAGTTAAGACTTCCATTATTGTACGAATCTTGTTGTTGCTGGAGTATAGGAGTTAGACACTATAAAAGATACGAAGCATATGCAAGGTGGAAGTGTATGAACTCAGCTGATAAAAGATACTCTATCTGAAAAATACACAGCTAAGAAGCATCCAGTTATGACATCTATCATTGTCCGAATCCAGTTCTTGCTGAAGTGTAGGAGTTCACATAAAAGATACTAAGTCTATGCTGCTGTATCTGTAGGATACACAGCTGTTCGACTAGGTTTAGTTCAATGTCTGTTTGATTTGCCCAATGCACATTTAGCATGCTTCGTTGCATTTTATTTCAACATTTGTTGTTGTTATCGTTGCTGTTGTCGTTGTTGGCATGTGGCGTAAAAGCTGCAAATGCAAACGAACCGACAATCGACCACCATCAAGCCGCTTGGGGGCGCGGATTGGGAGCAGCGGAAAAGGCAGCGAACTTGGCCGACACTTTGCAAAAACAAGAGTGTGCTTGACTGTGTGCTTGTGTGTGCGTATGTGTATCTATGTGTGGATAAGAGCGGCGCTGCCAGCAGCGTTGCCTGTTTAGGATAATGACCCTGACAGTTGCCAAAAGTGGTAAGTGTGTATTTTTACTGCGCGTGTGTGTGTGGGTGTGTATAGTATGTGAACGTGCGCAAAAATAAAAGTGAAAAATGGCATAAATGGCTTAGACAGTGGCGTATGCAGCAGGATACTGGAGTTGGGACACTGAGTAAACCTTGGAGTACCCATGAAATTTTCTACGGTACAGCCTCTGGTGGCCAACTCAGGTGTGGCATACTTTTGATACATACTTACTGTTGCTTTGAAATCGCAAGCACTTTGGAATTCGAATTTCTTATGAGTTGCATTTTCGGGGCAATTCTTGTGAGCTGGCATGGGAATTACTTATTTCGAATATTTAATTAATTAGTGTTACTCAAATATTTTTATCTGCCACACTTTGTAAACACTGGCTGCACACTAAGAGTTCATTCAAATTTTATTTGTTTACGTTTTTGCAAATATATTTTTTGGCAGTGCTTAATTTAATAAATTGTTTTGTTTTTGCATTTGGACAGCTGCCAGCCAAGTATTACTTGCAGTTTTTTTTTTTGTTTTTCGTACACGCTTTTGGTTAATAGAATTAGCCAAGTGTTTTCCCGTCTAAATATAGATACCAAGTGCCTATATAAGGCTTATTTTTATTTGTTTTTATGAGTTTGGTGGTGCTTAACAGGTGGAACTATATTTATTTTAGTCAAATTTTATTAGTTCAGTATCATTTGTTTGCATTAAAAAGTATTTGGATAAAATTTACATTTTTAAATGCAGTTGGAAAAATAATAATAATAAGTTCATAAGTTAAAAACGAAATATTGCAGCTTCATTAAAATCAACAGATGCCCCACCCTATATAATGCAAGCTGATGCTTAATATAAATTTCATTACTCAGACTTAAATTCACATTTTACCGCTTATACTTATGAAAAAACTTATAAACTATTCAAACTACCCGCCTAGTTTGAGCAGCAGCTTTAGGCCAAGAACAAAAGCAACACCTTATTATATACTACACTCTCTTAAATAATTTCCTCAAAATTCTTATTGACATAATGAAAGTGCACGCTTTTTGAATTTCAAATGAAGTTCATTCTTAATCAACTTTTAATTGCCGGTAGCTGCTTTGTGAAGTTGTATACTCTTTGAATTCATTATGTATTGGCGTTTGCCAAATTAAATTTATATATTATTTAAAATTCATAAGACTTTACAGACTTGTTGCCATAGCAGCTAAGCCTTCCTCTTTAAGTTAATGAGCAGAAATTTGCTTTTTATTTGTTTTAATAAAAATTATGCAAAATTCAAACTAACAGCAAGATAGCAAAAATGTATATACTTATATACCTATACATATATACCACACTTATTGGGCAGCGAAATTATTATTCGAATCACGTTTTAAAAAATCACGTTTTAGCATATATGTGAATTCGTGTGTGTGTGTGTGTGTGTGTGTGTGTGTTTTCGCGCGTGTTTGCCGAATATTTGAATAAATTTATTGACACTTTATTTCAAGCGCTAGTAGCTCCGTGAATTTATTTATTAAATAATAAATTGATATATTTTTTTTTATTTATTTATTTTTTTTTTGTTTGCAACTTGTATGTTTGCTTTTGCAAATTTGAACATTTGTTGATTTATGTTTGTTTGCCAAGCGTTACCAATAGTTTTATTTTTCCGGAAGACTATAAAAACGTTAGCAAACGTTGAATATTAAAAATACATTTTAAAATAATAATAAAGGCTTAGTCAAATGAATATTTAAAAACTGTGCAAATATTCCAGACAAGTAAACAATGCATTTTAATAATGAGTGTTGTTTAATCGCATAAATGAGTAAATACCAAAAACATGTCGGGAACCGAAACGTACAACGAAACAAATTTTGTTTTCCTATTATTTTTGAGCAAATAATAAATATTATATTAAACTAAACATAAAATTTATTACTTCAAAATTCAAAATTTTTATTTTTAAACGATGTTCAAAAAACGAATTTAAAAAAAAAATTTTAAATATACAGCATTGCCTTCTTTTCGAAAAGAAAAGAAGCAGCAATATAATATAATATAGGTAAGAATATTGGCTTTTATAACATTAAGGCCCATATGCAGCAAATGTCAAAACTTCATATAAAAAATAAATTCCCTTTTTTGGGATTTTTTTATATGAAGTTTTGACATTTCGTGCGGAAGTTTGGCATGCTGCGTATGGGCCTTTAGACAAAAAAAAATGTTTCATATATTTATATTTATTTATTCATTCTTAGCGTACTCAACGGACTTTGGCAAAAAACTAATTTTACTATTACAAATTTTTTGATTTGTTTATGTATTTAAATATTATGAAACAATAAATTTTTTTTTTAGTTTTTTAAAAGAAAAATTTTGTAAATGCTGAAAAAATCATGATTCTTCCCGATAACCAAATTTGTATCTTTAAAACAAATTAATAACACAGACCAACATGGTTTGGTTGTTAAAAAGCAATGGGTCATTTTCGAAGTAATTCAGGGCCATAATTGGCCTATCACGTCAGGATTTTGAGATATTTGGGGTTATGTACCCGAAAAACGGCGTTTCTTCCGACATAACTCTAAATAGCTCAAAATCCTGACGTGATGGGCCAATTCTGGCCTCGGATTCGGTCTCTACGCAGCAAATTACTTCGGAAATGACACTTAGCTTTCCAACAACTGACATGACCCCGGTATTTGTAGGCCTGTGTAATGTCACTCTAGAAAAACAACTTTTTTAAAATTTTTTTCATATAATGCTACATTTTGAATTGCTTTTTTAACGCTTCCCGTTTAAAATTAAAATAGATATCTTTAACTACAAAATAATGTCGTTTTTAAATAAAAAGAAAAAACTATCGGCCGTGCCCCCGAAAACGAATATATTTTTTCGTTTTCGTTTTTGCGTGCTTCCAATTCTACATTCTTTTTTGTCAATCTTTTCGTATATTATTTATTCTTTGTTATTATTCATTGTTAGCTCAGCTCTACAAATTTCTTTTGAAATTGACCATGGCTAAGTTCAAGCCATGAACCATGTGTACGTATGCCAAAAATTCGTTTTGAGTTGTGCTTTCTATTTTTTGGGTTGATTAAAAAAAATAATGATGAAAAATAATATTCAATTAATATCTAACTTGAATTTGGCATAAGTAGAATCTAAGAATATAAAAAATGTATTATAGGGTTTTCCAACAAGAGATGTTATTTTGAATCACCCGGTATTTCGGTAGCTGTCACTTTTGAAGCTTTTATTCTTTGACATTTGACAAGTAGAAACTACGCCATTACTAAAAATGGAACGATACACGCTTCAACAACGCATTGAAATTATTAAAATTCACTACAAAAATGGTGAAAATCTTGCAGTCACAGTTCGAAAAACTAAAGCATTTTTTTGTAGTCTTGAAGCACCTTGTCGGACAGCAATACAGAAATTGGTAGAAAAATTCGAGCTGTTGGGACAAGTTAGTGATGTGAAGAATAAAACCCGTGAACTTCGCTCAAGAACAACTGAGAATATTGCGGCTATAGCCCAAAGTGTTGAAGAAAACTCAGGTTTGTCCATTCCTCGTTCTTTGGAATCGGGCAATCCGCAAACGTCATTACACCGTATTTTGCATAAAGACTTGGGTGTTAAGGCTTATAAAGTTCAGTTAACACAAGAACTCTAGCCGGCCGATCACCAACAACGTCGTGTCTTTGCTGATTGGGTCCTTGAAATGCATGAAAATGATCCGGAATTCTATCGAAAAAACATCTTGACTGATGAGGCCCATTTCCACCTCGGTGGCTACGTCAACAAGCAAAATTGTCGCATCTGGGGCTCCGAAAACCCAAGAGTTATTGTTGGAAGCCTCTCCATCCTCAACGTGTGACTGTTTGGTGCGGTTTATGGTCCGGCGGGGTCATTGGACCTATCGAGGACATAGGGCAACCACTTTTCGATTTGGTAATGGAAAATTTCATGAAAAGGATATGGTCCTGTAGGCGGGGACGTGGTGGCCATTTGGCTGATGTTGTTTTTTATTATTAAAGGCATACCTTCCTCTTTATTCTAAAATAAACATCGCATCATTTATCCCAAAAAGTGGCATTTTTCTTTGAATACCAAAATGGCACCTCTTATTGGAAAACCATATAAAAAAAATTTCAGCTTTAAGGCCCATACGCAGCATGCAAAAATTCCGCACGAAATGTCAAAACTTCATATAAAAAAAAATATCCCAAAAAAAGGGAATTCGTCAAAACTTCAAATAGAAAAAAATATCCCAAAAATGTTTTTTTTTTTTTTATAAGAAGTATTGACATTTCGTGCGGAATTAACCCTCTAATGCCCAATAGTGCCTTGAGGCAGTTATTGTATTTTTGCAAATAATTAAGAGCTTGTACTTTCTTAATATTTGCATACTAAGTTATAAACGATTTGAAAGCTCTTCAAAACTTTTAAAGCTACCCTTTTTTATAAGCACAGCACATGTTTGTGCGGTTGCGAGTTGTTAGCAAAAATTGTTTAAATACCATAACAAAAAAAAAGGGTCAGAATATTTCAATATTAATAAGCTGTTCATAAATAAATAAAATCAAAGACTAAAAATTTCATATGCGACTTATTTTTAACCTTTTTCAGATTTTCTCACCTTACAGGTAAACGAACAGTCCTACATATTTTAAAGGTAATTTTTGAATTTAGGAGCCGAAAAGTATTTTAGAAAAAATAACTCGTCCATTGTTAAACAAATATTTTCAAAATGAGCATTAGAGGGTTAAATTAGGTGCACGAGCCAAATAGGCTGAGTTGTTTTCACTTGCAACAAAATAGTTGGATTGAAATCACATATAAAAAGCGTTTTGGTGAAATTGGAAGCACCAAACATGTGGTTTCAAAACAAATCAGTATAAAATATTCGGAGTAAGGACGAGTATACAATTTCGCGACTTTTACTTTATGGAGTTTCTTGTTGTACGATTGTAATTTTAAGTGCAGGCCTTAAAAAAAAAAGTGAAAAAATATATAAAAAATTATAATATTAAAAAATGTAATAACAAGCTTAAAATAAAAAAATTTTGAAGTTATGCAAACTCTTTGCTACAACAAAAAATTTCTAATATTGAAGCTTAATTTTGAAAAAATTATGCAAGCCAGAATGACAAATTCGCCCACTGTGCGTTGTTACTGTCAATCAAATATAAATGTTATTTAATATATATTCATTTAGTCGAGAATTTTAACAATTTATTTATTTATTAATATTATTAGAGTAGCTTAAAAACTAAAATAATAAGGAGGGGGTGATTCTTATAGCGCTGGTAGCATAGGCCTTCGGCTAAGCAATTTATTTAAGTTCCTTCAGGATACTGAACTTTTTAGAACAAATTCTTGTGTAAAAAAGTTAAGCCCTTTATGTTGTAGTTGAAATTATTTATATCTACAGACTACACAAACAACATTTTTGAACCCAATATTATTTGACATGTAGTCAATGCGCTTCGGTGAACTCAAATTGTGTTTTACAAGAGTTGTATAAAATTTAAATTATTAAAAAAATTATATTATTTATGTGCATGTAAGTGTTATGTGTTATTTTTTTTTTATTAAATGTGGCACGGAAATGTGCACTGATTATGAAAATAATTCATGTGTCGTTTGTTATTGTTATTGTTGCTGTGCCACTTGGTTTCATTTCCATTTTCAAATGCCAACAAACGACCATAATTAAAGCGCATTGTACAATAACAAAAGCGGCAGCTTTAAGAGGCATATGCTCTTAAAAATGGCTCATGAACAATTAGCATGTCGCAAGTGTTCCGCGGATCGCTGCTGCGAATGAATTATCCAATAATTCAATTAGATTTGCGTCATTTCGCTTGCAATGAAGCTCTGGCAAGATGTGGCAAGTTGTGTGGCGCGTATGCTTGCAACCCGCTGCGAAACACACTCAACCATATTACAGCACACACACAGAATCAATTTGCTAAACGCGGCGCACTTTTAAAGTGTTGCCAGATCAGCAGCATCAGCAGTATGCCAACTTTTTCCAAGTTTTCAATGTATCTGCATCCTATACATAAGTGGGCGTTGGTATGTTGCAGTCTAGTACATACATAAGTGCTTGTAAATGTCGCCAAGCTGCTAGTGCTGCACGGGGCAGTGACAGCTGTGGCAGTTGTTCCCAATCACTGCCAGTGTCAGCTTGTCACCAAAGTACGAGCAAGTTACAAAGGACAGCAGACGCGCAGACGGCAACTGTACTAGCAGTAGCTTGACAGTTCAAGTTGAAACCTGACTTTGTTGCTGTTGTTGTTATGGTTGCCACACTACTATGTGCTGTAATATTAGCTCATTCAGTAGATGTTCCTTCGAATCGAGTGACAGGAAGAGCAAAAGCAACAGCAAGCTAAAGACACACAAGTAGAGACATGTCCGGAAATGCAGGAAAAAAAAGTGCAAACTTTTTACGGATGTCGCAGCAGTCAGAAAATCTATAAAAATCTTCAAGTTTAGACTTTGAGTGCAAGCGTGCTTTAAGAAGGGTGACCAGATAGCAATGATAGTTTGTCCAAATGAAGCTGCCAAAGTTAGCAAAGATATTAAAGTTTTTGGAGCTTGAGCCACTAACCAAACATAGTACACGTCCTAGTGCCCAGTATCGAGGTAAGCCCGAATTTTCAATTCAGCATCGATACGCTGACTTGGTCAAAGCCTCAGAATCAATTCTTGTTGTAGGATTGGTTTTAGGCTTAAATTCCTATAAGATTGTTGTAATCTCAGAAAAGAACACGCCGTGAGTTCGCTAAATAATGTCATAAATGTAGTTTTCAATCAATTCCATATTTCTCTCTTTTATTTAAACTAATTTCTCTATTGTTCTTATCTGCTCACACTGCATTACCACTGGGTAACCTCTCCATAACTCGCAAAGATAGGGCGCCAAAATCTGCCGCAGCGCAGTCGGCTCATGCACAGTTATTATGAAATCTCTCTCTCATTTTTGCTTGATTGCAGTTCTTGCTCTCTCGTGTTTGTTTGGGTGAGTTTTGCCCACCACTAATCTAAAGTAAGCAAATAAAAATTTCCCTATCATAGGAAGCTACTGTAATTCACAACTGCTTCAAGCAGTAACTGCCTTAAGAAGTAACTATTTTTTGGTTATATGCATTGGTTTTCTTGTATGTATCTTTTATTGCTCTATTATTATTAACATAAAAATTTTTAAAATTTGAAAAAAGAAGTTAAGAATCACTTAGAGTTTTTAAAATGATGAATAAACCGTGATTCGGATTAAAAAACTATGGAAATTTCATGTTCATGAAATGTAGCCATCCAAAAACAGGCAGTTGGGTATGACTCGGTATATTTTTTTTTTTATCATTCTTTTCATTTGGTTACTAAGGTTGTGGTTGGCAACTTAATATTGCCTTGTGCAGCGCATAAAAAACCAAAAATGGCTTGAAACGCACTGTTTTAGCTTCATTATCTCTATGAGAAGAGCCGCTGCAGTAATGCCAATTTACAAAAATTTTGCATACACAAAAGTGACAGTTTTGTTTTCTTCTTAACATTATGTCAAGTTTGCTGTCAAGAAAAACAATTGCGTTGGCGTTGGGTTTAATGTCAACGTCTGCCTTTGCGTCCGCATCATCTTCATCGTCTGCAGTTTGTGTCCATATCATAGTGAAAATGTAATCTTTTCATGGAATTGATCGAATAGCAAGTGCAGCCACGAAAGCCACAAACAAGTGAAATTAAGAAATCAGCTCACATAACAAGAGGCGACGATTCCACTGCCGCCTACAAAAACAAAAACAACAGTAATGATAGTTTTATAACTAGAAATACATATAAACATGTACATACATAGTATGTACTTATGGGTATCTACAATTTGAATGCAAATGATTTAAGATTTATAAGCAACAGGAACAGTAGATACATTTACGCAGCAAGTTTATTGTAGTATTTTTTTCGTGCCCATATTGTTATTATATGCTGATTTGTTTATATAAACTGTAGACATATGTTCAAGGGTATTCAAGATTTGTGCAATGTTTGTAAAGTGCGGTAGGGTGACTATACATGACATGACTTTCTATATGATCGTCTGTATGAACATAAGAGCTCTGAATAAAATAAGTTTCTTAGGTTGCGTCGAGATCTTTAGCCCTAGACCTAAAATTTTAACGGGCTTATATGGAGGGACGTGCATACCAAGAGTAAACAAAATACGGTACCAATTCACCCATACTAAAAAGTGCAACTGCAAATATTCAAAATACTAAAATAAGTCGATTTCTCTTATAGGTAGAACTAAACATACCAAGTTTACCAAAATTACTCTTTGATTGAGAATCCCTATAAATAGAAAAATTTAAGGTCATAACTAGACCCATTAAATTAGATATCTAGTCAAATCGAGGCCCTATGTCCCACTGGGATAACAGGAATTGAGAGAGAGAGTCAAATGTAAGCCTTTTAAACAGAGCGACTGGAATTTGTTATCCCTTAATTAATCCACTTCGTAATATTCGTATCTAAGAGTTGCAAAAAACACTTTTAAAAGGCGAATGGATATTAAGTCTTGAGCCACAGCAACAATGCTTAACATTTTTGACAGTTTTGGTTATAAATATCATTTTGGCAAAAAAAATATCGAATTTTCGTATTTGAAACTGCTTGTTATACTGTATTCAAGCAGTTTTGGCGTGTAAAAAATGACGTATGACAAGAGTTGCCATATAACAGTATTCGGGAAGGTATTTTTTCCGTGTAAAAGAGTACAGGTACCAAGTTTCCAGCAATAATTAAAACACTTGACACCACAAAAATATGGGCACAATAATTGACCCACAAAAATAAAACTGGAAACTGCTTGTTGGACTGCACTCAAAGCCTAAGTACAAGTTGCTCTTTTAAAGCAATGCGAAATAAATCCTTTGTATCAAATTTCCCAATTTTAAACTGCTTGTCAAACTGCACTCAAGCAGTTGTTATTGATTTGTAAAATTAACATAGGCTGGTATAATACTAGCGTTGCCATTTTAAGCTGCGCGGAATTTAAAGTTTTCAGTGTAAACGACTGCAGGGTATAACACAGTCGGTCAACACCTCGACTTCGTTTTGTTTGTTGTAGCTCCTGGTTTTCATATTATTATGCTAAGTTTTGTTTATGTTGCGCATACACATGACAATGTATAGAAACATTTATCTAATATGCATAGAAATTATTCACTTTATCAAATGCATGTCGTTCTTCACTGCCACGCCTTCGCTGCCCCATGTTGCAAGTATTGTATTTGTCTCCCACAATTCTTTGGCACCTTTTTGTTGTTGTTGCTGTTTCGCTTGTTTGCATATTGCAACATCTGTGCAAGCGAAACCAATTTAAAACATACGCCAACAAATGCTCAACATACTCACACAGATACACACAAATACACCACAAACAACACACATAAGCCGCATCATATTGCTCATACATATAATGCATATGTTACTAAAAATATCAAGAGCTACATTTCTCGGCTGTCTTTGTTTTTCATAATATTATTCTGTCGGCTAAATTTATTACTGCATTTCGCTTGAACTTCATTTTTCATGAATATGTAAGTGTGTGGTAAGTATGTATACGGTTGCGGATCCAGGATTTGGTCTTAGGGGAGGTTCTTCACTTCGAAGTGTACATATATTAGACTGTCACTGCTTACCCCACTTTTTTGGAGGGGTATAGTGGGGTTCGGCCAGAAACCCTCCCCCGTGGATGCGCCTCTGCATGCGAGTATTTTGAGTATATATACTTTTATACATATGTCATCTTTTTTTTTCTTTCTTTCTTGATGTGGGTACGGTTCTACACTTTGTTTGTATCTTTTGTCTGAAATTCACAATTTGTCACATACTTTGCACATTACCACTTTGATCTGGTTGCAATTTGTCAACCGGATTGAAATACAAGAATCTTTTTTTTATCGGAAGTGAAAATTAAACTAATATTCAATCAGGTATTCTTAGTGTTTTTAACGAACATCGCAATGAGTGAAGCAGTTGAAGCAGTTAAAGCAGTTGATTAATGTACTTTGCTATCAAATACTACGAGAATGTAGAGAGAGAGAAGAGATAATGGCGGTAAACCTCAGATCCAAGTTCAGAGTCCAAAAAATACCAGCACTTCCGGGGCTGAAACCCAAATTCGATTTTTTCCTATGTTATCCGATATTAATACCAGCTATTTAAATAAATTCATCACGGCAAAAGAAACTTGGAGTGGACTTAAGATGACCAACAAGTGCATAAAAAAAGGGCAATAACATGACTGGATGAATATTAATGTAGGCTAGTGTTTTTTTTTTTTTTGAAACCATTTCCTAGTGTTGTTTTTGTTACCAGAGCGACATCATGCAAATGAAAATTATAATACAAGTGATGCATAAAATGGCTGTTACTTATCCACCCGAAGTTTTTTCTAATGATAATTGATTCGAGTTTCGTAGCTATCATTAAAATTTTAAGTGGACTTAACTGGTTATACAGATGACCAACAAACCTGTATGAATATTTTTGTAGCCTAGTGTTACTTTCCATCAAATATTTTTCAAGTGTTGCTTTCGTGACAAAATGAAAATTATAATGAGTAATGGGCAATGTGTCTGTCTGTTCACTACGTGTTCTTTCCCAAGTATGATCAATATTCTCTTCACAAGTTGTTGAAGTAGTCGCATCAAAAGGGAAGTGATCCACCGTCTTGTTTATTTATAAGTTCTTGTGTTTACCTTAATGACATTTGGATATATATTTTTCAGCTTTTGAAAACATTTCTTTTGACCCAAAAAAAAAAACGGCGCACACCAAAGGAGTAGTATTTCCTCCCAAAAAGCACAGGAAATGTAACCCAAATAAAGCACTTGTTTTTTTCCCTTTATTTGGCTGCAAATTGAGAGCGCTTAGCTTGTGCACCATTTACTAAAAGTTTTATAATAAGAAGTAGTTTAAAGTTTCCTCTACAGACATTATGAATGCGTTTGGCGTGGCTGACTGTCTATAAATCATTCATAAATATGTTCTTGGCAAAACTTTAACAAACAAGTGCAATTTGCCGAAAAGTTCAAAGAAAACTCATCACACCATCAATAATAATAATAGCAAGTATTGAGACTTAGCTCTGGCAACTTTGGCAGCCATCATTTGCATTTGGCAATACTTTTCACTCTAAAATTTATTAAGCCATTTCCGCATACAGTTGGCCGCGGCAGTGTAAACAAATGATATAAGGCACTGTGCAGCTGAGCCACTTAACACTAAAGTATTATGCACTACGTATTAGTATGGATGCAGCACTGCCACAATCTGTGGCAAGTTTATAATTACAGGCAGCTGCTGGGAAGTTTCAAATTGCGTGAACCAGCAGCAATGGGCATTAAAGTGTGTTCAATACAAAAAGTCTTCAAGCGAATTTTCATTGTTTTCAAGCTGTTAGAAGTCCGCGTAAGGACTACTCTGCTCCTGCCTATGTGGCACTTGTTTGGCTGTCTGCCAGCCAATGTGGCAACTTTTTGTGGCTTTATTTGGCAAATGCATTTTAATGTCACTTTTCTTGCAAGTTATCATTACACAGCTCATTCATCATCAGACAGTCATTCCTATGCACATTTCCATTTCCATTTGAATTTGCATTTTCATTTCTATTTCAATTCTCCAGCCCGTTTTGTATGTCATTGTCATTTTTTAAGTAGCAGCCGTAAATGGCACAAAATGTTTTGTCAAGTGCAACCGAATGGGAATTTGAATTGCATTCGTTGGCTTGGATTGGGGCATTGGGCACTGGGCACTGGGCATTTGGGAACCCCAAAGTGAGCTTTGTTTGTTTCTCTAAAAGCTTGTTACTGATGCCGAGTGCTTCGTTACTCTGAACACTTAAAGCATACTTCTAAATGGGGCAGCAATACTTTTGTCTGCTTGAAATTCAAAACACTTTATGAGAGAGTTAAGCACAAACAACTTAAACACAAGCGTTTCCATAGATACTAGAGATATAATCTAAGTTGTATGAAATTCTCAAGTAAGTTGTTAGTAGGTAAATGTTCAATATATTACAATAGCTTTAGCCAAAGTGCGTTGGCCAGAGTCCTGAGATTGCATGAACACACTACAGCAGCTCTGCAGGTTTTTTTGTAACAAAATATTTGTACAGAAACTGAGAAAAATTTCTTTAATTAGACTTGTTTAAATACAGCTTATTACAATTTGTCAAAAATACATAAAAAAACTGGTTAATAATTTTCTATCAATTTTTTGGGATACACCATGAGTTCTTATTAATCTTCTTCTTGCTATCCTCTTCTGCCAGTGGAGCATAGGGCCTTATTAATAGTTTAGGCTAAAAGAGCTTGCATTACAAGTGTAGCAAGTTCTTCTACAACTTTAATTTGAATCTTAGAAGATTTGCCAAAAATAAAATGTTTTTGTGAATATCGAGTTTAAAAATTTGTTTGTCTTTCTACACAAAATACGAAAAGTACTTGTACTCTGATTTTAATACTTCAATAATTCTGTTATATCAAACATCTTTCGCATAAATCGAAATATTTAAGCTTCTTCTGAAAAAGTAGAACAGATGGTTCTCAGATTCAAAATTATCCTAATTAGCATATACTTTCTTTAAAGACCCCAAACGTATGATACATATGGTTCTTATTCAAAAGAAAAGTTATTTATTAAATTTTACTGTACGTTAGACTGCTTAAAATATTAAATTTTTTGAAAGTTTCAGACTGTTTTGTTTTCTACTACTAGACTCACTGGAGCACACTCAACCCTGCCAATCTGTTTATCATAATCTGACAGTTTGCAAAAATATATCAACTAATAACAAAAAAGGGAATGCCATCATCATACTCTACTAAAAAACTTAAAAGTTTTGGAAACGCTGTCATACAGCATTTAAAGTGCCGCATTGTCGTATTATTACACTCAAGTTAGGGCCAAGAACATTCGTCAGTTTTATTACTTTGTCGTTGTCATTGTCTAAGGAGTAGACTAATAATCTCTTGACTGTTGTTCTGGCAACGTCTTGCCAAATTGGCTGTGCACTTGAACTGCTTATTTTTTTTGGAATGCAACCAAAAAACTTTCAGAGTTGTCATACTGCGGTGCAAAAATATTTATGTTTTTTTTTTGGCAGTTATACAAGGTGCTCCATCTAGTGTTTGGAATTTGAACTATCAATTATTTGACTTTTGAAAAGTCAAATTTCATTCGTCAAGTGACAGATATTTAGTAAAAACCTTGACATTTACGAAATGTGACGCTATTCGCTTGAAGAAAGTTGGGAAATATTGAAAACTTATTTCCAAAGTGGTGAGTTTTGCCGATAATGCCGAATTTGGCAAATCATGCCGAATTTGGCAAAAATCATCTTTTCGGACGAGGCTCATTTCCACCTGGTTATGTTAATAAGCAAAACTGTCGCATCTGGGGCACAGAAAACCCACACGTCGTTGTAGAGAAGCCAATGCACCCACAACGAGTGACTGTTTAGTGCGGATTTTGGTCTGGTGGCATCGTCGGCCCATTTTTCTTCGAAAATGAAGAATGAGCCGCCGTAACTGTCAATGGTGATCGCTATCGCGCAATGTTATCTGATTTTTTCTTCGAACAAATTAAAGAGGAAGACTTGGACGATGTTTGTTTCCAACAGGATGGCGCTACATGCCATACAGCCAACGCTACAATCGAAAATCGCATAATCAGCAAAAACGGTGATGTGAATTGGCCTCCGAGAAGCTGCGATTTGACACCGTTGGACTATTTTCTTTGGGAACGGTTAAAGAAAATTGTTACGCCAACCATCCAGAAACAATTCAAGACCTCAACCACGAGATTCAAGCTGCTATTGCTGACATAAGGCCCGAAACAATCGAAAATGTACTCAAAAATTGGGTGGATCGAATTGGCTACTGCCAAGTCAGCCATGGTGGTCATTTGACCGAAATTGTTTTTCATCAATAAATGTCATGAAGCAACCTTTCCAATAAAAGTGAAACCATTGAATAATATTCAGCCGGTTTTTTTTATAGCAAAATGAAATTCCAATTTTTAAATGGACCAAACTTTAGTTTTTAAATGTTGTTGGCGCAAATCGCTTGTTTTGGTTTAAGTAATCAGATATTGTAATTTTTATGAAGTCTAGTGTAAGTGAGAGTAGGGCGGAGCGGGAGCCAATAAAGCTTTCGTCGCTCTTTGCGAGTTCGCCCCGCTTCGCCGTGGTAGTTTAAGCTAGACTTAAGAGATAAAGTTTGGAATTTAGCATAAGTTAGTTGTCGAATTACATTATTACCGAGCGCACATACTTTCTCGTCGTTGTTTAAGTAATAAATTTATAAGTACAAGCACTCAAACGCGTTCCATTTCTTTTAAAAATAATTAATCATAAAAACTCTTATGATTTTTCATGGCGCCCGAGCAGGGACAAGTTTAAGTGTTAAATTATAATTTTATTACAATATACACATACAAAGTGACAAAGTAACAAAGTGACAAAGTGCAACAAACAACAACTAAAAATCAACAGCCACCAAATTAAATTTCAAACGTGCTTTCGTTATTATATTTTTAATTATTTGGCCGCGTACGCGATTTAAAATAATACATTAAAAAAAAAAAAAAAATTGTGATAAATATACTTCGCGTCGGTCGCGCCAAAATTAAATAAGAAAAGAAAAAGGACGCCATTTTCCCGCCTTACTGCCACTACCACAGAGGGATGTCCCGTACGGATTCAAAGAGGAAAGTAGCAGCTGAAAAGAAAGACAGTAACCAGGAAACTAAGGTACTGTGCTAAAAATTGAAAGCCAAAGTTTTATTAAAGTCCGTTTGGTAGTTTGTGCTGTTAGTAATGAGCACAACGCTTTCAATTCTTGGCACATATGTAATAGTAGAGCATTAGAAATTAATACTTGGTTGTACATAATAAAAAATATTTACCATTTGAACCGCTTTAATTGCAATTGTGCGATTTATTTAATAAAAAAAATAAATAAAAAAAAAAAAAAAATAAATAAATAACTACTATCAGCATAATATTTGCGAAATTTCTTCATTGTGTAAATATCCTTTGTTGCATTTTTATTATACCAACTATCTTTCTGCAGCACTGACTATCAATTTGTATTTAATTGCTACTTACAAATTTTAGATCAGCTGTTCTTTACTTTGTCGCCCACTAAATTTTCGCTCGCATTATACACCTTACAGCTGCAAAGCTTAAGCGCATATTCGTACATACGTACAAACATACATACACATCAGCAACAGCATCTGCATAAGCCTCTCTTTCGTTGTCGCTAATAACGGCTGCTGCAGTGCTGTTGTTGTTGTTATCTCTTTCGTTGGCGCGCTTAAGCTTAGCTGCAGTATAAGAGATTCACTCCCCTACACTAAGTTGGTCCGGCATATTATTTTTAACAGCCGTTTGCACTAACTGTGTGTGCGCTCCCCTTTAATTCTCGTTTAGCAGATTACAAGTAAGTAATTGCTAAGAACAATATTTCGCTCCTTTTTGTTTATAAAAAAGTCACATTATTTTCCAATACATTATGGCTCTTGAGGAAAATAAAAGAAAGTTGAATACTTGCGTAAAGAGCATATTAAGACTCAAGACAAAACTAACAGAGAATTTAATTCCAAAAAATTTAGGAGAATTAAATTGTAGGCTAGAGCTTATAAATACACACATAGATAATGCTTATGCGTATCAGAGTCGCATTGAAGCAATTGATGCTGATGACGACTACAGAGATGAACTGGAAGATCTATGTGTGGAAACCAAAGGTCAACTTGTGTCCCTAATTTCTGACTTAAAGTCAAAGGCCAAGTTAGACAGTCAGTCAGTGACCGTAGCAACGCCCTCACATGCTCGCCTGCCTTTGTTAGCTCTACCACAGTTCAGTGGTAAATACTCAGAGTTTAAGAATTTTATTGGCTTGTTTGAGACTCTTGTTGATAATGACAAATCTATACCCAGCATCGAGAAGTTTAATTATTTGATTTCGTGTCTCTCCGGTGAAGCCCTAGGAACCGTAAGAGCATTCCAAATAACCGGAGAAAATTATAGCAAAGCCCTTGCTGCTCTAAAAAGAGTTTATGACAATGATTGTCTCATTTTCACGGAAAATATTTCCGCTCTTTTTAGCCTGCCCAAAATTTCTCAGCCCTCAGCAGCTTCGTTGAGGTGCCTGACTGACACGACCTCTGCTATTTATGGGTCGTTACTTTCGATTGCTGACGATCGAAAAATCTCAAACGCCATATTAATCCACCTAGTCATGAGCAAAGTTGACCCCATAACTAAGCAAAAATGGGAAGAACAGCTCGATTATTCCCGCATTCCATTGTGGACAGATTGTGAAACAGCGTTAAATCGCCGATACCAACATTTATCGGCTGCTGAATCGGCAAAAGCGACAAGTGATATCGTTAGATTTAACTCCAGAGCTGTAACCCAACATAATCGTAGCTCATTTTCGTGTTCTGCGCCTCAGCCTTATACCGACAGAAAGACCCAGAGATGTCATTATTGTAATTCCGAAGAGCACATTATTAATAGATGTGATGCATTTTCTGCACTAACTGTGCAACAGCGGTTCGAGTTCGCAAAAACAGCTCCCCTGTGCATCAATTGCCTTCGGACGGGTCACACAGTTACCAAATGCCATGGTAGCCGGTGTCGTGTATGCAATCATTCTCACCATTCATTGCTACATGTTTACTCTGTCGTAAATGGAAGTCGAGCGTTACCACCACCGATTCACTCCGCTCAGGATCAACCATCAACATCACATGTTATGCATGCGACTGCTTCGGATAAAGTGATCCTTGCAACATCCATCGTAAGTGTCAAAACAATATCAGGTGAATATGTTTTGGCTCGAGCACTTCTCGATTCCGGTTCACAAATTAACCTTGTAACGGAAGAACTTGCTCAAAAGTTGCAACTGCGTAGAGATGAGTCGTCCATCAGCTTACTTGGAATTGGTGAATCCAATGTCCAAGTTAAGAAAAAGATAAAAACAGTGGTGAAGTCGCAAGTCAATTGCAGTGAGTTTACTATCGATTTATGCATTCTCGACTCTATTTCTGGATACCAGCCGAATGAACCAGTTAATGTAACTGGCTGGAACATACCCCAGAATTTGCAATTGGCTGACCCATATTTTTATAAGCCGCAGAAAATTGACATGCTCATAGGTGCCGAAACCTTTTTCGAACTCCTATCTGTTGGGCAAATTAAGCAAGGCCCCAACTGTCCAATCCTGCAAAACACTTGTCTTGGTTGGATTGTATCTGGAAGATACGATTCAAGTAGAACTCCCAGTAAAGATATTGCTATCAATCAGAGTCGTCATGAAGAGCACTTGACCTCGATTGATAAGCCATTGCAGAAGTTTTGGTCAGTTGAAGAGTTGCCATCACAAACTAAGTTAACTACTCTAGAACAGATATGTGAGAAGCATTCCTCTGAGAATATGCAAGTATTGCCGTTAGAAAGATTTCACAGACATTCATCTGACTCTTCGAAGATTTGCAGGTTAAACACCAACACTTACGGCACTGCGCCTATTCCATTTCTCGCTTCACGGTGTTTAACACAGCTGAGTGCTATTCTTACGGCATCCCACCCAAAACCTACTGACGTTATCCGGCATAGTTTTAACTTGGATACTACGTCGACTGGTGCTGAGTGCGTCGAGAAGCTGAAGACAATTAAGTCTGAAGCGAATCAGACTTTGCTGAATGCAGAGTTCGAGCTAGCAAAGTGGCACTTGAACAGTTCTGACATCTCCGCATCCAAAAGCACAGTCAAGCCGATAACGAGCTCAGAGTCAGATTCAACCAGCACTGCAGAAGGTTTTCGTATTTCGTTGCTCATATCGAAATCAAAAGTAGCGCCCCTCAAGATGAACATATTTTCCAGGCTTGAGATGTGTGTCGCTCATCTTCTTGCAGACAAATCTTTCAATCTTAACTTTTATTCTACGGCATTAGAGCGCAAGAAAGCATTTGAAAGAATCGTTAGAATGTTTCAAGCTTTAAAATTTCGAGAAAAAATTGAGAGGGTTCGTAAGAGCGCCTTACTAACCGGTCTGAGTTTGCAGTCTCTCAATCAATACATAACTATGCATATTTTATTTTCGTTGTTGCGAGTAAGGTGCAGACTTTTCAACGCTCCTATTACAAATGATGAAAAACATCTTTCATCACTGACAAAATGCTCCCAATTTGGTCGAAGCTACGTCAAATACCTTCACAAAAGAAATTCTAATTCTGGCCTTAGAGCCCTCGTGAGCATTTTCGAAGAGCGCTTATTCTTTCGCAACTCTCAAGAGGTCTGTCATCGGACAGCGCGATATTGCATCCGTTGCTATACATGCAAACCTCGCCTGCTGCCACAAATGATGGAAAATTTGCCAGCAGAACAGCTCCGAGCGCTCCGCCCATTCTCAACATGTGGCTTTTATGGGGTTGGCCTCATCAAAAAGGTTTTTAGAATTATTGGACAGCCTCTATTCAAATCGATTGCACAAGATAAAATGTTTGCGTCCAAAGCGGTTCATTTGGAACTCAATATCGATTTTACTAACACTCTTCTAATGACTTTTCCAAGATTCTCGGATTGCACCTCTTGCAATTTGCACTCCGGACCAGAAGAGTATGAATTGCTTGAGGCATTGCTGACCTACATTACCAACTTCAAAACATTGTTGACGAAAATGGCCACAGGATCACGTGCAAAGGCAGTAAGTCCAGGACAGTTGCAACCGGTCAGAACATATTCAGCATCTTCGATGACTAGGACACGCTCATTTCGATGTCCCCATTTTTTGCGCCATTGCAATTATTTAAAGGCATCTTCAGCCTTTCAACGGGGCCGGTGTTGGCGCAAATCGCTTGTTTTGGTTTAAGTAATCAGATATTGTAATTTTTATGAAGTCTAGTGTAAGTGAGAGTAGGGCGGAGCGGGAGCCAATAAAGCTTTCGTCGCTCTTTGCGAGTTCGCCCCGCTTCGCCGTGGTAGTTTAAGCTAGACTTAAGAGATAAAGTTTGGAATTTAGCATAAGTTAGTTGTCGAATTACATTATTACCGAGCGCACATACTTTCTCGTCGTTGTTTAAGTAATAAATTTATAAGTACAAGCACTCAAACGCGTTCCATTTCTTTTAAAAATAATTAATCATAAAAACTCTTATGATTTTTCATGGCGCCCGAGCAGGGACCAAGTATATCAAAAGTTACATTAATGATTAAAATTAAGAAAATTTGACATAAAATTTTAAAATAATTTTCAGACGAAAATGTATCATAATTAGTAATAGTTTAAAAAACTTATCATACATTCGTGCATTGAAATATATTGCTAGACGTCGCAAATTGTCTTTGTTACATCTTCGGCATGATGTGTCAGTGTTACCCTATGTTCCACCTTGGAACTCTAGGAAATATATATACATATGGTAAGTCAGAAATCACACAAAAATTAAATTTTAGCTCCACACGAAATTTTGTCTAGTTTCGCCCTTGGATCACATATTAACGCAAATCGATGGAAACATCACCTTTGGTATATTTTGCAAATGGACTCGAGGGACTCAACTGCTTCTGAGAAGTAAACTGTTTTCTGACTTGACCATCATGTTCATAGTTAAAAATTTTAACTGCTTATAGTTTGGGGGATTATGCTGGTCACTCTATGATTTTCAAAGTACATACCTTATATTACTCTTTGTTGTACGCACAAACGACTTTATTTAAATATTAAAAACACTTTTAATCGATTGTAAGCCTGCAGCTCTTCTTCTTCTTGTTTACTTACAAGTTCCATATCTTTTCTTCAAGTGCTCGAAAACTTTTCACCACAACCATATAAATGCAATGTCTTTATTAACTTGTAGTTCGAAAAAAATGCTGAATGTAGAAAACGTAGACAACAGTCGGTAAAGTACCAAAATAAATCTACTCATATCAACAGAGTCATCATTCCACATGGAGCACGCACATGATACTACCGTTGTAGTACTATGGGTGCTGACAAACTTAATGAAAATCACGTTTACCAGAGTCACGTTTAACAGCCACAACAACTGCCATTACAATAACAACAATGACAAGAATAAATGCTACACACTTTTGAGTTATTTCCCTGGGCGCAACTTTTGTTGTTTGTCTGCTTGGACGCCTTCAAAGAGAGGGATCCAAGAGCTGGAAAAAACATGTGCTGGCCCCCCTGTTGGTGCTTAAGCCAACACGCCAGTGCCAACAATGTCATAAATCTTCACAAAACTACACACACACACACACACACATAGACATTTATACATAGTATAAGTTTATACAAAAGAGACCTTCCGACTGTTAACCATGTTAGTCATGTTGCCATGTCCAGTTTAGCCCCACAACCCCAAGCCAACTATATTCGGAAATAGCCCATCGACCGTCTGGTCTGGTCTGGTGCGGTTTGGTTCGCTGCACTTATACACTGGCTGGACAACGACGACGACAATCAATCCCCACCCGCCGCCATTTCATTCACTAACATCGTCATTAGCCGCTCCAACGTCAGCGCCGTGTGCTTTGTAGCGTTGTAAAAACGTGATTTCCGCTATTTTTTCCGCCGTAATTGTTTACATTTAAAGGCCCGACTCACTCCGCCACACTGGTTCTGAGTTGCAGCCACCCAGCCCCCCAAGGGAAATTGCAGTTTCAGTTTAGCTGGTTTTTGGTTTCAATCAAAATGCTGCAATTTGGTTTGACGTTGGCTTTTTGGGGTTTACCAATTAAGTGTAACGGCCAAATGAAATGTTGCTACATAAAACATATTGTTCGAATTTGTAGCTATGATGGTATAGATGTATAAGAGCCACCCGGAACTACTCGAAATTGTCAATTTCAATT